>CM040394.1:81303180-82720680 GCA_022702515.1 Ilyophis sp. 1 JC-2022
GTAAGATCAATTACAGTGCGATTTCCTGAACCGTGGTCACCATCGAAACTGTGCCAGCAACCCTCCCAAGTTCCTTAGTTTTTCCCCAGTGGATTTCCTCTTCTTCATTGATATTCAGTAGAATAACTATGGGGCAATAGGATGTGCCCATGTGATGTTTTTTGTTAATAATTTAGCCTATTTTATTGTCACTTGGATCAATGGGTTGGAATCCCATTCATTTTGTTTTTTATTCAGTCCATTGTGTGAATGGAACAATGACATAGAGAACGTGTTTGTATTGACAGTGTCTGTGCAGTGCAGGAGATGTGGAGAATTGGGCATACCGTTCAATGACCTCGCTTTGTCAAAAATACCCAATGAGTGGCACCAAGCTCTCATTAGAGCAGATGACTGACCAATGTGGTGATAGGTTGTCATCCCTTCAAAACCTTACAATCCACAGAAGAATTACATTATATTAACCAGAATTTATAGAGACCCAATCCTCTTTTGGTTATCCCTGTATGCCCCCTTTCTGTAACAGGGCTTTATGTGATTTAGCTCTTAAATATATTCTCGTGCCCGGGAGCGTTAAGTGTTTGCCTGTCGCACAGGAAGTGGTCTGCAGCCAGGTCAGGACTGTTCCACACTGTTAATGTAATCTGATTCAGGATCTTTGGTATGTGTGAAAAGCCTAGAATTCCAGAGGAGATTAACTCTGTGTGGTGTAGTAGTGTGTGGACTGTGAATGACAAAAGGAGGAGCAGGGAGGTCACTCCTATGGGTCAGCAGCGCCATCCTGCAGTACGGCGCCTCCCACCGTGGAAACCATGAGAGAGAGGAGAGAGAGGAGAGAGAGAGAGAGAGAGGAGAGAGAGGGAGGGAGGAGAGAGGGGAGAGAGGGAGGGGGGAGAGAGGGAGAGAGTGATGGGGAGAGAGAGAGAGTGAGAGAGAGGGGAGAGAGAGAGTGAGGGAGGGAGAGAGGGAGGGAGAGAGGGAGGGAGAGAGAGAGAGAGGGAGGGAGGGAGGGAGAGAGAGAGGGAGGGAGAGAGGGAGAGAGGGAGGGAGGGAGAGAGGGGGAGTGAGAGGGAGAGGGAGAGAGAGAGGGAGAGAGAGAGGGAGAGAGGGAGGGAGAGAGAGGGAGGGAGAGAGGGAGAGAGAGGGAGAGAGAGAGAGAGAGAGAGAGATTAGGACCGCCTTTTTCCCCCATGTTGTTCTGTGGTGGGCTGCATCTAATGGGCGGGAGTGTGAAATGAATGGTGACAATACCGTACTGACTCTGGTGTTGCTCCTCTCCTGGCTTATCAGGCATGGACCTGTCTGCCAATCAGGACGAGGAGAGCGACCAGGAGACCTTCCAGGTGGAGATCAGCAAAGACACGAAGAAGTGTGCATTTAGGACCTGCACTGGGAAATACTGGACCCTCACTGCCAACGGAGGACTGCAGTGCACTGCCTCTACCAAGTGAGTGTGACCCCCCAAAATATATCACACACCCCTCCATCACATCCCTACTCAGCCTCTGGGCTCTGTGAGAATAGAGCTACTGCTGCTTCACCCACCCATCACCCATCTTTGGGCCTGAGAATGAGGTTAAATTCCCCGTGTCATTAGAGAGCATCGGCAGCCATTTGACATGCTGAGATCAGCTTAGCATGATTGCCATAAATTCCATCTATACATCCCCTGGCACAACAGAGACAGCACTGTAGATGCGCCGGCCCATTCCCCCAACCCCCGCCCCTGAGCTTAGAAAATGGAGGCTTCTGATTGGCCCGTGCCATTGATGTAATATGAGCTCATGCCAATCAAGCTGAGAGGGAAGGCACTCATTCATTTAAGTGTACAAAAAGCCTTTTAATTAGGGCATTCAAGCTGTCCACTGTGTCAATTAATTGAAAAATTTGAATTGCTGAATTGGAAATATTAAATAGAATTTTATAAATAAAAGAATATATGAACAGGTTCAGTTTATACAAAGCCCTTATACAGGCCCTGGTTAGAACAGTATTTTATGGAAGTAAATCTGGAAGTATGATCTAAAATTAAAGTGACTTATCATTTTTGATTAAACCATTAAATATCACTGGGAAAAATGTATCAATCAATCAAATTGTATTTATATAGCACATTTTGTACAACAATTGAAACTCAATGTATGTCACATAAAATGAGAGAAAAAAATAAAGACTAAAAGTGATAAAAAAATAAATACAAAAATAAATTGCACAGTGTACAGAACATGGAGACTTCAGTACAAATGAAATGGAAACAAAAGATAAAAACTTACTTATAAAAAGCCATGCGACCAGTTATCCACATAATTGACCATCCACGAGTGAATGAGTCTCTTCGAGTTGCTACTATACAATAACAACCCACTGCCGTCAATAATTGTCATTAAAAGCACAAGGAAACAAGAACGTTTTTAATCAAGATTTAAAAGTAGCCAAGGTTGGAGCACATCTGAGGTCTTCCGGAAGTTGGTTCCAGCTGTGGGTAGCATAATAGCTAAAGGCTGCTTCACCATGTTTGGTTCTACCTCTAGGCATTACCAGCAGTAGAGCGGTCCCTGCTGATCTAAGAGGCCTATTTGGTTTATACTCTTCAAGCATGTCAGAGATGTACTTAGGCCCTGAGCCATTGAGAGCTTTATAAACAAGCGGTAGTATTTAATATTAATTCTATAACTAGACGGAAGCAGATTTAATGATCTGAGAATTGGGGTAATGTGTTCTGTTCTTTTAGTCCTTGTTAGGATTCTGGCCGCAGCATTCTGAATAAGCTGCAGTTGTCTAATGGTCCTTTTTTGGAAGACCAGAAAAGAGACTATTTCAGTAGTCCACCCTGCTGGAGACAAATGCATGGAGTTTCTCCAAGTCTTGCTTGGACATAAAACCTCTGATTCTTGCTATATTTTTAAGATGATAAAAGGCTGACTTTGTCACTGCTTTGATGTGGCTGATGAAGCTAAGATCTGAATTCACAAGAACGCCAAGATTTCTGACTTGGTTTTTAGGTATTAGGGCCCTGGAGACAAGATGAGTACTACGTTTAAGTTTTTCCTCTTTGGCACCAAATAAGACTATCTCAGTTTATTTTTTTGTTTAATTTTGGGAATCGAACCTAAGAATTGAACCTGCATCCTTTCAGTTACAAGTTACAGTTCTTTAACCATTATACTACACTGCCCAACATTAGTGGGGTGTGGACCAGGAATGGTTGTGATTGCAGACCGCTGGGTTTCCTGGATGCCAAAGGCCTGGCGGTTGTGCAGGACCAAGCATGGATCACTGGTGTTGTGGGGTCAGACCAGGTCTGATGGCGTATAATCTCTCTGGCTTTGCTGAATGACCTGAAACTGAGAAGCTTATGCATTATTGTGCATTGAGCATTATACAGAGCCAAAATATACATTTTCTGAAACCTCTGGCAATCTGGAAAGGCCTGATTTGAGGATTGAGTTATTTGTCTTTGGCTATGATTGAAGAGTGTTTTTCAAAACCTCAATCAGCCCACTTTTACCGATTTTGTGAAAATTAACAAATTATTTTAAAATTGGAGTTTTTTGCATGAAAAAATAAAATGTTTATACTTAAATCCCTAAGAATAAGAGTGTATAAGTAAAACTGCAAACCCCACTAAGGTTCATCAAATCTGGACTTAGTGAGGTTTGGAAAAACACTCTTCAATTCATAACTTGTGTTGTTTTTCAAGACAGAGAAAGGACATATTACCCTGTTGCCTCATTTTGTCTATTTATTGTCCAATGTTTCACAATTTGAATAGTATGATTTTTTTTTTGTGTCCAGTTATTTGGCCAAAAAGGTTGTCTCTTCTGTTCTCGATTGAGTCCAGTTAATTTGACTGGCTTTCTTGCTGGAAATAATTCCTTCCTTCCGTTTGCGCACACAGGACTGCCAATTGCTACTTTGACGTTGAGTGGCGTGAGAAGAAAATAACTCTGAGGGCCGCCAACGGGAAATATGTGGCGGCTAAAAAGAACGGCCAGCTCGCTGCAACGATCGATTCAGCAGGTGAGTGTCCGAGCTGACATCGGCTGCTTCGCCGACAAAATACGCTGCTGTTTCCCAGAGGTGGAAATCCAGGGGACATAAAGTAAAAGTCCTCCCCAGTATTTTGCTCCAATCACCTGGATTTGCTAATTAACATAATTCTTCAGTGAGGAGGTAGAACTAATCAGTGAAATCAGCTGGCTGGAGTCTATGGGTGGAAGAAACACATGGTAGGAGTTTGTCACAATGACGAGTGAGCGCTTGTTTGTTTTTCTTACATTTGAGATGAAGTGCTGCAATAATTTTGCTTTCAGGATGGGTTCCTGGATGTTTTTTTTCTTCAATCAAAACATTTTGATGTATTCTATCTTATTGGGTCTATGTTTTAATGAATTGTGTGCTTTGTGAGCTGTCTTTGTCCCATTTTATCATGATTTTAATGTTTTTAAAGTGTTTTTTAATGTAAAAACTACCAAAAATGACCAAAGCTAAGCTAAAACTAGCTCTGCAGGTAGCACCAGCATAGAGTAAATATATTGAGCTAAATCAACTCTAAGTAAATCCCTCTTGAACTTACATAAACTCTCTTAGAGTTATATCAACACAGAGGTTTTCCACATGTCACATTTGTGACTACAAATATATGGTTTGTTTTCTGTTCTTTTGGAGTGCTGATGGAATGAACCCAATGTTTTTAAGCCTTTCGTGTGACTGTTCCCTCCATGCGCCCTTTCAGGGGAGACCGAGGAGTTTCTGATGAAGCTGATCAACAGGCCCATCATCGTCCTACGTGGCGAGCACGGCTTCATCGGCTGCAGGAGGGTGACCGGGACCCTGGACTCCAACCGCTCCTCCTACGACCTCTTTCAGTTGGAGTTCCACAATGGAGCCTACAGCCTCAGAGGTCAGTCGCTGGAGTGAGGTTGGCGCGCAGCGGGAGAGCTTGGTCTCGTGACGCCCGCACTCAATGTGTCTCCACTTTGCTCATTCGTCTGTACATTTCTCAAACTACACACCCTTTTGTAAGCCTGCTGCTGTCAGTAGTCACCTCCAGTTTCATAAGAACTTCTGTCTATATAATAAAAGACAAATAGTCTGGTTCACGATCATGGTACTTTATAAAAGCTACAGTTCCTTGCTTCACCATCGTTAAATGTGATGGCTTGCATGAAATTGATGTAATCAGGAGATTTGATAAATTTGGTATTAGTTTTCACTGGCCCAAGGTACTTCCCTTCCCTCAGTGACTACTGGAAGACAGCTGCTCCCTCCAAGGCTGCAAACAGTAGCTAGGTATTTTGCTTGTAGTTTGCCAATTTTTTCCCTTGTGCACATGGTGGGCCTTTGTTTTTATTTTATTGTTAAATAGCAGTACTTCTGCGCATATTGTGTGTTTTAGAATGGCATGTATTTTTCCACTAATCTTTAATGCATTTGGAGGTGGTGGCTGCCTTCCAGTAGTCACTGAGGGAAGGAAAGTACCTTGCGCTTTTCACTGTCCCACTAATTTGCCCACCACACCTCAATTTGCTTAGATGATCTCATTGAACAGCAAGATATATGCACAAGCAGGTCTACTTTTTCTAAAGGGCCTTTTGTGAGGGCAGCCATACCTCCACTTTTGTACGCGTAGCTCAGCTAACATCTGCATCTACCTACTAACTGCTTAGTTCTGCTGCTAACTCTATGTAAGTCTTGACCTTTGACCCCTCTCCTCCCCCTGTCAGATTCCACCGGGAAGTACTGGATGGTGGGAAACGAGTCTTCGGTGATCAGCAGCAGCGACACGCCCGTCGAATTCCTGCTGGAGTTCTGTGACTACAACAAGGTGGCCATCAAGTCCTCTGAGGGCAAGTACCTGCGTGGAGACCACGCCGGAGTCCTGAGGGCTAACGCCGACGCCATCGAAAGCTCCACCATGTGGGAGTACTAGAAGCACTTTAGTTACCACCGTGGCTTTCTGCTTTATTTTACTTTCGTTCTGTTTTTGCTTTTGTGGTGGGGCTCGATCTGGCGGAGGGAGTCGGAGCATTGGGGCCACGCCTACTTCTTCAGTGGGCACACACACCTGGGTTGCCTTTGGTGAATCAGCCCAGGCCTTAAAGGTGTGTGTACCCACCTCAGCCAGTAGGTGTGGCCCCACACTGCTATGAATCCCGCCGCCGGACTGAGCCTCACCAACAGTTTTATTTTTATTTTTTTTATCTGTGATTTTGCATGCATGCGTGGGTTCTGATTGGCTGAAAGAGACGCACACTCTCTGTGGGGGGTCTTAAAGGGAAGGTCGTAAGGCCTCTCCACGACAGGCCCAAAAGCTGAGGGTAAGCGTCTCTGGCCTGCCCCCTCGTAAAAAGGTGGCCCAGGGCTTCTGTTCCCTCCATATTTTTGTGTTGCTATGACATTTCTCTGGCACATGACTCATCTCTGGCAAAGGCAAAGATGAGCATTCCCACAGGGTCATTAAATTTCAGAGTGAAACAAACTCTTTTTCCAGTGTCTTTCAGCTTTTTCCAGCCCCTCTTTGACAAGCACACTTTCACAGACATATGAAAACCTGTTACCTGAGTGTTATACTCTACCTGAAAAATTCTGCACATCGTATTTGATGCTAATGCTAAGTGTTTAAATTTTACAGACCAATCAATGGCAGTATTCAATGGTATGGTTACAGTGTTTTACATTTATCACAACTTTAATTTCTCACCATATAATTGGTCCATACGTAAGGAAAACACCGGTATTGCTATTTCATACAACATTGTCTTTGTGTCTTAGCTATTCATCTATGGGATATTTGTAATGTAATGACAACTTGTGTAATCTTGACTGGAGTCTGTCTGTGGTATAAAAATGTATTTCAATTGCTCAGATGGAGAAAATTGAAACTGGAAACTGTTGTTTTTGGCTAAAGTTGAAAATGCTAAAATATAAACCATCTCAGTTGTGTTACTAAGAAACTGCTAAATACCTGATTCACAGCCTGACAGAAAAGCAATGTGAAGATATGAAACGGTATAATTTACTTTAAATCTAAAATGCTCTCTGCGGCTGACAAGTGATTTTATGGATATGACCTGTACCGTGTGGTTCTGTATCTGACATTTGTATTAATTGCAGGTTATAAGTTATTGTTGCAGGTTCAACATGTTTAAACCATTGCATTTTCAAAAAGCCTGTCTTTCACGTCCATGGTTACTTATGGGTTATTGCAGCTGATATGCAGGCCGCAGGTTTCAAAGAAATGTTTGTCAGGAATGCATATCCTTTAACTGGAAAAATAACGGAACGGCATTGCACGTTGTGTCATGAGAGGGGTAATGATAAGCACTGCCCTAGTTCTGCAGAGGCGTAACCGCCTAAGCACAGCGAAACGTTTTCAGAGGAGAGACTTTTTATATCAAAGAGTCAAAACTCCATGACGTTGACTGTCTGACGTCATCCGATAAGCTGTCAGTTAATAAACAGTGAAGCAGCGCAGCAGTCAATCAGGGGAAATTATGATCTTGTGTATATTTGTTACGATGAAAAAGAATTAGATGCACAGCACAATAAAGTGAAATCCTATCGCCGAACGGAATAACTCGATGCTCTTGGAATGGCAGCGTAATGCATTCTACAGCTCGCGTAAAAGCCACTCTGCGTTAGTGCCAGGCGAACGGATCTAAATTAAATGCAGGAAAGGTCTTTGAAGGAATTGGACACTTCTCATCGAGTTCAAAAGCACTGAACCAGTACAATCCGAATGAACGACAGAACATTTAGCTTTTCTCTTTCCGCGCAAGATGCGCACGTTCATGATTGGTCCAGCAGTAGCACATGAGACGTCTACAGCAATAAACAGATGTGTACCAAGAAAAATAGAAAATGCCCAATGCTACCTTAAAGGGAACTGTAAGTGCTTGTTCTCTACTGTCACTACATACAGTAATGGTGCAGATTAGTACTGTGCCAAGACAGTGTCACCTTTGTCCTTGGACTTCACACAAGTCATGTTATCTTTTGGACTTGTGCCTGCTTCTACCAGTTTCATTATAACAAAGTAACAATGTTCAGTTCGGGTGGCAAAGGATGGAGCGTGGTTATAGGCGGGGTCCGAGGACATTTACGGAATCGTATACGAGGCGAAAGGAATGATATTGGTCAAAGTAGTGGTCATCCGAAATAATAATTCCGTTTGTTTATTTCAGAAAGGCAAATCTCCTTTTTTATTTTTTTATCATTTTGATAATGTTCGTAAAACCTTTTTTCTTATGTGCCATTTGTATAACTTAAGTCCGACATCAAATAAAGTTTGCGTATGAAACCTGTCCCTGCGTGTAAAGTGTTTTTGAAGACAAAGTGGGAAAATGGGATTTATTCATAATAGAGGAAATCGATGCTGGGGAAAGCAATCACGTGACCAGGGGGTTCATTTGTCTGTCACCAGGTCTTTTTTTGGCCATCTGGGGTTTGAGTTATACAGCATATAAACTCACCTGAAGGCCACACACTCTCCATTTGTCATGATGTGGCACACAAACATACAGCTGAGATTCTGACTAAAATCTATTTAATTTTAGTCCCCTCAAAGTTATGATGTGACGTTCCCTAGGGATGTCCGAAAAACATCACTAGGGCGTTATTAAAGTCCTAGGAAGGTCACTGTTTGGTTACAATATGACATTCAATTAGAATTTTTCGGGGACGGTCAAGCAGCGTCCCGATCCGGCTATGATTTGACGTTGTGCTCATAACATTCATGGGACAAAAAGATAAGTCAATGCGACATTTTTCAGGGGACGTCCCGGGGACCTCATTTTGTTAGCTGGGAACATATTTCACTTTCACTTACACATCTTTGTTTCTGCTATCCCCCCACCTCTCCTGTGCACAATGTAAATATATCTGCACGGACATTTGCAGTCTGTCTCATTCAAATGTCAAATGACCAGCACTAAAAGCATTATAGCTCTCTAGGTCCTCTGAAAGTTTATCTTGGAACCCAATCCTCACAGTGTGCACAGTATTTCCCCTTCAGAACCCAAAATTGCTGGTGAATATCAATCAGGCATAGTCAAGAGCATGGTTGCTTCTATCAAGGAGGCATGTGTGCTGTTTGGTCATTGTGGGGCTCAAGTTTACATTGCGATATTTTGAATGCTGATTTACAGCAGAAAGAGAGAGAAAGAGGTATAACTAAAGATTGCATACTGAGGAGAAGTAATTATGACATCTTCAGCCTAGATTTTAAAACGATTTTGTTCCTACATTCCAAAAACATTTAATAAAAAACTTCAATCTGCAAATTAAATTGCATCTAAAGCCACCCTGGATTTAGTTTAATATTTATGATCAGTCATGTTGTGAACTATTTTGCAACAGATAATCCCTGAAGCTGTTACAGTCGCTACACTGTGCATTTAATGTCTTATGGCAAAAGCAGCTATTTGATATCGGAAAATGTGACGTTGAACAAGCCTGCCAACTCCATTTTTTGATAATGAAGGACGGAGCGTGTTATGACGTTAGCTAGCCTATACACTTTAATTATGGCGCAGACATGTGAATAAAAGCACGCTTCCGGTGATAGGCGCAAGAAGAGGCATTGGCGGACTTTCACAAACACATGGCAGCTTCCACCGTGCTCATCCCCTTCCCCACTGAGAAACCGCACCTTCATTCCTCCTCGGAGACAGAGGTAGGCTAATGCAATAAGCCGGCGCCCGAGAGGCTGTAATCCATTTTGCACTGTTTACAAAAACAGGCTAGGAAAACGTCAGCAGGGTTAGTTGCAGCTCAGTCCCTGTGGTCAACACTGGAATATTCCTCTTCCAGCCGATTGGCGTTCGCAGAGTGTGCGACCTATGAGTGCCAGTTTGTGAATTAAATGAATGAATGCTTCAGGCAACTCAGCTACTTCCTCCTCTCTTGTCTGATCGGACTACGAGTGACGTTTTCAGGATGTCTCTTCATAGCCATCAAATCGGAAATATTGAAAAGGAACACAAGGCAATCAATTAGTAATAACAATGTATTTGTTGGTAGAACAAACACTAGCCTGCTTCTAATGTCGACCGGTTTTCTTCAAAATAACTTGAACTGTTTTAAGAAAGCACATGTATCCGTTTAAAGATTTTGTGCAACTTAATTATTTAATTAGCGCAATCATATCTTGATCTGACATTTGTATAAGCAGTTGCAGACTGCAAGTGTGTTCTAAAGAGTTTACTGTGCTCAAGTACAGGACTGAACCAGTGTAGTTTATGGAGTTGTCAGAAAATTTAAAACAAAGGTAAATTGGTTGGAACCAAAACCAGAACCGGTGTTGTGCACCTCTGCTTTAACCAGTCAATCACCCCATGTTATAGTACTGTAAAACAAGAGTAAATTGTCTGGTATAGAACAACATAAAAAATGTGGCTAAATTTAGTAAAAATGTTTTGAGATAATTTGATTTTTTTTATTGTTAATTAATGAATGCAAATAATTAAGTGCTAAAACATTAACCTTCTTGTAGAACAAGGCTTTGTGATTACAATGAGACCAAAATATAGTTTTTACCATTTACAGTCAAACTATAGGTCTTCAAAGTAGAGATGGGTAGGCCAAAAGTGGAGTGAAACTGGGCACTTTGTCCCAAATTTTTTTAACGATGGTTTGTGTTATATTTCTCAAACATATACCAATGGCCATTACTTCAAGGTTACATTATGGGTGTCAAATATCAGAAATATCAGAGGTAAAGATTCAAAAGAGAGCATATTTCCCCGGAATGAACCAGGGGTAAAAAAGTAGCTGTCACAAGTTGCTTTTGTGCTTGCAAGTTAACAAGCCTTATTCCTAAAATAAAGCCTAGCTTAATTTTAAGCCGTCTTGCTAGTTGTTCAATGTGAAGTTTGACACATTGGAATTCATCAAGACAAAAACCCAGATATTTGTAGAATGACACCACCTATATAGTTTTGTTATGTATTGTAGTTATGTGCGGTAGAGCAGAGTGATTTTTTTCAAAGTCCAAAATTCAACAATCTTATCTGCAAGTTTATACTTAATTAAAGTGTTTTGGATAGTATTAAATGCTTTTTATATTTTGGATTGTGCTTCATATAAAGTGGGAGCTGAGCAATAGATAATGATGTCATCTGCATTTAAATGAGCCCTTGCCTTATTAATGTTTACACAAGCATCGTTAACATACATGTTAAAGGTCCTACAATGGAGTCTTGTGGCACTCCTGTAGATACAATTAATCTATTATATGATAATCCATGACTGTGCACACGTGATCTGGAACTTAAATAATTATGAAATAACTTACAGCCTTTGATGACAAACCAGCATTCGTCAATCGATTCAATAGTATTTCATGATCAACTGTGTCAATCAGTTTTTTTGCTCTTTTGAGTCCAATGCTTCAGTTATATTGGTAATTTTTATTGTAGCTGTTCATTGTAACTGTTTCTTCCTAAAACCACACTGGAAATCACACAAAATAGAATACAGAATACATAATTTGTTTTATGGAACCATTTTTTCAATGGACAAATAACTGCAGAGAGTTTTAAAAACTATGGGGCAATGTCATCTGGACTGAGAACTTTTTTTTTGACATTTGCATATTTTAAAGCTGAAAAAACCTCCCATATGCCAGTGGAGGAACGGCATTCATGTGGAGCACTGACATGTGTGTGAATGAGAACCAGTATATTGTTCTAGCAGCTCCATGTCTTACGCGATCATAGGAATGATTAGAGTTACAGTGATGGAGGAAAGTAAAAGATCATGCGGATCACATCTTCTTATGATAAAACAGAGGAAAGCCTTGTGTGTGTGTGTGTGTGTGTGTGTGAGAGAGAGAGAGAGAGAGAGAGAGAGAGAGAGAGAAAGAAAGAGAGAGAGATAATGAGAAAGAGAGAGAGATATTGACAGGTAGAGATAGAAAGAAAGAGAGGGAGAGGGAAAGGGAGAGAGAGAGAGAAAGAGAGAGAGAGAGAGAGAGAGAGAGATGCACATATTTACTTTACTTGATGTGTCCCCTTGGATTTCTTCTCTTGCATGCATGCTGGTAACCACAGTGCACTAGTGCAATTTGAAGGGAAGACTGGTAGTGCTCAAGTCAAATATATCTGGAGTCAACAGAGCATATGAGAGGGAAAACAATTGACTGCAAGAATGTTTCCGGAAAGCCTTGGTTTGCAGGCATGCTGAGCATTTAACGACCAGAGTCCATCACCATGTGCTTCTAAGAGCAAGTTTGCACTGGAAAAAAACCCCAATATTGATTCTGGAAAATGAAAGGGGGTAAGGAAATGTGGACAAGTATGCCAATATGCATACCAGCAAGGGAGCTGTAGACAAACCAAGGAGGACGAGGAATATTGGATTCACCAACTGAATCAAATTAGATAGAATTTTATCACGGCACAAAGCTGCTCATGCAGATAACGCACGTACATTTTATAATCCTGTCTTGTTGTAGTTTTGAAGTCAAAATCATTACTGGTTTGAGAATTTGTACTATAGTTTCAGTATATTAAAGATTCTGAAACTATTTAGTTGCTGTTGGGATGTTCAGAAAGGCAGAGCCAAAGCTGGCCAGACAGTTCAGTCTATGAAACTAAAAAAAACTATCTGGAGGCAATAGAGCCAAAGCTGGCCAGACAGTTCAGTCTATGAAACTAAAAAAAACTATCTGGAGGCAATAGAGCCAAAGCTGGCCAGACAGTTCAGTCTATGAAACTAAAAAAACTATCTGGAGACAAACAGACACAGAAATCTAAGTCTAAACAGAATTTTTAGCCGTGAAAATGCATGTACACAAAGGGCAGTCTAATTAATCTAAGACCACTTCATGTTAATTAATTAATTCATATTTTTTTCTGAAATTCAAATAACTAATCAATGGGGCTTGTGTGCATATGCAAAATACATAGCATTAACAACATTTAAATAATGTAGTGATAGATATAGGTTGTCCTCTAAATGGGTCAAGATGAAAATAATGCTTTTAAAAGGAGAGGAACTCACAACAATAGATTCTAAAAAGATAATCCTCTTGTTATTCAACAAACAATAAAACTTACTGTGCATTTGTGAAATTACAAAAGAAAAGTAGCTCCAACGTATGTTACAATCACTGTAATGCATTTTCTAAGTTTTTTAAGTAATATTGTGCTCTCATTCTTGGTTTTACATGTTATATGTTGAGTTTGGGATTTGAATCTATTGGGCAGGATCTACAGTTAAGTGGGGACAAGTGGAACAAGGACTAACGCAAACTACAAACTATTTAAACATCAATCAAAAATGAAAATGTCTAAAAAGGGGATATTGGTGGAAGGGGCCTTTCCCATCAGGCATTGCAAGAAGATTCTCTCCATTGTGTCTTCTAATGTCATAATAAGCCCCTATGTTCCTTCTTAATTCAGCAGCTCATTGATTGCTGCAGCTGTCACGAGTTGACCTCTGAACCCCAGGAGGAGTGCGGAATGAGGATTCACGCTTTAGCGGGACCGACACGGTTCAGATTACAGAGCTTTCCGAGAACAGAGGAGCCAGGACAAAGGGACTGACTGGGTCACATGACTAGGGGCGGGTCATTTTTTATGTGCTTCCCTGCCACTATGGCACTTCCCCTGAACAGCCCTTCTTTATCCCCAGGGGAGAAAGAGGATGCTTTTATATTGGAAAAGCAGGAGAGACTAAAATGCAGGTCTGCCAAGATGGATAAATAAATAAAAATATAAATTAAAATATCAGAGATGCTTGGAAACCCTAAGAAACGCCACAGAACCCCAAAGATAGTTTGTCAGTTATATACATGTATATATTTGACCTTCTGTCAAGGTCATTCAGCCTAATCAGTGCAGTATTCCAGTGCTTCTGTTGTGTCCCCAATAATTGCTAAAATGTTTCAGACTAGTGTAATGAAGAAAGAGCTAAAGAAAAGTAGGTTGGGGACAGGGTGCGTGAAGGTGAGACTGCCTGCAGAGTTTCACAGGGAAGATAAATCGTGGCGGGAAGATAAACAGGAACACCAACACGCGCTCACACCTCCGGCAAACCTCAGCTTCACCGTCAGGGCCGGAGTAATGGGAGCCAGCTTTCTCCACTTTGCAAAGGAAATGTCCCAGAATCAAACTTTGTCCTAGGCCAGCGTCTCAACGTTTGGCCCAGATATGGTCCTTGAGACTTTTCAAGATGCTGAACTTCAGTGACACTGAAGTTGTGTCTTTAATGGGAGCAGTGCCTCCGTCCTACTCTTGTTCAGACAAGCAAAGTCAATTAAAGGGTGCTCTAACCCAGACAAACAGGATGCCGATAAAGTAAATAAACTCATCATGCTAATTTACTAATAAATCACTGGAGGAATCCCTGTTTTTTTCCATCAAATTGTCAATTGAAATTCTATAAAAAATTATTACTGGACAAAAAACTGTCTACGCAAATAGCAACAAGATTTTATTATTAGCTTCACTTACAACTGAACTGAATAGAGTTGAACCATCTGAAAATCCCTTCACAGCTGAACAAAAAAAATACAATCCAACAATCTAAACCTAGTTCTCCAGGCTCCTCCCAGCCCACTGCCCTATAGCTGCTGGGAATTACCCAGTCGTATTTTAGTCTGCAGTTAATGTGTTCCTTTCTTTCTACATACAAACAGCCATTTAGACACATGCATTGGATACAGACGCTGTTAAAACTATAGCATTAAGAGAGGACAGGCGGCTTTTTGTAACGCAGTCTAAATAAAAACCCTTCCTTCCTCTTTAAGAGCCAACTGCTGGAATTCCCAGACTTCCTAGGGACACAGACGGCCTCTTGTTCAGTAAGGGGTAGTTCCATGATACACTGTAGTATGGCTTTCAGAACACTTCTTATTCCTGGCCTGTTGAGAGGCAACGCGCTATGCAAGACCGCTGACAGCACATAACTGGTTACATGTCTATTGATGGCGGTGAAGGTGTCAGTACTCAGCCAGGCCGGTTTAACAGCTCAACCAGGTCCAGCACAGAAATATTTGACTAGAATATCACGTTGAGATACATCCTGTTTTGCAAGAAAGTTTCAAAGTCAAGAGGCCACGTTCCACAACAACAACCGTTCTGAACTGCTTGACTTTTGGAAAGTGGTGTGGTGTTAAAATTCTGAGGGGACCTGGGATTCTGAGTTCTTTCGTTTACCACTTTTAGGTGTTCACTCTGGTAACAGATTCCTGTCTGAATCTGGAGTGTCAAGTGCTCTAGAA
Organism: Ilyophis sp. 1 JC-2022; assembly: GCA_022702515.1. Taxonomy (NCBI): domain Eukaryota; kingdom Metazoa; phylum Chordata; class Actinopteri; order Anguilliformes; family Synaphobranchidae; genus Ilyophis; species Ilyophis sp. 1 JC-2022. Next base: position 81,318,410 of record CM040394.1, read on the forward strand.
AGGGTCCTTAGAACAATCTTGTCAGTGCTCTTGGCTAGTAGTTATCATCGCCAATGCGACGTTGAGTCTAAAAGCTAAGGTTGTATATACCGCGTTACATTTTGTTCATTTAGCAGAGGCTCTTAACCAGAGCATGTTGCAATGAAAGAGAATAATAAACACATTCGCCCACTATGTGAGCAACAGTGCCAGACCAGTAAGTATAAGTGCAAAATCAATAAAACGCTCAATGTAAGTTAACCTATGCCAACCTAGAACCGCAAAACACTTCATGGATTCATGCGCACTGTGAGGGCAGACTGAGCCCTATAGCCTGGAGGCCGGGCTGCACCACGGGCCTGCGCACTGTCTCTGTTTCTCATTATTGTGACTTTGATAATATAACTTGATGAAAATTAATGTAATAGGAGACGAAATTGGAAAAACAAGCCGAGATATGAACGCTATAACATCCTCGGGGGATCAACTAAATGGCAGTATTTTCTTTGCGGCGATGCATCTGCCTGCTACACGCGGGCCTCTCTAAAAGGAAACTGCTGTCTGTGACTGCTGTCGTCATCTAGCTCCAGGGGCACCATTACCTTGGCGATGGCCCCAGATGGAGTTATGGGAGCTGCTCCAACCGGGACCAGACCGCGGACGCTAAGGTCCCGACTTTTCATCGACAGGCTAAAACACACTGACCCCCACTCACAGGTTGTCAAATCAACCAGGGCAAATATAGTAGACTAACGCCTGGATTCAATCGAAGTTTGACACACGATTAATTGTGTTTTGCCTTCACAAACTCAGTTTGGTGGGATCAACTGAAAATACATTTTTTTAAAGTGTTTTTCGATTGGATAATATAATAACACTTGCTTTATTTTGGCTTTATTTGCAAATCAAAGTTAAGGACCAACGTTGATTGACTCTAGGCCTAAACCTCACAATTCCAGTCATTTTGTTACATGGGAAAGGAGCCTTCTGCTTCTAGGGGTACAATGACCAATATATTTAGGCCCTCAGATATTAGAAAAGAGTAGCTGCAGAAGAACTGCATAAGAAAACTGAACCTGAGATTCGATGGTTTGTATCGCAGGTATGGTTCAGTTGTTCTACCTTTAACAAAGGAACCTCTAAATATCCCGACAGATACATAAACAGATAATCTGGTTAACTTGGATAAAGGTGTCTATAAAGCAAATCGATTACTAATCATAGATCATTACACAGCCTTGGGCCAAGTACTCTGACATTGGCGTAGATATGTTAGTGCTCCAAGGTGTTATGGAACTATAATCACTTGAGTGGATAGGTGGCACCTGCAGCAGTAGTTCTTCGTGAAATAGCAACTTGATTGGAGGCTGCAAAATCAAACTAATCAGATGCTATTAATCTTTGCGACCCATTTTCGTAGGGTTCATTATCGCTTCTCGTATAAATCGCGGCGAAGCACGCAGGTGCATATTAGCTATGTAGTTCGAGGACCTGGTTTTTTAAAACCAGTGCACTTTATGCGATTTCATCAATGTGAATTGTATAACAGATGGCGATGTATAATTTGAATTAAAATGAACACCATAAAACAGTGCCTGACCAGGTATTCACTCTAGGGCTCCATAATAATATAATTTGCGACCAAATAATTTCCAGTTAGTTTGATTTCACATCTCCAGCTCCCTGTCGCCTCAGTTTTCACACCTGCGCGCGCAGCCAGGAGAGATAGCCGGTAGACACCGGGGCGTACCACTCGCACAGCTGCTGGAGAGGCCGGCGACCTTGTCCTGACCTTGTCAACGAGAATGTGTCGCCGCTCGGCCCCTCTGCCAGCTGCCGTGCACTCTAAAGCACTGGCCAGGCCTGCATTGCGCCGTTACCATAGCAACAGAGACTCTGAATCATACGGCCCCACAGAATTGTAATTTTCCCCTAAATGTCATCATCAAACCGTTTACATCAGATTATTTTCATATTTCAGTAAATAACCGTTAATAAAATGTGATGCGTTATATTCTTGTATTGCATCAAAATTGCCCCACTGTATGGATGACACTACATAGTAAGCAAACGATAGCATTCTTCACGTAGGAAAAGGAACAGTAACCACACTTTTCTTTTTAAAACACATGACAATTTTGTATTCTCACTTTTAATAGATAAATAAGGCTTTGCTTTGTTCGTATGCCGCGTACGATATTGAGCTACAGCAGGTGCGGTGGTTCTGAAAGACTTCAGTGAGCTTGCCTCCATCTCAGCTGCTGTAATGGAGACGCGTAGGCAGCCTTTCCTACGAGCGGCTAATTCAGTTCCCCTCTGTGTCCGACCCAGAAGCAGCAGCGTCAGCCCGCTGGGGCAGCCCAGGGATTTACCTGTGTGTGTGTGTGTGTCTTCACCTTAGAAAAACCACACACACACACACACACAGATTTAAGGCCACACTTCCACCCCAATTATCTGCAGTGACCCGGGCCCTGGTCAGAGTCCAGGTTACGCTCTGTCACTCCCCTCCCCCCGACACAAAGGTCTGGCCAACCGACGGGCCTTGCTGTGGAGGTTCTGGCAGGCGCGGTTGCTATCAGCTGGCACCGGTGCGGGGGCTTTGTTCCAGAGGGAGGGAGGGAGCACAGACTCTCTGAGAAAAGCCAGGCTGTACACAGTGCCCCCTATAGCACCGCTGAGGGATGACTCGCAACAGGAATTGTGACCTGACACACATTTAAAAAGTCAATGTCTGGGACAGAAGTATAAAGAAAATGCTGTTGATATATTTTTTGAGCAAGATCATACTGGTGACTAGTTGTAAGCGGGTATTGGAAGAGTACTCTCAATATGCAGAAGGGATGGGCTGAATTGCTGATGAATGCCATCTTGATTTTTCAGAAACAACCCATTCAGAACGTTTTAGGCAGTGATACTCATTCCTGGTGTCTAAGCTGTAGGTGCTGCAGTCAGCCAGCAATAAAACAAAGAGCTGCCTGTCAGCACCCCTCTCTTCATTCACTGGTGGTCTGATGCAGAGCCCCTCCCTCTGTGACATCGTCACACGAGACACGCAACACCACTCGGTGACATCACCAGCAGGGGGGAGGGGCGGACTGAACGCTTAAGAGCAGGCCTGTGTGAGTCAGCCATTTTTCTGTACAGTGCCTTGTTCAACCAGACCATCAGTACACTGATGAGGATGGTATTGTGTTGTTATTAAAAAGGTAGATGCTCTTAATGGTTACTTATACACAATTGCAAAGTACAGTGAAGATATTAAATGTCAAGTAAATACACAATACCTGCTGCAGTGAGCTAACACAAATCCTCAAGTGACTCCAGTGCAACTAATAAAATTGGCCTATACATTCACAAGGATCATGTATCATAGGCTTAGACATTTGACTATCAATTAAAAGCAATAATTATTATGTTTCTTCTCAGACACAGTTCAAGGTTGAGGACAATTATAGCCAAAGCAAGATTATGAATGTTTTACCTTAATGTTTAATGTTTCTAACTAGATAAGCTGGCATTGTAAAGACAGCCACCATGGCTGCCAGATGCCTGAGGTGAGCTTGAACTGCGCTCAACTGACCATTCTCGCCTTTGCTGGAGTGGCCCAGCGTGATGTTCTGCTGAAGATTACAGAACATATGGGACATTGGACTGATTGGGATGCCGTCTAGAGTCTATTCGCAGTGAAATCAGGACACTGTGCCATCTGAGGTTAGAAAGTCATGGCATGCAAAGGATATGCAACCACATATTAAATATGATGACTTTATTAAAATTTATGTTAATTACTTTTGGTGCCCTAAAATGTGGGGGACTTACTATGCATAAAAAGTGGCTACAATCGCTAAAGTATAAATAGAATGAAATAGAAATAGTAGTTTCTAACATTATCAATGTCTTTTTTTAAATCAATTTAATGCTACCTTGGTAGCAAAAACATAAAAATGTCTCAGTGATTCTAAACTTTTGAACAGTAGTGTATATGACCGTGATTTTTTAGTGTTCAAATTAATATGGCTCAATGCATAAGTATTGCAAAATAAATAAAACCAGGTGATTAATCGGTCTACAATGACAACGATAAGTGGGGAAACAAGTAATGGTTTTCCAATAGACGACAGGCATGTGACCAGTCAACAATAATCCAACGGATTATGTTACAGCATATATCATCATACACTCTCGCACAAAGGGAATTTCCTGCAGTGTGCGACGAGGTAAAATGTTCTGGATTAGAGGCTGGTGAGACACACCAAATTCAGCACAAAGTGGGGCGGCTGTGGCTCAGGAGGTAGAGCGGGTCGTCCGCTGATCGCAGGGTTGGCGGTTCAATCCCCGGCTCCTCCTGTCCACATGTCGAAGTGTCCTTGGGCAAGACACTGAACCCCAAAATTGCTCCCAATGAGCAGGCTAGCGCCTTGCATGGCAGCTGCCGCCATTGGTGTGTGAATGTGTGTGTGAATGGGTGAGTGAGAGGCCATTGTAAAGCGCTTTGGATAAAGGCGCTATATAAGTGCAGTCCATTTACCATTTACAAAGGAAGGACAGATTACAGAACAGAAGTGTCAGCAGTGGTTATGTAATAGCTTTGCATTTCATTGGCAGAACTACAGTATAGATAAAATCCAGGTATCACAGGGGTGTTATCTTTTTCATTATCTGTTTCTAGCTATGCACCAAAAGTAACAAACTCACAACAGAATTGATTAAATATTTTCTTCTATGTGGCCCGAGACCCCCCTCAGTAACCTCACAGGAAGGTCAGTGGCCGATGTCGGTAATTCCCCGATCAGAATTAACATCTCTTATTACCTTTCACCTCTCGCTTTCCACAGAGCCAGGAAATCAGGGGTTTGCACATAGGCCCATCTCCAGACCACAGTGCACTTTGCGTTGCTAAATTCGTCATGCAGATATCGTAGATCACAGCCAATTTAGCACAGTCCCAAATGTGACGCTAGGGAGAGCTCCATAATGGGTATTTCAATTAGAAGTGTCTTGCTCCAGGTTGATGCGAGGCCTGTTTTTCATTTTAGAACATCAACAAGATTAGAACAGTGCCGTTATCTCAATTAAACAGGTAAAGAAATTACTTAAATGTTAATGACCAGTGAATATCTGAACATATTAAGTTGTCCTATTCAAATGTTTCAAGGCAATAGTTTATAGTTAAACCGTTTGAACCGAACTCTTGGCTTTTCTCCGTGTATGTGTTTGTGTTTGCGGTGTTCTGTACTGCTGACATATTAGACTAGATAACAAGGGTCCCAAAACCAAGGGAGCAACTTAGTGGCTCTACAGAAATGGACGTGTCACCAAATAGAGATGTCAAGGTCTCTTGTGATGAACATGTAGTGCTCTGTTTGGCTCTGTTTTACACAAAGGACTTTCGGGCAGAAACCAGACTGTTCATTACAATATGACAGGATGTGTAGTCTGACAGCATAATTAGTGCATTGAAGATGAAGTACATCCAAACACTAAATGGTCACAGAACCTAAAACATCTGCTTTGTACTGAATGGGTACTGACAAAATGTGGCATTACATTTTTCATTAAAAAATATCTCTATTTCTTACATATTTTTCTGTGATTTGGAAAGGTTATTTTCCCTTATGTTTGCGGTCTATTTCACCCCATTCAATGTTTGACATCTCTTAAAAACCCAGTTAACCTTATTTTTTCATCATCTGACTTTTTGGGATTTGGTGGGATTAAATAATAAACATGCAATAAACATAATGCTGTTTTCAAAAGTCCTGTACCAACTTTGTATACAAAGGTGTTTTGTGGGGTCATTTTAACCCCAGGCTTTGTAGCTGTATAAAACACAAGAAAATATATAATCTTTTTTTTTGTGGGTGATTCTGGATACTTTCTCATACAGGTTTTAAATTTAACAAACTTTCACTTACCCCCAGCTCTAAAATGAGACGTTTCATAGAGTTTCATCATTATTAGGGATAAAAAGGCTAGTCAATTTGGAGACATTAAGAAGGTGACACCCAATGTGGCAAATTGTTTCTATTACAATAATCTTGTGTTGGGGTCCAAACATAAAAGACATCATAAAATTTCAACATTATAGAAAGGTTAACTTTCCTGTTAGCATTCTACTGGATCACACAACCACACAGAGGTAATGGTGACAGCAGTAATCTCAGCCTAGAGTACACAAGGTCATTGCTCAGGTCTATGTGTTCGTTCATATAACACTTTATATGAATGGTCCTTCATATGAGCTATACAACTCCTACAGCTATACAGGACCTTCACATAGAACCTTCATAATCACTACACAAACATTCATAAATGCTTATGTGAATAATCACATATTTTATGGTCACTTTGCATGTCATGTTGACACACACCATATGCGTCTTAATGATTATTGACATGAGCATTTATGAATGTCTATGTAGTGTTTATGAAGCAGTTATATAGCTCTTATAAAGGACCATTCATACAATGTTACATTTTTTTGTTTTATTATTTGAGTTGAGGGCTATTTTCTATCATTTCAGAAATCCTATAGTGTGCATGTACCTTTGTAAACCACTTCTATATGATTGTATGCCAAGTAATTTAATAAGAGGAGTCTAGCAAATTAAGATCTTGGCCTTCGCACTGGCTCCCCCAAAGCACTCCCGGCCCAGTCTGTGGAGGCCACCTGAAGCTTGGAGAGATGGGAAACACGAGGCCGTGCGTAAAGGGAAAGGTCAGAGAAATGAAAGGCATCAGCCCCTGGTGAAATGGTAAACCCATTTGACTGGAGGAAAATCCGATACTAACGCAGTCACAGAGCAATTTGCCCCCCTCCTTCTGTTAGCAACAACAGTGTCAACATTCCAGCAGAATAGCTGTTGACTAAATGTTTCTGATCGCAAAGAGAATTAAAGAATAACACACTCACTACCGCCCCTCTCAGTCCAATGTTAGAATGGCACCGTTCGCAAACCAGACACGGAAACGCGATCTCTTGTCCGCTTCTCTGGGGGCTTCAGTAGTTTCATTTGCAGATGTTTTCTTAGAGTGCTGCAGTTCAGCACTTCATCCAGCATAACAACTTTGGTATTGTTCCTTTATCCCTGTTGGCTACATGAGGGTCTTTTCTGACATGGCTTTGTTGCAACCAGATAAAACAGGAAGTGAGGCCTCTTAACTTCCTCCTGTCGTGTTTGCCCTGTCCGAGCAGCAGGAAGACGTGGAGGCTACTTCCTGTACAGATTTGGAACTCACCCGACAAGAATCGAGGAGTTAGCTGAACTGCTTCATCAGTGTGGATCACCGTCAATGGTTTACTGCGTTATAATAAATCTTACATGTACGTACGTATTTTAAGAGCATCCAGCTTATGGAATTAATTTCAGTAATGACGGACTTTAATGAGAGATGACAGAGAAGAGGGGACATCGTCAGCATGTTAACCGCAGATGGGACAGATGGCCCATTAGACATATGGGATCTGCTGAGGTAAAAGGAGAAAACACCACGAGCACTTCAGTCTTTATGGTCCGCGCGTCCATTACGGGCGGAGAGAGGTCTAAATAATGCAGGTGCGCATCTCCGAAAAGCTCTCTGCTCCTTAACGAGGGACGCGCTCTGACGCGCGACCCGCAGGTGGATCACATTGCGCTTCGGGCCCTGCGCGCGGGTGTCGTCCACGTGACGGTTCCCACCGATCTCCCGGGGGCCGAACACAGACGCAGTAGCAGCAGCAAGAGATTCAGGCACGGACACGGACGCCACAACTGCAAACCGTCCATATTTTTTTCAACAAGGACGGCTAACTATAAATGCCTGGGATGCATACACCCACAAAGCTACAGTAGACTTCTATGTGCAGAATAATCCTGGAGTCGCAGACGTCAATCATGTGCCTCTTGGAAGACGTAGGTTTTTTTCATTGATTCATTTTAAGAGGTGGATTGCAAAGGGTGTGCGATATATTGTGGGGATTCAAATTTTTCAATTGCATAAGCTGTTTTTCACTAGCCACCAGGTGTAGAATATACAGCCACTGCAGTGACATCATGAGCAATGTTCTAGTCGGAGCTGAATTCAGTCCTTGGGCAAGAATGACTGTCTTGTTGCCTCGAAACAGAATTTGCCTCTGTGCTCTATTTCAGTCATGTCAGCTTGCACGCTACTATTCTCTGCCTTTTGAAAGACTGACTGCTAAGGACATTTGTGCATGCTATATGCCTGGCCAATAGCTTTTGACTAGCTTCAGACTGCACTTTTGTGACCCTGTAGATTTTGGCGTGAAGCTGCAAGTTTTAACAGTATGAGCCCACTGATTGTGAAAGTGGATCCCGTCCAATTCAAAGAAATTAAAACTATTGAAAAAGCTGAAACTGGAGCTACCGCCATTCTGGGGAGGGACCACGCCCCCTTCAACTGTTTCCATGACAGCAAACACTTTTGTATTTGCTTGGTCAAAACAACGGCCAAGGAGGTGAGCTTTAAAGGGAAATGAATATGCAACATAAAGAGAAACATAAGCCCAAAAAGCACCATCAACAAAGTGCTGTTTTTGCAGTCACATTATACAGCATATGTCCAAAGCCTTCACGCTAACCACCCCATGTTCATGCTAGCTTTTGGGCATAAAACTCACATAGCAGCTCCCATTAAATGGCCCCCTATGGAGATACCCTCCCTCCACCCTCTACCCCACCTCCCGCTGAGGAAGGCTCCACCCCCGGTGAGGCCATAGAGACCGAAAGTGTCCATTGTGACCACTCAGGGCCCTTTAGTCGCACTACAGAGAGAGTTGCCTGGTAACCTCTGGCTTAATTCTGTTTGGATAAATATTTAAAGGATCTCATTAATATGCATGTAATCAGCATATGACAAGTGGCAAGCAGGAGCAGCTGCAGGTTGTCTTAGGGACTGCTCTCAGACGCACTGGCATCTTTGCAAGTGTATATTCCTTTCACTTTCCACGCTCGCATCTCACGCATTCACGTTTAGGTATTTTGAGTCTGAGCTGTCGACTTTCCTAAAGGCAGATATAGCACTAATTTACTATTTATTCTTCTTTAAATGTTACAAGTTAAAATAAGGATGGTCTGAAATATCATGCATAGTTCCAGGACACAGCTGAGAGTGGACATCCTTTTCATGTATTGATTTAAATTGAAAGGTTTTGTATAGCTGATGATACTGAAATGGTTGATTTGTCTCACATAAAACAATCATTAGAACTGCACTTAGATATAGGCTGAATTGATAGATCTGGAAGAGGTTTGACAAAGGCTCTTGAGTGAGCGTACGGACGACAGATAAGCGTGCAGAGGAACATTAAGTAACTGAGAAAGTGGTGAAAGATTGCCCCCTAATGGTAATACAAGAATTGGCTTGAGTGCAGAAGTCAATCTGCAGGCATTTCGACCCCGCTGATCACCACCAACTGAACACTGCCGCAGCTTACCAGCTGGAGGGCTCGGAAACGTCTGGTCTATAAAACCGGAACGTGCTGCCCAACTCGTGTGAAATATTAGACACGCGCAAAACACGCAGTGAAAAGGCAGCCCTCCTACCAGGGCAGTAATATGGCGGTGGAGCAGCACGGAGGAAGCCCTCTCGTCACCGCCATCCAGTCACGTGAGACCACCGGCCCCTCCCCATCCCCGTGGCTGTCAGTGGTGCGTCCCAATACTCAAAAAATGCACCCACCTTTCCTCCGCTACCACCTCCTCTCCTCTGTGCACCCGGAAATGGATCTTTGTGTCCTAATCTAATGTTGCTGATTTCATATTAATTACATATTAATAGTTCAATATTAATTAATGCCTCAACGCGAACCGCAATGTCAGGTACATTGTACACTGTACATGCAACTACTCGTACTTGAAACATACGGACAGTTTTGCATATTTTCAGGGAGGAGACGAGTGTGGGAGGTGAGTGGAGGAAAGGAGGTGGGGAGTGAAGAATATTGGGACGCAGCCAGTGACACTCATCATACAGAGAGGAACTGCACGGCCCACAGTGACGGGTTCAGGAAGCGCAGCGGAATCGAATCAAATCGAATCAATATTTATTTATATAGCGCATTTCACAACTAGTTAGCGCTTCACAGAAAAACCCAGCGTAACCCCCCACAAGAGCAAGCCAAAGCCAACAGTGGCAAGGACGAACTCCCTGGTGTAACTAGGAAGAAACCTCTAGGAGGGAACCCATCCTCCTCTGGTCGGCTCAGGGTCTAGATCTTAATGACCAGCATGGTCAAAACAGCCAATGTCCACGATAATATAATTTGCCGCAGCTAGATGACAGTCCAGATGTGGCGGCAATGATGAAAATGAACACAACTTCCCCCTTTCTTTGGGTGTTGGCCTTGACAAAACAATGTCTGTAATGTGGAAGAATTACTCTGCTGTCCCCACAGACTTCTCTGTCAGAGTGCTTTGGCTTAGCGGTTGCTGGCGTTACGAACGGTCGCATGTGAGCGCGCCATACACTATCAATGCGTCAGAATCTCAGATGAGTATCAGCCACTTTCATTTACTCTCACAGCTGAAGTAACCGCCACTTCAGTTACTGAATGAAGATGTGACATGAAGCCCCGCCTCTCCACCCACTCGCCCACCCATTGCATAGGGAAGCACTGGAAAACTGGGACCGTGACCGAATACTATCCCTTAACCACGTTGAGGGCGCATATTTGAGTTAGCTTCGTCAAAAATCTTTTGAGTGGGTGACTTATTCTCACAAATGGGGACACTTAAAATACCAGGATGAACCCCTTATTTGAGGGAATTCAGGAGCACACTCATCCACAGAACTGTGCACTCATCCAACAACTTCGGGAAGTAAACCGGAAGTAAAAACTAAAACTTGTAGTATAAGAGTGGGACATGTTATGAACTCATATTTATTTTTGTTATGTCTATCTTAATTTATAATCTACACTTTGTAACCATCGTCATACGTAAACTGATTGATTAATAAAACTAAAAAAAAAATATTACGAACTACTTCCCCACTAGTTATAAGAGTTTTGCAGGATTTATTTTGCACACTGCTTGCAAAGTGAGGGGACAGGGCACATAGTAAGGGTCTCAGTGGACAGGGGACAGGGAACAGGGATCATATTCAGTCATGGCCAAGGACTTGGCTTCTCAGAATAACAACAGTGCAACAATCTCTGGACCAAAGACACTTCAGCCAATCGGGCCTCGCCCTGAACCACGATAGAATGTAATTGGTTGGAGCCACTCCCATCCCCTGATCACCCTCATATTTGGATGACCCCGCGACTCCCACAGACAGATTATGCACGGTGCCCTATCAGCTGTGGTAGCATATCTGCTCTGGGAAAGTGGGTCAGGTTGCAGGATGTATATGTTATACACTTCTACTCTCCACAGGGGTAGAGGAGAGACAGATCTACTGCACTCTAAAGACCAAACCAATGACCCCAAAACAAACTCTGTGCCTAGAAGAAAAAATGGCTCTTTGATTAGTTTCTATTGGAGAACCCTTTTTAGTTCTTTATGGAACCCTCTACAGTATAGTAGGTGGTAAAAAGCGTAGTAGCGTGAAAGCTCCCAAATTGAAAAATTTTTCTTGACAAAGAACCTTTAAACTACATGGGGTTCACTTATGGTGACACAAGGGAGCTTTTTGGAACCCTTCGTTTCTTCTGAATTTATGGGGGTTGGGGACTGGGAACAACAACACCCGCGCTCACAATTTTGCCATGTAAACTACCCAGAATCCCCACTTCGCAAATGAACATAAACGGTAAAGTCACAATTAATAAATACAGAGTTAATACCACAGATTTCCGGCTCGGTAATGGGCTACACTTAGAACCATGTTTTTCTTCCTCTTAAACTATCACTTTCGTTTACAGATCTTTAAACACTTTCGTGTTCTGTCACTTTCACTTTTTCTTTTTCACTTTTTATTGCAAACCTGGGGGGGACCGTGGAAAACCGACTTGATTTTAGCCGACTTTTGCACGTGCTTGCAGTCGCGTTGAACTCTTCTGCCCATACCGGTGGAGCAGACGCACAAAGTGTTGCTTTTATAATACATTCCTGCTAGTTCTGTTTTCTTTTCTTGTTTCAACACCCAAGAATGTGGGCGGTTAGCTGCCTGACATCTAAAAAAGATAACTAATCAGGTTCTCAGACATTATCTATTATGCTTGGCATTTCAAAGCTTGTTTGCAGAGGAAAGTTACAAGTCAGTTTGTGGGAGTGAATGAGAGGAAGAGGGATACCGTGAGTGGCCTGCAGTATCTCGAACAGGAAATAAATGTCACGGCCGTTCCGCAGGCGGAACGACTGTAAGACCGGCGCTGAGTCCTGAGCTTTATATACAGCCGCTAAAAATAACACCTGTGATGTCACAGTGATGTAACACCATTCAGGTCATGTGACTAACCCCACCCTGGGGTCAGGCTCCACTACCCCAGGACAGGAGGAACCCAGCAGGCTTGGCAAGCGCTTTCTAGAAGCGCACCCAAGCATGAACGAGCCCTATAGGAGGAACCCGTTGTGGGTGGAGCCAGCGCCACAATATGCTGTTCCTGTAATGCAGCACGTCTCATTTGCATATCTTTAGAGATAAATATCAGCCAAGTTCTCTGTAGGTGGGAATGTGACTGAAAAACAGGCTTTTCTGCTTCTGCGCTGATAGCTTTTGAACAGTTTTCAAGTACTTAGCCCCTTCTGCGTAGTGTCCTTTTGCACACAGTACACACACTCTAAAACCAAAAAGGACAACTGGCATTCAAACTGTACAGAACTAAAAACTAACCAAACCACTAAGCACTTCTTAACCACTGTGTGGAGTGGAAAATTCCATCTCTTTTCTGCCCAGAACCAGAAGCCTCACTCGCGACCTGACTTGTTTGACAGTAAGAGGCCTGCGGTTAAAACAGGCAGGCATGGCGGTGACTCGCCCACAAAGGAAGTGCTGTTCCGTGTTCCTGTCCATTTCAAAGTAAAGCAAAAACCAAAAACGGGTAGAGGGCTTAATTCAGCCGGCTGCTTGCTGAAAACACGAGCATCGGTGACACGAGACATACTTGATGTCGGAGCGAGATTGCATTAAGTTATGAGGAAAAACGTGTCCTTCCGCGACATTTTTTACAGAACTCAATACGAAACGCGTTACTTTGGCACTCCACTTCCAGTTTGTCTCAGTACATTTATGCATATTATAGTGCATCTTATGGACTTTTTAACCAGTATTGTCAGAATACTGGTGAGTGTAACTTGTCTAATTCAGAGCAGCCTTCAGTGGACAGTTTATGGGATTGGGGTTCACAGAAAGGGTGGGCCTGCAAGATGTTTCTTTCTTCACATATGGCCATTTGCCGCTGATATAATGAAATACAGCACGCCGGTCGGGGTAGACACAGCGCTGCTGCTTAAGAAATAAAAATGTTTGCTGATTGTGAGAAACCAGCTGGTCTGCAAACAGCCAGTGAAAGAATGTATAGAAACAAATCATAATACAGATAAAATAACTTGTGTGAGGGGACAATTTTGGTCACGTTTCCTGTCAGACGGTTCACTGATCTTAGTGTACCTTGGTTATTCCGGTGTGTTGCTCTGAAGCAGGGCACATATAGACATGCAGTCCCCCCTCATCCTCTCTCCCTCTCTTTCGATACATGCAAAAACAGCACCTCGTATTTGTGCGTGTATATTCCTGCCCTCCCCAAAAAAGAAAAGTGCTTCTCCATTTCTCTCGTCTTCATTTCATTCCACCGCACCCCACCCCCTCTGAGCGTCGCGGGAGCCGTAGTTGCCCTTATAAGGCAGAAGACACCCGATTGGCCGCTGCGCGTGCTCGTGGTGGGGGCGGGGTGAGAGGGGGGTGCTGTTTGCGCTGGGGCGGGTGGGTGTGGTCTCTATGCAGCTCTCCCTGCAGTCTGCCGCTGGGCGAGATACGCAGAGGCCAGGCTGCAGCGGTTAAAACCGGGCCTGCTGTCTGGCCTCAGGCTGGGGGGGAGGGGGGGGGAGAGGAAGACATGCTCACTCAAACCCCCCACCCCCTAAAGCGTGACAAGACTGGACATGGAGGAGAAAAACAGACCCTGTTCCACAGGAGTCAAATCTTCATTTAAAGATGACCATAAAAGGGCCTCATTCGGTTTACCCACCCCCCCCCCCCCCTTTTCTACCTCCTGCACACACTCTTTCATTCTTATATAGTAAGAAAGACATATTTTTTGGAGGAGAGCTAATTCACCAGAAGAAGGGGATCCTCTGCGATCAATGATGTAGGGCACGGGGATTTGGAGCAAAGCCGCCGTCTTAATTTGAACTGGAATGTGCTGTTGTGAGGTGTGTGCTTTTAATGTTTCGTAGCTGTCAAAAGTCCTAATATACTTAATATTGCGATGCGCTGTCTGTCTGTCTGTCTTTCTGTCTGCAGACTGTAATGAACAACATCTATGTACGATGAGACTATGATTTTGTTTGTGTTTACTTGAATGGCTTTCGGGATCACGCTCTCTCAATGCACAACACGATAATATGGCAAAGATGGTAAGAAAATTATAAGAAAATATGGCGTTTAAAAGAAACGAGGCATCCGCACCAGAATAACCTGTTATTACTGCATGATTTTTGCATGCAGCCCTTGAACTTCAGAGACAAAGAAATATCTTGTTGATCGCACGTGAGCTAATAAAACGTGCGGAAAACGCAGCGCAGGCTACCGGCGCGGCGGTAAGAGAGCTGCCGCTGAAACGCAGCGCCATGACGCGGCGGGAGAAGCCGCCGGTTCCATTCATCGCTACGATCTGTATTCAAGAGCAACGGCATCGAGGAAATCACGGCGGGTCTGGGTCCTGCCAAATTATTTCCCAGAGTTCCTCTCTTTCGGGCCAGCTGGGCGTCAGAGAGGGAGATTAGGGGGTAGGCCCTGCAGTTACCAGTGTCTGTCTGAGGACTGTCTGGCGTTCAGAGACTGAGTACACGCACACGCACGCGCACGCGCACGCGCACGCACACACACACACACACACACACACAGAAAAAACAATGTTCAGGGATACTGTAAACACCGACTAGGCTTTAAGGCTAGCAAAAAATGTGACTTGTGCTTCTACTTTGAGTGCACAGCAATATGAATGTGATTAAAGTGAGCATGTGGTTAAGGGTTAAGAAAGACAACCCCCCCCCCCCCCCCAGAATAAGCTAAGGTAAAATATTCTTTAGAATATGACGTTTAAAAGAAATGTACACCCAATGCACACACTGAGAACATAACATAATGTGCCATTCCAAATTTTGACATGAATTCACCCAATAAAAAACGTGCAGGAGTGTATTTGGGTGGGTTTTCAGCAGCAAACGGATTCAAAAGAAGCGTGTCAGTTATATAACGATCTTTAACCTACACCGCTAGGACAGGCAAAGATAAGGGCACCGGGGTAAAGGTGCTCCCACTTAAAATCTAAAAAATTCTAATCTTCCTGTGTTTTTCGTAAGGAATGAGAGCACGGAGCAGGATGCATCCCTAATGACGAGAGGATAATCTGGGGCGATCGGGAGCGCTGCATTTGGGTGGAAAAACAGGAGACCCAGCCTGGAGGATGGCAAGCTTCAGCCTCTCTCTCTGTCTTTCTCCCGGGAATAAACTATTTCACGATTCTTTTGGCTTTGATGAGACAGGGACATAGATTGTGCTTTAAACCTTATCGGGGGAAGGGATCTTCCTGAATGCACTCTCCCAGCCCTCTAACCTCAACATAACTGGCAGCTGGTGTACACTGCGCCAGAGGTGGAAAGTCCAGGTTCAGAAAGTAAAAGTCCCGCCCCCCAGTATTTTGTTCTTCTTCTGTTTCTTTGTACAGTGTCTCTGTGACAGTTCTCTGTAAAAAGCGCTATACGAAATAAAATTGAATTGAATGGAATTCCAATCACTTGCTAATTAGCACAGTTCCTCAGCCAGGAGGTATAACTAATTAGTGAAATCAGCTGGCAGCTGGCTCCGATAATGGAGTTCATTGGTGGAAGAGACATATGGCAGGACTTTCCACCTCTGCAATGCACACACATATATGACTGGGTTATTATTTCAGAACAATATTATCCTGGAATTCAGGCACATAGATCACATGGCTCCTTGCAAATACTGCAGCTATATGTACATGCACAGACAACCACACCAGCCAGCCCATGTGCACACATACACACGTGCACTCATGCACATCCACACACAAACTTTATATATATTTTAATCTGTGCAGGTGAAACTTTAAGATCACACTGTAGATTGTAACTCCACAAAAAGTGACATTGTTGTGTCACAAGTTTACAAAAAGTCCCCAAATGATGGCCAGACTTCTGCGATGTTGACACCGTACAGATAATTTGCAGAGCAAGCCGTAAAAAGCTGATACAAAAAACAGCAGAAAGAATGAGGATGTGAAAGTAGGTCACGTTACGAAATCCTGCCACACTGCTCTAGAAATCTTTCCATCCTGTCCAACGATGCGTAAAACAGCAGAGCCGAGCGAGGAGGAACAGGCCGCTGTAACGGGAAAGCACGCCCCTCTGATTTATTGAAATTTAAAGCCAAAGAAAACATTCTGAGATTACTTTTCCCAAGATGTTTTCTCTTCATTTCCTCTCTTCCTGATATTCGGCGGCGGTGTAATTGATGGCAGCTGTATCTGTGGCCGCTGGGAGGCTGCATGGCAGATTGCTGCTGCCACCTTGAGGACAGACTGGTGTAGCGCAGACAGAGCAGGCAAACAAACTCCTCCAACTACATGTAAATCATCACATTTTGCTTGAGTTTTGAGTTTATCCATTTTTTAATTATTTAAAAAAATATATTTTTAAAACTTTGACCAAGTAGGTCAACTGAGAACTCAATTATTTTTTGCAGTGATATAGGGATCTAAAGAGGGGTACGGTCTCCCCTTCATCTGGCCAATCAGATGAAGGGGAGAGATGAAGTGGCCAGATTTAGAGCCAGCTTGGCAGGGATTTAACCAGGGGGGTATACTACGAAGCAGGATTCCTGAGTTAGCTGGATAACTGCATGAAGTAAAACCCAGAACCCTCCCAAATATGGAACATGAACTGAAGTTAAAAGAGCTGTTCCACATTTTACTCACCACGTAAAAGAGCTTAAAGAGCTGTTAAAAGATAAGTTCCACGTTGACTCAGTAATCCTGCTTCGTAGTATACCCCCCAGGACACCAGGCTTAACATCCCTACTTTTCAACTGCCACTGAACCAGGACCTCAGTCTAACATCTCATCCCAAGTAGAAGCGCACACCTGCTTAGCTTCGTCGGTTTTCTGCGAGAAGGGTCCAGGGTGGTACGCACACGTGCACAGCCAGACATATGTGCGTACAAGCACGGCTGTGGAAACACACACAAACACAAACCCGTGCATACACACACGGATCCATGCACACGCACATATGCACATTCCAGCATACATTCATTATTATGTCATGCCCACTGTCAAATATTGGAGAATCACATTAAATTGACTCCACAAGTTACTCACATCTAAAATCAAGAAAAAGTGATTGACACGTTTGTCAGATTGCTGCTCCCATCTTGAGTACATACTGGTGCAGCACAAAAAAGGACGAGCAAACAATGCCTATAAACTGCTACAGTCATTACATTTAGCTTGATGAACATTTGTCCTTAACTTTGAAGGCACAAGCAAAGCACTTTTTCTTCACAAACTCAGTTTGACAAGTTTATTTGACAGATTGATGAACTTGCCAACCTGTGTTTGTGAGGTGGCTGATTGAATCCAGGCCTAAGTCATTTAGATAACTGAGCGCTATAGCAGCCATAACAGACTTCGACCTTGCATCAACCTCAAAACATTATGGACATTTTTCAGTCTAAGCACAATTTCCATTCGGTATTGTACGTGGTGTGTTTAAAGAGAAATGAATACCAGTCTACAGCACAAACATGCTGTTCGGCCATTTTACGGAGCCTGGTCATGGAATGTATGGATTTAGAATATGCTTTGTGCAAATACACATGGGGGCACTTATTTGTAAGAGGTAGTCACCATCAGAAAAGGCCAAACAGATGTAACAAAAGGCCAGTCTTGAAATAAAAAAACGTATTGCATTGCTGTGCAACAATAATTGAAAAAAAAATTATCATATACAATACTTAAATGGTGACAACGCAATAGTACATGTGCAGTGCAGTGGTGTTTATTGTGCTCTATGCCAGGGTGCAAAAATTCCAATATGTACTGTGCAGACAAAGCAAACAACAAAAAATAAATATACACAGCCAAACAGGAGCTATCAGCACTAGTACTCCTACTCACTTCACTGCTGGACCCCACTATCCCCAGAACAGTTTTATGCTTGGTGAAGCCCCTCCCGCTGGAAACTCCCATCCAGGTTGGACAGGGGGAAAAATACATTGAATTGGTGGAAATTGTCCACTTCTCACATTAAAACAGAATCATATTAGTAACAGATATACAGCTAATTTGTAATAATTACCAACGATTACCGTCTGTTTCTCTCCACCAGAACAACCTGCTCGACCCTCATCAGTCCAGTTTCAGAACTGGGCACTCTACTGAAACTGCGCTTCTGGCTGTGACCGAGGCACTCACCACTGCTAGAGTCTCCTCCCTCTCCTCTGTCCTGATTCTCCTTGACCTGTCTGCAGTGTTCGACACAGTCAACCACAAACTCCTGATCTCCACACTGGCTGAGATGGGCATCTCTGGAACTGCTCTCTCTTGGTTTACTTCTTATCTCACAGATAGATCCTACCAAGTCTCCTGGAAGGGCTCGGTCTCTGCACCTCATCCACTTTTTACAGGAGTCCTGCAGGGATCTGTACTGGGTCCTCTGCTGTTCTCTATTTACACTAGTCTCTTGGTTTGGTCATTAATTCACATGGCTTCTCTTACCATTGTTATGCTGATTATACTCAACTCTTCCTCTCTTTCCCTCCCTCTACCCCACAGGTTAAGGAGAGGATATCTGCTTGCCTGGCTGACATCTCTAAGTGGATGTCTAGCCATCACCTGAAGCTCAATCTTGATAAGACTGAGCTGCTATTCATGCCACACAAGACCTCCCCGCTTCTAGACCTGTCCATCACCATTGACGGAACCATGGTGACCGCCTCCTGCTCTGCAAGGAACCTGGGGGTGGTCCTGGATGACCAGCTGGACTTCAAAGAGCACATCAGGGCAACGGCACGGTCCCGCAGGTTCCTCCTGTACAACATCAGGAGGATTCGGCCGTACCTGACCACCTACTCCGCTCAGCTCCTTGTCCAGACTATGGTCACCTCATGTCTGGACTACTGCCACTCCCTTCTCGCAAGCCTACCAGCCTGCGCCAACCTCCCGAAGTTCTCACATGTCACTCCCCTGTTGAGGTCACTCCACTGGCTGCCAGTCGTGGCCAGGATCAGGTTCAAAGTTCTGACCCTGGCCTACACTGCAGCCAAAAGGTCAGGCCCCTCCTACCTACAGGACTTGATCCAGCACTACGCTCCTGGTCGAACACTTTGCTCTGCTGCTGCAGAGGGACTTGCACTTCCCTCCCTCCGTGTTAATGGCGCTCGCTCATTCCGACTGCGGAGCTTCTCCACCCTAGCTCCCCAGTGGTGGAACGAACTCCCCACTCAGCTCAGCTGAAACACTGTCTGTTTTCCGTTGCGGTCTGAAAGACTCCACCTTGACTAACTACCTATATAGGGCCAATTATATATTACGTACTTCCTGTTTATCTTTTATTTTCTACTTGTGTTTTTTGCTATTTTAATAGTTAAGAATGTATAGCCGACTGTATTCTATGTTCATTACTAGTGATACTAGTGATAGCTCCTACGTTGTGAGAAAGTTGTGCTTTGTCGGATTTGCTTTGTAGTTGTTTCAATGACCTTCAATATGCACTTATTGTACGTCGCTTTGGATAAAAGCGTCTGCCAAATAACTGCAATGTAAATGTAATGTAAATGCTTATCTGGCAAAAGTATGGTATTAAAAGTTCTTAAAAAAATAAATCAGAAGACAAAATTCTTAGGCAGGAAAGCGACCTTTGTAAATGAAGTTTTATTCTTCATACATCAATAGGATTTCTTATTCAATGTTACTTTGATTATCATGCAATGTCATAGTATTCTGGTTTAACAGTGGAGTCCAAGATTAGGCTACAAAAATAAACTGATTAGAGTAATCTTGAAATTGCATCCACAAATTCATATTGAATTGGCTCATTTTAGAAAACTACACTGGGTTACAGTTGAACAAAGAGTCATCTATATGAAGATGCTCATGGTGTTCAAAATCTTGAAGAACATTGCACCCAAATATTAAATTAATTGTTTTACTCTCATTAGAAATAATTATGGTTACTCTACACGAGGCAGTATTATAAATTTTATACCTTATGCTTTTAAAATGCTAATGGATAAAAATAATTTTTTATACTCTGCTGCGGTACTATAGAATAACCTTCCCAGGGAAATAAAACTATGTCTGAATGTGAGATCTTATAAAACAACTTAAAACATGGTTGGTACAAAGTATGAAACTTGAATGATCAGCGAGCACCACCTGTTAAAAAGCACTTTACCGTTTTGTTTTTGGTTGTATTTTTAAATTGTTGTGTGTTTTTTTTTTTTTTTTTTTGTATTTCTTGTGAGAACCACAATGGAAATAAGCCATATAGGCTTTATTGTGTTTAAATCCTCTATGATTTTAAATGTATGTGATGGCTGCTCTAGTGTAGGATTATATGTATTTTGATCATCAAATAAATCATCATCATAATCTGCATTATATAATGGCTTCAACCATAGTTAGCGTACCATCGCACGCTCAAATTCAGACAGGCACAATAAAGACAGCTCATCAACCTGTTCTCTGGTCCTTTTTTCCAAAACCCGGAAGATTCACACAGTTTCAGAGCAGCAAACAAACCGACATGCAGCAACATAATAAACGACAGAACACACCAACCTGTTATTCCGTTTAACCAATAATGGTTATAGTGTGTCTTTTGTTTGGATGCCAATGCTAGCTAGATGTGCAAAAGTAAGAGGAGAATATTGCTTAAAATACTAAATGTTCAGTGTGTGCCCCCACCAAACCAGCCATGTTAGTGTACTTAGCCATGAGCTGACTTAAAAAGTGAACAACCCAAGTTTCCTGACCTAGAAACAGGTTTTACATTGTTGTGTTTGTGATAGTTTGAATACTGCTGAAGGCGTGACAGTCCGCACTGTCACATTACATCCCCTTTCTTCTGGATTGCCAAAGGTGGGCAATCAGGTGAGGTAGTCTGCAGTCACATTGTATTTCCTTGCCTCGTGATGAATGTTGAAGAAGAAGGGCTGTAGAGCCAGATGCCATCAGGTGACTCAGGGGTTTTGGTGCTTCATCCATGTCAACACTCAATCTGTTTCCAGGTCAAACAGTTGGCGACTTAGGTAGAGCACTGGACGTTCTTCCCCTCTCGGCCTTATGCTAAAACTGAAGCGATTCCCACAGCTGAGGCATCTACCAGGACCAGGAATTAGGCATCAAAATCCAGATTTTGGTGGACAGCATAGAATGCTGATAGATACCAGCCCACCAGGCCCAGGAAAGATTGTACCTGCTTCTTTGATATGTGGACGAAGGCTAATCTTGATAGCTTCAACCTTTTCCACCTGCGGTTGGATCAGTCTCTTCACCAGGTAGCCCAGGTTTTGTACTTCTTTCTTAGCCCACTTGCACTTCTGGCAGTTCAGGGGCAGTTGGGCTGCTTGAATCTTACCCAGAGCAGAGCTGAAGTCTTCACAGCCTCGTAAGACTAGGGGCCTCATTTATAAAAAGGTACTTGGACGTCATCTTTAACTTTCACATAAGCACATTTATTTAAATGGACGTAAGCAGTATTTATAAAATTGGGTGCCCTTGTTTAATATAGCATACGTCTGTCATCTGTATCTTCCATCTATAAATCTCAAATTAACTTCAAATTGAACGCATGTGAATGAGCTCTGTAATTGTGTCCTGGGGCTAACTGGTCACATCAAGTGAAGACCTGATGTGGAGCTACAACCGTGACGTTGAATTTTATAAATCATTACTTTGTTGTGATTTCCTACGTACGCTACAGGTAAGATCAAATTTGATATAAATTAGTTTTTATAAATGAGGACCCTGGTCCATGAGCCATTGGAGTTCCAGGGCTTCATACAAACTAAATGGTATGATGGTAAACTGGAACAGACCCAGTAGCTTCCGGAAACCAGTGTACTCCTTGGACTTCTCCTCCAAGGGGACCTGCTAATCCAGATCCCTTACACAGATCCAGGGTGGTAATGAACTGAGCCATGCCCACCCTCTCCAAGATCATTAATGCGGGGCATAAGATATGCGTCAAATCTTGAGGTGAAATTAGTAGAACAACTGGTAAAGGAGTGAAATTATCTTGGAAGTGGTGATAGTGCATAAGGGAAAAGCCTCCGGAAACCTGGTGGCATAGTCACAGACCACCACATATTGGTACCCAGTGCTGTATTTTAGTAATGAGTCTACAATGTCCATTGCTATTTGTTGGAAAGGTGTGGCAATAAGGGACGAAGAGGGACTCTGTCAGCCCTCTAGACAGCACTCCTTTCTGGCACTCAGGACAGGTGTTGATGTATGAATGGATGTCTGAATACATAGTGGGTCAAAAGAATCGGGCGCTAACTCACAAATAGGTCTTTTGCAGACCTAAATGGCCTGCCCATGGCGGTGTGTGCCATGTTCAATACCAGTGGTTTACATCAGAGGAGGTTTCTCTAAGACAACCGGCTTCACCAAAAAAAAAGAACATGCATATCACACACAACATATCTTTTTTTATCGTTGAATTATCACCACATTGACTATTTCTATTGTGAAGCTAAAAAAAACGTGCCTCTATTCAAAAACAACATGCTTAAATAGCAAGTAAACTTGCGCCAAACTGGGCGGGTTGGTCTTAAGATGAGGTGTCGTCAGGCTAATTTTAGGTGTATTGCTATTTTGAGGCAGCCACTCTTACAGAAATCCGCCAAAGGTGCTTTTAAATGCAGGAGGCTTTTAAAGGGAATGGGAGATGACATGTTGATTGGTTTATTTTATGTTACATCCAAGACAAACTTATAATTAAAGAGGAGACTAAGTTCAGCCCATTTGAACCTTTCACCTTACTTTGTACTCAAATTATCCACTGTCTAACTAGCTAAAGTGGAGTTAGACACACCTTAAATGCACTTGCGCCATGCGTTTTAGACCATGCGCCAAGATAGTAAAGAGCCCATTGTGTTTTCTGTTTTGTTCATTTGTTTTATGAAATTCTGTTGCGTTTTCTAATTTGTTAATTTGTTTTGTGTAATGCAGTTGTGTTTTGCACATCTCAGCCACCATAAAAGATTCTTTTTGGCCGAGGTCATGGAGCTGAGCTGAACGACGCACAGGAAGTAGCCCCTTTCTTCTTCACATAGTAGTGGCTAGATTTGAGGTAGACTTGACACTACTGTCACGCTTTGTTGCCCTCTTCAGGACAAAAAAGTCACTACTGTAATATGTGACTTGAAAATGTTTTTTTTTTTTAAATAGCATCCTCAATTGTGATTACGCCCATGAATGCCTGGATGACACACAATTTCCTTTTATTAAACTCGGATATCTGAAGTTTCTCACAGATATACATTTCTATATATTTCCTTAGGTTTAGATGGCATTCTGTCACAGATAATGCAGTGGTTAAAACTATTGTCTCAAATCTTCCCTTTCAGGCTCAGATTAATAATATAAGGCTATACGCTTTCATTTGAGGCATATGATGTCCCTGCATGATGGCAAAACAAGCACATGGGCTAATGTGATGCCTTATTTTCTGACTGTGCTAAGTCTTCCATGAAAACCTACCAATGAGCAGACAGCAGTTCACAAATATCATGGACAAGCAATAATAACTCTTCGAGACAAACAGGCAACTTGCCAACATCATACAGATTCAACAATAATATTAAAAGAAATGTATTGACTACAAACAAACTAATTATATTCTTGGGACAAATAGAAAAAGAACATTTTATCTTCTTCGCCAGATTGATAAACCTGCAGACTTGTGGAGTATCCATCCCCTTTGAGATTCCTCCTGGCAGACAGCATATACACTGTAGATGTGAGTCATACCACATTGCATAGTTTATTGATTACTACATTAAAAACCTCTTTCCATCAAATACACTAACCATTTTTTGATGATTTTCGACACTGTGTGAAGGAGAAAGGGACTACTTGCTATGAAACATTGGGTAGCATTTCTTTGGAATAGAGCTCGTTTAATTTCTGACTTACAGACAGCGCTTGACATTTTTGTACGTGCAAAATGTTTTTTGTTGAGATCCTCGTTTCTATTGTTTTACATAATATCACCCTAAAACATGGAATGATTTAAACATCACAGCCTACAATATCTGCAACCCACACTGCACATCATTTACAGTGGTATATGAAGAAACCCTTCAAGTTATCCCTCCATACCTACTGCATAACTGGCAGCAGAGCGATGGTTAAAGGCTTGTTTGATATGTCAGACCCTTGATAACTTATTTTATTTAGCCAACCATATGTTCCATACTGTTCCAGTGTAATGTACAGCTACATCTAGTCCCACTCCCCAATTCCCATAGAGATCCATTCAAATGCAGAGAGGTTATAGTATCGCTTGTAACAGTACCTGAAAATACGACATCGAGAGTCTTTTGATGTTGATGGGTCACAGACTTTAGTAAGTAACAGCATGCAAAGGATATGTGACCAAATATGAAATGTGATACTTTAAAAATACATTAAAGCAAAGGGTATGAACATTTATGTACAGTACATGAGAGATTTCAGTTTTAGACATTTGCAAACATTTCTAAAAACATATTTTCACTTTGTCATTATGGGTTATTGAGTGTCGATTGATGGGCACATTTTTATCCATTTAAAATTAAATCTACAACACAATAAAGTGTGCAAAACGTGAAAAGGTACTTTCTAGCACCACTGTATCTGGAAAAACCAGATATACATTTCAGATATACCGCAAACGACATCTACACAACATCAAACACTGTTTATGTTTATTGTTTAATAAAGCGAATTCAAGTGTTAATGTCTATTCGTTTGTACAATTGTCTCCTTTAATTTATTTGATTGTTTCAGGGTTGAGTCTTAGGATGGATTCTCTAAAGCAGTGAAATATGTTTGTTTGCCAGGAGGGGGCATGTGTTGCATGCATTATATCCTCTTTCCAAACATTGGCATTATGGATAAATCCTTACATCTACACTGGTTAGCCTGCAGTAGATCCACCAGCACAAGTTGTTCTGTTTGAAACCCATGGAGAATGTCATCCTTGTAAAAAGAATCATGGTAAATATACATTGTGAAATAAAAATATAAGAAAAAAATAAAAACAGTGTGAATCCTGGTAAATCATGATAATCATGGTGAATATACCATGTAGAAATAGAATTGTGGCACATATCTGGTGCATACATGGTAAATAATGGTAAATCAGTAAATTATGATCATGCAAATATCCTGCTATTAAACAGAATCATGGTATATATGTGGTTGGAATACGAGTATTGGTAAATATGCAATATGAAATTTTATTATCATGGTAAATATGATATGTGGTAAAATAATCAAATATGTGGTAAATTACCAAATTATGGTAATCATGATAAATATCACATTTGGGGAAAAAAAATGAAGGTAAATATGCTTTGAGGAACTATGAGGAATGTAAAAACCTCATGGTAAAATATGGTAATTTTGGTAAATATTTATTAGCGTATGCAGTATGGGACAATAATAATGGTGAATATACTAGCATCCTATTAAATCAGGGTAAATATAAATACAAGTAATTATATACCTATACCGGCTGGGATTAAAATAATGGTAAATATACTTTGAGTCAAGAGAATCATAGTAAATCAAGATAAAACATGGTTGCCAAGGTATATATCCCATGTGGGAATAGAACCATAGTATGTTATGGATGGCAAACATCATTGAAATACACAGTGTGGGATTATAATCATGGAAAATATACTTGACTAATATACTTGAATCATGGTGAGTGAGGGTAAATCAGGGAATTCCATGGTAACCATGATAACTACCTTGTTTGTAAACTGAATCATAGCAAATCATAGTAAATATGCAGTTTGGGAGGAAAAAACAGGGTGAATATACAGTGTGATTAAAATCATGATCAATATACCGTTTTGGAAGAATGCTCTATTGAAATATGCAGTGTGGAATGATAATAATGGTTAATATCCTTTGTGGAAATAGAATAATTGTAAATCATGATAAATATCACATTTGGGAACAGAATCATGATATACAATGAGCACCATAATTAATTGGACAGTGACACACTTTTTGTTATTTGAATGACAATTCACGCATTAGGTGTAAACAACTATTTGTGCATTAGGCTTGATATAGGTGTTATCAGAAAAGTTTTTAATGAATAGCCATTGTCCCGTAACAGAAGATTGTCCCCCCGGAAGATTACAGGAGCTATTGGCAAATATAGGCCAAGTCATAGCTTGATCCAGGATAATTGTGAATAGTCTAACCATACACGTAGCATCGCACATTGCCTGGATGTTGACGGAGTGGGCTGAAAGCACTTTAATGCGGCATTCCCCTTTGCTGAGGGACAGGTATGTGGTCTTTGACCTATGGACCCTTTTATTATTATGCATTTTTTATATATAGCCTACACAATAATAATATTTCACATTGTAATCTTGATATTTTTAGTCATGCTTGTGCGTGCCTCTGTGTGTAACACACAGGAGGGTGTGCGCGCGTTGTGCACACGCCTATGTAGACACACTTATATGCGCCATTAAAATAACATGTAAACAACTGCGACATGACTTTAGACCAGGTTTGTGGTGGTTTTAGTGCAAGTGCTTTTTGCTAGCTCAAGATAGCAATACGCCAAAAATAATCCTGGCCACTTCTCATTTTAAGACCAACATGCCCAGTTCACTTGCTATGGGCGCAAGATCACTTGGTATTTAAAGGATGTGCATGTTGGGTGCTATAATGACCCCTGTGCCAGGTGTAAGATAACAAAGACACTTGCGTTTGGGTTAGCGCCGCTTTGCGCCGGGTGTAAGATAGGGCCCTATGATTTTTCCTAATTTGTTGGGATTAAATAGTAAACACACAATAAACATGTTATAGGGTCCTATGATTTCCGTGATGTGGAAAACGCGGACGGAATCGCGGAATTTGGTACAAAAAATGGTATCAACTGTAAAATGTGGAATATTGCAGAATCTTCCATAATTTGGCTGAAATTGATAAAAAAATATATATCTAAAGTAGGCCTAATTATTGTAGTAACCTAAATTATTTCATAATTGTAAAACACAGATGAGTAGGCCCTAGAGAAATAATTCTGTTTTCGATTGGGGTGTTTTGAGAGGGGGGTTGGTCGTGCGTAGGTGACGTCAAAATAACAAAAAACATTTGACCCTAACCCCTAAATACAGAGCAGAGCAATACCCAAAGAGCTATTATGAGTCAGGCAATAAGCTGTTTTACAAATTCTGTCAACATACTATTGATTGGACCCATAAAATAAGTGTGATAATGTAACATATTCACGGGTCTCCTTCGGTGAGAGAGGCAGTGTATGGGGTTCCTGCGGTAATTGACGAGCTAATTGCGGAACTGGATTGAATAATTGAATGACTGAATGATTGAATGAATGAAGAAGTGGATGAGAAAAGGTACTCATTGGGAAATTGAGTGATTGTATGGGGAATGCGGGGACTGGGTTTCCTAGGGTTATATAATGAGCGCTCCTGGGGTAGATAGAGAGATCTGATGAAGGGATGAGCGTGAGAGGGCGGATTGCCTCTAAGCTCTGTGTGTATGCAGCGATGAAATTTTTTTTTTCCTGTCTGTTAATTTCGGTTAAGTTTTATTTATTCCTATGAGTGTGCAGTTAGTGTGTTTATGTACGGCGGAACTTACCTGAGTGCGGCAAACAACGAGAGCGAGCGGGAGCGGTCAGAGACTGGGGACAGAAGAACAAATACATCAGTGGCGCCATACCTGGAACCGGCGGCCAACAACGACGGCGGAGTACAGAGCTGATCGGGGCGTGGGAGCCGGTGCACCAGGGGAATCTGGTGACGAGCTGTTGCTGGAGGAATTGACTTCCCCAGTCCGTAAAGAATATGCTTGCGCTGTATGAAACAAGCTGCACAGTGTGTGCGTGGATCTCAGCGGGTGTGTCTTTTGTCTCCCCTGTCAGAGTCGGTGTCCCGCGCCTCACCCGGCGAGTGTGACGAGGGCGACGGTGTGCAGCGAAGACCAGTGTCCTGTGATCCGCCTGAGGGGTGGACAGTCTGAATTCTTGTTGGCAACCACCAAGGATGACAACAAACTGTCTTGTTGTGTGTTTGGTGTGTGTGGATTATTTTGGCCGGACGGATTGTGTTTATGTTTGTATTTTTATATTTCTTAAATTGTGGTAGTCCTCCCAGGATTGCAGTGTGGGTAGGACTCCACAACCATTCTTTTTTTGTGTGTAATGTTATCTGTTTGTGGCGTGGAATGAGAGCTTATGTTTTGTTATCGTATGATTGAGAATACCGCTGTGTCTGTTTGTGTGGCTTCCCCCCCCGGAAATATTGTGGGGCTAGGCGGCCGGCAGCCCCCGAAGTGGGCTATTGAAGGCGTGATCACGAGTGTGCGTGTGTGTGCGTCACTTTCTACCGTAACCTAACAAAGCGTGACATAAGTACAGTGTGTGTGGGGCGAGTGACAGTGTGTATTGTGTATGGTGTGGTGTATGCGCTTACCTGTGGGAGGACTCGGCTGCGTCTGATAGGACTAGAAAGAGAGAGAGTGGGGGAGGATATGGGACCCACAGGCGGGCATTGCTCAGTCAGATTGTGTTGTGTGATCAACTTTTTATGAACTTTGTGTCCTCAATAAAATATAATTTTTGCCTTTTGCAACTGCCTGGTGCATTGCTTGGGGAGTGGTGTATTCTAAAACAAAAATCTGGTCCGGAGTAGGGCATGGGATTTGCCCGCTTCTAAACCGTGACAATAACCACTTGAAGTCTAAAGCCCATGTGAAGAACAAAGAAAAAAGCATCGTGTTAGCCAGAGCATGCCTCTTCAAACGACATTACTAGTGCAAGTTTCAAGAATCAGCAGATTCAAGACCAGAATTTATTCAGGACTTTGCGGCTGTGTGCGCCGAGTCTGATATCCCCTTAGAAAAGCTAAGAAAGCTACGGCCGTTTCTAGCGAAGCATTGCAAACCGGGAGGAGCGTTGCCCGAAAATGAGAGCAGCCTCCGTCAAACTCACCTGCCCCCGTGTGCTCGACTAAATTATGACTGCCGTTCTACAGAAGATCCGTGGGAAGAGGTTTGAGTTGGTTGTTGACGAGACGACAAATGCAAGAGATTGCAACGTTCTAAACATCGTCATTGGTGAGTTAACTTAACAGCCTATTAAAATACTGTTGCAATAGCCTACGTTTACATTCTGCAATGTGAATTGTCCACATGCAAATTGTGATATTCTGAATGACGAGCTATCGTGGTGAAATATAGCGGTGCATAATGTCAGCCTTCCTATCTAGCTAACTATCGAATCAAATCAAAGTTTATTCGTCACATACTCCATCATCCAAGTACAATGTGCAGTGAAATGCTTTTAGCTATGTGTATAAAGTGTATAAAATATATAATATAAAAGATGAGCTATTGATTGAATGGTTTACATTCTCTAGGACTAAACAGATAGCAGCAAAATTGAGTCTCTCAGACAGTTGGGCCCATAGTTTGTATGTATTTTTTTTGGAAATGGTCCATGGAGTTCTAGTCATGCCTGACTTACATTACGCATCAGCACTTTAGTATCAGATCTGTGTCTTGGGAGAATTATTTATAGCCATTGTTTACTTAGATGCCTTACAGCTTACATAGGGACAAAGTTGGCATTTACACAATTGCGTAAGACAGAGCTTGAGTTGACTGCTGAAATAATCGGCACGATTCTGGCATTTTATCATTATTTTATGATTTTATTGTTTTATTATTTTTAGTACGATTTTAGCATTTTATTATTTTATTTTATTTTATCGGAGAATGAAAGGCGCAGAATGAAAATGGCGGAGAATGAAAGACGTGAGTGCACAAGCTGTCTCAAACATACCCGGAGAATCGCCGAGCTTGATGGCAGGATTTCTACCCTCCGTCAAATAAAAAAAGATGAAGCCTTCTTGACTCCCTCGCCGCTCTTGCCTCAGGTGTTGCTAAAACAGACTCAACCATTCTCTGGCCCTGTCCAAACGAAGTTTGGTCAGAAACATGCACACGAGTAGCCCGCTGAAGGTCATTTTGTAGGGCTCTGGCAGTGCTCTTCCTGTTCCTCCTCACACAAAGGAGCAGATACCGGTCCTGCCGCTGGGTTGTTGCCCTTCTACGGCCCTGTCCAGCTCTCCTCGTGTAATGGCCCATCTCCCAGTATCTCATCCACGCTCGTGAGACTGTGCTGGGAGACACAGCAAACCTTCTTGTGACGGCACCTATGGATGTGCCATCCTGGAGGAGCTGGACTACCTGTGCAACCTGAATGGTCTGCAGGTACTGCCTCATGCTACCAGTAGTGACAAGGGCACTAGTAAAATGCAAAACTAGAGAAAAATCAGTCAGGAAAGATAAAGAGAGAGAAATGGTCTGTGGCCACCACCTGCAAAACCATTTACTTTTTAGGGGTTGTCTTGCTGTTGCCTCTCCTGTCCACCTGTTGTCACTTTCATTTGCACCAAAGCAGGTGAAATGGATTCACAATCATTTACGCTTCCTAACTGGACAGATCGAAATACCAGAAGTTTAATTGACTTTGTGTTTTACTGTGTTGATTAATTGTTCCCTTCATTTTTTTGAGCAGTGTATTTAGGGTGTACACCCTAGTCAGGCTGTGTTCGAATACGACCCCTGTTCCCTGTCCACTGTCTCCTGTCCACTCAGACCCCAGTCTACTATGTGCCCTGTCCCCTCACTTTGCAAGCAGTGTGCAAAATAAATTGCGCAAAACTCTTTCCAAACTAGTGAGGAAGTAGTTTTAATATTTTTTTAAATGTTTTTATTTTTATCGATAATATCAATCAGTTAACATATGCCGATTGTTACAAAGTGTAGATTATGAATGAATTTAGAATTAACAAAAATAAAAACAGAGTAGTTTGTAATATGATCTTATACCATAGATATACACTCTATGTATTTTACGCTTTTACTTCCGGGTTACTTACTGAAATTGTCAGATGAGTGCACCTTTCTGCAGATGACTGTGCTCCTGAATTCCCTCAACAAAACCCCGGAAATAAGAGGTTCATCCTGGTATTTTAAGCGCCCCCATTTGTGAGAAAAAGTCGCCAACTCAAAAGCTTTTTAACTAAGTGGACTCAAATATGCACCCACAAAAGGATGTAGGGGTCGTATTCGGACACAGCCCCTGTGATCGTCACTTACAACCTGTTGTATCCTTTAACAAATGATGCTCACCGGGTTCAAATCCTTTCGTCGTTGGTTCCACTACAAAAATTAAATGTTCTACCTGGTCTGGACCTCAATACGTCACTTTTACTTCTAATCTAATACACCATGTTAATGTTAATTTTAATAATTAAATTTATATCCCCATATCCCCTTATATCCCTCTATTATTGCTGTTAATGAATTAGCTAAACCCTCAGAAAATTGTGCATTGCAAAGCCCCTTTTCCCAGATCAACGATAAGAAACAGCTGAGTATTCCTGTTTTAATGAACAATAGATGTTCAAAACAGAAACCAATTGGTGTGAAACGAGCTAATCTCTTAACTGCCCCTGCAACCGACCATGTCTTGTGCAGTTTCATCACATAGAAATTACAACTCATCAATTAAGCTTAATATGGCATTTTGGAATGTAAGGTCACTTACAAATACATCTTTTATAATTAATGGCCTTATTTTTGGCAGACATCTGGATTGTATCTTTTTAGCAGAAACATGGTTCGGGCTAGATGGACAGGCTGTGCTCAATGAGGCCACCCCATTTAATTTCAGCTCCTCCTTTTCAATTAGAAATGGCGGGGAGGGGGAGGTACAGCCAGCATCCTTTCTTTCTCTTTTGGTCAAAAACCGCTGTCCTTTAATAATTTTTCTGCATTTGAATATAATGCAGTGCTATTCAAATGTAAACATAATATACTGTCTGTCACAGTTTATAGGCCCCTTAAATACAATGTCCTATTTTTAGATTAATGTCCTGAGCTACTGTCAATTACTCATTCCGTTTTCAACAGGATCATAGCAATGGATGGTATAGACAATGTTACAGATGCTAGGGTTTTGGAATTTAGCAACATGTTGATTTCCTTTGATTTTATACAGGACTTAAATGAACCCACCCACAAGCAGGGACACGTTCTTGATCTTGTTTTAACTCAGGGGATTTCCATTGTTAACACATCTGTTGTTGATTTGACTATTTCTGATAATTTTTGTCAATGTTTTACTGTTTTAATATTCAATGAAGTGAATCATACTGAAGGTACCATTAAGAAACGCTACCTTGACTCTGACACTGCTTACAATTTTATGGCCGTGCAAAAATTCCCTCTCATTGCCTACAGTCTTCCTGTAATGACTGGTTTGACTGCTTCTGCAAGAGATTAAGAGAAAGTATTGATCAAGTGGCTCCACTAAAAGTAAAAAAAGTTACAAATAAGTTCAGGTCTCCCTGAAAAAATGAAGATACTTCCATTCTTAAAAGAATGTGTCGAAGGGCAAAACGTAAGTGGAGGAAGACAAAATTACAAATTCACTTTGTAATTCATAAGACTTTCCTTTAAAATATCAATCAACACATTACAACTTCCAGGCAAGCATATTTTAATCTAATTTAATTACAAATAATAAAAACAAGCCCCACATTTTATTTTCAACTATGTATAAAATAATACATCCTTCTCCTAAAATAGTTACTGAATCACTTTCCATAGCCAAATGTGATGCAGCGTTTATCAGAGACAAGATAGCCAATATAAGGCTGATCATGACCCTGTCTCGCTTCCCAGGAGCTCTTTTACCTTTTTTTAACCTAATTGATGAGAAGTAGTAAGTAATCTCAAACCATCCACCTGTGCCCTTGACCCCTTCCTCACCAGTTTTTTCAAGAAAGTCTATACTTGCCTTTCTGGAGAACTACTAAGTATTATCAACCACTCGCTGGAATTTCCCCCTCCACATTCAAGACCGCCATAGTTAAGCCCCTTCTTAAAAAGAACACCCTAGATCCCTCTATATCTCAAACCTGATCTTTTTGAATAAACTTCTTGAGAAGCTGGTCTTGCTGCAGTTGTTAGAATATTTAAATACAAATTCTATATTTGAAAAATTTGAATCTGGTTTTTGTGCAAAGCATAGCACTGAGACAGCCTTAATTAAAGTTGTTAATGACATTCGAGTTAGTCTGGATAACAAAAATCTTTCTGTCTTAGTACTTCTCGACCTTAGTTCTGCATTTGACACAGTGGACCATGTCCTTATTTCCAGGCTGGAAAAATGGGTTGGTCTTTCGGGCACAGTTTTAACTTGGTTCAGAAACTATCTGCAGGGTCGTGAATACTATGTCTCTGTTGATGATTTCTCCTCAAGGGGTTCCTCATGGCTCAATCCTTGGGCCCATCCTTTTTAGTCTATACATGCTCCCCTTAGGAACTATTATCCACAAATATAATATCAATTTCCACTAGCGATGTGCAGTTCACAAACTAATCTGTATTTTTGAATGACTCTTTATGCTGAGTCGTTTGAGTCGACTCGACAGTTCGAGGGAATCGTGCTTACCCACGGCTCTGGCTTTTAGGTCTGGCTCTGACTCTGCCTGCTTTCTACTACAGCCGGGAGCTATGTCACTAGTTGTAACCTAGGTTGAGCAGCAGTAGTGATGCGCCTAACAAAATAAGTCGCACACATCTGTTTTATAATCATTTAAGAATACATTTTAATTTGATCTAACAATATTGCACACAATTTTTGTGAATTAGATAATCACACCAGCTCGTTCCAAAGTGATTATTACTAGGCTACTGCTAATGGTTAAAAGATTTACCTACAGTCGCCTCCTACCCAACTCTGATCAGCACAAAATCAACTCGACTCAGAGCCGTGAACCGCGACAATATCCCACGGCTCCAGAGCCGTGACACAAACCAAGTTTTTCGAGTTTTAACAGAAAGCAAATGCTGCAGCCTACACGATTAATAATCGGGTTTAGCCTACTCAGCGTCGGATCAACCAGAAACATTGACAAAAGTATCTAGTATCTAATGATAGTCCGAGACGCCTACCTTTTATAACAAAATTATTACATGTGGCTGATTGCAACCGAATTGCAGTATAAAAGAAAATGAATATGCAATTGTGTTCAGCAAATAGGCTACTTCTTATTTAAAGTGGTGACTCCAAGCACAATATTTTTGACCAACACAATAGTGAACAGATAAATACAATTTTGTATAATAGAATAGGCTAAATAAATAGCCTAATGGTTCAAATAAACATAATTTATGGTGTCCAAATAAAACTTTACCAAATCTACTATTTAAAACTAATAAACGAAACGGGCTCCTGTACACACACACATGCATCAAGATCCGGCTTGTTTGTTGAATTTGGCTGGCTATCTCTCCTACACAGCCATTCATCCACAACATTTTCAGTAGGCTACTGGATTCTATGAGCTGATAAAAAATAAGATTTGCATAGACTAATAAAATAGCTATAACCTATGAAAATATAGCCTAACCATTCAATGTCTATTCTTACATGTAATATCTAACGTTACAATCAATGACCAACAGCAATATTTTACACTTCTGGTAGAATAACGAAGATGTGAAAGTCGTAAAAACATGTAAACTGGATGCGATTGCAAACTAGCTTGAAAAGTAAGGGGGAGTGAACAGAAAACATTGAGCATAGGCTATTAAAAATGAGCATCAATCAGGTGATTTGGGTGCGTGGACTTGCACCTGACTATTTAAATGATCTTTTAGTAAAATATGTTCCTGTCAGAGCTTTCAGATTTCTTCCTATTGTTCATCCCACGTTCTAGACCTAAAACTTATGGAGAAGCTTCCTTTAGTTCATATGCCCCCAGGCTGTGGAACAAGCTTCCTTTGTATCTCAGGGCATCTGAATCTGTCGATATTTTTAAGAGGAATCTGTAAACACACCTCTATGAACGTGCTTTTTCCTAGGAACTATTTTACTCATTTTCATTTTACTCACATTTTCATATGATTTTTTAAAATTATTTTACCTGTCATTTTATTGGTCATAGTATTTGTATTTGTCTGTAAAGCGCATTGAATGGCACGGTGTGTTCGAAATGTGCTATATAAATAAAAGTTTATTATTATTATGAAAATTCCCTGAAGCAATTCAAAGTGCCAAATTCAAATGATGTTTGTGTGTGTGTGTGTTGTGGCCCCAACAGAGATTTGAACCACTGACATACTGACTACAACTACTAATTACGACTTCTTAACTGCCATCTCTTATGGATTTACTTGGAGCAATCACAGCAAAATGAAGCTGAATGTATGGCCCTGTGAGTATTTTTACAGCCAAGTAGTCTAACCATCTCAGACTTAATTACATTAGTGCGTGCATATTATTTTCAGAGGATATCATTCTCAGGAGAGTTCGGGAACTACGCCCTGTCAACTTTGCTGCATTAGCAGGCTGATTAAAACACTTTTCAGAATTGCAATGAGCAACAAGTCTGACAAAAAATTAAAGCAATAACAAAATCAAATTGTACCTGTGTGGATATCTTTATTGTTATGTTACCGCCAACAGCCCATCCTGCTGTTATACAATGTTACAAAAACAAAAAAATCCTATGCATTGCATTGAGAGCCTGATTTACTAAGATCTTTAGCATGTGCAAAACCTTTTAGTGCACGCAAAACCAATAACATGACCAATGATTGGTCATGGTATTTGTTTTGCACCAATCATTGGCTGTATTATTCAATTTGCATGTGTAAAAGGTTTTGCAGATGCTAAAAGTCTTAATAATTCAGGCCCTAAGTGTTTTTTAGCCAAAGGGTCATTTCCAACACATGTTCCCCGGTGTACTAATAAAACTCAAGCTTCCACATTACACACCAAAATATATAAAATAAAACAACATGTGTCTGGGCAGTAATGACACAGTACAATGTGTATATGGGTAGCATTTGTGCTAATTCACTCCGAAGCTCAGTTTTTTCCTGCTGAGTACCAGAATTTATCTCACCTTCAGGTCTTTATGCTGACAGCTGCGGGATTCTCATTACTGCCTGGGAGGCTTCGAGCTTTTAATGTCCTTTGTCAACCATCTATTAACCTTATTAAACGATGAATCATACAGAATTAGCCTTTCCAGAATTAGCCTCTTCCCTCCGGCGCTTAGAGCTTGAGTGTAAATGTTATGATTAGTAATTACTGATCATTGCACCTTTGCTAGCTCAAGAGTACTCTTCACGTGATCCTTCTCCCGTCTCCATTCCCTTTTCCTCTCATAGCAAAAGTGTGGACTGCAAGCATTCATGTTTGGCCAGGCTTGTCATTCATTTAATTACTTAATAGCTGATTTAACCCTTTCATCTTGCTAGTTAGCTAAAGGCATGTCCTTTACTTGTCAGAAGCACCCAGCCTTGCAGCTGAAAGCTCTTAGACCTTAGCAATGTTCTATTTAACATAACCAGATTTGATTTATATAGCACTTTTTTAAACAAATAAACTCTTACAAAAATGCTTTACAAGAAAATATGAACTGGAAAATAGAAAAACTAGAAAAGGTAGGAAGTACCTGGCCTGAGTCACCAAACATCCAGCAAGTGAGGTTAAAAAATACTTGCCAGTCAGAAGAAAACCTGGGAGGAACCCAACAAACAGGGAGCCCATCCTCTGGCCGGCCCGATGTTAATAGTAGAAGATACGTTAAATGATAATAGGGAAACAATGGGGAAACTACTGGGCAAATCATAGTGGTTGGGCATTTTATGGCTTGAAGTATTAGCTGGTATAAAAAAAGATGTGTATATTAATAGCAGGGGTGCCCAAACTCGGTTCTGGAGTACCCCTGTGTATGCTGGTTTTCATTCCAACCACAATTGCAATCCCAGAATTTTAACAAGCTGTTAATTTTTTTAAATTAGACGCTTCATGTTTTGGCGGATTATTTACCTGCTTTAGCCACATTATGCCAGAAATAGCTGTGCATGTCATGAAGATTAAAAATGTGAACATGGGACTTCTATTCTCCATGGCATTCATAGCTATTTCTGACATAATGCGGATTAAGAGGTTAATAATACATAGGTGCTTTTCATGATTTGAGGGATTATCTACTTCTTAAAACACACCAATTTAAAAAAAAGCTTGTTAAAATTCTGGGATTGCAATTGTGCTTTGTAGTATACCTTCCTGGACTGCACCCAAATACAGCATAAAACAGCTAACTGTCGGTTTAACTGTTAGTTTAGATAATGTGAGTGTTGGGCCTACTCTTAAGAGTGTGTCTGAAGTCTGAACATGTACAAAGAGATTATATTGTAAGAAAGGAGCTCTGTACGAGAAGGCTCTGCCTCCCATAGGGATTTTAGTTATCCTTGTAACTTTAAAATATTCAGAACCTTGTGAATGGAGCAATCATGCTGGAGAGTAAAATAGTTTACAAAGATATTCTGAAGCAGGACGATCTAAAGCCATTTAAGGTGTGAGAATAACCTTGTAGTCAATTCTACATCAGGCAACCAATGAAGAGATGTGAGCACCGGATTGATATTTTCACCTTTTTGAGTCCCATTAACACTGGTTGCATTAGCGGTTGCATGCAGTTACATTTAGAATAGTTTACTATCTGAAACCAGATAGTAAAGCATTGAAGTAGTTCAGCCAAGAGGTTATAAATGCATGAACCATTTTATTTTTAGTGTCATGCAGGGACAATCATCTTCTTCAATTTAGATATATTCCGAAGGTGAAATAAGGACACTTGCACTATTATTAATGTGGGCCTGAAAGAAGAGATATGAGTCAATTGTCACACTAAGGTTTTTAACTACCCAATGTGAAGCCATATAAATTTGAAGAAAATTTTGAGAACTCATGTTTCAGAGACTTTGGGCTTAATGCCAAAATCTATTTTAAGTGAATTCAATATAAGGCCATTTTGGGTCATCAAAGCCTTTATGTCATTAATATGGGCCTTTGGTTTGGAAAGCTGGACATCTTTTCTAGGTTTAACTGAAGTATAAAGATGTGCGTCATCTGTCTAACAGTGGTAGTTAACCCGTTTAGTTCGTTTGCATTCATTGCATTATTTACAGTGAAATGTTCGAATAATAAGATAAGATAAGATATACTTTATTGAACCCCGTGGGGTAATTTTTCTTCTGCATTTGACCCATCCTAGTTACCTAGAAGCAGTGGGCAGTGCAGCGCCCGGGGACCAACTCCAGTTCTGAGGCAAGTGCCTTGGTCAAGGGCACCTGCAGGAGTGCACCTATCATGCATGTCTTTGAGTGTGGGAGGAAACCGGAGTACCCGGAGTAAACCCACACGAACACGGGGAGAACATGCAAACTCCACACAGAAAGGCCCCATCCGAGATTCGAACCCACGACCTTCTTGCTGTGAGGCAACAGTGCTAACCACTATGCCACCGTGTCCGCCCATGTGGACACACAATATACTGTTTGTAAGTGTTAGTACTCTCTTTTATCGCTCTAATTTTATCTCTATAAACTATTGTACGATCCCAATGTTACAGCGACAACGGTTTCTTATTTTGTAACATCATGACACAATACAGGCTCAATCAATGTGTTCCTCGGAAATCCACAGACGACACGAATAACAGTAAAGTCGATATCCTTACCCCAACAAAAAATGTAATAAAATCTTTTAGGTGAGAAAAAAAAAACGTCCACTTCCACTGTGTTTGAGCTTCTGTTCATTATACTTGGAGTAATTATGACTCTTGGAGAAAAAACTCCCAATGGTTACCTTACAGAACAGACCAGGATTATGCCTGTAGTCAAAGTGGTTCAAAAACAGTAACCATTTTATTTTCGGGGTTATGTTCAAAAAAAGTTTGTGCTACAGAAGGGGTTAACGCCATGTCTCTTTATGTCCCTGCATAATTTCCCCAGCATTGACCTCGGTATGGATGTAATCTGTCATCTAATTTAGTCCGTATTTGCATCGTTCTTGGTTAGCATAATCATTTTGCTGGTCTGAGAATATCGTTAGCCAGGTCTGGCACTATTGCTCATAGTGATCTCATAGAGAAATGCGCTTATGTCTCTTACATTTTAAGTTGCTCTGGATACGAGTTTGCTCAATGAACATAAATATTGCTCTTCTAATGTTGAAAATCATCTGTGAGTTGATGAGCCCCGCAGTCTTGGATCGAAACCGGACGGCGCCAGTCCCCGCGGTTGCTCCACAGGGTGACGAGCCATTAGCGATGGCGTCGCCCAGGATATGAGAGGCTTCAGTCAGTTAGTGGACCGCGTTTCATCGCCGTCTAGCGCCCCCATAGACTGTGTGCTAAAGCCGCATATGAAAGGCCGTCCTCTGACTCTGCTCTAAGCAAGCTTCGCTGTAGTGTGCACCGTGAAAAACAGGCAGCTGTTTCATAGGGAGAACTGCGGATGTCTTCACTCTCCCAAATCGGCAGTGGAGTTTGCGCATGAATGCGACTGCAGTTGTAAATAAATTGGCATTCCAAATTAGGGTAGGAATTGTATATGTAAAGCCCCATGTTGGCTGCCAAATTTTTTTTAGACCCATCTGTGAGGTGATGTGGAAGAGGGTGTAGGAATGTCGTACTCGGTTTAATTTGTTACTTGGAATGAAGCAGCGTGGTGGATAGATTGAATCCCCTGAATTCCCCCTGAGGCTGCCACAATCTGGGCAAATTTCAACTCTGTGAGGCTTTTGTGTCTCGTTGCATTTTGGAAAACAGCTAGAAAATCCACACCGTAGCTGAATTTCCACTGAATAAACCACTGGTGAATCAATGTCAAAGTCTTTTCAAGCCTCCAGCTGCTGGAGCATCCTTAAACGTAAACAAATTCCCAGGACTTGAACAAGCCTGGATTTCACTGTATACTCAATGCATTTTCTAATACATCCCAGCACCATTTTTTTTCTGCTAGAGCACAATGCCTAGATGCTGATACATTTCACAATCAAGTCAAAAACAGTAGAACCTCAGAGATATGGATGGACTGTCATCGCAACGTGTTTGAAACTAAGGGCCTGATTTACTAAGACCTTTAGCGTGTGCAAAAACTTTTTCCACATGCAAAACCAATAACATGACCAATAATTGGTCATGGTATTTGTTTTGCACCAATCATTTGTATTTTTATTAGTTGTGCGTGTCCTCAAACGTTTTGCACATGCTAAAGGTCTTAGTAAATCAGGCCCTCTGAAAAGTGGTTTCCACAATTATGCCTAATCAACATTAAGCTCTTTGACTTTAAACCAAGTTAGATTTTCGATGAATGGAAGTACTACTACCAAATTGAGCCAAATAGGCATGTCTTAGCACCTGGTATGTGCACAGATAGACACCAACATTATGCTGAAACATGTGTCCTCTGACATGAGGTAGCAAAAGTGCCCTTTTTTTATACAGCTTACCAATGCTGGATGGCTCACTCAGATAAAACACCACACTCTGCTGCATGGATGAGTCTCGCAGCCTTGGATTGAATGTGGACCAGTGCCAGTGCTAACTGTGGCTGGCAGCTCCATAGGGCAGGTACTTGTACATTTCAAATGTGGGTGGGAATTGGATATAATGCAGCCCTGCATTGGGTGCCAAAATTATTTTTGTTTCAATAAAATTAAAAAACAGCTTTTATTTTGAGCATATGCCCCCAAAAGGCCTGTACATACCCTACTAGTAAGAGCACAATATGGGAAAATCAACCATTTTTGATAAAACTGGGCAGAAGGAAATAAAGCTGTTCACAAGGTCACTGAACAGTCGGTGTATCATTGGAAAAAAATAATGAATGTCTTATTGAGGTCCAAACACAACAATCTCGGTTTGATTTTATATTAATTTAAACTAAGACTTGAAGCTTGAAAATGAGTAGTCGTGTTAAAAATTAGGATGGATAATGTTCAAAATGACTCCAATCAGTAAAGTGTATTCTGTCGACAACTCTCCTGCGAAGGAGCTTATGTTTTTCGGCTTGTTTTTCAGATTAATTTAGGAAATAATTTACCATGCATATCAAGAATAGCACTTTTTGCAATTGTTCAATTTTTCATTCAGTTTTGCGACTTATAGCTGCAGGTCTATATTCAATTCTCTCGCACATTATTAAAGTCTGTTTATTTTGAAGTTCAAAGTTTGACGGTTAGAAGAGGTATAGCCTTTATTTGGCAAAATACATCGAAAGTGATTGTGCTATGATCACCTGCCCATGTGAATTATTCACCTGAGCTGTCTTCTCTTAGGAGTACACAAAAACTGCTCTTGCCCTGACACGACTTACCCATTAATATTGATTATTTAAATCACCTCATTGTTAATGTCTGCCCTTCCTGACAGACTTTTAAAAAGTTTCTATAGAGCATACTGTTTAAATGACTGTACGTAGCTGGTGGTCTATTCCATGCACCTAAAGCCCTCCCTACTACATCAACCAACTACACCAGTCAACCTTGTCCCCTACACCAAGTACCTGTAATCATACTGAGTTTGCATTGGCACGGCCCGGATTTGATCCAAGGCTGTGAGACTCATCCAGTCATCCAGCAGCACATGACTATGCATCATAACTATGTCTTAACCTGACAACTAGGGATGCACCGATACCATTTTTTTCAGACCGAGTACGAGTACGAGTACTCACTTTTGAGTACTCGCCGATACCGATACCGATACATTTTTTTTGTGTTTTTTTTTTTTTTTTACTTATAATAATAATGTATAATAATATATATAATATAATACGAGACGGCTGATTTTACTGTGTTTATTTTTTTTTTTTCTTGGAGCAGCAGCACAGTCTATCAAATTTATGATTAATTAAATCAAATGAATAATAAAAAAAAAAAACTGTTTGTGTTTTTGTGCATCATTCTATTTATACGGAACGTCAAAGTAAGTACCTAACCCCCCCCCCTAACCCACAATACTACATGTCATGGGGGGGGGGGGGGGGGGGGGGGGGGGGGGGGGGAAAAAAAAACAAAAAAAAAAAAATAGGGCTAACCTACTTACTAACAATGAACAGCCTGATGGACACATGGTGTGCTATCTAAAGACTAGGTCTAATGCTGCTTATTGGTGCTTTAATGCTTCTTACACTCAACCCAACCCTAGGGACTATCTGACTAGACTATAGACTAGCGAACCGCAGTAGCCTACATACCGCACATAATTATCATCAAATTTCAGTACATATCAGTTACTCTCTGCATTAGTACCTAATTAGTTTGTAGTTTGCAGTAAATAATTTAGGTACGTAAAATATAATTTGGTACAGTTTTTTGTTTTTTTTTTACAGTTTTTTTAATTTGTTCAAAAATAAGAAATCTATACCTGGAGCCTGCTACTGCTACCTACCGTCATCTGACGTCACCCAACCGTAAAGTTAACGAAAAAAAAAAAAAGCAAATTTCTAATCAAAATGTAGTATATTATAGGCATAGGATTTTATTGTTCATATTGTAGGCTATTCTGTAACAAGTATACTAAAAAAAAAAAAATAAAAAAAAATAAAAAATTTAAAAAAATTAAAAATCTGTAATAATGATATTATTTAAAATGAAGCACATTCGTTTTTTTTTTGTGAATTTTAAATAAAAATTAATAGGCTATTTTAATGCTATAATAATATAATATATATGTTTTATTATTTTTTTTTTTATATATATATTGTATGTGGCTTTACGTTTGTTTCTTCTCTTGGAACACTATCAGTTAGTTTTTAATTTTTTGTCTTTTTTTTTTTGTTGTTTTGTTGTTTGTTTCTTCTATCATGCACTGCATGAATGGTTGCTATTTTAATTTGAATTGATTTTTTTCATTTAAGCAATAGAATAGCACTGTGACTAATACAGTGCACCTAGCATCTAACTTTGTATAACAACCCTTTTAAGGGCTCCCCCCCCCATGACTGAACATGAACATCAAATTTTGATTCAAAAGAAAAAAAAAAAAAAAAAAAAAAAAAAAAAAAAACCCCAACCTTTGTTTTTTTTTTTTGAAAAAAAAAATTTTATGTTTACATTTTACAATAAAACAAACTTTATGGTCCAAAGAACAACAACAATTAAATAGTAATTTTTCATATATTTAAAATATAATCAAAACGGAAAACATACAACCACCGACCATAAAAAAAATCCAAATTAAAAAAAAAAAAACAAAAAAAAAAAAAAAAAAAAAAAAAAAAAGTTATTTAATCAAAAAGTACATTATAAGGTGTAATAACAAATTAAAAACGCCCTCGCGTGGAGACCTGGAACTCAAAAAAAATTTAACAACAAAAAAATGCCGTTGAAACAAATTATTCATTTTTTTCATTTAATTGTTTATTTTGAAATCTATATTTAAAATTTAGTTATATTAATTATTAACTTTATTAGCATTAAATTCACATCAATTAGGTTAGCATTAGGGTTCTTATTTAAATTTGCTAGGGTAGTTAGCGGGTAGTATTTTGTTTTTGACGTTTGGGTTTGGTGTTTCGGTACATTTTTATCGGTTTGTACGTAGAGTATGGTATCGACCGTAACTGACAACCTTAAGTTAAATATATTTTTTAATGAAGGGACTCTAACTGGCTAAAGAGTCTGTACCCCTCCTGCTCAGGTATATCCCATCCTATCTATACAGGTTACACTTGTTCCAAAAAAAAGCCCCAGTGCCCCATAAAGGGGTAGCCCTATTTCCTACACCAGGTTATATGCTGCCTGGCCAAAAAAAAAGTCGCCGTTGCACCTGCCGTGCATAGAGCCCACTGTACAAGCCTGTGGAGGCAGTGTTATGATCTGGGGTTGCTTCAATTGGGCAGGTCTAGGCTCAGCAACGTTATGCAGCAATACAATTAAGTCAGCTGAGTACCTGAATGTACTGAATAACCAGGTTATCCCATCAATGGGCATATTCCAGGATGACAATGCCAAGATTAATCAGGCTCAAATTGTGAAAAATTGGTTCAGGGAGCATGAGGAATCCTTTTCACATATGAATTTGTCATGGTTTTTAGCAGCCTCTGCTGTTTCTACATTTGGTTTGCCCTTTGGCGTCGTTTTACGCTCTATCGGATTTTTTACGCCTCCGTTCCGGTGTTTGAATCTCGCTCAGCAATTATTCCTCGCACCTGTTTTGAGTTTTCTGCCCGTTCTAAATAGCTCAGGACTTCCGTCTTCCCGCACTTCGATATCGTCTATACTTCTTGACAAAATGAAGTCGGTAACGGT
Organism: Ilyophis sp. 1 JC-2022; assembly: GCA_022702515.1. Lineage (NCBI taxonomy): Eukaryota > Metazoa > Chordata > Actinopteri > Anguilliformes > Synaphobranchidae > Ilyophis > Ilyophis sp. 1 JC-2022. Next base: position 81,362,986 of record CM040394.1, read on the forward strand.
ACAGGAAATTCAGTCACTGCATTTCTGACCTTAACCCCATTGAAAGTTTTTGGGATGTGCTGGAGAAGACTTTACGGAGTGGTTCAACTCTCCCGTCGTCAATACATGATCTCTGCCAAAAATGAATGCAAATCTGGACGGAAATAAATGTGACGTTGTATAAGGTTGTCAAAACAATGCCTTGACGAATGCGCGCCATAATCAAAGCTAAAGGCGGTTCAATGAAATATTAGAGTGTGCCACTTTTTTTTTGGCCAGGCAGTGTAGCCATGTGCTAAAGTTCCCCATACATTTTTGCTTCCCTTTGCTAGCATGTGAAACCTGTAGAAGTCCCACGAAGATCATGGACTGCATAATACTGCTAATCTTTGCTTCCAATTCCACAAATCTGTCCTGCAGAACCTCAAATCTACATTTAACAGCATCGTTGGCTCCAACATGGACCAGGACCACTATATCACACACTCAGGCCAGGAGCTTGTCCACACGTGTAAGACTTCTTGTCATGAGATCACACTGTACTGTCCACCCCTCTAATAATTGAGTCCCCCACTATGGATGTGGCCTCAGCTAGGGATCATCAATCCTCCCACTCTCAGAGCCATAGGCTAAATCCAAGTCCTGCAAAGGGCTGGTATTGGTTGGACACCATAATCTCTGGAGATTCCACCCCTATGCACACCGTTTTTTCTGCATAAGACCTACTGTCACCCAACTCTCCTTACCTGCTCTGCTGTCTCCCTTCTCTCTTACTTCAGCATGCACGCTATTTCAGTAAAAGATGCTAATCATTTTCTTGAACTATACCCATCCAGAATTGTCCCCAAGCTTATAATAATGATTGAGGAATCTTGAGACGCTTAATGAGACAATAACTGTTGTAAACAAAGTCATCATGGACATCTTCATCCAGGAATTCACTAATTTCGCCATTTCCTAGAGCAGTTTATGAATGTTTCATTAAACTTTTTATTTTAGACAATTACACCCTCCATTACACACCTCATTACATTCTGTGATTACACCCTTTACATCTCTGTTACACATCCCATTAAAAACCTCATTACATTCTGTGATTACACCCCTTACATCTCTGACACACATCCCATTAAACACCTCATTATGCCTATATTACACCCCCATCACACTCATAGTATATACCCTATTATACCCCCATTACACCCCTATTAGACCCTCCCCATTAAATTCCCTCAATACATCCCCAGCCATCTCCCACTGTCTCTCAAAGGGTCTGCAACCAACTTCTTCCTTCATTCATGCACACACAAATCAAATACCTACACACATACATATTCAAATATACAGATATGCATATTTATGTCTGTGTGCACTTTTTTATATGCATGTTTATGTGTGTGTGTGTGTGTGTGTGTGTGAGGGTATGCACCGATATGAAAATCTCTGGCCGATACATACTTCCGATCATTTGGGTGAAACGGTCGATTCGGTCGATGTCGATATCGGAACAGATTATTTGGTAATTCTGCTTCCATACATTTTATGATCAACTGTTTAAAAACTTGACATTCTGACATTGACAACTTTGTAGGAATGCAACAAAAATAATTTATTTCTCACATTCATTCAACTTAAAATGCATTTCTCCACAACTATAAACTGTATTCCTGAAATGTGAAAATAAAATGCATTCCTTCAACTGAAAGTGGATTCCTGAAACATCAGTGTTTCCCTTTCAGGCCTGGTGGTACGCACAGAAAAACTACTAAACAGACGTGGCACGTGGGGTGGCATATTGGCGTGGTTGGGTGGTGCAGCAGGCGCTCTGCAATTCATATTTGCGTTCAAATTTCTGCTCGCCCTGTATGACCTAAAACAAAGCGATCACAAGAAGAGAATGACATAATACGCTGCATTTATGCATACATAATTAAGACTACACAATTGCATACAGAGCATTTTAATGTGACCAACTTCAGAGACAAAGCCTTTTTTTTTTTTTCTTTTTTTTTTTGAACGTTCAATGAACATATAGATCTGGGGGGGTCTTTATTTCTTAAGCATTGTGAGAGGAGCTACTTCACTGCTGTCTAACCTAATATCAAACAAAGCTCTTCCCTAGCAGAGAGTGCTTGTGTGTCTAATGTAGGCCTGTAGGTGGAAACAAAGCAGAGAAGAACAATGCTGGCTGGAGATAGAGTGGTTGGTGCAGTTCTCACCACTCTGGTTGAGGGCCAGCTCAAGCTTTTGCTTCCTCTGTGAGCGACTAGCTCTTTGGTTGGAATCATCAAAACAAAACAACACAAACCAAACTAAACTTGGCCAGTCAACACCATGCCAACAGTAACCCTATATAATGTCAGCTAACACGCAACATTTGAGGCCTGTAGCCACCAGTGCACCCAATGCGATCCATACTAAGGGTGCATTCCAATAGTGAAATTCAAGCAAGGAAGGATCCTTTAGATCGCTTGACCTGAAAATATTTCCCGGGCAGCCATGCTAAGGACTGTTCAAATTCCTTATATTGAGAAAGAAAGGAGCTTCACAATTCCTTTTTATCCGTCCTCTCACCAGGGGGTGCGATGACCTTTTCTCCACTACCACCTTCTCTCCTCTGTGCCTCGGAAACGGATCTTTATGTTTTAATCTAATGTTGCTGATTACATCTTAAGTACGTATTAATAGTTACATATGAATGAATGTCTCGATGCAAACCGCAATGTCAGGCACATTGTATACTGCACATGCAAATACTTGTACTCGAAACGTTCAGGCAGTTTTTCATACTTCCGGGTAGGAGAGGAGTGGAGGAAAGGAAGTGGGGAGTGAAGAATATTGGGGGACAGCGCAGCCATGAACTATCCTTTTCATTATTCGATAGGCAACAGAGTTTTCCGGGGCTTACCGAATTCAAACAACAATGGATGAGCGAAAATTCTCAGAGAAATGCCAGAAATGTAAATGTGAATAGCTAGTATTGTTGGTTAGCATTGGCTTATAATAGAAAGTAAACAAACAATGACACAATGAGACAATACACCAAATTTAATAAGAGGATACATTTTGCTGAAATATAACAAACGGTTCAAGTGAAATACAGATGCCAATGATGCGCCTTTTTTTCATTTCTTTTGTGAAGTTGTAGTTCGCTATGTGTAGAAGTAAGAAGTTTTCAGGCTCAAAAGCCACATACGCAAAATCTCAGACAGATCATACGCAGGCTGGGCAATGGGCTGTGACGCATGACACAGATCATGCGTAGGTTGAGTAACCCCTCTGTATAGGCTGAGTGATAAGATGTACCAAAACATGGTGACCCAGATAAAAATGTGAAATATGAACAAGACATGGTCCGATGCAAAATAACTGTTACGATCCGCTCCGCTCCCCGTTCCTTCCTTGATGTTTTCCTCTGTTTTCCCCGAACCTAATTGTATCATGTCTGCGTTCATTACCTGATTGGGTCTACATTGCACATTATTACTTGCACCACATCTTAATGACACAACTCACACTTAATTGCCTTCACCGCATTCCTCATGCATTTCCTAATTGTTCAATCAATTCGCTGATCTCGCATGCATTTCCCGCAAGCTGCAGCTTATCAGCTCTAATGACACTAGTTATATTACCGTGCTGTTCCTGTGTTTCCTTGTCAAAGTATTACGGTTTGTCCTAGTCTACGGTCCTTGTCGTGTTACTTGTCTTCCCTCATACTAGCTTGCTGACCCAAGCTGACCACCCCGGTCCAGAATCGCCACACCTGCTTCCCAGTGTGGATCCTGGCTCTACCTCCGCCTGACTCAGCTACCCTACCCAGGCTACGACCACTCCTGGCCACTTCGCTGGATCTCCAGTGCCAGCTCTCTGCGGGTTCCACAAATTATTGTTTATTTTTATGCTTGATTTCCCGGTGTGGATCCGACCCGGAATCCTAATAAAGAAACCTTCTTTTCTAAGACTGTCTCGTCGTGCATTTGGGTCCGTCCCTGCCAGCACGTCACAATAACTTTATTTAGAGGACCATGAGTGCCCCCAAGCGCATAGGGTAGGAACTGATTATCTAACAAGATTTTCATCTATTGGCTAAAAAAAATTATGATGGAACAGTGTCACCTTATCTCATTGGTTTATTAACTAGGAAGAGGAGGGGTTATGAAAGTATATAAGCAATTGTTTGTTTTTGTTCTGAGAGCTCCTGAACCCTCTGCTTAGGAGAAAGGATCTCCCACTGGCCAGTGCTTAATAAAAAGATAAACTGAATACAAGACTCTTCATCCGACCAAGGGCGAGACATCTCCAGCTTAAAACCCACCTCCAAATGACCCTAATGAGGAGAAAGTAAAGACTTACCCCCGCATATTTAGTGAGCCAGCCAGGAGCCCAATATCCTGGGAAGGACACAGAAGGGAACCAATGGCGTGTGGTGTTTTATCCTCAAGTTAGAGATCGGTCAACCATAGTGAAAGGTAAGCAGAGACATTTTTCATAAAAAGTCTGTAGAGAGGAATTACCCGTACTCCGTTGGCCCAGTGTGTGGTCTTCAACTGGGTGACGGGCTCCAGTGAGTGAGTTGGAGAGAAAAATAAATAAGTATTTTTTTAATAGTAAAAATTGTGATTAAGAGAGTGTGAAATAAGCAGGAGTGTGAAAAAGTGTGAAAGAAAATGAAAAGAGAAGCGCTGAAAAGTCTGAACAGTCACGTCAATACGACTGGACGTCACGCCATGACGCAAGGTAGAGAAGGAGATTCGAATTCCACAGTAGAAGCTAGATTTCTTGTAAATCTCTTCTTCCGGCTTTTCCTTGACCACTGTGACGTTTTCTGGCGAGGTCAAGGAAAAGTTGCAAGGAAAGTAAAAAGGATCTATTTTTTGACATTTGGAACGCAGCCTATATTCCTTGTAAATTTCTCCTTCCATCTTTTCCTTGACCCTCTGGCATTTTCTAGCGGGGTCAAGAAAAAGTTGCAAGGAACGGAAAAAGGACCTATCTAAATGCAGCCTGAGGCTCTTCCAAAAACTGAGCGCGGGACTCAAAAATGGGCCTTCTTATACCTTCCCCCCAGTCACCTGACCGCTCACAAAATGGCCTCTTCTCAGTCACCTGAGTGCCCACAAAATTGCTTCTTATCGTGACTTCAAAATGGGAGACTGCAGAATCTCACCAGCCAGCAATAGGAAAAGATATAACTGTGTACCTATGAAAGCACGTCCCTCCTAACAATTGCTATTGGAGGAAAAGATAGGGACACACCAGGCATTACTTTTCAGCTTTACCAAGGCTTACACACGTTGTGCATTAATGTTAATAATCATCTGACCTTTTCAAAATATTAGCACATCATGAACATAGTAGAAAACATTTGGCCTCATTCACCAATCATTCTAGGAACAAATTTGACTTTCTTTAAAATGTTTTTATGAACATTCTGGCATCACCAATATTTTCTTATTTCAGATTTTTTCTTGGGTAGAACAGAAGCTCAGAAGGCAAACATCAGTTAATCCCGAAATGTTTGTAAAAATGTTTTTTAAAGAAAGTCTTAAGAACAAATTTCAATTTTCCAACTAGAACCCTAACCGGACAATTCTATGCCTGGATAATTTTTTTTCAGTTCCAAAAATTGAGAAAATGTGCGGGGAATAGATCCAAAGTTTTAGCGGTATGTTTGTACTGATTCAATATGGGTATGTTTAAAATACAACCAATAATTTATCGGAAAAGAATAAGTAGTCTGTGCTTGTAAATGTTTATGATTAGGTTACAGGATGCAGATGACAGCTACGATGTAATGTAGGCTACTATGGTTTCGCTAGCGTGTGAACCCACTAACTTACAATGCAGACTTTATCTGGAACAGTTTTCATAACAGGGTTTAAAATGCTGCAGAAAACCGTGACAGACTGCTCTGTCACAGTCAGGTTAATTAGCGGTTAGCCAAAAAGATGGTGGTGGTTTGCTCATGTAAGACTATGGGGACAGCTTGCTACCTTTCTAGCGGCGCTAGGGATATTTATAATAAAACTGGTCTTGTCAAAAAAACATATGTGATTGATTGACCGTCAATATAGTTGATGGCAATAGCATTACCCTATGTTCGTCTGTATGTGGTGATGCAGTGCATCAAGCTTGGCACCGAGCTCAGCTGGTGGTAGGCTATGTCATCTAACGTTAGCTAATCAAATTAGCTGATTTAGCTGAATATAAATGGAAGATAACTGAATGAACGTTAATTATGTAATTATACGAATACCACACATTCAATGCGAATAAATTACACAGTAAAATCGAGGATGAAAATTAAATGTTATATTATAAAACATTAGCAACTTAAGGAAGTTTATCGGGAGTTCGTTTTGCGGGTTTGGTCAGGTCATGGGCTTCTCCACCCTGAACTGTCAATCATCTGTGCCTGGACCATGAAGTCTATATCCGATTGACCCTGCTCCAAATAACGTCACTTCGGCTTCACGGAGCAGACACAGTTTGTACAAACCGGCAGCGAGAAAGACATCCAAAGCCTCAAAACTGTTTTTACGAGGCCGTGGGTAAAAACACTGCTGTTGGTCTGTGTGTGTCATATGTGTGGGTTTGCGTGTGTCTGTGTGTGTGTGAGTGTATGCACAATTGTATATGCATGTATGTGTGTGTGTGTGTGTGTGTGCACAATTGTATAGCCTATGCATGTGTGTGTTTGTGTGTGTGTGTGTGTGGGTGGGTGGATGGGTGACACAAAAAGATTCGCATCTTTTCCAGTTTGGAGCCAGCATGGACGCTGCAGTCTGGCTTTCTCTACCCCTTTTACCCAAACCACACTCTCCATCCATCCCCGTGCTGAGAGAAGAGCTGCAGCCTCTGGGGCCACGCCCCCTCCAGCTCCCATTCGCAGAGACGAGCCGCCTCCCTCCCCTGCCTCATTGGCATTCAGGCAGCGCAGTGTGTGTGGAGGGCAGAGGAGAGCGTGAGTGCTTCAGCGGCTGCCTCCCCGCACTGCCACCGCTACTATTACTGCTGCTGTGCTGCTGCTGCAGGTCTGCTGCACTGCGAGGGAGAATGAGGGGACGTCTCTAACCTGCCAGCCCAGAATCAGCCTCGCGCCGTCCCCGTCTCGTTTGGGACCCAGCCGCCAGGGAGTCTCTAGTTTTTGGCCGCGTACCCCTCGCCTGACCCTTCCCCCCTCCGTGGTCCCTCTGAAATCCCTGGCCAGTATATGGATAGGAGCTCTTTGTTTCAGCTCATACAGGAGCAGGTAAGCAGTGGCTGTTTGTTTCTATGGTTACTGTCTCCACGCCGTTTTTCTGGAGTCAATGTGGGGCGTAAGAGCACTGAGGCTGGGGGCAGGGTGACAGCTTGGATTGCTCAGCGGGTGGACGGGTTTGGATTGGTGAATTCTGTTTTAGCCAAAGTTGGTGATGGAGCACTACGGGGCGAAATGTTGAAGCCTGCACTTAGCGATGCTTCCCTCGTACGCTCTCCCCGCTCTGGAGCCGTGTACCTCCCCTGTCGCACGTCGGACTTCCTGTTTGGCTGTCGGCGCTGCTCAGCAAGTGGCCGCGGGGCCGGCTAATCAGTTGGACAAATGGCCTATTTGTCGCCTCAAACTTCTGTACTACTGGCCCTGGCGTGGCTGTTCGAGGACTAATAGTCTTGTTGATTTTTTTGTCTGTTACTAGCTGTTATTTACTCTCTGGTTCCATATCTATTGCTTAGACCACTGCAGAGTTGCTTTGAAGAGTGGTTTGGCTGGCCCCATGCTGGTCTGTGATTACAGACCAGACTCCTGTAACCCTTCAGAGGTGTAAAACCTCTTTAGTTGCACATGGGCTTTGGGAGAGCTGCAGCAGTTCTGCCCCGGGGCTGAGGATCGGGGAATTAAATACACTCCCGGGAAGCCCGAAAATTTAGCGCCTCTGCTTCCTATTTACTCCGACTGGGTCGGTGCTGCCTGTGGTTAGACTGTCCGCCCTGACCCTGGAGTCACCCTGCCCCCACCCATCAGGTCATTCCTAATGGCATCCATTGCCTGTCTTTATGGGACTCATCATTACAAAGAGACAGAGGGGGTAATGGCCTTGTGATAGACTGGAGTCTTATGTGTGTGTGTGTGTGGGGGGGGGGGGGTGCTCTGCTTGTTTATGAGTATGCTTCTCTCATATGTCAGAAAGAGCTCTAGTCCACTGAGGTAAAATCTTGCCTTGTTGTTCTTTAACCTATGTTGGAAAAAATAAATAATACACGAGTAAATGTAGTCTAGAGAGATTTGGGTATCGAGAGAGGTGAAAACAGGCTATGTATAGAGCCAAAAAGATAGATGCATAGATAGATAGAGAAATGCGCTTCAGCAGCAGAATGCATACATTTGTTTTTCCGATCTCACCAGTCTGCTCAACTCGTTCCTATCACAGGGGCCAAACTGCGCTAGCACAATGATTAGATTGATGGGTATATGGGACCATCACTCTATAGGCAGAAAGGAATTGATTAACTGCTATTCGACCCAAGAGTCATACAGGGGCCATTAGTGAAAGACTGTTAGGAGAGAAACAGAATATTCTTATTCTTTTTTATATACATTTTATTTTAGAGCTTTTGTTTATTTCTGGATGTTATTTATTTTACAGGATTTTTTGTTTTGAGTAGGTGGGTAAGCCAGGTCACACCTAGTGTATACCCAGTCTGACAAAGGCCAGTAATGCGATATAATTCTTGAAAAGTACAGCCATTACAGTTTTAATCAACTGTTTACACGTTTTTTTTTGCACAGTAAAACGTTCAATGACTGATAGAGTGCATCTGATCCCTCTTGGACTCATATAAAGGATGTTAGAGTTAAATGAACACTCAAGATTTTACTGTGCGAATGTAAAAAATCCAAAAAACTCAAAAGAATCACAAATTTTGACAAAACTCCTCAAAACTCTTGAAGATGAAACACAATATATGAAATCGGTGAAAAATGAAAAGCACTGCAGTGAAAAACATCATTAGATAAGCTAATGCGTTTTCAGAGTTACAGCTTAGAAATCTGTTGTTAGACATTTTTAGGTATGTAGTTAGATGTAAAAAATACAGACACTTCAGACTCTCAAAAGCTACAGGAGGCAATACGCAGAGCAGTATTTCGCAGAGGGAAAAATATATAATTCCCAAGATTGCTATATTGTAGGGAGCATAACAAAAAATCACCATACAATCCAGTCCTTATCCATAGTAAGACATTTTTAAGATAAAAAAAATCGAACTGTTGTCTGTTTTAGAGCTGAGATCCCTCAACACACCCTCACCCACCCTATTTATAGTCTTGGCGCTTAAAAAACGGGTGCTTTCACTTGCATGTTGAAACAGTGCATGTGGATTCCAATTTTTATGAGCAAGGTTTAGGCATGGCAGCTCTGCTCACACAAATCAAAAACATTATTTTTGAGAAGCGCTAATCATAACAGGTTGGCACGGCGGCTCATCTGAATCCGGACACCTTGAAAAGCACTTTGTCTACTCACTCATGTGAAGGACATCCGGTGAGCCTTGCATTGCGCGCAATCATCAGAAATCTCTTTCAAATTCAGCTCCCGAGCTCCGATGCTCTCGATACAAAATATATCCAGTCTATTCAGTCTCTCCTGCCCTATGCTGCTCCCCAGGTAGTTCTTGATTAATTCTAAATGAGAAAATGAGCACTCCGCTGTCGCGACTGTGACAGGCAATGTCATAAACAACAGCAGTGTAGTAGCCTACACAGCACACCTCACCTGGAGGTAGGCGTTACCGGATAGTGTTCCACAATGAGAAATTTTCGCAACTTGGGAGACTGTGGCGTATTGTGCGATCTCTGCTCTAAAACAGGTCCTGGATGACGGCAGTTGAGCAGGGAATGCTATTCCCTATTGTCGTGGTCAGAAGTTTCCCACGGTTGAGTCGCGGTTTGGCGACTGCTTTATTTATTTATTTATTTTAAAGCCATCCATCCATCGGTTTTCTCTTGTGAGATACACTTTTGTGTTTATGAGGCATTTTGATTTGCTTCATTGCAGCTAGGACTTCTCTTTGCTGTCATTCTCACTAGCTAGCTAGCTGACAATAACATTTCACAGCCAAAAGCAGCTAACAGTTACATTGTTCTGCTTCATCACAAAATATACAGTTGACATTGGACAACAACGTACGCAGGAATACTTAGTCACATATCACCACTACTGCCAAAGGGCCACATGCAATTTAATTAATAGTGTTTGCAGTACATTCTCTGCAAGTTTGACATGCTCAGAGAGTATTATAAAATGAAAAAGTGAGTAGGATAACCATGAAGGTCAAATTTCTGTTGAATGAGGGGCATATAAAACTCATGCCATCAGTGATTTGTGTATTGAGTTGTTAGAATTTTTTTGCACTGTATCTGCATTTGGCTTTGAAGGAATCATGCAGGGCGATAGGTCATTTATTGCAAGATGGCCGGTCCGGGCCTGATGTACGCCCATGGAAAAAGAAGACATTTTGCCTAATTCATTATATTGATTCGCTTTTATTGCAAGTAGGTCTAGAATCCCTGTAAAACGTTTCACAAATCAGAACATTCTTAAATATTTAAGAGATTCCCAAAATTTCACATTCGGGGGAGCCGAGCTCCCCCCTGGCTCCCCCATAATTCGCACCATGGTCGTGTGTCTGATCTCCGCCAAGCAAAAAACTCATCCACATCACAAGCCCTCCATGTTCTTTCTGTTCTCCCTGGCCTGGCAAAGGGGGAAATAAGCACAGGAATGACATGTCCGCCCCTGGAATGGCTCGGCCGGTATACCCCCTCGCGTCTGCCTGGCGACTGGCAACAGGCTCACGTCGTAAACCTTCCTCTGCCTTTCCGCGAAAAAGCTTCTCAATATGATTGAGAGAAGGAGAGTGGGGTGGTATATAAGGCATGGACGGCTGTCGTTTTAGGCCCAATGGACCACGAGAGAAGCTTGCATTGTCCCAAATGATAACGTACATGGGCTAGTCTGGGCCACCTGGCTCTCTGGGCTCTGTTGGGATATGAGCCTTGTGGAGCATGTGAAGGAAGGCGAAGAGTAGAGCTGAGTTGTATAGTGATATTTCCCCTGCCTGGGCCAGGGATATCCATGATGGAACAGTGACCAATGAGCTTAGACATGTTACCTTTTATCTGTACTAAAGCTCTAATTACTGATTGAACAATTCAGGCAAGCATTGCTTGCACCTGGGAGGATTGAGTGTGGTCAATTTATAAATCAAGTTCAGCATTATAAATTACAGTGCTTTCCACGTGACCGCACCGCAGTGCTTTTTGTTCATAAAAATGCAATTCATCAAAGTGATGAGAATTGTGCTTAGCGTTTTGTAAGAGGGTAATTTGAGATAATTAAATTTCAGTGAAAACAAGTGCAATGCGCTTGTAGTTCTGCAGAATGTGTGTTTATTATTTGAGCTTTGCTCATTGTGTCCACAGTACCAGTTTTTGTGTGGGAACGACTGAGAAAAACTTTAACACTGACAGAGAAGGGACACTTGAGGCACACTATTTATACCGCAGACAGGGTTGGGCTCCATTCCATTCCCACTGAATAGGTTTAGGAAATGTATTTTGCAATAAACTAACTGCTATTCTTCAATTCTTCATTTTTCAATTTTCTGCCTAAATTGCCTAAATTGAAATGGAATCGGAGGCAACTCTGGCTGCAAGCGATGCTTTTTCAACTGGGGTGGCATGCCGACAGACGGTTTCATCCAGATATTTGGCTGATCTGTGCAAATTGTCAAGGCTTTCAGAAGAAGGCCATTTTCAGACAAAGCCGAAAGCTCTGTCAGGGCTCTATCTTCACTGCAGGTGCCAGTTTTGCAACAATTTTCTACAGAAATCAAGTTCACTCTATGAAGTACGAATATATCTGCCATTCCTTTGGATGGCCAGGTATATTTGCAGCCTTGGTTTCTCAGTAAATTTGCCCGTTGTAGATTATTTAAGCCTCTCTAGAATTAATCCGGAAGGTGCTGTCATTCTGGGGCAATTAGAACACGATGGCTTCAAAATGCTGTCTTGAAAAGTTTGCGTCTAGCCATCACCTTCATAAACAGAAGTCTCCAAGCATGCATGTTTCTGGTCAAACTGCCGTTTTAGGAATGGCCCCTGATTTCACATGCATGTCCCAGGCATCTTTAAGGGCTCTGGACAGTGAAAGGGGCGTGTTTGGAGGCAGGAGGATCTAGGAATGACACTTAGCAGTAGAATGATCAGAATGCTGTAACAGTGAAAAGCCTTAGGGTCAGGTTCCTTATCATAATGAGTTAGGGTTAGGTAACATCAAGGATGAGCATCAAGGATAACAAAAGGATGAGGTTTAGTGTTAGGGCTTATGTTCCATGTCAAAAAGATCTCTGGCTTAATGTGGCTTCACACCATAAAAACACCTTTTTTTTTTGTGAAATCTCTTCCCAGCCTCTGTATGCTGTACTGTTTCTGTTTCACGGGGTTGGCATGGTAACATTTCCAACCAATCACTGGTTTATGAGAACTGACCAGTGAACATTAGTTTACATGCATGGGGAGTCACGTCTCTCATATGCTCTTGAAAAATGTTTTGGTACAGTAGGAATATCTTTGGAGCGTAGTTCTTGCACCCCTGTGTCCGTGTCACTTTCACAGACCTAATATTGAAAAGTTGGCAACAACTTTGTCTAATAAAATAAAATAATGGTGAGCGAGAGAGAGATCCATAGGCTGGTTTATTAGCCTTTGTGAGAGTCGGCGCTATCTCAGTAAACATATTAATCTTTGTGTGCAGGAGGGCGCAGTGCTGAGCTCAGTCTATTTCTGGAACATTGCTGAACACTCGCACACAAAGCCTTTTCACTTACGCACACATTGGGGCAACTTATGCCTTGAAAATTATGCCGCATTGCTATGGTTCATTCTGCACTATGCTGCAAAAAGATTGGCTTAGCATACTTACGACACTGTTGTTTTTAATGGCTACAATTATGTGTGTGAAGGGGACCATCTGCACACACTAAACTGTTGTGGTTTAGTCCATCTTGCAATGCTATGCATCTCCAGAAACAGATTGATGAAATCATTTCCAGCGATTCCACTACTGTGTCTTTAGTTTTGAAAATACCTGCTGAAAATTTGAAAATCATTGTTATAATTTATGAATAAGCTGTTTGTTTGGTGTGAGCTGTGATAAGTCCACAGTGTCTTTGGGCCTCCCGCTCCAACTTGAGTTCCACTATTGGCTCATTCACCTTGACGGTCCTGTGGATGCGTGGGTAAAGCAAGCGAAGGCCACATATGCACTTAGATAGAAAAATGACTGCAAACCAGAAAGACATGTGGCACAGCCTTTGATCCTCTGCCATGGCACCTTCTGAGGAGTGATCCCTTCTCTCTCTCTCTCTCTCTCTCTCTCTCAATTTCAATTTTAATTTCAAATGTGCTTTATTGACACGAAAGGATGGCATTCCAATGTTGCCAATACAGTATTGATAATTACAGTAAATAAATAAAATAAATACATAAGGGTGGTATTGTTAACTATATGTGTTATAATCAGTATAAACAAATATATAAATATATACAAGAATATTACACAGAAATACACAGAGAAAAAATTTATAAAACTTGAAAGCATCTCTTACTCCTCTCTCTCCTGTCTCAACTGTGTCTCTCTCAGCCCTTCCTTTAGCTGTGCCTCTATCAACCCTCTCTCTCCTGTCTCAACTGTGCCTCTCTCACCCCTCTATCTCATGTCTCAGCTCTGTCTCTCTCACCCCTTTCTCTAGCTGTGCCTCTCTCACCCCTCTCTCTAGCTGTGCCTCTCTCACCCCTCTCTTTTCTGTCTCAACTGTGCCTCTCGCACCCCTCTCTTTCCTTTTTGTCTCATCAGTGCAGGCAGCCATGATGTAGCCATGGCAACAGATGGGGCTTGGCAATGCAGCGGCCTGGCAGTTTCAGGCTGTGCCCACTGCCTTCAGTACTCCATCTCTCCATTTCTTACTATCATATAACACACATATTATACAGGTTAGATCTGGGGTGGGCAACTCCAGTCCTGGGGTGCCGGTGTGTATGCAGGTTTTTGCTTCCACCAGTTACCAATTATTTAATTAGCCGAATCATTTACATAATTTGATATTTTAGCTACATTCCCCGATATGAACAGAAGCTGATGAATGTTCCTGTGCTGTATGCATGTATCGTTGCGTTTTATCATGGTCTAATTTACGAGTAAATTGATGTTAGTGTATGTCACAAATTAGCTTATTGAGCCAGGGTAACTGGTGGCAGCAAAAACCTGCACCCCTGGGTTTGAGTATATACCTCCTTGTACAGGGGAGTAAACTGCCTTATACAGGGTTAGAGTATACCTCCTTATACAGGATTAGAGCATACCTCCTTATACAGGGTTCGAACATACCTCTTTATACAGGGTTAGAGTATACCTCCTTATACAAGGCTTTGAGTATACCTCTTTATACAAGGGTTAGAGTATACCTCTTTATACAGGGTTAGAGAATACCTCTTTATACAGGATTAGAGTACATCTTCTTATACAGGGTTAGAGCATACCTCCTTATACAGGGTTAGAGTATGCCTCCTTATACAGGATTAGAGTATACCTCCTTATACAGGATTCGAACATACCTCCTTATACAGGGCTTTGAGTATACCTCATTATACAAGATTAGAGTATACCTTCTTATACAAGGTTTAGAGTATACCTCTTTATACAGGGTTAGAGAATACCTCCTTATACAAGATTAGAGTATACCTTCTTATACAAGGTTTAGAGTATACCTCTTTATACAGGGTTAGAGAATACCTCTTTATACAGGATTAGAGTACATCTTCTTATACAGGGTTAGAGTATACCTCCATATACAGGGTTAGAGTATACCTCCTTATACAGGGTTAGAGTATACCTTCTTATCTTATCCTTGGGGATTATGTACCTCAGTGTAAAGACGATTGCATATGGTTGTAAGGGATTTTAGTGGCGGATAATCAAACGCGAAGGTAGGGGGATCAGAAACAAGTCACTCACGCAGTGAGGACCAATAAAGGGAATAACTAAATAAATGCAAAGAAAGAAAAGACAGGAAACTAATTCCTTGTGGCTAAACAGCCAAACGAAAATCAACCCACAAAAATAGGGCGAACTCGAATAACGAGTGAAACATAAACTAAATCTCCTGAGCTCAATACTGGAGCCAAAACAGGAAACTTAGCAAAGAAAGGAACATCTTCGGCACATAAGTTTGGAGGGCCGGAAGAGTGTAAAACAAACGAAACAAACAAAGAAAACTGCCTCAGAGAGAACAGCAAAGAATAAAATAAATAGCACAAAATGCTAACAGGAGGAATAATATCTATACCTGAACTAAAAGCTAGTCCCCTGTGAACAACAGCATTTAATATCACAAGGTCGCTAGTACCTGGCTATACCTGGCTCAGTGCAATGTCGAATGACAAAGAAGCACCGGAGAAGCGGAAGTGAGGAACTTAAATACCCCGCAGGTAGAAGCACAGGTGAAAACAATGATGAGGGAAAGCAAACCCCGGAACGGAACGTAGAAAAAATCCGATAGATTCTCAATCGCAAAATAAGGACGAGAACCGCAACGGAAAAGAAAATAAAAACCCACGAACCATGACAGTGGTAAAATTGAAAGATACAAAGATATGCAAAATAGTAGGAGGTGGTCATGGAAAAATTATTACTTTAGTACATGTAAAGTGATTTACTAAGCCCGAAAGGAAGTTTGAGAAAGGTATTTGCGGGTGCATTTTAGTAAAATGGAAAGCAGGTATTAAAAAACACAGAATCGATAAGATGATGGCTGTCATTGTAGCAAGACACGTACAGGTGTGTTTGGATTGGAATATCCATAACTGAACATTCTGAATGTTTGAGTAACAACGGGGGCTAATTAACTGGCCCATTCTAGCTAACGCTCAAAATACACAAGAAGAGAATGAGTGGATAGCCTACATAGGCTACATCATAAGCAGTAAGAATATTTTCAAGAAGCAAATCGTGTTACAGAATACAAGTGAGTAACTAGTGTTTGAATCAAACAAGCAATACAACGTCTATTATAACAGTGAATAACAAGTAAATCAAAACTTTATAAAAAACCCATGATCAAATGGAAATGTGATTTTATGTGACACTTAAGGCTTAGTGCTAGTGAACATAGTTATGATCATTTCAGTCTGACAAACATCTGTAACTCCCGGCAGAAACTAAAGAGACATCCAGTGAAATGGTTTGTAATAAACCGCCAGCTCGTTCAGTGTAACAGTAACAACATTTCTGCCAGTCTTTTCACCGTTTTCTTAGACTTATATACTTATCGTATAGCCATTCCAAACACGCAACATTTCTCATTTAAATATGGCTGTTTGCGGCTGGCGTCATTTACATAATGTCGCTTATCACCCACACAGTGTGAAATGATAACGCGTGCAAATACTTTGGCTGCGCCCGCAAAATAACACCCCTTATTTTGGATCTTAGTAAATCGACCCCGAAATGTTTACAATGTCCACCCATGTAAAGGGCTAAATCTGGCACACATTCACTGATGCCTAAGTGGTCTGTCTGTTCACATCCAGGCATCCAGTGGCTCAATTAGAGCCAGTCTGCACCTATAAACAGATCCCTCCCATACTGACTGTCAACCACGGTATCAGACAGCTTGCGTTTCCCCAATCCTCTGCTACAGTACTAAAGGGAACATGTGTCACAGATAAATAAACCAGTGTGGAAAGACAGTAAGTGGATTAGGCAGAAACAGATCAAAGTGCGGTAAATGTCTCTCCTCATTTTCATACGTTTCAAAATAGCTTTCTGCTGTTCCGTGCGAGTCCACTGGCTGAGAGACAGCGCTGTGCTGGGGAAAAGGGCAGCGTGTCAGTACTGCGCAGCGCTGGAGAAAAGGGCAGCGCGTCAGTACTGTGCAGCACTGGGGAAAAGGGCAGCGTGTCAGTACTGTGCAGCGCTGGGGAAAAGGGCAGCGTGCCAGTACTGTGCATCACTGGGGAAAAGGGCAGCGCGTCAGTACTGTGCAGCGCTGGGGAAAAGGGCAGCGTGCCAGTACTGTGCATCGCTGGGGAAAAGGGCAGCGCGTCAGTACTGTGCAGCGCTGGGGGAAAGGGCAGCGTGTCAGTACTGTGCAGCGCTGGGGAAAAGGGCAGTGTGTCAGTACTGTGCAGCGCTGGGGGAAAGGGCAGCGTGTCAGTACTGTGCAGCGCTGGGGAAAAGGGCAGTGTGTCAGTACTGTGCAGCGCTGGGGAAAAGGGCAGCGTGTCAGTACTGTGCAGCGCTGGGGAAAAGGGCAGCGTGCCAGTACTGTGCATCGCTGGGGAAAAGGGCAGCGCGTCAGTACTGTGCAGCGCTGGGGGAAAGGGCAGCGTGTCAGTACTGTGCAGCGCTGGGGAAAAGGGCAGTGTGTCAGTACTGTGCAGCGCTGGGGGAAAGGGCAGCGTGTCAGTACTGTGCAGCGCTGGGGAAAAGGGCAGTGTGTCAGTACTGTGCAGCGCTGGGGAAAAGGGCAGCGTGTCAGTACTGTGCAGCGCTGGGGAAAAGGGCAGCGTGCCAGTACTGTGCATCGCTGGGGAAAAGGGCAGCGCGTCAGTACTGTGCAGCGCTGGGGAAAAGGGCAGCGTGCCAGTACGGTGCATCGCTGGGGAAAAGGGCAGCGCGTCAGTACTGTGCAGCGCTGGGGGAAAGGGCAGCGTGTCAGTACTGTGCAGCGCTGGGGAAAAGGGCAGCGTGTCAGTACTGTGCAGCGCTGGGGAAAAGGGCAGCGTGCCAGTACTGTGCATCGCTGGGGAAAAGGGCAGCATGTCAGTACTGTGCAGCGCTGGGGGAAAGGGCAGCGTGTCAGTACTGTGCAGCGCTGGGGAAAAGGGCAGTGTGTCAGTACTGTGCAGCGCTGGGGGAAAGGGCAGCGTGTCAGTACTGTGCAGCGCTGGGGAAAAGGGCAGTGTGTCAGTACTGTGCAGCGCTGGGGAAAAGGGCAGCGTGTCAGTACTGTGCAGCGCTGGGGAAAAGGGCAGCGTGCCAGTACTGTGCATCGCTGGGGAAAAGGGCAGCGCGTCAGTACTGTGCAGCGCTGGGGGAAAGGGCAGCGTGTCAGTACTGTGCAGCGCTGGGGAAAAGGGCAGTGTGTCAGTACTGTGCAGCGCTGGGGGAAAGGGCAGCGTGTCAGTACTGTGCAGCGCTGGGGAAAAGGGCAGTGTGTCAGTACTGTGCAGCGCTGGGGAAAAGGGCAGCGTGTCAGTACTGTGCAGCGCTGGGGAAAAGGGCAGCGTGCCAGTACTGTGCATCGCTGGGGAAAAGGGCAGCGCGTCAGTACTGTGCAGCGCTGGGGAAAAGGGCAGCGTGCCAGTACGGTGCATCGCTGGGGAAAAGGGCAGCGCGTCAGTACTGTGCAGCGCTGGGGGAAAGGGCAGCGTGTCAGTACTGTGCAGCGCTGGGGGAAAGGGCAGCGTGTCAGTACTGTGCAGCGCTGGGGGAAAGGGCAGCATGTCAGTACTGTGCAGCGCTGGGGAAAAGGGCAGTGTGTCAGTACTGTGCAGCGCTGGGGGAAAGGGCAGCGTGTCAGTACTGCGCAGCGTTGGGGAAAAGGGCAGCGCGTCAGTTCTGTGCAGCGCTGGGGAAAAGGGCAGCATGTCAGTACTGCGCAGCGCTGGGGAAAATGGCAGCATGTCAGTACTGCGCATCGCTGGGGAAAAGGGCAGTGCGTCAGTACTGTGCAGCGCTGGGGAAAAGGGCAACGCATCAGTACTGTGCAGCACTGGGGAAAAGGGCAGCGTGTCAGTACTGTGCAGCGCTGGGGAAAAGGGCAGTGCGTCAGTACTGTGCAGCGCTGGGGAAAAGGGCAACGCATCAGTACTGTGCAGCACTGGGGAAAAGGGCAGCATGTCAGTTCTGCACAGTGCTGCATGGGAAAAGGGCAGCATGTCAGTACCGCACAGCGCTGGGGAAAAGCGTTTTCTTATTTCAGCCATGAGACTCCATCCTTCAGTGTTGATGTCTTCGGCATCTGCGTGGAGAAGAGGCCATTTCACGTGTCTGATTTTGCATGTGCTTCAGCATCCTTTGGTGGTTGTTGAGGCGAGTTTCCCCCTCACCGCTGTAAGTGTCCTTGAGTTTCGTGAAAGGCGCATGTAAATATAATGTAAAATAATAACAGAACTTGGGGTCACAGTGTGTAACAGTGAATGAGATAATGAAGCCGCTCTGTTGTCTCCTATGAGGTTCATCATTCGTCTGCAGATTTGCACACTGTTCTACGATAGACGCATGGTGCGCTGGTGCGATTGAGGTCAGGGCTCGGATGATAATGCGCTCTACTCTTTTATCAGATTCCCCAGTGCATCAATCTGCTACATATACAGTCTGTGTCATCTACAAAATATTAGTATTAAGTTTATGTCAAATGTTAATGCAGCCAGTGCAGTATGGATAAGGCTGGCAGAGAATTAATATTATTACAATTATTGTTTAACTTGATTTACTTTGCCCCCTAGTAGTGACACGTATCTGTCCCAATTACAGTATTCATGTTTGTCTGAAATTATAAACTACAGCTTTAAGAAAACCCAGTAAATTTTAACGCAGGATTGTTTAAAAGGGTAGCCGCTTGCGGAAACCTCAGCTTTTCCAGTTGCACTTCAGGGCAATAAAATAGGAGGGTGCTATTAATAGCCCAAAGCACTTATGACCCTTGTCTTGCCACAGACTGTAAAATTCATAAAATGCACCATTTATACACGCTAAGAAAGTCATGTTCAGATATAAAAACAATTATATTTTTAAAAAAACGTTGTGCAAATAAGCATTCAGCGTTTTCCCTTGCTTACTGTACTATATACAGTGCCTGATGCACTTTCAGTTTAGAAGACACCAAATTGTTTTCTACAAGATTTTTCATATAAATATGTTCATGAAACCAAATATCTTACCAGTATATTAAGCTACAACTCTGAAGAGTTTATCTTGTTACATTTCGCCAAAGTCGTCATGTATTCTGTACAGTCGACATTTCCACAGCGACCAACTTTCGCACTTAGGGCTGAAATATGTTGCTGTTATGTAAAAACACACATGCTTTTGTAAAAAAAATTTAAAACATATTTAAATACACTAGGCTACTTATTTTATGCATATTATGTAGAGCTGTATGTGGCTATTCTGAAATAAATGTATTCTGTTGCAAATTTCTGAATGATACAGCCTCTTCTTCCATTCAAACTTTAAACCATGGATGTGCATCGAACATTTTTCTGAGATATTGACATTTAAAATAGTAGAAACTAGGTGGAAATTGCCTCTGGATGGCCAAAGTTAATAGGGTTAATAATTAACAATGAAATAATTGAATAATTTTATAATGAATAATAATTAAAATGCAGGCATTTCCTGAGCAAAGCATGGCGTTTTTAACTCATTACTCTTTACAGTAATAAATTGCACCCAATATGGTAGCTCTGCCTCATGAACTCGACATTAAATCATAGGGATAATGCAGTTCTCCGCTGGCCATGTCTGCAGCTCCATGCCTAGGTTTCATACACCTTTACGAATGCAATACACTCAGAGCAGTGTTCAAATGGAGATGTTGGATTCCTTTGGGTCAGAGCATTCACCAAAATAAATAAATAACTGAATATGTCCTGGGCCTAATTGTAATCGCTTCATTTGTGTAATCGCTCCACGTTCTGCGCTCTCTTTATTACTGTTTTTAAGTCAGTATATTTTGGAGAAGAGGCTCTTGATGATGATTAGGCCCTTTATTCTCCACATAAAGCGACGTGTGCTTTTGTCTCCCTGGAATCAGGAATAAGAAGCTTCAGACTTCCTGGTTGGGACGGGAGTGCTTACACACAGGCTCTTCAGGGGCTGCTTCTCTGGTGTTAATGGTCTATCGGCAGGACACCTGCCTACTTCCTTGACAGATCTGCAAATAAAACAAAAAAACGAAACCAATTTCCATCGCTACACCTGGTATCAGTTACACTGTGGACAATCTGAACCAAGCAATATTTTTTTGCTTGTCAAGTGGCTCAGCATTAGCAGGAACGTGGGTTGAGATTGCATTGCAAATCCACTGCTACCTGACATTTGACCTGGTCATTCTAGGACACAGCTAAGATGCTCATATGTGCTGTGCAGGATAGGGACACAGCTAAGATGCTCATATGTGTTGTGCAGGATAGGGACACAGCTACAATGCTCCTGTGTTGTGAAGGATAGGGACACAGCTATGATGCTCATGTGTTGTGGAGGATAGGGACACAGCTACGATGCTCATGTGTTGTGAAGGATAGCAACACAGCTAAGATGCTCATGTGTGTTGTGAAGGATAGGGACACGGCTAAGATGCTCACATGTGTTGTGAAGGATAGGGACACGGCTAAGATGCTCACATGTGTTGTGAAGGATAGAGACGTAGCTAAGATGCTCACATGTGTTGTGAAGGATAGAGACGTAGCTAAGATGCTCATATGTGTTGTGAAGGATAGTGACACAGCTAAGATGCTCATATGTGTTGTGAAGGATAGTGACATGGCTAAGATGCTCACATGTGTTGTGAAGGATAGGGACACGGCTAAGATGCTCACATGTGTTGTGAAGGATAGAGACGTAGCTAAGATGCTCACATGTGTTGTGAAGGATAGGGACACGGCTAAGATGCTCACATGTGTTGTGAAGGATAGAGACATAGCTAAGATGCTCACATGTGTTGTGAAGGATAGAGACGTAGCTAAGATGCTCATATGTGTTGTGAAGGATAGTGACACAGCTAAGATGCTCATATGTGTTGTGAAGGATAGTGACACAGCTAAGATGCTCATATGTGCTGTGAAGAATAGGGTCACAGCTAAGATGCTCATATTATTGATATGGGTGACAGAGACACAACTAAGGAACAGGAAACTACTGTTGCTGCATTCCAAAAAATATATAAATAATGAGGAGACCTGGGGAGTCAGAGAAGAAGATTAAACCAGAATTAAGAAGCCACTTGTTCTCAATTAAACAGAATGCATTTGTACAGGGCCACAGAAAACAGAGCAGCTCTAATTCTAACCAGAGCCATTCTATTCCATTCTATTCTCTCTCTCTATGCCTAATATTCAGTCTATATAGAATTTTCAAGCTCTTTGCAAGAGATATGTTGGGTTTACTTGCATTCCTTACAATCAACATTTTCTCTTAATTTTGTCTTCACTCCTAACTCATAGTTAAGGACAAACTTTTATCCATTGCCACTGTCTTAGCCTTACATACTGTGTATATTTTTTTTCTCTGTTGGCCATCTTTGTGCACCAGTGTTCCGCCCCATGTTACCCCGTGCGCTGAGGCTGCTGTGTTGCTGTGCTTTTTGGCAGCTGGACCCAGAGAACACCGGTTTCATTCCAGTGGAGAACTTCACCAGCCTGGTGGAGCACCATGAGCTACGGCTGGATCCCTCCAAGCTGGAGATGCTGTTCGCACTGGTCCACAGCAATGAGGAGGGCCAGGTGTGCTACCGGGAACTCATCGAGCTGGTGAGTTCCTATACAGTAGTGCTGGGGCGGGGTGGATGTGTGGGCGGGGGGAGTGTGTAGCAGATGAAAGTGAGGTGTGTTTCTTGGGGGGTGGAGGCAGCTGGATGGTACAGGGTTTAGAAAGGGACAGATCTACCTGGGTTGGGTGAGAAAGGGGCAGGGCAAGCTGGGGTGTATAAGTGTGGGGCGGGGCAGAGCACATTGGGCTGGGTGAGGGTGCATTGAGGATGTCATATGTTGACCAATGTGGATACAACAGATACAGGGTACATTCAATAGAGAAGCCACTTTTCTGCATCGTTTTAATGATGAAATGGCGCTGAATGGAACGTCCATTTGCATACTTACTTGGTCACCTATCTAACCACAAATAACATAGCAGCTACGTAAACACCCCAATGCTACAATTTAGCTTGAGGCATAGTACAACAATAAACGCACAATATACTGTGGAACTATTTATGTAGAATATATGTTTTGAAAAGTACTTTGAGTGCACTGTGTGTAAAGCACTGTTTATATAATGTTAGTTGTATTACTGTATGTAAAAACAACTCATGCATCTACAAACTTGTGATTCCAAGAACATTGCAGGAAAACTTAGAAAAGCACTCACGTAAAATTCGGTCTAGTGTCATTTATGTCCCATGAATGCTATATGTTTTTATTTATGTTCATTTTATTGGTATCCCTTTCAATACTTACATTCAGAATATTATTAAAATGTCAATGGCATGTAGCCTTCATAAGGTTTATGATAACTAAATGACAGTAAGATTGTGACACCATGTGACTTTGATAGACCTTGTTTGTAGCAATAAATATTTTCTAAAACTGTTTGGGGAAACATTCTTGTCTTAACGTTGTCTCACGACAAAATGTGAAACTAACCAGAATCTTAAAATATATTTTTTAGCTTTTGTGTATTCATGACAAAATAAATGGAGACCTCATTGAGACGGCGCATATAATAGCCGAACAGGTGGACATGCTCACAAATCAAGGCCATACCTTTGAAGTATAGTACAAAAAGTTGAAAAAATGCCTTGAGTGAACTTCTTGTTCGAGAGCGAAACTGCCTAAAGTGTTGTATCTTTTGAATGTGTCCTCCGGTCTCCGATTGGGAGGGGGAGTGGAAGCACAAAGAGTTGCATCTACAAGGAAAACGTCATGATGAAGAGTTCGAGAATGTTATCGAATTGTTTATGATTGACTCATTTTTCACAACAGAGCTCCAATTTGCAAAACTTCACACTAAATGCTACGCTGCTCATTTTAAACTGAAAATCCAATATTAAAAGCAAAACTATATAACGGAATTGCTTTGTTAAATAAGATGGATACATCTTGGAAAAGTTCACTATACATATAGCACAGCATATTTTCAGCATTGATATGTAATGATGGGTTCATTTTAAACAGAACAATCGTTATCACATCGTTATCACAAATCATTTTCATAAAAATAGGGGATTAAGTGAGCAGAATGGGTTAAACCAGCAGTGTGGTAAGTATTTGAAATGATAGAGATGGGTAGAGATTGGTAGAATGGTAGAGTGAGGAATCTGTGATATTCTTCATTAGTTATCATTTCTAGTTGGATCTTTTGGATCAAAGTCCTGCATACTGCCCAAGCCAAGATGAAATATGTGGAATCATTAGTGCTGAAATAAATGAAATGCTGAAACCATAATGTGTTCAAAGCACAACAATCTTTAAAAAATGTAATGTAATACACATTCAGTGATTGCATATTATGGCAACAGCTTACATTATTTGTTCTGAATTTGGCCAGTTTTCATCTTGCTCAAAGCTTATGCTTTTAAAAAGTAGTAGGACTCCAATAAAATAATCTCTGCAAAAAGCTTTTGGGAGCCAGACACTGTGTTGTGACGATAGCGCCTCAACCATGACCAGCATGAAGGTGACTTGCTTGTCGAGTTGAGGATAATGGAGTATCCACCTCCAGGTTGAAAATACCGTCTGCAACCGTGTAGAGAAATAGTAATGCAGGTGGCCGAAATGCCTCAGAGTCCCTGAATGTCGTCATGTAAACCACAGGAGCCACACATGCTTTTGGGATAATCTGCTCAACTGATGTGCAGTAGATCTTGTTTAAATCCTACTGGTTGACCTAGCAGGTTTTTGGGAAAACCATTTCATTGAAAGGCATCAAACAAAACTGCTCCGTGCACATTCAGAATGTATAATGCGATTGTGGTTATGCCACGTTAACAGAATCAGCCATTCAGAAGAAGTTATGTAATGTTCTTACAATGGATTTAGTTTACATTGCTGAGGTGAATGTCAGTGCTTCAGCTATGCTGATTTTAGTCACTGATCTACACATTTATGGATCATACACAATCCTGCACACAATGCTAAATAAATACCGTGTCAGATGAGTTGAATGCATCATGCAAAAGTAAATGACACCAAAACATTCAATTCTTTTTATGACTGATATTTACGTATGATCATCGTCTGTACATAGAGAATATTAGAGCAATGCAGAATATTACATGCAGAATATTACAGCAGGTGGGAAGAGTTTTGCATTTTGTATTTAAACATTGCATTTATTGCCTGAATTCTGCAAGTCAGTTCTCTAAATTAAGGTTTGCGCATAAAAAAACGAGTCAGAGGTTGTAAAACAAAATATCGCACGCAATATATACTTGCAGCTGCTTTCATGAAATGACATTGTTTTGAAGATAACTTAATTTAATTCTGAGACATCCTTATCCGTGGCGTCTTACGCAGTCTGTTACATGGGATGACGTGTGGACCCAAGTGCAGACAAGCAAATGCAGGAAGCAGGGCACCATTGAAGTGGAGATTTAACAAAATAAAAGCGTGGGTCAGGAAACAAACACAGGTACAAAAATAAACTCAAAAAAACGACAAAAGGACCGGAACTCAGGCAAGCAATAACAAGCGACTGCCGCACACCCACGCAAACAAACACAAGGCAGGAGACTCCAAGACCGAGTAACAAAGGCAGCAACAGGATAAACTTAAACACACTGATAAACGAGAAACAGGTGACAACAATAATTACCCCAATGATTTAATAGTCAGTGCAAGACAAGTCCTTTGCCGTCCTCTGGTGGCAAGCGGGGACCATGGCCCTGTCTGCATTTTAAACATTATAAAAATGTAAAGCTGAATATTTATTGAATCGTTTTTGGCTGAAAGCCTTGTTCAAGATTACAACAGCAGTACCACTGCGATTGGTTTAAAAGTTTGACCTTGTGGTTAGAAGTCCGGTAAATTAGGCCTCATTGCCACCTACTGTGCATAAGGTAATTGGCTTTTTATTGTGGTGTGACAGGCTGTACGTAAAGCCTAGACTGATGGCTTCATCCTTGCCCTAGTGCAGGGGTAGGCAACCCTGGTCCTAGAGAGCCGCAGGGTCTGCTGGTTTTTGTTGTTACTCACCACTTAATGGATCAATTAAAGCAGTTGATTACACAGTTAACTCACCTCACCTGGTTTCTTTGGTCTAATTAGTTGCTGTGTTTAAGGTGAAAACAAAAACCAGCAGACTCTGCGGCTCTCTAGGACCAGGGTTGCCTACCCCTGCCCTAGTGGAAGTTCTGCAGTGACACTCACTCACTGGTGTAGCTGCCATTAGAACAGGGGTGGGCAACACCAGTCCTGGAGGGCCGTATCTGTTTCTGGATTTCAGACTTACTTCTGCCCTTAATTATTTAATTAGCCCAATCATTTACGTTAGCTGATATTTTAGCTACATTCTGCGATATGAACATCAGCTGATGAATGTTTTTGTGCCTGTATGCATTTTAGTGCTTTATTGTGGTCTAATCTGCAAGTGAATCTGTGTTGTTGTGTATGACTAATTAGCTGATTGAGGCAGGGTAAGTGGTGGCAGAGAAAACCTGCATACACACCGGCCCTCCAGGACTGGAGTTAAACCTGCATACACACCGGCCCTCCAGGACTGTAGTTAGACCTGCACATGCACGTGCATACATATACCTCAAAGGGGGCTTGAGCACCTGCCGTTTGGCCTCCTATAGAGAAGTGCCCTTTTTCAGTTTTTTTTAAAATAAAGAAATAAATTCCTGTTTGCGCACAGCCTGCCCTGCCGAACAGATATATTGATTGAAATATCAGGTCGGGAGATTGGTGCTCCCGGGCGATGCCCTCTACCCTCCCTCCCTTCTGGTTTTCTGCCGCAGTGGCGAGCACTGTGTGGGCACCGAGCCTTTCTATGGTGAAAGAACGCACGCACGCAAAATTGCACGCATCGGCTACGCATGCATAGGCACTCGACAGTCGTGAGTCAGTCAGTGTGATGAGTTACTTTGAGGCGGACATCAGGTATGTGGCCAAACAAAGTATAAATATACTGTTCATTTTCGTTTCAAATGGATATTTATGCGCTTTAGGAATTGCTTGACACTATTTGGCAAGTAGGGTCTATCTATGCTTGAACTATTTAGTAGCTCAAAATGTGCCAACTAGCTATTGTTAGCGTTGATACCTTTTGCTAGTAATGTTGGAATCAGTGGAATGTGGTTGAGTTCTTGTGTCCCATCCACTGAACTCAAAAGAACAGTCCCATCGCACCACAGCAGTTTTAATGTTGTTTTATTGTCTCGATAGCTAGTTAGCTAATGTAAAACGTAACATGTGAGGAGAATTTACTGAAATCGCGACTGCCAAAATGACAATAATTTAAAAAACGGCAAATAAAATCTGAATGAATTTAATTAAATATTTTGGGTGCAATATGGTCTTTCGGCTGGCGGATGCCTATATATCAGTACTAGGAGACGAGTAGAAGAAGCATAGAACCATATACTGTATAGAAATGCGGCTTAGCTATTTTGTGGCAGAGTGCAACCTAAATCTTTGGGGCGACTCGGTAGAAAGACATAGTGTACGCAGCGAGTTGGATGGAACACTCTCCAATTTTGAATTAGGCTACCTTTGAAGCCCTAACTCCTGAAAAAGTAAAAGCCTTAACCCGATCCACATTGGCCCCCCATACTATAGTGGTAGACGTATCGGTCCCAAGTACAGTATTCATATTTGTCTTAAATTATAAACTAGACTACAGCTTTAAAAAACCTGCAGGCTTGATACTGCAGTGCAATACAATAAGAGGGTGTTATTAATAGCCAAAAGCGCTTACAACCCTCGCAACAGCCACAGACCGTGAAATGCTTAAAATGCACCGTTTACAAGAAATTCATGCAGATATAGCTAGAAACAATAATATTTTTTAAAACATTGTACAAATAGGCCTAAGCATTCGGCGTTTTCCATTGCTTACTGTAGGCTACTGGCTACCTGATGCACTTTCGGTTTAGAAGACACCTCATTTTTGTTCTCCAAAATCTCTCGTAGCTATAAATATGTTAATGAAACCAAATATCTTACCCGTAGGCGATGTGCAGCTACCACTGTTATATGATTAAACCTGAAGAGTTTATCTTGTTACGTTTCGCCAAAGTCCCGTACAGTTGACATTTCCACAGTGACCTATCGCATTTAGGGCTGAAATAACAACAGCAAACATAGACTATGTAAAAACCCACACGATGCTATTGTACATTTTATTTTATTTTATTTTTTTACTTGTAGCTACACTTATTTTTTATTTGTGTTTTAGAGTGTTGTTTATTTATTTTTCTATTTGTGCGCTATCGAAATAGCCTAAATGGTGCGATATTCAAAAAGCTTCAAGGACCTTTGATTTCTAAAACCGAACTCCTAAACACAACCCTACTGGTACTTTACAACCAAAGCCTACATGGGCTCTTTGTACTCCAAAAACTGTATTTACGGTAAAATTTATGCAACAAAATTTGCTGCTCGTGCACTATGTGTGCTTGCATAGCCTACATACCACCAAAACCTATTTTGCTGCCAGGAAAAACCCTGAATACATACATTTTAATATCTCTTAATTCCAGGCCTATATTTATTTAATTATTTGCAAAAATCGCCGGCGTGCCCTTTTATGAATTTGGGCCCCTGCCCCTCTAACATCCTCTGCACGTGCCTGAACCTGCATTCACACCGGTCCTCCAAGACTGGAGTTGCCCACTCCTGCATTAGAAAGACAAACTTCCTCAACATGGAGAACAGGAGAGAGACCTTTAAGCCTACAAGAGTGTGCCTTTAAGGCAAACGTGGGCAACAAGGGTCGTATCTTTTCCTGGTTTCTATGCCAACGTCTGGTCTTAATTAATTAGACCTAACAGTTGCATCATCTGACATTTTAGCTACATTTCTTGAGTGTTCTTGTGTCCCTCAACATACACGTTGTTTAATCTGCGCGTGGACCAGTGTTGGTGTAGCTAATTATCTCATTAACCAGGGTAAATGGTGGAAACAAAAGCCTGCATACACACCAGCCCTCCAGAATTGCCTACCCCAGCAATAAGGGTTCGTTCTATTCCCATGTTTATGCGCAGGACTGTATATTACAAAAATTTTGACATCACTTTTGACGCGCTTTTTGTGATTGGTCTTTTCTCGAGTGTAGGCAGATTTTTGTATAGGAATACAAATTATAACCACAGTTATGACTCACCTCCTCTCTTGACAGTGACATTTCCGCAGCTAGTTACAGTAAACTGTTTACAATTCAGTTTGGCAATATAATTCAGATCTGGCCAACATCGCATTTACAGAGACGGCTATCCAAGATGATTTAAAACCCTCTCTGTATGTGATTTGTATGTTTTGCAACTGAGCCTCTGTGGCTGCTGATCTCTGCAGCTGCCTGAGTAGAGAGAAGTGCTGCCCTTGGTGAGTTGAAATGCACTCTTGTAATTCTTCTGATAACACCACACCGCGACCATGAAATGTGAGTGTGTGTGTGTGTGTGTGTTTGTGCGTGTACATGTGTGTGTGACTGTGCGTCAGAGTCTATGGGGTAATGGTGCAAACAGTGGGTTTAACTGAGCTGTTAGCCTGCAGGATCTGTAAAGGGATTTGACATATTCTGCTTTGTTACTAAAGCTTAAATCCCACCCCGAGATCAAGTTCCGCCAGCCATATCTTCTGGCGTGAATAATAAACGTCAACCAGATTCATGCGCCGCGATCTCAACATCGCCGGCAAAGTGTGCACGATGATGTTTCACAACAGCAACACAACGGAATAAAATGCACGCCGTTTGTGTAAGATCAAAGCGGTTTTTGACAGCTACCAGACAGGCCGGGCTGCATGCAGTCTTTAAGGACACAGCGCTGCAAGCCTGGGTTGTTCCATTGCAACTTATAGGGACCTGAGACTGAACCAGTTATGCTCTTTGAAAAAGCATGTGATTTATTTCATGCAGTAACTTCCATGAATCATGCCAACGACATCAATTATTTAAAGCTTGAGTGGGACCGGAGGGAGCTCCGTGGAACAGAAACAATGGGCCAAACCATTCAAGAAAGATTGTGAGTAAAAGGCTCAATTTGGTTTATGCCTTGAAATTGGCAACGGTGCGCTCGGCCTTTTGAACTGCGTAACGTCCGCGAGCCCACTTTCAGAAGCAGCTTTTTGTGCAGCCAACTGTGGGCGGGAGAGGTCACGATGCGATAAACCTTTGTCCTCAAATCTGGCTCATGATCAATCCAATTTTGTTTCCTTCAGAAACAGATTTTGTTCATCAACTTGTCAACCAACATGCAACGGAAAAAATATGCCTGCATTTATTTCTTGGTTCAAACCATTGAATCAGAGCCAGTGTCTTCACTGTGACCCATTCCAGCCTGTATGGAAGTGGTGACACTGGCAATGCTAGCTCACATAGGTAAACATTGCCAGCTCATATAGGTGACTGGTGCTTCTTTGTAAGAAGAGCTATATAAAGACTGTTCCATCAACCCCTCTATGAGGGTTTAGGGACACCCCTTTCAGGATGTAAGTGAGGGTTAGGGGTACTCCTGTCAGGATGTGGGTGAGGGTTTGAGGTTACCCCTGTCAGGATGTGGGTGAGGGTTTGAGGTTACCCCTGTCAGGATGTGGGTGTGGGTTTTGGGGTACCCCTATCAGGATTTGGGTGAGGGTTTGGTTGTACCCCTGTCAGGATGTGGGTGAGGGTTTGGGGGTACCCCTGTCAGGATGTGGGTGAGGGTTTGAGGTTACCCCTGTCAGGATGTGGGTGTGGGTTTTGGGGTACCCCTATCAGGATTTGGGTGAGGGTTTGGTTGTACCCCTGTCAGGATGTGGGTGAGGGTTTGGGGGTACCCCTGTCAGGATGTGGGTGAGGGTTTGGGGGTACCCCTGTCAGGATGGGTGAGGTTGTGGCATCTCTGGGCCTAAGTGTAGAGCTATTAGGAATGAAAGATCAGCCCTGAGGAAAATGGCAGGAGGGAAATACCACACAGTGAAGAGATGTGATCCATACCACCATCCTGAGAAAGAGGCGAGAGAGAGGGAGAGAGGCATTCTGGGTGGACGGGAGGCTATTCCAGCATGCACTGGGAGTGAGGCAAGAACACCCCCCTGGACAGGTCGCCAATCCATCGCAGGGCACATACACCATCCAATTTAGTGTCTCAAATGACCCTAAACTGCATGGCTTTGGACTGCGGGAGGAAACCGGAGTACTTGGAGGATACCCACATGGACACAGGGAGAACAATCAAATCAATATCGCAGGGGTTGGATGAGGGTTGTAATTATGCATTATTATATTAATTAAATTAAGGATAATTTATTTGCATGACTCTGCACGCTGTCCTGAATCGGAGCCTCAATTCTTCACCCCGAGTATTGGATAATAGCATGCAGTTGTTTCTAAAGGTGTACTTTTAAGAAGGTAGTAATC
Organism: Ilyophis sp. 1 JC-2022; assembly: GCA_022702515.1. Lineage (NCBI taxonomy): Eukaryota > Metazoa > Chordata > Actinopteri > Anguilliformes > Synaphobranchidae > Ilyophis > Ilyophis sp. 1 JC-2022. The sequence goes on from CM040394.1 coordinate 81,394,347, forward strand.
CATCATCAGAATCCTGACTGCTATAACAAGATTTAAAAACAACTCTATTGCCACTCACAAAAGCACAATCCAATTGCAATGTATACTCAGCTGGTATGAGTTAAGAGCTTTCTAATGAATTGCCTTGTTAAAAACAGAAGCTGTGATTGATTAGTCCACTAATAATGTGCCTACCTGCGGTGATGTTTTAAACTTCTACATATATGTGAGGTTTCCAACAGGAAGTACTGTACTGTATATGGCTAAAGGAGCAGTCATTGGGATGAAGTGGAATGGGAGATACGCGACATGAATGTGTGGCAGAAAAACCCGCAGGAACTGTATGATGCTATCGAGTCAGCACGGACCAAAATCTCTAAGGAATATCTCCAGCACCTTGTTGAATCTTATGTCGTGAAGAATTCAGGCAGTTCTGGGGGCAAACGGGGATCCTACCCGGTACTAGACAGGCGTACCAAATAAAGTGGCTGGTTAGTGTATGTATAGTGTGTGTCATAAGTACTGGATACATCAAGTGTGATGTTCGTCTCTGCCAATACAGATCAGAAGAACTGCTTCCTTTTGTATCACAATGAATAGGGAGACACAGAGACATATTTAGACAAAGAATTGAATTATTTAAAGAGTTTCAAAGAGTTACTTGAATCAAAAGTTCAACATTAGTTTTTTTTTATATCATTGTTATCATCACAACTGAACTATAAAGTTTGAGTTTTAAAACGGCACCTTTGAGCATTCTTACTAGGAAGCATAATGAGCGCTCAAACCTAATGATGCATTTTTACATGCTCAAAAATTTGCAACAAAACATAAAAATGCAAATTTTACAACATATTCCACATCGGAGGCCTCCTATAACTAGGTCTTAACAGTATTTTTTTTCAGTTACATCAATGCCTGGGTCTCACAGGGTTTAAATACTGTATGTTTGGGATGAGACTGGACTATATCGTGGATCATGTTCACATTGGGAGATATTTGCCATCCCTTCCACAGTGACACAGTGTGATGCAGTGTACACTACGCAGTCCCTCTCACAGTGACGCAGTGTACACTACGCAGTCCCTCCCACAGTGACACAGTGTACACTACGCAGTACCTCACACAGTGATGCAGTGTACACTACGCAGTCCCTCCCACAGTGACACAGTGTGATGCAGTGTACACTACACAGTCGCTCCCACAGTGACGCAGTGTACACTACGCAGTCCCTCCCACAGTGACGCAGTGTACACTACGCAGTTGCTCCCACAGTGACACAGTGTGATGCAGTGTACACTACGCAGTCCCTCCCACAGTGATGCAGTGTACACTACGCAGTCCCTCCCACAGTGACGCAGTGTGATGCAGTGTACACTACGCAGTCGCTCCCACAGTGACGCAGTGTGATGCAGTGTACACTATGCAGTCCCTCCCACAGTGATGCAGTGCACACTACGCAGTCCCTCCCACAGTGACGCAGTGTACACTATGCAGTCCCTCGCATTGTGATGCAGTGTACACTATGCAGTCCCTCCCACAGTGACGCAGTGTACATTACGCAGTCCCTGACACAGTAAGACAGTGTGATGCAGTGTACACTATGTAGTCTCTCCCACAGTGACACAGTGTACACTATGCAGTCCCTCCCACAGTGATGCAGTGTACACTACGCAGTCCCTCCCACAGTGACGCAGTGTGATGCAGTGTACACTATGCAGTCCCTCCCACAGTGACGCAGTGTGATGCAGTGTACACTATGCAGTCCCTCCCACAGTGATGCAGTGTACACTACGCAGTCCCTCCCACAGTGACGCAGTGTGATGCAGTGTACACTATGCAGTCCCTCCCACAGTGACACAGTGTGATGCAGTGTACACTATGCAGTCCCTCCCACAGTGATGCAGTGCACACAGTCCCTCCCACAGTGACGCAGTGTACACTATGTAGTCTCTCTCACAGTGATGCAGTGTACACTATGCAGTCCCTCCCACAGTGATGCAGTGCACACTACGCAGTCCCTCCCACAGTGACGCAGTGTACACTATGTAGTCTCTCGCACAGTGATGCAGTGTACACTATGCAGTCCCTCCCACAGTGACGCAATGTGATGCAGTGTACACTACGCAGTCTCTCTCACAGTGAGGCAGTGTACACTACGCAGTCTCTCTCACAGTGATGCAGTGTACACTACGCAGTCTCTCTCACAGTGATGCAGTGTACACTACGCAGTCTCTCTCACAGTGATGCAGTGTACACTACGCAGTCTCTCCCACAGTGATGCAGTGTACACTACGCAGTCCCTCCCACAGTGACACAGTGTACACTACGCAGTCCCTCCCACAGTGACACAGTGTACACTACGCAGTCCCTCCCACAGTGACACAGTGTACACTACGCAGTCCCTCCCACAGTGACACAGTGTACACTACGCAGTTTCTCCCACAGTGACACAGTGTACTCTGAGGCCTCCTCTTCCTCCAGGCCCCTCACTCCCCAGCCTGGGTGCAGCACTGCAGGCTTTGCCCCAAATGAGGAGAAGAGAAGGATCACGTGACTGTTTTACGCAGCACAGCTGCCAATGTAGCGTCTCAATCTCTGCAGCTACATAAGGCTGTTACACTAAGAAAGTACTAGGAAGTATTCCAACACATTTCCCTATTGGCTGAGTGCTATGCCATCTACACAAATATAACCATATGGTCTTTTTTTTCTGCGTTTTGAAGAGAATGCAAGTTAATTAAAAGGCACTCTGTTTCTAATGGCTGACAGGGTAGTGGTCAGACTGCTCAGTAAGGGTGTAGTCCTAACTGCAGATGTGCTAAATTCAATGGGCATGTGCAAAGTGGGTAATGCTGATCTGCTGTATGTCCTTCCCTCTTGCTGTGGGTTCAGACTCCCCAGTGCACTAGGAGGTGGGATCTACAGCATGTTCCTCTTTTCATTGGATCTCTGAGTGATCAGTCATGAGAAGGCCAACCAGAGCCGGCCCGAGCGTTTTAATGGCTGTGAACGAGAATGTGTTGTGGGCCCTAAATGTACAATAAAAATGTGTTCCAAAAAAAAAAAAAAAAAAAACTTGAATTGTGTGGCCCAGGGAAAGTTGTGGCCCTAAACGACTGCATAGAGTGTTTATGCCTGCAGCTGGCTCTGAGGTCTACTGCCAGCCAACAACTCGTCCAGCCAACAACCACCCCCCCCTCCCCTCCCCCCCCACACTGCCCCCCGCCAGCTACAACCACAGGTTTCCTCTCTACTTGGAGAAGGAATCAGAAAAGAACATGGCCTCCATTTGAACCTGAGTGTGGCTGCTTGCTTGCTTTGTTGGTCGGTTGCCAGTGTACAGACGAGCCTGGACAGTCAATGCTAAGTTTCCCTAATGCCATTACTGGTAAATGGCATTGGGGAGATCTTAACTGGCATGGAGTGCACCGCTGCCTAGCAGAGAAACAGAACCACCCCATAACAAAACTGCTTTGTCATTTCAGCTGTTTTTCCTCAGAGCTGTCGGTTCTGCGTGTAATTCCTCTCGTCTCCTCTGGCTATTAGTCCCGCACTATCATTCGACGCACATTTTCTCAGTTAAACGTTTCTCCTGGAAATGCCACGCGGTCTGACAGTTTCTTGTTGGCTCTTTGAATTGGTTTTATTGTCACTGGGCAATGGAGAATTTCCCTCCCTTCGGTAGAGAGAAGTATTTTATAGACCACCTCTGAAGTGCGTTTGTCAGGCACACGCGGGGCAGTTGTTCTTTAACAGAGCAAACGCTTATTGAAACTCCATTGGTGAGTGCTGAGTGGGTGTGAATGTCAACTCGGTAATTACAAGTAAGACTCAAATAAACCAATCGCGCTGTCACGCCTGTTAAGATATTTTTATTCCCGTTGTATCCGGCCTTATCTCTTATGTAGGACATAGACGATTATGCAGAATAGATCCGCCTTAATCATAACTAACAATAATATCTTTATTACGTTGGCCTTTTTTTGTGGCGTACGTTCCTTCCCTGGGGCCAGGAGCCACATTCTGCTTTGGCTTTTTCTTTTTTTCCCCCTCCTAATGCATGAGTAATCGCATTCTCTGGACGTTGTTCTCATGCTAAAATATGCGGGTCCTTAGCAGTCAGCCGCTGTGCATCTCATCAGCGCCGTGCAGAGACGTGAGCGTGAGCCTGGTTATCGCCGCGCGGCAGGCCCCGCCGCGCTCATTGTTCAGCTCGACACCGAAATCGCCCAATATGTGTCTCCGGGCTCCCGCGCTCTATTAATAAACGCAGCTCAAGCCACGAGGCATTTTAAGCATGGAGGAGGAAGATTTTTCAATGGAGGAGATGCTATGCCAACTTCATCAGGAAAAGCAAGCAATAGCCAGGAGGTGGTGTAGTATGACAGTAGCGCGTTGGACCCGACTTAGACAAGTGACATGACAGGTACCGTAATGGCTGAATAGCATCAAATGCAGGGAGCTGTAAGGCGCTATACGATGCTCTAAGAGTTGTACTCCACACACCAGGACAGGAAAAACTGCTTTGTGAACCACTGCGGGGAAGCAGTGTTTGCTTTGAAATGTTGGCGGAAAATGCCACGTTAATTAAATTCTATTCAATTTTATTTGTATAGCGCTTTTTACAGAGGCGCTGTCACAAAGATGCTTTACAGAGGAAAACTGAACCCACAAAAAGCTAGCAATTGCGGTAAAAAAAGAGGGGCTATAGAGGGGGAGCCCATCATCCACTGGTCGGCCCAGTGTAATAGAAAAGATAGAACGAATAACAGACATGTAATGAGGGATATATTAGAAATAATATTGAAAAGGTTTGGGCAGGTTACAGGCCGAGGTATTAAATTAGCTGGTAAAATAGACAGCCCAAGTGAAGAAGTGTATATTAAAATGCAGTTGAGATGTGCAGGGCGATGCATCTCGGCCTCCAGGTTGAATCGTGGTATGAGCTTGAATCAGGAGAGGGATGAGGCCTGAGCGCTCTGATCTCAGGGAAGGAGAAGAGGTCGAAGCCCCAGGGAAGAAATTAGAGAAGGAGAAGGTTAAGCACTATATATTTATTATTAACTGTTGCATATGTAGATGCCTAAGTGTAGTATGCCCCAGTGTGCTATGCTATGGCAGCATATCTAAAATATGTGAATTAAGGGGTGTACACAACCTCAAAAGTGACAGACAGTACCCCAATAGTGTTCACATGCAGGTGGCAGGGCAACAGCGCAGTCAACTCAGCTCGCATATCAGCTCTCTGGTCCTGATTCACCCTTCCCAGACACCTTTAACTAAAGGATTGACTAAAGAGGTAAGTTTTCAGCCTACACTTAAAGACAGAGAGTGTCTGAAGCCCGGACATGCAAAGGGAGATTATTCCCTAAGACAGGAGCTCTGTAAGAGAAGGCTCTGCCTTCTGTTGTAATTTAGATATAATTGGAATTTTCAAATAGCCAGCATCTTGAGTGAGTGAAGCAATCTTGGAGGAGAGAAAATGATAAGTAACTCTCTAAGATATTCTGGAGACAAACCATTTTATGTGTCCTCTTACGTGTCAATTAAGGGATACAAGTGCTAGACTGATATATTCACATTTCTTAGTTCTTGTAAGTACCCTCGCGGTACCCTAACCAAGAGGCATGAGCCATTTTTTTCAGCATCCTGCAAGGACAACATCTTACTTAATTTAGATATGTTCCTCAGGTGAAAAAGGCTACTCTTGTGATATTATTAATGTTGGCCTGAAAGGAGAGCTCTGACTCAGTATAAGTAAACGATGACTGGAGAATATTGTACTGTACAGCCAAGGCAGGGACAATGCACCGGGTGGAGATCGGTTCTGAGAGGCAGTGATACTGCACCAGGTGGAGATTGGTTCTGAGAGGCAGTGATACTGCACCAGGTGGAGATTGGTCCTGTCAGGCAGTGATGCTGCACCAGGTGGAGATCGGTTCTAAGAGGCAGTGATGCCGCACCAAGTGGAGCTCGGTTCTGTCAGGCAGTGATGCTGCATCAGGTGGAGATTGGTTCTGTCAGGCAGTGATGCTGCACCAGGTGGAGATCGGTTCTGTCGGCAGCGATGCTGCACCAGGTGGAGATCGGTTTCGTCAGGCAGTGAGGCTGCACCCGGTGAAAATCGGTTCCGTCAGGTAGTGATGCTGCACCAGGTGGAGATCGGTTCTGTCGGCAGCGATGCTGCACCAGGTGGAGATTGGTTTCGTCAGGCAGTGAGGCTGCACCAGGTGGAGATCGATTCTTTCAGGCAGTGATGCTGCACCAGGGAGAGATAGGTTCTGAAATGACAAATCTACTGGCTGGGAATGCAGTTTAAAGAACATTAGAATATGCTTTCTGATGAGATTCATTAACAGCAAGCTTCACTCTCCTCTAACCTGTGCATCTGGGAAGGGGAGCGGGCATCACATGTCAGCTCTGCTCTTCTCCACAAATTCACAAAGCTTGGTGGCATTTTTTTGTTCGAGGCAATATCAGCATCACATAGCTTAAAGTCAGCACCAGCAACATTTGTCATAAAAGCAGTTCTTTTTTTAGCGCCGAGGCCAAAGCACACCTTGTAAATCTGCACTTGTGGGAAAGCCGAAAGCCACTATGGATCGAAAGATTACGATGCATAATTCATTAGCTCAGCAGATGCTGTTATTCTGTGTAGTTTACCGCGCATATAGCGCACATTTGTACAGCTATATGTTTACTGAAGTAATTAATGCCAAACGCCTCGCTCGAGGCTGCAGCTGCGTTCTCCCACCTGGAAAATCACGTGCAAACCGGATACTTAACCTGGGCCTGTTTTTATAGCTGAGCAGAAAATAGCAGCATCATGCATGACCACATTTCTCCACCTGAGATTGTGATCAACCGTTTGACACCTGCTACTTTCTCTATTGTCAAATTTGGCAAAACAGGCTGTTCTAACCCAAATGAATAGCCCCTTGAGAAGATTCAGTGGACAGATAGGAAAGAGAAAGGAACTCTGATTCTGGCCAATGAGTGTGAACTGGCAGCACTGTGAAACCCTGACCTGTCCACAATGGACCCTTGAGAACCATTATCAGAGCTTCCAAGATAGCACAACAAGCATCTTTAGCTGAGTAGGAAATGCTATGCAGGAAATGTATTTTTTTGTTTGTTTTTTTCATTTCAAAATGTCAAATCCCGACCTGACTGAGACTGACTACTGAAGCAATAATTTGGCTCAGGTCTAGATGCAGTCCACATTAATTCCAAACACAATTTTACTTTTTTCTCACCTTCGAGTAACTCATTTAAATAAGTGCTGAGTTTGTTTTCGGCCACAGTTTTTTCAGAATTTCAGTGCCTGTCAACAACTTGTTTTTGCCTCTGTACAGGAAAGAAACACTTCCTTATCACGGTTCTGAGGGCATCAGCTCCCCATTCCTAGTCTGTCCTGTCTTTGCCTCGCTTCCCTGTTGTCATTAATTGAATGATTGTATTATTGGTTTCCGTCTGTTTGCATGTGTTTGGTCGTTTAGTTAATTTAATTTACCTTTCTTACTGTGTATGTAGTTCCTTGGGTGCATCCCAATACTCAAAAAATCCTTCTTTCCTCTACTACCACCTCCTCTCCTCCGTGTCCCAGAAACCAAACTTTGTCTAATCTAATTTTGCTGATAACATATTCATTACATATTAATGGTTACTAATTCATTAACGTCTTGACGCAAACCGCAATGTCATGTCTTTTGTACATGCAACTACTTGTACTTGAAACATACAGGCAGTTTTGCATACTTGCGGGTAGGAGACGAGTGGAGGAAAGGAGGTGAGGAGTGAAGAAATTGGACGCACCCATTGGGTTCATTCCAATCGCTTATTTTATTCGTCCTCGTATCCTTCGGTCTTCAGTCCTCGCCTGACCCACACGTCGATTGAGGTTCGCCATCTTTAAGGACATTTGAAACAGGTAAATGCTCCTCGGAAGAGCTAGGAGCGAGCAATGAGGAGGCCCCTAGTGGATGCTTCAGCGAGAAAACACAAATGTAGCCTTTGCGGAAGCCTTTTCTCGGAAAGCGCGATGTGTATAAATTATCTACCACTCCCCATCTTCCACGTCGCCGGTACAACCCTGCACAAATGCAATTTTACCATTCTTTTCCATTTATTATAATGTGCTTTAATCGATAATGACACTCATTCTTTATGACTAACAGAAGTTATTCATGAAAAAAGAGGCTAAAAAGCATTACAGTTGAAGGCATAAGCAAGATATGACGCTGATGCTTGACTGAGCAAGGACATTCCATTTGCCTAATTCATGTTGCCTCGATTCCTCCGTCCGCGTATCTGATCCTTGCATCCTTTTCTCGCGTCCTCCATTGGGCAGAGCTTAGGAGCGAAAAAAGGACGCGAGGAAAAGATGCAAGGAGTGAAAATAAGCGATTGGAATGTACCCCTTGCATACTTTCCTCGCTTCTTAGCTCCGCTACAAGCGAAATACCTAGCTCCTGTTTGCAGCCTTAGAGGCATGTAGCTGCCTTCCAGTAGTCACCGAGGGAAGGAAAGTACCTTGGGCAGCTGAAGCATCCTCCGGCAGCCTCCTCGTTCCTCGCTCCTCCGAGGAGCATTTAGCGGTTTGGAATGTCCTTAAAGATGGCGAACCTCGATCGGTGTTCGGGTCAGACGAGGACCGAGGCGACGAGGACGGATAAAATAAGCGATTGGAACGAACCCATTACATCCATCCCAGAGATTGCCAGTAACAGCCATTTTACCATGTCATCATAAAGAACTCCAGGGCTCAGCTCAGCAAGGGAGGATTGAGGAAGACCTGTAGGCAAATGCCCAGGGTATTCAGAATAAAGTCAAAGCAGGTCACGAGTTTCTTCAGGCGTTTTTTTCTCTTCTCGGATAATTTAGGACCTATTTGGGCTTAAATCATACAAAGCTTGGGAATTCTGTAGGATATATTGATGCTTTGCAGGTGGTGAAATTTAAACTTGCTAGTTGGGGAATCTAAGACTTGCTGAAATGTACTTAATTCTAATGCTCATATAATTCGTTGGAACAAAAGAGCACCGAGAGCTCTATTGATCTCCCTGTGCATTCTGCAGCCCGCCCCACACTCTGCTGCAGTAATTACACCCTCATTCCTGTCCATGCTGTTTGCTGCAGCGGGGCATTAAAATGCAGATCTTACTCCCGAGATATTCATTCAGCCATGTTCAAGATAGGGAGTGCAATTTCCTCTATAGGACATTTTGTCAATATAATAGCTTTATTGTGTTTTTTTTTTTGTTGCTTTTTTCCCCCGAAAATTACCTCTGTGTGAGGAGCTGATTTATTTATTTTCAGAAGCAGTAGAATACAGACAATAGAGCAGTATTTTTATTTCCCTCAGTAGAGATTGGCACAAGCATGTCGATTCGTTTCGATGGTGTTTCTGCGGTTCTCGTAATTAACAGATAAGGAATGTATTAAAAGGGGAAACAGATCTCTTATGAAAGGGAGGACAGCTTTAGAGCAAAAAGCCAGCAGAGTTGTATAGGACTTGTCACAGAGAATTGAGATTCCTGGCAAGAAGTGTCGTGGATTTTTTAAATATCTTAAATCTGTCTTTATTACAAAGACACACCTGTATATCATGAGCATAACTGTCTGAGCGTTATGTGCTTAGAATCTTTTATTGATTAGTATTGTTATTAAACAGTACTTCATAATGAGCATTCTCTTTTACCAGTGGCAACCTCCTTAAATTCCTGCACCATCCACTTGCTTTATAGCACTGTTCTAATTCTCCAATCTCCAAAACAAAGCCTTTTTTAAGAGGTTGTACACAGACTGCACACAAATGACCAATAAATAGTGGCTCACTTTCAACTCAAATAAAATAAACATCCATAAAATTCCCATTATCCCTTGACTGTTTTTGTCCTTTTGTGTGATGCATTTTCCTTTTATTTCTGTTTTGATTTCTCTTCTCTGGCTAAAAGAAAATGTTAACTAAAGCCGCCACCCCAAATTCAAGCAAAAACTTTAAAATCTGAATTATATACATTATATTCAATAATTTAGCAGACGCTTTCATCCAAAGCGACATACAATAAGTGCATACAGAAACGTCATCGAAATAACTACAGCACTGATTAGACAAAGCACATTCTTTCGATGACGTAGCAGCTGTCCCTAGTAATAAACATTGAATGTAGTTCACAGTAAACTGGGTAGATCAGCTCTACTACAATTGTATTCTAAATACCATTATGAACGTCAACACACAGTTACACAAGAAACAAGAGAGGCCTTAGATTACTGTATCAGTCCAGGTGGAGTCTGAAGAGGTGTGTCTTCAGGCCACGACGGAACGCAGGCAGCATGTAATACTACTAGTTGTTGTTAATAATAATAATAATAATAATAATAATGACTCTCACCCTCTCTCCCTCCCTCAGATGAGCAGTAAGCGTTCCAGCAGTTTCCGGCGTGCCATCGCCAGTGGGCGTCGCAGCCTGCAGAGGGACATCCTGCTGGATGAAGCAGGCCTGGGCGTATACAAACGCTTTGTTCGTTACGTGGCCTACGAGATCTTGCCCTGCGAGTCCCACCGCCGCTGGTACTTTCACCAGAACCACCTGTGTCCACCGCCTGTCTTCATCGCTGTGATCACCATCATTCAGGTGAGCCATCTGCATGACTGCCAACACTGTCATTCAGGTGAGCCCGTCCTGCATGACGGCCAACACTGTCATTCAGGTGAGCCCGTCCTGCATGACTGCCAACACTGTCATTCAGATGAGCCCGTCCTGCATGACTGCCAACACTGTCATTCAGGTGAGCCCGTCCTGTATGACTGCCAACAACACTATCATTCAGGTGAGCCCGTACTGCATTGACTGCCAACACTGTCATTCAGGTCAGCCCGTCCTGCATGACTGCCAACACTGTCATTCAGGTGAGCCCATCCTGCATGACTGCCAACACTCTCATTCAGGTGAGCCCGTCCTGCATGACTGCCAACACTGTCATTCAGGTGAGCCTGTCCTGCATGACTGCCAACACAGTAATTCAGGTAAGCCCGTCCTGCATGACTGCCAACACAGTAATTCAGGTAAGCCCATCTTGCATGACTGCCAACACAGTAATTCAGGTAAGCCCGTCCTGCATGCAGTTCGCTATCAGTTAGATTAATCAGATCAGACATTAGTCTTTCTGCTTTCTTTGCACCCTGGAAGATTCCCACCCACTGAAGCGAGAGACTTATATGAAATCAATGTTTCAGAAAGGGGAGCATGAAACAAATAACCCTGGAGCACTTGTGCAGCAGTAAAAATAACTTTGACAGAACAATCCCTCTGGCTCCACTAATTACGCGTCTCCAGCGAGACTCTCTGAACAATTACTGAGGGAAAATGAGTGAATGTGAAGATAATGGCAGTGACTCTGCCAAAGTAGGGCTGTCTGGGAGGAAAACCCTACCCCCAGGCAGGCATGGCGCTGCATGGGGGGGCTTTTGCAAAAATACCATAAAAAGATTCAGGGCCTGATTTACTAAAACCTTTAGTGGGTGCAAAACCTTTTAGCACGTGCAAAACCAATAACATGACCAATGATTGGTCATGCAATTTGTTTCGCACCAATCATTGGTCATGTTATCAGTTTTGTGTGTGATAAATGGTTTTAGTCATACCCCTCAACCACAGTTCTGTGGTTATGGTCCTGTTTTTTTGACCATGTGTCTCTTTTCCCAGATCATCGTGTTCCTCTGCTATGGTGTCATGCTGAATAAATGGGTGCTACAGACGTACCAGCCAGAGTTCATGAAGAGCCCCCTAGTGTATCACCCTGGTCATCGCGCCCAGGTGTGGCGCTTCTTCAGCTACATGTTCATGCATGTCGGGTAAGAGAACATGCCCTCACACTAGACCACACCTCACTCCGCATGTTGTTTGCAAGAGCATAATAGACTTTTGCAACCGTATAATCCTGATTGTATAGGGGGTATTTCCAGACCTAGCTTAATAAATTCAAGCTTCAAGAAGAGTCAGTCTCATTTCATGATACCTCAATATGGTCGAGCTAACTGAAGCCGTTTGTGCAATCGAGCAAACTACATGCATATCAGGGCATTAGATTTGTGCAAGATAATCATCACTTGGTGAAAAGGGGAAGATAAAGAAGAAAAAAATAAGCCTTATGTCAGCAGAACGCTTAACTAAACTTTGTTAGCTACCTGGCAGAATATAGGAGACTGTTATTATGTGAAACTATGGTAAATCAATAATCATTGTGTGTCATAATGAGCATATTTTCCATTACCTATTCCTAAAATTGCAGTTTTATATTTATTGCTTTTCTATTCCATCTAAATATGGACAATAATCTAGAGACTCTGCAATACACCGTTCAAATTCATTCATAAAGAAGCACAATCACATTATAAAGTCCTCTGTTGAGAACATGTTTCAACTGTAAATAAGTTTAGGTTTAACTGGATTTATGCACACACTTCTCTGTACACGCTTATAAGATTATTGCTTATTTATTCACAGGCATCCACATATCTACTTATTTTATTTAGACAGCATTAACTTTGGATTATACATTTTTTTCTCACTACCCTATAGCCACAGTGCCAGTGACAATAGCAGTTTCTATCTAAGTGACATAAATTTTATAGGAACCGAGATGTGATTTAATTAGTCATGGCGACCCCTCCTTTAACCCTCTGCCACGATTGCTTGGTATTAGTCTAAATATTGTAGGTTTAAGATCCCAGATATGTTACCACATAACCAACCATGACAACATGTGCAATGTGTTTCAGCTGGAGAGCCAGAGACATTCCACAACATTTATTACAGTCAACTGGCTAAATCATTAGTCCCGCTAATTATTTTATCTTGATTTGTAAAATTCTCTGTTGTTTAAATGCGCAAATTGAACAAAGTCCCACAAAAGTGTGTGGTATCATAAAGAATCCATCTTTTTTTGTTTCAAGTAATTGATACAAACAGGAATGACACATAAATTAGAGTACTTTCATGTTAAAGCAGACGGAATGGACTCATAGTTTGTCGGCAGATGCAGGACACAGTTCACCTCAACCTAACCAAACCCCCCCCCCCCCCCCAGGTTTGTATGATTTCAGTATTGTTCAGTGGCAAAGAGGGTAGGCGGAGCAAGAAGTCCAACTTTGGGGCTGGAACGTCCGCACTTGGAACTTATTAGACAGACTACAGGCGCTCATTGAATGACTGGAGTTTTTACAAAACAGTACGCTAAACGGGTCATTATTAGACAGACGAAATAAAAAGTGTCGCTTTTCTTTTTAGATTATATATGTCTAGGTTGTCAGGACCCAGTACTACTACTTACAACCCATTATGGTTTTGACTATCCAACGAAAACCTACTTTAAATCCAGCTAGTGCTGGTCAGATGCGCGCCACTCTAAGCATACGTTATGTAACTTTAGTTGCTAAGCTAACTGAAAACACTACTGCGCATGCCTGATCACGTCCTCTTGTGCAGACAAAAAATCCAATGGGGAAAAGCACCAGTTGCGTATCTTTTTATATATCTCAAATCTTTGACAGTGGCCTGTACCATTAGTTTTTGTGCCTCCTGCAGGTCCCGAACAGTTGAGTGCTGTTCAGTAGCCTGAGCCATTTGTTTGTTTGCTCCCCCTGCTGGTTTGGATGACTTTCGCGTGTTTTTCACTTGGCCTGTTCTGTGTGTTTTTTTTGCGCCCCCTGCAGGCTGGAGCAGCTGGGCTTCAATGCGCTGCTGCAGCTGATGATCGGGGTTCCGCTGGAGATGGTGCACGGAATACTGCGGATCAGTCTGCTCTACATGGCCGGGGTAGTGGCGGGTGAGTCCCGCCCCCTTTGAGCCCTCGGAAGCGTTAAAACCTCACGCTTGTCGCGCTTCTGCTGGCCCTGTGGGCCGATGGGTGCTGCCGCGTTTGGAGAGAGGCGAAGGGGCTGCGGGTTTAGCGATGGCAGCCATTCCAGGATGTGCAAAAAAGCACTTAAATATGTATACACAGAATTCAAAATACTTAAAAAATACTATAGTAGTGAACGGAGACGTACGTTTTTTTTACGCGCGGCGCAGAGGTATAAACCATGCCAAACAGCGGCAAGCGAGCCACGTTATGTATGGAATGCGCATGCGCAAATACATATTTCAAGTGCATGCATTTCAATTACTGCCCATTCCAGTGTCTTTGGGAATCAGTGTCTGTCGCACTGTCAAATGCACAACCCTCTTGATACCTACTGAGTCTGCTGCTCAGCAAAACTGGTGGTGTACATTTAACACCCTAGGGTGTTTATAGGAGTCTGTGGACTCTGTAGTGTTACATTTACACTGACATTTTTGCTGTGCGGGAAGTGTATCGGTTGAATTTACTCAATGAAGGTTATTTGCGACCAAGCACATACTTTGGATACATGTTTCAAATGTTTTAGATATTTAAATGTTAGATATAATTTCTAGATATTTGCGTAAGTTTCTGATATCAGTTAACGAAAATAGAAAAAAATATTTTAAGAATTAATTCGATCAGCTCTTCCCAGCCTATGAGCGAAGACTTGTGTCCCTAGAGAAATGCGGTAAGGTAAAAAGTGAGGTTAAAAACTGATGTTTACATTTATCATTGTTAATAAATGCTATTTAAAAGAATCTGTTCATATGCACAGCCTCTGAAAATATAACGTTGCCTGCTGTGGAGTAACTTGAAGTGTATTTTCTCTCTTTAGACCACAAACTGAATACCATTATAGCAGCCATTGTAATGCAAACAGGTAATCATAAACTTCTGTAATATCTAAAACGGCCTCCATTGGCACTGTCTGGGCCAAACAAAAACAAAAGGTACAGCTGAGATAATATTCTTTAAAGATTCCTAGAAAGCGAACTATACCTTTAAACAGCAAACGCAGCCTCCTGGCTTCTATATCAACATGACCGGTGTTTAGGGATTTTATATTTCCTTTGGTTTTCATTTTCTTGTTTTTGATTTATATCTGTTGGCCTGTCTTCAAGGCAGGCTTTCACTCGATAAGATTACGGGGAACGCGGTCCAATCTCTACTGGTGTCTTCCTGCTGTATACTTTTGATATGAGATCTTGTCAATAATTATGTTTCCCGTCAAGAATCATGTCCGATTCTCAGGCAATTTCTTTGCAGTTAAACTTACAAGCAAAACCCAAACAAATAATTTTCTATACTTTTTTCAGTTGTTATTTATCAATTATCTATTATCAAAATGCGACATGCTTACTTACACATGGTATTTTAATAATTTACATTAAATGTTGGCCTCATATTATTTATTCATTTATTTTATTGTTTTATTTAAAATATATGTATACTCAGCGACATGAATAAAGTTTTACACAAAGAGCTAGAGCAACAGATGTAGGGACTTTATTTTTAAGAACTTATAATCAGCGCTCCTTTTTGAATGAATATGGGCTTAGGTTTCTGATATATATAGGTTTCTGCCCGGGCGACACGGTGGTGAAATGGTTAGCACTCACAGCAAGAGGGTACCGAGTTTGAATCCCGGCCGAGGGCCTTTTCTGTGTGGAGTTTGCATGTTCTCCCCGTGTTCATGTGGGTTTCCTCTGGGTACTCCAGTTTCCTCCTACAGTCCAATGGTATGCAGGTGAGGCTAATTAGAGACTGAATTGCCCATAGGTATGAGTGTGTGAGTGAATGGTGTGTGTCCTGCAATAGATAAGCGACCTGTCAAGGGTGTATTCCTGCCTCTCGCCCAATGCATGCTGGGATAGGCTTCAGCCACCCTTGCGACCCTGACTAGGAATAAGCAGGTTAGACAATGGATGGATGGATGGATGGAAGTCTGTACCCCCATACTCAATAAAAAGCAAACAAGCTCAGGATTGTTTAAATTGAGATGCAGGCATTCAACTTGAGATGGTGCTGAATTAAATCATGATTACACAGCAGCCTGGAGAAGTTCAGTTCAGATCTATTTGACAGTATTTTTGGAAGGTGCTTGTTTAAACCACAGCTCTTTATATAGACCATCATCCCTGTCATTATTACGGAGCCATTTTGAAGTGTGACAGATGTGTCACTCGCTAAGACCACAGCAAATGACAAAGCAACTCTCTGTGTGGTTAAAACTGCATCATATAAACTGACATTATGAGAAAGACAAATATCCCTGGCACTAGATACACAAGTGATGTTTGTGCAGGTTATTTGACTGAATAGGTGACATAACATCAGCACCTGCAAATAACTGTGTCCCGCAAGAGTCTTACTGAAATTAACTGCCGTTCTGTCAGCGCCGAGGCGAATGGGGTGAGCGGATCTGTGCGTCTGAGGAGGGGAAAGAGAGATGGTGCACTCGCTTCAGCTCTGCTCTCCGTCCTGCACGGTGGACCATCGCGCTATGCAGAGGAATGTCTCAGCTTCCGCGTATAGTGCGCCATACTCCCGTGCTTTGCTAAACCCATCTGGCTACGGGCCTTCACTACACTCCTGTAGCAGGTTACTCGACTTCCTCTTTCTCACTTGCAAATAGTTGGCAGCAGTGACTCAAATCTTGCCGTGCGCATTGATTGCTCTAGTCTACCATATGTTTGTGCTGCAGGTAAGAGCTGAGTACCCTCTCCTGCTGGGGGAGAGGGAGCTGCAGAGGGCGGTGGCGTGGTGGTCTGAGCCAGGCATATTTTAAAACAGATTTCACAGTCGTCACATGAGTGTCTGGCGAAAGCTCGTGATCATGAGCTTCGCCAGCAGTTGATGCCAGGAAAGCCACACCTTCCTTGGAGGGAGTTTCTCACCCAACTGGCCAAATAGGCATAGGAAGGAATTCAGTCCTGAAGTTTGGAACATTCAGAGAAGCCATCTTTATGAAATGAGGTATATAATACAAATAGGTGTAGGTGCCTTGGGCCCTGTCTGGTCTGCTGTTGAAAGCATCGTTACTCAGAGTTGTTCTAAATTCTATTGGGGAATATGCCGTAGTACCCATCACTTGGGTGAATAATAAATCACTTGGGTGATTCATAAATATTTATGTAAATGCCCAATGCCCCGCAATATTAATAAATACACGCCTAATGTCATGGCTGTTATTATACACACACACACCAATCCCATTAACTGTTATACACACCAATGCCCTGTGCTAATAATATTTACACACCCAGTGCCCTGTACTGTTCATGGACGAGTCCCAGATGTGTTGCAATATCTCCCAGTGTCAGAGTGGAACTTCATTATGAATTACCTCAGCACTTGCATATGGTGTAATGTGTCTTTGTATATTGGCAAAAAGCAGAGCTTTTTCTAACGCGGAACTCTTTCGCGAGTGGGATTGTACGCAAACAGAAAGGTTTATAGACCCCAAATCAATACAATATTCAATGAGAAGTGGTTTCCTTTCACTGTGAAAGACTCTTTTCTTAACAACCGCACAGTCACTCAGCCTGCACGTACTGCTGTTGTGATTTTTGTGCCGCGAGCTCACGCATTATAACAACCTCTTATGAAAATAGGCTCACGGAAAATTGAGGGATGGTTACATTTTCAGCTGCTCTAAATTTACAGAGCCACATCATTTCAGTATTTACCTCGTCTTTTTTTTTTCTATCTTCTGAAGTGTTCCAGGGCCGCTACTGTGCTTTTTTGTTGTTGTTTTTTTGCGACCTATTATCTGCTTTTACTTTGCAAGCTGAGACATGTATCATCTGTGAACTACCGTTCTGGCAAAATGGAATCAGTTTTACTGCAGAGGGATGGTATAAGGTGTCAACTCCATGTAATGAAACCTGAGAGAGGCTCTGGAGACCCATCAGTACTGGTGGGGTGACTGTAATATATACACAATCAGCCAGTGCCTCTAACCTGCACATATTCCTAAAAAAAAGTAGTTGTGGAAAGAATAAATGACTCATTTATGTGAGATATTCTTGGACTTCCTGCTTTTTTTTTAAAACAGATTTTTAGAGGTTCCGGAACATTCTGCTTGAGTTGTGAACTCGACTCATTTTAAGAGGTTTTCACTGCAAAATCACCTGCACCAATCAGAGCACCTTGTCCCAAGGTGACCAAAAGAAATAAAAAAAGGAACCGCCCACCCGCACACGCAAACTGCCAACTGCACCTGTCAAATGCACAAAAAAAGCACTGAAGGAAGTGAAATTACAGCTTGAGAGGAGCTCATCGGAGTTATTCGAATTCCACATTGCGGAACCGTTCTTGCAGCCTCGACTGTTTAACTGCATGATGGTGGGAGTGATTCTCTGGAGACCTGAGATCAGGAAACACAAGACACCATAATATTAGGGTTATTTTTTTGAAAACACAGTGGGTGTTTTCTATTAGCCTTTTACATTTATACAAACTTTGCATTTTTTACCGCTTGAACAATATTTTTAATGTCTTGATATATTCCTACACATTTTCCTTTGCAGTACATAAAGCTGCAGTATAGCACAGCACATTTAAACATTTCACAGTAGCGGTCATTAATCTTTCTCCTGTCCTTCCCCATACTAAACGTTCCCATCCACAGAGACAATCCCTCACCACAAACTTACACAATGTATCCTGCATGCTCATCTTTGCCTCACATGAGCTTATACTATATTATAAATAAGGCAATCCATCCATTAATCAGCTTGCGTTTATGTACAAGTTGCACACAGATTCGCAGCCAGCCTGGGGACTGTGGTACAATCTCAGAGAAAAGGGTTCTTTGGCTTTGTCTCCATAGGACAGTGGTTCCCAAACTTGGTCCTGGAGTAGCCTACCCCTGTGTACGCCGGTTTTCGTCCTAACCACAATCGCAATGCCAGAATTATAACAAGCGGTTAATTTTTTTAAATTAGGAGCTTTTCTTTATTTTGTAACATGGCAAAAAACAGGCTCAATCAAAATGACGATTCCTTACATTCTATGTTTTCCACAGAAATCCAAATCCAAGTCAAATAATGGAAAAGTAGATCTCCTTATCCTGACGAAAAATATAGAAATTTTAGGCAAGAAAAAACTTAGACTTCCACTGTGTTTTTGAGATTTTGTCACTTTGTTTCTGTAATGCTTGGATGGGAATGGAAAACAAACTCCCAATGGTTACCTTACAGAAGAGACCAGGATTATGCCTGTAGGCAAAGAGCTTCAAGAACAGTAACCATTTTATTTTTGGGCTTGCTTTCAAAAAAGGTGGTGCTAGAGAAGAGGTTTTTAAGCTACATTTTGTCAGAAACAGCTATGCGTGCCATGAGGAATAAAAGTCCTGTGTTCACATGGTGCTTATTGTGCTATATTGCAAATAATTACTACATAATAAGAGGTAACAAAATATTTTGACTGATCATATTGAACACTGAGATGAATCAATAGGCTCAGCTCCTAAGTTATTTCATTTTTTTTTTTTTCCTTAAACATAATTAACACAATACAGGTTTAGCTTGTTGTCATTTCTTTTGAGTTCTGCATTAACTACCAAATGCACTGCAAAAAATGTTTGTCTTAACAAGTGTTTTAGTCTTGTAAAAAAATAATATATATATATATTCATATATCATATATGAACAAAATATTCAACAATACAATGCCATGTCCTAAGAATTTCATTGTTCAGAATGACCTTGTGTTATACTGTGCACTTGATAAATAAAAACACTTTGACTTTGACTTTGATATATATTAAAATTTACTTTTAAGTGAAATTATTTTACCCCACTGGCAAATCTTGAAATGAGTAAAACTATCTCACCCCACTGGCAGATAATTTGTCTTATTTAACAAAGAAGTAACAGAAATAAGATTCTAAAGTCTAAATATAAGATAAAAATCTTTGTTAGGATTTGGTTTTGCAGTGTGGTTAGTTTTAGTGGCCATGTGTCCACACTTTTACCAATTAGGAGCCTGCTGATTCACCACAGCTTTTATTTTGATCAAAATGTCACCTCATTTTATGTAAATGTTGGTAATAAGCACAATGTGAACATGGAAATTTTATTCTTCATAGCATGCATAGTTATTTCTGACATAATGAAGAAGATGAATGATTCCTCTAAACATGAAAAGCACCTAAATTAGAAAAACGTAACAGCTTGTTATAATTTTGTGATTGCAATTGCGGTTGGAATGAAAAGCAGCGTACCCAGGGGTACTCCAGAACCGAGTTTGGGATCCACTGCCCTATGGAGACAAGGCAAAAAGCCCTTTTTTCTGAAATTTTACCACAGTCCCCAGGCTGGCTGTGAATCCCTGTGCCATATAGGGGGACCCTTATTAGTTCTTTATGAACCCTCTACGAGCATTTTGAAACCCTTTCTTCTGAGCGTATAGTTTGTGGATAAAATTTAATAGAATAACATGACTGAAATAGTATATATATTTGCTTTATGTGGGTCAGTCAGTGTTGAATGAGAGGATTCCCTTTCCTGCAAAATCTGTGGAAGGTCATTTCAAAGCTTGAGAGCAGGGCCGGTATGATAGTCACCCACCCCTGAACGCAATCGCATACGATGAATTGGAGAAAAAAATTAAACCAGTCCCCAGGGGACAAATAATTATGGTAATTGTGACTATCAATTTTCTCCCTAGTTTTACGCTGATAATGCTGAAATTATGTAATTGCATTGAATGTGAAAGCAGTAGTGTACGATGCGTTTGGTCTTCAAGATAATACTGAACTGCTCTGAATGTGTTTGTAGTAATATTAGTACTTATGACACCCATTAGCCATGGGCAATGGTATGTCCCATTTTGGATACCTGCTGCATGGGGAAGGCTATTTAGGTCAGTCTGCTGTAGACTGGTGGTGTTAGCTCACTATCATTGTTAAGTTTTTTTTTTTTTTTTGAGGACTGCTTCAGTGTTTAGCAGTGTTTAGGGCCATTTTTTTGTATATATTTTTGTTTTAGTATCATTTTATTTTACCTTGTTATTGTTTCACTGTGAATACATACGGTATATGTCGTGCGCACCCTCCTGTATAATTAAACACTTGGTTTTGAGCTTGGTTTTTGGGGGGTGGGGGTGGACAGAATCCACTCTCCTGTGGCAACCTACCACCTCCCTTGATTGTGAATCCCATTGCCATACATAACAATTTCCTGTTCTTAGTCAGGAGCCTTGGTGCTACATTTTCAACAGTTTAAAGGGGGACAAATATAATTTGGACAGTTGATAAAGTGTTGCAGTTGCCTAACCTTGAAGGTGGAAAGTGTGAATTAGCATGTCTGCATAATTTTGAATTAACATGTTCATATTCACTTGCCAGTATTTCTAAGAAGAATAGTTTAATGTGTTCTATGGACAGATTTGGGTCAAGTATTGCTGCAGAAAGGGGTGTTTTTAAAGGTTTATAATTTTTTTTATTATGCAATGGCCTTCCCATTTGCCAGATTGGAACCAAATCAAGCATTTTTGGGATGGTCTGGAGCAGTAGCGTCGCCAGGCCTATTTTAGGGGGCTTTAGCCCCCCTAAAATTTACTGTAGCCCCCCCTAAATATTTTTTAAGCCACTCGTTTTAATCTATATATTTTTTTCAGATTGATTTGACAAAATGCGCCATCGACACTCCAGAATCAAAGCGCACACGAAAAAGTCTGGCGCTAGGACCCTGGGGAGGGTTGTAATATGAACATTCCATTACTGCTGTAACAAGCACTAGTAGGCTACTTGAGCTTGATAACAACATACACTCCAGACTCCGGTAGACTATGCCATGGGTCATACAGACTGTGCACAAGTGGTGGCCCAACACCCTATTGAAGGATTTTACTTTGGTTTTTTCACTCTCGTTCACCATCTGTACATATGCGTACACAACCTAGTGTTCTGACACTATCTCCAGCATACCTGTGCACTCTCCAGACTCTCTGGTTTCTCCCCTCTCTGTGAAGGCTTTGCCAGGGGAAGGGATGCACTTCACCAACACTCTCCTTCTCTTCCCTGTGGCAAAGCCTTCACAGGACAGCTAACAGCTACTCTGACAGCGTGGTTGTACAAACTGCCAATTACATCACACTGAAAGTAGTTGAACTTCAGTCAAGCTACCCTAAAGGGAAATGTAGCTTGCAAAACTACAATTACCCAAAAAGTTCAAACTTTGTCAAAAAAATTGTCATTAACTTAAACTTTTTATTATAACAAAAACTATTTAAAATTAAGTGACTCAGGAAGGTACAATCAGTTGAGTTTCATAAAAATACCAAACATATTGTGGGTCAGTAATTTCTGCTGACAAAAAAATATTTTATAGAAGAAAATTAAAACGTGTAGGCCGACAGCACTACAAAACCCCAAGGCACTCAATCTCCAGTTTAAAAAGTTTAAAAGCCTTTATTATTTGGCTATATCATAATAGAAAAGTGCACCAATGCGTGTCGACAATGCATGCCTTCGTCAGGGTACCCTGCAACATATGCCTTCATCAGGGTAAGCTGCAACATATGCCGTCATCAGCGTACCCTGTACCCTGGAATGTGTTGCCGACGCGCGTTGGTGCGCTTTTGTGTTATGATATAGCCAAATGCTAAAGGCTTTTTAATTAGTTTCACTAGAGATTGAGGCTAGATTAAGTTGTAGTAAATGACACTGGAACAGTATGGAACACATGGTTGGCTAAATGGTTCATCAAGGGTCTGATGTATTAAATGAGCCTCAAACAATCACCCTGCTGCCAGATTTGCAGTGGATGTGGATCGATCACTTTAAGGGTTTCTTCTTCTGACGTATTTTTCCACAGAGTTCAATAAAAAAATCTATCATGAGAAACAACCCTAAAACTGATCCTTCCATCACTGTCCAAATACTTTTGGACTGCATTGTGTATGGATACGAACCTCACCTCCCAATGCGCACCTCTCCATTTTGACACTATTTGAAGCCAAGGCAGCATTATCTTTTTATTACTTTTGTAAAAATGATTGTATCTGGCACCTTTTACAAAAGAAGGGCATAACAATATATACAAACAATGAACCTCTCAGATTACATGCCAGAGCAGAATATTTTATTTTATCTATTGAAATTCGGCCATATGTTAATACTGACCTTTATATGGATTCTAAGATTAGCGTTTGTTGTCTTTGCTGTTGGAGATGGTTTGCATTTTTGGCTTGCAAAGCTCACACGTGAAAAGATTTTTATTTTTTTTGTTGAGTTAGTTCGTGCAAAGTATTTGCTTAAATGGGGCCATGGTTGTTCCCCAGACATGATGTGCGTGTGAGCAATGCCTTGTTTTTGCGCACGAGGAGAACCATGGTGTGTGGCATCAGATCTCACCAATCAGGTTTCGAGGGAAAAGAGAGAGAGGAGGCAGTATTCGGTCAAACGAGAAAAAAAAAATTTTGGGGCCAAAAGTAGTTAGTAGTTTCTGTTTCTAACTACACCTCAAAAAAAGTAATTAACTACTACAACCCGCTACACACATTTCAATGTAGTTGAGCTACCAGCAAAGTGCTGCAAAATGTAATTGAACTACTAGTTTAACTACATGTAGTTAAACTACTCTTCAATACTGCCTATGGAGCAGTCCTTTATTCCACAGCTGGTGTAAGGAGTCAGGGAAGCTACAGAAAATCAATAATAGTGTGGCGAGAGTTACTGGCTCTGCAAGGGAGATGCAGAGCTTGCTGCCCCAGGAGGAGAATTCTCAGTGAATTATTGTAAGAGACTAAAGTATTGAATTCTGTAGAATAAGGAGAGACTGAAAACAAGAGTGGGGTTGTCAGTAGTGTTTAATATGTTACACGGACAATATCCATTCTCAGTTCTGTTATTTAAAAAATATATAATAATTTATCCTAACAGCATAGGGATATTTTATCAGCAATTAACATGGAATGCACATTTCCATGCAGATTATGAATGTGTTATCTTATCTTTTTGGAATTAAAGTTTGTAACCTACACTGGATGAAAGGGCTCCACACCGCACAATATAATTAATATCGATGATTGGATTTAATCTTCTAACCAGTGACATGGGTCCGATTTGGCCCTGCATAGACCACCAGTGTGCACCAGCCTTCCTGACGTATGGAGACCACCATGGATGGAACCCTAAACTGGAGGGAGGGACATGGCAGCAGCTCACAACCCTGTCACAGAACCTGGTCTAACTGCTGGAATAGCACAGAGCTCTAATCTAACTGTGCCTGTGTAGCACAGAGCTCTAATCTAACTGTGCCTGTGTAGTACAGAGCTCTAATCTAACTGTACCTGTGTAGCACAGAGCTCTAATCTAACTGTGCCTGTGTAGCACAGAGCTCTAATCTAACTGTGCCTGTGTAGCACAGAGCTCTAATCTAACTGTACCTGTGTAGCACAGTGTTCTAATCTAACTGTGCCAGTGTAGCACAGAACTCAAATCTAACTGTGCCTGTGTATCACCGAGCTTGAATCTAACTGTGACTGTGTAGTACAGAGCTCTAATCTAACTGTGCCTGTGTAGCACAGAGCTCTAATCTAACTGTGCCTGTGTAGCACAGAACTCTAATCTAACTGTGCCTGTGTAGCACAGAGCTCTAATCTAACTGTGCCTGTGTAGTACAGAGCTCTAATCTAACTGTGCCTGTGTAGCACAGAGCTCTAATCTAACTGTGCCTGTGTAGTACAGAGCTCTAATCTAACTGTACCTGTGTAGCACAGAGCTCTAATCTAACTGTGCCTGTGTAGCACAGAGCTCTAATCTAACTGTGCCTGTGTAGCACAGAGCTCTAATCTAACTGTGCCTGTGTAGTACAGAGCTCTAATCTAACTGTGCCTGTGTAGTACAGAGCTCTAATCTAACTGTGCCTGTGTAGCACAGAGCTCTAATCTAACTGTACCTGTGTAGCATAGAGCTCTAATCTAACTGTGCCTGTGTAGCACAGAGCTCTAATCTAACTGTGCATGTGTCGCACAGAGCTCTAATCTAACTGTGCCTGTGTAGCACAGAGCTCTAATCTAACTGTGCCTGTGTATCACAGAGCTTGAATCTAACTGTGACTGTGTAGCACATAGCTCTATTCTAACTGTACCTGTGTAGCAGAAAGCTCTAATCTAACTGTACCTGTGTAGCACAGAGCTCTAATCTAACTGTGCCTGTGTAGCACAGAGCTCTATTCTAACTGTACCTGTGTAGCAAAGAGCTCTAATATAACTGTACCTGTGTAGCACAGGGTTCTAATCTAACTGTGCCTGTGTAGCACATAACTCAAATCTAACTGTGCCAGTGTAGCACAGAGCTCTAATCGAACTGTGCCTGTGTACCACATACCTCTAATCTAACTGTGCCTGTGTAGTACAGAGCTCTAATCTAACTGTGCCTGTGTAGCACAAAGCTCTAATCTAAGTGTGCCTTTGTAGCACAGAGCTCTAATCTAACTGTGCCTGTGTAGTACAGAGCTCTAATCTAACTGTGCCTGTGTAGCACAGAGCTCTAATCTAACTGTGCCTGTGTATCACAGAGCTTGAATCTAACTGTGACTGTGTAGCACATAGCTATATTCTAACTGTACCTGTGTAGCACAAAGCTCTAATCTAACTGTACCTGTGTAGCACAGAGCTCTAATCTAACTGTGCCTGTGTAGCACAGAGCTCTATTCTAACTGTACCTGTGTAGCAAAGAGCTCTAATATAACTGTACCTGTGTAGCACAGAGCTCTAATCTAACTGTACCTGTGTAGCACAGAGCTCTAATCTAACTGAGCCTGTGTAGCACAGAGCTCTAATCTAACTGTGCCTGTGTAGCACAGAGCTCTAATCTAACTGTGCCTGTGTAGCACAGAGCTCTAATCTAACTGTGCCTGTGTAGTACAGAGCTCTAATCTAACTGTACCTGTGTAGCACAGAGCTCTAATCTAACTGTGCCTGTGTAGCACAGAGCTCTAATCTAACTGTGCCTGTGTAGTACAGAGCTCTAATCTAACTGTACCTGTGTAGCACAGAGCTCTAATCTAACTGTGCCTGTGTACCACATAGCTCTAATATAACTGTGCCTGTGTACCACATAGCTCTAATATAACTGTGCCTGTGTAAACTGTGTGCCCGTATGGCTGTATTTGTGTGTGAGTGCTTTAGAAAATTGTTGTGGTTGCATTTGAGAAAAAGTCTAATGGAATCACAACATGGAATCTGTGATTCTCTTTTTATCTCTCTCTCGCTCTCCCTCTCTCTCTAACACTCACGCACGCGCGCGCACACACACACACACACACACACACACACACACACGCACACACACACGCACACACACTTACTTTACCCCAGATTGGCTGTCTGTCTCTTTCTTCCTTCTTCCTATACCTGCAATTATATCTGATCTCATCTCACCACTATTTCAATTCTGAACACCATCATAGAATCCACAACAGTCTTTCCCCAGGCAGGCCAGCATCAATGGAGCCTGCATGGGAGTAGATGTCCACTCTTTGATAATGCTCTCCCAGGCAAACGTCAGAACACTGGTGGAAACAGAATGATTTACTTGTGTGATTCAAGCGTAGGTCATTTTGTTTGTGCAGCACATTAGAGCTGTATTAGGGTCTATATTGGGGGTTTGTGCTGGGGTCTATATTGGGGCTCTGTACTAGGGTCTATATTGGGGTCTATATTGGGGCTCTGTACTAGGGTCTATATTGGGGCTCTGTACTAGGGTCTATATTGGGGTCTATATTGGAACTCTGTACGAGGGTCTATATTGGGGCTCTGTACTAGGGTCTATATTGGGGTCTATATTGGAACTCTGTACTAGGGTCTATATTGGGGCTCTGTACTAGGGTCTATATTGGGGTCTATATTGGGGCTCTGTACTAGGGTCTATATTGGGGTCTATATTGGGGCTCTGTACTAGGGTCTATATTGGGGCTCTGTACTAGGGTCTATATTGGGGTCTATATTGGGGCTCTGTACTAGGGTCTATATTGGGGTCTATATTGGGGCTCTGTACTAGGGTCTATATTGGGGTCTATATTGGAACTCTGTACTAGGGTCTATATTGGGGCTCTGTACTAGGGTTTATATTGGGGCTCTGTACTAGGGTCTATATTGGGGTCTATATTGGGGCTCTGTACTAGGGTCTATATTGGGGCTTTGTACTAGGGTCTATATTGTGGTCTATATTGGAACTCTGTACTAGGGTCTATATTGGGGCTCTGTACTAGGGTCTATATTGGGGCTCTGTACTAGGGTCTATATTGGGGTCTATATTGGAACTCTGTACTAGGGTCTATATTGGGGCTCTGTACTAGGGTCTATATTGGGGCTCTGTACTAGGGTCTATATTGGGGTCTATATTGGAACTCTGTACTAGGGTCTATATTGGGGCTCTGTACTGCATGTGGGGTTTCTAGCCAGAGCTCATTTTTGAGCCCTGTCCCTGGTCAGGCTTTTCAGCTTCAATACATCATCATATAGATCTTTATAGTTGATAAAAAAATGATCATATGGTAGTAATATAATATGATAATTGTATGGTAATAACACAAGATGCAGCAGGTATGTGGTGTGTTAGGGTCATGCATTTCTTATTTTCTGTCTGATTCTCATTAACCCCCCCCCAAAGTCCCAAGGTCCCACCCACAGGAGTGTCCGTTGCTCCGTCTCGCCTCGCGCCAGAAACAGGGATCTCTCATTACCATCCCGCCATCTGTCCGCTCTGTTCTGTTTCTCCTCCCTCCGGAACACGCTGGTCACACGGTGCCTTCACAGAGTCCTGTGCAGCAGCCTGTAGAATGCCAGCAATTCCAGTTTAGTTAAGCAGGGACGCTCAAGTCTTCGTCTCTGCAATTCAATTACGGCGTTCAGCGTTAATTAAATCGCTGGCTGTGAACTTCCCTCGGTTTCCTCCGTATATGCCGTCTGTATCTAAGGGAAAGCTAAGAAACTGTCCGCTGCCTCATCGCATCCTGCCAGCTCGTTGTTTCTTTAAACTAGAGGCGTCAGAGTTGCATAACCTATCGCCGTCGCTATGGCACCTACCCCGATGAGACACGCAAGTGTGTGTTTTTTTTATTTTTTTTTACTGTTGGCCTAATGCACATGCACTTTAGAGTAAGCAATCTTTTATTCAGAAGGAAGCACTTTAGAGGACGAGGTTACGCCCATATTCAACTCACCTTTAATATTATGTATTTCATTGTAGTTGTTTTTAATAGTGTGATCTGTGTGTCTCTAGGTGTTAGGCATAAAGTGTCAATTTAGTGGTAAGGGGTTGGCAAGATTTTAGATTATGCGTGCAGATTTTGGGGATAATGTGCGACAGTAGCGTGAAGTGTTGTGAATTTAGATGTGTGTACGTAGTGGGATGGCGTAGGCGTGTGCTTTTGTTTAGTGTATGACATGAATCAACTTGATGCGTTTACCTGTGATACATGCTTGTGTTTTTAACGAGCTACAGTACACGAAAGCAAATTCCTCAACTATGTTGATATGGCAATGAACGATTGAATTTTAATGCATAAGCATTTACTTTAAATTGAAATCTATATAGGAATCTTTACCCGCCCCCCATCCTTTCCAAAAAAGAAGATTGGTATACCTGTCTGTGGGCAATATATAGTTTTGTCTGCTGTGTTTCTCTTGTGGTCAGTAACCATGACAACAGGCCTGCAAAAACAGATATTTCGCAAAATGACCAAAGCCTTCTCTTTTAAATGCTCATTGGTATATGCTGTTATGGAGTGTCCCAGTGTGCTTACATTTAGCTTCAGATGCGTTTAAATTATTGTGCTTAAAGGGGAAAAGTTAATTAAATCTGAATTGCTCATCTAAACAAGAAGCATATGACTAAGCATTTGTTTTTCATCTATTACTGTCGAAAGCTGTTTATGTTTCACCCATTTATACTGAGCAATTTACACAGCTTATGTTCTTTCACACCTAACACTTAAGATACACCGATTTTTGTACTTTGAGTTTCCCAGGAATAGTCTGAAATAATTTCATTGAAAACAAATCTCCATTCTCTTCCGTAGTGCTTCAGGGAGTGTTTATTATTAACAACTAGTTGACTTAGTGCCCTCTCAATAGTAGTAGGTGCATGAAGCCCTTTTTTTTAAAAAAAATTTAAATATCAGTATCAGCATTTAGCCCATTAATTAAATTAAAATATCACTGAGCTGCAAGACCCCTTTTCCATTCCTCGGGTCACAAGAAGGTCTGAATTTCTCCTCCTGTCGATGGGAGGAAAGAGATATACGAGGCACCGATTGCACCAGGCTATCAGAGGGAAATAAATTGCACTGGGAGAAAAATCAAAGGGAGTTCATTGCGGCTCTAAATCTCCACAGATACTGTGCATGGCACAGAGACGGAACCGGAATGGAATTTCTCTTTAAAGTTCTATCCAGCTGCAGCCAGGTTAAAGTTCCATCCAGCTGCAGCCAGGTTAAAGTTCCATCCAGCTGCAGCCAGGTTAAAGTTCCATCCAGCTGCAGCCAGGTTACCTCACTGGCTGGTGGCATGTTGGGTCTGCGATCGTGTGCAGGTAGGCCAGCGCTGAAATTAGCTCTGTATTTGTAACCTTTTGTTGCAGAAAATATGGCAATTGTATGGGCTGTGACCTTTGACCCTTTGCCATCAGGTCTTTTTTTTGCATGGGGGTGCACCATAAAACCCTGAAATAAGATGAAACGGTTCTCATTCTTTTTCAATGAAGGTCATAGTAGTCCTCCACGCTGCCTAGAACAGCTACTGAGGGTGAAGTCACGCCTACTCACTATCCTTCCTGTTTGTGGAGGAAGGGGAACTTTGGCCGTAGATGTTTTAATAGGCTCCACTGAAGTTTCATTCGAGGTTGTCCCCAGCGGCGGAACTAGCATGTCATACATAGTGGTGCGAGGCATGAGAAAACCCTCTGGTTCATTCCAATCGCTTATTTTCACTCATTGCATCCTTTCTGCACATCCCTTCCTCCCTCCTTAGCTCCACCCAATTGAGGACGCGAGGAAAAGATGCAAGGATGAGATACGAAGACGGAGGAATCGAGGCAACATGCATTAGGCAAATGGAATGTCCTTGCTCACTGAAGCATCAGCTGTAATTATGAATGACATGTTGCACAGCTGGATGTCAGTGAGCTTGTAAAGGATTGTTCTGTACCGTATTGTTTTTGCCCTGCAAATGGGATGTACTCTTTTATTTGTCAATCAAGCTTATCTGGTAAATATCCGTCATACTGGATCCATACATACATACATGCTCCTTGGGAAGAAACATTTTTCTAAATATAATGTATGGGATAATTATCAGCTTTGGCACAGGGAACTAAAATTAGGGAAAAATCTGGATCAATCATGGAAGCATGGTAAATATCCTGTGTGGGAGTGTAATAATGGTAAGTATCTTGTCCTGGAAGAAGAAGAGAGAGTCTCAGTGGGTGAGATGGGTCTCATCGCACACCAAAGTCTTCCTCAGGCCAATCAGGCACCTGTATAATGATGGCTCTCAGCTGGGGTATTACATTACATTACATTATAGACATTTAGCAGACGCTCTTATCCAGAGCGACGTACATAGTGCATTTTCAAACTAGGAACAAGAACGTTTAAAAACAACCCTAAAAAGGCAAATACGGATCAAAGTACTAGGCGCAGTCAGTATGATTGGGGTTTTTTTTTTTTTTTTTTGGGGGGGGGGGGGGGGGTAATTACACAACATTAATAACAATAGTCACAGTGAGGTAGGGAGGGGTGGAGAGAGGTGCAGCTTGAAGAGGTGAGTCTTCAATCTGCGCTTGAAGGCGGTCAGACTTTCTGCTGTTCTGACCTCCACGGGGAGGTCATTCCACCACCGAGGGGCCAGGACAGACAGACGTTGAGACCGGGTGCTAGTATGAAGAGGGGGGGGGTACCAGTCGTCCTGAGGAGGCGGAACGCAGGGATCTGGCAGGTGTGTAGGGTCTGAGTAGTTTTTGGAGGTATGGAGGGGCAGATCCTCGGACTGCCTGGAAGGCGAGCACCAATGTTTTGAATTTTATGCGAGCCATCACCGGTAGCCAGTGGAGGTCAATGAGCAGGGGGGTGACATGGGAGTGTCGGGGGAGGTTGAAGACCAGGCGCGCTGCTGCGTTCTGGATAAGCTGAAGGGGTCTAATGGCCGATGCTGGCAGGCCAGCCAGGAGAGAGTTGCAATAGTCCAGGCGAGACAGCACCATGGCTTGGACCAGGAGCTGGGTTGAGTGGGTGGTGAGGAAGGGGCGGATTCTCCTGATGTTGTACAGGAAGAACCTGCATGCCCGGGTTACTGCTGCGATGTTCTCGGAGAGGGACAGCCTGTTGTCCATCACGACTCTGAGGTTCCTGGCACAGGGCGTTGGGGTCAGTGGAGTGTCCCCTAGGGAAATAGAGAGATTGAGAGGAGGAGAGGTTAGAGCAGGAATGTAGATGAGCTCAGTCTTGCCAGGATTGAGCTTGAGATGGCGGTTGTCCATCCAGCTCTGGATGTCTCTCAGGCAAGCGGAGACGCGGGCTGATACCTGAGTGTCAGAGGGTGAGAAGGAGAGAAAGAGTTGAGTATCGTCAGCATAGCAGTGGTAAGAAAGACCATGAGCAGTGATAACAGGGCCAAGGGATTTGGTGTAGGTGGAGAAAAGGAGGGGACCAAGGACTGAGCCCTGGGGGACTCCTGTGGTAAGGGGACGGGGTGCCGATACTTTACCAGCCCAGGCAACCTGGGAGGAGCGTTCCGAGAGGTAGGACTCAATCCAGGCCAGGGCCGAGCCACCGATCCCCGCTGCAGACAGGGACGACAGGAGGATGGAGTGATCTACGGTGTCGAAGGCGGCAGAGAGGTCTAGAAGTATTAGCACAGAGGAGAGGGAGGCTGCCCGAGCTGCATGAAGCATCTCTCTGACGGAGAGGAG
Source organism: Ilyophis sp. 1 JC-2022 (assembly GCA_022702515.1). Classification (NCBI taxonomy): domain Eukaryota; kingdom Metazoa; phylum Chordata; class Actinopteri; order Anguilliformes; family Synaphobranchidae; genus Ilyophis; species Ilyophis sp. 1 JC-2022. The sequence goes on from CM040394.1 coordinate 81,426,145, forward strand.
TGTGGTCTCCGTTGAGTGGCCAGGTTTGAAGCCGGACTGGTGGGGGTCTAGCAGGTTGTTCTGGGTAAGGAAAGACGACAGTTGGTTAGAAACAGCACGTTCGATAGTTTTGGAAAGAAAAGAAAGAAGAGATACCGGTCTGTAGTTTTGGATGTTGGAGGGGTCCAGCGTAGGTTTTTTCAGGATCGGGGTGATGTGGGCTCTTTTGAAGGATGAGGGGAAACAGCCAGAGGTCAGGGAGGAGTTCACCAGGGAGGTCACAAATGGTATGACACCAAGAAAATAAGATGTGCTCTCCAAAACTGAGACAACACTGCAGCTATAACAAAGGCCTGCAAATACAACCGGGCATTAGTAATAAATAAATAAATTATAAATATGTATAAAAAAACATTCTCTATCCCTATTCTCGGCCGTCACGCATTGGCCAGTTTAATCTGCAACGACGAAGTGCTGGAACGGTGTTTTAGAAACAGTTGGAGAAAGCATATTTCACATGGAATGAGCCAGCCTGAGAGACAGTTTTTCCCGTATCATTCCATGAAATTACATTTCCTGGACAGGCCTTTCTGAAGTTGGAGTCCAAATGCTTTAAACCGTTCACAGCTTATGATGCCAGAAGGTGCACAAGAGAAAAACTGGAACTACAATCAAAGATTCTGGCAATTTACACGTTGTTTCAAGTGAAAGAGGATTCCATTTTTTGACGTCTGAGAATGGAATTATTAACCTTCTACTTGCGAGGATACCAGAAAAATACCAGGAAAACATTTACCATAGTTTCCAAACGATTTTTGTGTTGTGAAATTTTTTTTTTGTATTTGACATGCATTTTATATTCTAGAAATAGTATATGCACTTTCTGATATATTCAAAATATATGCATTCACCGTATGGTTTATATGATTAAAACATATATTATAAAATAACGTTTATTTTTCCAGTAGGGAACTTCAGTTTTAGCCACCAGCAACAACAAAAAAGACATAGTGGGGCAGACCCACAACACACAAACAAACATATCAAATAAAGACATTCAATAGAATCATTGCATTAATCAAACTAATTAAGTGAATTGAAGTAGAATGCAGCCAAACATCAAACAACTCTACAATGTCAATGTGAAAAGTATTTCTCCACTGACTTCCAAAGTGAAACCAGACTGAAAAACGTTATTGAACTTGCACCTTCTACATTTTTGCATATAGTGATGGGAGAGGTGACAGTCAGCTCCAGCAGAATGATGCTCTTCGTCCCTTCAGACAGAGCTGCCCGTCCTGCGCGGTAGTAAGAAGTCCAGTAAGCTGTTGACTTGGGTTGCTCTTCAGCTCTGATTAAGCTGATAGTCTCCTTTGTGGTTTGTGTCTGCTTACTTGCACAGATCTCTGTGCAGATGGCCTCTGCAGTGATCTTCAGTACCTGGTCAGGCCGCCAGCAGTAACAGCCCTCTCTCAGAGCCTTTTGACAGCAGCTCAGAATGTGTTCGAATGTTCCCCTCTTGGAACACCGTGGGCTCTCTGAGGTTTCTGCCAATTAAGCCCCAGAAGTGTAGTTTGGAAGGGCTGGGGAGAACATTGTAAGCGGCCTGGACTTGAAGCGGTGCGGTTCTGCCTGCCAGAGGGCCGCCCGTGTGATCTTTCTACCCACCGCCTGCTCCCACCTCGTCCAGCTCCTTGTTATCTCATCCCCACACTCCAACATTAGATTGCCTCCAGTGGTCATAACTGCCTCTCTATCAGCTTCTATAGATAGAGGGGTGCTGGATGCTCACCCAGTGTATAATAAAGGGCATCTGGAGGGAAAGACAGAAAATTACATGATTTAATTTTCAAATCTCAGTGGCCCCATACCATTGGAAATAATTTTAGGGAGGGGATCAGTGGTTTTTTCCAATGCACCAGGCCACGCCAGTAACTGGGTTTTGCTTGTAACAAAAATGTGCTCTCCTACTTTTACAGTGCTTTTTTCCACCCCTTCAACCAACCAATCACAATCTGAACAAGCCCCTCATCATTCTGATCACGTGACCTTGATAGCCAGTGAATACACATTTAAACCGGTGACAGTATGGGTCCTGGTTTGCCTCATTCAATCAAAACAATCTAATCAGCAGTGTTCAAGAGTGACTCAATAGTGCATGTATGTCAAGTCTGGCCCAGTCAGAGTCCTCGTCTTTTGAATCGCGAGGTATCAATTGTTTGAAATGGCTCTCTTACAGTGTGCTTCCAGGATTGGCTCTGTTTTTAGTTTAATTAACTAAAAACAAAGGGAAAAATATAAAAAATATTAAATAATCTGGTATTTAATACTCCGAAAAGCATTAAATAGTTTCTTCATATTTTATATTATAATATGTTTGCCTTGAGTAGCTGAGTAAATTCTAGTCCTCAGCTGCAAAAACTGCTATTTAAGAAAAAAAAATATTTTGGGGAAATGGCCTCTTTACTACTTTAATAGCCAAGATTTTGTTTTTTCAAAATATACTGACTTATTTTTTTCATAGAGTTCAATAGGAAAATTAGTCAGGAAAAACAACCCTTGATGTGATCCATCCAGATATATTGCATATCTGGCAGCAGAGTGATGGTTTAAGGCTTGTTTGATACCTCTGAACCATGATGACTTACAGCCATTTAGCCAACCATGTGTTCCATACTGTTCCAGTGTAATTTACATCTTAATTTAGTCTCCTCCCCAATTCCCATAGAAAATCCATTCAAATGCAGAGAGGTTATATTATCGCTTGTAAGAGTACCTGGAAATAAGATATCAAGAGTTTTTGGATGTTGCTGGTTTATGGACATCAGGAGGTCATGGCATGCAAAGGATATGTAACCAAATATTAAATATGACGACTTTATTTCAGTTTATGTTAATTTGTCCAATTACTTTTGACCCCCTAAACTGGGGGGCCTATGTATATAAAGGCTACACGGTTCACTGAGTTATATAAAAATATTGGGAATAATTAAGTAGATACTGTCTGATGGCTCGAGGACCGTTAAAGGTTATACTTTTAAAGGTCATGTCAAAAAAATAGCTGTAAAGTTTCATAAAAACCTCCTGAAAAGTAATGCCATGCTTTTATGGATTTTCGTACTAATTTGTTGAACGCTCAACATCTCACATTCAGCTGATGAAAGACTTTTTTATTATTAAAACATAAATGACCTTATCACTATATATGATGCAGTGCCATACATTGATCGGTATTCAAATAAAGTACTTTAGGCACTTAACTGTGCTGCAATTATACTGGGATCCCCAAACCCACGATACAAGGGAAATATCACAATGTTAAACAAAAATGTATGTAATCTACATCTGATGAATTTGGTTGGATTACTTTTTGGATCATTTGTGTCCATGTTGTATGTAACATTGAATTGTAACAATGAATTGTAGTTTCTTGATTAGGTTTAGGATAGAAAGAGTAGCTCATTTTGCACTATGGAAGCTATAGGCTTCATAATGGTTAATAGTGCAATTCCATGCCCTTCAAGACTCTCAAAGGAAGTCTTTACCGTACTGTGGGCTTTAGAATAAGTAATAGAGGGGGGGGGTTTACCATACTGTGGGCTTTAGTATAATTAATACAGAGATCAATATGGCGTCCCCATGACAACCTTAGTTATGAAAATTGGCAGGAGGAGAGGGGCCAAAGGAGATAACTGAAATACTGTCTGGCAGTGACGTGTTCATGTCATGTTCTAGTTTTATATATATATATTACAGTGCCGGTTTTATATGGGCGCAATGTTCCCGGGCACCAGACGGGTACAAAAATAATGAACAATGGTATTCGTTTGGCGCCCCATTGCTACCCTCATTACTTGTTTAAGTGGCGAACATGTATTTCTAAAAAGCTGTTCTTACCAAATATATACGCGCAGAGGTATTCCTTTCCATTATTGTCAATGCGGCGAGTATCTTAAATCGTCGTAAATATTAATTGCGTGTTACGTAAAACGATATGACGCACATCAAGAACTTAGTCAGAGGGCTGTTATCGTAATTCAAATGGACAATTATACCTGCAATTCTAAGAAACAAAAATGTTATTGATAATGGCATCACTAATATTGCTGTTTAGGAGTATATGGACTAGTAAAAAAAATAGGCCTACTTTTTACATTCTAAGCTGTCGTTTTAAAAATATTCCTGAATCACAATATTTTCTACTTATCAGGTTAGACTGATATATCATCTCATTAACTGCTGCCCGCCCCCTTCTTCAGTGAAGGATCTATGGCTAATTACTGCTAACCCTCAATCTATTATTGTGCACACTGCAGGGCTCACCCCAGAGCTTACGGGTACTAGGGCTGTGCTCAAAATGTCAATGCGGCAATATATCGTAACTTACCTCTTGACGGTTCCACGTATGGGTGCGGTTATTGCCGTATCAAAACATGTATAATTTTTTAGAACTCATTTCCATGAACCATCTGTATTCGTGTTACCCATAAAGTGCTGTTTTAATTTCACTTCAAGTGAACTTCAAAGCTTTTTGTGTATTTTTTTGTTTCTTTCTTTGTTTCTATGTTTTTACAATAGACAACCTTGATGATGTAATAAACCTTTTCAAAATTCACATCCCCATGTGTTTCAGGATACGTATTTTATCATGACCCTTATACATATGTATTGTGACCCCTGAATCGGGATAGGTATTATATCACCAGGCACAATACCCAGCCCTAAACGGTATCAGAGTGTTCGGTGTCTGCAACTGCTCCACACACTGAGCCCCTCAGTCTATATCAGGAACCACACCCCACTCCACTCACAAAAAAACAACATTGGCAGCCATTTATCACGATAACGCACCGGTGGACTGGCCTTTTATTGCATGACACTTGTTCAGTTATCCGTGAAAGAGCAGATCTGATCCTACATTTGTTGACAGGATAAGATCTTAGGTCCCCGCCAGTTACTGCTGAAACAGCTTCTTCAGACCACAGTTGGCCTGAAAGAGCCCCGGCAACCCTGGGGGGGAGACGTCGAGAACACCAACTGCCAACGCGCCGGCTCTTTCCCGAGAACCGAGGTTCAGCTCGACGGAGAGGAACTCAAGCATTCCGAGGGCGTTCGCGTGAAACCTCTGGGTTTCAGTCTACCTGTCCCTGGCGCGTCTTTTTTCTCCGACGCCGTCATTGTCGGTGTGATTATGTTGTCGTCCGTAAGCTAAAATAAACAAAAAATAATTTTCTCATCTCAGTCCCCACCCCTCACTCTCTTATGCACCCACCACAAGCCCAGCAGCAGTTCCTGGGTCAGTGTTGTCATGGAAACAGTTAGGCGGAGAGGGTTTAGCGGTTTTCATTAAGCAAATATATAGCACAGAGCAGACACAGGCCTTCAACTGATGCCTTCTGCTCCAGGCACCCTACGGCACATTAAATAAAACTGCATTTTCACCTGAATCTCTCTCTCCCATACATTATTTAACAAGCCGAAATGCAATCCCCCGTATATTACCTTTGAAAATGAGGCTCTCACAAGGAGCGCTTATAAAGACATATAAAACGAGGCCTTTTTTCATCCCCGGAGAGACTGGTAGAATTAAATTGCTGAATAAATTCTCACTTCCTCTGCCAAATGATTACCCACATTTTCAGCGCTCTCGCAGAGCAGGCTGGGACACCGCTGGGATGAGCGAAGATGAGGCCACGCCCGCGCTTAAAGAGAGATATTTGCGCTCGCGCCGTCCTAACAGACCAGGTTATGGCCACTCTGTTCCAGAGAAACACCAGTGTGCAAAGAGAGAGATTCACTCCAATGCTATCCTATCAGGTCCAGCGCTCTGCCTGCCTCTTCTCAGTTTTCAGCATAATTACATTCCAGCATTTACAATATGCTCTTATCCAGAGTGTCTTAGACATATTTCAGTCCCTTTACATTCATATACTTTAGTCATTTCCATGTACATAGCTGGGTATTTTGCTGAAGCAAATCAGGCCGAGCGCCTTGTTCAAGGTTACAGCGCAACTTGAAGCAACAGCCTTTGAGCTGTTAGTTCAGTGACCATTATGCCGCAGCGCCATCCAGCACGACGGGAAGCCGCGACGACGGGAAGCCGCGACGACGAAGCCGCGCATTCTCTCTCCCAAACACATTGGGAAACGCTTTAGTTTTTATCCTGCTTTTAACTGTGTACCATGTCCTTCACTCTTTTCATTTTGGCTGAGTGCTCACTCTCCTGCGTTTCAGAGATGGTCAGGGTGTAAAAATAAAAAGCGTGTTGCCGGTTGGTTGAGAGTCTAAAGGTCCAGGTCGCTGTTCATCACGCGCCGCTTTAATGCGTTTGCGGCTGGCTGGCGGCGGATCGGCAGAGGACACGTTTCCAAGCGGGCGATGTCTTGTTAGGCAGGCGCACTTTAGAGCTGCCCCGTGCTCCGTGGTGCCCTTGTCTCTCCAACGCAGTAATGGAGAGGGTTCTCAGGGACACAGTGACTTTCTCCACAGACCGATCCATATTTCATGCAAAGAGAAAGTGCGCACACAAGCTCTCCAGTCCTAGAGTCAACAAATGGCTTAGAAAGTGTGACGAACGAAGACACTAGAGGGCTTTGTAAATGTCATATTTTTGAGGTTAATACAGTTATTGAGAGCTCCACTTCTGACTTGTTGGTTAAATGAATTCTGGCGCAGGAGCGTGGCCTGGCTGATGATCATAGATTTGTGTGGGGTGGTGGGGTCAGGGAGGACATCCACTGAAGAGACAGGTGTCAAACAGAGCTCTCTTCTTCAATGAGACCGAGCGGTCCAATGTTGGAGGAATCTACACGTCGAGCTGTGGTAAGCAGAGTTTAGGCTGCATCATGAGGTTAAGGTGGCCCGTGTTACTCCCTCCCAGCTCAGCCTATAGAATCTCACCTTGATGAGAAAATGTTCCCCTTGAAGAGCACTCACACAAAGACAAAAGTGCACTGCAAAAAAATGAATCTTAACAAGCATTTTAATCTCATATTTAGACTTTAGAATTGAACTTTAGAATCTGCCAGTAGGGTGAGATATTTTTACTCATTTAAAGATTTGCCAGTGGGGTAAGATAATTTCACTTGTCAAGTAAAAAGTAAGTTAAAACAAGATAATATTTTTCACTTTTCAGGGAATAAAATATGATTTAAAGTCTCATTACAAGACTAAAACACTTGTTAAGACTACATTTTTTGCAGTGTCCTTGTTTATGAATGTTACTGATCTGCAGTGTTTAGTGACTGTGATTTTCTTGCGCTACGGAAATGAAATGCAAATTTAATTCCACAACTGAAAACTTTTGAAACTAAAATACCTTTAAATATTAGAAAGTGCCTTCAAGACTCTGTAAAGTTAACACACAGCAGTCAAATCTGATTTGTGAATGACATTTGTTTCTATTGGTTCACGGTGGTCATGGGTTTTGCTGCTTGAGAGGCATCTGAGAAACTGAGAACCCTTCTTTTTGTGTTTTATCAATGTCACATTTATATGATCAATAAAGGCCTACAATCAAATATTCTCAGAGTAAAATTATCTTAATCACTGTCTTGTTTTAAGGGAATAACAAAAGCTTGGATTCTCTTGTCAAGCAAAAACATGTTAAGATTTACTATGATTTATTAAATAATAGGCTCTGCTGCCTGTTTATTATGCACAACATATTACCTCAGCAGACAAACAGCTTTCATTTGTCAGAAAATACATGTTGTGCTGTTGAATATTTGTTGGGCCTTTCAGATTTAAATGGATTTGAATCTACAGCCTTCAGGTTATATCGCACCAGGAATCAGAACTTTTTGGTTATAGGTCTAGTTTTGTATAACCACCACTCTTCCCTGTCACTGAGAGTGCTTTGCTGCTGGAATTGTAGCTGTCAGCCTTAGTTCCCACAAGACACCAGTGTAACTATGGAAACAATGATGTGGAACAGCAGTCATACTGAAGGTGTCAGTGCCAGCTAAGTTAAATTAATGATGCTGCTGGCGGGAGGTCTTCGTGTACGACACTTATGTGCTATCCTAATCTCTCACTGAGGAAGAGCTAAAGAGGCTCCTCGTGTTCATCGTTGTTGATTCTGGTTGCATACCAGATATCGCTTCACTGCTGGGACAACTTTAACTGTGATTTGTGTTATGCATACTGACATCCTGGCAGAAATGTTGCACTATAAAACAGCTGTTGCGTATAGTGTGCTTAATGACCTCACCTGTTTATCTCTCTCTCCCTCTCCCTCTCCCTCTCTCTCTCTCTCGCTCTCTTTCTCCAGGGTCACTGACAGTGTCCATCACAGACATGAGGGCTCCAGTGGTAGGCGGATCCGGGGGGGTCTACGCTCTGTGCTCGGCACACCTGGCAAATGTTGTCATGGTAACCGGCGCCACCATAGCCTTTGTTGTTATCGCTATCGGTATTAATGAGGAAGAAATGTCAAGCCTTTCCAGGGAGAACTCTCGCAGAGTCACAGCACTCTGTGCCAGACCGTTGCTGTGTGTGAGGCTGCTCCGCTCTACCAGGCTGATGCTAACTCCTCTGTACTAACGGACTTGTCTAACTGGACTTTCTCATTTCCGTGTGAAAATATGACGCATATTCTCTGCACAATTGTCACTGCTCACACTAAGGCTTGCGTGTGAGCTTGTGAGAGATCGCGTTCATTGTGAAGGGAACTGCATCCTTTGCAGCATGCCCCCATGCAGGGCTTGAATTAAACATAACGTTCTGACATACGCTTGGTTCAGCTAAGATGCTTTACTTTCAAAGCATCCTTACGGGTGATACTGTGTAATACAATACTTTTGTATACTTTCCAAATTAATCAGTGTGAGCGCCACTATTATTAGATTTTAGCTTAAAGATTATATATGACAAAAGTTTTCTGCATAAATATGTGGGAAAAAAGGCAGTTTTGAGAATGTCTTCAGAGTTCAACTTGCTCACACACACTACTTAGGGAAATCTACATAGAGCGCTAGATAGGGATTCACTGGTGAAAGGAGGAGACGATTTCGGACACTACCGTTTCTGAGCAGGTTACTTAGCAACGCGCAATGCTTGCGTGACAGCGGTCACCGGCTTGGTGATAAAGCCTGCATGAAACGCAGTGGCGTACCGTGGGAGTAGAACTAGGCCTTCTGTAAACTTACCTTTAACGGATGATCACTCTCAATCTGTTTCCGTTTACTTTGCCTGATTGCCAATCAAATAATTGATTCACTCAATAACCAAGAACAATAAGTAAATTATTAGGCTACCAAGTTATTTTGAGATAGCATTATTGTTTTGTGTATCAAACTTGTGTTGCATTTGTCTATATCCACATTTATGATGACGTGTTATTATGCGAAGATTCTACTTTTAAAGGCTCTGTTCAATGTTTCGTAGATTTTCGTGAATGAGTTTTTCTAGCTTGAATAATGCGTTGCTCTGAACGGTTCGATACACTTAAGAGGCTAAATTTGAATTTATGCTTTCTAATGTTTAAATCGCTTTGACTAATTTGAGTGTCGTGAATTACATTCTTTAACGCGTTCAGATTATTGCCTGATCCTTGTTAAACAATCTCAAGTTGTCTTTTTTTCATTATCATTTCTAAATCATTATAGGCTACAAATTGGTCTTGATTATTCAGATAATTGGTTTAGATTTTTGTTTGATTGTTAGGCTACTCAAGCTAAATAAACGGAAACAAGTAATCCCCACTTTTTCCAACGCACCGGCCATCGCTACATAGCCTACTTATATTTAAGTGCTACCCATTTTATGATACAAAAAAAAATACTAGCACTGCAATACTGCAAAAACTTGATATATTCATCAATGTTTGTTATTCAGTTAATAAATTGCTTGATTGATAATTAAGAACTATAAGTGGAAACAGATTGAGAGTAATATCCGTATAAAGGTAAGGTTACCGAAGGCCCTATTTTACTGCCGACGTTACGCCACTGATGAAACGGTAAAAAAGTCTTCTTTTTTTATTTTGAACAAGGGATTTGTTGTCTCCTTGTAGGTAGATGTGTAAGTTAGATAACTAGGTAGCTAGCTAGCTAATTAAGTAGCATTTTTTATTAAACAGTAATAATTGTTAAATAAAAAAAATAGTTAACACTTTGTAATATATTTAATCTACCGCGTTTATTTATATTTCGGTATAAAGCTGACGAAACTGATTTAATATAGGCTACAAGATGAAACTTGCATTTATATGTACATTTGTAGACCAGCGCAGGCTCAGCCGTCGCCATCTTGACAAATAAAATGTCTCCGGTGATGTAGTGTACATTGTATGTACCCTACATTTTGTGGTGCATTGTGGGGGATACTGAGTGAACTATTTAGGTTGTCAAATTTGACATTTAGGATTTTGGACACCCTACAAAATGCCCGATTCCCTAAATCAGTGATTTTCAACCACTGTGCCGCGGCACACTAGTGTGCCGTGAGAGATCGTCAGGTGTGCCGTGGGAAATTATCTTATCCTATTAACTTCACTTAATTAGTAACACTTTTGGTTGGTGGTGTGACTCAGGATTTCTTTTATGTAAAAAATGTGCCTTGGCTCAAAAAAGGTTGAAAAACATTGCCCTAAATAGTGCACTATATAGTGAATAGGGAGCAATTCCGAACACAGCCAGGGTGAATCTGTTTATAAAGTTCACTGCTTGCTTCTGAGCAGCAGGGGGTGTATGTGTGCACATGTGCAGGAGGTTGTGTGTACAGAGACTTTGACTGAATCCCATTCTATGGACTCGCAGACTCGCGGACTCAAAAGCGCGTTCTCGTTAAGTCCGTGAGTGCCTCGGGCTGTCCCATTGGGGAAACTGTGCGCTTATGTGGACTTTTCGCACTTTCTACCCGGACTTTTTTCAAGTCCGGATCAATGCAGACCTACCTGCCCTCGGAAATACGCCATTAAAGTGTGCACGAGTCCATGAGGGCTCAGTTTCGTATTCAGCCTGCGGGGCTCAGTGTGGCTTGATAAAGCTTCTGACCTGAGATCAGCATTTCCCAGCGTTCCTTAATTGGCCGGCCCTCACTCTCCCAACCTCTCCTCTTCTCGGACACCTCTCCCGAGAACACTGCCGCAAGTCCGCTAGTGCATAAAACGGAGGGGGCATCTTTGTGTAGGCTTTCGTTCTGCTGGGGTCCTCTGGTTTTACAGGGAAGGACACTTCCTATGGGTTTGCTGTAGATGCACTTATGAAGTCTTAGGCACACATGTACTACTTCTGCCATGTGGATGGTTTCTTTGTGATGTGAAGTGGGGGGAAAAGTGGGATTATTTGTTCTTAGCCTCTCCCTTCTGGTTTATTTTCACTGTGAAAAGTCGTACTGTACTACTGGACTGAAATGCAGAATTTTGATTAGATCGTAAGATTACATTGTATAATAATAATAATATTAATAATAATAGTTATGATGAGGGTGGCTGGGGCCCAAAAGCTCAGGGCCCAGGAGCAGTACTTGGTGGAAATAACCTACATGAATAGCAAGGATTAGTGCTGCCTTTTTATATTGAAAATATATAAATCATTGATGAGGACATTCTGTGTTGCAGAACTGGGCTGGGATGCGATGCCCGTACAAGCTGCTTCGAATGATCCTGGCTCTGGTGTGCAGTAAGTATCTGAGTACCAATTTATCCCAAGTTACTGTGCTTATAATATACTTAATACCCCTCTGAGATACACATCTACAGCTATTTCATTCCATGTAAAACTTTTACGAGCTTAGCTGTGGGGGACATCATTTTTAAAAGTTACGGTCATTGAGAACCCCTTCGATAATATCACTCAAAACTCGACATCAATTAATTACAAAATTTGAAATAGAATGTGATAAGCTGGAACCCAAATGTATAAATTATTTAAGTTCTTTGTTAATTTCTCTGGTGTGAAGCTGCTGTGAAACTACACTGGCTCTCTGGCTGGACATTGGGGCACTTTGATTCATGTGGAGAGGATCCTCAGTGCTGTTCCTGAGCTCAGCAGTGGTCCTGAAAGTGGCTGTGTTATGTACTGAGTGTGGCTGTGGTCTGTACTAAGTATGGCTGTGTCCTGTGTACAGAGCGTGGCTGTGTTCTGTACTGAGTGTGGCTGTGTTTTGTACGAACTGTGGTTCTGGTTTGTGTACAGAATGTGGCTGTGGTCTGTATTGAGAGTATCTGTGTTCTCTATTGAGTGTAGCTGTGTTCTGTACTGAGTGTGGCTGTGTTCTATACTGAGTGTGGCTGTGTTTTGTGTACAGTGTGCCTGTGTTCTGTACTGAGCGTAGTTGTTTTCTGTCTCCTACAGTGAGCTCAGAGGTGGGCCGGGCCGTGTGGCTGCGCTTCTCCCCGCCCCTGCCCTCCTCTGGGCCCCAGCCCAGCTTCATGGCCCACCTGTCGGGGGCAGTAGTGGGAATCAGCATGGGCCTGTTGATCCTGCGTAACTACGAGGAGAACCTGCAGGGACAGTGCTCCTGGTGGGTCATCATCTTTGCCTTTGTCACCTTCCTGCTTTTCGCCATCTTCTGGAACATCTTCGCCTACGAGCTGCTGGGCGTGCAGATCCCACCCCCTCCCTGAGAAAGGGCCAGTCCCATTTCTTTCTTTACCCACAATTCCACATTCAGTTTAACACCAAATTCATTTCAAAGTCCTGTCACTCAAGGGTCTAACCTTCAGGACACAACCTTTCTGCATCTCCAAAGAGGTTCTACTCACATCTTTTCATGTTCCAAATGAAGGGATATGGCCCCAAATCTGCCATCACGTGACTCTTCAGTATCCAAGACATGATGGGTTTTGGACTCATTGGAGGGCAAAAACAATCTGCATTGGGTTAGTCACTCATCGGGGGAATAGATTTGTTTGCAGAAATTATATCAAGCATGTTAACAGAAAAGGGAAGAAAAATAACGGCAGAAATGATGTGTGGTACAGCTGTAACGGTCCAAGTGCCACTCTGTTCCATGTACCACCTGCCCTCCAGTAGCCCGTATCCCACAATGCATTAGCAAGACTACGAACTGCTGAGGGTTGCACATTCCACTCTGACATTGCCCTTGTTAAAAAATACTGGCAACGCATACACAGAGCAACCCTGCCTGCCCACTCTCTGGACTGCCTGGAACCCTCTGTCATCTCTTTTCTAGGGATGCACTCTCCGGCAAAGGAATGCACTTGAAATGGTGCATATTTTTATATTGTGTTTATTAATTTGTGGGCAGATGTACCAGGTGTTCATTATTTATCCATGGTTATTTCTTTGTTGTTTCGTGGAGGGAAAATGCTTGAAATGGTGAAATATTCATTTATTGCCAAGACTGAATCCCGTTGTTATTCATTTTGTGTCTGATCTTATGAAAATGTGAAATTTAAATTTAAATTAAAACACTTGTATATAGGGAGAAAAAGAGACGAAAGCTTGCACGTCCAACTGACTGTCTTTTTGATATTTTTGAAAACATTTTCTGACTGAAGAATAAAATCAACATGGTCAGATCAAAGAACTATCGCGCACTCAAGAGAGAAATTGAAAAAAAAGGTGGCAGAAAAAAGAGAGAATAGCTAAACGGGGAAATCAAATGCCAAAGTCTAATTTAAGTCTAAATGGGGAATTAGGTGTCGAAATTCAGGGACGCGAACGGGCCAGATTTTATTCAAACGGATTTCTGGGCTGTCTCGTTCTTTGAAGAACGGCCTCTGATTGTTTGAGTCCTCTCATTAGCTCGTTCTTCACTGCTGAATATGTACGCCTGAGAGAGCAGACAGTATTACCAACGCTGCGCGCCGTGGCTTCTCGTCTCCACCCGGGGATTCCATAGGCTCTAATCAAGAGTGAGGAGCCTGCAAACTGTGGCTTCTCGTCTCCACCCGGGGATTCCATAGGCTCTAATCAAGAGTGAGGAGCCTGCAAACTGTGGCTTGATATCAGGAATTTCACATATAACAGATAACTGCCACCTGCATCTTTTGTTAACTTGTCCCATTGATTGAAAAAATGACCATAAAGGGTGGTCATGTCAGATAACTTAACAGTGTGCTGGATTATTGATTCATTTTGATTGATATACTGTATTGATATTTTTAAGAAAGGACAGGAAGTATTCAGTTGGTTGTATTGGCTAAGGTGGTTGTATTAGCTAAGGAACGACAGTGTCTAACTAAAATGAGTGCCACATTCTTTGTGGTTCAAGGGGATAATCTGTAGTGTTAGATCCTGAAGATCAACCTTGTCTGTGCAACAGCTATGATGCACAGGAGAGAATCTTACACTGATAGTCATGCTTAGCCAGGACTGACCACCCGAGAATCGCTGAGTGGGTGTTTTACAGGCCTGTCCAAACTGAGCCCAGCCAAGATTAACCAATCAGGGGCTGAGTAGATGTTTCCCAAGCCTGTCCAAACTGAGCCCAGTCAGGATTAACCAATCAGAGGCTGAGTGGGTATTTTCCAGGCCTGTCTAAAATTATCTCAGTCAGGATTAACCAATAGGAGGCTGAGTGGGTGTCTTTCAGGCCTGTCCAAAATTAGCTCAGCCAGGATTAACCAATAGGAGGCTGAGAAGGTGTTTTACAGGCCTTTTAAGACAGAGATCCTGGGCCACTATAATGGCCCTAATGTCCTGCACCAGAGAAATGTGTGGTACAGTGAAAGACACCATTTCCCATGATAACACACACTTCTAGTATTTTATTTGTGGTATTCAGTACCAATGTAAACCTGCCAATACCATCTGGCCTTACCTTATCCATACTGTAATAAAATAATAACTAGGAGAGATTACACATCTATTCAATGGCTTTGCACAATGGTAAGGATCCTTAGAACCAGTGATCATGGGGCAAATGTATAAAAGGCTAGACTCCTGGAATGTTTTTGCTTTCGGCCTCATTAGCTGGCATGCGGTGATTTTTTTTTTTGCTGGAATGATGCCTGTCCCATGTAGCTTGGGGGTGGGAGGGGGGTGGGAAGGGGGTAGGGTGGGTTGCATGCAACCTGGTTGCCCCAGGTGACAGGAGTGTCGGGTGCATTCCCTCCCGTCTGGGGCCAGCACAACACTGCTGCATGAACTGGAAAATCGCTGCAGTTGAAGAGCCCAAAATAATGGGTGTCAAGTAGAATAGAGCAATGGCAAAGTGTGGTACAGTACATACATGTGAATAGAACAACCTGTCTTGATTAAGATTTCCTGCTGGCTTTAACATATTACTTAAATAAACGATTAACACATTTTAGCAACTCAGACAGGTGAATGGAGGTAGGAGAATTATTTTATAATATATTTTTGTAATATACAAGTCTCTTGTACATGTATGTGTTTGTCATACTTTTTATTGGGTGGGGTGCAGTCATTGAGATTCATAATAATGCTGTTAGCCTGTGGGGGTGAAGCCTCGGTGAACTGCTTTGTGTCAGCTTCATTACCGTCACGTTTGAGATGCCAACGTTAGCATTAGCATGTATGGGTGAGCCGAGCCGCGTGCACCCTGCATAGAGCCTCCCTTTAGGATTACATCCTGTGACCCCAGGTTTGTCAGTAAACTACGCAGCTGTCTCAGTAGTGTCCCCAGGGCTAGAGGGCCACTGGCTAGGCTCCAAGCCCAGTTACGGTAACCGGCAAACAGATGAAGCCCCCAATCTATGCATGTGCACACAAAGCTATCTCGCCTGCTGTTGGTACCAGGCCACTATTTACAAAGTGGATTATAGCAGAAAGGGCTCCACTAGAATGCACATGAGGGATTAGACTAATTTACCACACAGCCTTTTAACACATTTTTCTCTCAATGTTCAGTTGAGAGATCCTAATTGAGTGCTACACACACACACACACACACACACACATACACACAAAGATGTAAAAAGCTTTTTGCTAGTGTCGGTAATCATGAATATATACTAATAGAAATCACATGCAGTCTATTCACAATTACCAACACTCGTAACTGACATTAATTCTACAGCAGTCATGGGGAAGAAAAGTTATTTATTGGTATTGGCTGTTATTCTTTCTGTGTTATTTTTTCTATCCCCCAGAGCGTCAGTCTTGTCTGAAAAGTATTGCTTATTTATCTCAAGCCCTTATTCCATCTTGCTTACATCTGAGAAAAAAACAGCCTGCGTTGTGTAGACCTTGTATCTGAACTCCTTCAAAGGAATGCAGCCTGACGAAGCCTACAGTGGTTTAGCAGATAAAGGGCGGCTCTTTAGGCTCTCAGGCTAACCCACCTGTGTACATCCTCAGGCTAATGGTATGCTACCGAGACTTTTCAGCGTGGATTCATTGCCGTATTTTAGGTCCAGAAATGGCCCTGAGATGTTCGTATGGCCGTACCACTATCAGAGAAAAGAAAGAAATGACATAAAGCAACTGTTAGTTGTACTGACATTATGTGTAAACTAAAGCGTTCTGTTTGTTTTGGAATATAATGAGGGGATGAGGGGATGCTTGGCCAAGGAACAGGAGGTCGGGCTAATGTTGTCTTCGTGTGTATTCCAACTGTGGTACTAATAACAGAAAAAAAGGGGGTTTCAAATCCATCCGAATTTGGATTACACTTTTATTTCAATATTATTCCTTGAATCATTTATTTTTCTTAAGTTCCTGCGATATTTAAAAAAAACGAATATATAATGTATATATGTAAATATAAATTATTTATATAACATTATACATTTATGATTTTGTGTTGTATTGTACTCAAAAAAAAAAATCTAAAGCCCAATTTTAACTGTTTTATATTGTATAAAACTTTCTTTTCTTTTGTACCGTTCGTTATATTCATTTAGGAATGACATGAATAAAAAATAAAGATGCCAAACGTTTTTTTGGGCAGTCACAATGATTTTTTTTCATGCTCTCAATCTTGATGAACAGCCAACTTAAAGAAAAAACTATTTTTGGCTACCGTAAAAGTACATTACGTTTTATTGGTGTTAATGCTTTTTAAACGGTATTGCTGCTTTTTTTAGAATGCATGGATTGTACTTAGTACTGAAAATCAATGGTAAGCGCATCATGTTTCACACTCATTTCATTCAGAAAAATAATGTCTATTTAAAACCGGACAGCTAGCATAAACACTGGCATAGGATGTTAGTCACTTCGAACAAAAATCTTATCTAATTTCAAAACACTCGTCCCATTTATGCAAAACATGCATTTCTAATTCTTCCTGTAGAAGGACGGTAACAATACTTGTGTTTACTGAGTATCGGGGGCCAAGTTTATTCCGATTCCGTTTATTTTGTGCCACCCAACAAATCTACAGAGAAATCCAAATATACACATTTGTAGGGGATGAGAGTTGGCAACAATAATTAATCACCCCACATACAAGCCCCCCAGTGAGACCAGGGGTGCTTTCTGTGCTGTCCTGTGACTACATCTCTGCCTGTAACCCCTTACTTTCCCCCTGTCTGAATAAAGTGGAAAAATACATAAGAAGGGTGGATTGTTCTTAAAAAACAAAAAAAACAAGACGCAGAGTTATGTTTTCATACGTCACGTGGTAATATTTTAATGGAATACGTTTGCATGGATATAAGTTCTGACATGTTGTAACAGACTGCTGGATGCAGTGATCAAGGAGCTTTGGGTGAAATTTCTGCAAATCGAATGTTAGTTCACATTTACATCCATGGATCTTCAGTGAGGAATGAAGTATATTACAGATACATATTGCTTATGCAGAGTTATTTGTATTTTGTTCTGGTGAATACATCATGCTGAATTCCATAAGCGAGAAAGTAAAATATTGTCTCCAACATAATATGGATGTTACGTTCGGAAGTAGGACCCAGACGCAGACCACAGGATAAGGCAAAATTCGTTGCTTATTATAAGTGCAGGAGTCAAGCCAGGAGATCAGAATCAGGGAGGTACAAAAACAGAATCCAAAAAGGGTAATCAGGGGCAATCCAAAAGTCGTGAACCGGGGAATCAGAAGTCAGACAGTACCAGGGGATCAGGCAGGAGAATAGTCAAAAACAGGTGTAATCAAAACCGTAATAAAAAACAGGACCGATAAGGGCTAGGCAAAAGAATAGTCGGGCAAAGGGTATCTCGGAAGTATCTAGCAGATCTCTGGCTTTAACAACTCGCAGGCACAGGATAAGTAAATCAACGTTCTGACACAGACTGGAGTTAACACAGGGTTTAAATACACACGGTACAAATGACACAAAGGGAAACAGGTGTGTGAAGAAGCGGGGATCAAAACGAGAGACAATTGAAAACAATTGGGAACAATGAAACAATCACGGAGACAACTAGGGAAAACGCGGACTGGATTCCATACAGATACACGATAACAGATGACCTGGAGTTTCAGGAAATCGTGCATAGATTAAGAGAACAGGGAGAGAAGATCAGATGCAGCTGAGAATGATTAACAAGAACAGAACAGCGTGAAAATGTGCGCTCTAATATATTAGTGAGATTAGTAACTATACACACCCCTGCCGTGGGTACAATTAGTAATTATATACAAATTAGTTTGTTAGTGGAGTTAGTAGATCTAATCTATCGTTAGTATGTTAGTGGTAATTAGTAAATCTAAGTGCACAGAGACAGGTGCGAAGCAAGAGGGAACCCGAACACCAACGAGATCACCCGAATGGTACAGAGACGTAAACAGGGAGTGCGAGATCAGATGTATACAAGCAGACACGGGACAACTAGGCAAAACCGAAAAATAAACAAGCCAGATAAAAACTAAGAATAAACAATACATACAGAATGGCAATGAATAACAATAATACAAAATAAAATAAAAATACAAATAACACACAATTCTCAGATCCTTACAATAATAATAATAATTTAATAATTATTGGCATTTATATAGCGCCTTTCTCGACACTCAAAGCGCTTACAATGATGAGGGGGAAACTCGCCTCAACCACCACTAATGTGCAGCACCCACCTGGGTGATGCAGCGGCAGCCATTTTGCGCCAGAATGCTCACCACACATCAGCTGAGGTGGATAGGGAGAGAAGAATTTTTTTGCCAATGGAAGCATCCAATGGAAGCATCACATTAATTCAACATCTTTCCTGCTTAATTCAATTCAATTCAATTCAATTTTATTTGTATAGCGCTTTTTACAGAGAACTGCCGCAAAGATGCTGTACAGGGAAACAGAAGGAAAATATAACAAAAAAAACAGGCCTTAGCCCCCAACCAGCAAAACGAGGTAAAAAAAACTCCTCGGTAAGGGAGAAAAAAACACTCAACGGTGGCGAGAAAAACTCCCCAGTGGGAAAAAATCTCTGAAGGAACCTGGCTAGAGAGGGGGTGCCCATCTTTCGCTAGCCGGCCCGGTTTAAACTAAAGGTGGTGAACTGGATAGTAATAGAGAGTAATAAGAGATCTAATAAAACTAGCTGATAAGTAAGAATTCCTAAGAAAAGGATGTCAAATGTTCAATTCAAAATGTTCAATTCAAAGAGGCGGGTGGTGCATCTGGGACTCCGGTTGCATCAAGTCGGGAGGATAAACCAAAGGAGGGACAGGACAGTCTGCAATCTCTGGACAAGGAACATGACTGGAGCAGTCTGCAAACTCAGGGCGAGGGACATGACTGGAGCAGTCTGCAAACTCAGGGTGAGGAGGGCACGGGCCGGAGTAATCTGCAGTTCAGGGTGAGAGAGGGAAAAAAAGAGTGTTAGCCCCCACCCCCGACATCCTTAACTATAGGATTGACTAAAGAGGTACGTTTTTAGCCTACACTTAAAGACAGAAAGTGTGTCTGAAGCCCATGGGAAGATTATTCCATAAGAGAAGAGCTAGATAGATATAATAGGAATTTTCAAATAGCCAGAAATTTGAAAGCAAAATAATCTAGAAGGACAGTAAGAAATTAGTAAATCACTAAAATATTCTGCCGCCAAACCATATAAAGCTTTAAACGCCAGAAGTAAAATCTTATAGTTAATTCTGAATTTGACAGGCAGCCAATGAAGAGTTTTGAGCACCGGGCTGATATGCTCCCATTTCTTGGTTCTAGTAAGAACCCTTTATGATTTCTCTAAAATGAGCTCATGTTGTAGCCAATGTGATCTCATGGTAAATGGTATTCATGTATTTCCATTAGGGTGTCACATAAACCTATATTCTTCTTACTTCAAGGAAGGGTGTGGGGAGAATGGTGAAATGTGAAAGGAGGTGGAGATTTGCTGCACAGAGCAGAAAGAAGAAACATAATAAACATAGGCTACTAAACCAAAATAACTGAATTACTTGGATGGCTAGACAGTTGGTTAGAGATGCATCACAATCGAATAATGATTTTTCTGGGATTGGAACCTCAGCCTTCATAAAAACTTGGGCCTCATCTGCTCTACAGTCTGTGCCACATTAAAAGTTAAATTACACGGATTCGGAGCAGGGTCGATTTAGTCATGCTTGCACGCGGTTGCTGCGTGCCTCTATCTCTAATCTACTCAATATCGTATCTCAAAATTTATTTAGAATGTGTGAATGAGTGAAACAGCAGGTGGGATACAATGCAAAAATAAAGTTCAAATTCAAATTTCAAATGTCGGCCTATTGAACATGTTAGTGATGTCGACTCGACAATAAACAATGACGCGCAAAATACTTCACAAAACAATTAATAAATACGCCCAATATGCGACTTAGAACCTGGCCCTAAACTTTGGCCATCGGCTTTGGGAATCAGGCTAAAAGCAGTAACTCCACGAGTAACAGCTAAAAGCAGTAACCCCACGAGTAACGGAGCTGAACTCTTGTTTAGCTTGTTGGGAATTCCATTAAATCCATTGGTCACCTGTGACAATATGTATTACTAATATTTGAATATGTATCTGTGAATGTATTAAGAGCAATATACAGAATGTATATGTGTAATATATTAAGAGAAACGCATTAAGCATAGTAAAAACAAAAAATATAAGAAGAGAGGACAGAGACATGCTCTCTCTGACTAGAAAGAGAGGAGCTGAAGGCCACAGAAGCTGATTTCAGAGAGAGAGTAGAGAGAGAGAAGATAAGAAGAATAAGAGAAGTTTGAATCTCCGCACTTGGTTATCTGATCACCATGGTTATTCAGTTCTCTCTGCAAAAAAAATGTTGCTGAACATGAGGGATCTCTCATCACTGGAGATGGGTGAGATGAGGGAAGAAACGAAGAAGGAAAGAAAAAAGAAGGTTCTCGACAAACACGGGATGACACTAATAAAAAGAGGGCGAGAAGAGAGATGATGGAAACCAACACCAATGAGGCCTCAAGACAAGAAGACACCTGTTACGTGGTTGGAAAGTTCTCGAGTTCTCGCAGAAGGGCGAGATGAGAGAGCGGAGATGTGTAGGTCAAAGGGGGTCAAAGAGGCAAAGAAACAATATGATAGGAATGATAGGATAAAGATAACTGTATAAAGATGGACTGTAGAATAGGGCCGCGAGTCCCTGCGTCCGAGTGTCGGAGTGTGAGAGATGTCATGTCGTCACTCACAACTCCAGACTCAACTCCACGTCAGGGAACATTACCCTGGCATATCTGATCATATCTAACAAAACCAAATGTTGGTTTTATAGGCCCCTGTTCCGATACAAATCCAATCATTTGCGCTATGCTACAGTTAGGCCTAATATACGCCTACCGTGTGTGTGTGTGTGTGTGTGTGCGTGTGTGCTTGTGTGTGTGCTTGCGTGTGTGTCTGGTCCGGAATATTCTGCTTTGGTTAGGGCCGATGCTGACCCCAGTAGCAATCCAATAGGAATGATGACATTATGACAGTTGCCAAATAGTACATTTTTGTAGTTTACAAGCTTTTTGAACAACAATAATATGAAGGGACTTAGTCAGTTTTAATTTTCTAAAAACTCTTTTTTTTCATCTACTTCTTGTCGATAATAATATAAAAACATTTTGTCACAGTTTTTATTTTCTAAAATCAATTTCCTCATATAAAATGTTGTATTCATGAAAAAAAATGCCATTGACTAAAATGTTTAAATTTTTTCGGGTTGACAAAATTCACTGCTCTGGCTCACTGTCTGGGCACTGAAATAGATTCTGTAGTTCGGAGAATGTTGCTTATGCAGCGGTTGGGATTTCTGACAAGATGTCACTACCCAAAAGCCAGAATCTAGACATTGAGAGGGGTGGAAATGTAGGTTGAGAGATGCTTTGACATAAACAGATTAGGTTAACCTGAATATAGCTCAGTTTTTACCTGGCCTGGCTACGTCACAGTCGAAAACCTTCACTTTTCAGGGTTTTCACCTGAACGCCTAGACTCATTTCACCAACATTTCGCCGACTTTTCACCACAAAAACGTTCACTGGGTATGGGCTGTAAGAAAGGACTGACTTTTACAGCTGGAAGCCTTCCTGGGCTGTGGTGAGGTCTATGATTGAAAAACACTGGGTATTCAAATGACAGTCCTTCAATGGATGTTTACTGTGATCACAGCTGACTCTTGAGGCTAATGCCTATTTGAACCACCATTTGAGCCTATTTGTGACTGAACAGTTCTACGGCTGTATCACACACACACACTTTCTTATTGATATACACACATTCTTAAAATCATCATGAAAACAACTGAAAATATCCATCTGACAGTGGTGACTTTTCACTGATGGAGCTGACAGCCAACTGACGGAGTTGACAATAGTACACATGAACACACTTAATTCCACCAACAATAACAAAAACTTTAAGTAATTATATGCCATTGGAAACCTGCCCTGTTTCAAAATGAGTAATTATAGCTCAGGTGCTTCCCATTGTTTTAATTCATTGAACTAAAAACAGATTGCCCTGGAAGCGCACTGTAAGAGAGCCATTTCAAACAATGGGTGCCTAGTCATCCAAAAGACGAGGACTCCTACTGGGCCAGACTTGACATGTAGTAGCACTACTGAGTCACTCTCCACTCCAGTACTGCTGATTTGATTGTTTTGATTAAATGCAACCCTACCCAGCATCCATTCTGTTGGCGGTATAATTGTGGATTCACTGGCTGCTGAGGTCATGTGATTAGGATGATGAGGGGCTTGTTCAGATTGTGATTGGTTGGGTAAAAGCACTGTGGAGATGATGGAGAGCATGTTTTTTTAAAGTAAAAACCGTTTGGACTGGTGTGTCCTGGTGAATTGGAGATAACCACTGAGCCCCTCCCTAAAATGATTTGTTATAACATATAGTAGAAATTGTTAGTTATATGTTTTTAAGGCTTTTAACACATTTTTTTAATTGTTTGAAATTGTGAATTCTTGTCTGGGAGAATTCCTGGCACTTAGCAGGTATATATATTTTTAAAAAAAATATTAGTCCAAAAATGAATTTTTAATTATTATATATTTAACACAAAAAAACAAAAATACATTTTCACTAGAAAAATTTGATAAAGTAATAATTGTAAAATTTTTTGGTAGCATGGAACATATACATCCTGGTCAGGCTGCCAATCCATTGCAGAAATATTATTATTATTATTATTATTATTATTATTATTATTATTAAAAATATTTACACTCTGTTTTCACTCTCAAAGATAAAACTACGGAGTTGTCTTATTTTATAAGATTAGTGAACATATTGACAGGGATATTTGATAATTGTGCCATACACAGTTTTTTCAATGGCAGTTTGTGAATGACAGGACAGATTCCATGATGACTCATCTGGCGTGTCTACAAAACAAACATAAGTTTATTTTATTAAGCATTATTTTACACATTTCAATTTGCCCAATATTGCGTTTGTACATGTAAATGTGTCCAATAGCTAATCTCATGTTGTTAAATCGGTTCAGAAACTGCTTTAATGCATGAATATTGTTCTCAAAAATTATGGCGTTTAAATTAAGTGTTCATTAGAAAAGCAGAACTGTATATAGAGCCCCCTTGTGGATGAAATAGTTCTGTCATAAAATGATAACAGAAATTGTGGATGAATAATTGAACAGACCAGATAATATTGTTCATCAAAATACACATTTTTTTATTTGAGGTAAACCTCACAGCTGGTGTACATTTTTACAATCAAACAGCAGTGGTGATAGTAGTCATTCATTCATTTAATATTCAATACCTTCAGAAGTTCAACTTGTGCCCGAGTGTAAAAACACTTTATGGAAATGAACAGATCCCGGTGAAACACCTGCACCTGTGATTCTAATACTGAATGAAAGACAATATGTTTGATTTACATCACAGCAGCTACAACCTTCAGAATGGAGGCAGATGGGGGAGTGTGTGTCTATGTGTTACAATTCAGTCTTTAAAAATACTTCAATGATTTTATTTTTACCCTTCAACTGGGTATGTCTTCCAATTTCGCGCTGCACTCAATTGATTATGAATATTCACTTCTTATTTCTCTCTTGAATTAAGTAGTGAATATGAAGCAGTTCCATGTTTGAATAAAACAAATGTCTTGCACCAATAACCCTTTTGAAAATGTACTGTAAGTGTTGCTTCCTTTTTAATTGATGTCGTCATTTATTTCAAATGAACAAATTGATGCAGAAAAGTATTTTCTCTTGTAATACTCATGTGAGAACACGTTGAGGCTGAGATCAAAATGCACGGCCTTCTAAAAGTACCATGTCCTTTTTATGGAACTATTATTCCATAGAATCGTTCAAAAAAGCCCTTGGCAAACGCTGTTATCCAGAGTGTCATACAGAAGTAGAGAACATCAGCGTAACTCTCACTCTCAATGTTAACCTGAAAAACAACCATTTATATCGTACCTAAAGAAAGTACCACCAGACAGATAACCCTATCTTTACACAGCTATAATCCAAAGTCAAAAAGAGATAAAGAAATGTTATCTAAAGCTGGTCAGGGGAGCCACTGTGCAATCTGAAGAGGCGGATATTCAATCTGCCAGGGAATATGGGCAAGGTTTCTCTGGTCTACAGTTGGAAGCTCTCTTGGGGAGGGGGAGAGGTGTCCATTTAGCTTCCTGATAGGCTAGCACCAAGGTTTTTAACTTGATGTGTGCTAATATAGGTAGCCAATGGAGGGAGATGAGAAGGTGAGTGACATGGATCTGGGGAGGTTGTAGATCAGACGAGCAGCAGCATTCTGGATGAGCTGCTTGGGTCTGATGGCAGAGGCAGGAAGGCCAGCAAAGAGGGAGTTGCAGTAGTCCAGGCGGGAGATGATCCGTGCTGGGTTGAGTAGGTGGTGAGGAAGGGGTAGAGTCTCCAAGTGTTATACAGGAAGAATTTGCAGATCCAACAAACTGCCACGATATCCTCAGAGAAGGCCAGTTTGTTGCGGAGTACCACCCCAAAATCACCTGGCAGATGAAGAGGGGAGACACTGTGGTGCCTTCTGGGTGAAGAATAGGTCCAGCAAAAGGATGGGGCATGTTTTCCCTGTCGATATTGGATGTATCGTGTAAAACCTCCACATCACAAAAGTCCAGTCAAAAACCATTTAAAAATAGTATAGGCTACATGTTTGTGGCAGGTTCGAGAGCCACCGCTCGGCTAAGAACGTCACACAACACGGGAGGGACTTTGGAAAACGTTCAGCTTTTCTTTATTTCTTTTTTTAAAAATTTTAAATGATTTCTTTTTTTAATTTTCCACTCAACGTTTTGTTAGCTGGTTACGGGTTTCCGGGCTCCTTAGACTCCATCCGTTTTCTCCCGTCTCTAGCCAGCCCCGTTTACTCGCCGGGTTCGCCTTTTTAAGCCCAGGCTCACTGGCATAGTAATCAGGAAAACAATCAACCCATTACACAATTACGAATCACCGTGAGGCTAACCACGCCCACCCTGCCACAATGTAGTTTATCAAAGTGATGGACCTGAAAGAAAAGCGAAAATTGTCCTTAGATTTCTTTCATCGCTAATAAATTGCTAATAAAAAATGTTGTGTAAAAAAAGCGTATGTATTATTGGTATTCATTCAAATATGTATTATTTAAAATGCATTCTAAAACTCATTATTTTAAATTTTATGTTGATTTTGGACTAAATAGTTTCTTCCCCATTAAATCATTATGGTTGTTCCTATGACTCTTCTAATAAGAATAATAAATGCAAACAATAAACTTCCTTTTTTCCCCTCAAGACATGTTTAGCCCTGGTCGTGCAGATTGTTCTTTGCGGAGGCGCTGGCTTCATGGTCGGCTAAATCTGCATGCTGGCGCTTCAGCGGCAGTTTAATAGGACTGAGCAGCGACGACTGCTGTTTGTATGGATTCGCTGTCGGGGCGAGGGGCGGCTGTAAAAACCTGCGGCTCGCTCCCGTTCACCGCAGACTGCTGAGGCCGTTCATTCACGTTACCTTGGCGCTGAATTATGAGGCTGTAAACCCATCGCCATCCATCACTCCGTGGCTAACTGCATTGGGGCCCATGGGCACACTGCACATGTCCATATTCATGGTCTCGTCGGCATCTCAGGCTCTGAACCCCCCCGGTCGGCGCGGAGACCCCGTTCGCCTGAAGTCGGCAATCATCGTTCTGCTGACACGCTAACATGCTTCTGTTTTTAGTGCGGATTGGTGCTTTGGCGAAATACATGTTGCCGCTTTTAACGTTGCTCGGTCACTGTAGCCCTCCCACACTGCGGAAACAAATAATGTAAAAAGAAATCGTTAAAAAAGCATCCTGACATCAGTGCTTGAGTGAAACAGTAGCGCTCGCTCAAATATGAATCACAAACCACGGTAGCACTGCTTATTTTTTAAACCAAAGTCAACATTGTGTACTGGTGGATGCTTTATTTATCTAGTTCAATGCTTTTGGAATTTTTCAACAATGAAAATATACGGTATAATATATAATAAATAATACAATAGATTAATGTCCGGTCACAGTAAATGCCTTCAATGCTAAAAATGCCTTGTGCTAAGAAATAAGAATTATATAAGAATAAAAAAAAATTTTTTGTTTGTTATGTGTCATACAAAAAGAAACAAACGATTGTTTTTTTCCCCCAGCGGCAGTAATAGTGTACAATAAAGGCAAAAACTACCACACCATGGGCAACAGATGTTCCATTAAAACAGGATCTAATCAAGAAGAAATTATGTATTATTTTCTAAGTTGTCCACACTCCCAACCTGTCAGAACCTGGTGGCTCAGAAAACAAAGATTATGGAAATTAATTGCACCTGTGTAAACTTCCACACAGATTTGTCGGTCAGACAAAGGCTTGTGTTTACAGAGATATAATACAGGTTAGGAAAAAACGTCCTTGAAGCCAAGCCAGAACGTGCACATTTGCTTAACAGAGTCCCCGTTAATGAAGTCACTAATGCTGCACTTGTCTCATTCGTTTTACCTGATTGATAGAAATCCCCTGTGTCAAACCAGCAGTTTATAAACGGGCACGTTGGTGGTTTGTGGGGAGGTGTGAAGTCGGTGGTTGTGAAGGCTAATATTGTTCCTGTCAACATTGACACAATTCAAATTAAATGTTGCACCCGTTGCAGGCGCAACACCAATTATAGTGTACATGCGGTTGTTTTGAAATTACATTTATGAATTTTTAAAAGGTTTTCTCCCGCATTTTGTCCCCAATTTGTTCGTATTTATCCGCATTTGTTGCCGCAACCTCCGATTCTGGAAGGCAGACGAGCCAATTGTTTATTCTTTTTTTTGGCACAAACAGAGTCAGGGAAAGACCATTCATGTGTAGTTTAACGGGCAGATTTGAAGGCGTCCAATCGACAGGTGGGGGCAGTGCTTCAGTACGAGCTGCTTTTTTCATCTGACCAGCTGAAACTCACTCATTCCCTAGGGCTGACTGTGCATCTATGCACCAGTACAGCACCTTAACAGGATGAGCCACCCAGCAGCCCTGAACTGACATTTACAAAAAAATAAGAATTAAATTGCATATTTGGTCAAGCTACATTTTAATAGGGTGGGTGAGTGACAGGTGTTATGGGCTCAGAATGCTTGGGACAGCCTGTGTTAAAGGACTCCCTATAAAGTTCTGGCCTAGAGGTGAAAACTAAGTTTTCACCCTCAGAGACGCTTGGAGAGACAACAGGTGCTGTGGCTGGGATTCAATCAATATTCATCCTTAACTTTAACAAACAATTCTTTGACAAAGCAAGAATTATTTTATTATTTAAGATGAAACAAAAAAACTCAACACTTCAAAGTTAAAGTTAAGCTCAAATGTTGATTGGATACAAAACTGTAGTAACACACACATGCGCATGCACACACACACACACACACACACACACACACACACACACACACACATGCGTGTGCGTAAACACACACACACACACACACAGTATCACCTGCTCACACTGCATTAAGCCTCTCATCTGAATCACAAGAACCGCCCACAGCATTCCTCTATATCGTCATGGTTTGTGACTCCTGATCATCCGTTCCTTTGACTTCGTATACATGACTCCGGCACATATCCTTAGCTCCTGCAGAGCTCCTCATTGCATATATCCAGCTCTCCAAACGGTAGGTCCTGAAATGACTTTTGACAAATTCACTGTACTTTATTATAGAGGCAGAAAATTGGATAATTGGATGGTGCTTTCTTGCTCTTAGATGATTATACTTCAAGTCAAATATATGCACACACACACGCACAGCTGCTGCCATATGGAATATTTTATTGGCTTTCTGTATTTTTCCATGTACTCCATCCATAATAAATACAATGTGCTATTGCGTCTCATAAACCACTTACAGGAATAACTACCGGCTACCTCAGAGGTTTTCACAACAAGCGCTAGCAACAGTTTCTCATCTTTATCATGATGGTCATCATTAAATAGGTGACCTATGTGTAGCAGTTTGGATTCTCATCACGAGAAACAACAGAGGCCTTTATTTTGAATATAACGATTGACAAATAAGTATTGCAAGTTGTTGCTCTGAGAGACCTCTGTCTCTGTGCCTGTGAGGGGTTTTTGGCCAGTAAGGGAAACATTTCAAATGCAACCGGGGAAAAATATCAATAATCCTTCATGCAGTAATGTGATAATCTGTCCAGACAATTGACAGAGCCAACTAGGCCTCTTAGTGCCTCAGGCACCTGCCTTTTACTTGTTACAAAGATAAAATCTAAATCTGGTGAAATTTATTTGAGTCATTTTGCTCCCCGTTGTTGGAATAGTTTGCGAGAGGTCCTGAGATGTGCCCCAACACATACTTAATTTAAAAGCAAAAAGCCAAAGCTATCTTTTTTTTAACTCAGGTCATTGTTTAGTGCTCATGTTTGTGTGAGTGGATATACAGTGAGCACCATAATTCATTGGACAGTGATACATTTTTTGTTATTTTGGTTCTCTAGCACTTTGAGTTTGAAAGAATACAATGAGGTTGAAGTGCAGACTGTCAGCTTTAATTTCAGGGTATTTTCATCCATATCGGATGAATCGTTTAGAAATTATAGAACATTTTGTACAGTCCCCCCCTATTTCCGGGCATCAAAAAATATTTTCCTTACAAACTCAAAGTGCTATTACAGAACCAAAATAACAAAAAATGTGTCACTGTCCAAAGAATTATGCTGCTCACTGTATATAATATAATGCACAATTTCTGTGCTATTGATTTTAATGTAACGCACATCAAGTTTAATTCTGTTGGCGATATACAAAAATATATAGATAAAATCTGACATGACTTTACACATAGTCACCTAGCTTTAGTGATTTCCCATCTTCTCCTCCTGAAGTGACAGACAGGTACTGGCTTCCCTCAGTTTATTTGTACTGACAAAAATAAACACGTTGTTTTCACATTTATTTTGAAGGAATTTTAAGAAAGTGGAGATCTTAAGGAAGTGGGCACTTTGAATTTGCAATAATGAATTGCGCTACTTGGCTTTAGCCATATTTAGGTGGTACATGTAAAATAAAAAGGAAAGCCAAACCGGGGATATGTCATGTGACGCAGTCGGGCTGGGCCGCTCCATCAGAAGCAGATGCTGCGGCTGTACGTTCCTCATCACAAGTGGAACAAATCTATTTAGAGCGCAGAACACGAACAGAAAGGGCAAATAGGTGCCTTGACAACTGGATAGAGCAAAGCATTGAAAACATGCAAATGCTTCTGCATCAGGCCGCTGAGAGGTGACTGGGGCATCCATTACACGGGCTGCATCTCAAGCGGCAGTGACTGGATTTGATCGCTCAAAGCTGGTGAAGCCATAAATCAGGAGAAATAACCCTTGCAGTGATCCATCCACATCTACTCCATATCTGGCAACAGAGTGATGGTTTGGGGCTCGTTCGATAGCTCAGACCCTTGATGACTTACAGCCATTTAGCCAGTCATGTGTTCCATACTATACCAGTCTAATTTACAGCTGAATCTAGTCTCACCCCCCAATTCCCATAGAGATCAATTCAAATACAGAGAGGTTATAGTATCGCTTATAAAAGTATCTGAAAATAAGATATCGAGAGTCTTTTGATGTTTATGGGTCACAGACTTCAGGAAGTAACAGCATGCAAAGGATAGGCTACCAAATATTAAAGATGATACTTTAAAAATACGTTAAAGCAAAGGGCATGAATACTTATGTTAATGAGAAATTTCAGTTTTAGATTTTTTATAAATTTGCAAAAATTTCTAAAAACATGTTTTCACTTTGTCATTGAGTGTAGATTGATGGGCAAAAATGACAATTTTATCCATTTAAAAAATCTACAACAAAATAAAGTGTGCAAAAAGTGAAGGGGTATGAATACTTTCCGTCCCCACTGTATGAGGGAGGACTAAAGAAAGTTACTGAGTGGAACAGACCAGTATAACGTTGTTTGAAGCACCAGGTCGCTTGTAAGAAAGTGCATCAGACTTTATTTTGGACCTGTTAGAGTTCCTTAACCATTACACTAGACTGCCTGCTACCTTGGAAGCTGTCTCCCAGTACAACACACAAAAAAAAGCCTTTCAGACTGGAATTACATTGAAGAGCATTTGAGTGCCGAACACAAGATCCTAGTGTTTATAAGTAGAGCTAGTGAAAAAAATCCACGTACAAATGTTTTGTTACTTTCTTCTGCAAAAACCTAACCATTATAAGAATTGCTTTGATAAAACGTGTTCGCTTAAGAACTCTAAAAGTTAAAATGGCAATTAATTAGCTAGCTAATGGAAGGTTTGCTGAGCTGCAAAACATCCACCCAATGACATGTATTGCACAATTAAAGGTTATTATTAAAGTATTAAAGTATGGCCAAAATAAGACACCTAAAAGGAGACATTTTCAATCATTCAATTTGGGATGTGCCTTGACAGGACAGATGTGCAGATGTGTCTGAAATTCACAGGCATCGGGCTTGTGATTTAATTTAACACTTGACATAAAACAGCTGACTTGTCTAAATGCTTTATTGAACAAATCCCAGAATGACGCAGTTATTTTTTTCTAACAGGAAAAGTGAGCGTCTACATTACAAGCAGAGCCAAGCTGATACCATCAGTTCTTACCAGTCACAGTGGAAAACCATGCTTAGCAAATGGAGCGCATTCCAAACCATATTTGCATTCGCTCTTTGGGTCCCTGGACTAATTTCCAATCTGTTCATCGTATCAAGCATCCTTGTTCAAATGCGACTTGAGGGTAGCCTGCAAACTGTTAACATTTTAATGGGCTTTAATTCCCTGAACAACTTGGCACTGGTGTTCGTCACGTTCTCTCTCATCTTGGGATTACATCTGGTCTGTCTCAACCATGTCGTTATACTCGGACTGATGTTCATATGGGAGATATCTTCGATGATGCAGATGTGGGGCATTACCCTGATCTGTGTGTTTTACTGCCTGAAGATTGTGCCTTGGAGGGGAAGATCCGCTCTCTGGCTGAAAGGAAACTTTTCCTCAGTGACAGCCGTACTCCTGATGGTAGGCCTCGCCTTCGCCCTGGTGGTCAGCTCTATCGATCTCCAACGAGAGAGACCCAAGAATGAAACACATCAATGGGTCAACCAAACCTGCCACTCCTATATCAAGCTCCCCGACAGGCTGGTCCCGCTGAAGATGACCATTTCGGCGTTGCTGCACATCAGCGTGTTCTCCCTGATGACCTTCTCCTGCGCCGCACTCGTGGCCCACCTCTACAGCCACATGAGGAGGATGAGAGGAAACCAGCCAGACATGAGCGGGTCCAAACAACAGGGCGTCGCCTGCGTGACCCTAATGATCTTTTTATTGGCCGTGGAGTTTGGGAGCAGCACCATCGCCAAGCAGTGGCTTGTCATCCAGACAGATGACCAGATATCCGACAACCTGATTTCTGACACCAGCATAGTGTCCCTTGCTCTCTGCTCCCTGATTCCGGTCACTCTCATTACAGGGACCAGCTCACTGCGGGAAAGTGCCACCTCATGCTGTTTTAAGGCTTAGCACATCTCCTGCAGAGAAAGCTTTCTTAGGAAAATGTTGAGGTGCTCATAGCTATAATGAACCTACCCCAGGTGGCCCATAAGGTTGGCTTTATGCCACTTTTAACAGAGTACTAATGGCCACAGCCAAAATTACCCACAAGAGGGATCAAATCTGGACCTCAAGGCCAGTAGTATTGCTGGTTTTCCTTCCCACGTAATTCATTGATTGATACAGATGTCACTGATTGGACTCTTCTGGTGTTCCGTGTGTAAATCAGTCTCCAATTAGAGGGGAAGAATGAAAACCAACAGTGCTACTGGTGTTGAGGGCCAGAATGAGGATATCTGGCCTACAAACATTCAGCAGCAATGGCCATCATCAATGGTCCCAAGAAAAACCATTCCATTTCTCTTTTAGTTAAATGTAACAATCCCTTCTCAATGTAGGTTACAGGTAGTCTTTTGCATAAAAAATGCTATTACTGGTCGCTGACTATGTGCTGCTGTTCGATCAAGAGCGCCATTAATTGGCCTTCATTTGGTTGGTTAACTGATTGCAGCACAACGTGCCAGTCATGGCACCGATGTCGAACAATGGACTAATCTCTCTGTTGTTACAGGCTCTTTTCTTTCACCAGCAATCGCATTTGAAAATTCTTGCAATCCCACTTTAAGAAGATGCCATTTAAAGGCGAGTAAAACACAGCTGTGTACATATACGACTCCTGCACATACAATAAATGCAATGCTGGGAAAATTCTTGTCATACAGTTACCATTCAGTTCATTTATTGTTTGCCCCTGGTGTAGCCATCTCGAATCAAATTCATTCAAGTAAATAATTATGAGCTGAACCTGTGGCCTTCCAGGAGTTATCTGTCTGAAGTGGGAAATCTGGGCTCTTGGGGGTATAGCCATCATATCATGTGTGCTTACTTTTTTGATTCAGGTACTTTATGCATTATATAAGCATATTTAAATTTTATATGTGTAATCATCCATAAAGTAGAATGTACCCAGTATGTGAAGGGAATTTTTCGGTACAGTGTGTGATTTGCTATTTGCCAGTTGGGGGGGGGTATCTGATTTAATTATCTTTTCCATTATCTTTGTGGTATCCTTGGCAGTTAGGTCAGGAGCCCAAGTTGCCTGGTTACCAGTTCAACAGGGAACCTTTCCCATTCCCAACTCCTCACTCCTAATCACTCCTTTGGGCAAAGTTGTGTCCCATGATGTGATTTTATCAATGCACTGTGACCAATGAACTGATGACTGCACAGTCCTCCTTGTCTCTGCACTGGTAAAAAAAAAATTGAGAACCTTCAGTGAATGTTTATTCTCCCAGTGCTGTTATTTTTATTGTTTATTTATTTCTCTTCTTTAATAAAGTGTGCCTTTTCTCTGTTCGGTCTGGACTTTGATTTATTTAGAAAATTGCATTTTTCCTTCATTGTCCATGCATTTTCCTGCGTTTAAAAATTAAAATAGTATTATCCAAATAGTACATTACACATTTCTTGACAGCTCTGCTGGTATATAAACTTGGTTTTAGTATAATTATGTATAAGCGTAGTCATGATCAGAATAGACCTGCAAAATAGATTGAGTGTACTAGTAAATTCTTATCAACTGAATAGCATTGTATTATTAATTTTTTTACTTACTAGAGCAGGGATCTTCAACAGGGGGTCCGCGACCCCTAGGGGGTCCGCGGAGGTACTGCAGGGGGTCCCCCAATTTAGTGGGATTTTTAAAAAATTAAATCGAACAATTTTTAAATGTATTTTCGACAAAAAATATATAATATTGAGTAAATTCAAAGCATTAATAGGCAATAATAAGCTACTTTTGTTGACAAAAACTATATAAAAAAAGAATGATTCCCATGATGCAACCACTTGTTTTGTTTTTTTTAAATATCTGGGGGTCCCCGCTCTGTTTCTATCGGCCAAGGGGGTCCTTAGGCTGAAAAAGGTTGAAGACCCCTGTACTAGAGGAAAGGAGACATGCCTGGAATGAGGGGGTTAATGATGAAATAGATTGCTTTCAATTGTTTGCTGATGGCAAATATTGCTGATACTATGACATTGTTAATTTCAGAATGATAATAAAAAACTTTTTAGTCACATTGCATCTCATAATAAAACAACTATCATGCTCAAATGTTTTTTACTAAAACAATATTCAATCACCGGTTCATTCTTTCAGTGCAAAATGCCTTGGTTCCATTATAAATAATTAGGCCTTAAGTGGTTCATGAACTTCTGTATAACTCAGAAGACAGAGCAGGAGGAGTCTGGATGACTGCAGGTTTGGAACTGCCAGTCCTCCTCTCTTGTTCAAATGTGGATGTGAACAGCCAGTCTTCCCTCTTGTTAAAGTGTGGATGTGAACTGCCAGTCCTCCCTCTTGTTCAAATGTGGATGTGAACTGCCAGTCCTCCCTCTTGTTAAAGTGTGGATGTGAACTGCCAGTCCTCCCTCTTGTTAAAGTGTGGATGTGAACTGCCAGTCCTCCCTCTTGTTCAAATGTGGATGTGAACAGCCAGTCTTCCCTCTTGTTAAAGTGTGGATGTGAACAGCAGTTGGATTGTTAGTGAATTTCAGGCACCTAGGAAAATAGCCATAGTTTCTGCAGAATGAGCATAAACAGTAACCAATCCACAAACTGTCCACAGCCATCTGAATAAATATGTATTTGCATTGTGAAAAATGTCTGAGCTATTGAGCTATCAATACTGGAGTAGCTAAACCAACTTTTTCAGCACATTGCAGTACCTGAACTATTTCAATTAACCATTAATTTACCACAGGTTGTACACACATATCCCTGTACAGCCATCCTGCATTTGAATTCTTGAAACGGTTTCCATGTTTCCTGACCTTGCTGCTTTTCCTTGATATTTTTTGAACACGTCAGAAGGACACATGCAAGCGAAGGAGGAGAGGAAACGAGGAAAGCATTAATTCGAATTGAGACATAATTACCCACGCCAGCATGATTCAGAGGTGACCTCCTTTATGAATTGGACTGCCTACCAAGGGCGTTTCTAGACTGCTTTGATTGGGGGGGCATAAAAAGGGGGGAACGAAGTAGCGGGGGGTCTGGGGGTCCTCCCCCCACAAAAATTTGAGCCTTTTAAAACTAATTACCTGCATTTCTACATAACCTCACACAGGGCATTTTCTAAAATAAAATGTTTATTTTATTAACGTTTTGAAAAGAAAAAGTTTTCAAAGCCCTAGATGAGATTTGAGATGTCATATAAAGTTAAAGCATAGGCTAATCAGTATATTAGTGGATACGATCATTTTATTAAATTTTAAACCCATCTCCACCCCCCCTCATCTTATAGGAGGACAACTTTATGTATGCCCGATAATACCAAGTCATTATCTAATCTTGGAAACTATATTAAGTAATGAAGTATATTTAAGATGAGCTATATTATTTCATAATTTCAGTCTTTTTGTGCTATTTTCTATTTACATGTGAAACTACATTACTGTAACTGGCTCATCATTTTTATTTATATTTTAGCCACTCCACTGACTAGCCAACACGCAGCAGTAGGCTAGCTAACACACACACACACAGGCGCCGCACACACAAGTTCAGCCAGCTAGTGCAATGCTGCAGATGTTTCGTAGAATCACAGCTATAACAACTAGGTTAGATGCAACATGTAATCAATATATTTAAAATCAAACCTTCCAGACCGTGATTCTCGCCACTATCCTCAACATACTGAGTAAGCTAGGCTAGCGAATATTATATCCTAAGCAATGCGTAACAGTTACAGTTTCTCAACAGTGATATAGCCAAATAGCCCACACCAACCTGCATAATTGAACCGTATATAGCTTGCATATAGCCTACTGTATCTTGGTTAAAACAAAATAATCTAAAAAAATGAGTTGACTCAAGAAGTGATCTTTGGCTCTCTGCCATTTATTGAATCAAATGGTAGACATGGAAAAGGCTATAGGATATAGCCTAGAACACAGTCATGACACAAGTAATTTCGTTGCTAACTGCACATAAAAAATGCGGATTATAAACGAGAATGATTACATTAACTTATTATTTCGTTGCTAACTCACATATCATATATTTAATTAAATTGACAGTTGCCATTGAAGTTGCCATCAAAGGAACAAAACATTTGATTTATACATGAAGATTTAAAATCATTAACATACACTTAGAATCATTTTAAAATATATTTTTTTAATACAGTTATCAAGAAGAGACAGCATAGATTGATCAAAAAGACTGACCTCTTTCTTTCTCGCTACGTATGGGGTGCCAAATGTAAAGTAAAACACAACACGTATTTCCTGTGTTTTTTTCTCAGATTTAGCATAAATGTGGCATTTTCCTGAAGATTTATGGTAAATATAAATTTTTTTCCCAATAATTAACTGACATGCTAAATAAACCTTTTAGTTCATATTTTAAGATTTAATTGATAAATCTCAAATAAGAGTTCAATAAATATAAATAATAAATAAATAATAAATAAATAAATAAAAATATATATATATTTAGCTTATATTTTAAATATCTGTTTCAAAAATTTGTCAAATATAAATATTTACTTTAAATCTCAAATCTTGGTTTCAAAAATAAATACTTATTTTAAAAATAAGATTTAGCTTAAATCTTAAATTTTACGTTTTCCAAAAGCAAAATTTAAGATTTGATTCATACATATTTACTGTTTACTACAAATTTGTGTTTAACTGTTAAATATTTAGCAGAAAATAAATATTTATTTATATCTTAAATCTTGGGTTCTAATATAAATATTTAGCTTATATCTTAAATCTTGCGTTTTTATAAAAACCAAGATTTAACATTTAAATACATTTTTATTTTATCACAAATCTTGGTTAAATAATGTTATATTTAGCAAAAAATAAATATTTATTTATATCTTGAATCTTGGGTTCTAAATTACACATTTAGCTTATAGCTTAAATCTTGCGTTTGTAAATTCAACATTTAGCTAAATCTAAATCTTTCGTTTAAATCTTTTGAAAAATATACTAATTAGCCCCGCCCCTTGGTGACTGGTATCCAATGGAGGGAGGAGGGGAAATAGTGATGGGGGTAATTGAGGGTCTTCTAGCGAAGTGTGAAACTTGATGTTACATATATTAATTCCTATATTAATTTCTGTTTGACACACATTATTTACATAGCCTACACACAGATAGCGTCTGTTATAATAATGTAATATGTCCAGCGAACTAACTAGATAGCATAGGCTACGTTGGGCGTTTCGATTTCTTATGGTGAAGTTGAATATTGACAGCCAGCCAAGCCAAATAACAAACTGGCAGCTTGATTCAACAGATGGTTAGTGAGCTAGCTCGCTAACCTGTCTGTCGGTAATGTTATAAAATAGCAGGAACAAACTCGAAACATTAAAACTACCATGAGCACTACGTCTATAGCTAACGTTAATTGATGTAAAAAGCGAATTGACGTTGACAAACTGGGGGCCAGCAGTCTGACAAGACTGGTTAATAAAGTCGTGAGTGTCTGGCTAGCAAGGGGTTTGCCTGCTTATGTGTTATCACACATTGACATGGTTACAATTGTCATACAAATACAGATAATAGCTAATTCTGCAAACCTTGCGTCTCCATCAAACTATATGTGACTCAATTTGTTGCGTATTTTCCCTGAAGTTTCTCAACAGGGGCACTAGAGAGCACTGGTGGACTTTAAAGAAATGTTCATGCTGAGACAAAAAAAGCTCCAGAATGGTGATTGTGTTAGAATTCATATCATTTTAATTTTGAAGAACTGTGCTCTACTTTACAGTCCATGTGTGTCAAATGGTGTAGCCTATTTGAACTGTCACAGTGTGCCTAAGCAGGTCACTATAGCCTATTGTGCATCCTTTGTCGAAATGGCAGAGGCCAGTCTGAAGTAAACAGTCGTCCTTATAAACGGACCAGTATACACGGATCACTCCACGTAATAGTTAATAATCATATAGCTTACAGCAATTTTAACAAACGCAGATAGAGAAGGGTTTTTTCAGTGGTCCGTGTGTAGCCTATAGACGTTTACTATCATCTTGTAGCGGTTAACGCTCAGACATTTAATAGTCTGTATCGCACTATGGGGCACTATACTGAAAGCAGACATAGTGGTCCGTGAGTGGTCCGTGGACACACTTATTAGTTGACCTAGATTTCCATTTTTAAAATAATCCTCAATTACCCCCATCACTATTTCCCCTCCTCCCTCCATTGGATACCAGTCACCAAGGGGTGGGGCTAATTAGTATATCTTTCAAAAGATTTAAACGAAAGATTTAGATTTAGATCAATGTTGAATTTACAAACGCAAGATTTAAGCTATAAACTAAATGTGTCATTTAGAACCCAAGATTTAAGATATAAATAAATATTATTTTTTTTACTAAATATTTAACTGTTAAACACAGATTTGTGGTTAAAAATAAATATATGAATTAAATCTTAAATCTTGCTTTTGAAAAATGTAAAATTTAAGATTTAAACTAAATCTTATTTTTAAAAATAAATATTTATTTTTAAAACCAAGATTTGAGATTTTAATTAAATATTTATATTTGACTAAATATGTTGTTCTGAAACAGAGATTTAAGATATAAGCTAAATATATATTTTTGAAAACTCAGATTTAACATTTATGTTATATATTTAGGACATGCTTATTTGAGATGTATCAATTAAATCTTAAAATATGAACTAAAAGGTTTATTTAGCATGTCAGTTCATTATTGGGGAAAAAAACTAGCATAAATCTTCAGGAAATAAATCTTTACGCAAAATCTGAGAAAAAAAACACAGGAAAACCATGTTGTGTTTTACTTTACATTTGGCACCCCATAGCTACGTCTCCAAATTTTATATGGGCAAACCAACCAATCAGATATTAGAAAAATATATTATTTTGATGTAGCATTTTTATGCTTAGCCGAATCATCTGTAGCTCTAATAGCCTCATGACGGTGCTACGGGCGCCGACTTCATATTGTCGGATTACATTTTTTCTGGATTTGGCTTCAAAATGGCCAATAGGATAGCAATGCATTTTTTGATGACCAATGACAAAATTACAGTAAAGTACGCTCAAAAAAATAACTATAACGGTGATTTATTATTGGATGGGCAGATGATACCTCTGGGTGGGGAAGGCTTATCTCTGGGTGGGCAATGTTCACCTGTAGACACACCCCTGCTGCCTACGGGGACATTTTTAGGATAAGGGCTGAAACACAAGTTACATGTTTCTCATGACACATGTTCAGAAAAATCTCTTGGCCCTATGTATGGAACCAGAAATGCTGAAGATCATCTTTGGCCGTTTTGTTTTTATATTATTTTCATTGTTTGTTTGTTTTTGTCATTTGTGTTTTGTATTTTTCCCTCTAATATTATCTTTTTTAATGTAATGTCAGTAAATTTTAATCATTTTAATCATAGACTTAATAAAGCACAAGCACAAAACACTCTAAGATGATCTTAACTCGAAGATGCTTTTGAAAAACGGGGCCCTGAATAGTTGGCAAACTAAACAATTTTTTTTGCTTCAAACACGTAAAGTATTTTCTTCATTTTTATTTTATTATTTGTTGCAACCAATTGGATCTTTTGTCTATAGTGTTTATATTACACAACCTATATGCGGGCTATGCGTTGACATAGTGGTTATCACTGTCGCCTCACAAGAAAAAGGTTCTGGGTTCGAGTCCAGGTCCGGGTTCCTCTCTGCGTGGAGTTTGCTTGTTTTCCCTGTGTTTGTGTAGGTTTTCTCCGGGTACTCTGGTTTCCTCAAAACACCAAAAACACCATGACAGGTTAGGTATACTCCTGCCATTGCCCTTGACCGATGCACTGATTGGCCTCAGAACTACAGTTGGTTTCCGGGTGCTGCACTGAGGCTGCCCACTGCCCCTAAGTAGTTAAGAAGAGTCAAATGCAGAAGCCATATTGCCCCACACCCACAGGATCAATAAAGTATAACTGAACTTACATGTCCATGCACCTTGTATGAAGTGCATATGCACAAAATAACGCAGGTAAGGTTCACATGTCAACATACAGACACCAACATGGAGAAGTTACAATGATGCTGCTTTATTTCAATGGCCTGCACTTCAAAGGCAGGACTCGCATGCAATAGCAATTGATGGTAAGACAGCGGAGAAGAGCTATCACATGCGGTGTCTTAATGAAAGGCCTTCTTGCTGCAGCAATCTCCACTACCTCTGTTGAGAGAAGGCGTTGGATTCACAGCAGGACCTTGTTGTGCACTGCTTCGATGGTTTGAAATGTTTAGAAAATATTTGTGACATTGTCTTTCCCTTCGTCTTTCCCAACAAAAAACTCCTTTACACCCATCAATTCCAGGCAGGAAGCGTGAAGGAGTAGGCTAGCGGTTGTGGTGGCTCGCTACTGGTGCTGGATATCGCACTATTGCACACCTCCCGTGTTTGTGCCCTTCATCTGCCTCTGACAATTCAGGACATTGATGAGAAGTATAGACAGGGGTAGGGAATGAGTGGGATGCAGCCCCAATTCAGTGGTAGCAGCTAAATTAACTGTTACATAATTAGAATCACATAATTAGATGTAGATTAAGCAGTAGGCCCAACTGAATAGGAATCAGTTGGATTTTTTTTTTCAATATACTTTGTCACAAGTGAATAGGAATGCATTGGTGGTAAATATTCCGAGGAGAAGTCAAACCTAGCCTAATAAAAGCCTAACAATAAATCAATTTTATGAAAAACGAATTTGATTTGATATAAGCACGGTTCTACATGGGGGCATCCTCCTGCATAACGTTTACAAGGGAATATACCTGGCCGTATTATAGCGTCAATTGTCTTGACTGACAAATAGCTGATAGTGTTGGGAATTATTGTTGGGAATTCCATTAAATCCATTGGTCACCTGTGACAATATGTATTGATTATATTTGAATATGTATCACCTGTAAACTGTATCACCTGTGACAATATGTATTGATAGTATCTGAATATGTATCTATGAAATGTATCATGTGCACCAAAACACAATAAAATATATAAGGTATAATGTTAGAAGCACATAATACACTTTCACAGCAGGTATAATGTGAGCACAAAAGCACATAATGTTAGATCAAATGGAAGCACGCTTTCACAGCAGCGCAACTCTGTTTTTGGGAGATGTGGGAGCGCGGGAGCACCTGGTATTTTTTAAGGGTCTGTTGGAAGGTGGGGGAGCGCCTGGTATTTTCCAAAGGCAGACTAATTAAAATACACTCACAGTTACACAGAAACGCATAAAAAATAATGAGGAAAGTTTACAAAAATAGAGCAATCATAATGACATGAAGGTATTATTAATTTTCGGTGCTTTCCAGAGTTCAGTTTAAGGTTTCCATCCACAGAAGAGATCAGACAGAGACTGGACATGCGCGGACATGCGCACTGAGGAAACCATCGTGGCTTGAGAAGAGACACCTGATTGGCGAAAGACGGGAGAATGGGATGGACAATCTGATAAGAAACTGTATAAAGATGGACTGTAAACCAAGAATAATTGAGTGTCCCTGCGGAGGAGTGTCCCTGCGGAGGAGTGTCTCCTGCGGAGATGTCATGACCTTGATCGTGCGGTGTATGGGATAAGGTCTGGCATTTTTGATAGTCTCTGCGGGGGCACTACGCTGGACTTTTGTTGTATGTTTAATGAAATAAAGTCTAGCATTCTCTGAGAATTACTGCCTCATTCTCTTTATTTAAACACTTTGAAATTTGAGAGCAAAAGTTGAGAACTCTGAATTTTCTTGAGAACTCTGAAAATCTTGTCGCTTGGAAACCACGACAAACTTGGCGTCACGAGAACAGGATAGGATCAAGGCTGATTGCGGTGCAGACGGGAGGAGGAGACGGGAGGAGGAGACGGGGGAGGGTCCTTCCAGCCGGCTAATTGACAGAAACCAAGGTAAGCGAAGTTAATCTTATATCGCTTGAGAATACCTTGTTGAAATATATGTATAGATATAGTGGAAAAAATAAATAAATAAAAAGGGCTCTCTCTCTGTCTCTCCCTTTCCCTGCTAAAAACCAGTGACCAGACACCTTGCCTATTAAAAAATCCTGTGCAAAAGTAAAGATAAAGTTTGATAAAAATTGTGTAAAGGAGGACGGCGGTAATCTGAGAGAATCATTGCGCAAGCGATATTTTGTATGAAAGTGAGTGAAAGAGTAACACCTGGGCAGAGGTTGTTATATTAAACGCTAACTGCAGGTGTTGGAGTGAATGGAAGTTTGGGTGGTCAGAGCTACAAACTTGAAGTCAGCAATAAAACGTACGGAGTGAGAGAAGAGGGGGTCCACTGAGAGACCAGAGAAGAGTGTTGTGTAAGAGAGGGTCCACTGAGAGACCAAAGAAGAGTGTTGTGTAAGAGGAGGTCCACTGAGAGACCAGAGAAGAGTGATGTGCATGGTGTGAAATAAAATAAAAGCGTGCGTGCTGATAAAGAACGAATGATGATGTAATAAATGATTGTTTTTTAAATTTGTTGATACAAGATATGCATTTTGAGGTTTTGACGTATCATGAAAACGGGAAAATAACTGAAAGACATATACACAAAGAAGGTTGTGAATTGGTAAAAAATAATAAGTATATAATAGAAAGAAACATCAAAGGAGAAATAGAACTTGCATTTGAAATTACGAGAAGTGAGTGGCATGAAGCTAAATTAACGGCAATGTTACACAGACGGTTTGTGCAAAAATTTGAAGTAATAGAGAGTTATAAACATTAATAAAGAAAAAGAAAATAGTAGAACAAATTAATAACTTAATCTGTTGTGTGGATAAAATTGGGGAAATAAGGTGCATAATAAAAAGTGATAAGCTAATAAACGGGAAAAACTAGAACTTGTATAAGGAAAATACACAGCGTGAGTAGCACGCAGAAAAATTTAAGGCTATATTACAAGGAAAGCTTGTTCAGAAAATTAGAATAACAGAGAGTGATAAAGAATAATAAGGAATAAATAAGGTAAAAAGAATAAATGGGATAATATGAACATTTATTTGATATCTGAACAAACATATGGTGCCTGAATAAGAAAAGTATTTTAAGCATTTCAAGTGTGTTAAAAAAGAACTCGGATAATTTGGAAAAAGTCGCGCGAATGAATACGTGAAATAGAATATTAAAAATATAAAAATAAGAAAGGGATATAAAATACTGCAGTTACATTAGTGCGAGTGAGAAATAATTTAGGAAATAATCTAAGTGATAAAAGAAAGTAAAACAATAAAATAAGTAACAACGGAACAAATATACAAAAGGTATAATAATTTATAGAATAAGTTAAGAATTATCGATTGCCTGAACAAAACATATGGTGTTTAAATAAGGAGGAAAAAGTTTTAACAATAGTTTAAAGTAAATTTAAAAAGATTGAAAGAATTCTAGAAATAAAACTGTGTGACTAAAGTATGAGAATTAAAATATAAAAGAAGCATAGATCTAAGTGTTAATGGTAAATAACGAAGTGAAGAATAAAAATTATATGAACTAGTTGAAGTTAAAAAGACAAGAGTAATTAAAAGAAACGAGGAATGATAATTACAAATACGCATTGGTTAATAGAAAGAAGAGGTGGTTTATTTTGTGAGAAACACTCAATACGTTGGGATCAGACAAAAAAGAGGAAAAACAAGCCCAAGAGGTAGCAGCTAATTTAAGGATATGGTTAAAGCTGCAAGAGGAACAAGAGAAAGGGAAAATTGACATAAAGGCCGAACGAGAAGCAATGATAAAAGAAAGTTGAATAATGGAGGAAATGTTCAGACAAAAGATAAAAGAGATGGAAGTACAGCTGATAAAACAAGAGGAAGAAATACAAGAGCTAAAAAAGAAAGAAAAAGGGCACCAAACTAGGAGTGAAAAAAAGAAAAAAGCTACAAG
This sequence comes from Ilyophis sp. 1 JC-2022, assembly GCA_022702515.1. Taxonomy (NCBI): domain Eukaryota; kingdom Metazoa; phylum Chordata; class Actinopteri; order Anguilliformes; family Synaphobranchidae; genus Ilyophis; species Ilyophis sp. 1 JC-2022. Next base: position 81,470,417 of record CM040394.1, read on the forward strand.
GCAAGAATGGGGAAAACAAAGAAAAGAAAGAGCAAAAGAGGACCAACAGGAGGAAGACAGGGTGAGGGAACAGGAAGAAGCGCAAGAAGCAGTGGGAAACCAGAAAGTGAGAGGGGAAAGTGGTGATGAGGAGGAATTATTTGAGGGAGCAGAGGAAGAAAGAGATGGTGAAGTAAGTGAGGAGAGAATGAGTACAAGGAGCAGAGATGGTGAAGTAAGTGAGGAGAGAATGAGAACAAGGAGCAGAGATGGTAAAGTAAGTGAGGAGAGAATGAGTACAAGGAGCAGAGATGGTGAAGCAAGTGAGGAAAGAATGAGAACAAGGAGCAGAGATGGTAAAAAAGTGTGTCCAATGCTGATGAAGGGACCACTCCCACAGTATGTTCCCTGGGCTGCCCAGGACCTCCAAAATCTGATCACAACCCTGCCGGAAATACAGGATAGAGCGGCCATTTGGGTGGGGAAGCTGGGGGAGGAGGTGGTGGGAAGGATGCTGGCGCTGGGAGATGTGAGGGCCCTACTCAGAAAGGTAGTGGGAAAGGAAAAAACGCTGGAAATAATGGCTCAAGCTGGTTACAGGCAAGCAGACAGATACGAAGTGGATAGGGGAAAATTTGACCTGTATAGGAAAAATATATGGGACACTCTGAGGGAAGCCTACCCCACAAGGCCGAGCATAGCAATGCTGAAGGGGGTGGCTATGAAAGAGGGGGAGTCTCCAGCAGCATTTGTGGAGAATCAATTCAGAAACTGGAGAATGACACTGGATAAAGACATACAGAGGGATCCCATTATGACAGCAATGTTTCGCACAGCCATCCTAGAAGGACTGCCAGAGCTTGCCAAAAACCGCCTGGAGAAGGATCTAAGTGTGCATTCCATGTCACACAGAGAGTTTGTGGACCATGTGATCCATGCTGTGGAAAGATGCCACCTGGAAGAAACAAAGCAACCAGGAGCGGGAGGTGCAAAGAAAACTTTTCCAGATGACACACAGAAAATAGCACCAATCATGGCAGACTTCACATGGCAAGAGCCAGAACCCCCGCTCTCTGAGGGGGGCCTGAGCGGATCCCAGCCGGTCATCATCTATAGTTTCGCTGGAGTTCCTCCGCCAGCGTTCCCAACACCAGTGTACGTTCAAGGGGCAATGCAGGGAGCCCCGCCACAAAACTGGGGGCAAGGGAACAAAGGGGGAACTGGACAGAACCAAGGGAACAAAGGACAGGGGAATCAGAATAGGGGACAAGGTCAAGGAGGTTATGTGCACAATCAGCAGGGACCCCCTCAGGGTCCAATATGCTGGGGATGTGGGCAAATAGGGCATGTAAAGAGAAACTGCCGTAATGGCCCTCCACAGCAGCAGTAGCAGTCAAGAGCCCCAGGTTTTTAATCAAGTGCTAAGAGCAGATTTACAGGGAGGACTTATTAGTGTGTTCAAGTTCACAAGAACAATGTGAAATAGATCATTTAAAGCTCTTAGAAAAATTTGCGCAAAAAGGGCACAAGGTGTCCAGAAAAAGAAAAAAGCTACAATACTGCCAACAGGATCAAAGTGAAAACACACCCACTGAGGAAAATAATGAAAGAAGCAGGACAAGATAATTTAAGAAACAAATTAAAGTGAGATGTGGATGCAGACAGTGTTTAAAAGTGTAAAAAAAATAAAATAATTTAACACAAGCTCCAGCTCTAGCCTTACCAAATTATGACAAGCTATTTGAACTATATGTGTCAACAAAAACAGGAGGAATTTCTACAGCAATGTTACTGCAGGAAACTTGTAAAGGAAGGAAAAAACAGCCTATAGCTTATTACAGCACTAAGCTAGTTGAGGTGGCTTTCGGCTATCCACCCTGCTATCAGGACTTGGCAGGAGTGTGGTGGGCCTATGAAAAAGCAGTAGCAGTAACAACAGGGTATCCAATAACGATATACACCCATCACAGAGTGGCAGAGCATTGATGATCTGTTGTCTGTTATCTGTTTTGAGGTCTTTTCTCACCAGAATTGTGGGTGCATATCCTCTGGTGGCTAAAGCGACCCAGACCACAGAGGATCATCAGCTGGTAATTAACCTGGCCGCAGACAAACAGCGGCTTGGACTGATGAAACACCACAAAAGGGGAACTGAAATGTATCGGGTCAAGCTAATGAAATATGAGAATGTGCAAACTCTTCATTATGAGCAACCAGAGTATTGTGTTTGTTATGAATAAGAGAAAGAGTTCAGAGTTGTAAGAGGAGTGCAACCTTTTTCTCCTTCCTAGACAAAGGTGGGAGGTTTTTTGGTTGTGCGTCTCAGGGCCCTTAGTCACCTCTGGAACGGGCGATAGAGCTATATTTACTTATATTTAGAAAAGTTAGGATACATATTCATACTTAATATGGGTGCCTCTTGACACCTGCTCCAGATATGACAGAGGATAGGGTAGTATTAAACTGTAAGTATGAGAGGGGGGAGTGGCTGTATACCGCGATTGGTGGCGTATCTCCGCGTTCCCCTGTAGCACTGCAGAATTAAAATAACGCCTGGAACACTGGTATGCTATACAAATACCAGTCACCCCCTTTGTGGAAGAACATACATGCATTCTAATAATTGAGACATTGTTTAAATGTGTCCATGGGCTTCTATATAAAATTTTTTTACTCATATATTTTTTCAGTGCTGCATGGATTGAAGCGGGATGGACGGCCGGGAAGTGTCAGTGCATCAGAGATAAACGGAAGGCAGAGTGGTACTACTGCCTTTGAAACTGTGTGCAGACCACTCGGCTGTCCGACTGCTGAATGTCCTGCAGTCCAAAATTGTTGTGTTAAACATATTTTACTCTTATAATCTTAAAACATGTATACAAGCGCCAGATCAGATAAAAGCGGCTAGGCAGGGGACTAGGCCCCCCGAACCTAGCCGCTAACAGGCGGCGGCGGAATTGCAAAGTTCCGAGGGCACGTTAAAAACTATCTATAGTGCAGGGGAGAAGACTGAAGGCCCCCGTGTCTGATGAAGTATGAATAGACATACTGCCGTGGTACCGTCTAGTCGGCGTGGCTGTCGCATGTAAGTGTGCAGGCAGTACGTGGTACGTGGATGACAGTCCACACCTAGCAGAGGGGCGTAAGAGACGACCTCTGTGAACAGGCAAGGCTGGTGAAAACGGTCAAAGTTTCTATACCCATAGCAAAGTGGGATAGGGATCAGACCGTCGGTTCCTAAACGGGTGGTTAATAGCTACTACGGGGTCCTGATTAGATGCAGGACTGGGGATCGCTATCGACTGGGTCACCGGCCGGTCGGGTCGCATACAGCAGTAAGACCAAGAGTGGCTTCCCTGTGGTGGAGCACCTGGGTGGCTTCCCTGTGGTGGAGCGCCTGAGTGGCTTCCCTGTGGTGGAGCGCCTGGGTTGCATCCCTGTAGTGGAGCACCTGAGTGGCTTCCCTGTAGTGGAGCACCTGAGTGACTTCCCTGTAGTGGAGCGCATGGGTTGCATCCCTGTAGTGGAGCACCTGGGTGATGTCCCTGTAGTGGAGCCCATGGCCGCTGCGCTCGGCTCAATGTACAGTCAGGCCACTATAAGCTGAAACCGAACGAGTTAGTAAGCGAGTAGTGCTTTCTGTGATCAGTGTTTTTGAAAAGAAAGCATTGGGAAGCAGGAAAGCTGAATTTCCTTTCACTCAGAGGAGTTTGGGGAAAGGAATTCAGCGGAAAGGGATCTAGCCTGGAGCTGCGCCCCAGACAGCAGGAGGCTCGAAGGATCTAAGTGGGCCAGGCATCAAGGACTACTGACTGCGAGACAGTTGATCTCATTTTGCTGTATACATGGCATAATCAATTTTACAAATTTGTTTTAATTATGTACTCTTATATTCTTTTTATACTGCAGGTGTGATGCAGACTGGGCGGCTGGGGAGTGTCGCTGCATCAGAGAAAAGCAGAGGGCGGAGTGGTACTGCTGCCTTTGGAATTGGGTGCGGACCCCTCAGCTGCCCGGCTGCTGAAAAACCTGCAGTGGAACAATCTGATAAGTATATCTTAAAGAAAGGTACCCAGTTATCGCACCATATAATTTAACAGCAGTGAAAGGATGGTGGTTTAGTATGGTTACAGCCATACACTAGTATACGTTATGTGGAAGGACCAATGGGCCGTGTGAGCTTAAGAAATGTAGGGAATGATGGAAAAAAGGAGCATTGGAAATATGAACACTCTCCTACAGAACTGTAGTATAATGGAATTGGTGATGGTGAGGCTAATAAGCCTCAAAGGGGGGATTGTTGGGAATTATTGTTGGGAATTCCATTAAATCCATTGGTCACCTGTGACAATATGTATTGATTATATTTGAATATGTATCACCTGTAAACTGTATCACCTGTGACAATATGTATTGATAGTATCTGAATATGTATCTATGAAATGTATCATGTGCACCAAAACACAATAAAATATATAAGGTATAATGTTAGAAGCACATAATACACTTTCACAGCAGGTATAATGTGAGCACAAAAGCACATAATGTTAGATCAAATGGAAGCACGCTTTCACAGCAGCGCAACTCTGTTTTTGGGAGATGTGGGAGCGCGGGAGCACCTGGTATTTTTTAAGGGTCTGTTGGAAGGTGGGGGAGCGCCTGGTATTTTCCAAAGGCAGACTAATTAAAATACACTCACAGTTACACAGAAACGCATAAAAAATAATGAGGAAAGTTTACAAAAATAGAGCAATCATAATGACATGAAGGTATTATTAATTTTCGGTGCTTTCCAGAGTTCAGTTTAAGGTTTCCATCCACAGAAGAGATCAGACAGAGACTGGACATGCGCGGACATGCGCACTGAGGAAACCATCGTGGCTTGAGAAGAGACACCTGATTGGCGAAAGACGGGAGAATGGGATGGACAATCTGATAAGAAACTGTATAAAGATGGACTGTAAACCAAGAATAATTGAGTGTCCCTGCGGAGGAGTGTCCCTGCGGAGGAGTGTCCCTGCGGAGGAGTGTCTCCTGCGGAGATGTCATGACCTTGATCGTGCGGTGTATGGGATAAGGTCTGGCATTTTTGATAGTCTCTGCGGGGGCACTACGCTGGACTTTTGTTGTATGTTTAATGAAATAAAGTCTAGCATTCTCTGAGAATTACTGCCTCATTCTCTTTATTTAAACACTTTGAAATTTGAGAGCAAAAGTTGAGAACTCTGAATTTTCTTGAGAACTCTGAAAATCTTGTCGCTTGGAAACCACGACAATAGCTTTCCAATTAATTCTGGGGCTGATATTTTGCTCAATACCCGCGTGCCACTTGCATCGGCTATTCAAGTAAATAGGCCTATAGCAAAGCTATTTTATTAAGATCTATTTATTACAAATTTTATAGTTATTTTGTTCAATCACATGTCCAGAACATTCCCCCAACGGATCACAATTCTGACTTCAACATGCGGACATTTCTTTCCATATGCTGCACAATCGTTGTTGAGGGTGAGAGTAGCAGAACCAATTATAACTAAAATGCTTCTATATACTATTCCACGTGATCAAAATATGTGTCCTTGGTTCGGGGTGTTCAATGGGTAGCCTACATGAATTTTGCAACTCAACCAAATGACTTTCATTTTTATTTTTTTTATTTGACTGAATCTGCGTCTTTTCCGAAAATGTGTTAATGTTCCTCGGACTCTAGAATGATTGTTAGCGATGTTATGGCACATGAATAAACGGAGAGTTAGAAAAGTAGCCTATTATTAAACCTAGATATGGTGAAGCTCTAGCTTCGTGGGCCTGAAAAAGATACGATACCTAACCGATGTCTTTAAAAAGCCTAAATAAATGCATTGATAAACATATTTGATACGTCCAGAAGTGGTTTAATAAATAGGCTCCCGAGAACACACTAGAATAAATAGGCACATTTCATAGTTACTTTATTATATTTCAGCATAATTTGATTTATTTTCTTAGAACAGGCCTGTGCCGCAGTTAAAACGTAATAGTAGGCTAATATCAACCTTTCAATTAAATCAACCCCCTTCAAAACAACAAATAAACTACCCAACTAAGGTTTATCAATGAATGTATATTACTTTAATTGGGAAAGATACAACACATTTCATCCCATTTTGGTCCATTACTGTACGGATTCCTTTGGGAAGAAAAATAACCGATCAAGTTTAGAGACAGTCAACCAAGAAAACGCGTACTAGACTGCGTTGCAGACGAAGAAATCGAAAACATACACGCAGTTACAAGTGTTGTGACGCTTCGAAGATTTGATAATTTTCTTTATGACGTCACAAGGGGGCGCTACATAAGAGCATGAAACGTGAACGCTCGTCCTCTTATTCTGACCATGGAGGAGACGAAACGGAGAATACAATGCTCATTTAAAATAACGAGATTAAATTACGTATTCAGTCATTTCAACTTTGACTATACCAAATAGGCTAGTTAAATCTTAAATAAGAAGTTGGTGGAGGAATTAAGTAAACATGGTAAATATTAAGATTTCAAAGAGTTATTATGGCTTAACTGTAGATACCTTAATTGGATGTTTTAGCCTGTACACTAGCTCAATAACGTTGTTCTTAAGTATTATTTAACTAGCCTAACTGTTCTGTTTCTTTTCAGGCGCCGCACAAACATTCAAATAAAGAAGTGATAACATTGATGGGCGAACAAGCCTGTGGCCATCCTCCTCCTGTATGTTGATTATTTTACTTCTAAATTCGTAACCTTTTTATTCATGAGGCTAGCGATTCAAGTTGTCATGCGCTGATGGTATATTGTGACGGTAACACAATGTCACCAGGGTTTACAGGGAAATAATTGACAATCAGAACCTTTCTTTTCAGGATTTTAGAGTGTGTTAAGAAGTATAAGCAACATTTCCAAAAAGGAACATTTGTTTCAGAAATGGACAGTGCTCTTATTTCAACCTTATTTCAGCTTGTATGATTTTGTATTGGGCTCACGTCTGTTGCGAGTTTCGAACTGAAGCGCTCTGTACAAAATGACACAATTGAACTGCTGAGAAGAATGCTCTGCATGTAAGAGACCATTAACTCTAAACTCCACGGCACCTTTATACTGAAATGGGTTCAGTTGCTGTTTATCTTGAGTCCAATTGAGGTTAAAAACCTCCAGATCTTATGTCCCTCCCTGAGGAGAGTGTGACTGTTGAGATGTCATTGCCCTTATTGAGTTCCAAACTGTGGGTTGGGACCTACTGATGGGTCATGGGAAGGGTTGAGGAGGAGGGCCCAAAAAATAACATGTGAAAACCAACAAAATAACTGGATACTGAGGTGCCAGTTACTGTCAGGGCTGCTAACTGTACCCACTGACATAGTTAACTGCACCGACTGACATAGCTAACTGTACCCACTGGCATAGTTAACTGTACCCACTGACATAGCTAACTGTACCCACTGACATAGCTAACTGTACCCACTGACATAGCTAACTGTACCTGTACCCACTTGCATAGTTAACTGTACCCACTGACATAGTTAACTGTACCCACTGGCATAGTTAACTGTACCCACTGACATAGCTAACTGTACCCACTGACATAGCTAACTGTACCCACTGACATAGTTAACTGTGCCCACTGACATAGCTAACTGTACCCACTGACATAGCTAGCTGTACCTGTACCCACTGACATAGTTAACTGTACCCACTGGCATAGCTAACTGTACCCACTGACATAGCTAACTGTACCTGTACCCACTGGCATAGTTAACTGTACCCACTGACATAGTTAACTGTACCCTCTGACATAGTTAACTGTACCCACTGACATAGTTAACTGTACCCACTGACATAGTTAACTGTACCCTCTGACATAGTTAACTGTACCCACTGACATAGCTAACTGTACCCACTGACATAGTTAACTGTACCCACTGACATAGTTAACTGTACCCACTGACATAGTTAACCTTAGTTGTTTTTTGCAACTCAGGGTAGACAGTAACTACTTAACCTGGGCTATCTGAAAAACTAAGTGTCTGAGGATGACAGCCTTTAATGACCTTGTGTGCCAGCCCCTCTTCTCTGCCAACACGGTTTAATATTGGATAATATGATCCTAGGGGGGAAATGTTACAGGTACATTTATATTTGCACCTGTCCTATATTCTGATTGGTGTCCCTTTGTGTTTTGCCTTCAAGAATGAAGGGATATATTTCACCATACAGGGAAAGGTCCCTGACGGGCTGGCAGAGTGTGAAAACGTAAAGGAAAAGCTAATGAACCAAGGAGACTTGGTAAGCAAATAACTGAAACAACAAAAACATTGCGAGTGTTGTCGTACTGAGCCATATCACATTCTCACATTTAAACTCAATGGTTGTGTCAGCTTTTTTTTTAAACTCAGGTGTGACATTGACAGTACGAGAGTTCTCCAACTACTTAGTTGCCACCTTATTGGATAGCTTATTGTGCAGGCAGCTTCATTCTTTAAAAACCAGAAGTTTGCGTTCTAGTTGACTTGTAGTATTGGTATTACATGCTGTGGCTAACTGTCACAAATTATGTTTCTAGCTAGCTACAAGCCAGATAAAATGAGCAAGCAGTCAAGTAATAGCGAAGGAGAAAAGACAAAAGGAAATCAATCTTGTGGCCGACTTGGCTCTTGCCTGCCTAGTTGTATATAGTCATTCAACTTAATGACCTTAAAGTTTTGCTAGCTACTTCATTTGCCTGTCTGTTTCTAGCAATTGATAAATACAAGTTAGAACAGTCATCTAACAGCCATTTGAATTCTAAATTTAATATATAGAATTAGAATATTATAAGTTTCTATTAGGTACCTGATAGTTATGACAACCACATCTGAAATGCAAAACAATGGCATGCTTTTATATAGTATAAACTTTATATCTCTGAAAACCTATAATTTAAAGCTCTTGGAATGGAGAGTGAATTAGCGCTCGCTGAAAACCACTGTTCCTCCTGTCACAACATTGAACGCACATAGCGAGCGCATATTGGACAGGCGAGGAAAGTGAACGTGTGTTGTGCCCTGTGGAACAGAAGTATTGTAAGCTAACTGGAGGTCTGTACATACTTCCTGTAATGACTGTGCTTCCCCACGTTGCAGAGCCATGCTAATTCCCACGAGGCTTCTCAGCAGCTCCCTGTTTGTAAAGAGATTCTGCGATCTAAGACGCCCCTGAAGACGAAGAGGAGAAAAAAAGCGCGGAACAAAATCAAAAGTGCGAATAAAGAATCGTTAGCGCTGAAACAGAACAACAGAGAAAAAGAGAAGAAGGAAAAGCAGGAGAGAAAAGAGAAGGAGAAAAGGCAGGAGCAGGAGAGAAAAGAGAAGGAGGGAGAAAGAATTTGGCTGGAAGAGCAGAGAGCGATGGAGAAACTTCTCGAGAAGGAGAGGAAGGAGAAAGAGAGGAGGCGAGCGGAGCAGCAGAGGACGAGGGAGAGAGAGAAGCGAGAGAGCCAAGAGAGAGCCAGGCAAGAGGAGGAGGGGAAAATGCGACTGAAGGAGCTGGAGGTGGTGGAGAGGGAGATGAGGACGCTGGCGAAGATGATCGTCGATAAACAGGCGGAGAGAAGGAAAATGGAGGAACAACGAAAGAGAGAAAGGGAGAGGAAACAAACTCAGGAGGCGGAAAGAAAGGAACAGGTGGAGAAGGACAAGCAAGCGCAGGAAAGACTGATGAGAGAAAACGAAAGCAGGATAGAGGAACTGGAGAGGAGAGAAATGGAGGCCAAAAAGCAGACGGAGGAGCGGCTTGCGAGAGAAAGGGAAAAGAAGAGACTCCTGGAGTGGGAAAGGAGAGAAAAGGAAAAGGCAGAGGAGAAGTGGCGAGCCGAGATAGAGCGGAGGGAAAAGGAGGACACCAAAAACAGAGAAAGACTGGAGAGGGACGTGCAGGAGATGACCAAAAGGAAAGAGAAGGAGGAACAGAAAAGGCAAGTGGAAAAAGAGAGGAGCGGAGAGCGGGAAAGGATGATTCAGAAGCGGATGGAGAAAGAGCAGGAAGACTCGAACAGGAGAAACGAAAGCGAGCAGTTGAAAAAGGAGGTACAGAAAAGGATACTCCAGGAGAAGATGAGGAGGGAACAACAAAAGCAGGAGCAGAGGCAAGCGGAGGAGGAGCTAAAGAGAGAGGCGGAGGAGAGGAACGCCCGGGAGAAGCAGAGAAAGAAGGACGAAAAGGAGGAGAAAGTGCGAGCGGAGGAACGGCTGAAGAAAGAGAGGGAGAGCAAACTTCAGGAAAAGATTGAGGAAGAGAAACAAAAGGAGGACGAGAGGAAGCGACTGGAGGAGACGAGGAAGAGGGAAGAGAGAGAGAATAAAACTAAAGAGAAGAGGAAGGTGGAGGCAGAACTGGCGGAGGCGAAAAAGCAGCGGGATGAGCGGAGGCGGACGGAAAGGCTGGTGAAAATGGCCGAGAAGGACAAGAGAGGGAAGGAAAAGCAAGAGAATCAGAGGCTTTTGGAGGAAATGAAACACGGGGAAAGGGAACGGAGGCGAATCGAAGTAGACAAGAGGAAACTAACGGAAAAAGAAGAAGAGCAAAAAAGATTGGAGGAACGGCAAAAAAGAGAGAAGGAGAGACAAAACGAGGAGAGGGAGAGAAAGACGAGAGAGAAAGAGGAGGAGAGCAAGAGGGCGGAGGACAAGAGGAAGAGAGAGAGAAAACTGAAAATTCAGGAGAAGGAGAGAAAGCAGAAGGACAAGGAGGAGGACAAGAGGTGGGAGGAGGACAGGAAGACGAGAGAAAGAGAGAGAGCGGCACAGGAGAAGGAGAAGAAAATGAAAGAACAGGAGGAGGAGAACAGGAGAGAGAAGGAGAGAGAGAGGAAAGAACGTTGTAGAAGAAAAAGGAAAGAAAGGGAGGATTTGGAACATCGGGAGAGGCAGAATTCTAAATTAGAAAAAAGGACAAAGGGGAGAGAATGGGAGAGGAAAGGCCACAATAAGGGAAAAAGTAAAGAAAGGGAGGAGTCGAAGAAGGAAGAAAAGGAAGAAGTCACAAATGGCGAAAGGGGGGATTCTGAAAAGAGGGAAAAAGACAAAAAGAGAGCGAGACGAATCAGAATCACGGAATCGGAGAATGCCGACGCAAAGAAGGCTGAAGAGACAAAAGTCAAAGGAAAGACCAAGAAAAGGCTTCAGAGGGCACATAGAAGGAAGGGAAAAGAGCTGCTGGAAGTGGGGCAGAAAGGTGAAACGTGTGAGAACCAATCCCATCTCTGCAGATCCACCACAGTGCCATAACGGCACACAGCTCCATAACGGCACACTGGAAAATCTGACAACTTTACCTTCAGTAGGCCTTCAGTCAGGCCTGAACTCATTTTACTGTGTTTGACTGTCTTGAATTCACCAATGAAGCATGACATGAATTTGTTTTATGTGAAGAAAACTCTTCCCAGACATAGAATGTTGGTATGAATATTAAAGATTGTACCTGACTAACATTTGTTTGAATACAGTGAAACGGTTACTGTTGAATATATTTTACTGATTGCATGAATAAATAAAAACTCTGAAATTCAAATCAAAACCGGAGGAATTTCTTAATACAGGGAAATTGATTCTCATGTAATGTACATGTAATATCCTGTTAGTCTTACAGTTTTTTTTTACAATTGCTATCAACCTTTTTTCAATTCTGTAGTCACATTTCCAAAACTCTTAACACAGTTAGCACAACATCAGTCTGTGTGGGCTATACAATGAACACATTTTTTGTTCCTTTGACACAAAATGCATACAGTTAACAGATTTTTAAAATGCTTGAACTTCTTTTACACACAAGCTCAACCAAAACAATGGATTTTTACTGGCAAATTTACAAATGCTTTCACACTGTATGTCAGAACAGATGTTCTACCCCGGACCTGCCATTTTCCGAGCATGGCCGGCGCCCTGTGGGAGCAGCAATTGGCTGCTCCGGGTGGGGGGGGGGGGGGGAGGAGAATGAGCATGAGCTTATGCATATAGCAGCCGGGGGGGTCGGAATCACGGTAGGCTCGTCGGGGGTGTGGCGCTCTGCAGGCTACGCTCTACCTTCGACGTACTGACGACGGACGGACAGCGATTCTATAGCGTTTGCTACACGGGGGGAATTGGGGGGAATAGGGGAAGAATAATTGGCTACTATTGGGAGAAAAAAGGAAAAAAAAAAAAAAAAAAAAAAAAAACAAAAAAGAACAGATGTTCTAAACCTTATAGGCTAAAGTTGAAGTGAACAGCAGTTCACATTGTAGATTGAAACACAAATATATGTCCTGTATTTTTTTCCATTGCTATTGAGAAACAGCTGATTGAAGTTATGCAAATAGACCCATATATCCACAGCTGATTCCCGTTTAGGAAACACACTCAGTTGTTGAGGTTCTTTCAATCGCATGACCATATAGTATAAAAAGGGGACCTCTTTGGGTGGAAAAAACATAATTGGCAAAAGGGCCACAGTTACTGTGCCGGGCCAGAGAGGAGCCAACAACACCATGTGCGCCGCAATCAATAACAATGGTGCGATCCTGCAAAAATGTGAGATTGGCCCCTACAACACCGACCGCCTTTTGCTCTTTTTAGAAGACCTGCATGAAAGACAGGTGCCGGAGGCAGAAAGGGGACAGGTGGGGGACCACTAGCCAATATACAGTCAAGCCGGAAAGTCTGCACACCCCTTTCACCTTCTCCACGTTTTATTACGTTACAGACTTATACTACAATAGGGAGTTCATTTTTTGCCTCAAACATCTACAAACAATAGCCAATAATGACGAAGTGAAAACAGGTTTTTAGAAAATATGCAATTTTATTTTACTGACAAAAATAGGTTATTTAGGGGCTACATATTTGTACACACCCTTAGCCTAATACTTGGTTGCTGCACCTTTGGCAGCGATTACAGCTTCAAGGCGTCTTGGGAAAGAAGCTACGAGCTTGGCACACTTGTTTCTGGACATTTTTGTCCATTCCTCTTGGCATATCCTTCCAAGCTCCGTCAGGTTAGATGGGGAGCGTCGGTACACAGCCATTTTCAACTCTTTCCAATGATGTTCAATTGGATTCAGGTCTGGGCTCTGGCTGGGCCACTCAAGGACATGCACAGACTTTCTCCGAAGCCACTCCTTTGTTCACTTGGCTGTGTGCTTCCAGTCGTTGTCATGTTGGAAGGTAAACCTTCGCCCCAGTCTGAGGTCCAGAGCGCTCTGGAGCAGGTTTTCTTCAAGGATCTTGGTGTACTTAGCTGCATTCATCTTTCCCTCTATCAGGACTAGTCGCCCCGTTCCCGCTGTTTCATCAAACCAGAAAATCTTGATTCTCATGGTTTGAGAGTCCTCTAGGTGCCTTTTGGCAAACCCCAAGTGGGCTGTGATGTGCCTTTTACTAAGGAGGGTCTTCCGTCTGGCCACTCTACCATAAAGGTGGAGTGATTGGTGGAGTGCTGCCTGGATGGTTGATCTTCTGAAAGGTTTTCCCATCTCCACAAGGATACGCTGGAGCTCTGTCAGAGTGACCCTCGGGTTCCTGCTCACCTCCCTGGCTAAGGCCCGTCTTCCCCGATTGCTCAGTTTGGCCAGGCAGCCAGGTCTAGGAAGATTCTTGGTGGTTCCAAACTTCTTCCATTTATGAATGATGGTGGCCACTGTGCTCTTTGGGACCTGTAAAGCTGCAGAGATTTTTCTGTACCCTTTTCCAGATCTATGCCTTGACACAATCCTGTTTCTGAGGTCTGCAGATAATTTATTTGACCCCATGGCTTGGAGTTTGCTCTGACATGCACTGTCAACTGTGGGACCTTATATAGGCAGGTGTTTGCAATCCCCAATCATGTCCAATCAATGTAATTTATCACAGGTGGACTCCAATTAAGATGTAGAAACATCTCAAGCAGTATCAGTGGAAACAAAATGCACCTCAGCTCACTTTTGGGTGTCATATCAAAGGGTGTGCACACTTGTGTACATATGATATTTAACATTTTGATTTTTAATAAATTAGCACAAATGTATAAAAACCTGTTTTGACTTTGTCATTATGGGCTATTTTGTGTAGAATTTTGAGACAAAAAATGAATTAAATCTATTGTAGAATATATTACGTAATAAAACGTCACAGCCTGGTTTGACGCCCATCCAAGGATGATGTCCCTTTTTCTTGTCCCTTACTCTCCTTTCCTCAACCCCATTGAAGAGTTTTTTTCAGCCTGGAGATGGAAGGTTTTCGTCGTCCACACGACCAAATGTCGCTCCTGGATGCAATAGATGCTGCATGCCAAGACATCACAGCTGAACACTGCCAGGCGTGAATAAGGCATGCCAAAGGATTCTTCCCAAGGTGCCTTGCCAGAGAAGATATAAAATGTATCTGCATATCTGTAAATCCTAGCATGATGGTACTTACAAATACATTTTAGAATGTTTTTATATTTCATTGTATGCAGTCACTTTTCAATAAGAAACAAGTACAAGTAACTTAGGAATATGTGTATTTGCAAATGTATTTATGGTCAAACTTTTAACATAAATGCTAAAAGTATAAATGTTACATGTGCAAATGCACACACGAGTGGCAGACACATACACAAACACACATACAAAACACAGACACATGCACACGCACACATACAAGAGTGGCAGAAACACATACACACACACACACACACACACAAGAGCAGTAAATAAACACACAAATGCAAACAACTTTGGAGTATGTGGGCAAATGTATTTATCTTAAAACAAGCTGCATACAAGCATGTACATACAGAATGAAAATGTGTATCAAGTACAGAAGTCATACAATCCATACATTTTCGCATACTTTATCAAATGAGGTACATGTTTCTTTACAGAGCTGTATTTAGCGGCTTCCCCTCTGTCATCTAATGCACAGCAGGCACTAGAAACTCAAAAGAGAACAATAACAGAATCCCTAAAAAAAAATTAAAAACAGTAATAAAGCCCACTATAAAACTTTATACAATGAAATATGAAATAATAATTTTCTTTAGAGCAGAGTCCAGCAAGACCATTCACAACCCAAAGCCTACAGTTTGGGTATTTGTGGGACAGTGCGAGGCTTATTCAGTGTGTGTGTGTGTGTGTGTGTGTGTGTGTGTGTATGCGTGTTTGTGTCACACCATGGTAACTATCGTTGACGTTTGTCTAAATGAGTACCGTTAAAATAAATTGATAGCTAGGAAAAGCTGAAGTGTTGTACACTCTCCTGGAGATAAGGTGGTGCTTGGACTCTTCTCAGTAAAATGGTGGATAGCATTCCCCAGCTGATTGGACAGGATATTCCTGCCGTTACAGAAGAAATGCTGATGTGCGGCGAGTGGGTGGAGCCAGCATATGGGAACACAATGGAGCAGCGTAGGCTAGTCTGAGCTGAGCGCTCGCCAGACCGTGGGCTACCCAGTCTGTTCGTTTTCAAAGGGCTTTGACTTTGATCTGCTTCATCTGCTTCTTCTCCAACTTCTTCTGTTCTCTACGTTGGACAGCCTCCTATGAGAGAGAGACAGAGAAAAAGAAAAAGAAAAAGAGAGAGAGAAAGAGAGAGAGAGAGAGAGAGAGGAGAGAGAGAGAGAGAGAGAGAGACAGGTGAATGATAGAATGCGCTGAATATTGGGGCTTATCCAAAGGTCCCGCTGGCACTTGCTGTTGCAGCACCTCACCTCCAGGCGGCGCTGTTTCTCAGGGTCCTCTTCATTCATTATCTTCTCCTTCTGGGCCCTCTTCTTTTCCTCACGGCGCGTCTGCGCTGCCTCCTGCCGCTGCGCGTGCGTCTGCTTCAGAAAGTTCTGCTCCACACGCGTGCGATTCCTGTCTGCCTTCTGTCTCCCCTACAGACCCCAGAGACACACACACACACACAAGAGAGTGCCAAAGAGAGACATCCACAAACACACAAGACACACGCACGCATGCACACACACATGAGAGATTGTCAAAAAGAGACATTGACAAACACACACACACACACAGACATACGAGAGATTGGGCGACAGTGTAGTATAATGGTTGTAACCAACTGGACTTGTAACCAAAGTAAAGGTGCAGTTTTGATTCCCAGGTAGGACACTGCCGTTGTTAGCCTGAATTGCTTCAGTATATATCCAGCTGTATGAATGGATACATGTAATAAGACATTGTGTAAGTCGCTCTGGATAAGAGCATCTGCTAAATGCCTGTAATGTAATGTAACGCCAAAGCAACACATACACAAACATACACATACTAAAAGGTGTGTGTGGTGCTTTAAAATCTTCATTCACCTCCTTGTTGAGGCGAAACTTTCTGATCTTGTCGATGCTATAGAGAACCATGTTCATGAGTGGCAACAAGGCGTCCATGTCTTTGGGAGAGGTGCTGCCCAACCCAGGCACTGCAAGTACATAAACAACCTCACTGTTTGAGAGGAATCAGAGAACCTGATCAATCTCATTGTATGCGCCGAATCAAAAACCCTCCAACATATATGATAAATCTCACTGTATGAGCGGAATCAGATAATCTATATGATCAATCTCACTCTATGAGCGGAATCAGGTAATCTATATGATCAATCTCACTGTATGAGCGGTATCAGAGAGCCTCCAACATATATGATCAATCTCACTGTATGAGCGGAATCAGATAATCTATATGATCAATCTCACTGTATGAGCGGAATCAGGTAATCTATATGATCAATCTCACTCTATGAGCGGAATCAGGTAATCTATATGATCAATCTCACTGTATGAGCGGAATCAGGTAATCTATATGATCAATCTCACTCTATGAGCGGAATCAGGTAATCTATATGATCAATCTCACTGTATGAGCGGTATCAGAGAACCTCCAACCTATATGATCCATCTCACTGTATGAGAGGTATCAGAGAACCTCCAACCTATATGATCCATCTCACTGTATGAGAGGTATCAGAGAACCTCCAACCTATATGATCCATCTCACTGTATGAGAGGTATCAGAGAACCTCCAACATATACAGTTGAAGTCAGAAGTTTACATACACTTAGGTTGAAGTCATTAAAACTAATTTTTAACCACTCCATAGATTTTATGTTAGCAAACTATAGTGTTGGCAAGTCAGTTAGGACATCTACTTTTTCCAAGTCATTTTTCCAACAATTGTTTACAGACAAATTATTTCACTTTTAATTCACTATATCACACTTCCAGTGGGTCAGAAGTTTACATACACTAAGTTGACTGTGCCTTAAAATTTTTACATTTTTAATATTTGGTCCCATATCCTTTGCATGCCATGACTTCCTGATGTCTGTGACCCAACAACATCAAAATACTCTTGATATCTTATTTTCTGGTACTCTTACAAGCGATACTATAACGTCTCGGCATTTGAATGGATCTCTAAGGGAATTGGGGGGGTGGGACTAGATTTAGCTGTAAATTACACTGGAACAGTATGGAAACACATGGTTGGCTAAATGGCTCTAAGTCATCAAGGGTCTGACGTATCAAACAAGCCTTAAACCATCACTCTGCTGCCAGACATACAGTAGAAGGATGGATAACTTGAAAGGTTTCTTCTCCTGACTTATTTTTTCATAGAGTTCAATAGGAAAATTTGTCAGAAGAAACAACCCTTAAAGTGATCCATCCATATCTACTGCATATCTGGCAGCAGAGTGATGGTTTAAGGCTTGTTTGATACCTCAGACCCTTGATGACTTACAGCCATTTTACCAACCATGTATTCCATACTGTTCCAGCATAATTTACAGCTAAATCTAGTCCCACCTTCCCATAGAGATCCATTCAAATGCATCCGTTCAAAAGCAAATGCTTCTGATGTTGTTGGGTTCCAGACATCAGAAAGTCATGGCATGCAAATGCAATGCAAAAAAATTCAAAAAAATGTGACCAAATATTAAAAATTTAAAGGCACAGTCAACTTAGTGTATGCAAACTTCTGACCCACTGGAATTGTGATACAGTGAATTAAAAGTGAAATAATCTGTCTGTAAACAATTGTTGGAAAAATTACTTGTGTCATGCACAAAGTAGATGTCCTAACTGACTTGCCAACACTATACTTTGCTAACATGAAATCTGTGGAGTGGTTAAAAATGAGTTTTAATGACTTCAACTTAAGTGTATGTATACTTCCGACTTCAACTGTATGATCCATCTCACTGTATGAGTGGAATCAGTAAACCTCAATAACAGAGCAGCCATTGGACTATTTTACCTTTATTTTTTTATATTCTGCATTAATGTTTATGGCAGTGGGAGAATATTGTGCACTTATGACTGTGCAATGCATTTTCAATAACTGTAGTGATACTCATTATGATTTTTGAAGATTAATCAATATGTTGAAAATTTTATGAATATGTTGTTATGAAGAAAACCAGGGTTTTCAGATACATTCCAGTACTGCTGTAACATAGTTATTGTTATTTCTCTCTATTTGCCCATTTCATCCTTTCGCTGTCTGGTCTTACCCACACAATGACTAACATTGATAAATATCAACTAACCATCTACAATGTATTTTGCAATGATGCATTTATCACTAATTTATTTATTGATAAATACTTTCTTACCATTAAATGTAAACAGAAGTGTTTTCTTGGTCTCGGGCAGTTTTAAGGGCTGACCATCCCTGGAACACAGGCAGTGGATCCTCATATATGTATTCTGTTCCTGATGCATCCAATCTACTTGTCACACACATCCCCTCGCTACACCCGACACATCCTCTCTGAGCTTCACACATCCCCTCTCTACACCCCACACATCCCATCTCTACATCCCACACATCCTCTCTTTCCACTGCACAAATCCCCTCTCCAAACCCCACACATCCCATCTCTACACCCCACACATCCCCTCTCCACATCCCATCTCTACATCCCCTCTCCACACCCCACACATCCTCTCTCCACACCCCACACATCCCATCTCTACATCCCACACATCCCCTCTCCACACCCCACACATCCCCTCTCCACACCCCACACATCCCCTCTCCACACCCCACACATCCCATTTCTACATCCCACACATCCTCTCTTTCCACTGCACAAATCCCCTCTCCAAACCCCACACATCCTATCTCTACATCCCACACATCCTCTCTTTCCACTGCACAAATCCCCTCTCCAAACCCCACACATCGCATCTCTACATCCCACACATCCTCTCTTTCCACTGCACAAATCCCCTCTCCAAACCCCACACATCCCATCTCTACACCCCACACATCCCCTCTTTCCACTGCACAAATCCCCTCTCCAAACCCCACACATCCGCTCTCCAAACCCCACACATCCACTCTCCAAACCCCATACATCCGCTCTACAAACCCCGCACATCTCCTCTCCAAACCCCACACATCCGCTTTCCAAACCCCACATCTCCTCTCCAAACCCCACACATCCACTCTCCAAACCCCACACATCCGCTCTCCAAACCCCACACATTCGCCCTCCAAACCCCACACATCTCCTCTCCAAACCCCACACATCTCCTCTCCAAACCCCACACATCCCCTCTCCAAACCCCACACATCTCCTCTCCAAACCCCACACATCCCCTCTCCACACCACAGTGTATGCATATGTAATAAACTCACATACTCTTGTATAAGTTTTGGGCCAGAGAATTGGTCTGAAAAATGGACGGACTCGATCTTGTCAGCATGATTGATGAGGTATTGTACAATCTGAAAGGAGGGGTGGGGAGAGAGAAAAAAAGAGAGAGAGAGAGAGAGAGAGAGATATTAAGAGAGAGAGAGAGAAAGAAAAGAGTAATAAACAAAAGGCAGATGAACACACAGCTACAAGCCTGGAATATGCACTAGTATTCTAATGGTATTGAATCAGACGCATTAGTCAGTAAAGCGGGACCACATTCTCTCAGTCCTTGCATGTCATGTGTTTCCGACAGATAGCTCCCGCATGTAGCTCCGCCCCTCACCTTGCTGTCCATTACACCGTCCGTCACCTCCCCCATCTCCGACAAGATGACCAGGGACTCGGGCAGCCCGTACCTAGCCCCAGACTTTGGCTTATCACTGCAAAGTTCACTCTGTAGGGACACGGCACACAAACACACACAAATGAATGTAGACACAAACAGGTAGCTTCGCTTTGGAATACGCTTTTCATTTGTTTCATTTCAGTGAAACATGTTGGTCAAAGTTTTGTTGGACCTTGCCATCATTGTGATATGAAAGATTTGGTAGGTAATTTTTTTTTGCAATTGTGTTGTTTTTACTGCAGATAAGGTATACTTGGGTGTGAAACTTGTCATTTTTGATGTTGAAAACCATCTTGTTGAGATACTATACTACTGAGTACCAGGGTATGAAATTAACGTTTTCATCCACTGGCCAGAGTGGCTTGTGGATTCTGAAAATCACCGGCCATTTTCAACATTTTACCAGCCACATCCCTTTTATAGTAACACAACCTGGTTGGTTACCGGCCAAAGTGGCTTCTAGAGTAAAAATCCGTAATCAAACTTTTACCAGTATTTGGCCGGTGGCTGGTGGCCGGTAGCCAGTGTTAATTTCACACCCTGCTGAGCACCTTAGAACACTTTACTATACTACTGTACATATTTTTTCTCTCAGCCTCCCTCACCAGATCCTGCATCTCCTTCTGCATGCGAATCATAGCCTTCCTGGTGCCCACCGCAAACACGAATGTGTCCATATCCTCCTCGCCCAGGGTGACCTTCACATGCTGCAAGGAAGAGAAGACACTGGGCTGTCAAGCAGCCAGTCTGACATTGCCTCCACAGCGCCGCTACATACTCACAGGAATGACAAATAGACTCGGAGAACGGCGCAGATAAACAGCAGATTCATTTTCATCCAAATATAGGCTGCAGGCAACCTGAATATAGGCTGAAGTCTAAAAGTGGAGCTATGATCAGGAACACAGAGGGTCAATACCTGCGGAATGTGAGATATGTCAGACGAAGGAGAAAAAGAGGTCAAAGCTTACTGCTGTGTTTGTGGCTATAATGAGCACAGAAAAGTGTATAATTTCAGCTTGAGAGCATAAAGAGAACAAAAACAAAACAAACGTGATACCCTATCCTCTCTCAGTTCTGACAAATTATTATACTTCTATAAACACAAAGGTTTTACAGAGGGACATACACAGGACTTCATAGAGAGGTGTGTATGCAGGACCTTATAGAGAGGGGTGTATACAAGACCTTACAGAGAGGTGTGTATGCAGGACCTTACAGAGAGGGGTGAATGTAGGACCTTACAGAGAGGTGTGTATGCAGGACCTTACAGAGAGAGGTGTATGTAGGACCTTACAGAGAGGTGTGTATGCAGGACCTTACAGAGAGGTGTGTATACAAGACCTTACAGAGAGGTGTGTATACAAGACCTTACAGAGAGGTGTGTATGCAGGACCTTACAGAGAGGTGTGTATGTAGGACCTTACAGAGAGGTGTGTATGCAGGACCTTACAGAGAGGTGTGTATACAAGACCTTACAGAGAGGTGTGTATACAAGACCTTACAGAGAGGTGTGTATACAAGACCTTACAGAGAGGTGTGTATACAAGACCTTACAGAGAGGTGTGTATGCAGGACCTTACAGAGAGAGGTGTATGTAGGACCTTACAGAGAGGTGTGTATGTAGGACCTTACAGAGAGGTGTGTATGCAGGACCTTACAGAGAGGTGTGTATGCAGGACCTTACAGAGAGGTGTGTATGCAGGACCTTACAGAGAGGGGTGTATACAAGACCTTACAGAGAGGTGTGTATGCAGGACCTTACAGAGAGGTGTGTATGCAGGACCTTACAGAGAGGTGTGTATGCAGGACATTACAGGGAGGGGTGTATGCAAGACTTTACAGAGAGGTGTGTATGCAGGACCTTACAGAGAGGTGTGTATGCAGGACCTTACAGAGAGGTGTGAATGCAGGACTTTACAGAGAGGTGTGTATGCAGGACCATACAGAGAGGGGTGTATGCAGGACCTGACAGAGAGTGGTGTATGCAGGACCTTACAGAGAGGGGTGTATGCAGGACCTTACAGAGAGGTGTGTATGCAGGACCTTACAGAGAGGTGTGTATGCAAGACCTTGCAGAGAGGTGTGTATGCAGGACATTACAGAGAGGGGTGTATACAAGACCTTACAGAGAGGTGTGCATGCAGGACCTTACAGAGAGAAGTGTATGCAGGACCTTACAGAGAGGTGTGTATGTAGGACCTTACAGAGAGGTGTGTATGCAGGACCTTACAGAGAGGAGTGTATGCAGGACCTTACAGAGAGGAGTGTATGCAGGACCTTACAGAGAGGTGTGTATGCAGGACCTTACAGAGAGGAGTGTATGCAGGACCTTACAGAGAGGTGTGTATGCAGGACCTTACAGAGAGGTGTGTATGCAGGACCTTACAGAGAGGTGTGTATGCAGGACCTTACAGGGAGGGGTGTATGCAAGACCTTACAGAGAGGTGTGTATGCAGGACCTTACAGAGAGGTGTGTATGCAGGACCTTACAGAGAGGTGTGTATGCAGGACCATACAGAGAGGGGTGTATGCAGGACCTTACAGAGAGGTGTGTATGCAGGACCTTACAGAGAGGTGTGTATGCAGGACCTTACAGAGAGGAGTGTATGCAGGACCTTACAGAGAGGTGTGTATGCAGGACCTTACAGAGAGGTGTGTATGCAGAACTTTACAGAGAGGTGTGTATGCAGGACCTTACAGGGAGGGGTGTATGCAAGACTTTACAGAGAGGTGTGTATGCAGGACCTTACAGAGAGGTGTGTATGCAGGACCTTACAGAGAGGTGTGAATGCAGGACCATACAGAGAGGGGTGTATGCAGGACCTTACAGAGAGGTGTGTATGCAGGACCTTACAGAGAGGTGTGTATGCAGGACCTTACAGAGAGGAGTGTATGCAGGACCTTACAGAGAGGTGTGTATGCAGGACCTTACAGAGAGGTGTGTATGCAGGACCTTACAGAGAGGAGTGTATGCAGCACCTTACAGAGAGGTGTGTATGCAGGACCTTACAGAGAGGGGTGTATGCAAGACTTTACAGGGAGGGGTGTATGCAGGACTTTACAGGGAGGGGTGTATGCAGGACCTTACAGAGAGGTGTGTGTGCAGAACTTTACAGAGAGGTGTGTGTGCAGGACCTTACAGAGAGTGAATTATGCAGTGACAGGTGCTCACCACTTGGTCGCAGGCCGGCCTCATCACCCTGGTGAGTACACTGAGCAGGTCCTGCCTCTTCAGCAGCTGCAGCAGAGACACAGAGATAAGGACACTCCCACTTCCACACAATGTTGATTCCCTGCATCATACAGCAGGGTATGGCTCTCCTGAGGATCAACACTGACACTCTGATTACACTGCAACGCCATGGGTATTCACACGAGGCAATGGGGCAATCTACAGGGTTCATAGCTTTGTGATTGTGAGTGTGTGTCCATGCGCAGGCATGTGTGTATGTGTCTGTGTCTGTATCTGTGTGTGTGTGTGTGTGTGTGTGTGTGTGTGTGAGTGTGTGAGTGTGTTCAAACTAAGTGGTCAATGATTGCAACACACAGGGGCAAGAAGGAGAATAATTGGGAGAAAAAAGAGGGGAATGGAAGAGGAAGCAGGCAGGTGAGAGAGTGTGGAAGAGAGGGAGAGAGGGAAGAAAGAGGGGAATGGAAGAGGAAGCAGGCCGGTGAGAGAGTGTGGAGGAGAGGGAGAGAGGGAAGAAAGAGGGGAATGGAAGAGGAAGCAGGCCGGTGAGAGAGTGTGGAGGAGAGGGAGAGAGGGAAGAAAGAGGGGAATGGAAGAGGAAGCAGGCCGGTGAGAGAGTGTGGAGGAGAGGGAGAGAGGGAAGAAAGAGGGGAATGGAAGAGGAAGCAGGCAGGTGAGAGAGTGTGGAGGAGAGGGAGAGAGGGAAGAAAGAGGGGAATGGAAGAGGAAGCAGGCAGGTGAGAGAGTGTGGAGGAGAGGGAGAGGGAAGAAAGAGGGGAATGGAAGAGGAAGCAGGCCGGTGAGAGAATGTGGAGGAGAGGGAGAGAGGGAAGAAAGAGGGGAATGGAAGAGGAAGCAGGCCGGTGAGAGAGTGTGGAGGAGAGGGAGAGAGGGAAGAAAGAGGGGAATGGAAGAGGAAGCAGGCCGGTGAGAGAGTGTGGAGGAGAGGGAGAGAGGGAAGAAAGAGGGGAATGGAAGAGGAAGCAGGCAGGTGAGAGAGTGTGGAGGAGAGGGAGAGAGGGAAGAAAGAGGGGAATGGAAGAGGAAGCAGGCAGGTGAGAGAGTGTGGAGGAGAGGGAGAGAGGGAAGAAAGAGGGGAATGGAAGAGGAAGCAGGCAGGTGAGAGAGTGTGGAGGAGAGGGAGAGAGGGAAGAAAGAGGGGAATGGAAGAGGAAGCAGGCCGGTGACAGAGTGTGGAGGAGAGGGAGAGAGGGAAGAAAGAGGGGAATGGAAGAGGAAGCAGGCCGGTGAGAGAGTGTGGACCTTCAGCTGAATGAGCATGCCCTCACAGCAGAGACGGCCAGAGCACCACAGGCTGTAGACGTGATCGGTCTCCCGGTGGAGCTTCCCAGAGCTCACCGCATCTGTGCCAGAGCCATCATCGCCTGCATATAAACACAGCCATGAGTGACACCGGCAGGCCTTCAAAACTGCGCTTCACTGCCCCTCTGTCTCATTTCTTATCACGGCCTTCTCACAAACTGCACAAAATCACAAAATTAAGAGCGGAAGGGAGAAAAAAAACACTGGTTCTGTCTGTGGCACTGTTTCAGCACTTTTACCGACTTTCTCACTGCCTGACTCACAGCCAGTGGCACGACAGTACAACCGTGAAAACATGCAAACGGAGACAAACACCACACTTCCCCTGGTATGCTTGAAAGTACAGCCTTGGGCTGATTGGCTACTCCGCCAAGTCCCCAACTTGACCTCTCACCTACGAGGGCGAAGTTTCTTTCCAGAAGCTCCCTGTGTGAGCTGAACCAGGCCTGTGCCAGCCGGTTGTTTCTTTTCTTGCCGATGAGGTAACTGATGATGTAAGCCAGCAGCCCCATGGCCAACATGATCTCTATGTAGTAATTCTCCCAGCGGTTCTGCAGGTGGGAGGGCACCTAGTGGGGAGAAAGGGAATTACAGCTTCAAGGCACAACCAGAGTGCATATATAGTGAAGAATTCTATGCATGTTAAAGCATAATGAAGAGTGGGTAGTACTTTAGTCCTTTAAATTGTCTGAAGAGTAATTTTTGCTTTGGAAAATAAATGTTAAACATCCACTCAAAGGCTCTATTATTGCTTAGGGGTGTGGCCAAACCCAAATACCCTATTGAAAATGCACAGATAATATTTTTTATACAGATATTTTTGTCCAGTGATATTCTGAAGATATTCAGAAGATGAGAATAGTGAAAAAAGTAACCATTCAATGGAAAATGAAACAATAGCAATTTGTTGCACAAGAAGACACACGTTCAACATTGACAGATGCATTTATTAAATTACAGTCGAAGACGCACAAGGCAGCCCCCCACTGTGATGATATCTGATTAGATTGAAAACATTTTCCAAAATTACCATTGCCGTGTGTATCTGGATATGTATGGTATCGCAACCCCCGTATCAGGGTATGAAGCGTATTTCAAAGACCCCTGACAGTACTCAGCCCTAATATTTACTTAATGTCCCTAAAGGAAGGGAGGTGGTGAATTTCATGAGAGTAGTATTTCAGAGGCTCAAGCAGTCATACAGAAGTGTCCTCTGGTCTGACCTCTCTCAGTTCAACACTGTCCCCAGGTTCAGCACCAGTGGTGCGTGACACACTTACCATCACAACGTTGATGGGGTCTTTGAAGGAGGGATATTGAAAGCCCTCAAACTCCTCGGCATCGTATTTACTGTACACGTCTTCATCCTGCAGAACCCAGACCAGCAGAAACGTCAGCTAGGAAGTCAGCGCACAGAGATACGAGGTAATTTTGTGAGCTGGCTTCCTTAAATCCGTCTAAATTAAATCCGCCACGGCCCCTCAGAAAATCGTACACACGATAAAATTACTTTATACGCAAAATGAGTATGACATCATAATCAACCGCTACCACAAAACAAAACCACAATGAGACAGACATCAATTTTGTTTTATGTTTGTAGCAATTATGTCATTTAAATTACCTCATAAAAGCCACATGTGGGTTGTTTACTTAAATTAAATCAGACAGTGAACGTCCCAGAGAATGTGACAGTGCCATGAATTTTATAATAAGTTTAAGTCAAAATGAAATGCATGCGCTCACATGATGCGCTATAGCATGTGTGTATGGAAGGCACAGAAACTTCCGAGCCCCATTAGCGTGCCCCTATCCACTCACTGATAGTTCCACATCCTCAAACTCTTCCTGCTCCTCCTCTGACTCCAAGACAAGCTCCTCCTCCAGGACCAGGATGGGCTCCTCCCCCAGACCCACAGCAAGCTCCTCCCCAAGCTCCAGAGGAGGGCCGGGCTCTGCCTCGGCAAACGTTCTTTCAGCTGTGTCTTGAAACTCTGCAAAGTCATCGTCCTCAAACTCCAGGTCTTCGCTATCATCCCAGGTCTTGTAGCACCCCCAGGTGGTGTGCAGGAGCAACAGCAGGGCAGGGAACAGGAAAAGAGTTTGCATGGCCTCAGCTGGAACAGAGAAGAGCCAATGAGCAGTGCTGAAAGACGGAGGGGGTGGATCTACAGAAGGAGCAAAGAGAGGGGTGGGATACAAACAGACAGTATGGTACGTTTTGTGTGCATACATTTTAAATAGGCCAGGGGGTATACTACGAAGCAGGTTTACTGAGTTAGCTAGATAACTGCACTGAGTAAAACCCCAAACAGCATTTCTTACTTCAGTCCATGTTCCAGATTTCGGAGGGTTCCGGGTTTTACTCAGTGCAGTTATCCAGCTAACTCAGTAATCCTACTTCGTAGTATACCCCCCGGGGCTTTGGATCCATAAGAACTAAATTGACATTTGTAAATACAAATATTTGTTTTTATGATCCGATACTCAAATCAGGAAAATAGAGCGAAAACATCTAATGTTGTTGTAGACATACAGCCACAAGTGTGGAACACCACAGAGGCACTCCCAAAATAGCTCTGAATGTACCGTACTTATTTACGAGTTTTTACTCCTCATCTTTTTTTCTCACCGTTTGGAGTACTAGACTGTGTTTGTCCATCCTAAACTTGCAACAGCATCTGTCAATCATCAATCTGAGAGGATGCAGTGTCGTAAGCATCTCCTCTGAGCAGGCCATAGTAATGAACCCTTTCAACCACTGGCCAGAATGGCTTGTTGATTCAAGAGTACCAGCCATTTTCAGCATTTTACCAGCCACATTACCTTTTAGAATATAACAAAACCTGGTTGGTTACCTGCCAAAGTGGCTGCTAGAGTAGAAAATCTTAACCAGCCACAATCAAAATTTTACCAACATTTGGCTGGGGGCTGGTGTTAATTTCACACCCTGCCTCTGAGGTTTATCCACTTAATATCCACTTAATGTACAGCTGGTGCCATGTAGACTGTAGATACCCTGCTGATCAGGAGTGTCAGTTACAGTCAAGCCGGAAAGTCTGCACACCCCTTTCACCTTCTTCACGTTTTATCACGTTACAGACTTATACTACAATAGATTGAGTTCATTTTTTCCCTCAAACATCTACACACAATAGCCAATAATGACGAAGTGAAAACAGGTTTTTAGAAAATATGCAATTTTATTTTACTGACAAAAATAGGTTATTTAGGGGTTACATATCTGTACACACCCTTAGCCTAATACTTGGTTGCTGCACCTTTGGCAGCAATTACAGCTTCAAGGCGTCTTGGGAAAGAAGCTACGAGCTTGGCACACTTGTTTCTGGACATCTTTGCCCATTCCTCTTAGCATATCCTTGCAAGCTCCGTCAGGTTGGATGGGGAGCGTCGGTACACAGCCATTTTCAGCTCTTTCCACAGATGTTCAATTGGATTCAGGTCTGGGCTCTGGCTGGGCCACTCAAGGACATGCACAGACTTTCTCCGAAGCCACTCCTTTGTTTTCTTGGCTGTGTGCTTCGGGTCGTTGACATGTTTTAAGGTAAACCTTCACCCCAGTCTGAGGTCCAGAGCGCTCTGGAGCAGGTTTTCTTCAAGAATCTCAGTTTACTTAGCTGCATTCATCTTTCCCTCTATCAGAACTAGTCGCCCCGTTCCCGCTGCTGAAAAACATCCCTACATCATGATGCTGCCACCGCCATGCTTCACTGTAGGGATGGTATTAGCCAGATGATGAGCGTGGCTGGTTTCCTCCAGACGTGACGCTTGGTATTCAGGCCAAAAAGTTAAATTTTGGTTTCATCAGACCAGAGAATCTTGATTCTCATGGTTTGAGAGTCCTCTAGGTGCCTTTTGGCAAACTCCAAGCGGGCTGTGATGTGCCTTTTACTAAGGAGGGGTTTCCATCTGGCCACTCTACCATAAAAGCCTGATTGGTGGAGTGCTGCCTGGATAGTTGATCTTCTGAAAGATTCTCCCATCTCCACAAGGATACGCTGGAGCTCTGTCAGAGTGACCCTCGGATTCCTGCTCACCTCCCTGGCCAAGGCCAGTTTTTTCCCCGGTTGCTCAGTTTAGCCAGGCGGCCAGGTCTAGGAAAATTCTTAGTGGTTCCAAACTTCTTCCATTTACGAATGATGGTGGCCACTGTGCTTTTTGGGACCTGTAAAGCTGCAGAGATTTTTCCGTACCCTTCTCCAGATCTATGCCTTGACACAATCCTGTTTCTGAGGTCTGCAGATAATTCCTTTGACCCAATGGCTTGGAGTTTGCTCTGACATGCACTGTCAACTGTGAGACCTTATATAGGCAGATGTTGGCAATCCCCAATCATGTCAAATCAATTGAATTTATCACAAGTGGACTCCAATTAAGTTGTAGAAACATCTCAAGCAGTATCAGTGGAAACAAAATGCACCTCAGCTCACTTTTGGGTGTCATATCAAAGGGTGTGCACACTTGCGTACATATGATATTTTACATTTAGATTTTTAATAAATTAGCACAAATGTATAAAAACCTGTTTTCACTTTGTCATTATGGACTATTTTGTGTAGAATTTTGAGACAAAAAATTAACTCAATCTATTGTAGAATATGTCTAACGTAATAAAACGTGGAGAAGGTGAAAGGGGTATGCAGACTTTCCGGCTTGACTGTACATGATGGGACACAGACTACCCTGCCCTCTGGCTTTCCCATGGAACACCACTGCTCTGAGGAGAGCTTTAGCAGGACACACCACTGCAGAGGTAGCAGAATAAGCCCTTGGCATACAGTACGTGTCCCGACTCTGGCCTGCTAAATCAGCAGATGGGTGGAGATCCGGATTATGTCTGTGCAATAAGGGTTCCAATCTTCCCAATTCAAATCCTCATAGCACAGAGGGCCAGTAGCAGGTAGTTAATTGGATTCGTTTGCAAATCCTAAGACTTGGAATTTTGAACATGACCCAGTTCGTTGGCCTTACTGCCTACTGCAGCACAAACTATTTTCATTTCAATTAAGTTTTAACTGGTAGCAGTTTACAGTGCCTAGACAGTTAATTTATTAGCCTACCATTAAAGTCCAGAGGCATTATATTGTGAGGTTCTTGCAAATTAATCTACATACTAAAGTGTTAAACCCAACCCCATATTCCACAGAAATGTATTTTCTAGATGTTAGAGCATATCTATTTATATGTCATAGCTATATTTAAAAAAATTACGTAGGCCTTATTCTGTAACCGAATACAATGTAAAACATACAGATTAATTTAGCACAGATATGATAGCTAATTATCTCGGCCATCTAGGAATTCTCACGTCATTCTCATTCACCTGTCTGAAGTTGGAGCTAACGTTAACAAAAACCTAAGATAGCTGATTGTGAGTACCTTATAACTATCTTGCTAAAAACACATTTTTAAGCAAAGGCAATGCCACAATAAAGTATCTTTAAGCAATAATCCCAAAGAACACAATGTATCTGTCCTGTTACATTCCAACTCACAAACAAATAAAGAGTTGTTGCTAACTAAACTCGATCTTTCACCCAAACGAGTGAAAGCCAGGTAACGTTAACGCTCACCAAGTATCCTAAATCATATCCACATCGATCTCAACCGTTACGAGCTCGTTTTGAATAATTGCTTACCTTAAGCGTGCTCCCTTGAGCGTTCCTGCGTGGTTAGTGACATCCAATGAGGCCATGCACTTCAGTCACAGCTAAACCCCCAACGCCCGTTCTGTCCACCTGTCATCTTACCACCATGCGATCCAGCTTGATACGTTGCACAGACTGTCAGTGCAAGAGCGCAAGCTCGGTGTATTGTACGGGAGAACTAGAAGTAGCCTATATTCTGCCAAAAAAAAGTAGTATTCTGCCATTAAATTAATATGGAAAATTAATTATTTATAAGTGGAATATATAATTACAATATATAATTGACATAATTTTGTCACGAACCCAACACGGGCTGAACCCAAATGCAACGACCAAGAGACAGGTGAACAGAACTGAGGATTTATTAGGAGCTTTGGGGTAGTCCCAAGCTGAACACAAGTTTAACACAATAGTAAAGAGACTTGCGGACGGACGTGAGTTCCGAACCGGAACTGGACTTGGTCTGGACCGGGAGGTCCAACAGGAACTGGATCACGGGAACGAAGGATTGTTCCGAACCGGAACTGGACTTGATACGGGACGTGAGTTCCGAACCGGAACTGGACTGGATCTGGACCGGGAGGTCCAACAGGAACTGGATCACGGGAACGAAGGGTTGTTCTGAACCGGAACTGGACTTGATACGGGAGGTGAGTCCCGAACCGGAACTGGACTGGATCTGGACCGGGAGGTCCAACAGGAACTGGATCACGGGAACGAAGGGTTGTTCCGAACCGGAACTGGACTTGATACGGGAGGTGAGTCCCGAACCGGAACTGGACCTGGACCGGGAGGTCCAACAGGAACTGGATCACGGGAACGAAGGGTTGTTCCGAACCGGAACTGGACTTGATACAGGAGGTGAGTTCCGTACCGGAACTGGACTGGATCTGGACCGGGAGGTCCAACAGGAACTGGATCTGGGGAACGGGATCTGGACCGGGGGGTCCAACAGGAACTGGGCTGGAGGCAGAGCACCCAACTGCGCAGGCAACGTTAATTAGTAGCAGGGGTACCGCAACACATACAGGGGGACTTGACTGCTACAGGCTGGATAACTACAAAACACGGGTCTTGGAACCAAGGAGTTTAACAGGGAAAAACCCACAACAGAGCTTTCAGTGAATAGTACCAGAAAACAGGAGACCAGGATACACACGAAGTACGTTAACGAACGGGCGCCGAATAGCAGCCAGCGGGAGGTTTAAGTAAGGGAGTGAAATTGAAAACAATAACGAAAGTGTGAGGAATGTAACCGAGAGTGATTGACTAATTGACTGGTGCGGAATGCATGCAACAAGGGGGAAAGGCGATAGGCTGAGGCTGAACCTGAAGTGGGGGAACAGAGAGAAACAGACAGAAGGGGCACGCCCAGCCTGTAGCGACAGGGAAAACACGGACACAGGGAATCCGACATGACACGGGAGGAAAGGGAAAAACATGGAGAACGGACAGGAAGGGAGCGGAACGTTACAAATTTATTTTAAATGGAATGAAAACCATTTAGCCTACAGGGGAGGATTGAGATCCAGTTTATAGCCTTGGTGAAGTTGGGGCTATTAACACTATAGCACCTTACTTTACTGAACTAGGCTAGACATTTGTCCAGGCATTTACCTTGTCAGATTGAATAACTGAATGAATTGTGCACACTGTCACACTTCTTTACGCATTTTGCTTAGACACCACAAGTTGCTTGAATGGCCTGTTCATGTTTGTTTATAGGCCTATTACGATCACATGTAACACATGTCCAGCTAATTTCCGAACTGACCAAAATTTTGGCTACAACTTGAGGTTACGACCTGCAAGATAACATATATTTATATTTTATCATGTCGCCTCCATTTTTTATAGGCATATGCAGCAAATTAATCTACGTATGTCAGGGGTGTCAAACCTGTGTCAAACTCATTACTGGAGGTCCATGTTTGTAGATCTTTGTGGTTTCCTTTTAATCAGCAGTTTAGGCCTTAAATGAACTGCTGTTTAAGTAAGCTGTGCAGAATCTTGTGGGAACCAGTAACTTAAACTACTTAAGTGCTGAAAAACACCAAAAACACTTCCGTTTCCAGTAATATAAACCTTTTTTGTATTACAAAACACTGTAGTCAAAATTCTGAATCTGAATTCATATTTCTACTCTATTGGATTTTGTATTGTAATCTATTATTTAATCTAATCCACAGTTTAAAAACATATGGATGTTCTCTATGAATATTGTATGATCATAATTCAAATGTAACACTGTTTGACATTTGCCTATAGAATATGAATACTTTCAGAAATTCCTGGAAATGTTGTTCACTCACTTATTGAACTGAATATAAACAAAATATGTTTTCAGTCAAAAACGCCATGATCAGGGCTGACTGATGATCCAATAATCAGACAAATTGTATTTAAACTAATAAAAAGTTAAATGGAGGAATGATCAAAGACAGCACCGCATCAAACACCCGTCAAAATTCCAACACAAAACTTCTGGGTTGGTCAGTTGTAGCTGACCTGTTTTTGAACAGGAAATCATCAACAACCTTTATTTATATCCTAGTGACACGGGTTACAAGGGCAAAAGATTATAATAAAATAAAAATTCAAAAAACAAGAAGAAGAAAAAAACAACAGTAAAGTAATACAATTTCAATAAAAAGTTTTCAAAAGCAATAAATAAATAAATTAAAAGCAACAGCAATCACATTTTACAAGATTTAAAAATCAATACCTGGAAGTGGCAACAATCCATTTTTAAAAATGTACTCATTCCAGGTGTGAGGAGCAGACAATCGAAAGCAGTTTCCTCTAATTCTGTTTTAGTAGGCTAGGTGGAATCTGAAGTTTGAGCTAATATTGAGATCTTGTATGATAAGCACTAATATTCAATTCTAGCAGTGAGGAGGTATACAATGGCAAATGATGTTGTCTGGAATAGTTGTATATTATTGTGACTATGTATTAATCATGTTTGATTCTTCACTGTGAGTGGAGTTCCAGCTGTCACAGTTAAGTGGCAGCATATAGTCTACTGCATTGAGTTAGGGTAAATGTACAAACAGGGATTATCCAGTAGGCCTATAGCCTATTCTTTCACAGTTGGCAAACATGATCAAATTAGAAATGTGTGTTTTGAGTCGGTTCTTTTCGATCGCTACTGAATATTCTTGGTTTATAACAGAATCTGCTCTGCACCACTCAACAAGTGTATTTATGTTTTCTCTTGCAACTACTTAATTTAGTAATTTACTTCACAAATTGATAAGCACCACATGATAAACAATAAAAAATAAAATGCACTACGAGTTTGTAATTCTGTAGAGGCACATACTGTAACATTTATTATTGTAAGTGTTCTGTAGAGGCACATACTGTAACATTTATTATTGTAACTGTTTATTTTTGTAGATTCCAGACCGGTTGCATTTTGCTGCGGGTGATTTGGAAATTGTCTCACAACCTTTCTTGTTATCTCCCCATTATTCTTACATCAACGAATAACACCAAAATTACTTACTGCTACAACTTATTGTAACTAATTTAATTTAATTCTGTAGAGGCACATACTGTAACATTTCTTGTTAACATTACTAGGCAATATCTTGACTGTATGCTGGATGTATGGGTAACGAGTGCAATAATATGAGCCAATGCTTTGGGACTTTTGTATGCTACTTGAATTTTCTAAAAAAAACTCAGTCTGCCAACATTATATAATAATAATAATAATACATTTTATTTATATAGCGCTTTTCAGGGACCCAAAGACGCATTACATAGGTACAAAAAAAACACATAATGAACACATATCACGTAATCACACATAACATAACAGATAACATAGCAACATCATATGGGCAGTAGCAGTGGGGAACTGGAACATAACAGAACATGAAAACAAATCATAACAGCATCAAAGGTAGGGGGACAACAGTAGACAGGCAGGTGACAACAGTAGACAGGCAGGTGAGAACAGTACAACAATAACAATAACAGCAGTAGTGAGTGGATGCAAGAGATGACAAATGGGGAGGGGGGGGGGGGGGGGGGGTCAGGGGATGAAGTGCATGGTTAGGGGTAGGGGAGGTTGTAGGCCTCGGAGAAGAGATGTGTTTTTAACCGGGATTTGAAGATTTGTACTGTGGGTGAGTCTCTGATGAGCTGGGGGAGTGAGTTCCAGAGGTGGGGTGCTGTACGTGAGAATGCTCGGAAGCTATTAGTTCTGTAGCTATGTTGGTCTACTCTACTGTATTCCAAACAACATGTAGGCCTACTCATCACTGGGCACAGATTGCTTCAAACATCTCAAAGAGCCTAGAGACATGTTTGTTTTGGTGGTCCTCATTTGAATTTCCTGACTTTTGTGGCCTTTAACCAAAACAAACATCTCACTTAAAACATAGATTTTTGTCATACATTTCTATGGTTTTTACACCGGGAGGTGTATATATTTCTATGTTGCCCAATCATTATAACTGATATACACATCCACTTGAGCTTTGAATAAACTAATCTGAAACATTAACTCCTGTACCTTCTGACCTCATGTAGCCTACACACACATAATTCAGATGCAACTTCACACGTCCACAAAATAAAGCCCCGAACGTGGATTTTAAATCTTGTAGCCTAGGCTACATTTAGTAAAATTAACTTGACAATCAAGTATAAACATATCCTTTCTGGAGTGTAATTTTTCATCAGCTGTGTAGCCTACAACATTAAATTTAATTATGTCTTCTTCCATGAGGCAATTTTTGTTATTTAACATTTTGATGTGACGCATACAGTTTGAATGACCTCTTCAGATGGTAAGTTGGAAAAAAAAAAAACACAGGGCCAGTTACATTAAATAATTCAGGCAACATTGGATAGCTTTGCTTTGGAATACAGCTTGTTTCATTTGCCTGAGATAAGATAGGCCTATTGTTTTTGTAAGTTGGGCTCTTTTTAACGGCAGGCCTAGATTTAGCATGTTTTAATGACTTATACAGACAGTGCTTTGTATGCGTGAGTAACTTGCCATTTTTGTACGTTGAAAACGTTTTTTTGTTGAGATACAGTAGTTTAGTAGGCTAGCTAGCCTACTGTCAAATGATGCTTCATGTGAGTGCAATACGAGCTTTTCCTTGCACTGTGAGCAAGATAATAAAAAAAATTGCATTAACTCCCTTTCGGGGCGTCATAAAATAGCAATTATATCCATGCAGCCGAAATTCATAACATATTTGAGATTTCAAACGAAACTGTGACGTTCAGCTTGAGTTATTCAATTGCGCGCCCCCAAGAGCGCCCCACTGCGGGAAGCCAGAAAATGTTGTTTCACAAACAGCGCTGATCAACATGAATGACATTTAGTATAGCCAATGGAAATGCACGCCAGTCGGGGGTACGGCCTTCTTACCACCTCGGGTTAGTGTGTGTCTGCACCATGCCAGAGAGCTCACCGCTGCATAGCCTACAGTCTTCTGTTTTATCGAATGAATGCGTTTCTTTAATCGTCTGTTATTGCTACAAAGTAACTTAGGAATCTACGTTTTTACTTTTGAAAACGTCACCTTATTCGTAGCTGTAACGTCGAGTGGATTTTTAAAAAAAAAAAAAAAACTGAGACTAGGCCGATAATGGTGGTGGGGGGACAATAAGGATTCGCTTATGTTGAACGAGGGGCGCCGAGGTCTCAGTTCAGACCAGGCTACTCCGCATAAGCACCAGTGGACGACCTGGAGCACGTAACTAGTTAGCTATACAGTTACAGTAGCTATTTCTAGCCAGCAAGCTAGTCACGTCGGTTTCTTTGTCTGCTCACGGCAGGATTGATACCGACCAGTCAACCGGAGCGGATTGGGGTCTGATGACGAGCTTGCTTGATATTTCGAATTGGCTTGGTTACACAAGCTTTGTTTGAAATGTTTTGTTTTTATTGTTGATTATACGCCAGTGTGATTGGCGAAATAAACCGATAGCAACGGGTTCAGGGTTCGATTATAAAAACCAGATTTCCTGAACATCCATCAGTTTTGTACATCGCTTTTTTTTCTTTTCTCAAACGACTTCAGTTTTAGAGGACAATAGCTCGCAATGTCTCTCCACGGCAAGCGGAAAGAGATCTACAAATACGAGGCGCCATGGACGGTATATGCAATGAACTGGAGCGTCCGCCCGGACAAGCGCTTCCGACTGGCCCTCGGCAGTTTCGTCGAGGAATACAACAACAAGGTGAGCGCGCTAACGCTAGAACAACATTCACTCTCGATGGCTAGCTAAATTAGCTGCTAACAAACGAGCCTAATGTCATCCTATCCAACTTTAGCTGCATGGCAAGCGACAGCAACGACCGCTATGCGTTGTTTTGATATAGTTTAGTTAACGTTGTCAAAATTATGTGCAGCGGGCTGGTAAGTTGTTATCCGTGTGTGTTGTTTTGAATAATAAACACCGACACGATGTGTGTCAATTTCACTGTTCATACGGCGCTGGCTCGTAGATGGGTAGTAGTTAGCATTGCTAACTTAATGTTAGTGGCCTAACAGCTGATTAACGTTAAAGGTTTTATCGGGTAAAACATATTAGCTGGTTAGATATAAGTTAAGTTATAAGTCAGTGGCCACATGTAACCCCGCGTAGACCTACTTGATTAATAATAATAATAATTTATTATTATTATTACTATAACTTGCTATCTAAGTTATAAGTTTAAATCAGAACTCTTGTTCTCAAGATCACATCACTGCTATTTTCAACTCCTGGAATACTGATTAAAAATGACTTAAGGAAAGTTTCTTCGGCTGTTGATTGATTTGATGGTGTCTGGATTCAGGTGCAGCTGGTGGGCTTGGAAGAAGAGAGCTCCGAGTTCATCTGCAGGAACACCTTCGACCACCCTTACCCCACCACTAAGATCATGTGGATCCCTGACTCCAAGGGCGTATACCCTGACTTGCTTGCCACCAGCGGCGACTACCTGCGAATCTGGAGGGTGAGTGCATTCTGCTGCTGGCTTCTCCGTTTGCGAGCCATCGGAGCTCTCTTGTACAAGCTGTCTTTCTTCCCTCCGCTCCCAGGTTAGCGACACCGACACCCGTTTGGAATGTCTGCTCAACAACAACAAGAACTCAGATTTCTGCGCGCCACTCACCTCCTTTGACTGGAACGAGGTGGACCCTAATCTACTGGGTGAGAGCTGCTATATTCTGAGTACATTGAGGTTTTTCTTTATCAAGGAGGTGCCTTAGGTTCCATGCAGGTCTCGCGGGCTGAGGGCACTAAAAGCCTTTCACCTCCGCCCTCACAGGTACCTCCAGCATTGACACCACCTGCACCATCTGGGGGTTGGAAACTGGTCAGGTTTTGGGCCGGGTCAACCTGGTGTCGGGCCACGTGAAGACCCAGCTCATCGCCCATGACAAGGAGGTGAGCGGCCAGCTTAGCGAGCGGAGAGGGTAGGGGAGTCGGGATCCACAGTACAATGTTTTATACATTTCTGATTAGAAGCTGGAGGAGTCTAGCGTGAATGCATTGTGCAGAATGATATGCTGTAGTCTGCACTGGGCAGGTGTACAAGTGTGCAACTGTGGCTGTTTGCGCACTGCTATATGATGCCGCGTGTTTATGTCCAGGAGTATGATGTTGCGTGTTTGTGTGCAGATATGACTATTGTGTGCACATGTGTGGTATTGTGTGTTTGTTTGCAGGTGTATGATATTGCATGGTTGTGTGCAGGCGTATGGTATGTTTATATACAGGTGTATGATAACACCTGTTTGTGTGCAGGTGTACGATATTGCACATTTGTGTGCAGATGTATGACATCACGTGTTTGTGTGCAGGTGTATGACATCACTTGTTTGTGTGCAGGTGTATGATATCGCGTTCAGCCGGGCAGGTGGGGGCAGGGACATGTTTGCCTCAGTGGGGGCGGACGGGTCGGTGCGCATGTTTGACCTCAGGCACCTGGAGCACAGCACCATCATCTACGAGGATCCCCAACACCACCCACTCCTACGCCTCTGCTGGAACAAGCAGGACCCCAACTACCTGGCCACCATGGCTATGGACGGCATGGAGGTCAGTCTGTCTCCCTCCCTCTCTCTCCCCTTTGTGTCCTCCCATCTTTGCATGCAGACAAGATGCAACTATTTTATTTCCAACGAACCTTGAGCTGAGCATGTTTAATCCATGAAAATCGAAGGGATCCAGAAGTCTCCCTACACACAGACCAGCTTGACTTGTACTGTGTTGCCATGATACATCGTTTCCTTGGGCTTTCTCTCACGATCCTCAAGAAGTGTCTGGATGTTGCGTCGGTGCGTTTTGCAACACTTGATAGAAAGGCACAAACAAAAAAGTGTGTGAGCGTGTGAGAGCGTGTGAGAGATGTTAGAGCCTAACCATCACACGTGTCTTTTGCCTTTGTGCGACAGGTGGTGATACTGGATGTGCGAGTACCATGCACACCGGTTGCCAGATTGAATAATCACCGTGCCTGTGTTAACGGCATTGCCTGGGCCCCCCACTCCTCCTGCCACATCTGCACCGCAGGTACGACTACTCACCCCAACCACAACCCCAGACACAATTCTGACCTCATACCTATCCCTAACTCTGACCCACTTCTGCCATACCTGCATCACAGCAG
This sequence comes from Ilyophis sp. 1 JC-2022, assembly GCA_022702515.1. Classification (NCBI taxonomy): domain Eukaryota; kingdom Metazoa; phylum Chordata; class Actinopteri; order Anguilliformes; family Synaphobranchidae; genus Ilyophis; species Ilyophis sp. 1 JC-2022. Next base: position 81,509,248 of record CM040394.1, read on the forward strand.
GATGACCTCACCCCCACTAACCGACCACAACCCAAACATCAACCCTCAACTCTGCTTCAACACACTGTATTTGTACAATCCTGTATTTGTATGTGGGTTTGTGTTAATGTTTGTGTGCGTCTCCTACAGCGGACGACCACCAGGCCCTGATCTGGGACATCCAGCAGATGCCCAGGGCTATCGAGGACCCCATCCTGGCCTACACCGCAGAGGGGGAGATCAACAACGTCCAGTGGGCCTCCACGCAGCCCGACTGGATCGCCATCTGCTACAACAACTGCCTGGAGATCCTACGAGTCTGATCCCCACGGCGAGGATCCTATCCAGGGGCGGGGCCAGGACCGGATCGACCGACAGTTTAACGGACAATGAACTCTTTGTGCCACTGTGGCGAGAGAGTGGCTTTGTGACTTTGTGTCCTCGTCACACAGGATGTGCTGGTTTTAACTCGCGCACACAGGTTTTTTTTATTTCTATTGTAGGGCTCTGTGCTTGTAGAAGAGGTTTGTTGTGATCATTGATATTTTGATTTTAGTTCATGCCGCTGGTTAAGCAGCAGAGAGCGCCACGCCTCGCTGTCCCCGCCCCTGAAGGATATCGCACCCGTAGTCCGGACCGAGCCACTTCGGGATCCGGGGCCGCATTTTTTGCTACCGCGTACCAATCAAACGTCCTCCCGACCGCGACCGGTCTTAATCTTATTCAGCAGCGCCCGGTTTAAAGACCGTCCAAACTCGACCTCATTGTCACGGCAACACCAGGAAAACCATCGTTTTACCAGTGTGCCAATATCAATCAATTGTAATGTTAGAATGTCAGAATTGTTAAAAATATATTTAAATCAAGATTGTAAAATGGAGATCCTTTATAAAACCTAATTTCTATAGTTTCAAAGTTTAATGTAGACCAGGGGTGCCCACACTCTACTCTTCATAATATTTTACTTCCGACCAATTTTCTAACCACTTGATTCCACTATTGACCTCATATGAATGAATTAAGAAGGTAGTTAGAAAATTGGTTGGAAGTAAAACATTCTGGAGAGTAGATCCTCAGTGTGGGCACCTCTGATCTAGACTATTCTGGGCATGTTTAGTTGTGTGGTGTTTATTGGTCAGACAGCACAAACGCAGCCCGGGTTCTGTTCTGAACTACATCACTGAGCGGTGAGTTTGGGTTCTTATGCACAGTGCTCATATATCCAGCTGGGGGAAAGATTATGCTTCCTGCCCTTCACCTTGGTTGTGTTGCTGACCGCTCCTCAGGGCAGGATAGGGTTTTGTGGGAAAGGGAAGGGAGGGGGTTTTCTTGTTTGGCTGTTTTTGATTTGCTGAACGTTTTTGATTGACTGGTCTATAGGCAATTTCACCTTAACTTTACATAAACGTATGAGTATATTGGCAAGAACCGTTTCAGCCTGGTACCATGTCATCATGTGTGTGTGTGTGTGTTTTCCACAGCATTAAAAACTTTAAAAAATGTGAGAAAAGATTTGACAAAATGTGATTTTGGTTATGTTTTATTCCCCTTTTTTAAAGCGTATAAGGCATATTCAGGACTCCAGAGCTGGTTAAAGGTATAGAGTTCCTCTGCATTGGTTTAAAGGGTGGGGTTAGAGGTGTGGACTGGGATGTGAAATGTATGTGAAAGTGGAAACCTCTGCACTGTATAGGCTATAATGATCATGCGTAGAAGGAACTTGGCCCTCTGTAAACACATGTATAGATGTTACCATGCATAAACTTAGACTAGGGCAAAAACACCCTCTGAGGCTAATACTGAATGAAGAGTATGGAGTGCTTTAGGAATTTTCAAACTGTCCTAAGAGACCCCTGTGTATGTGAATCTTGCAATCAATTAAAGTTACTGAAAACGTGTGTTATGTTCTTTCAGAATTTATTTTCTAGATGCATTTTTATGTACACGAAGAATAATAAAAAAATAATACAACCACAAAGCTTGCTGAAAGGTGCAGAATAAAAGTATTGCTTATCCCTACGAAAAAACATAATTAATTTATCATTACAAAAATTTGTTTACGGGACGTAAAAGTGTGTTTATCTGTCTCAGGCCCTGGTATTCAAATCATGGTCCTCGAGGTCCGAGACCTGCTGGTTTTCCACCCTCCCTTTACCTGGGAGTCAGGTGTGAAGACCGTTTGGCCAATCAGCAGCACTAATTGTTCAGTTAATTACCTGGGAGAAAGAACCAGGGCCAGATTTGGATATCCATAGTCTAAGGCAGGGGTGGGGAACCTCATCCGCAAAGAGCCGGTGTGGGTGCAGGTTTTTGTGTTAGCCCAGCACTAACACGGCTGATTCAACTAATTAACTAATCATGGTCTTCAATCAAGACCTTGATAAGTAGAATCAGGTGTCTTGGGGCTGGGCTAAAACAAAAACCCGCACCCACACCGGCTCTTTGCGGATGAGGTTCCCCACCCCTGGTCTAAGGCAGGGGTGTCAAATCATTATATTTGGCCCGCGAGATAATATCAAATTTCTATTTGAGTTGGCCCGCCGGTAACGCATGCACCGCTAATACTACAAATCCCAGAATGCTCTGCTAGTGCTTTGGCGCGTCAAGACCCGCAAGCATCCCCTCTGTTTTCATTCATTCGCAACCTCATGCTACCAGTCACCTCGGGCAGATGTAAGACACCCCTCTCAAAAATTGAATTGTTGGATTTTCATTGAAGGAAATTATCCTCATTATTATTATTTTTGTTGTTGTTGGCCTGTGAAAAAATTATTCCATTGAAAATTAACTGAAAAGGCTACAGATGGAGAAAGAGGCATAATATTATTTTTTTTTAAGAAATTAATGCCACTGATGTGTCTTTTATTTGAAATTTGATTTCTCAGGTGTTTATAGTATTAAGCTTTGCTTGTTCCAGATTCAGTGTTTAAGTAAAACTTAAGTTTGTTCCCATATGAAAAGGTTCATTATTATATCTAGAAAGAAGGGAAAACATGCTTTTTTTCAATAAATATGAAATCTGGGCCGCGACTTTGTCCCAGTTTTGAATTTTGGCCCACTGTGTATTTGAGTTTGACACCCCTGGTCTTAAGGTGTCAGAGTTTGATTCCCGCCTCTAACAAAGCCCCTGAGCCAGTAGTATTACGACGTTGTATCTGGAGTTTCAGTTGGTTGACAGTTAGCTTGTTCGACAGCACCGCCAAAGCCCTCAACCAGAAGTAACGTAGTAACTCGGTACCCGTCCCTAGTCCTTAATGACAAGAAACAGAGTGAGACGAGGGTCAACATTGGTTTGGCATTTGGTTGTTGTTAAGAAGGTTGCATTTTTCGACTATTGCTGACGTTTCGACTATTGCTGACGTTTTCCTTCAGGTACAACAAAAACAACACGTGATATGGCAGCGCAAGAGTGGGGTACAGGGTTGCCAGATCTTGTAAGACTTTCCAGCCGAATGGCAACTCAAAATTAGCCGAAACTATAGGCTTTATTTTTAACCGAAACTAACGTATTTTAAATAGAAGTCATGTTTTTTTTTTTTTAAATAAAGTGCGTGCTTGCGACTTTTTTTTTTTTTTTTTTTTGACTTTTTTTTTTGAAATGAATTTAGCTGTAAAAAACCGCGGACATGGCAACAGGGGGGGGACGTCTCATGACCTGCTTAACACACTTCCACAGTACGGGAAAAAAAAAAAAGGGTGGTGATTTTTCGCGGATTTTAAAAGCACAGCAACACAAAAAACAGCACACTGCTGCAGCTGTTCGCAGGGAGACAGGGACGCAGAGTAGAGGCTGGCTCGGATTCACGGCAGGTGCCCAGTTTCAGTCAGTAGTTTCTCTATCTTTTTTTTTTTTTTTAATTGCTGCATAATAAAATATAAAATTTGAAGTAGAGAGAAGTAGAAAATGTGTAAATGTGTATGTGATCTATGGGAGAGGGGGAGAGCTACCTGGCTAGTGACGAGAGAACAGGAGCTGGGCACACGCTACACGACGTGCGACACACACACACGTGTGTGTGTGTTGTGTCCCATGCCGCATACGTCCATATCCAGCACGCACCATGCATAGAGCACGCCATCCCATGTGGAAGTATAGAGAAGTGTGAGCGAGCAATGAAGTATGTGATACACAGACTCCACAGGCAGCCCCACCCACCCTGGAGATGATTGTCAGCAGAGGGGCAGGAGAGGGAGAGGGAGAGTGCACAGCAGGAGCTTCAGACTGAGTTCAACTCGGCCGTGAGCCAAGACAGACTGCGGGCCTGTTTGCGCAGATGGGAACGTAGTGCATTTGTAACTGTGCAGGGCTGTGTCCGAGTCAGAGCCCTATCTACTGCACCCTTTGTACTGTGTACTAGCATACTGTATAGCCTACTGCTTACTGTATACTGTTTAGTGACTTGCAGTATGCAAAAAAATATCCCCTATACTATTATCAGCAAAAACAGGGAAATTAGTATATCATCCGGGGATATTAAGAACACTCAATTTTCAGAATGCTTGCGTACTTAACAGCTTTTTTTAAAAAGTATACTCAACTGGCATACACAATAGTAGGCAAGTGTGCTGATTCGGACACGGCCCAGGACAGGACTGAAGTGATTGACCGGCGTCTCCATGCTCAACCAGGAGCATTTTCCTTTCCTTCTGTCTGTTGTGCTCTGTATTTAAAGGCAATCCCCTTTCCGCATGTTTGTACTGCAGAGGGCAAACATTCATTTAGTTTCCTAAGATCTTGATAGAGCAATATTCGGGCATTATTACTTCCTGTTGCTTTTTCTGTGTAAGCCCTTATAGTCTTGATATGCAGAGTGTATTAGTATTATTGCTGTACCACTACTCCCCTGTTCTGGGGAGGCAGAGCTGATTAACAGAAAGAGCTGACCACAAAGCAGTTTCATCTGGTTGCAAACATGACTAATCCTACCTTTCCCAGAAATACTCTTTAAATGTGGACATTCTCCTGGGCTGCCAGATAAACTGCTGGTTGTAGTTGTATGGCTGGAATGCGTTCATCTCCCCAAACTACCGATTTCTTTAAAAGCGTCAAACCTTTCCTAAAGGCCCACTTCCACCGAGGACAATACTTATGAATAAATAAATAATTCATTAGCGTGCCCTGCGATAAATTGGTGACTTATCCAGGGTGCATTCCTGCCTCGCCCAATGCATGCTGGGATAGGCTCCAAACCCCTGTGACCTGACCAGGAATAAACGGGTTAGAGAATGGATGGATGGACTCACTAGAGTGCACAGCAGAGAACTTTTTATTGTTCCACAGACCTGTCAACACGCAGGCCTCCCATTGGTTCAGATTTTCAATTGGAATCATTTATACAATATTAATATTTTAATAATAGTGAATTAAGTTTTTTTTAAAGGAATAAACTTGCATTGCTTTACCTGTCATTATTACTGTATTATTTTACCTACGAATATTATTAGGCTACACCTTTTTATCATTCCTCTTGAGTGTTGATTTAAGTTTCCCCCAGAGGGAAGTTACATGTAAAGTGTACATATCTGGGCCTTTATAAACAGGGCAGTGTAAATGTGCATAAAACTGGGGCATCTGCTTTTAACTTTTATGCACCTCAGCTGTGGAACTCAATTCCAAAAAATATTAGAGAAGCCGGCTCAGTGGACATTTTTAAACGACAGTTGAAAACATACCTTTTTAATATTGCTTTTAACTAACTCTTTTTAATTTTTAATTATTTTTAATTATTCACTTTACCTATTTTTATTATACTTGTGATTTTTGCATTGTGTGGAACTATTTTTATGTTTTTATTTTGTTATTACTCATTGTATAATGTAAAGCACTTTGGGCTGCATTTTGTATGAAAAGTGCTATATAAATAAAGTTATTATTATTATTATTATATACAGTATATATGGTGCACAGAACAAATTAATGAATCCCTCAGTCCTTACATTCACTCTTTTGCATCCACTCAGTGAGTTGAAAATTTTGGGGAACTAAAACGTACAGCTGGAAGTAGTCGCAGTCTAACGCAGGGTCTCAAACTCCAGTCCTGGTGGGCTGCAGTGTCAGCAGCAGTTTAGACCCTGGAAACAAGGTGTGTGGATTCTTAAGTCCATCAATGATTTAAATTCAGCCCTTAAATGCTCAAACACACTAAAATCCAGTGGTCTTCCAGGATCAAAACACTACAAATCATGTAGCGCAATTCAAGTTTTAAAACTTAACAGCTTAACAACTACTTCGCCATATTAGTAAATGGGCACATTTGGATGGAAAAATGCCTGTGTGAGCAATGACCAAATCTTCAGGGCTGATAAGAAGTAGCAGTAATTGACAGGCTCCCAAACTGCAGTTTTAATTTTGATTTAAAAGAGGACACACTTTGGAAATTGCTGTGCTGGTTTACTTTAAAAAAGAAAATCAAACAGTGCAGTGTGGTCAGTGAATTGCAGAGTACAATATATACAATGTTTACATACACTATATACACCCACAGGTCTGGTTCCTAATCGGAATGGAAAAGCAGGACAATTTTGTTCAGTAACTGTTATAGCATAGGTTAGCCTTTGGAGCCAGACCGGATTTAGCTTAGCATAGCAAGCTAAGTACCTATAGTATTTGCCCTTAAAGTGGTTGAGCATGATGACTGGTTACAAACCTGTCACTAACAAGAAATAAAATGCCATGTCCTTGTCCTGAAAAAAAAAAAATGAACACAAAATGAAAAAATAAATAAATAAAATCCAATGCCTATTTATTCAAAGAGCTAACATGTTTTAAGGAGGAGTTCCACCTCCTTTTGTCATTTATAAAACTCGGATTGCTTTTAAAAAAAATCTAATAAGGCAACGAGGGGGAATATAGGGTGGTAGCGGGACACTTGTCTGTTCTCCTGTTCATACAGGTACTCTGGGAGTGAAAAGGGGGGAGTCATGGGTTAGTCACAATATCACAGTTCCAGCTGTCTGTGGTGGTCATAGGAGCACCTGGTCTGTGGAGTTCACTGTTTGATGGGAGCAAGTCTGTGGTCTGTATTAAGAGTTCACTGTTTAACAGGACCATGTATATGGTCTGTATTGGCATTCATTATTTAACAGGACCATGTCTGTGGTCTGTATTAAGAGTTCACTGTTTAACAGGACCATGTGGTCTGTATTGGCATTCATTATTTAACAGGACCATGTCTGTGGTCTGTATTAGAGTTCACTGTTTAATTTGAGAGGGTCTGGGTGTGAAGCTGAAGGCTTCTTCACTAGGAATTTAATGAGTGAAATGTTTTTAAATGTCATAAGAAAACATGTCTTCTCTTTAACACTTGTAATTAAACTGCTAATAGTCTCAGAAGCTGTGACTAATTAATGCCAATGGCACACCTGCTGGTGATTACAATATTAAAAGCAGGTGTGTGAGGAGCACAAGGGAGGCCATTTTCTAAAACACAGGGTTGAAAACATGCAGCTACCTTTTTCTTTTTCTTTTTCTTTATACTCCCTCAGGTGTTTTTAACCCATTCTGTAAGGCAACAAAAAATGACCACTTTTGTCACACTCTGGTCTATAGAGTTCAACGCTTAATAGTAGAGTGTCTGTAGTCTGTATTACCATTCACACAGTCCAGAACCGTGGACCCAAATAAAAAGTGACACTCGTATTAAAAAGCGACCAGGCGACTGTGTGCTGTGAGTGTGTGTGTGATAGTGTGTATTTGTGAGAATACTGTCCTGGGCCAAAGTGTGTGTTGTGTGTGTGTGTGTGTGCACACACTGCACCCCACACTGGCACACTGTCCCAGAAGCAGAGCTGTTGTTCCATGTGTGTAGAGGGTTCAGGGGGGCGCCTAGCTACCAGGCAGGAGGGGGTCTGACACATGCCTCTGGATCTCGGCCAGAGTGGTAGAGGTCTGTAAGTTTTCGGGGAGGGAGGGGAAACGTAGGCTGCTGCAGAGTCTGGGGGACCCCATGGAGGAGGGGACCTGGGTGGGGCCAGGGGGGGCGGCGGTCTCCGTTTCGGCGGACATGGACATTGTGTCGTCTGAGGCCACGATCAGGTGGATACCGCTGGACAGCGAATCCCGGGATTTGTGCTTGAACTGGTCAGAGTCTGGGCTCTAATGGAGAAAAAAAACCAGGTTAGCATCTGAACAGAATCCCACATAATCTATAACACAGTCACTGCTGCTCATAATCCCACATAATATCAAACACAGTCACTGCAGCTCATAATCCCACATAATCTGTAACACAGTCACTGCAGCTCATAATCCCACATAATCTCTAACACAGTCACTGCAGCTCATAATCCCACATAATCTCTAACACAGTCACTGCAGCTCATAATCCCACATAATCTGTAACACAGTCACTGCAGCCCATAATCCCACATAACCTCTAACACAGTCACTGCATCCCATAATCCCACATAATCTCTAACACAGTCACTGCAGCCCATAATCCCACATAACCTCTAACACAGTCACTGCATCCCATAATCCCACATAATCTCTAACACAGTCACTGCAGCCCATAATCCCACATAACCTCTAACACAGTCACTGCATCCCATACTCCCACACAATCTCTAGCACAGTCACTGCAGCCCATAATCCCACATAACCTCTAACAGTCACTGCAGCCCATAATCCCACATAACCTCAAACAGTCACTGCAGCCCATAATCCCACATAACCTCTAACACAGTTGCTGCAGCCCATAATCCCACATAACTTCAAACACACTCACTGCAACCCATAATCCCACATAACCTCTAACATAGTCATTGCATCCCATAATCCCACATGCTTTCTGTCCTGTCTGTTCTCTCTCAACCTTGTACATACAACCAGTATGTCCGAGTGTGGTGACTAAATGCACCACCTCAATACCTGCGCTCTAAATCTATCACCTAAATAGCGAGTTATAAAGTCCCTTCTTCAGTACCAGCATTTTGGGCTCAGTCTGTGACGTGTCCATACCTGCGTTGGCGAGGCGAGGCTGTTGATCTGTACAGGGGGAATGGGGTTCATGCCGCGGAGAACCTGCGGGGGACGGGCGCTGTGGGACATGACGCTGTAGGCGGGGGGCACTGGGACCATCTGCCTCTGGAGCAGCTGCAGGATCACCGTGATGTCGGCCGTCATGCGCGTCTCAAGGCTGGAGAGAGGGAGGGAAGCAGGGCCGGCGTGTACGCTGAGTAACTTGATATTTTCCTAAACGTGTGCACCACTTTGTGTGCATATGCAAAATAATGATAATAATATTCTCAAATGAATTATTTGAATACATTGATTCTACAGCTGCCCTTATATGTCCGTCAATTAAAACAGGCTGGGCTCCAAATAAAATGTGACGATAATGTCGTGTCCCTGTTTGACTAAAGCAAACAAAAGTGTTTTTTTTAACTCAGTTATTAATATTCATGTTTGTAGCCTTGGGAGACCAACTTGCTAGTATGTAGTGACTGAAAGAGAAATACTTCTCCTGTCTAGTTTCTACCATTAGCCTGTTGCAACTGTAGGGGGTTGAGTTGTGCGAGTGTGAGTTCAAGGCCAGCTCGGGCAGATTCCAGGATAAATGCACAATGACGGCATGACTGCACATTAGTGCTTTCGTCTCTTGATTTTATCAAATATTTGTGCATAGACATAACTGTATACGCTCTGTCACTAATTGTGGCCGATTTGGCTGATGTATGCAGAAGTAATTTACAAGTGATTTGCTTCCCCTCTCTGGTGAAAAAATAAGCCTCCAATGTATGCAAATATTGGAATGTAACATTTTTTTTATTTCTCTCTCTCCCTCTCTCTCTCTCTTTTGTCAGAGGCTCACCGGTTGAGCTGGGACTGCAGCAGCTCCAGGCGTGACTCCAGCTCACTGGGCCGGTCCTCGGTGAAGGGGGTCTGAAGGTGAGCGGCCCGTAAGGGGGAGGGGCGTATCTGGGTCTCCGAGCGCCGGTCGGGCAAGTATCCGTACAGGTCGGGCACGCCCAGAGGAGCTGCTGAAGAGAAGGGAAAGGTGGGGTGAGCTCCTGGGCCTCAGGAGCAGAGCTGCACACGCTGGTCCTGCCCCTCTTTACCTGTGTAGGCATGTCCTTGGTCCAGCGGTCCTCCCATCTCTGCGGGGGCGCTGCTGGGGGGCAGCAGGCTGACCACGGTAGGGGGGTACAGCTCCCCCCTGCTGCGTCCCAGGGGCTTCACCTCGTCCTCGCTGGACTGGGAGCAGGCACTGGGGCTACTGCACAGCTCATCCCAGTGGGAGTGCGGCACTGCCCCCTGGTGGTTGGGCACCTGGTCAGGATAGGAGTCCTCCCTGTCCATCCCATCTGCAGAAATCCACACATACCGAGTCATCCCATACACCTGATACATAAACCACACATACAGTCATCTTATACACCTGATACATAAACCACACATACAGTCATCTTATACACCTGATACATAAACCACACATACAGTCATCTTATACACCTGATACATAAACCACACATACAGTCATCTCATACACCTGATACATAAACCACACATACAGTCATCTTATACACCTGATACATAAACCACACATACAGTCATCTTATACACCTGATACATAAACCACACATACAGTCATCTTATACACCTGATACATAAACCACACATACAGTCATCCCATACACCTGATACATAAACCACACATACAGTCATCCCATACACCTGATACATAAACCACACATACAGTCATCTTATACAACTGATACATAAACCACACATACAGTCATCCCATACACCTGATACATAAACCACACATACAGTCATCCCATACACCTGATACATAAACCACACATACAGTCATCCCATACACCTGATACATAAACCACACATACAGTCATCCCATACACCTGATACATAAACCACACATACAGTCATCCCATACACCTGATACATAAACCACACATACAGTCATCCCATACACCTGATACATAAACCACACATACAGTCATCTTATACACCTGATACATAAACCACACATACAGTCATCTTATACACCTGATACATAAACCACACATACAGTCATCCCATACACCTGATACATAAACCACACATACAGTCATCTTATACACCTGATACATAAACCACACCTACAGTCATCTTATACACCTGATACATAAACCACACATACAGTCATCCCATACACCTGATACATAAACCACACATACAGTCATCCCATACACCTGATACATAAACCACACCTACAGTCATCTTATACACCTGATACATAAACCACACATACAGTCATCCCATACACCTGATACATAAACCACACATACAGTCATCCCATACACCTGATACATAAACCACACATACAGTCATCCCATACACCTGATACATAAACCACACATACAGTCATCCCATACACCTGATACATAAACCACACATACAGTCATCCCATACACCTGATACATAAACCACACCTACAGTCATCTTATACACCTGATACATAAACCACACATACAGTCATCCCATACACCTGATACATAAACCACACATAGTCATCCCATACACCTGATACATAAACCACACATACAGTCATCCCATACACCTGATACATAAACCACACATACAGTCATCCCATACAACTGATACATAAACCACACATACAGTCATCTTATACACCTGATACATAAACCACACATACAGTCATCTTATACACCTGATACATAAACCACACATACAGTCATCTTATACACCTGATACATAAACCACACATACAGTCATCTTATACACCTGATACATAAACCACACATACAGTCATCTCATACAACTGATACATAAACCACACATACAGTCATCTTATACACCTGATACATAAACCACACATACAGTCATCTTATACACCTGATACATAAACCACACATACAGTCATCTTATACACCTGATACATAAACCACACATACAGTCATCTCATACAACTGATACATAAACCACACATACAGTCATCTTATACACCTGATACATAAACCACACATACAGAGTAATCTCATACAACTGATACATAAACCACACATACAGTCATCTTATACAACTGATACATAAACCACACATACAGTCATCTTATACACCTGATACATAAACCACACATACAGTCATCTTATACACCTGATACATAAACCACACATACAGAGTAATCTCATACAACTGATACATAAACCACACATACAGTCACCTCATACAACTGATACATAAACCACACATACAGTCATCTCATACAACTGATACATAAACCACACATACAGTCATCTTATACACCTGATACATAAACCACACATACAGTCATCTCATACACCTGATACATAAACCACACATACAGTCATCTTATACAACTGATACATAAACCACACATACAGTCATCTTATACAACTGATACATAAACCACACATACAGTCATCTTATACAACTGATACATAAACCACACATACAGTCATCTTATACAACTGATACATAAACCACACATCCAGTCATCTTATACAACTGATACATAAACCACACATACAGTCATCTTATACACCTGATACATAAACCACACCTACAGAGACCCCATATACAACTGATAAATACAAACCGAAAATACTGGTATGTTCTAAAACTGATACATAACCACAAATACTTAATTTATACTTAAAAAAAACATACTTAATAAGACATGCAGCTGGATAGATAAACCACTAATACTGATATATACTGTATACCAGGATTCATAGACTACAAATATTAAGACATCTTATACAACTGGAAATATAAACCACAAATATTGAGACATACAGCTGGAAATATAAACTGTGTTTGTGCGAGCATTTCAAATATTTGTGAGTATTTCATTTGTGCATGTGAGCTCCAAATAATATATACGGTTAAAGTGTTTTTACAGCTGGAGCTGATGTGATTGTGGAGCTGTCGCTAAAAATAATTTCTCACGAATACGCACATTATCTTCTCAGTGTACATTTTGTATATGAGAAAAAAATGATTAGCAGTTTTAACATATGAACATGCGGTGTATGACAAACACATTGAATGCTGCGTACGTGTTTATGGCGCTCGGCTAGCAGAAGGAAGGGGCCGCCCACGCGCACTCACCGGGCCGATTGCGACGGTGCAGGGAGTTTCTCCGACGCCTGGGCCGGCGGTAACCGCAGTCAGAGTCCTCACTGGAGAAGGGCTGGATAATCCGATCTGCCTGATGCACAGGAGCTTCAGTAACTCAGAGAGCCAGCACTGCTAGCATGCAGCCACCTGGGCCGTTCACACCAAGGGGCCAAGACTGGGCCTTTCGTTTTGAAGCTCACTTTCTGGTTGGGCTGGGAGCGGCAATTGTGCCGTTGCTCACTAGCGCCACTGGGGTTGGCTCCAGTATAGGTCTTTCACCATGTAAGTCAATGGCAGCAATGTGGTCAAAATACTCAGTCAATACATTTTTCCCACAAAAAAATGTAATTGCAATAGGTGCCTTTCCTTCATCGAATGCCTCTGCATGTGCTGATTTTTTTAAATATTGTGTCATTTGGACAGGGTATTAACATTTGTTCAGGACCAATCAGAGGGACAGGTTGAGTCCTCTTCGGCTCCATGGAGCAGAAGCAGTTTGTACAAACCGGCGGCGAAAAAAAGCCTTCCGGAGCCTCAATTCGGTTTTTACGAGGCCGTGGGAAGGCAATGGGTGACGTCACAGTGACTTTGTCCACATTTGTATACAGTTTATGGTTCACACGCACTGCACACGTTACCAACCGGAACACGCCGGAATGTGTGGACTTGAATGCCTCTGGCGTCCCCCACACCTGGGTCAAATATGTATTTGAAATACTTGACCTCTTTTGAAAACACCCCAGCAAAAGAATTTTCAAGGAACCGCATTATGACAAGAATATTTTGTTCTGAATATTGGTGAAAGTGGGTCAGTGAAAACGGTCTGTTACCTGTCTAATAGAGGTAGATTACTCACATCTCGCAGGTTGAAGGTGATCTCCAGGTTGCTCCAGAAGATGTCGGAGAAGTCGGGGTACATGTCCAGCACCTCCAGCAAGTCGTCCCTCAGGATTTTGTGCAGGTCGCAGTAGGTCAGCGCCCGTACGTCCGAGTTGGACTTTCCGGGCCTGGCGTAGAGGCTGATGGGCTCCCCGAAGATGTCATTCTTACCTGGGGACCAGAGACGGAAGAGGGGGAGGAGAGAAGAATGGCAGTGCAAATGAAAACCGAGAGAAGGAGAAACAGCGCTGTTAGGTACACACTTTTCACATCTGAGAAAGCTCTTCAGAAGCTAAAGTGAAGGATTATTCAAAGGCTGCAACTGATAAAGGCAACCCAACACCAGAGAGAGATTATGTTTCTATCTTGAGCATACAGACAATACAACACGTCACAAACAACCCCACACCCAATAACACCCCCTTAGCATTACTGATGTACCAGCGTAATTATTGCTAATGTTGAATTCAGCCCTGTTAAAATGCAATAACATCCGTGGGACCTGCACAGTCGAGAGGCATCTCTGAGGGATCTATTGATATTCACTGGAATTATGTAATGAAAGGGGACAGTGAACATGCGCGCTGTATCGGAGCTCCACGAATCGCCGCGGAAGAGCGAGAAAAGACGAGGGGGGAGGAGAGAGTCACCTAAAATGGCCACCACCACGTCGTCGCGCAGGATTTCGATGGAGCCGCTGGAGATGAAGTACAGGGCCGTGAGCACGTCGCCGTAGTGCACCAGGGTGTCTCCGGGCGGGGCGTGGGTGGTCTTGAAGCGCATGGCCAGAGCGCGCAGGCATCCCTTGCTGGCTCCTCGGAAAGCCCTGCAGTGCTGCAGCAGGCTGCGGTTGAGGTGCAGGCAAATATCGGCCTGCAGGCACTCTGGGAATCCCTTCAGAACCTGCGCAGAGCGGGAACCGAGCTGATTATCCCCGACTTCAACAATATGAGGAGCCATTGCAAATATTCAAAGAAGCACAATGCTGCAAACCTCAACCCCTGGGGGAAATTTAACTGCACTTTTTAAGGTTCTAAGGGCCTGATTTACTAAGACCTTTAGCATGTGCAAAACCTTTTTAGCACACACAAAACCAATAACATGACCAATGATTGGTCGTGGTATTTGTTTTGCACCAATCACTGGTTGTGTTATTGGTTTTGCGTGTGCTAAAATGCACACGCTAAAGGTCTTAGTAAATCAGGCCCTTAGTGTGCTCGTAGGGGGTCAAGGGCAGGGCTTTAGTGTGAATTCTACTGGACGCATTCAGATCGAGCTTGCATGGCTACACACTGCAAAAAACAAATCTTAACAACAATCTTTTACATCGTATCTATTTATACAGCTCGATAAATACTGAAGAAATTCAGGCTAATTACCTCGCTCAAGGGTACAACGGCAATGTCCTACCAGGGAATCAAACCTGCAACCTGTCGGTTACAAACCCAGTTTCCTAACCATTATACACTACACTGTCACCGTGGTTATGGTGATTAACTGTATTCGGATGGGACTGGAGCCGTCTGCTACGCCACGTCCGAGATGCCACGTGCACCGGAGGGTTCCGTGCCAAGCGGGCGCTGTCCGAGCTGTGACCCCCGGGGCAATCGATGCGCGGCCACGGCTGGGCGCCGGACGATGCGGTAACCGCGCGTTGGGGGGGGGGCGGAGCGGACGGCGCTGCACGGGGATGTGATGGGCCTCGCGCACATGGTATTGACAGGTGGGGTCTGCACGCTGATGCGCCGGTACGCATCGTTCCATTAGCGTTCCAGAGGCCCGGATCTGCGGCGCGGCCCGACAGAAGGCCTGGAGCAGGGGTCACTTCTTGGGTGTATCGATGTGTGTTTAACGAAAGCTTCCGAGTTTTAATCCGACACAGCTTTTACGTACATTGTGTGTATTTTTTTCATGCACGCTTTCTTCTGCATACTTATAGTATGGTTTAACCTTAATCTAGAGATTTCCAGTTTGGTTGTAGAGTTGAACAGCCCAACATTTAGCTAAGCATGTGTGTGTACATGTGTATGCACGCGCATGTGTGTGTGTGTTTATGTATGTATGTATGTATATGTGTGTGTGTGTGTGTTTGTGCATGTGTGTGTGTCCCTAGGACCCATTATAATTTAGGAGCAGTTTTGCCTTGTGTGTCAACCTGTGTGTTGTAGCTCTGATGAACAGACCCATGTGTTGCACATACAGCATAGCAGAGAAACATATCTCTAAATGCTATCCGCTCCATATTAATCAATGATTCATTATTGAAGCAAAATCAAGTACCGGAGACCATGTCCAAATAGTTAGTGAGCGAAGATCACAAGTGCAAAAATATATTATCTTCTAGTTGCGAAACATGATTATCATAAAAGCCTTCATTATATATGTTATGAGCGATGGTTGAGCTTCTCTACTAAATTTGAGGCTGCAGCACCTCATTGCAGTCGTCTGTGCCTTGGGCCCTGTATTTGGTTCCATTTGCAAAATAATTGGTAATTTTGACATGGAAACTGATGTTGATTAACTCAATTTAAATATGCATGACCCAGAGAACACACTGTGTCGCTATTTCCCTGGCTTTCCATTCACTGCGGGCGCTTTGTGAATCATACGCAATGCTTTTTTTCTGGTACTTGTGACGATTCAACGGGCATAAGGGCATCGCAGTGGATTCCCCACAGAGTCAGTTGAGACTGCAGTTAAGTCAGTTGAAACAGGGAAGTGGAGTCGGTTGAAACAGGGTGGTGGAGGCCAGTGACGTCCGGTCAGGATAGGCAAGGCCAGTGACAATGAAACAGAAATTAGGTCTTTTGAAGGAATGGAACTTTTTTTAAATTGTAGTGTGTATTTATTCATTTGTATTTGTATGGTGCATATCTACTTTCATTTTAGTGTTTTTTAAATTAGAGATTAAGGAACTTGTGCTTACACTGACTAAAACCAAGAAAATGTCAGACTTGTTCTATTCATAAAAACCGGTAAAAGCACTGCTTTTTCTCTAGGTCAAAGCTCCCAACTGTTTGGTGCATGAACTCTTTGATCCTACAATACTGCACAATGTACGTCCACAAGCAGCACTATTCAATGCCTTTACATTACATTACAGGCATTTAGCAGACGCTCTTATCCAAAGCGACTTACACAACCTTTTAGCATTTTTTACATATTATCCATTTAGACAGCTGGATATATACTGAAGCGATTCAGGATAAGTACCTTGCTCAAGGGTACAACGGCAGTGTCCTACCTGGGAATCGAACCTGCAACATTTTGGTTACAAGGTCAGTTCCGTAACCATTATACTACACTGCCGCCCTTTAGGCGTAAATGTGTTAATAATGTTGAAAAATCATATGACATGGTACGCATCAAGCGGCTGCATAAACGTGAATCAGAATATTATGCGCAATGCGTCACACTGGCTGGAGTAGACAGCAAATTCAGCAACAAAGAGAGTAGTGTGATGCTTGGGTTGACTGAAAATCAGCGGACCCCAGTCAGGTTACGGAAAATTATGTTCTGATGAGTGAGAAAGAAAGTTGAGTATTGCGTTATTTTAGATTAAATTAAATATATTCCATCTTCATTACTTGTCTGGCATGCATTAGTGGGCAGTGTTGGGGAGTAGCGGAACTAACGGAGTCTAAGTCAGCTTCATTCTGGTATAAATTAATGTGTTCATGTGGGCTGGTCTAAATGGATGTGTTCCTGTGGGCTGGTATAAATGAACGTGTTCCTGTGGGTTGGTATAAATGAACGTGTTCATGAGGGCTGGTATAAATGAACGTGTTCCTGTGGGTTGGTATAAATGAACGTGTTCCTGTGGGTTGGTATAAATGAACGTGTTCCTGTGGGTTGGTATAAATGAACGTGTTCCTGTGGGTTGGTATAAATGGACGTGTTCCTGTGGGTTGGTATAAATGGACGTGTTCCTGTGGGTTGGTCTAAATAAACGTGTTCCTGTGAGTTGGTATAAATGAACGTGTTCCTGTGGGTTGGTATAAATGAACGTGTTCCTGTGGGCTGGTATAAATGGACGTGTTCCTGTGGGTTGGTATAAATGAACATGTTCCTGTGGGCTGGTATAAATGAACGTGTTCCTGTGGGCTGGTATAAATAAACGTGTTCCTGTGGGCTGGTATAAATGGACGTGTTCCTGTGGGTTGGTATAAATGGATGTGTTCATGAGGGCTGGTTTAAATGAATGCGTGGGTTGGTATAAGTGAGCATGTCCCTGAGGTAGGCTACATGTATGTGGGTTGATGCAGGTGAGCTCACTGCGTTCATGTCGATGCCGTTGGTGTAGGACCAGGCGTGCTGGAAGTACTCCTCTAGGCGCTGTCGCAGGCCCCCGGGGATCTGGTGGAAGCGGATGAACTCTTTGACTCGGAGCATCTGGGTGTGGTAGCGCGCCGTGCCCGAGTACAAGCGCTGGATGATGGCCGACACGTTGCCAAAGATGCTGGCATACATTAGGGCTGGAGAGGACAGAGGATTCACCATCAGAATGCGCACGCACGCACATGCACACACACACGCACACACACACACTACATACAGTAAAAGCATTTTTTTGCAGTTTAAGTAAAGGTGGTGAATGATAAAAGGGACACAACGGTGTTCTAAAAGTGAAGAGTTCTAGTTCTGTAATAGTTTTGGGGCACCTTTTACTGACATATTCCCCCAGCGGTTTGAGCAGCACGACACTGACACTGTTATCCACATGTCATCGCCTTCTCACCAGATCTGAACACAGTCAAGCATTTATAGGATATTGCGGAATGATGCTTGAGAGAGCATTTTCCACTTCAAACAAATAATGTGAGATGACAGAGTTTCTCATGGATGAGTGGTTTCATAATCCTCCTGTAGACGCTGGTAGACTGTAGGCCACAGCATATACAGGCTCTACTGGCCACACGTGGTAGCCCAACATATTATTAAACTGTTCCACAAAGGGGCCACTTTTGCAAACTTACATGCCCAAATTTAACATGGAATATAGAATTATGGAAGGTTTGAACTATGAGGAGCATGCACGTGGTTTTAGTGTCATATGGAAACACCATGCAGATTACGATGATCTTAGTCAAGTCAATAAGGCAATTACACATTTCTATGCATATAGAAAACACGTCTTACATACGTTAGACACAGTTAACTTTTAATTTGTGTACGACACATCCATTACATTACTACGTGGATAGGAAGGAACCCAATATGAGGAGCATTGTTATCTAACTTGTCTCATTTGATAAATTACAAAGGATTTTTGCATGTGGAAGTTTGGCAAACACTGTTTCCGGATTGTTCCTCAGCTGATAAGGGAGGCCTTCTTCTCAAATTCAGCATTATAAACTGACACTGATCGTGTGAAGTGATCATGTGAATGAGATATTACGTGCCAATGTAGAGCCTGCTTTGCTGATAATACGAATTCACTACCACATTTATCTGCACAATAACACTTGTACCGCCTGCTAAACAGTTTAAGTTGATGGAACTATGCAACTTTACACTGGTGTCTTTATTAGTGTTTGCTACTGGCGTATGTACAAGTGTATAAGCAGGTATGGTTGGATAGATCAACTGTTGGGAAGACAAGACTGGTAGCAGGACAGGGTAGCTTATACTGGAGACAGGTGTGACAGAAAGAGGTGAGACAGGTGTGAAAGGAAGAGGTGAGACAGGTGTGAAAGGAAAGGTGGATCTTGGACGAGGGGCCCCAGCAGGGATGGGGAGGTAGAAGGACTCACAGCCGATGAGCATGACGCAGATGGAGAAGATCTTCTCGGGGTTGGTGTTGGGTGAGACGTTGCCGAAACCCACGCTAGTCAGGCTGCTGAAGGTGAAGTAGAGGGCCGTGACGTACTTGTCCTTGACGGACGGCCCCGAGGCGATGTCGCTGTCGTTGTAGCTCTTGCCGATCTGGTCGGCCAGGTTGTCCAGCCAGCCGATCTTCATGCCCCCAAGGTGGGATGAGCCGGAGCGCTCCACGTTGCCGATGGCGTACCAGATGCAGGCCAGCCAATGGGCGATGAGCGCGAACGTGCACATGAGCAGGAAGAGCACCGCTGCGCCGTATTCTGAGTAGCGGTCCAGCTTCCGTGCGACACGAACCAATCGCAGCAGCCGGGCAGTCTTCAGCAGGCCAATCAGGGTGGTTGTCTGGGGCTGTGGGGGTAATAAATGGTAAAGAAAATGTAAGCATAAAGACAAAAGTATAAAGACAAAATAACCAGAGTGGCTGGAATGAAAATTATTTCTCCTGGCTTATTACTGCTTTGATGATTTTACACCAGCACATCCCATAATGTCAGAGAGAGGCAGGAGTCAGCAGTGAATCCACACTATGAGAACTGCTGATTCACTTACTACTGTCTACAGTCTATAGTCTCTATAGCATCTACAGCATCTACAGTATCTATAGCATATACAGTATCTACGGTATCTATAGCAGGGGTATTCGACTGAAATTTGTAATTGTCCATTCATCCAAATGCTATAGATATAGCCTCTACAGTCTCTCTGGCCTCAGTAGCATCTACACCATCTGCAGCACTTACAGCCTACAACAAAGGGTGCTCAACTACAACTTGTGATGGTCCACTCACTGACATTTCCAACAAGTGAAAGGTCCGGACGAATGGTCCGTTTATCATGCTATAGAAACAAACCAAAACACTCCTGAAAATTCCTCAAATATATACATAATGGAAGAAGTGGCTTTTTGCTAAAAGTGGAAGGCCTCTTGTTTCCTGCCAATGCTTTTAAGGGAATGGTGTGACTGCCATTCGAAGACATTGATGCAGGTATCCATGCAGGTGCCAAACATTGTGAGGATGTTTAATGCCACTATTTACATTTATAATTTTATTTACTCAATTTACTCACCTACAGCTATTACACTGTCTACAGCACCTACAGCCATTACACGGTCTAAAGCACATATGCCATTACACTGTCTACAGCACCTACAGCCATTACACTGTCTACAGCACCTACAGACATTACACTGTCTAAAGCACATATGCCATTACACTGTCTAAAGCATCTACAGACATTACACTGTCTAAAGCACATATGCCATTACACTGTCTAAAGCACATATGCCATTACACTGTCTAAAGCATCTACAGACATTACACTGTCTAAAGCACATATGCCATTACACTGTCTAAAGCATCTACAGACATTACACTGTCTAAAGCACATATGCCATTACACTGTCTACAGCACCTACAGCCATTACACTGTCTAAAGCATCTACAGACATTACACTGTCTAAAGCACATATGCCATTACACTGTCTAAAGCATCTACAGACATTACACTGTCTAAAGCACATATGCCATTACACTGTCTAAAGCATCTACAGACATTACACTGTCTAAAGCACCTATAGCCATTACACTGTCTAAAGCACATATGCCATTACACTGTCTAAAGCATCTACAGACATTACACTGTCTAAAGCACATATGCCATTACACTGTCTAAAGCATCTACAGACATTACACTGTCTAAAGCACATACCATTACACTGTCTAAAGCACATATGCCATTACACTGTCTAAAGCATCTACAGACATTACACTGTCTAAAGCACATACCATTACACTGTCTAACGCACATATGCCATTACACTGTCTACAGCACCTACAGCCATTACACTGTCTAAAGCACATATGCCATTACACTGTCTAAAGCATCTACAGACATTACACTGTCTAAAGCACATATGCCATTACACTGTCTAAAGCATCTACAGACATTACACTGTCTAAAGCACATATGCCATTACACTGTCTAAAGCATCTACAGACATTACACTGTCTAAAGCACCTATAGCCATTACACTGTCTAAATCACATATGCCATTACACCGTCTAAAGCATCTACAGACATTACACTGTCTAAAGCACCTATAGCCATATATATAACCTAGTCTACAGCATCAAAATGTACTGACAATACCCACCAGCCTCGACAACATCCATAGCTCCCTGTACTTTCACAGCACTGCTGGAAATGGCAAGGCTATTAATAGATAGGCCAGAGCAATGGCCTTTGTTTTATGGTAATTGCACAAGAAATCTATAAATTGGGTCCCAACTTGAACTCAGTCAACATTCAAGAAGGCCACATCCTCAGCCTGCACCCATACAATCCTGCAGCTTTCGTTTCACTGTGCGTAGAGCTTAATACGACTGGGCTGGGTAAGACTTTTGTAGATTAACTTCTATTTGGTGGGTTTGTAGAAGTAGCCTAACTAACATGTAGATACCAACATCACACTGCCGTGGATAGATTACCCTGGGTATGAGAAAGGCACTACACAAATAAGTTCAAATCACTATTTTAAGATTGTGATGCAAGTCTATCTGATGAGACCTTAGGCTTTGCTATTATTTAAGCATTTTTATCAGTCCCTGAGATTACTGATGTTAGCTGTTTACTTCCTAAGTCTAGTACCTACTTTTTCCTCTGTTGCAGTTTTCACCTGAGCCCCATTGTCTCCTATCAAAGTGGAACGTTTAATCGTCAACTACAGAATAAATGTCACTTTCTCCTAGAAAGACTTACCTTTTACATTGTGAATTATTGTTTCTGTAAATTGTGATTACATATTAACAGGCAATGAAAAGATCTCGTACCTCGTCTGAGCCCGAACGGAAGATGAGCAGGTCGAAGGGTATGGCGGCGACGATGTCGATGAGGAACCAGCCCTTGAAGTAGTGCTGCGCAATGCGGGCGGGGTGGCTGACCACCTCGTCGTTGCTGTTCACGTAGGTGGTGCGGAAGTTGATGAGGATGTCGATGATGAACATGACGTCCACCACCAGGTCGACCACGTTGAGCGGGTTGCAGGTGTAGCCGCAGGTGCGTCGCCGCTCGTCCTCCTCCTCGTTCAGGAGGAAGGCCGCCGAGTACGGCGTGAAGACGGCCGTGTAGATGACCAGCAGCAGGATGATCCAGTCCCACACCGCCTTGAAGGGGCTGTAGTGCAGGATGGTCCACTTGTGGATGCGCGGCGCCTGCAGCTTGTACTCGGGCAGCACGTCCGCCCCCAGGGACAGCACCTGGGGAGAGAGTGGCAGGGGTGCAATCAGTCCTCTGCCGGTGATACAATGCAGAGGGGCCTACTCTTAAGGAAAACACAGATGGAAAGCCTTACAAGCCTGTTCAGAGGCTAGGCTAGCTCACGGCTCAGGGACGTTCTCCATCATTTGTAATTGCAGTTAACCATACAGCTGTAGCTGTATATACTGTATATATACTGCATGTCAAGCTGTAATCCAGAACCACTCACAAAACAGTTTATGCAATAGGGTTATATGAGCACGAGCAACTATACAGCAATTGCAACTGTAACACAATCAAGACAAGTCTAGGAAACACTCCTGAAATTAATTTCTTACTGACTCACTATAAGCACAGGACAACTTTTAGTCTCCAAATCCACAAGACTTAAAGGCAGGGGAAGACGAGAGACATACTTTTGTGAAAAAGCAGTAATAAGAACTAGATAACCATAAAAGAGTTCTGTGCAGACATTCAATTATTGTGATGATAAAATGGCCACCTGATGACTTGGGGCTTCAGAGTGTCCGTGGATTAATGAGGACATTAATCCCGCCTCTCCCGCCGAATCCCGCCTCTCTGTGTGCTTTTGAATGTATTTCTACAGGTGGGCAGCACAGTGCTGCAGTTGATAGCACTGTCGCCTCACAGCAAGGTCCTGGGTTTGAATCCCTGCCGGGGCCTTTCTGTGTGGAGTTTGCATGTTCTCCTATGTCCGTGTGGGTTTAGATAACATTTCACCTACTTAACTTTCTCATCCAGTGTACTCAATTAGCATACTAAATAGTATAGAAAGGCGTTGGCTCGAACATAGCCTTGGTTCTGGGCTAAGAAAACGCAAAATAGGAAGTCAGGCTTTGGTGATGAGCTTCCTGCTTAGAAGCAATTTGAATGCAATTTTATCTAAAATATTCCCAACGTTCATGACAATACAAACCAAGAACATTGCAGCATAATGCATTGCAGGAAATGGCAATATCAGACCTGATAGGGTTCAGGCCTGTAGAGACTCACACATGAAATCATTATTAACAATGGGTCTGTGCTTTAGTATAAGACACATAAAGCACAGAGCTGACAGCTGAGGGCAGGGGGTGGGATACAGCATGTCTCCCTCACAGCGAATCAGCACATTGGAGTGCCTCCGCTTCATTACCCAGACTGTTTATGGCTGCTGGGTGGCTTCATTCCCCAGACTGTCTACCTACATTGTGACTGCAATAACAAACTGGTTTGATTCACAAATCTGCCCACACATTTTATGCATACAAATTGTAGCTTGAGATATAAAAGAAAGATAAGACTCCAAAGGTGGCCTGCATGTTTTAGCCTGTTAACTAAACCTGTAAACTCATTTGCTTATAATTTTAACTACTTTAACTACTTACAGTAGCATGAGAGTAAATGCTGATAGAGCATTTGTTGGGGATCTCTATGCCAGAGACACGGAAGAAATATTGGAGGTCCAGATGCAATAGATGCGGAATCTTAAAGTGTTCAAATGAATACCACTGAAATGGACAATAATCCGTAGTGGACGGGGGAAAATAAGGAGAACACAAATAACCTCGCGATAAAAACGAGGAACTCGATATCCGAGCAAAACAAAAGAAATAAGCAGTCACGCTTATCTAACTCCCGTTTGTGGAGCGAACAAAAAGAAAGGAAGGAGAAAACTCAAAAGACCCCTAAAACTTAGGGTGAGAGCACTCGTAAGTATGAGTGGAAAACAAAAAAACAAAAACCTCTGCTCTGAAATAAAAGCGAAAAAGCTCAATTTGCTTTTGCTAAATTGTACTGCTAACAAGTCCCGCATTGAGAAGCAAAGCGGTCGATAGCAGCACAACTTCCTATACCTTTTACCGGCTCGAATGTTACGTGAAATAACATGGACGCAACGAGAAAAGGAGGAAGCGGGGTATAAGTAGTGAGCAGAAATGCATGACAGGTGAACTCACTAATCACCGAGGCGAAAGCAAAACCCGTAGCGGAACACAGAAAAATCCGATAGATTACCGGTAAAAGACAAAAAGAATAAAAAACGCAGAGATAAGGAAAGTATGACATGATCCATGACAGCATTAACAACAGTAATACACAAAATGTATGTTGTAATTCAAAAGGACGGGCTTACAGAGATTACTGATTTCAATATCTGAAGAAGACGGAAAAAAATAATTAAAAACTGCAGACTTATGCAATATGTTGCCAATGTTATCTACCTACCTAAAAACATATGTAACGAAATAAGACTTTAAAAGCTGTCAAGCTGAAGGATGTTAGCTTCTCAGCTGAAAGATGTTGTAGCAAATTTGCCTTAGCAAACCTTTTAGCTATCAAATCCTCTTTAATCCTAATTAAATCCTATTTATTCTTCGCATGATATCACTGATGTAGATATATATATATTTTAAGTTGGAGATACTTGGTGTTTTGTTATCAAAATCCTTCTCTTTGATTGCCTGTGCCTTTGAACACGCTGCAATACTCTTGCACATAATAACAGTAGGCTTCTTGCATTTAATGTTGGTTTGCAAAGAAGCATTACTAGGTGCATTACTAGCCGCGCACGCATGTTTTAACAATGGGGAGTCGGTCAGTCAGCCAGTCAGTCAGTCAGTCAGTCAGCCAGTCAGCCAGTCAGTCACTCACTCACTCACTCAGTTATGGACAATGACTGTTCTAGGCCTGCCCCAAGTGTTCAGCAATAAGAAATATGTACTTACAAGATGGCCATATCCAGGGCAAACAGTATACATTATACTGTATTGTACAAATATTATGTAGGAAAATAGAGTCTCTGAAACTATTCAGGGTCAGCAGCAGTGAGATCTAAACCCACAAACCTTCTAGTTATATGGCAGGTGTCTAAACCACCAGTCCATAACCTTTCTTTACAGAAATCAAAGCCCTGCTTGGCTGCAGAGTAACAACCCTATATGCGCACAATATGTCAGGGTAAGAACCATATATTAGCAAGACATGCGTCAGTGTAAAACCCCTATAGCAACAGGATATATGTCAGAGTAAAAGCCCTATAGTAGCATAATATGTGTCAGTGTAAAAGCCCTACAGCAACAGGATATATGTCAGAGTAAAAGCCTTATAAGAGCAGGATTTACTGCATGTCAAGCTTAAAAGCCCTATAATAGTAGGATATGTGTCAAGGTAAGAGACGTGAGCCATGAGAGCGCTTCAGACAGGATTATCTAGACCGGTGATTCAAGGAATGCGCTCAGCCAGGTGTTCCATAGACAGACAAGATCAAATGAAGCCAAAATGCAGCAATGCAGCAGAACAGCAGACCTGCTAGCTGTGGTCCAACCGGCTTGTTTGCAGCTTCTGTAAGCGCTGATTCACTCTGCAATGCATCAGCCTGTCAGCTGAGAAAGAGGGCAATTATTTGCAGAACCTGTCAAAAAGAATGCAGCAATGTCGCTGCTGTACATTATGGGCCTGGTTTATTAAGAGCTTTAGCATGTGTAAAACCTTTCAGCACATGCAAAACTAACAACCAATGACTGGTGCAAAACCAATACCATGACCAATCAGCAGAAAATAAAGGGAAAAACACACAAACATAAATGTACGTCGCACCTGCAATCCCTGCTCTTCAATTTATGACACAACTCAACTGATTACAGTATCATCGTACTATAGCCTCCGTTTTCCACAGCATTACAAATATGTGATACAGTTGTAGTAGCCATGAATACACCCATGTTTAGTAACATGACTAGCATGTGTGGGTCACATATGCGCAGTGCTCACATAGGTCAGGTGTGATTGAAGCTGTGGTACAAGTCTGAGATCACTAATTCAGGAGAAAAATACGGGTTCATAGATTTAAATGATAGAAATATTAATATAATGATATGTGATATGTGTAATAGGTAACATTATGGGTAACTACATGGTAACTACACTGAGTAATCATTATAAATTGGGTGCCGTTTTTTCAGTTGGTACGCTTTCTCTCTTACTGAAGACGGTCTTACTGAAATCACCTTATTGCACATTTTGAGTAAAATACACTGTATGGATGAAAAATGAAAGTAATGACATTGCAGCAAACATTGTGGCTGGACCATTTTAAACCAGTGACCAACCAACAAAATAAAAAAATAATGCTGTGATGTCATCAGGTCCCTGATCAAAATCTACACTATTGAGCTCCTTACAACAAAAAGCAGTGTAATACATTTTTTTGATGCATTGAAGAAACAACTCACAACTTCGCTTTCCCTAAAAAGGCTGAAAAATACCTTTTTGTGCTGTAAGTGAAGTGGTAATGGTAGCAGTATCTGTACTTGTAGCCGTAGCGGCAGTGGCCGTAACTGTAGCGGTAAGAGTAATGGTAGCAGTATCTATAGCCATAGCCGTAGCTGCAGCCATAGGTGCAGCAGATACTGACCGGGATCATGATGAGAGAGTCCATGTCCAGGTGGTCTAATGTGCCCTGCTCCCTCCCACAACAGCCCAGCCTGTCTTTTAGCACCACCAGAACACTGTACTCCTTCCGGAGCAGAAACCTGCCTGGGACTACGGCTGTTTCCTGGTCTCTGTGCTGGATGTAGAGTTCCCGGTCGCTGCACTGCTACTGGGAAGCGCTCATGTGCCAGTCTGTGCTGCCTGCCTGTCTCTGAGCCTCGAGACCTTTTATAGGCTTTTAACTCACCTGGTAAACCATGTGACCCCTTTCTCTGCCAAGAGCGAAATGGGTTAATAACCACCAAATTACTAAGGGGGACTGAGGGAAAGAGCATCAATGAGGCGGAATGTAAACCATTTCCATTAGTACAGAGGGGAAAGCCATTGGATTTTGGCAGACTCGGGACAAGCTGAAAAAGGCAGTGTTTTGGAGGTCTAGCTGCCTTCTTTCTTTAGAACTCCTTTTTGCATGTCAAACTAGCATGTACACTCCTCTGATCGAGATTCCTGACACACTATACCCACATTTGAGCTTCTGACACTGTTCATTTTGCCACACTGCTGCTACAGAGTAGCCTACTGCCAATGAACTGCTTTAGAACCACACCTATTTCACAATTACACACACCAGCTTCAGAAACACACACACCAGCTTCAGAAACACAAACACAGCCTTCAGAAACACACACACCAGCTTCAGAATCATACGCAGCTGCTTCAGAACCACACCACCTGCATCAGAAATACACACCTGCATGCAGCAGAAACGCAAACCTTGCTTCAGAATCACACGCCAGTAGAAACATGGGACAGGACTTTTTGTTGGGATTTTTCTTTTTTAACCTTGAAAAAACTAAACTTAAGCTGACAATAATTATAATAATTATATTCTAAAATTCTTAACAATAACATCTGTTCTGTTCTGTCACCAAAAGAATCTAAGCATACTTAACCACTTCTGCTACACTGCCTCAAGCTCATTAGCTCCACAAACATGCCTGTATATACTGAGTAACAGCTTGTTGGCACAGGATAATTAGAATTTTTTGCTTTGCCTTTCTGTAAGTTTGCCAATTTACTTCTGGGTATTTTATTTTTCTAATATAATTGGTTAATTATGGAATCTCGTTTATTGAACCAGTTGAAAGTTGGTTGAACTGGGGTCATTGAGAATATGTAGTTTATGTTCGGTAGTTCATTAATTTTAACTGTTGCTATTCTGCCAATAAGAGAAATCGGTAGGTTACGCCAACAGTTGAGATGGTCTTCAATGGTTTTGAGAATGAGAGTGAAGTTAGGATAGAATAACTGTAACAGATTGGTGGAAATATCAATACCTAGGTTTCTAATGTTGCCTGAGGTGATTTTAAAAGAACGTTTCTGAGTTACAGCAGTCCAGTCTTCCACGGTGAGTGGTAACACTGTGGATTTGGTCCAGTTGACCGAGTAGTCTGATACTTATGAAAATGTTTATTTCATTGAAAACTTCTGGTAGAAATGTTACTGGATTTTGCAGATATATCTGCATATAAACTTATTTTATCAGATGAATCGATGGTCTGTATTCCGAAAATATTACTGTTTTGGCGAATGGCAGCAGCAAGGGGTTCAAGCTGGAGAGAGTGGACAGTGACACCCTTGTCTCGTGCTACGGTCCAATGTGAAATGTTGTGAAGTAAGAGTGTTAGTGATTATGGATTCTGTGGGTGAGTTATATAGAATTTGAACCCGTTGAATAAATTAATTTCCAAAACCAAACCTCTTCAATGTAGCAATTAAAAAGTTCCAGTTGACTCAGTCAAATGCTTTTTCAGCATCCAGTGATGCAAAGATTGTAGTCAGGTTGTTTATTTTTCATATACTCATTAGACTGTATAGGCAGGAGATGTTATTTGAGGAGTGACTGCCCTTGATGAAGCCTGTTTGGTCTGGGTCAATTAGATATGTGATTACGGATTCCCTTCTATTGGCTAGTGCTTTGCTGATTATTTTTAGGTCACAATTAATCAAACTATTAGGGCGGTAATTGCAGCAAAGGGTTGGGTCTTTATTAGGCTTGAGCAAAACTGAAATGAGAGCAGTTCATATATGGTGGAATGATTGTGGATGTAATTGCAATGGTTATTCTGATGCATAAAGCTGCTATTCATTGCCAGGGAGCCATCTATTCCAGGTTATTTGTTGTTTGGCATTGAAAAGAGAGCTTCTTAAATTCTGTTATGGATTTATCAAGTGTATTTGCCTGTTCTTCAGATAGTTTGGTCAATATTGTCCAGGAATTATTGGATATCTAATGGGTTGGGATGATTAATTGATTTATATGGTCTGCTATAAAATATTATGAAGGTGTTGTTTATGTCCTCTGGGGTTTGTATGATATTGCCCTGTTCTTATTTGATGACGGGATGAGTTTTTTCTTTGTTCCTTTTTAATTGGTTAGTAAGAAATTCTCCAGGTTTATCATTGGGTAAAAATAGTCATGTTCTTTGTATGAGTAATTGTGTTTTGTGATGTATTATACTGTCAAGTTGAAGTTTTCTGTCCTGTATCACAGTATCTCATTATGGATTTGCTTAGTGGGTGCTTGGGACAGTTGAATGTTTAAGTCTGTTAATTTTAGTTAAATTTCTTGGTCTTTTTCTTGTTGGGTATGAAATAATCCTCTTTCTGAGTACTGCCTTTGCTGCTTCGCAAAGTGAAGTAGGTGATATTTCTGGAGAGTCATTCAGTTCAATAAAGGATGTCCACTCTCTGATGAAAAATGTGTTGAATTCTGAATCTTTCAGTAGTGATGAGTTGAACTGCCACCTAGTGGGTGGTTCAGGTTTGGTTTTAGTTTCATTAATTAGATTTAAACTAATTGGCCCGTGGTCTGATTTGACTATAGGATGAATTTAGGAATTTTGGATATGATAAAATTACTTGTCAAGAAGTAATCAATTCAAGAAAATTATTAGTGACAAGTAGAGTAATATGAGTATTCTCTATTAGGGTTTTTTTAATCGCTAACTCTCGCCAAGGCCTAGGTCAATCATGTACTGTTTCATGGTATCTGAAGAGTGCCAGGGTCTGTGAATATTTGATCGGCAAGGTTTGGATTAATGACTGTATTGAAGTCACCTCCCAAGATGATGGCAGATTCAGAGACATCCGTTAATTTAGAAAAAAATGGTCTGAACAAAGTTTGGGTCCCCGTCATTTGGCCCATAAACATTCGCTATGGTTATTTTATCATTTTCAATATTGCCGATATCGTTGATGACATAGCGTCCTTCTGGGTCCGCAATGGTTGTTTCGTTATGATATGATATGATATGATATTTTTATTGAGCAATATAGAAACTCCTCTTTTTTGAGTTGCATGATGCAGAGAAAATGCGATTAATTAATTTAATTTCAGGTGCTCTGAATCTGTAAGATGGGTTTCTTGCAATAAGCATATACAGGTGCAGCTCAAAAAATTTGAATATCGTGAAAAAGTTCAATATTTTTTGTCACTCATTTCAGAAAGTGAAACTCATATATTATATAGATTAATTACACATAGAGTGAAATATTTCAAGCCTTTATTTCTTGTAATTTTGATGATTATGGCTTACAGCTAATGAAAATCTAATACAAAATAAATTTCATTTGGATGTATTATTAATAAAGGAAATGTATGTATTTCCATTGTGTGAATATTGTGACATTAAAAATATATAACTTTAATTAGCTGAATTGCATTAAACTTATTAAGCAAAGATTCCTTGCCCTGGAGGATCAGAGCAGTTGGTCACATTCTTTCCTGACCTTACAATGACCTCACTGACGGAAACTCCACTTATCTGTAAAAGAGGTTTCAGCCTGCCTCGAGGCAGAGTCCTGCGCGGGTCCTTTTTTAACAAACCGCACCCGCACCGCAACCACCACAACCACAACCGCACCGCAAACCGCAGCCAGCACATGCTGCTTCCGCAAACCGACCCGAACCGCAACTGTAACAACCGCGAACTGAATCGCAAATCCATTGAAATGTACCTACAATTAACATTAGAATGAGATGATGCCCCTATGCAAGCCATTCGATTACAAACCACATAACATAAATCATTACAGTTAGGGTATTACATAAATAGACAACACGTCAATATAAATGTTTCTCAGATTTATTTTACAGTAACAATGGACCGTTTAAAATAATGCTTCGTCCATGTCCGTTGCACTATGCACATTTTAGTTGACATTCGATATATAAAAAAAATGTCTAGCCTATTAAAGCACAACTGAAGTTTGGTAGAACTTTGGGTTGTGTAGTTACCTGGCCATGATATGAGTCCAAATGGTGGCGAAATATGTTCATTAGTTGCTCTGTGCTCCCCTGGGGTGATAATCCAGAATAGGGTATTTGTCGCTCTCCATTCACTTTTATGGGGAAGCTAAAATGGTCTCAAAATGACACTTCTAGCACGCAAACTAAGTGATTTCTGTCAATACAAGTAATAAGCCTTTCTCGTACGTATTTTTTTTTTTTAAATTAAATGGTCCTTTCCTGGCTTTTTTGTATTTTATTTGGAATGTAGATCCGGTAGGCAGGCTATGTTCTTGTGCCAGAAACAGCGTTAATGCGCCGATGCATCAAAAAAAAACTCATGGTCCAAATTTCTACAGAGGCATACGTTCCTAGTACTAGTATATATCTATGGTCCGACCTGCCAACATTTTGGTAGTTTTTTCTGGTAGCTTGCTAACAACATTGAAGAAAATAGTACTTTATAAATAATTTTAATTACACAAAAAAAATAAGTTTGAGGACTGCGTGCTAGAAGTGTCCTTTTGAGACCGTCTGCTATCGTTGAGGTACCGATTTTATGACTGTCATACACAAACACTTGTTTGCATGTCTTGCAAGCGGGATATCCTTTAACATGTTTATTGTTGCCAAAGTCTTTCCAAACGTCAGATTTGACTTTTGCATTGTTTTCCACAATGCTGAACCCCCCTCTCACTACCTTTGTTTTTATTTCGGAGGCTGCCATTCCTATTGTGTTCTTTACACAGAACTATTCTGTCTGTGGTTCTTTAGAACGTAATATTGTGTCTCTACTTACGTCGGCCCGGAAACAAGCTCCAATCATAAATGTTCCACTCGCCAAGGATTAGCAATAACGTAAATAATTCTGAGTTGCTTAAAGTGATAATGCAATCGCTTTTCTAAGCCCTTTTTTACAGCTTAGATTTGAACATGGAGCCATGGGTAGGTGTGGTTATATGATGATGATGCCGCAAGATCATATTATGAATATTCATACGGTCAGTGAGTGAAAGGGTGTGTCTTGGTGAACTTCCTTCCCTTCCTGCTCTCTGCTACTGAGCTCTGCTCACTTTAATAGCCGAGACTCCACCTATTTTTATGCTAAGGATTTTGGGACGTCATGAATCCCTGGAAATGCAGCGGATGGTAAGCCGACACAGAAACTCAGACGACACTCACTTCGACGCAAGATTTTCGGATAAAAACAGTTGTGTATGATCATAGTCTAACCCAAAACATCGGTTTTCAACGCAAAAAGTCGATAATTACTTTATAATTATGATAAACAAACCCAAAACCGACCCGCGATATGTTCATTTTTGACCGCAAACCAAACCGCAAATTTACCCGCCAGCGGCTATGTGTGCGGTCTTTCCGTGGGTACCCGAAACCGACGCAGGATTCTGCCTCCAGGCTCCAGGCACTAACAGAGAATTGTGATCTCTAGCTCCCTCAGCTGGAGACTATGAGAGTGCACCTTCAATCTATGCAGACAACCCATTACACCCATGCCACACACTCAAACATACACACATTTACACACACACACACACACACACACACACGTTATATTACATTCAGTTAGCAGATGTGATTATGCAGAGCCACTGATCCAGTTCACCTGATTAATATAAGAAATAGTGCCAGACCTGGCTAACAACATTCCCACACTAGCGAGCGTACATGCACCACTAAAGCACTAATGCAAAATAAATATGCTAACCAAGAACCAACATACAAATCATTAATACATACAGGTTATATCCATAAAAAGCTCTAAGAAGAAAGACATAAAACCCTTCAAATTCCATAATAACCATAATTTAATTAATTTCATATTAATAGTCATATTGAAAAGGTGGTAGCGCTGGGGGATGGGGATGGGTGGGGAGCTATGACGCAGTCAGAAGAAGAGGGTCTGGAAGATGGCCAATGATTCTGGTGTCCTGACCACAATGGGAAGTTAATTCCACCACTAGGGGGCCGGAACAGACAGGCAACACGAATGGGTGAAGCGACAAGGCTAAGAAGGGGTAGCCAGTTGTGGCTAATGTAGTCAGTTGTAGCCAATTGTGAGGTGTGATCTGGCCAGGGTTTGAAGATTGGTTGCAGGCATGTTGGATCTGTTCTGTTTACTGCCCTCTAGTCTAGTACCAAGGTGTTAAACTTGATGCGAACTGTAACAGGAAGCCAGTGAAGTGAGATGAGGAGAGGTGTGACATGAGCCCGCTTGGGAATATTGTTGACAAATTTGGCTTCCTTCTGGATCAGCTGCATGGGATTAGTGGCACAGGCAGTGAGATGCACGCTCACACCCACACATGCACGCTCGCTTTCTCTCTCTCTCTCTCTCTCTTTCACACACACACACACACACACACACACACACACACACACACACACACACACACACAGATCAGTTTAAAATCAGGAGATCAAAATTATCTCAGTAATTTACAAAGTTGTTGCAGACTGATACCTTTTAACTAATGTGTACTGTATAATATACTCAGTATTTTGCTTACAAACACAGGCCACTAATTGTACATACGAATACACAAGATGAACAGGGCCCTTCAAAAAGCAAAAAAAGCAACACATTTTGCTTTATAATATATGTCAATATTCCCACATGAATTTCATGTGCATCTTAATACTATAGCACTACTTTATGTAATGCAACATTTGTGACAAACAAAACATAAATATAATTTTCTTCCCACAGTGACTCAAACTTAACATCATCGATGTCAGGGATCTCAAACAAAATGCCTGCAGGTTGTTGTGGTTTCCTATTAAGCAATGGACAATATAGACCTTGGACACAAGGTGTGTGGACTCTAGCGATCGATGCCTTCGCCGCTGAAATTCTGAAGCGCGCGCAAAACCGAGAGACCGTCGGACTCCGAGTCTGGGGTTAGACAACCCCCGATCTGTGCGATATATCATGACGATCAAATTGGCGGAAATGGTCAAATACGCGCTCCACGACAGTCCATGGACTTGAGAAACAAGTGACGATACCAATGATGATGATGTAACGACAGCAGCAAAATCAAAAAGCACAGCACCATATCACTTTACGGTTATTGTACCAAGTCACTGCGGCCCTGTCCTGCAGCAGGGGCGGGGCGGGGCGGGGCGGGGGGGGGGGGGGGGGTTTAAGGGGGCATGCAGGTGTGGACAGGTGAGAGAAGGGGGGCGGGAGAGTCAGAGATGGAAAGGATACTCACAGGTTTAAGTTTCTGATTGAAGCTCATGGTGAGATGTGGCTTTGGGGGAGAGAGGGAGTGCACTTACAGAGGAGAGAGAGCACGCTGGTCAGCTCCGCCCCTTCTCCCCCCATCCACCTAGGGCTCCCTGAGTACACGCATACAAACACACAAACATACCACACCGCACACGCTAAGCCCAACAGACATGCGCATACACCCGCTAACCGGAACGAGGCGAGCGATGAACTCAAACGCGTAAACACATCCTAATACAAACTTATATACACTGGCATAAACATGTATACTGCAAGACACACCTCATCTCTTACATGACACAGAGACATGCGCATGCACACACATGCACACTTTTGCGTGGGTTCCTACCACAAGATGAAAGAGACCCACACAGCACACCATGACTCCTCTGCACTGATCCTAGTGTCTTACACGAAGAGAAGAGAACCAGTGCTATGGGCGCAAAACATGACATGGGCGCTTAGCGATCAATACGCCCTATCAGAGCCATGCTGAGGTCCACACCAGCGACAAGGCAAACACACCCACCTCCTCTGGACTCCCCTGCCCCCAAACACATGCAGACTCAGCCACTTTGTGCCCTCTGACTGCAAAAACTCTGCCAAGAAAAGCCATCCATGCGAAGACCCTTCACCTGGTCAGGATCATTCTTTTAGCATCCATGCTACGTCCCATTCATGCTAAGTCCTTTCACCATTTCAAGCACACTCTTAACATCAACGCAAAGTCATGCACTTTACACTCTCAAGCTGACTCTGTGAGCATCCACGCTAAGCCCTTCCATGCTCGCGCTGTTAACATCCATGTAAATGTTTGTTGCCCGTTCCGTAAGTACTATTGCACAGCCTGTCACACAATGTGTTCCACATTATGGAGACCAATCAATGACAGAGCGATCAATATCTTTTCTCTTTGTGAAGTGCCAATCGAAATCCAATTATACAAGTGGGAATAATATTTCATATTTCATATTTAATTTGAAAAATATATAATGTACTACGTATAGGTGTCATATAAAAATGAGAAAATTAGTCCTTATAATTACTGCTCAAAGCTGAATGGTAAGAGCAGAGAAAAATTGGGTATCCATCTGTGAGGTATCCATTGGAAGAGTCTGGAAGACATGGGAGAGAGTAGTGAGGCAGTAGAGAGCAGGAGTGGTCTTTGAGCTAACTCCACTGCTGCCCTTTACTTCCATTAGAACTGGTTGCCAAGGTCAGGGCCAGTGCCAATCAGCGAGGAGGACGGTCGATACCGCGCTGCTGCTCCGCCCAGGCACAACGTTTCGTAACTGCCCCCACCCGCCAGGAGAGTGCGCTGCGGGAGTCAGCGCAAACACACCACCACGTGAAACTCAAAACGGACAGCGTAACCGTGATTGCGTTAAGCCAGAATTAGGGTGTGATATTGGACGGTGCCAGCGCTGAATGTGGCCGGCAGCCCCCGGAGAGCGATGTACAATTGAGGATGTCTCCAGGGATGGGAGGGTTTCAGGTGGCTGGGACAATAGCATCTCGTTGCGCACCAGTGACCCACGCCGGTCGATAGGCACACAGGTCCGCATGGTAGGCTGCACATAAAGCGTCTTCCTCTGACTCATGTCTGTGCGAGCACGACTTGCATGTGGTGTGATAAGAAGTCACAGCTGACATCACATGCTTCAGAAGAGAGCATGTGCTTGTCTGCCCTCTCCAGAATCAACGGTACACTTTGTGGTAATGAGTGCTGATAAATAAGATTTCCCTCAAATTTGAGAGAAAAGTGCAGAGAAAAGCATTTTAAAAAGACAAATTCATTGGGGAAGGGTTCTTAGGCTGATCTTAGGCTTACTCATACCTTGGAGGTTCTGTGGAGAACACTCTAGAGATATCTTAAGAGCTAAGGCAGGATATTCAGCATCTAATTACTGTAAATCATCTTTCCATATGGGCCATTGGAAACTGTGGTATGACGCTATGAACATCGAAATAAAATGTATATGAATGAGGTGTGTGAAATATCCCAATCCAACTGCACAGACTAACATGGTAGTGCCTACTGTCAGTAAAGGAGTTGCTGCCATCTAGTATACACTCCTGGCCACTGCACCAGGACATGGAACACAATCCTGCCGTTGCACACTACACTCTACACTGCACACCACACTCCACACCACACTATACACTCCACACTACAAACTACATGCTACACTCCGCTCCACACCATACTCCACATCACACTATACACCCTACACTCCACACCACACTATACACTCCACCCTACACGCCACACCCGACACTGTACACTCCACACAATACTATACACTCCGCGCCACACTATACACTCCACATTCCACACCATACTATACACACCATACTATACACTCCACCCTACACACCAGGCTCCACACCACACTATGCAGCCGAGTGAGATTTCCCCCCATATTTAACGTGATTTAAAAGTCATGCTCATTTAATAGATCAGTCAGCCATGATGGCAGCATTCAAGCAGAGCATAATATTCGCAGAATGAGGTTCATGCAGAAGAATTTGTGCTTGTTGTTAGCCTCATGACTGTACTGATAATATCTATATTTATTCAAATTAAAAGATTTAATGATCCGTCCAGCAGATGGCATTCTCTTCCTTGACGTCATCTTTGTCTTGCAATTATTTTTATATTACAGTCCTAATGACTGTCATTACTTTGCTGCAATGCAATCCGAGAGAGCGCCAAGACAATTTATTTATTAAGAGCACGATGTGTAGCAAAATTTTGAAAGATAATAATGAAGAGAGAAAAAGTATGGAAGCGATGTGAGAAGATGTGGAGATGAGAAAGGAAGGAATCAGAGGGAGAAGATAAACAAAGAAAAAGACGGAAAGAGATGAAGAAAGAATAGAGCCGGGGATGATTAAAGCAATAAAGTTAAACACAGGACCCCCCCCTCCAGTGGTAAAGATTATAACTTATATTGCTGTCCAGTGAAAGGGAGCCCTGCTGAAAGATAATGCTGGGTCCTGCCCTCCCTCCCCCCACCCCCAAATCCCCAAATGAAGGCATGTCTGTTCCACTCTTTTGGCCCGTATAGATTTTTCCGCTGGTAGGAGGAGGACCAGGCTGGCTCCTATGTGCGTATGGTATGGCCGAGTGTCAATAAGAGACTCTCAGCCCTGCACTCTGGCCCATTCCCCCACTGCGCACAGCAGGTGGCAATCCATTCACAGCATACAGTCACGCTACTTAGGGGAGACGCGTCGTCTGCGCTAATGCATCGCTCCAATGTCAAAATATAGGCCACTGCGCTGCATCACATTTGCGCGAAGGTCTAGTTCGCTCTGAAAATGATTTTTGTTAACTTTCATCGGCCACCGAGCGAAATGGAAAAGCACACAGAGGTCAAAGCATTATGTGCCTTATGATGTCATCTCTCTCACATTCATAAACCTCAAGCGACACCCTTCCGCACTAATGGACACTCACTACACACGCACACACACAAAGTACACATGTCCCTTCATGACCCAAAGAGAAGACCAATCCTACTAAATATCACAACTCAGACAGACATTGAAAAATATCACAGCCATCCTTCAACACTGGGCAGCAACAAACAGCAACATTGGTGTTTCTGCACTTGCTCTCCATTGTCTGCTGGGGGCAGAGCGTCCGGTCGCCCTACCTGCGTGACTTTCTCTGTGACGTTGTGCGTGCGGTCCTTCAGCTTGCTGGGGGCGATGATCTCGATGTGGGCGGGGGAGGCCGGGGGAAGGAGCGTGACCTGCGGGATCCGACTGACCGCGCGGTACTTCATCAGGTCAGAGTCAGATGTGGAGTTCAGCAGGCTGGGCCTCAGATCTGCAGCCAAGCCCACAACATGGGTCAGGGGTCAGGGGTCAGAGGTAGGGCGGACTCTCACAGTTCCCATCTGGGGTGCGTCCCAATACTCAAAAAATGCACCCTCCATTCCTCCGCTACCACCTCTTCTCCTCCGTGCCCCGGAAACGGATCTTTGTGATTTAATCTAATGTTGCTGATTACATCTTAATTACATATTAATGGTTACATATTAATGAATGTCTCGACGCAAACCGCAAATGTCAGGTACATTATATACTGTACATACAAATACTTGTACTCAAAACGTTCAGGCAGTTT
This sequence comes from Ilyophis sp. 1 JC-2022, assembly GCA_022702515.1. Classification (NCBI taxonomy): domain Eukaryota; kingdom Metazoa; phylum Chordata; class Actinopteri; order Anguilliformes; family Synaphobranchidae; genus Ilyophis; species Ilyophis sp. 1 JC-2022. The sequence continues at coordinate 81,548,405 of CM040394.1, forward strand.
TGCATACTTCCAGGTAGGAGAGGAGTGGTAGTGGGGGAGTGGAGAAAGAGAGCTGGGGAGTGAAGACTATTGGGACGCACCCCTGGTGGCCTTGAACATGACATGTTCATGAAGACTCTGAGTAAATGTCTCGGTTAATGGTCTAACATGCAGTTATGTTCAGACCATCATCGATTACACCTGCGATAGCCACTGTTTCCCAGGTCCTAATTGTATTTATGTGTGCAGAGAAAGTCAGTCATGTCATAAATCCCATAAACAACTATATCAGAATGTTGAATAATGAAAGCTGCATTTGATACCTCACCTTTTACCCGCTCGTCAGTGAAACATGAAGAACATAATACATTTAGCAATTCCTTTTGTTCTAATGGTCACCTGTTAAGAGTATCGGTCTATAAATGCGTACATTTTCCCAATTGTCCTAATTAAAGACTATGAAGTGGCCTGCTTGAATTCCTGCCAGACTTTCACAGAATATCAAGTTGATTACACCGCGGTAGGAAGTGCCATGGTTACCAAGTGGATCATTTCCCTTCTCCTTAATGAAGCCTGCCCGCTGACAGAGCAGATGAAAGGAGCAAATATAAAGAGCGGGTTGATTGTAATGGCTTTCCTGAAATAAGCTGAGCCCTGTTGCCCATGCTGTGGCTCCAGTCAGCGTTTTATCCTGGCTGCTGGTCCCGGGGTCTCTAATGGCCTTTCATGCCGACGCCGCAATGAACACATTTCACATTTTCACATTATTGATACATTAGTGATACATTTGTTTTAAATGCTTTGTGTTTTTGATCATTTTCCCATTTTCTCATCTCCACAAAAGGACCCCACCCATTCCTGAGATTAATTAAACGTCATTTTTCCTTTTAAGATCATTTGATCGTCTTTTTACGCCTGCTCCATTGAATTGCGAATCGAGGAACGCCTCCAGTACTGAGATGTTTACCTACGTTCTGTGTCTGAGGACTTTCAGTTGTAGTTATATCTCTTATATTAAGTTGTGGCAAGTTAGTACACTGACCCATGTCACTGAGACCTCCAGGCTCCTGTTCAGAAGATCCTGTTGGTTTCCCGTTTTCCCTGACACCGTTTTCACTTGTTTCCACGTGTCTTGATCTTGTACTGCTGCCTCTTGCACTGCTAACTGTTTGTCCGCGGTTGTGCGGTTGTTTGAAATGCATCAAAACGTCAGTGAATCAGTCATTAATATAGCATGAATACCGTTCACAGCTGTTTGTGCAACGAGCAGCATGAACTGCACACGTTGTTTTTTTCTTAGTGGACCTACCCCTTAATGTTCAGAATGCGTCACATGCATAAAAAATGATTAAAATGTGTAATTTATCCATGCGGAATGTAGAAGGATGCAGGACAGAGAGACAGACGGACAGACCAACAAATGCTCACAAGTGTTGGATCGGCTCCCCCAGTCCGCCCTCATGCCATCGATGCCATCCAGCGAGGACGCCCGGCGGAGCGACCTGACGCTCTCACGTGAGTGGCTGCGGGGGAGGACCCCGGGACGAGGCGCCTGTGGCTCCAGCCGCTCTGAGAAGTGGGAGAGCCGTTTTGGGGAAGAGTGGTCCACAGGATGGGGGTCCCGGTCTTGCTCTATCAAGGCCTCTGTCTCAGACTGCATGCAGCTTTCCTTGGACGGGATACGGAACTCCTTCAGCGGCACCTCCTCACTGTTGGGCTGAGAGAGGAGCACGGGGCAGTCTGGGTCATGGACTGCACGTGATACCACAAAACAAACCAACAATACAACACACACTGATAATACAGGACAAACCAACAATACAATGCATACTGATAACATGTCACAAACCAACAATACAACACAAACCGATAACACAAACAAACCAACAATACAATGCATACTGATAACATGTCACAAACCAACAATACAACACAAACCGATAACACAAACAAACCAACAATACAATGCGTACTGATAGCACAGCAAAACCAACAATAGAACACACACTGATAACAGAGCACAAACCAACAATAGAATGCATACTGATAACACGTCACAATCCAAAAATACAACACACACAGATAACACAGCACAAACTAACAATGCAACACACACTGATAACACAATCCAAAAATACAATATGCACCAATAACAAAGAACAAAGTGATTACATAACACATCCCAATAACACATATAGCACACAACTGATAACACAGCCCAAAGTGATAACACAACACAAACCTTTGACACACACAACACAAAACAATAACACAGCACAAACCAATGAATACAACAAAGCAATAACACTAAGCAATAACACAAAAAACCACAATGATACAACACAAACAATAAAAGCACTAAGATGACCAACAACGATTTAATGCAGCTCAAATGTTTAAAATGACTTCCCATACTTCCAAATTTAAAATTCACCTCTGTCAGCACACACACACCCACGAATGTAACCCAGGCCTTCCTGAATGTAAACTGTGTTTTTTTAAATGTTCAGCTCTACCTGGGCTAACTTGGAATTGTGTCAACTTTGCTGGCTGATTGGAGTGCACAGAGCACTGGTGCACTGGTGGCCTGGGTCACACTAATGGGTCCAGTGAACGATGAAGGCAGCCCAACAACATGTGAGTGAGGGTTTAACATTTAGATTGACTTCAGATGACCTGGAGCATGTTAAACAGTCACTGGACAGGCTACATATTAGCATTAATGCGAGGAGCATATTGATGCACTCAATTTTGATTAAACACTGCTGTCATACTGGAACATGTCCTACTGGCAGGGCGAAACGCATCCTGTTAAACATAGCTTGGGCCTGTGGCCTTGTGGTGGAGAGAGAGCAATATGTGTGTGACAATAATGAGTAAAAAGGCACTGACAAAACATATTATTTTACTGATAGACAATGTTGCCGTAATTATTTCATATGAAAACTGTTAAATACAACAAATATCTGTCAATAACCCTGAATTCCCCAATAGGATTGTGAATGAATGCAAATGTATACTATGTCAGCGTATTATATTTGGCTAACTGCCGTCATAATTTGGCTAACCGTGGCTTCTGTTGTGGATTGACATTGTGCTGTGAAAACCGTTTCTTCAAAGTAAACTTCACCCATCTGTATGCAGAGCATCGAGTGAATATAAGATCAGCGCAGACGAAGAGACTTTTGCATTTGTTTTGTCTATTGCCGCAATCGCTTTTTCAATTCCATACAGTCGAAGTGATAAATTGGTGTGTCGCACGGCATTCAGTAGCTCAATTTGTGGTTTCTTACGCGAATCGGTTGCTCACTGCTTTGCCTCCTCTTAGGCTGCAGCTTGTATTGAGCGCAGAACGTGGCTAATGCTGCTTGGACATGATCCCTTAGAGGCCGAGGGCTCTATCTTATGCTCGGCGCTAAGTGGCGGTAACCCAAACGCAAGTGTCTTTGCTAGTTTCAGACCGACACAGCTGTCATCTTCCCGTCCAGCACTCCGATTGCTTTATTACACGTTACACCCAAGACACATCTATTATTATTTAAGAAACTACTACGTACAGCCCATTTTAACCTAGCGCCTTACTTTGCACTCAAATTAACTGCCGTTTAACTAGAAAAAGTGGATTTGGACATGCCCTCAATGCACTTGCGCCATTTCTCTATTTTCTGGTGAACGGCGCATGGGCGCAGTCAATGGCGCGCTGCATGGGGCATTCTCGTGACCAGATGCGCGGAGCGCACAGCTCACAGTGTGCAGTGCAGCTGGAAAACGGGCTGGATTAGTCTGAATATTTATCAGCCGGCGTGTTGCGGCTGGATTCAATCATAGCCAATCAAATTACCTTTTCATTCCCTTTAAGAGCCGCGCGCTTTGCGACCCGGCGTACTGCCAATTTCTGTGGTCTGCCACTGCTTCAGATTCAGATATCTAGTATGCATATATATCACTAAAAAATGTGAACTATCACTGTAATAATGCATTTGTTGTCTAAAATGACAAACTAAGTAGGCCTATACCTAATCATTTGTGTTTTAATCCTATTGTTTTAGGCCAGGGGTAGGCAACCCTGGTCCTGGAGAACCGCAATGTTTTTACCTTAAATACAGCGACTACCTAGACCAAAGAAACCAGGTGAAGTGAGTTAACTGTGTAATTGATCAATTAAGTGGCGAGTAAACACCAGCAGACCCTGCAGCTCTCCAGGATCAGGGTTGCCTACCCCTGTTTTAGGCTATATAGAACAGTGGTGCCCAACCATATGTGCCGTGGAGGACCGAGAGTATGCAGGTTTTCATTCCGACCAATCACTAAATCTGCTGATTTCACTAATTAGTTCCTTCCTCTTTGGTTGAAGGCATGTTAATTAGTAAAATCAGCAGGTGTAGTGATTGGTTGGAGTGAAAAGCTGCATACTCTCGGCCCTCCATGGCACATGATTGAGCACCACTGATATAAAATATTTAAGTGCAGTAATGACCATCGAATTGCGTAAGTCAATAAAGTCTCCAGGTTGTCACTAGGCCATATAAAAAAATGTGTGCCTTTGTGTGGTACGATATTATAATACAACAAGGTCCACCATATACTGAAATAGCCCATGCAGAAACTAGCCCATTCGTATATTTAGATAATATAATTATGGAGGGATTAGAGTTTAATATTTTACTACCAAAAAGGTGATGGATTTCATAATTTTTGATGACAAGATGCCATTACATTGCTCATTGGTACTGAAATACTGATGTGGGATACAGTAAAATATAAAGCCAATTTCAGCAAAATAGATTACAGATTCTCCACATCAGCATCGCTTTTCATACGTTAGTGAACACACCTACTTCGTTTGCCATATCTAGGAACTAGCTAGCTCGTGCAGACGTCAATGTAACTGGGTGAAGGGATACGTTCTTATGGCTATACGTACAATGGGCCTCATTCGTGAAATGTTCCTAAATATGCGTACATTTACATACAAAACAAGTTTGTAAGAAAAATGTACGCCGGATTCATAAAACCATGCGGAAAGGCAGATTTTTTTGTATTAACGTGCATATTTCATACATTCCGATTCATCGTAATTGACAGGAGCATGCACCAGTTTCACCAACTTTTCACCACAAAGATGTGTTAGTACATAAGTAAGGGTCTAATCAACTGACATTCCTCCAGTTTATGTAACTAAAGTTCAGGTGTTAATAACTGGAGTTATTAGGTGGTTGAAAACAAGCTTGCTCACCTGCAGCAGGTCCACCACCACGCCCTCAAACTGCTCCTTGGACACGGAGGGCCGCCGTAGAGAGGGCAGCTTCAGCCGTAACCTGCGACTCTGACCTGGAACACAATATTGGCATGTAATACATACATACACACACACACATAGAAACACACAAATGCACATACACATACATATAGATGCACATAAATGCACGTACACACATAGAAACACACAAACACACAAACACACAAATCCATGTACAAACATAAACTCTTCAAAAAAGGTTTGGAAATTTGTGTTTGGTCGATCATATCTCTGTGGTCACTATATTATTAGCATTGTATCTTATATCATTGGAAAGCTTGTTAATTTCCGTTTACAAGGATTTGTAAGGATTATTTCCCATTTGTAAGGATTATGCATTTGTGGGATGAGCAGCACAGCTGATTATATGAGTGGGGTCCCAAGTGAAATGTGCCAAATTTTCCAGCCAATGTCAAACAGTGTATTCTGTACACACCTGCCCTAATCCACCCTTGGGTCATTCTCTTCCGGAACCCCCCCTTCTTGTTTGTGGTTTCCAGCAGCTCCTGGAAGTTCAGAATGAACATGATGACCATGCCCCCCTCATTCTTCACAGGGACCACATCCACCAAGCAAGGCAGGCAGGTGCCTGGGGGAGAGAGTCACATGATTACCTCTCATAACACACACACACACACACACACACATGCATACACACACGCACACACAGCATTACTAGCGTTATCGCGCCTCTACATTGGGCCCTGTCCTTTGTATGCAGCAGTAGTCAGGGTCTACAGTGTGGATTGTGGTTGTTAAATTATGTAATGTGTTTTCTCTCTCCAGCATTCACCCATTATGCTCCACTGTGCTACATTGCCATTATCAGATGATGAAAGAGCCTGACATGGAGTTCACATCCGCATTTCTATCCGTTTTGGTTACAGCTAATTAACAGTGCTGATTTATATTCTATATTAATAGCCCTGGTTTGCAGTTATATTATAAATTAATAATACCAGTATGCAGAGGCATATTATAAATCAATAACACCGGAGTTTGCAGTAAAGATTATATTATAATGCCAAGGCCTCTGCAATTCACTGAAATGTACCACAGGTCATATGACCAAGCCAGATGATAAGATGCTGTCATATTCAGATGCTTTGAGTTGCAAGGCTTTTACCATTCTAAGCCCCTGTTCTTACCCATTTACATTGTGTTTGGAGAACCTTTCAAATGGCAATAAAGTTTTACATGCAGAGTATTTACAAGAAATAGATTTTCTGTGGATGTGCTCCAGGGACAGCCAATCAGGAAAGAGGAGAGTCAGAGAGTGGCAGGCGAGGAGAGACAGAGCTGGGATACATGGGGTTTTGACTCAAAAAGGTCAAATAATTTGAAATCCGGACTGACAAAGCTGCTGTAAGAGCTTCAAACGCACCGGACCCAGCAGGTACCTAACCTACAGACACGGCTTTCTCAAACCGCTCCCCGGCTGTGTTCCTGCCGGACAGAAATAACACAGATAGGTACAATATCAAGATACCTGCTCGGTACGTCCGGGAACACGATGTGTCCGGCGCACACGCTGACGCATTACAGCCAGGAAGATCAGATACGACGCAGCAAAGCAAGCGGAGCTGATCCTGCCCGAGTCCAGAGACGGACCTCTTTGAGGGCCACAGATTAGAGCAGCGCGGACCTCCTTCAGTAGCTGGCTCTACCCGTCTATTAAAAAACACTATAAATAGCCCTTACATTCTGGCGGGGGGAGGGGGTTCAGTGGTGCGTACAGGCCCCAGCCCCTCTTTCACTACACAAGCTCATTTTAGCTGCCGTTACTCATGTGAAATCACCCGTAACAGGCCCTGTTCCCGCAACTTGATATTAATTCACTTGTGACAATTGTAACGTGTTTATTTGGTGACGTGAAAGTGGGTTGAAGTACGTGTGATGTGGTATTAGCAGTTGGCCTGACACCCAGATCACAAAGGCGCACGTGCAGGCACACACGTGTGCGCGCACACACACAACCACACCCACACAATCCATTTACCTATAATCATAAAAATGTCATGCAACATGAGCAAATATTGCAGCCTTGGAGATTACAGATGTAAAAATAGCCTTAATTACCAATAACTGCATCCTGGGTTGTTTCCACATCCCTGCTGAAATTACTTATGATGTGCATTTTTCTGTGTGCGTGTGTCTGAGTTTGTCTGTGCCTATTTTTCTGTTCCCCTGTGCATATGTTTGTGTGTATATGAGAGAGAGAGAAAAAAAGAGAGAGACAGACAAAGAGGACGAGAGGTGGAGAGAGACAGTGAGATGGAAGCACAAATACACGCCAACACAGATTGTCTAAGAGGATATATATACACATATGGGTGTGGGTGTGAACATCTCCTTGTCTTCCTCTGACTTGCACTGGCTTTCAGCACCTCCATACAAGACATCATAGGCAGTGGCGGGTTTGGGGGGTGTGGTTTCACAGTATGAGGTCTGTGGGCGTAGTTTTGTAAGACTGGAACAGGGCTGCAGTCCTTGCAGGGCAGGGTCTGGGAGTTGGATCTCCAAAGCAGAGGGTAGGGTTTGGGGGAGTGGTTTTCAGGACAGGGGGCGGGGTCTGGGGGTGAGCCGGAGACAGGGGCCGTGTTCGGAATGGCTTTAGAGTGCACTATTTAGGGAATTCGGAAACCATCAGAATGGCCAATTCATATAGCCATTCACAACATAGTCAGGGTTTTTACCTTCCTTGGCGTAGTACAGGATCTCCACCTGGCGTTCCTCAGAGCCGAGCAGCGCCTGTGCCAACTGTGCCAGGGAGCTCTTGATGGTGCCCGGCCCCGCCAGGAAGGGGCACGTGCAAGGCTGCTGCATGATCTCCGCCCGCGAGAAGCCAAACATCTGGCAGAAGCCCTCGTTGCAGAAGATGATCCCGCACTGCTCGGTCTGAGCGTTAGCCATCAGAAACCTACGGTCTGAGGAGACAAGGAACAGGACTAGAGGCGCGACATGACTCACAGAGAAAGAGAGAGAGAGAGAGAGAAAGAGAGAGAGAAAGAGAGAGGGGACAGTAAAACAAGGAATTAGAGCAAAAAAGAGAGGTGTATAATGAAGGGGAGAGAGAGAGATAGATAGAGAAAAAGCGAGAGAGAAAGAAAGAGAGAGAGGGAGAGAGAGAGCCAGAGAGAGAAAGACGGATAGTGGAGCAGAGATAGAAACAGGGAGTTAGAGAGAGAGAGAGAGAGAGAGAGAGAGAGAGAGAGACGGATAGTGGAGCAGAGATAGAAACAGGGAGTTAGAGAGAGAGAGAGAGAGAGACTGATAGTGGAGCAGAGATAGAGACAGAGAGTTAGAGAGTGAGAAAAACAGAAAGAATGACGGACTGCGGAGCAAGGATAGAGACAGAGTTAGAGAGATAGAGATAGAAACAGAGTGGAGCGAAAGAGAGAAAAAGAGAGAGACAGGAGACTGTGGCTCAAACTGCCCTGTAGCCAGACAGCTACAGACAGAGCAATGTGATACTTGCAGTCCTGCTCACACACAAACACACACACACACACACACACACACACACAATTATGCACACACATACACTACATTGCATTAATTTGGCAAACATGCTTATCCAGAGCAACTTACAGTATAGGAGATTTGCCTGTTTTGCATGAGTAATAGTACCAGACCTGGCTAACGAGTTTGCCAGACCAGTGTCTATCTGTAACATCACCATATCACTAATTCAGATTAATTATGCTAAGCAAAAACAAACATACAAATACTGAACACAGTGCTTTCAGTAAGTATTCCCTGCCCATGCATGCGCTTTAACCTTTTGTCCCATTACACCTTAAAGTTTTGATGCTTTGAAATATTTTCCCCTTTCATCAACACAGTTACCCTTACAAAACTGGATAGTTTGCCGCAAACTTGCAGCTAATATGTAGCGCATTTGCCGCAAACTCAATTGTTTTCACAAAATGTTGCCAGAGGTTTGTCAGTTTGCCAGTAGTGGTGAACTAAATACTTTGCCAGAAGTCAATGGCAGTTCCCACAAAGCTAATTTGCATGTGAAAATATGAACTTGCCGCAAACCTGTGACATCGTTGCCACAGGTTTGCGGCAAGCTCATATTTTCACAATATTTTTGTAAGGGTAAGATGCAAAATATATTTTTTATTCAACAAATTTTTCTCAAAGATGAAAGACTTGCATTTCTCATTTACAAAAGTGTTCACGCCCACCGCCTGAGAAAGTGAATACTTTGTAGACAGGCCTTCTCTTTGGCAGTAATTACGCCTCTTCTCGTGTATGGCTGCGTGGGCTTTGAACATTTCGATTTTGGACGTTTTTGCCCATTCTGCCATGCAAATCTGCTCCAAGTTGCCCTACTCGTCCAGTGGCTCAGTTTGGACGGACGGTCTGTTCTTGGGAGCGTCTGGGTTGTACCATATGTTTTGTCACATTTTGTTAAAGTGAAATTAATGGTGCCCCCAGGAAGGTCCAAAGCTCTGTTTATAACCTTCTCCGTCCAGCTTTTTGCCTCCTAACAACTTCCTCTCAAAGTTTCACAGACAGTTCCTTGGTCTTCATGATAACGTGATTTATCTGCCCTGCTGTTTCACTGAATGTTAACTGCATTGTCACTGATGAATAAACCTAAGCCCATGTTACACTGTTAATACAAAATGGTGAATGCTCCTCAGTTATATCATTCTCAGGTTTTTATTTTTTGTATTAATATAATTCTGAAGACATCTAAACATGCAATTTAATTTTAATAGGGTTATTCTACATATTAGTAGAACAGCATCCCAGCGGTGAAAACCTTCAGAATTAAGTCATTACACATACAGACTACATCTAAAACTAGCCCCAAGAAGAAACACATAAACACACTCACAGACACAAATACACAAACACCGAATCACACACACTTACAAATACAACTACACAAACACCTAATCAGATACATCACACACACTCACAAACACAACTACACAAACAACAAATCATTTACACTCACAGACACAAATACAATAACACCTAATCAGACACATTCACTGATACAAATCACAGGACAAATAAACAGATACACACACACACACGCACAAACACACACACACCTTCATCACCCCCAAATGATCTGAGTAACCCCCTCCACTGCAGAGCACAATGCAGACCACTTTCTATCTCATTTCCAGTGGCTATATCGTCCCATGGGGGCCGCAACCAATCAGAAAAGGGAATTGAATGAAATGTGATTAAATGAATGTGCATCATACACTGTACATTTAAAGTCCTTGTAAATGACACAGGATTAAAATGCACAAATAGGGACTGAAGATGGGGGATGACAAGCAAACCAGACGCGCTACTGTTTGTTCAGACAGGCATCACAGCATGAGCAGGCCCTCCTCTTCAAAGAACAGTGTCAGACAGGCGTTTATTACAGGCGCACATTGCTGAGCCGGCCCTATCTCGCTCCGATAGCCGGCACCCGCTCCAAATCGGCAGGGAAAAAACTCACACTGCTCATAACATATGCTGCAGGGCCTCTGAGTAATGTCACACTGACCAAGAAGGTCTAAAAACACCGTTGCACAACAAGGCTGCACATGTTTTTTAAACTGCATTCAGGTTCTCCTCTTCCCTCCGTTACGCGCCTCTGGAGACCACCCGTTCTCTAGCCTATCGGTGCTTTTGAACTCTTTGCACAAAGACAAATGATACACTGTAATGTCGCAAATATTTCACTAAAACAGGGAACCGTACCTTTAAATAATTAATAATCAGCAATAAGCTTTGTTATAATGCTCCATGAAGGCATAACTAACAGTTTTTATGTAACCGTATCCCAAACTTTGCTATTCATGAACAATAATTAGAGATGTATAACTATCAAACATTGTGGGTTGGTTTTAAAAATCAACAGATGAAAAATTTTAAGCCAATCAATATGCTATAAAAAGGGACGTGAAACAGGAACTGTACAAATTGATGAAGGTAATAAATGAGTGGGTCTTTTTTTTTTTTACTTTGATCTTTCAGATCGGACAAATATGTGAGAGCGCTGCGATTTCTGCGTCGGAGAAGTGTGCCAGCGTGTGTCACACACTAAATAAAGCACATCCCTTTGCCCAGTGAGGCCGTCAGCCGCTTCAGTGTGATACTGATGCAGAAAGCTCTGATAAAGCAGCCAGCTGTTTTCAATCACGACAGAGCCTGTACGTCATGGCGGGATGGGGGCGGGGGGTGGGGGGTTATGGGAGGTATGGGCAGAAGCTTGGGCGGGCCACTGGGGGGGGTTTCAGCTATTAAAATAACATTAAAGGTGTTTACGTTTCAGACTTTGCCAGAAATGGGCTAAACAAATGGGTTAAACAATTATTTTAAATATGTTAACCCTTTGGGCTACACTTAAAATTCTTCCACATTCTTGACCGCTTTAAAAAAAACACCCATTTTCACTGTATATACTGTATATGAAAAATACGTAACACAAACACAGACACAAAGTAGCAAAGATGCACACCACGATTGTAAGATTATTATACTCACAGGCACACAAAGTAGCAAAGATGCACACCACTATTGTAAGTTTATAATGCTCACAGACAGACCAAGCAGCAAACATGCACACCAATATTGTAAGGTTATTATACTCACAGACACACAAAGCAGCAAACATGCACACCACTATTGTAAGATTATTATACTCACAGACACAGAAAGTAGAAAATATGCACACCACTATTGTAAGACTATTATGTTCACAGACACAGAAAGTAGAAAAGATGCACACAGAGACACATGCAGACCTAAATGCATGCGCCCCCAAGTGTTCAGGAGCAGAATCCTCTATGTACTGGCTGCAATATTAAAGCACAACTCGGGTGTTCATCTCTCTTCCTTTCACTACACACCCATCTCCCTGTTCTCTCTTCTCTCCCATGGCCCGCAGTCAGACACCCTGCTGCCTTACTCTCTTGCTCTCACACCTCAACGAAGTGAAGGAGCACAAAGACCCCACTGTGTGGATCCACTATCATAGCTAACCTTTACGCAATTCATATTTTTACATATGTGGAGAACAAATATGTTGACTTTTTTGTGATCAGTTAATTATTTTTAGATTACATCAATGCACAAGGTTTTTGCTTGGTACCGCCCCAGGAACATCAGCTATTAACTATATATATTTATATATTATGTTTGTGTTTGTTCATTTGAATGTGTTTTGTTGTGTCAGGCTTTTGTCTTTGTTTTTTTTTCATGCGCTGTGTGTCTGTAGTGAGACGGGGAAGCGGGCTGGAGATTTTTCACGGCACTCCTGCTGCTCATTTTGATAATATTGACGAATTGTCTAGTCGATATAATTTTGTTTGTTGTCGTCACCATGGAGACGCATGGTCTGTTGGATCTGCAGACCGCAGCAACAAAGTTACCATCGCTCTTCATCGGAGTTGAAGATGTCGGGACTGATCCGTGAGTGCAGGCAGTCTTCAAATGGCAACCAGGGAAGGAGAACATAATGCGGGGGAGGAGTGAGACTGATGCAGTTCGGTGCTCCGTTTCGGCAGTGTACAGAGATCGCGGCGCTGCATGTATGGAGGAGAGTCGTGGAGGCGAGTTTGTGTGTTGGACTGCTTGGTGACACTGGACAGCGGGGGCTATTTTCAATCATGGCTGCACTTTAATTCACTTGATTGATGTAATGATTCTGTTGGATGGCTTTGTTTGATATGTTTGTTTGTGTGTTGTGGGTCTGTCTTTAAATCGGATATATTTAATTGTATATTAGGAAGCGCATGCACATCAATATAGATTACCATACCCACACGTCCATTTACTACCATATTTGGCAAGGCCACCTCTTTTAAAACGCACGTGCCAATGCGGTTTTCTCAGTATGAAATTGAAATGCTTCTGAATTAAGTACAGACAAAAAGTTATTACGTTTCCTTTTTGGGAGCGTTAGTAGTGGTGTGCAGCCCAGCTCAAACGCCGCTATGTGGCCAAGAATAACCAGGGCTGTAAATAGTGCTTCCTCTAAAAGAAAAACCTGGCGCTACAGGTGGAGGAAAGGGTATTCCGGACCTCTCACCAGCTGATGAGGGGGTGGGGGATGTCATTGGGAAAGTTGCCCTGGAAGGGGTGATGGAAGATAGCTTCTTGCCCCTGCCAGCATTTGTTTAACTTACATTGCATCAAAGATTCTCTCACGTCGGGGTGAGGCATTTGCCAGGTTTTCTAATAAAGCTACAAATTGACAATTCTTAGAAGAAAATAGAAAAAAGTGGAATTCTTGCGTCTTTTATAAAACATGACTGGTGGTGTGTAATTATTGTCACATGGCTGTCTGCAATAAATCCTTATACAGAGGCTATTTCCGGATTTTAGTTTCAAAGAAAGAATCAATAGGCTACAATTGAGAAAAAAGAGAGAATGTACCGGTAAAATTAAATGAGGTGATTCCTTGATTGCTTGCTAGCCTCGCAACCCGCCACATTCTTAATATTCAACCCCATCCCACAAAAAAGCCTGGTCGAACTCAACAATATATTTATATTCCAATATATTGACAAATTTTGACATTGAAATTCCTTCTTTTTTTTTTTTTGTGACCATGTAAGTTTTTTTGGATGTTTTCAGAATTTGCCAACAGTATAAAAACATATAATGCACACACACCTATACAGTCAAGCCGGAAACTCTGCACACCCCTTTCACCTTCTTCACATTTTATTACATTACAGACATAATCTACAATAGATTGAGTTCATTTTTTGTCTCAAAATTCTACACAAAATAACCCATAATGACAAAGTGAAAACAGGGTTTTAGACATTTGTGCTAATTTACTAAAAACCTAAATGTAAAATATCATATGTACACAAGTGTGCACACCCTTTGATATGACACCCAAAAGTGAGCTGACGTGCATTTTGTTTCCACTGATACTGCTTGAGATGTTTCTACAACTTAATTGGAGTCCACCTGTGATAAATTCAATTGATTGTACATGATTGGGGATTGCCAGCACGTGCCTATATAAGGTCCCACAGTTGACAGTGCATGTCAGAGCAAACTCCAAGAGCCATGGGGTCAAAGGAATTATCTGCAGACTTCAGAAACAGGATTGTGTCAAGGCAGCTTTACAGGTCCCAAAGAGCACAGTGGCCACCATCATTCGTAAATGGAAGAAGTTTGGAACCACCAAGAATCTTTCTAGAACTGGCCGCCCGGCCAAACTGAGCAATCAGGGAAGACGGGCCTTGGCCAGGGAAGTGAGCAGGAACCCGAGGGTCACTATGACAGAGCTCCAGCGTATCCTTGTGGAGATGGGAGAACCTTTCAGAAGGTCAACCATCCAGGCAGCACTCCACCAATCAGGTATTTATGGTAGAGTGGCCAGACGGAAGCCCCTCCTTAGTAAAAGGCACATCACAGCCTGCTTGGAGTTTGCCAAAAGGTAACTAGAAGACTCTCAAACCATGAGAATCAAGATTCTCTGGTCTGATGAAACCAAAATTGAACTTTTTGGCCTGAATACCAAGCGTCACGTCTGGAGAAAACCAGGCACCGGTCATCACCTGGCTAATACGATCCCTACAGTGAAGCATGGTGGTGGCAGCATCATGATGTGGGGATGTTTTTCAGCAGCGGGAACGGGGCGACTAGTTCTGATAGAGGGAAAGATGAATGCAGCTAAGTACACCGAGATCCTTGAAGAAAATCTGCTCCAGAGCGCTCTGGACCTCAGACTGGGGCGAAGGTTTACCTTCCAACATGACAAAGACTCGAAGCACACAGCTAAAAGAACAAAGGGGTGGCTTCGGAGAAAGTCTGTGCATGTCCTTGAGTGGCCCAGCCAGAGCCCAGACCTGAATCCAATTGAACATCTGTGGAAAGAGCTGAAAATGGCTGTGTACCGACGCTCCCCATCCAACCTGACGGAGCTTGCAAAGATATGCCAAGAGGAATGGGCAAAAATGTCCAGAAACAAGTGTGCCAAGCTTGTAGCTTCTTTCCCAAGACGCCTTGAAGCTGTAATTGCTGCCAAAGGTGCAGCAACCAAATACTAAGCTAAGGGTGTGTACAGATATGTAACCCCTAAATAACCTATTTTTGTCAGTAAAATAAAATTGCATATTTTCTAAAAACCTGTTTTCACTTCGTCATTATTGGCTATTGTGTGTAGATGTTTGAGGCAAAAAAATTTACTCAATCTATTGTAGTATAAGTCTGTAACGTAATAAAACGTGGAGAAGGTGAAAGGGGTGTGCAGACTTTCCGGCTTGACTGTATTTTCTTGTGTGTGGGAAGAGCATGGCTTTAATTTATATTCCGGCTGTTTAAATAAAATTGTAATGTTTTGTCATCAGATTAAAAAGCTCACCTGTATTACTCTCAGTCAACAACATTGCACTCACTTTTAACTTGGAGTCATAACAGGGCACAAGTGCATTCGCAGTACCATGCGTAAGTACAGTTGCAGATGCTGAGAAGGTTGCTTTCAGAATCAGGAATTCTTTGTTGAACAATACATTCCAACAAGATTGTTTCGTGCTTTTTTTTTTAAATGGCGTAGTCAACAGACAAGATAATCGTTTCATTGATCTATGTAATTTTACAAGACTTTTGACGAAATTATCAAAGAAAGAAAATCTAATTATTTTAATTTTTGAAAACAGTGACCGACCAATGTGCGTGCAGTGCAGTGTCATGTTAAATCGCAAATTTAGTAAGCTTTAATATGTGTTATCAAATAATTACATACATTAGAAAAAAAGTGTTTACTTACTTTGACCGTCGAATTTTCTGATAATGGTGTCCAGGTACGTGTTCTGGTGCGCTACATGACCCCGTCGCACTGGCATTTTGAATACAAGCTGGCTTTTTCAAAGCATTTACCTCGCCACTTGTTCTAACGAAAACGGCTTATCTAACGGAATGGGCTAAAATGGACTAACATATTGTAAAGACAAGCTAGCCTAGTAGCGGCGATACAGAGCCTTGACCGACAGTGAGTGTCACACAGGAGTAAAGCAGCCTGGTTGCCAAGGCAATAGTAAAACGCTGTGTCCTCTATCCAGTGAGCTGTAATAAAGCAGTTGTATTGCACAGCAGTCAGTGACGGAGTCAGGCTTCTTAAGAGCTTGACTGTTTCACAGGCAGGGTTAAAGGGGGGACAAATTGAGTTTATGTTATGAGAAAAAAGTGGGAGGAGGCAAGAAAGACATATGAAACCAAGCCGTTCTCACCACAGCAATGATAAAGAAAAAGAAAACTCCAAAGTCAAGCAAAGTAATACGGATGGGTTGTGATGTTGTGACACATGTCATCAAGGAAGACGCCCCTATTCGTTGATTCACAGCGCCTCTGCTCCCTCTTAATGATCATGTCAGTTCCAGGAGGGTGGGTTGCCTGAATGGGACCAAATCCTCATGTATGAAGAAAACCGGGTAAAACGTGGGGGTCTTGACATTGCATGAATACAATTTTCCCCCCTCAAATGAAAGATGTATGTAAAATTTTGAACTTTATATTATACTGGTTTTTGCTTTAATTTGCCATTTCAATAAGCAATGCTTTTCTGAGATTTAAACTTTTTTTTTAAAAACATACATACCTGGCAACCCAAATGGAAAGCCATCAGCACGCTGCTCCCTTTGACAGAGAGCAGAGCAGTCCTCCATGCCTCTCACCTCACATCCCAACAAAATAATTCACTGCTCCAAATAGACCGCATCTCCACAGGCCTCTGTTGTGCCCTTAATTCTTCTATTTAATAAATTGTTGATAGGTTTGGGGATGGGGAGTTTTCATGAATTTCAATTAATTGGCTGCATTGTTAAGCGGAACACATGGTTTGATTTAATGGCTTTTTTTATAATAACAACAGACCCCTTCTTTTTATCCCTTTTAGGGGGAGCAACATTTCCCCAAAACAACCGAAAAATGTCATTTGACTTTTTTTGACAGCTCCTCAAAGACATTTTATTCCCAAAATTATCTGTAAACTTTGTCTCCTTCTGTTTGTCAAACCAGAATGACAGCCCCTGATCATTTTCAACATATTAGCTGACAGGCCTGTAGAGATGGTTGGAAAGGCTCCTATAAAGGTGACCAGCAGCAGAGGAGACAGCGAGAAAGATAAGAAAATAGAGCAAAGGGACTACTTCCCAAAACACCCGCAAAGGAAAATCTGAGAGGCTGGCAGATAATACATTCTTTAAAACTTGAACAGACAATACATTTGACACCTCTGCTGCATCTGGTACAAGTTCAGTCACAAACAGGAGAAGCTGTTAACAGGAGAGGGAGAGAAAAATAGGGGGGACGAGAGAGAGAGAGAGAGAGCAGGTTCAGAAAAGAGACAGAGATAGAGGAAGAGAGTGATAGAGAATTGGAGACAAATGTATCTCTGATGAGGGTCCATCTCCCTGTATTTTCACACTTTTTTTTTACGGTTCCAGTGACAGAAGCTGTCAGATAAAGGTGAGGGCTACATGCAAGATATACACAGCCTGCAACTCCCACAGCTTGGTGTGCCCAATTTCACAGACATGGAGCCAGTCAATACATATACAAACCCACTTTTATCCAATTATCTCACTAATCATTGTGGTCACACACATGTCATGGCTGCTGGATAAAATCAGGGCATTAGTCAATAGTGCTTCTGGTGAAATTGTTATCTGCTGAGATTGTCTTCTAAATGCATTTGGTTTTTATAAAAAGCGATTTCTAACAGAAATTAAAATATTTTCAGATTCACCAGCGGTGAAAGTATTCTAATTTCTGTTTGAGATAATTTTTTATTCTGCTTGTTCGTCATAGCTTGGAATATAAAAGTTCACTGAAGTGCAGCCACAATTAAATTTTCAATTTATCAGTCAAACTCACGTGAAATTAGAATGTCACTGTTCATAACTAGAGACATGATCAGGTCCATGGGGGCCAGAATTGTTAAAATGTGTGCCTACACTGCCTACAGACCTAACATTTTCCACACACTGTTTATAAAACTAGGTAGGAACAGGATATATTGCATCATGTGTGTAAACTTAATAATAGTATTCTATCACTAGTGGATGTATGCTGCTACCACTGGGTAGCAGCACACCTGGACATAGTCACAATTTTTGATGCAGCTGAATAATGGGTTTTTTTTAAATTATTTTTAAATGTTTCTTTATGATGAAAGAGCCACAGTTGGCCTCAGGACACCAGTCCTTGTTTTTGTTGAGCTGGAGTACATTGACCCTTCACATGAAACATGGCTACTTTACCTTGGCCACGCACTTCAAACACTCAAGCCAGTTCAAAGCCACATATCTCCAGCTGAACAGCTCTCCATCCCAGTGATCCAGCAGTACAGAGTCCTCAAAGCAGGTTTAAATGGCAGCAGAAACATACCTTCTATCTTCAACGGAGAATATATATTTTTTAAAACAATGTTAAGAATGGGTCGCAGTTTCCCATATCGCATCCAGTATAACGTCCTGCATGAAGGAGAGTTTGCGGTAGCCTTCTAGTGGAAATGTATAAAATGCACACAAGTATGTACACACTGTCACTCATGTACACAGACACATGTATACAAATGCACATGGCCACACACACACACGCAATGTTTGGAGTCAGTGTGAAAGGGCGACACTGTGACCGAAAGGCGGAGGGAGAAAATGCGAAACTTTGCGAAAGCATATTTCTGACTTTCTCCCTGAGCATTACTTTACACATTATGTTGTGGCCCCTGGCGTTGGGCTTTTAAATAGATTGTATACAGTCAATGCAGGTCTGGAGTAGTGAAAGATAGAAAAGAGACAGAAGGCCACAGGGAGCTCTGCCAGGTCTGTGATTAAATACATGTAGTAATACTTAAAACAAGTATTCTCTGTGATAAGCGGCGAGGCAGTCTACGAACATGTTCATTTAGATTGATCGTAGGACGATAAAATATTCCTGATATTATTGCTTATGATGGTTTTTCAATGTTAATCAAAAGGAAGAATATTTGCAAAAAATAAAGTGTTTCAAGACAAATTCTGAAGGAGAAAATGGCTTAAAAAAGCTGTGGGTAAGTTTACAAAAATAAAAGATAAGGGCAAACACAAAGCAGCGATGGTAATGTTCCCAGAAATTTCACTCAAGCAGCTTTTGCAGAAGAATAGCTTGTGAAGTAAGAGTAAAAAATCTGTTGAGAGTGTATTGCAAAAATAACCCAGCGGCAGAGTATGGATTGAAGGAGTCCCATGAGCTATTCCTGCCCGTAGAGGAGAATGGTGTCTCCTAGAGGAGCAGATAAACGGGACCCACCTTCCAGGGACCTAGGCAGTGAAAACACTGCACTAGTACACCATGCTACTGTCTTGATGACAAAGTAATATATTATGTGAGACAAACCAGACTGTGTAGTTACGTTACTGTGTAGTTATGCTACCTGCTTGATACCAATTGAAGTTGTTTACAAAATTAGCTAGTCTGCCAACTCCTAACTACAGCTAAAACAGATAGCTTGCTAGCTAGCTAGTAGCAAATTGCTAACATTGTATAACAAATGAACTGTCTGCCTATCTCCGAAACAGATATGCATAGATAGGTAGGTAGCTGTTCACCAGAATAAGAGTATATGGCTAGAAAACGGGCTGCATCACAAACGGACTCACCACCTAACATGATCAAACTAATCAATACAGCATGAAAAACTGTGCTACACTGGAAATTTAGTCACAGATAAAGGTTGTTGTTAGGGATGAAGCAGTGAGTGCCTGCAGCCTTTTTAACTCTGACTATATTTACAAAACAAAAAGCAAGTGCCTTATTACATTTCTTTATTGGTTACTACGTACAAAAACAACACATTTTCTTTAAACTGATATTTTAATAAGAAGTTCATTAAGGATGTGCGTCCATCAGAGTGCACGTCCATGGACGTAAGTAATGTAATTAAACGAGAATCAGTTGTGATGCAACTATTTTATATCAAGCTAACATTACTGCACCCTGTACTAAGTGGCAGCTAGCTAGTTAGATGGATGGATTACTTTTTATCCGTTCATTCGGAAAATTTCTGTTTATTGAGCGTGAAATAAAATTTGATTGATTTGTCACATTTCACCAGATTCCATGGTGATATCAGACACCATTTTCTGCTTGATACTGTAATGGTCTACCCCGAACGTGTGCTTATTATTATTATTATTATTATTATTATTATTATTATTATTCTTCTTCTTCTTCATGATAATGATAATGAGAATGATAATAATCCCCTTTCTGTGAAATACTGAGGAAACGAAAAAAAAATCTTATACCTGCTGAGAATCATTGGGTGCAATAGAGACCTCAGATGAGGGGGTCTCACACGCCCAGCCCCAAGAGGTCGAGGGTGGGATTCCCTGTGCAGGGCGCTAATTGAGAGGTGTGGGGATAAGGGCTGGATTTTGGCCAGGCATCTCAGGGTGATAGATAGGCAGGCAGACAGAGGGTGGGGGGTAGTTGTGCTTTCTCTCTGTAGGTACAGACAGACAGTCAGACAGACAGACAGACAGAGGGCAAAGGGAGCTGTGTTTCCTCTCTTTCAGGTGCAGACGTGAGCGCTAAATTTA
This sequence comes from Ilyophis sp. 1 JC-2022, assembly GCA_022702515.1. Classification (NCBI taxonomy): domain Eukaryota; kingdom Metazoa; phylum Chordata; class Actinopteri; order Anguilliformes; family Synaphobranchidae; genus Ilyophis; species Ilyophis sp. 1 JC-2022. The sequence continues at coordinate 81,569,252 of CM040394.1, forward strand.
TCCCCGGGGCCGACATGCCTGCGCCTGACCCTGCAGAGGACCCAGAGGAGGGCAGGTCTGTGTTCTGGTGGGGGGGGGGGAGTTGGCAGGCTCCTCTGCTCAGCATCCCCCCAAAACACCCCTCAGCTCAACTCTGCCCCAGCTCTAACCACCTAAAGAGCTGTGCTTTTAGGGACAATAAAGATTTATTGAAAAAACAAATTGACTGCAGTGTATCCTGTCAGTTCATGGATAAAAATAAATCCTGAAATAGGACCAATTTTTATGCTTTGTTCTATTTAATAAAATTGTGCATTTCACACTGCGACACGTATGTTGACCTGTAAGAAGGAAGCTTCAGTAAGGTAGGGAGGCAGTAAAGCTGTGATATATTTCCTTAGGTTGTGTAAAGCTTTGGTGAAATACCTGTTTCCAGTGCCTCAGCGTTACATAAGTGCTCATACTGATAATGTGACGATAACACTAGCCCGACTCTACCGAGGTCTCACAATGAATGTGCAATTTCCCCATAAACATGCAGATCGACCTCTATCAAGAAACCAATTGAAATGTCACATAAAATGTGAAACTTGTTCACCCTCCCGGGGAGCACTATTGGTGTGTGTTTGTATGTATGTGTGATACTGTATGTGTATTTGTGATACTGTAAAATACAATGAGCACCATAATTAATTGGACAGTGGCACATTTTTTGTTATTTTTTCAAGTTGAAGCGCAGACTGTCAGCTTTAATTTGAGGGTATTTTCATCCATATCGAATGAAATGTTTAGAAATTATAGAACCTTTTGTACATAGTCCCCCCCATTTTCGGGCATCAAAAAATATTGGACAGTTTAACATAATATAGAAGAATTTTTAATATTTGGTCGCATATCCTTTGCATGCCATGACTTTCTGATGTCTGTGACCCAGTGGGGGGGGGACTATGTACAAAAGGTTCTATAATTTCTAAACGGTTCATCCAATATGGATGAAAATAACCTCAAATGAAAACTGGCACATCAACATCATTGTCATTGTATCCTTTCAAACTCAAAATGCTAGAGTACAGAACCAAAATAACAAAAAATGTGTCACTGTCCATTGATTTATGGTGCTCTCCGTATGCGTGTTTATAATACTGTAATATGTGTGTTTGCATGTTAAACTTTCACCCTACTGATGAGAACTATGTGCTTTGTGATGAGGGTCCATTGGTGCTTCCTGCAGAGAATTTTGTGTGGCTGGCCATCAGGGCTCCACACCCTCTGAAGTGCCTTTATCTGAACCAAATGCCATTCTGACCCATTCAACACAGTCTCCACAGCAGACCCCTCATACTGCATTCCATAGATAAGAGCGCAGGACACACACACACGCACACACGCACACACACACAGACACACACACGCACACACACACACACACACACACACACACACACACACACACACACACACACACACAGACACGCACACACACACACACACACACACACACACACACACACACACACAGACACACATAGACACATACACACACAAACGCACACACACATGCGCTTAAGGGCTATTAAACGGACGAGAACATAACGATAAAAGAACAGGAAAATCTGCATTAGATAAAAACAAGGTACATTGCTACTATGTTACTTTGATAGTCCCGTCCAAGCTTCCGTTCATTTTTCTCAGAAAAAAATGAGACGCTCATTATGACAAAGGTCTATTCTGAACTGAGATGAATTGCAAATGAGCCGAAGCAGTAAGCGGACCTCAGCACTGGGGGGTCCATTAGGCCTGGGCTCAGTGCTGATTGGGCCAGTCGTACGGCTCTCTGGGTGCATTGTTACCTGCTGCTCTAAAAATGTATCTTTGTGTGACGAACACTCACGCAATCCACCCTGATTTCCTCTTCTCACAAAGGAAGCCCCGCCCACAGCGAGAACACACAGAAAGAGCCCAATCATCATCACCATCCTCGCGATTATCATCATCATCATCACCGCCAGCGCCATCATCATTGTCACTTTCGCCCTCGTTACCGTAATCGTCATCAGCCTCATTCTGGAACGACCTAAATGTCTGTCACCCGAAGTATGATACTCATTTGTCAATAAGCAATTCATCAATAAGCACAAACAAAAATGCCCATGCATGCGCACACATGCGCATACGCACCAGCGCACGCACGCGTTCTCCGCGAGGGATTTTATCTCTGCATGCCAGCGGACGGTTTATCCAGGAATAGTGGTAATTATTTGTCTAATTGCGCCACTATTTTAATGAAATATTTTTATTTCTATCAGTTTATTCACACAACACAACACAACACAACACAAGTAGTCAATGTTCCTCTGGGGAGACAAGAATACTGTGCGAGAAGGATAAAAATGATACGAGAAAAGATGTGGGTAGATATTTTGAGAGAAAGAAAGTAGAGGGGAGTGAAGCCTCAAGACGAGGAAAGTGGAAGTGTGGGATGGGGATGAATACATTTCTGTTTTCAGCATTACAGTTTTTTTGCTTGGATTAGTCTATATTTCGGCTCTGGAAACAGGTGAAAACTTTTGAGCGGGAAGGATCCTAAAGGAGGCTTTGCATATAGAGGTCTAGGGCGTGGGATAGAGTTCTGGATATAGGTATTCTGGTGGAGAGAAGCATCCCGGCCCATAGTTATTTTTGAAATTGGAGATAGGGTCATGGGGAAATGTAAGCAGTGAGTCCAGCCTTTGTAATCTATTGTCTTGAGGGAGTTTGCGTACTGTGTTGTGCTGAAAACATATTTTTAAAATGGGAATGCTGCTTGGTGTGCTGAGGAGTTAAATATTTTTACATTTGTTCCCTAGAGATATGGAGGCTACATTCATTTGCCTGTCTGGCGCGAACTCTTGTTTTGTAAGTCACTCTGCCTAAGAGCGTCTGCTAAATGAATGTAATATAATGTAATGATCCATTTTAAAGAGGCTGTACAATCATCAAATGAAGCAGTGCAGGAATCCATCAGATGGACAATTGCAAAGGTAGAAGGGAGAACAAGAACCTTTCAGATTTTTTAAATGTAATAAATAACTTGGTTACAGGTTATTAATGATGCTGTTAAAGATATTCCGGTGAATGTGTCTTCTATCCAGGGAACTCTCACCGGACAGGAAGAATCACATCTCATTACGATCCGATTCAATAAACGCCCATGTGTGATTTCGTTAGCTATATCATTACCCAGATTTGGGAATATGGGCAGTGAAATTGGCATTGACTGAATGCAGTTGAGTGACAACGTCTGGATGATCACATGGTATTCTTTACGCGTGTTTTCTTGTGGTGAAATATTAAATTCTTCATGGTTTAATAGACTTTTCACAAAGCCTTGTAATATACACTGAAACGGCGCTTCGTCCAAATCTATTCTTATCAAGAAATCGAAGGCATAAAAGCCACCAAAAGTCTTCTTCACATGTCGTAATGGAGGGGTTTCAAACCCAATCCTGTGACCCACTGTGTACGCTGTTTTTTGTTCCTACCATAATTGCCACCTCTGAATAGTAATGAGCTTGTAATTGTTCTTAATTAGACACTTAATGTCTGCAGAAGGATGGCGTACCCTCGAACGATCACGCAATGTCAGAAATAGCTATGCATGGGTGTCTCGGTGGCGTAGCCTGTGGTGCGCCGTCCGTGTGCTCGTCGCGAGCCGCCACGTCGGCGGTTCGGGTCCGGCCGCGCGGCCTCTGGCGCATGTCTCTCCCTCTCTCTCGTTTCCCTTCTTCCTGTCTCTCTACAATGTGCTGTCCAATAAATCTGAGAAAAAGCCCTAAAAAAAATAGCTACATTTGCCAGGAAGAATAAATATTCCACGTTCACATCACACCACTTTTAATCAGTGAGATCAACTATTGACTTATTTTATGTAATATGCTATATGACAAATGATCCCTTCAGAAAAAGGCTAGATTTATTTGTAATTGATTCAATCATAGACTGACAGCTGAAATCATTGGGGCCCTAACTGCTAAAAACATAGTTACCTGGTCACTGAAATGAATCCATTTGTGAAAAATAGTCCAGTGACCTGCACGGTGACTATGGTTGTGTTCGAATACAACCCCTGTTCTCTGTCCACTGTCACCTGTTCACTCAGACCCCTGTCTACTATGTGCCGTTCCTTCACTTTGCAAGCAGTGTGCGAAAGAAATCGCGCAAAATTCTTTCCAAACTAGTGAGAAAGTAGTTTTAATATTTTTTTTAATGTTTTTATTTTTATCGAAAATATCAATCAGTTAACATATGATGATTGTTACAAAGTGTAGATTATGAATGAAGATAGAATTAACAAAAATAAAAAAAGAGTAGTTTGTAATATGAACCTATCTTATACCATAGATATACATATACACTCTATGTCTTTTACGCTTTTACTTCCGGGTTACTTACTGAAATTGTCGGATGAGTGCACCGTTCTGCAGATGAGTGTGCTCCTGAATCCCCTCAACAAAACCCCGGAAATAAGGGGTTCATCCTGGTATTTTAAGTGCTCCAATTTGTGAGAAAAGTTTATATTTGCTCAATGTTGAAATAAGTGAAAATGCAAAATCATGTTCAAATCTAAAACACGTTTTTCAACATACATTACTTGATCACAATATTGGCTGTGACAAAAACCAGTATAAACACAGTGGGTCCCCAGGATGGAGATGGAAAACCATTGTTGTTATGGACGGTGAATATTTAGGACCAGTAGGGTGTATTTTTAATAATTTAGTCATTATTGGAGGTAAGTGGTAGCTTTGGAAGCTTTGGTGTGCGGATGTGGTAAACCAAAGGAGGTAGTTGAAAGGATTTTGCGTTTTAATATGCAGTCTGTCCACTTGATGCAGGGCCTGCTGAGATGCTTGGCATCAATAATGGACAGCAGGCTGTGTCAGACTTGGGACAAAATGATGGTTTTGGTTTCAACATCTTGCGACCAGACTTTTTACTCTAGTAAAAGAGCTACCATAATCCACTATTATAATAATGAATTCCGCCTTTCAAATTGAAGCTAATTTATAGAACTTTTATAAAAGAAACAACAAATATTAATCAAACCTCAAATCATTTTATTGATTAAAATTGGTTATAATTGGTTGCTCTCACCAATGAAGAGTTAAAAAAGTTATATTTATATTTTTTGCAATTGTTTTGGTAGTAGCATCAAGTTTATATTATAAAGCAATAATCTGTGCAGGTAAGATTGATCAAATGTCAGAGTCCGGAGGCAAGACGAGGAAGATGTGGAAGAGGGCAAGGTGAAGAAGATGAAGGTGAGAAAAGGCTTTGTTCGTATATAGCAAAGAAATCAATAGTTGAAGATACATTAGAGATTAAGGTAAACAAAGTGAGCAGATACATCAGAGATTAAGGTAAACAAAGTGAGCAGATACATCAGAGATTAAGGTAAACAAAGTGAGCAGATACATTAGAGATTAAGGCAAACCTCTGAACAAAACAAAGCACAATGCATTGACTCAAAACACTATCTAGATGAAGAGTGAGGCCATTCTATGGTTAGTTAATTTGATTTGTTAGAAAGAGGACTGCAGTTCAACTGCTCAGTTATATCAATAATATCAACCTGCTCCAGCCTTCCATCACATACAGCACAGAGAACAGGGACATCGCCTCCTACCGGGCATGGTCAGAGCTGCACAGGCTGGGCACTTTGTCTAAGTTTAAATGGCACAGAACAGGGCAATTCATTCTGCCTGGAGGAAGTGCACCTCTTTGAGCCAGCTCTACAGGCCTGGCCATCTCCTATATGGAGGCCTGGTCACACCACTCTGCCTCCCCCACCCTGAAAAATCTGCCTTTCCCTCACAGGTTCCGAACCCCAAAATCACCCTTTTCCTGGCCAGAACTCTCAGAAAACGCATTATTATGATTAATGCCTGGGTGTGGAGAAAGGGGCAATGTAATATGTAAATATGACCATACATACCGACACAATCTCACTGTCAGCAGGAAGACTATAATCTTGTGAATGTAAATATTGACCCAAGTCAAGCAGCTCCATTACTAAAGATGTCCTCCAGTCCTAAGGTTTCTGCTTTGTGTATACACTATGAGAACATATAGAAAAATGGCAGTGTTTTATCCACATCTTCAAACAACCCACATCAGTACACTGAAAGTCTTCATGCATATTTGGTACTGTCGTTGTAGTGGCTTTGTCGGTCAAAGGTAAAATTTTAATTCCTATTTTAAATGGCAAGTGGTTGGTGCATTCGTTGTGTTTTTTTAAAATGTGTTTTACATGAATAAGCAAGTAAAGCAGGTTCAATTCACAGATTGTACCTTTTGAGTTTGAAGATTGAAGCCAGGTATTGGGACGGGTGCAGGTGAGCAAGCAGGAAAGCAGCATTAAAATCAGTGAAAACCATTTTGTACAAACAAGTATCAAATAGCAAGTAGCAAAATGCAGGCCTACTGCAAGATGTATACAAAAGGGCATACAAAGGCCTTAAAGCGAGCAAGCTGAGCTCATAATTAATAAACTACATTCAAAGGCGAGGTAAAGCGGTAACAAACTGTTGGCGTCTTCCAAACTTTTCTCTGTTGTCTGCGCAAAGTAAGAACTGAGACGCCATCTTTAAAAGGGCAAATACCCAACGGCCCTTTGAATATAAATGTCTCAAAACCAAATGTCGGGTTCGACAATGATCTTACAAAAATGGGTTACCAATATCCCATATGCCTAATCTACAAAGAAAAAATAAACATAACCTAAACATGGACTCCTATTGTATTTGCACAGGTTACAGGATATTCTGCATTCAGAATGGACAGCTACTATAAGCGGAACTGTGTTTCAACTCCAAACAAACTCGTCCTGGTTTGCATGTGTGCAAGAACCGCACACTGCTCTTTACGCAGCCACTCTTCTCCAAACTCAGAGTGGAGGACGACACCGACACAGTGTCATCATTAACAACAGCCCTCATGACGATCCCAACAGACACACCCCGCAATCACAAGTGGGCACTTCTAGCCAAACAGCGAAAAGGTTCACGAAAAGGGTGCGATGAAACACCTTGGCCGAGCCCAGAGAGGATGGATGGTGACACAGTGATGGAGGGATGATAGAGGGGTGACAGCAGGATTTCATTTCATAAACGAGGTCACTCCCTCTTAGTAACTCCTCAGGAGGAGAAACTGTGGTGTCCCGTGGCAACCAAGTGAGGTAAATAAAACACATTTGTACCTACTGGCAATGTTACAGTCAAAACATCTAATGTGATTTTCCATGTTACAGTCACAATATCTTAACATGAGGTCCATGTTACAGTCAAAATATCAAATATGATATCCATGTTTCAGTCACAACATTTAACATGAGCTCCATGTTACAACATCTAGCACAAACTGCTTGTTACAGTAACATTTAAAACTAGCTCAATGATACATTCAAAACATCTAGCATGAATGCCATGTTACAGTCACATCTAAAATGAATTCAATGATACAGTCAAAACAGCTAGTATGAACAGCATGTGACAGTAACATCTAAAATGAATTCAATGATACAGTCAAAACATCTAGTATGAACGCCATGTTACAGTAACATCTAAAATGAATTCAATGACACAGTCAAAACATCTAGCATGAACGCCATGTTACAGTAACATCTAAAATTAGCTCAATGATACAGTAAAAACATCTAGCATGAATGCCATGTTATAGTAACATCTAAAATGAGCTCAATGATAACAGTAAAAACATCTAGCATGAACGGCACGTTACAGTAACAACATCAAACACAAATGTCATGTTACAGTCATTTCATCTAGCATGAATGCCATGTTACAGTAACATCTAAAATGAGCTCATTGATACAGTCGAAACATCAAACATGAACGGCACGTTACAGTAACAACATCAAACACGAATGTCATGTTGCAGTCATTTCATCTAGCATGAACGGCATGTTACAAGAATATTATCTAACACGAGCTCCATGTTACCTCTAACCTGAACGGTCTTCCTTATCTCATATCTGCCTGCTCTACAGTCTCTTTCTGACTATTCACGTACACACAAACCCTACAAGGTCAGCCTGCTTTCTCATGATAGGCTGAACACAAACGTTACATCTCTATCATCTGACCTTAATCCTGTACCTGCTGAGGCAGAACTGACACGCCCACTGGTCCACAGCCCTCACGAGGGCCGGGGCCCGACTACCTCACACTAAAGCCTGCCTCACTCCTGCTAACTTACATATAAACCTATAAACCTAGATAATGCGTTATTTCTTAGCAAAATTGCTAATCAGACAAACATCAGAGTTGCTTTTATTATCCTGTTTGTTTTGGGGGGGTAGTTTGGGATGGGGGCGATCAGCACAGGTCACGGCGGTTAAGTATTGACGGGAGGTAGGGAGAGTGATGCCTATTGCTGTCAGGGCAGTTCCTTCCTCTCAGCTGTGGATTCCTTAATGATCTGAAAAACAAGCACAGAAGAATGGCGTAATGCTCTTAACTCATAACTTTACAAACTTGAATCCTTTATTGGAGTTGCATACTAACATTGCTTTTGCCTTCGTTAAAAAAGCTGCTCTTATGTTGTAGCTAACAAATAATAAAACCAATGGTAACCTGGGTATCATAAAAAACATGTATTCACAGGTTTATAAGTAAAATCAAAAGATTCATGTCCTTTTCACTGACCAGCTGTCTGTGGCAAACTGTTTGATTTGTTCTCCCCGTTTTTTATTTGAAACACTGTTGTATTTCCCACATTTTACTCTTTAGCAACAGTCCCATTGTCTCATTTTAATAGCATTTTGTGTGTGTGTGTGTGTGTGTGTGTGTGTGTGTGTGTGTGTGTCTGTGTGTGTCTGTGTGTGTGTGTTACTCTGATTTAGTAGAGTTGATCTGTTACAGACTTTGGTTTATTAGATACATAAAGCTGTAATTTTCTGAGCTTCAGTTTTCACTCCTGCGCACATAGTGCCCTCCCATGGAATAATATGAAAATGCAGACATCTGCATACTGAGTCATTTAGTCATGTACGAGTAATATTTTAAACCATATAAAGTGAAACATTGATATGTACATAACAAATTATCGATCGCTCGCTCGCTCACTCACTCACTCACTCATTCACTCACTCACTCACTCACTCACTCACTCACTCACTCACTCACTCACTCACTCACTCACTCACTCACTCACTCACACATGCACAAACACACACACACAAAAGTTACCACAACTCTTAATTTTAGACTCTACATTTTAGATTTATATTGACCAGAACGGCAAACTAAGCCACGTTGCAACTGGTGCAGCGCCCCCTGCCTGCACACCTCTCCATCCCGCGTCTCTACTGTTCGCACCAGGATGCTCCTCTTAACGTGAGCCTCGGGGGACAGTCTGGTTTCCATGCTGGTCTCTGGTCAGAAGAGAAGAGGACTTCAGTGTGGCCACCTTGAGGCTGCGCATATCCCACACTCCTTTGCTGACATGCTAGTACAGTATCATTGCAAAAGCAGGAAAAGCTAAAGCCTTGAAATAACTGTAACGCGTTAGCTAAATGTATAAAACAGGAGCGACTGAGGGAAAATGTTAAAAAAGAGGACCTGTTCCTGCATGAAGGTGGCTCTATGTCGTGTTGCCTAGAATGATTTTGACAGTGTTGCTTTAGCATTACCTGGCTGCAGAAACAAATAACCTATTGAGCAGAACTCTATTCTATAGGAAGCTGGAGACTCAGGTTTGCTCAGGTGTGTCTCACCTCTGAATTGCAGGTTGGAGAAGCTCTGCACAGGGACAGTGATTCTGCAGGAGACACACAAAGCAGAGATCAGTTTTGCATCATTGGCCCACATGCCCATCCGTTTAAACCAGGGGTGGCCAATCCCGTTCCTTGAGGGCCGGCGTGTATGCAGATTTTTGTTTCCACCAATTACCCAAGCAAAATGAACTAATTGGCTGTATACACAAACACTGCTTCACTGATAGATTAAATCACAGTAAAATGTTTCATATACGACACAAAAACAGTCTTCGGCTGCCATTCATGGGCCTATCAAGAAATGTAGCTAAAATGTCAGTTGGCGAAAATTGGCTAATAAGGTAATTAAGACCAGAAGTTGGCACAAAAACCAGAAACAGATACGGCCCTCGTTGCCCACATCTGGTTTAGACACTTCCTTCCCTCTGACCCCGCCCCCTACAGCTCACTATTTTTCTTATCACTCACCTCTTTCCCTTTCTTTGCCCTTCTCTTGCAGCTTTCTCTCACCCCTTTCTCTCTGTATCCTCCCTTGTCTGTGACTCTCTCTCTTTTGGACCTGAGCATGGGCTTCAGCTGTTGAAGCTGATATTTGAGTTTGAGGTTTGAGCATTAGATAGTGCTCACACCACTCTTTGCAAATACAAAGATCCGACAAAATTATGATTGATCTGTAATGTAGCTCAGTTAGACATTTTGGGCCCTATCTTACACCAGGCGTTAACCCAAACGCAAGTGTCTTTGCTATGTTACACCCGGCGCATGGTTCACTATAACGCCTTGCGTTCACGTCGTTTATATACCATGTATTCTTGGGTCTTTGGTGTTTTGAGCCCTCACCGTTGACTTCAAGGCAGCGACTTAGCAGTAAAGTAGCTTGGTTAAAATAACGTTAGCTTAGTTATGTTATTCTATGTTCTCAGGTCCAATTAACGTTAGCTGACGGTACTGCAATAAGTCGCTGCCTTGAAGTCAACGGTGAGGGCTCAAAACACCAGCGAGCGTATTCTTGCACCCATTACAAGTGAACTGGGCGTGTTGGTCTTAAAATGAGGAGTGGCCAGGATTATTTTTGGCGTATTGCTATCTTGAGGCAGCAGAAAGCGCTTGCGCTAAAACCACCACAAACCTGGGCTGTGTCCCAAACCACATACAGTTGAACCTCGATCCAACGGACTAATAGGGGGGAGCAGTTGTCCGTTAAAGCCGTTTGTCCGTTGCAGCGAATAATGCGACACTGCAAAATATCACTATAACAAGAGATATGTAGCGCACAACAACCAGGCAAACCGACGCTTGTACGACGCTTTTTTGCTTGTAATCGCGAACCTCGATTGTAATTGTTGACGGGGGGGGGGGGGGGGGTTGTGCAATAAATTATTTTTTTTGACGGGGGGGGGGGGGGCAAACGGCGGTACACGCGTCAGATACTTAAGAGGAGGTGATGCTTGCGGGTCTTGACGCACCAAGGCACTAGCAGAGCATTCTGGGATTTGTAGTATTAGCGGTGCATGCGTTACCGGCGGGCCGACTCAAATTGAAATTTGATATTATCTCGCGGGCCAAATATAATTACATGTCCGTTGGATCCGGAATCCGTTGCATCGGTGTCCGTTGGATCGAGGTTCATCTGTACTTCCATGCTCCGAAAACATAGCGAGCATGCGCATCCATGTGAGTCCATTGCAAATTACGATAGTACGGAGCTTGGAAGTATGCGGTCTGGGACACAGACTGATCTAAAGTCATGTCGCAGTTGTTATGTTAACGGCGCATATAAGTGCGTCTACATAGGCGTGTTACACACAGGGGCGCGCACAAGCATGACTAAAAATATCAAGATTACAATGAGAAATATTATTATTGTGTAGGCTATATATTAAAAAATGCATAATAATAAAAGGTACCATACCTGTCCCTCAGCGAAGGGGAATGCCAAATTAAATTGCTTTCAGCCCGCTCCATCAACATCCAGGCGATGTGCGATGGTACGTGTAAGGTTACATGTATAGGCTATAGACTATTCACAATTATCCTGGATCAAGCTATGATTTATCTTATATTTGCCAATAATTTCTGTAATCTTCTGGGTGGACAATCTTCTGTTACGGGACAATGGCAATCCATTAAAAATGGCTTTCCATTTTTGGATAACACCTATATCAAGCCTAATGTGCGAATTGTCATTTACACCTAATGCGTGAATTATCATTAAAAAAAAACTCGCGCACTGCAATAGACGGACATTTGAGTTTGGAAAATGCGCTTCAGATGTCATTATAATACAGCTCTCTAGGCCTACAGCCTGTAAGTAAATAGAATGGTTCTGACTGAAAAAAGTTCAAAACCTTGTCCAGTGAATATTGCCTTTATTGTTTTTCAAATAGCCTAAGCTACAACGGATTCACTGTGCATAAGTTTTTTCCCATAGCCTACGGTTAAACACCGGAGATAAATTTCACCATGTTAACTCAATTTGAACCTTCGTATTCTTTTTCCTTCATATTTTTTTATTACATTGACAAGGTTTCCATACTCTCAGCTTATTAAAACCCAGCTGATTTCACCTGTTATTCCATAACTGAACAAACCGAGAGAAGAACTAAGCGTCTAATTACGCTGCGTTCACACATCCAGCAACTTCGGTCGCCCAGTCGCCGGAAGTCCATTCATTCTCTATGAAGCTGAGCGACGGTCAGCGACCTGAGCGACTAGAAAACTGAGCGACCAAAATCGGCCGATAAATGTTGCCCGAAAATTAACTTTTTACCGACCATCGGCCGTAACAGCCAATCAGAGTTCCACGCTTCATATTTCCCCAACCGACACGAAACCATTTCGTGAATAATTGTTCCGCCCGATTTCACTTAAATTGCAGCAATGGAGTAGCAGCTAATAATAATGGTCCAAGCCTACCACGTCCTGTTCAATGTATAACATAACCTTAAAGGATATGTGGAGCTGTTCTACCAATATCACATTGAGCCAAAAAATACATGTTGTTTTATACATACATCTATCTATGTATCTGCGTCGAAAATAGATATAGGCTAGCCTATCGCTAGCTAGCGAGAACACGTCATTATCAGTGTCATGATATAACTATAAAGAATAGGATGCATCGCAAATATGTCTTTGTTATACGTAGGCTATTGCCGTTGTTTATCTGTATCAAATAATTGTAGCTGCACGAACTGACTTGGATGACACAACGGGAAGCTCTTGCCCCGCCCCCAGCCTCGTAGAATGGACCGACTCAGCGACCAGTTGCTCACTGTGTGAACGCAGCGTTATAAACAAAAACAGATTTGCAGCAAGTTACACAATTAATTCACAATTAATTTGAATGCCATTCTCTGCATGTGCGCTTCATGTTGTCTGTTTCCCCTGCTGTTAGTCGCACGTTTCACAGTCTTAACGTGGATTGATTTAAAGCATTACGCAACGAGTAAAACAGGTTGGTCACATTTCCATAAGCAGGGCATTATAAAACAGGGGGAAATATGTGTGGACATATGGGTTGCCAACCTGACAGCTTTATTGTATTTAGTGCAATCATTATGGCAAAATAACATTATTTATGTTATTAATCAATATTTCTATGCAGGTAGACTAATGAACTTCGCATGAAGCTTGAACTTCGAGAACTCCATGAGAACAGCCTCATGGAATTGATGTTTGACACTTTCATTGCATAATCAAATGAAATTCGTTGAACAAGCAGGCTAATTTGGCATTTGCTAAGGTGAGACTGAAGCCATCGATAGCTTATTCTCAGCTGTTGCAGATCCTTTTAACAAAATGTAACCGCATATATTTTGTAAAATAACAGCCCTGTCGGAAATTACCGGGAACTCATAGGCTAATGGTTAGTCCAAATAATATTGACTATTGATAAATTTAGCCTATTCCTTGATCGCACTAAACACGCACGAGCATGTCTGTTTCGCCATCAAGCAATCCGCCAAGGCGAACAAGCAGGCTTTTATAGAGAATGGGATATGACATTTTGATTGGTTTATTGCATGTCACGACCAAGACACACCTATAATTAATGAAGAGACTAGGTTCAGCCCATTTGCGTTGTGCTGTGCTTAAAGCTCAAAAAACATGCAAAAAACTAGCAAAAATGGACTTGGACACGCCCTAAATTGACTTTGTGCCATACGCTTAGACTAGGCGACAAGATCGCTAAGATACAGCCTTTTATGCCTCTCTGACTCCTCCCCTTCTTCTCACTGTCCCTCTATGACTCCTCCCCTCCATTCTGTAGCCCTTCCCTGACCCCTCCCCTTACCGGCTCTCCTCTCCCTCCAGTAGCTTGCGGTAGGTGGCGATTTCGACGTCCAGGGCCAGTTTAACGTTCAGCAGGTCCTGGTACTCTTGCAGGTGGCGGGCCATCTCCTCCTTCAGGCCCTGGCTGTCTACCTCCAGGTGGCCCACGCGATCGTGGTAGTTAGCCGTCTCCACGGCGAATCGGTCTCCTGCCTCCAGGAGCTGTCGCTCCTGAGACTCAATCTGCAGAGAGGCGTGAGGGAGACAGGAATGGGGGATGGACAGAGGCAGAGAGCTGGAACTGTCCGGGGCAAACATGACTGATGGAGGGATTTCTGAAGAGGTGGTTTCCTGTCCTTATAATTCTTTCTTTCATCCTTGCTTTCTTCAGTCTTCACACCATCACCTAAGTACTCCCACTATCATATTGGGGGGTTCATTAATATCCAGCCTCAATGCCCGCCCTCCCCTCAGTGGCGCTCAGAACACCGTAAACTCCATTCCCCTGCATTAATTGTAATACTGCAAGACTAAATATCACAACACAGCCGTACGATCAAAATTTTCCTGTTCGAAAAGCCTTCTGAAATGTAACGACTGCCGGAGACTCACTGTCCCACGTAATGCTTCCAGGTCACAGGTGAGGGCCTGTATCTGCCGCCTGTAGTCATTGGCCTCTTGCTTAGCCTGTCGAAGGGCTTCTCCGTTACGATTAGCCGCATCAGTCAGATCGAAAAACTGCACACACAAAGGCAGCCTGGCATTAGTCTCATACCCCTTTCACACCGAAGCAATGACCCGGGTAAATCCCGTGTTTGCCGTTGGTGTGAAAGGGTCAACCCGCATTATTTGACCCGGGTGTGAATGGCGACAACCCGGGACTTACCCAGCACCAATGCGCGGTGTGAATGGGTTCCCGGGTTTTTGTGTGAAAGGGGTATCTTAGGTATAGGAATTACACCATTAATGACAACATGAAACAGCTGAGGCTTAACCCTAGGCTTGTATTCTCATAAAATAATTTTCTTCAAAGTGCTTACAGCAGCTGCCAAATATGTTATGCCACTGCTAGGTTATGCAAGTTGCTAGGCGACAGTGGGTGGGTGTTGTTAGGTGATGGTGGGTGCGTGTCCATTGTTGGGTGACTGTACTCTGACCTTGGATCGGTACCACTCCTCAGTCTCCTGCATATTGGAGGCAGTCATGGCCTCATACTGACTGCGGATGTCTCTCAGTGCAGTAGTCAGGTCCGGCTTGGAAACGTCCAGCTCCACCTGCACCTGCTGGGCCGTCATTTGCACCTGCAGGTCACGCAGCTCCTGCCAGAGAAAGAGTCATAGGTCCCTCACCTTCTCACAGCTCATAAACCTGACACACCTGCTCACAGCTCATTCACCTGGACACAGCGCACTCACCTGGAACACCTGGTCAAAGCTCACTCACCTGCTCACAGCTCATTCACCTGGACACAGCTTTCTCACCTGCTCACAGCTCACTCACCTGGTACACCTGGTCACAACTCACTCACCTGCTCACAGCTCATTCATCTGGTCACAGCTTTCTCCCCTGCTCACAGCTCACTCACCTGGTACACCTGGTCACAGCTCACTCACCTGCTCACAGCTCATTCACCTGGTCACAGCTTTCTCACCTGCTCACAGCTCCCTCACCTGGTCACAGCTCTCTCACCTGCTCACAGCTCACTCACCTGGTCACAGCTCTCTCACCTGCTCACAGCTCACTCACCTGGTCACAGCTTTCTCACCTGCTCACAGCTCACTCACCTGGCACACCTGGTCACAGCTCTCTCAGTTATTTTTTTTTGATTGGCAAGATAAAAGTTCAGTGAAAATTTGTTGAATTACACTATTATCTGTGCAGTTGAATGGTTTGGGCCTGTTTCAGTTCCAGGTATGTGGCTTAGGGAAAGATCTCCATGACGACGGCACTCACTTCATCATGGACCTTCATCAGGAAGTTGATCTCGTCCTGCAGGCTGTCGATTTTCTTCTCTAGCTGAATGCGGTTCATAGCGGCATCGTCCACATCCTTCGGTGGTAGGGAAGAAGAACAGCGAATGGAGGGAGGTGTTCAGAGAATGAGAGAGAGAGGTGTTCAGAAAGAGAGAGAGGATGAGGGGGTGGGTAAAGGCATCTTGCACCAGGGCGCCTGAGAGATGGATTCAATGCGACAGGTTTGTGGTCTGTGTGCTCACCTGGCGGAAGGCATTGAGGCTGTTCTCTGCCTCCACGCGGAGGGTCATCTCATCCTGCAGCCTGAGAGAGAGAGAGAGAGAGAGCAAGACACTATTGACACTATTGCCTGTCACACACGATAGTAGCCTACTCTGTACTGGATGTGAAGTTATGCAGTGAAATGCTGTATGGTTTAAAAACGTATTAAAATTAGCAAAATTTTGAAGCCCTTCCTATTAAACAACATAAGGCTCATCATGTGACCTGCGCAAACTCTGAATGAGCGCTGCTCCCGTGCTGGAAATCAAATCACCGGGATTATGCAGGCCTGCAGGGTGAGAGCGTCACGCACTGTTCTCACAAATATAGAGCGACATAGCGGAGCCATACATTTTCCATCTGCCGCTGCTAACGCACCGCGTCCAGTCATGGACCAAGCGCGAACACAGCCGCTTCCATGCACTGAAGATAGCGCGCATCGAGCAACCGCGTTGAGCCACGAGGCTACAGGTCGCAAACCTTAGCCCTACGTATCATGTTGTTTATGCATTTATATAATCTTCCCACATGCTAAATTGACCTGCTGCTCTCTGTTGCAGTTTAACATGTATAGCAGTTTAAGCAGAGCAAGCTTTTACAGATAAGCTTTACTGCAGTATTTACTGTGATTTTGATAATTATACTGTTTGGTAATTTTGTGCTCGGATGCCGTCATATCCCTGCTGTAGCTACAGTACGGTTGAGAAATGACAGGTTCAGGCCTCATAGCTGCGGCCTTTCATGTCTGCATTGTTTCTTGTTTCTCCATAACACTTAACGCTGGCCAGAAAAAGCAAACCAGGTAGCCTGACGATGATTCATTCTCTAACCATTTATCACGTGTATGATGGCTTTCGTTCCAACCGCAATTACAATCCCGGAATTTTAACAAGCTGTTAATTTTTTAATTAGATACTTTCCGTGTTTTGTGGGATTATTTACCATCTTAAACCACATTGTGCATGAATAATACAAGTCCCATATTCACATTGTGCTTATTCTTCTATCTTGCAAAACAAGTCTGTTTTTTTAAACTGGTCAAATTAAAGGCTGAGTCAAATCAATAGCCTATAGATGAGCCATTTGGTAGATAATAAAAAATTCAAAAATAAAACAAATAACAAACCAAACCTGCATTATGTTATGTTTAAGGAAAAGAGAACTTAAATATATAATTTAAGAACTTAAATACACGTTCAGTTACCTTAATTGAGCAAGAGATTGGCTGTAACAAAAACCAGCATACATGCGTTTGAGCCCTTATCTCCCTCTCTATGCCTCACACACCAAGTGCCCTAATCGCCCTCCCAATGCCTCACACACCTAGTGCCCTAATCTCTCTCCCGATCCTTCACACACCTAGTGCCCTAATCTCCCTCCCTATCGCTCACACACCTAGTGCCCTAATCTCTCTCCCGATCCTTCACACACCTAGTGCCCTAATCTCTCTCCCGATCCTTCACACACCAAGTGCCCTAATCGCCCTCCCAATGCCTCACACACCTAGTGCCCTAATCTCTCTCCCGATCCTTCACACACCTAGTGCCCTAATCTCCCTCTCTATCCCTCACACACCTAGTGCCCTAATCTCCCTCCCTATCCCTCACACACCGAGTCTCCCCTTCCATCTCTCTTACCTCTGCTTGAGCATGGCCAGGTCGGAGGCTAAGTTGTCCCTCTCCGTCTCCAGACGAGCCTTTCCCGCGTTCAGTCCATCTGCCTGCCTGCGCAGCTGGCACAGCTCCTCCTGGTAGACGTCGCCCAGGCGACTGGGCTCCTTGCCGCGCAGCTGGTTGAGCTCGGTCACCAGCATCTTGTTCTGCTGCTCCAGGTAGCGCACCTTCTCGATGTAGCTGGCGAAGCGGTCGTTCAGGCCCGCCATCTGGAGCTTCTCACTCGTGCGCATCTCGCGGTACTGCACCTTCAGGGCCGAGTCCGCCGGGAAGTTCAGCCGGTCGGTCGCGCCCAAGCCCAGGGGCACCGCGCTCGGCCCGCGGTGGACGGAGTAGCGCACCGAGGACAGGCTATGGCGCCCCCCGGCCCCCGGCTGGGCCCCGAAACGCTTCCTGTAGGAAGACTGCACTCTTTGTCCATCCATGCTCAACATCATTAGCCAGTGAGGTGCAGAGGCCTTTATACTGCTGCTCCCCCCCACCCCCAGTGGAGTGGCCTCACACTAGGGGAATGCTGAATGGGGAGTGGGGGGGGGTGACACCCAAATCCTGTGTAACAGCGATTGTTTGTGCCTGTCCTGGATCCCTCCCACGCATCAATAGGGTTCTGTGTGGCAGTGCTATTCAACTCACGCACACACACGCACACACACACAGTGACACAAACTCACACTCACATAAACACACACACAGTGACACAAACTCACACACACACACATAAACACACACAAAGTGACACAAACTCACACAAACACACACACACAGACAGTGACACAAACTCACACACACACATAAACACAATCAACGAGGGAAGGATGTCAGGAGGCAGATAAAATACAGCTGTTAGCCTCCTTGTTTATCAGAGGCAGCCTTACAGCCAGACATTTATTCAACCTCCAGTGAAAAGCAGAGAGGTCCTAGGAATGCCATCAGAGTAGAACACATTCCTCACGAATTCACCTCTTCATGTGTCTTCATTCATTACTTTTTTGGAGAGCTACATGATGTCATGGAACACTGCCAGACTGCATAATGACAATGAGAAAATTGATTAACAAAATAAATGAGCTCTTCCATATTCTCCCATCTTATATGGCTTTGCTGTACAGCTGTAATTATTTGATATGCTCCACCTCCAAGTCATAATGCTCCATTGTCACGCTTTGTTCTTTGATTGTCAAACGTTTTGTTCTTCTGACCTTGTATAGGCAATTATAGTATTCAGCACTAAAAAGAGCCCATTGCTACATAAGACACACAGAAACCATGTCATATTTTCCTATTTGCTTATCCCATAATGCTTTGTGACTCACCACATTTTTTTTTTGGGGGCATGGACTATGCTATACCACAATATTTCTGTATATACCATGATACAAAGAACAAACATCAGTCTTAAGGAATAATTCAGTTGTTTTTTTTCCTACTTTGATCTATTTTTATTAACTATTTCCAGTAATAATAATAATTTTGTCACTTTTTGTTTTGTTGAGCTTTGGTCACCCCGAGAACCGCTCCACTCTGCTTTACAATGGAGTCCAATGGGGCATATTTAGACACAGTATTATTTACAACATCCTTGTAATAGTGTGATGAATAATCAGCCATTGCAACAGATTTTTGATTTGGATTTTTCACGTTAGCCTATAAAAGTGAGCCACACAAACTGAAAACAATACATTTTCAAGTGCGCAGAATAGGTAAGTATGGTCAATTCTGCAAGTTCAAAGAGCATGCGACGGAATATATTTTAATGGTAATTTCCAAAAATAGATTTCCAATTTTACACTCGTTTTTCTTCCAAATAAGAGGTTTACACAAACAACAAGACTTGTTTGAGGTAAATTTAACCTGTAGTTAAAAATACCCCATTGGAAAGCAGCGGTTCTCGGAGTGACCAAAATGTGACAAAATTATTATCATTACCAATCAGCATGGTGGAAATAGTTCGTAAAAATAGGTCCAAGTTGAAAGAAAAAAACGCCCTCTGGCGGAATCGCATTTGCTGGACTTGCAGACCTGTGGACTCAAAGGCACATTTTCATTAAGTGTGAATGCTTAGGGCTATCCCATTGTGAAAAAATCGTTTTTGCCAAGTGCTCTTATGCGGACTTTTCGCAATCTCTACCCGCACTTTGCAAGTCCGCATCAATGCAGACATACCTGCCCTCGGAAATACGCCATTAAAGTCTGAAAGTCCAGTCCATGAGTCCATGACAGCTCAAACAATATATTCTCTGAAAAGAGAATGGTCGCACATCCGATTGTAAAAACAAGACGGTAAACTCTTGTACCATTTATTAAATGGACACCTCACAAAACGCTAATGCGTTTCGGCTGAAATAAGCCTTCATCAAAGCGTCCCAAAGACAGCTCAGTTTGGGATGTTTTTCTGATAGTGCCCTTATCTGCCCTCTGTTTCTCTCAAGTGTCCTTATATGCACCCTTTGTTTCTCACAAAGTTCCCTTATCAGCACCCTGCGTTTCTCAAAAAGTGCCCTGATATGTGCCCTTTGTTTATTGAACCACTTTTAAGAGCGGTTGAAAGCCATGTCCCCGCCCACTGTTCACTGAGGGGAATCGGGGTGAACTGGAAAACGATAAATACAACCTTCTTTAAGAGATAGAGAAAAGTAATGAAACTGGAATTACTTGCCCCTGTTCATATAAACTGAATGAATGGTTCTGACTGTAAGCTCTAGTTATTTGTTTTTTAAAGCCGCCAGGATTAATGGTATGGACCAGGCACTATTGGAACACACAGTCTGAATTTTTGGAGTGCATCTGTAGTTGCCCAAGATCTGGTCTCTGAGGTAATCCTTTTCAGTAGAGAAGCATTAGGGCAGAGGGGAGGGGCTAGAGTGTCTCTCTCTCTCTCACACACACGCACACACACTCACACACGCACACATGCACGTACACACACAAACACACGCATGCATGTACGCGCGCACACACGCAGGTAGATGGCATGTATCCGGGAGCTAAGACATGGTCTCAGTGCTCAGGGATACCGCAGGGTGATGTCATACAGGTGATTCATGAGTCCAGCATGATGAGCGCTGATCAGCAGAGCCAGCGCTTTGGCCTGAAACAGTACCCTAACACTCCTACTGTTCCCACATCTGTCTTCCGCAGAGCCAGCGGGCCAGCTCATACTGGCTAATGTCTGACAGGCTAATCGGTCTGCCTTGGCTCTTTGCCCGCTGTACCATCTGCGACATGGACCGAGGAACAACAGCCATACCACACAGGCAAGACCCTCACTCAGCCCACACGAAAGGTGAGAAAATAGGCTCTGGGTAGACCTGTTACCTGAGACAGATTTCTCTCGTGATCTGATTAACCACACCGTATATAACTAACATAAGTCAACTATACTACATTGGAATGTTACCAACACGTAATGCTATGCGGGCAATACAGCCTGACTGAACCACCGTAATTGAAACCCAATGGAAATCTCACACGAGCCAGGAGAAACACAATTATTTAATATCATTTATTTTAATTCCTATAACATTTAGCAGTGAGGCATAATATAAATATACAAATGTAAGCCCACTGCAGTGCACTAACGCAGGAGAGTGCATTGGAAACACAGAGCAGCTGTTCCAGGACTGCTGGAGTCACAGAACAGGCCCTCGTCTTGCACGCAGAGACCGCCGCCCTGCTGTAGCTCTACTTCTGACCTATCACAAGGCTCCTGATAGTTCTCAGATTGAGTTGATGATCCAACAGTTCAAGTGAAGATTGCATGCAAATGCATGCGAAAAAATACACAAGGATTGTGGGGGATTGAGTTTGCACGGCAAGCTGTAAGTGATGGAAACAAGATCGATGCACAAGTGGTTAGGGCCTTAAAAAAACACTGTGATTATGATCTGAAATTACAGACATTTTTCATGGAGTCTCAGGGAGCAGCTTAAAGAGCTGAGGAAGAAGAAGGGGGAAATTTAAGGGTTTCGGGTTATCTTCAACACCGTTGTTTTACAGGTCACTTTCACAAAGCACACTTCTCACCTGGAAGCTTCCTTTTGCAGGGCCCTGATCCAGAGACATAACACCTGGGGCCTGCATAATTATGATTATAACTCATCTCCACCAGAACCATGTGCCCTACTCACATTATACTGAGCTTTATATCACAATCTGTGTACAAGTACATATAAATTGTAAACTGTTGCTATGGTATGGTAGGGGCGTGACTACGCACGCAGCCTGATTTATGTTTTCATGGCAACTGGCTACCGTGTCACTTCCTGTGCGTATAATAGTAAAGGAACTTAACTGCATAAATACTTCTGATTTACTAGGCTATACTAACTGCTTGAACTTCAGTCCATCCAAGCCCTAAGGCATATTTCCCCAGATAAGTTCACCGCCTGACAGTAATGCGGGCTCGGGCCACTTAAGATACGCTTGCTGAAAAACAAAGACATAAAACAAAATTTGTCAACCATTCTGCTGCAAAGCCAGTCTCACCAAGGCACCATTGTTTGTTGAGAGCTTTAGCGGTGGCGTTAGCGTTTTCCTCTCCTTGCCGTGTGACTCTTCATTCTGTCCTCCTTCTATGAGAGTCAGACAGATAAACGGGAATCGGGGCACCCAACAATGGGTTTCATTCAAGCCGCTGTCTTTTCATTTAAGGGCCGTGCTGCTTCGCATCCTGGTGTGTGCCCAGGGTCCGGTCCGGGCCGTTCAGAACCGCAAAGTTCTCATTTCTCTGCTCCCCCGTCTGGTATGGAACATACAGCTATATGTACACTCAAACCCAGTCTACCAGCCTCGTGGACATACATTACTACTGCAGACAGTTATCTCGCCATTACGTCAACAGTTAAATCTGTTCAGACACATAGTTTTTGTAACTACTAGCCTATATTCCTATTCATGTTCGAAGGCCCTTGCACAAACTGTACCTTGTGAGTATAGCCTAAGTACTTATTATTGCTGTGGTCAAGTTTGACCTACTTGGTAATACATTAGGGTTCTAATGATGTCCCCATGAGGCAATAACATGCACGTACACCAAGTATTCCTAAAGCAATTTCACACGTTTTTTTTTTTTTTTTCCTAGGCTGGTATGTCCCTCCTGCATTTTGATCATCCACCTGTGTGGTGGCGATTATTTGAGTCCTTCTCAGGCAACTCAGTTAACAGAATAGCTACGGGAATGTATTTGGGGTCATAATTGGCAGTTATTGATTGCTTATTATTATTATAAATATATTAAATATTATATAAATATCATTTTTATTGCATTACATTTAACTTAGTCTATTCACTTGCATTCTCTAATGTAATAAAAAGAAAATGCTACATATAAGGTAGCAGGATTGCCTGCCAACAGATTATTCCAATATTTGACATGTTTGTCATCAAGAAAGCAAATGACAAGATGACGAGAGTCATGATCAGTTTAGAGGCAAGACTTTAAACTGTATTTTTCAAACTCACGCGGTGCCAATGCAATGGTATTCAATCATTCAGACGCCCGCTTTCCCATAGTGCTCTTGGTCAGAAAATTGGCTTTCATTCGACAGCTTATCTGTGTGGCTTTCCTCCCCTCTAGTGGTGTACATGGGTGACCGCTGGATATTTGCAGCACGTAAGTCTTAGTGCATTACGGTTTTCAAGCTTACTGCAAATATGTTCTGATTATTAGTCAAAATTGTGTGATGATATACAACTTTGTATCCTACATCTTTGTGAATCGCTTAAAATACTTACAAATCACTCTCTAAACTCTAAACCTTTAAACTGCAAGCAGCAAACCTTTGTATACACTACCATGGGATATATCAGGAAAATGCTCATTTCAAAGCATTTTTACAGGTGACAAAAACATAGTGAACTAATAGGTTACACAAATTAATGAAAGTCAATGTTAAATGGTGTCCACAAATTTTAAGTCTAGACGGTTGTGAAACTTACTGGACACTGGATACATGTTGATACCTAAACAATCAATGTATAAATATTCAAGCAAAAAGTAAACCAAATTAATATCTTATTTTTCAAAACATATGCATAGGTCGAGCAATACATTAGTTTGGACCTTTGTGAAATGTTTTATTCAAATAATTTTTTTTGTGAGTGGCAAAGGTAATCACAGAGGCCACAGAGTAATCAAACTAAGTTATTAATCTGCGCTTCGCTGAGATTTAAAAATAATTTTATTTAGAAACATGTAGGTTCCCATTCATCCATTATCTTACCCGCTCATTCCTGGTCAGGGTCACGGGGGGCTGGATCATATCCCAGCATGCATTGGTGTGAGAGGCAGGAATACAAACTGGACAGGTCACCAATCCATTGCCAGGCAGAAAATTGTGGGTTTAGATATTCCTTTTTAAATGATTATCTAGTGAATGCACGTGTCAATTGCCTAAAAAGTTAAAGTAGGTCTGTGTCGCTCTAGGACTACACCTATCAAATATAACCCTGATTTTAATACTGTGCTCACAGATCAAGCAATCCATTCTAAGTGCAACCCAAAAACTTTAAAAAAGAAACAAAAATGATCACAAAACTCAAGACATAATTTTGTTGTGAAAAGGCTTTTTTTCCCCACTTTTAATAATCGTTTCTCTACACAACGCAGCTTGAGGGTAAAATACAAAAAAAGTACAAAAGGTGAAGAAGGCAAAACAAAGCCAAAGCCTGTGCTGTAAGGCCACGTCATCTTACGGCCAACTTTACGGCATACACTTCTGAAAAATTCAGACTCTTTCTTTCGCCTCCTTCCTGAAAACAGTTAGGCACTAAAAAAAAAAAAAAACGTACCTCTACGTAAACAAGATACTGCTATTAATTCATACGTTTACTGAATTTATAATAATTAAATGTATAATGCCTCTGAGGAAGCATGCATACCTTTTAAAGAAAAAAATAATGTTGAGAGGATCAATGCAGTACCCTTAGGCAAAGAACACCAAGGAAAGAATATATATAGTCCTTCATTTCTGCTTCTGAACTGTGGGATACATCGTTTACAGGCCTGAAAGACACACAAGCCACGCTCATCACAAACATTTACAGTTCTAAAACATAGGTGTGAACAGAGGTTGAACCGTGCAGAAAAATAAATAGTAAACAGTAATCTGAACACATTCCTGGTACCCTGTGTTGGATTGGCTCAGAATGCTAAACTACGAGCCGTCAAATAAACAGTCTTAATGCAGTTCTTGTGCAGGAGTAGGTTTGGTACGTGTTCACACTAAAAAAGGCAGAAATATGTCAAACTAAAAATAACAATTGGCCAGCACGTCATCGGTCAGTTATTCTAACAGGGCTGACTGGAAACATTCCTTGCATTGTGCAAGTTTCTTCTAAGGCTTAAATCTGTCAAATCTTAACTCATCGTTTTCACAGGCGTCGAGTTTCACAGTAATTCCCGACCACAGATATTATTGTATCCTTACAAAGCAATAGTTAAGGAGGGTTCCATAGGGATCATTAATCATGTAGGCTTGGACATGGAATTAAAATATAATAAATATTTTTAAATTATTTTTAAAAATTGTTAAAACAGTCTAACTAGATTATGGGACAAAGCGCGACTGAGTCGACCTGTGAACACACTAATATTATTCCTTTAGCCAACGGTCACTATGCATGAGCTGTATCTTCAGCCAAAAGCCTCCAATGGAAATTACAGTCGTACAGTGTCAGCTGATCTGAAACTAAAACATATTTCACACATTCTCCTGACACAATCGCACGCTCATTTTCAAGTGAACAAAGCCACTCCCTCCTGCAGGGGGTGGAGCTTCCCGCACAACCTCACATTTTAGGCATAAATCCATACAGGATAGGTTTCCAGCAAATATTTCAACTTCCTTACCTTTGTGTCTTTACAAATTAACCTTGCATCAACACATTTTAAACAGTACATTTATGTAACCCAAAGTTAGGGTATGCTTAGAGACAGACTAAAATGCAGGTCCAATAGATTATATCAGCAAAGGCGATGGCTAATGAAATTTGTTCGACGCAAGATTGGGTTCATGCTCATAAACGGTGTTAATACAGTATATTGTATGATATAATGGCCACTGCCAAGCTCGTCATAGAGACAGAAAGAGCAGTTAGCAGCAGTGCTAAACGAGGATATTGTTTACATGAAGAGAGCCGTGCCTGGCTTCCAGCAGTGTGAGTGATTTCAATGGCAGTGTTGCCCAGAGAGAGGAGTAGAGCTGCGGTGTAGTACTTGGGTCTGATCTTTCTGCCTTTGGCGGGGTCGCAGACATGAACATTCCCGCCGTGTCAAAGGCCTGCACCTCTCACCCAGCATGCTCAACCTCTACATTGTAGACCGTTCTGATGCCATCTATAGCTCCTAACAGTCCGTTTCTTCATTCTCTGCTACTTCTCAGCATTCCGATTCATTACTATGGCAGCAGTAGGAACCATTTCGCTCTCTATAAAAAAAAAACATTAAAGTGGGGAACTGGTCGGCTAGGGGCATCAGTGGTTGGCACTGGCTACTCCCTTTCTGAAAATAAGTACTCTAAAGCGCCACTCTGTGGCCTTACCACTCAAGCCACTGCACAAGGTCTCAGTGAAGACCTCCACTCTGATTCCAAGACCCGGAGACCTGCCACCAGCACCCATCTGGCGTGATTCCTGAGCAAAGCCTTCTAATCTCCTGAGGTACAGCAAAAGGAATCCACCCTTTTCATTTAGCCTGCTGTGAAAAGACCGTTTTGCCAAGGGCGTACTTCAAGCCGAAGGCTGTTCCTGCACGGCTGAACCTGGCCCAGTGAGTTCAGCTGTTAATATCTCTGAAATAGTGAAAGGAACTCTTGAATCAGAGAGCAGAGGGAGGCGGAGTGCCTCTCGGCAGTGATAAACGGTCTTCGCTTCATTGCAACTATGTGGCAAATTCCTAACTCTACTGACACCTGGGTATTAAAACTTTTTGCGCATTAGTGTTGTGCCAAAATTCAATAATGATTAATACACACAAATAAAAACAATAAATTGGACAGAACCATGGCAGGGGGAAGGATTTTCGTGTGGCACCGGTTTCCTGTGCTGCCTAGTACTTGTCCTTCTTGGTGGTACTGTTCAGTACAGCAGGACTCTGTGTACGTCCATCATGTATAAACAACAACTCTATACACAACTCTACTCGACATCCTCAGTGATTTTCCCAGCATGCAGTTCAACAGGAAAACTATAGAGTGACACAAAAGCCAACCACACTAACACAAACTGAAGGCAGCAATAAAGAGACACCAAACAGCAAAGATGGCTTCAAGGAGAACCCCTGAAATGCGATGGCCGAACGCACTAGTCGAGAGCGAGTACCGGATTAAAAAAAAAAAAAAAAAGAAGAGGCTAACGGATACAAGACCTAAACATCTGCGCAGCACAGACCACTTTCACGCTCAAAAATCGAAGCCGTTTGGTCTTCAGCATTGTCGGCTGGCTCCGCCTCCCACAGACACGTCACGTCCCGTGTGGAGAGGCAGGTCAGAGCCAGGCGTGAGATATGCATCATGTACCCTGTAGTTTCACACCGTAGACGTGTACCTCAGACCCGACTTCACCAGCATTCACAGTTTCTCTTACTTTCTTTTAGAAAAAAACACGAAAGACTTTCAACTGTAACGAAAAGCCAGAAGAATTGAAAACCGTAATAAAAACCTCAGCTTACGCTCGCAAACCAATTATATCACAGTAATGTTATTTATGTCTCATACAGGGTCCAAACTAAAACATCTGCCAAGCGAACAGTTCATGTGCTGCGGCAATACAAATATTACACACATTCCCAGGCCCAGTGGAAATGCTCTGGACTGTAAATTACAGTGGACTGTAAATAAAGACTTTAAAAATAATAATAATAATAATTTGGTTTGTGACATATGAAAACGAACACCAAAAAAAGCAGTTTTAAAATGATTACTAAACCCAGTTTTGTAAAAAAATTAAATAACCCTGCGCCTCCCCAGTCTATAAAGCTAACACAGAGACTGGTGAGCAGTCCTCTGGTAGCTTGCGTGTCGGCGTGTTGGAATGTACGCAGAGAGCGTGCTCCGTTGCTGGGCTGGAGAGCGTGCTCTGTTAGCGTGCTCCGTACTGGGCTGGAGAGCGTGCTCCGTCAGTGTGCTCCGTTGCTGGGCTGGAGAGCGTGCTCACACGCTCTTGGTGATTTTCTCGGGCTCCTTGTTGGCCCACAGCTCCTTGTGCTGCCGACGGCCGAAGCCCTCGTCGTAGTTTCCTTTGCTCTTGAACAGCTGCTGGAAGTGCGGCTTGCAGTAGAACTCGCCCTGCAGGGCGGCGAAAGAGCCCAGACTGGGGGAAAGAGGCACACAGAAGAGGGTCAGAAACTAGGAAACACTGGTGATTTTCATCCATAAGTAGGGCTCAGAAATGTGACGCATGTAAGCTACAGGAAGGCTAAAAGTGAATCATGCTACTGATGGTGGATCAGAGGTTCACACATAAAAATAAATTGTAATCAAGCCATAATTAATGATTATTACTGAAGCACTTCAGGGGAGTCTAAACATGCTCAAAGATATGTTTAGAAATATTCAAACTTTAGTTTGGTCTTGTATAGCAGCTGTTGGTAACTCACTAACGGTCGACTTCACAAGTTGTTAAGTGTTACATTGTTTACAGGTGTGTGTGTGTGTGTGTGTTACCCGAGTTTGGTGTTACAGTGCTTACAGGTGTGTGTGTTACCTGAGTTTGGTGTTGCAGTGCTTACAGCAGAAGCAGGTTGTGTGGAAGATGAGTTTATCCGCTACCAGCCTCTCCATGGGGTACACCGTCTTCTGACAAGATGAGCACACCTCCCTGTGCGTCTTAAAGCTGAAGGACTGAACACACACACACACATTCACATGTGCACATACAAACACACACACATATGCAAACATGCATGTATGCCCATAAGCACAGACAGACACACAAACGCGCACAAACACACCAGAGGTTGGCATGTCTCACATGTATGAGTGAAAAAGAATGTCCAGCACCATTAGGATTATGACTGCTGGACCTCTACTGAAGATAGTTATTTAATGAATCACAAAGTCATGTTAATGAGACAGATGGAGTAGGGAGGGAGAGAGCAGGAGAGAGGTGGACAGAAGAAGGAGAGTAAGGAAGCAGACAGTGAGAGGAGGGAGAGAGTGAGAGAGGAGAGGGGTGAGAGGTGTAGAAAAGCGTTTACCTTGGAGCGCTGCACAGGTTTGTCTTCCGAGGCAGTTCTGCTGTCCTGCAAAGAGGAAAACAAATAACCTTAGGACCCAAAACCTCTTCCCGTTTCTCCACACGCACACACACACGCACGCAGAGCTGGGACTGCCACAGTCAACACACATCCAAAGCCTGATCCTGACGTAAATAATCTGCCCTCAGTGTGTGAGCCACACCCAAAGTATTACCATGGCGACAACATCCTTAGAGCGTTTGACAGTATGTGTGATGCGGGGCAGGGGACGGGGCGTATCTGCTCTGGCAGGCAGGAGACACAAACTGCATGCAGAAAGGACCCAGAGCGTATTTATACACAGAACAGAAAACAAGTCTCACATCACCTTTAATACATCGCTTTATAATGCTGCGCTTGTGACCAATGCTGGTTCCTCACACACACACAGACACACACACACACACACACACACACACACACAGACACACAGACACACACACACACAATGGGAAAACAGCTGATGAAAAAGCTCAGATCTGAAAGTGCTGAGTGAATACAGCCACTGACGAGAGAACGTTTCATAAAGAGGCCAAAGGGATCGCTGCTCCGACAGAAAGGAGGCGCTGTGTGAAGAGACAGACCCAGAAGGGCCCCACACCCCCAGAGTGCCGCAGGAGTGGCTTGAGACTGGTGCTGCTCCAGGAAGCGCTCATACCGCTATAGGCTAAACACACCGATGCAGTCACGTGGGTTGGGAGAATAAACCTGAAAAACCAGGCAGCCAAACATTCGGCCTGCAGCAGCATCCAGCCCTGTGAGGGGGAGGAGCTATGCGGAGGAGGAGCTATGCTGAAGAGGAGGGGAGTGAGCTTTAACTCAGCTCTGGGGGGCATTCTCGCCATGGTGTCAGCGCCTCTCCACACCACCTCTGCTCCATCTTCTACACCAGCTCTACTCCATTCTCCTATTCGTCATTCGCTGCCACTTAGTCTCCTGACATATACACTTTTATTCCCGTTTACACCCAGTGGTGTCATAGAGTAACGGTGGGGCATGTTTTACAGTCTAACTTCAGTGTCAACATAATCCACTCTTAAAGGGGCTGGCCTCATGCAGTCTCTGCCAGTGACTGACAGCAGTCTAACGTTGCTTATTATAACCTTCTAAAGGGAAATGCATTTCTTCCAGGTCTGGAATTAAGTGGGACCAAAGCCCTTAGCCTCCCTCCATCAAACGTAGCAGAGAGACAGTGACTGGGAGAAAATAAACAACGTAGAAGCATTTTGACTTCCTGTAGATATGAGAAACAAATGGGTTGCATGCACCGATTCACAGTGAATCACTTCCCGTTACTCTGATCTGGGCGGCAGTCACTGAATAAACGAGACTGTGGATGAAAGAAAATTAAAAAATTAAAAAATCGATATTCATCCGATATTAAGGGCGTGCAGCCTGAAAACAAACCCCTCAGCCAGAAAAGAAATGCTAAGGATCAATAACCAAATAATGAAAGCATACGTAGCGTAGAGCAACATTGGCAGGACGTGGAGACCGAATGGGCTTCTCTCGTACAGACACACGGTTGGGCAGGCACATGCAAAAACATATGAACCCCTCAGAAAGACATCGAATAATGCAGCCTTTGAAGATTATGCGAAGACAGAGGATGACTGGCCTGGGTCTGACGAACATTGCAGAAGGGCTGCCTCCCCTCTGTCTTTCTCACTCTCTCAGTCTTATCTGAGCTCAGTGCCCTGAAGGCACCCTGTAGCTGAGAGCCATAAAAGGCAGCCCAGAGCACAGAGCCCTAAAAGGCAGCCTGGAGCTCAGAGTCCTAAAGGCAGCCTGGAGCTCAGAGTCCTAAAGGCAGCCTGGAGCTCAGAGTCCTAAAGGCAGCCTGGAGCTCAGAGTCCTAAAGGCAGCCTGGAGCTCAGAGCCCTAAAGGCAGCCTGGAGCTCAGAGCCCTAAAGGCAGCCTGGAGCTCAGAGCCCTAAAGGCAGTCTAGAGCTCAGAGCCCTAAAGGCAGTCTAGAGCTCAGAGCCCTAAAGGCAGCCTGGACCGCAGAGCCCTAAAGAGTTGCATTAAAAGCGATGTGGGCAGTCCCTTTGATAATTCAAGGTACATTTTTCTTTACATGCACTCTCCCAAACTGAGATAAACGTCGTCTTTTTATTTTTTTTTTGACCGACGCGCGCGGTGGTTAAGCCTTTTCATTTCAATTACAACAACTGCTACTGTTACTTCCCCATAACATCCAATGCATGTTGCTGTTTATAAATTTTTTTTTTAGCGTCGCTTTTTTGCTTTTTGCTGCTCAGTTTTCCACTTTCCAGGCTGTTGTTGTGGGTTTAAGGGTTTTTGTTGGAAAAATAGATTGTGGCTTTGATTGTAAACACAGTACCTTAGGCTAGGCAAAATGCACATTGCACATGTTTATATTATTATATATTATGTATATTATATGTTTATGACATATATTTGGACTTCCGTAAGGGCCACAATGTACCAAAAACACTACACTATCAATCAGTGAAACCAAACCCCGAGCACTCAATGTTCCTACAGCACAATAAGCCAGGAGAATAAAAAAAACTGCATTGTGTGTGTGTGTGTGTCTGAACCCAACGCTGGTCCAAAGTGTATGTGGATAATTCTGAGACACAATACCCTACAGACTCTACCCCTGCAGCATAGAATGGGATACAGGATCTTCCAAGGGGAGAGAAGCATGTCTGAGGACCAGTGCTGGACAGGCAAATAACACCAGCACAGGACAGTTTGACTAACACTGTGTGAGTCAGGCACAGGCAGTGGCCAAGGCGGGTCATACCAGTGAGATCACTATAATGGAGGTGAAGTCAAAGCGGCCCCGACTCATTCCTGGCAGCGATTGATCCCCCTGGGACCCTCAGCACACTGAATTAAACACAGCAGCGCTAACTGAGCTGTCACAGCGGACCATCGACTGCATTGTGAAGAGGGCAGAAAAATCAGAAGGCACGAGCCAAGCAAAAACGGTGACGCATTCGCTTTTACAGGAAGCTGCACTTACAGCACATGGTTTATAAACGAGGCAGCAGACACATTTATATGAGTGAGCAGTGGAAAGTGTGAGACACTTGTACATTAATGCTGAGAAATATTTTTTTTATTCTTGTAAATAATGTCAGGCTTTTGTACATTTTCTTCCTACTTAATCTAATTTTCTTATACTGCTCAAATGTATCTTCAATCAGGGAAACCTTCAAAACAAAACTGATTTGAAGGCATTTTCTTTACCCTTTGCATCAGTTGTGAGATTTGTAAGCCAACCCATTTCACTTTAAAACATATTGACTATGGCTAGCTTGCAAAATACTAAGCTAATGTCGTAAGATACACTGATGTAATTTATTATTTTTTATTTTATTTTTTAAACCTATCAACTAGATAACTGTTGGCTTACAACAAAGAAATGAGCTTGCTAGCAGTCTCAAACAACATGACGGACATAATAAATGTGCTCCGTGAGTGAGTAAACTGGCTAGAGGCATAAATAGACGACAGCATATGAAAAACTGACTGGATTGTCATTGTTATTTGTAAAACCTCAACTTACCAAAGGAGCCGCAATGCCATTCCGGTTCGTTCCAGTCAAATTTAACTTTTGGCTACGGGACTCATCTCTATAGATTTGTAACTTCCCTCAGAAGAACCTGAGCAAGCCTGAGGTACAGACGTTGAAAGACATCATCGATCCACATAGCCAGATGGACCCTCGCGTCTTTCTTTAACCAATACACAGACAGTCTGTGTACAATGACACATAGCACAAATTAACAAAGATTAAATCTGTGCGTGAACTATATCCGTATAATAACTATGCTCTGTCCTTTGTGAATAATAACGCTAGAAAAGTTAGCCTATATTATGTCGTCTCATCAAAAACATAGGTGAGCTGAATCCCACAGCAAAGCACCTGGCTGGTTTGATAGCCTGACAGGCACAGTTCTTAATGCGTGGGGGCGAGCAGCCAGGAGCGATATGCACACTTGTCAACATTGGGTAGTGAAAATAAGACCTGCCGTCAGGTATGGCGATACAGAAAAAAAACATTACATTGAAAATCTGAAAGAAAGTTAACCTAAATTGTGTTATCTCTTCTAAGGTTGGCTCTACTGGTTAGAACTAATTCAAATTCATATGAACTGGTGGTCTCCTTCTATATTATTAATTTTCAACAATAATAAAAAAAAAAAAAAAGGTGCCCACCAAGTTAAGAGGATCCCATCCCATGATCCCTACAGCACAGAACTCAAAGGTAGAATTGCACAGATAACAGTCAACACCACTGCAGTGCATGTATGTTTTAGACACAAGAACATATTCAGCTCTCCAGCTCTGGTTAAAATAACCAGTTAGGCCCAATACCACAAAGAGCAGTCAAAACAGGACTGCCCACTTTTCAGAGAAAAAAATCATTAGAATTGCCTGAGGCAAAAACAAGGCAGTTCACACCAAAACTACACATAAACCAAAAGATGTGGGACTAATTTGATCCCTGCAGACACATAAGATAGAGTTATGCGTTCCTCATGGCCTGCATGTACCTTTAGGTAAGAGGTCAGGACAGCAGTATCTGAAGAAAAGAACATCATAACCCCTCAGTGGAACATTCCAAAACAAAGACCCTATACTCCTGCAAGACGCTGCACTTCAGCAAGACTGCTACAAAGTGCCCGTGAGTGAATACGTGCTCTCCCTCTCATTAAATTATTTCACTTTCAGACAAATTTCCTGCCAGGCAAGCTGGCGATCAAATAAAAAAAAAGAGTCAGCTGCGTTTACCGTTCAAACCAACAAAACGGCTTTTTTTTAATCAAATCACTGTTCATAGGTGGGCATGGTAGCATCTGCTCTGGAGGCTGGGAAAAGGCTATGCGGCCAACAGAGAGCCTACGAAGTTGGAACAGAGTCTTCCACATCCCCTTCATACAGTAACACTGCGAGAGCCAAAAAAATCTCGGTCTGAAGGAAGCTAAGACATTGGTGAGCTGAATCCCACAGCAAAGCACCTGGCTGGTTTGATAGCCTGACAGGCACAGTTCTTAATGAGTAGGGGTGAACAGCTAGGAGTGATATACATTGCTGTCAGGTATGGTGATATGGCAAAAAAAGACATTGAAAATATTAAAGAAAGACTGCTAGCTCATTATGCAGCACCAAACCAATCACTAGATGCATAAAAATACATACATTGGTATAACGCAGTTGTTGTTCTTGCTGTACAACACAGTTGCAAACCTAATGTTCCATAAGGCACACCATGTCCTTGAATCTTGTAGACTATGTCATTAGCCTGCAAAGGTTACTAATAAAAAATAATGAGACAAAGCTTTTGTTACAGCTAGAGTGAAGGTCAGACTAGTACATTCACACTATTATTCCACTGAAAGCTTAGTCTTTTCAAGATGGTATGTCAGATTTGACAGTGAATGATGTGTAGGATTTTGCTTCAGAAAAGAGTTGTTACTTTAATTCACTGGCTGAGAAAAAAACAACATCTTGTAATTCTTGCTTTACTGCATGAAGCAACTCGCCATGGCCATAACAGATAAACTGCAGTGTGTTTAAAACGAGCTATGCGTTTTTTATGCATAAATATGCTAAATAATATATTTTTACTTTAAAAAGTAGTGAAGTTTCCACAAAATGTTAAAAATATACTCCAAATACAGCTTCACAGTGTTAATCAATTCTAACAAATTCTATACTAGTTTATCGGGGGCCAAATGTACTCTATCAAAGTTGATTTACAGAATTGAATTACTACTGTGTATAAACCAGTATGCTTCTGTCAAAAAATATCAGTTGAATTCTGCTTGTGCTTTGGGTGGCACCTGGACTTCACAATCCATTCCGGAAAAGTAAAAAGCCAGCATACTGCACAATTCCAGTGTCACAACACAAGCAGAATTGATGGGTAAGTGACCATGATAATTCTGTAAATAGGAATGCAGTTGTACAACATTTGTTTTAAAAAAATTAAATAAAAAAACTGGTTTACCCTGAATATCCCACAGTCAGTTCAGAGAAACACACACAACAGATATTCTAAAGGATGTACAGTATAGAGATGCCTACACGTGCACATTCCAAGGTGTCCGAGGAGCTACATTCAGGCTACGAGCGCTTCCAGGGTTCAGTCACTCAATCACACACCAGCACAAATGGCTTAGTACGGTCTACGCTTAGTACACGTACAGTCATGTGCTTTGCTAGAACATGTGGATATGATGTTATGCGCGTGACTATTATTAGCCTAGTATTTTCAAATCTACACGTATATATCTGAGCTCTGCATACACCGCCGTTGCTGTTGTAACTACATCTTATGAATCTCAGTTTAGGTAAATGGACCCAGCCGGTGGAGATGGCTGAGTATGTAAGACATTGTGTTTGCAACGTTGCCATCATCATAGGATCAGTGGCATGGTTCAGTTGCCCTGTCCAGTAGCTCCATCAAGGGACACACAATGCGTCCAAACTTTCAATTAATTTCGATTCAGACCCCAAAGCACACGAGATTGTCCTCGCATTGACTCCTGTTAGATCACCAAAACTGAACAGATGCTAGCAGCCTCTACACCACCTCTAAGTTAGTGTCAACAAAACAAATCTAGCAAGCTAGCTGAATTTCAAGCCAACTTGCAAGATAGCAATAGAGCACCATTGCACAGCAAGGGACAGCATAGTTAACGTACCTAAAGAAACACCTTTATTTCGAAATGTATTTCTACAATGATTGCGCATAACCATTAACAATAGGTATGTGCAATGTAATTAAGCTAGCATTGCAGGCCAACATGCATACATGTGAAACTATGTTTAACCAATTAATATAACGTTACTTGATTAGCTAGCATGTACCACAAAGTGATTAACCTTTCAAAATGAGTAGTTAGAATCGCATAACGGGCTGATTCTCAACCAACTACAATAGATAGCTCGCCCAAATAGCAAGCTGGCTAACGTTGCATCCATTGAGGTGGGTAGATGGGAGTGTGCAAGACCTTTGTAGACAAATGAGAAAGAGACACTTACCATCTGTGTATTGTTTTCAGCTTAGCAAACAAAGACTGAAGGTGTCCACCTGTCTTAACTATTCAATAGTTCGATTGCCTGGAGTCGGTGCTTTCTCAATCGTTCCCCAGAGTAGCAAGTTTGGGTTTTGACTTAACGTAGGACTACAACCAGGTACTAGTCACCAACACCAGATCATAATTAGTCTGCTTCTGCTTGCCGATCCCCTTTCCGACTCCTCTCTTTCGAGCTGCAAGAGGCTGCGACAGGATGCTGCACGCTATTGGTCATAAAACCCTGTTACCTCCTCCTCCCTATTTTCCCGATAAATCATAGCTAACTAACCCTAAGTAGCCTATAACTAACTGAGGCCGGGTGTTACGTTTCCGTGTGCATTTGACGCTGATTTGAACGAAATACATACAGACAATTGAAAAAGAGAAAAGAAAATAAGTGAGTGCCAGAGATCTCAACGTTTTCCTTTTTAAAAATCTCTTTGGTGGTTGCACCGCACGCGCACTAGATAGTTGTAGGCTACTGCTTCTAGCCAACTATCGAATACCGTAAAATAAAGTTGCAAAAATAGCTGCATTTCACCAAATGTGTCAAATATTGTTAGCCTATTTGTCACAAAAAATCTCGAGCCTATTATGCAATATTCCAATTTCACATTAAAAGCCTAGTCTGAATTCTTAAAACAGCACTCAAAAGATAGTTTGAAAAACAACAGTCCTTTTAAAAAACAAGACTACTGTCATTATTGAAAAACAGCGCAAGGATCTCATTCGCAATGTGGTGACTGTGTCTTAAGAGTGTGTTCATCTGTTTGTGGGTATGGTTACCCTTTAACCTGTTACCCAATGAGAAACTCTCCAGGTTTAAGACAAAGAGAAAATCCATTCAGACTTCACCATTTAATTGCATGAAGAAAAGCACCCAGTCTCAATCCTTAATTCCTGCTGAACTGAACTCACATTCAAGGCTAATTCTGTATCGCTGCTCACAAAAATTACTCTTACCAAAATAACACAGACAACAGTAAGTATACCTCAGCAATTGTAGTATTTTTAAAATATTGAATATCCATGGTCTATGGAGATGAAAAATATTGCTATTATTCAGAAAACGAGATGAATGTCGGCAGGGGGGTTATTAGGAGATTAAAAAGTAGACATACAGTACCAGTCAAACGTTTGGACACAGTTGATTGAATGTATCTTTCTCATTATCTTACAAACATTTTGATCTAAAGGCGTATGCTTAAATGCTTGACAAATTTAGATTCAAAATAAATTGAAAATTGTTTTTGAAATGCACCCTCAACAAGTAGTTTTCATTTAGAAATTCACCGTTCCCACTGCAATGGGGGGTAATGGTAAAAATAGTAAAAAATAAAGAAAAACCCTTCTATGGGTAGGTGTGTCCAAACTTACTGTACATGGAGAGCGAAGCACGATGCTCACTGACATTGTTACAAGGCTGAGATCACAATTGGAAACAGTAGCCTACACTTACACTACACCATACAAGACTGCACATGAAGGATACCACTTGACAACTCAAGTAGGCTACTTCCGAAAAATGCTTGCATTATATACTAAACTACTTTAATTGCCATGCAGTAATCTACATTTGTTGCCTACATATTATGTTCGTATTCGCGACAGAACTTTTGCTAACGTTACGGTAAGTAGGCTAAATATCTGAAGTCATAGTTAGTGAAAATATTGTATGTCCTCTAAGCATGGGTGGTAAATACATGAGAAAATAAACTTGATCAAAAAACAAGATTCTAAAATACAAATGAAAATGATGAGCCAATTACAGTATCTTAGTTTCACATGTAAATAATAAATAACACAAAGAGACTGAAAGGACGAAGGACTACAGCTCATCTTTAATATACTTGTTTCCATATAAGATTAGATTATGATTAGCTATTATTAGGCATAAATAAAGTTGGTTGTGCTCCTAAGGGAGGGGGGGAGGGGGGGGGGGGGTTAAAAATGATCTTATCCACTAATGTACTGATTAGCCTACCATGGCTTTAGCTTTATATGGAAGCATCTCAAATCTCACCTATATTGCGGCTATATACACTGCTCAAAGAAATTAAGGGAACGCTTAATCAACACAGTATAACACAAAGTCAATTAAACTTCTGAGATATCGATCTGTCCAGTTAGAAAGCATAAACTATTGTGAATCAATTTCACCTGCTTTGGTGCAAATTAAAGTGACAACAGATGGACAGGAGAGGCAACAGCAAGACAACCCCCAAAAAGTAAATGGTTTTGCAGGTGGTGGCCACAGGCCATTTCTCTTTCCTTATCCTTCCTGACTGATTTTTCCCTAGTTTTGCATTTTGCTAGTGCCCTTGTCACTACTGGTAGCATGAGGCAGTACCTGCAGACCATTCAGGTTGCACAGGTAGTCCAGCTCCTCCAGGATGGCACATCTATATGTGCCATCGCAAGAAGGTTTGCTGTGTCTCCCAGCACAGTCTCAAGAGCGTGGAGGAGATACCGGGAGACGGGCCATTACACGAGGAGAGCTGGACAGGGCCGTAAGCAGGGCAACAACCCAGCGGCAGGACCGGTATCTGCTCCTTTGTGCGAGGAGGAACAGGAGGAGCACTGCTAGAGCCCCCAGATGAGAGCAGGTTCAAACTGAGCACATGTGACAGACGTGAAAGAGTCTGGAGACGCCGTGGCGAATGTTATGCTGTCTGCAACATCATCCAGCATGACCGGTTTGGTTTAATTGAGTTGGTGTTATACTTTGATGATTAAGTGTTCCCTTAATTTTTTTGAGCAGTGTATATTCCCCAAAATATTAATACTTGAAACATTATATTTTAGAAAATGCCCTGTGTGTGGTTGTGTAGAAATGCAGGAAATTAGTTTTAAAAGGCTCAAAATTTTCTGGGAGAGGACCCCCAGACCCCTGCTAAGTTGTTCCCCTTGTGCCCCACCAACATCTCTTGCAAACAGCCCTGCATCTCAGTTATTTGGGGTGATATTTATTTCTCCCATAAGGATTCCTTGTTTTTTCCAGGACCGTATCCTAATCAGCGCACTTGCCTACTATTGAGTAAAAAAAACTGTTGAGTACGCGACAATTCTGACAATTGAGTGCGAGGTGACAAGGGGAGGCTTGCCTAGGATCTTAGATCTACAGATCTTGCCTAGGGCTACTAAACGGCTAGGGCCAGCCCTGACTGAATGACTTCATAGTAACCTAAGATATTTACTTACCGTAGCAAACGTGAATCATCGTGTCACAAATATGTACAATTTGTTTATTTTTTTATATTTTTACGAATAGCCTATGTTCAAAATAATATGTATGTAGATTTCGAGACTATGGAAGGCGACGAGCACAGAACCACTTGGTATGACGTCACGGACTACTCCGTTGGAGCATGCGTTGCAGCTGTTATCGGTCCAAACCAAATAGCCAATCGCCGCGTTGAAGACGGGTCCAGAGCACGCCTTTTAAAT
The DNA here is from genome assembly GCA_022702515.1 of Ilyophis sp. 1 JC-2022. Taxonomy (NCBI): domain Eukaryota; kingdom Metazoa; phylum Chordata; class Actinopteri; order Anguilliformes; family Synaphobranchidae; genus Ilyophis; species Ilyophis sp. 1 JC-2022. Next base: position 81,608,926 of record CM040394.1, read on the forward strand.
ATTTACATAGATAAAATAGACCAATAATATAATCTATGTTACATTCTGGAACATTTCTCGACCAATAACCGAGGTCCTTTATGACCATCCTGTCCGAGGAAGAGGCGCAGAAAAATACTTTTGCTGGAAATACACACCAACCAAATATCAAGCTAAAAAGTATTTCGCTTTTTAAGGTATTCGAAATACGTACCTATATAACAAGCTCGTTTGCTCGCATAGTCCTGTTTTAGACGACATATGTGTTTACCGTATTGATTGTATTTAGCTAAGACCAAATGCTAGGTAGTTAGCCAAAAAAAAAAACCTTAGTGAAATTAGCCATGTACGTTAACCTTAGCTTGCTAGATAGTGAACATATCTATATCAAGAGCTTTGTTGTGTAAATAATGTTAAGTAGTTCTCTATCTTATTATGATGCCACATGTTTGGCTTATTTGCGATTTTCTATTTAATTGGACCTAATATTGAGGTAATCAGCAAGTATAATATTATTTTGAGATGTAATTAAAAATAGCGTGCTTGCTGTATTCATTTACCGGTAAAGTAACGCTGGTTAACATTAGCTAGCTAGCTAGCTAGTTGGCTGTAATATGGCTGAACTTCGCAACTCGCCACTCAGCTTGTTAACTTCAGCGCAGTTGCTTGCTAACTAATCAGTCGAGTCGGTAGGTTGCTAACGCTCCGTGCATTCCGTTTGATCTTTAGAAACGTACCACGTTTCGCTTGCGTTAATGATATGTGGAGTTTTTAACTGTTTTTTTACGTATCTTAAGGCTTCGCAGTTCCACCGTGTGTAACATTACGTTACGTGTATCACTGGAGAGTAAAAGAGCGCACGCAGTGCCACACACTCCCCTCAAGTCTCTCCGTGTTCTCAAGTAAGTTCACATCAGTTGCTATAGAAACCGTCTTGCACACAAATGCGCATGCATATACAGTGCCCTACATAGTGCTTGAGGAAAAATATTTTTTTCTTGATTTGGCTCTGTGCTCCACAATTTCAGGTTTGTAATCAAACAATTCAAATTGGGTTAAAGTGCAGATTCTCAGCTTTTATTATAGGGCATTTTTATACATCTTGGTTTCACCATGTTCACTTTTTTATATACAGGTGCAGCTCAAAAAATTAGAATATCGTGAAAAAGTTCAATATTTTTTGTCACTCATTTCAGAAAGTGAAACTCATATATTATATAGATTCATTACACATAGAGTGAAATATTTCAAGCCTTTATTTCTTGTAATTTTGATGATTATGGCTTACAGCTAATGAAACCCAAAATTCAGTGTCTCAGAAAATTAGAATATTTTGCTTTAACATATTTTTAAAGTATCATATTTAATAGTTGGTCGCATATTTTTTGCATGCTGTTACTTCCTGAAGTCTGTGACCAATCAACATCAAAAGACTCGATATCTTATTTTCAGGTACTGTTACAAGTGATACTATAACCTCTCTGCATTTGAACTGATCTCTATGGGAATTTTGGGTTGAGACTAGATTCAGCTGTAAATTACACTGGTACAGTATGGAACACATGGCTGGCTAAATGGCTGTAAGTCATCAAGGGTCTGAGCTATTGAACGAGCCCCAAACCATCACTCTGTTGCCAGATATGGAGTAGATGTGGATGGATCACTGCAAGGGTTATTTCTCCTGACTCATTTTCCTATAGAACTCTATGGGGAAAAAAGTCAGGAGAAACAACCCTTAAAGGGATCCATCCACATCTACTCCATATCTGGCTGCAGAGTGATGGTTTGCGGCTCGTTTGATACCTTAGACCCTTGATGACGTACAGCCATTTCGCCAGTCATGTGTTCCATACTGTACCAGCGTTATTTACAGCTGAATCTAGTCTTACCCCCCAATTCTCATAGAGATCAGTTCAAATGCAGAGAGGTTTATAGTATCGCTTGTAACAGTACCTGAAAATAAGATATCGAGAGTATTTTGATGTTGATTGGTCACAGACTTCAGGAAGTAACAGCATGCAAAGGATATGCGACCAAATATTAAATATGATACTTTAAAAATATGTTAAAGCAAAATATTAAAATTTTCTGAGACACTGAATTTGGGTTTTCATTAGCTGTAAGCCATAATCATCAAAATTACAAGAAATAAAGGCTTGAAATATTTCACTATGTGTAATGAATCTATATAATATATGAGTTTCACTTTCTGAAATGAGTGACAAAAAATATTGAACTTTTTCACGATATTCTAATTTTTTGAGCTGCACCTGTATACCCCGGGCCCCATTTCAGGTTAACATAATGTTTGGGACATATTAATGTTATGTAAATGAAAGTAGTCATGTTCAGTACTCTGTTGTCCTTTGCATACAATGACTGCTTGGAAGTCTGTGACCCTAGACATCACCAAGTGCTGAGTATCTTCTCTGGTGATGCTCTCCCAGGCATGTACTTCCATCTTCAGCTCGTTTCAGGGGCTAGTTGCCTTAAGTCTTCTCTTTAGCGCATGAAACACATGTTCAATTGGATTCACATTGGAGGACTGACTTGGCGACTCAAGAATGTTCCAGTTTTTGGCTTTGAAAGACTTCTTTGTTGCTTTAGCAATATGTTTGGACCATTGTCCTGCTGTAGGATGAAGCACTGTCCAATGGGTTTGGAGGCATTTGCTTGAACTTGAACAGAAAATATGTTGCTGTACACTTGGGATTTTATTCTGCTGCTTCTATTAGCAGTTGCTTCATCAACAAAGACAAGTCAGCCAGTACCTGTGGCAGCCTTACATGCCCAAACAATGACACCCCCACCACGTTTCAGAGATGAGGGAGTACATTCTGGATCTTGGGCAGTTACTTTTGGCCTCCGCTGTTCTTGCCATCACTCTAATACTGAAGTGAATCCTGGTGTCATCTGTCCACAAGACATTTTTCCAGAACTCTGCAGGCTCTTTTAGGTCCTTAGCAAACTGTAACCTGGCCATCCTGTCTTTGTGGCTAACTTGTTTGCATCTTGTATTGTAACCTCTGCAGTTCTATTCTTTCATGTTCTGTTTTTTCTTACTGATGTTCCAAACAGTTAATTTTGGTAAGCATAAGGCTTGGCCTATGTCTCTGGCAGTTTTTTTCTTCTTCTTATTTCTCAGCGTCATAATGGCTTTTTTGACTTTCATTGGCCCAAGTCTGGTCCTCATGTTGACAAGCGCCAATAACAGACTCAGATGGCAATCGAAACTAGATTAGAATCAAGACTAGATACTGAAAGCTCTCTTATACCTGCAGTAAGGAAGCAATTAAACACACCTGACTAATCAGAAACACTTGTGCAGCCATTTATCCCAAACATTATGGCGTCCTGAAATGGGAGGCTATGTATAAAAAGTGCTGTAATTTATACATGTATAAAATGTATCAAAATGCCCTTTAATAAAGGCTGTGAATCTGCACTTTAATCACATGCCAATTGTTTGATTATAGATCTAAAACTGTGAAGTACAGAGCCAAATCAAGAAAGAAGATGTATTTGTTCCAAACATTATGGAGGAATCTCTACACAACCTTTAAAATGAATTGTAATCATTAAAGAGCGCTCACAGATGTATTGCATAAAATTGTGTTTAAATAATTAATCGCATGTTTTCTCAAAGCAGATTTTCCTTGAATGGAGGTTCTGGTGAACTAGTAGTCAGTTACCGACAGGATCCATGTCGTTTTTGGTGAGTAGACAGTCCTCAGGATTTCGTTTCTTCAGTCCTTGATTCTATACTGTCCCGTGCCTTAACATATCATTGGTAGTTTTCACAGGCCAAGGTTTCTCTTAGGTGCTCTGTTTCCTACTTGCTTGCAATAGCTTTTCCCTCATGGGTCATGCCTTGTCATTTCACACAAAAAAGTGCATTTTGACATCCACTGTCTCAGATCGTTTTGAAATGTTTCCTATAGTTAGAAACAGATAAGCATTCATGCAACATGGTATGGTTCACGTAATATTCAGTAAATAAAGTACCCAACATCCCATTTGTACCAAACTGCTTCCTGATACCGCTTAAAACACGAGGAATCCAAAAAAACGGTCAAAATCCACCCACTGACCCCCACAAACACTACCCCAATCCCATCACAACAGTCTGAGTATATAACATCAGTTCTATATGTTTGATCAGTAGCATGGAACTATGGCTTGGAGTACTGTTTCTTCATACTATCTAATGTAGTGTAATATATCTCAGTGAATGGGTGATGGTTATTTTCCCCTGTATAAATTAATCAGTCATTTAAGTTGTTTATTTTATGATCCAGTATATAATGTGATAGTACCCGTTTCTGACGACCAGATACCTCTGTACTGGCCCATCCTTTAGGTTGAGGGTTATGTCTAAATCAGTTTAATTTGAAAGTAAAGCTTTAAATTGACATTGAAGACACTTTTCTTCACCCTTTTTAATCTAATAACAGAAATGGCACCATCTGGTGGTCAGAACCCGGAAGTAGCAGAGCCTAGGACTGTATAATGGGAACACAAATAGCTTAAATGACTCATTCATCTGTACAGGGGGGAAAACAAAACAATTTTTTCATTACATAGATAGCATAAAGAAACAGTCCCCCAAGCCATAGCTGCATGCCACTAATCAAACGGAGAAAACTGATGTTAAATACTATCTGTTGTGGTGGGATTAGGGTTGGCCTTGGGGGATCTGTGGGTGGATTTTGACCATTTATTTGGATTTCTCATGAATGCTTATCTTAAATATTTTTAACTACAGGAAACATTTCAGAACAATCTGAGATGTTGGTGTCATGGCGTGTGAAATGGCGTGCAATAACACTCATACGCTAGGAACATTCTTTTGGGGATATCCTGAGTCGGCCTGGGTGTAGCATGCTAGTACTCTCCCGCTTCTGGGGCGTGTTTGGTGAGTGTTTGATGGGGAAAGTGGTAGACACAAAGTGGAATAAGATGTGTGAGTGGTGTCTGTATTGTGGCTGAGAGTACCTCCTCTCTGTCTCTCTCAGCGCTGGGTCTCAGAGAAGCTGAGCGTAGAGAGCCTGAGGGATCTAGAGCTGTTTGGAGGTGAGTTGAAAGGGCAAACTGCATACCCACACACACACCACCCCTGCAGCTGCCCGTACGTCTGTGCTGCCTCTTATGCTGCCGGCTGGCCACTGTCCCTCTTCCAGCGCGGCTTATCGCACTGCTAGCAGGCTGCCGCTGGTCATAAACAATCAAGTCTGCTGTGAGTTGCATGTGTATTTGTCAGATTCACTTGCCGTGTTTGATTGGTGCAGAAAGGCGCTTTTGCTTTTTTTTTTGTGCAGGGTTGGCTTGTACTATAGGCTCCCCTGCTCTGTGGGTAGTGTGGTGAGGTGTGACCATGCAGAAGCAGAGAGTGTGTCAGAGAGAGAGAGAGAGTGTGCGCGTGCGTGCATGCGCACAATGCTGACTGCACTGTGATTTGTTGGCGTAACCTTCTCTTGGTCAGCATTCATGGAGGTGTTGTGAAGTGACGAATCTGGTGAGAGACCAGTCCTACTAGACAGTCAGCACTAGTGAAAGGAAGTAACAGTGCGATGGGCTTTGGTTCAGCTTGGGGTGGATGCTGGGAGGATCCTGCTCCCAGTGACTGCAGGTACACATGCCTACAGCAGTATGCAGGGCTCTGTTTCAGCAATAAAACTGCATACAGCAGACTGAGGGTGAACTGAAGTAGAGTTTATTAGCAGCGTGAATCCATCCTGATAAAGGCTGTATTTAGAATAATATATACAGGATTTATAAGGAGCCTTTTGTTACTGATACGCACAGAAATATACATGGCTGTGCAGAATTTCAGGCAAATGTTCAGGCTACCTGTACAAGGCCTGTCCATGCTCCGTAGTAAGAGGCAGGGCATCTGGGCTTTAAAAATCTGTTCATAATTTCAGGGGTGAGATGGGGGGGGGGGAGGAGAAGTTATTTTAAGTGGTCTCTCTTTTTTGTCTGTTTATTTGTTTGACATTTCATGACAGTGCTGAGAGCAGTTTCACCAGTGCACTGTAAAAATGAGGTCTATTTTAATCAACAGAGATGGAAGTAGCCTTTTTGGCAGGACTGACCAGTGATTGGTTTCATTGTACTAGGTTTAATGGACCAATGGTAAATAATTGCTTGAGGACTGTTTTCGGTGACAGGTTTGTAACCTCGTTCTAGCCTTTTGTAGAAAACAAAAAAGTCTAGCCGCTTTCACACATAGAACAGTAAACCTCACCGCATTAACCAGCAATGCTAGTGGCTCCTCCTGTTCACACAACCAACACCTATCCTTTACTATAACATGTTGATGACGCCAGTATTTGTTGTCTGAACAAGCGGAAGTGGGTCATGACGTGTGCGGTCCTGCCGAGACACGATTTGGTTAACTTTAGCCTACTAGCCAGAGAAGCTAGGTAAAGTTAAATAAGTTACAAATGAAGGTGAATTATAGCAGCCAACGCCCTGCCACACATTTAATGTGCACGTATACCTACCAGAACTGCAGTAGTAAGATAATGCTTAGCTGGACAGATGTCTTAATGACACAAGCTGAATTTTGCATTACTGAAAAAAACCAAAAAAAAACTTTGCATGTCCCCTCGACAAAGACAACCAGAAATGCTACTGGCTTTGAAGGCTACATGCGAGTATCCCTGTTGCAGAGGCCTGTAGCACATTGAAACGGAATTACAGACTACAAGACCCTGTCACCAGAAGCACACAGCCCTAACTGTTGTATATTGCATTTGTGACTTTTTTAGTTTGGCTAAACCTTGATTTGAAGGTAAAACCGGAGAACTAGAACACTTGCATTGCCATCTGTGTGACATTTATTTCAAGCTACTATTACGATCTAATGAGTGTTGAGACTTTATTTTATGCTTTATTTTACTTCTAGTTTATTACTTAATGTCTCAATTTAATGTTAATTCATAGATTTAGTTTAATTTGGCTTGGATAATTGACGATGGGTGATAACTGAGCAGTGTTAGTAAATCTCCTAAACTTTTGCCATTTTAGGATTGTATGCCAACTGGCTCAGGGAAAAAAAGAGGTTCTCTTATGAGCTGCAAGTGGAGGTATCAGAAAGGCGTGGAAGGTACTTTGAGGGTGAAATGTGTATTTGCAGGGCCATCAGGGGAGCCGCAGGGCCCATAAAGTCACCAGCAAAGCCTTGATTCCCAAGCTTGCGTCATCTTGATGCATTTCGCCGTTCGCTCATTGCTTAAATGTTGCATGTTCATCTAAGTGCATCGTGAAGTTTTGTTTGATCGGATTACTCTGTTGGCTCCTCCACGTTGTTGTTGCCCTGGGGGAAAGAGGCAAACTCAAAGACTACACACGTCCGTTTGCTTCAATGTATTTGACCGCTACAACTAGTGTGTATCAGACTGTTGTTTCTTGAAATCTTATTGGACCTTCATGTAAGCGTTTCTGTTTCATATGAAATGTCCAGGTTTGCAGTGTAATCAGTGGGAGTGCAGACAGCGCAGTGCAATCGCGCCATTTCTCTAAATGAAAAATGAACGCACTTGCATACAGTGCGTATTTGAACCATTTTTATCCGGGACGAATCGTATTGGAGGCGGTTGGGGGTTCAGTTCTGCCTCTAAGTTCTGTACACTAAAGCCAGACTACAAAACCCTGTCACCAGAAACGCACAACCCTAAATGCTGTATATTGCATTTGTTACTTTTTTCTTTAGTTTGGATAAACTTCGATTTGAAGGTAAACCTATGGGGGAACGCTTGCATTGCTGTCTGTATGACATTTATCTCAAGTTATTATTACAATCTAATGAGTGTTGAGAGTGCTTTGTTTAATTTCTAGTTTATTATTTAATTTTTGAATTTAATTTTAGTTCATAGATTCATTTATTTTCAAATTGGATAATTTATAAAACGTTTATGTATTTATACTTATGTATAATGAAGTGTTATGAAGTGTTTTTGAGTATTAGTGCTGTTCTGGGATCAGTTTTGTCTTTTGGTTCATAATGGATAAGGTTAGGCTATGGATGGACCAGGGAAAACACTGGTGAGAGGTTTTATGAATACGGCCCCTGGACTGACGAGGCCAGTAGTAATTCTATATACAGCATCACATGCTTATAAACCACACCTGCTTGTCGCATGAATTATGCACTTCATCCATAATGCACTGCCAGACTGTTCCCTCGTTAAAGATCCAGTCCCTGTGTTTTTGTTGTTGTTGTTTTTTTATTTATTTAACGGATGTGGTCTCTCTACCCCAGAGCAAGCTCGGGGAAGCTCGCGCAAGAAAGTAAGTGCATAATTCCGGCTGGTTCCCGAGCCCTGGCTGAGCCCCTCTCTGTGCGTGTGCGTGTTTAAGGGTCATGGCTGTGCGTTTTCATGCATGGACACCCTCACGCTCGTCCTGTTCTGCTATTTCTGTGATGAAGCTCACTGTGTCTCACCTGTCTTCAGGGTTTCATAGTGGGGCGGGCGGGCAGGTGGGGGGGGGGGGGTACTCAGATCTGGGTGCTTGGTGTCAGTAGCTGATCCAAGATCAGGTTACCCAGCCCAATGCTAACTCTAACAATTATTAAGAAATAAAACCTGAAACTGATCCGGGATCAGCATTTGAGGGGAGGTCTTACGGTATCCACACCTGGAATGCTAAGCAGGTAAACGGGTAAATACTGTTTGGATCGTTATTTTGAATAAGAGCGCAGCATTCCCTTAGATGTAGCCTGGTGAAGATGTAGCCTGTTTTAATGTGGAAGAAGGAACGTGGCTTGCCTCAGGTGGGAATGAGGGATACTACATGTACAATCAAGAGAAGCGTAGTTAACGTTTGTTTGTTGATTGCCGTGAAATAATTGTAATGTCGAGTAGCCTACTGACAGATAAATACTATCAGATACTATGTCATATAAATACTATGACAGAAAAAATGAATAGACACATTAATGACTTCACTTTATCACCCTAGGTTCTGCCATGCTTTTTTGCATTGTATATCGATTTTTACCATTAACAGTGGATGAAGCCACATTTAAATGTAGTGTGTGGAATGTTCCAGAACGCTAGTAATAAGCTGATTGTGTAAATCTTACACAGGTCAGGATTGGCCTGTATGGAACCCTGTTGTGCGCTCTGAACATGGTGGTCTTTGGTTCCCACTAATTTGACTTAATCCACGTTTGTGTTTGAGAGGCCTGTTCACTGTCTGTCTACGAGCTCACATTCAACTGTGTAACCTCTGCCCCTCACAACAGTAATGGGGGTAAACAGGGGGTTCCCCAATGTGTTGAGTAGCCAGTTAGGGGTGTTTGTGGTGGGGTGACAAATTGTTCAGATGACGTAATTCTTATTAGATTAATTAGCAAACTTTAAGTACATGTCTGAAAGTAGCCAGCCAAGCAGAGATCTGTAGTCGGCCATTTAGCCGACAGCCAGTGCTTGGGGAACTCCTTGGGGGTACAGTGACCAGTCTCACGTAATCCTTCGTTAAAACCAGTGTTTATGTTATGAGCATCTTCCGTTAGTCCAGTGTTTGTCATCAGTATTTGCTGTTAATCCGGTGTTTGTTGTCCGTATTTGTTGTTAATCCAATGTTTACGTTTTCAGGGCGTATTAAACCAGTGTTTATGTTATCCGTATTTGTTGTTAATCCAATGTTTACGTTTTCAGGGCGTATTAAACCAGTGTTTATGTTATCCGTATTTGTTGTTAATCCAATGTTTACATTTTCAGGGCGTATTAAACCAGTGTTTATGTTATCCGTATTTGTTGATAATCCAATGTTTAAGTTTTCAGGGCGTATTAAACCAGTGTTTATGTTATCTGGGTGCTTTCCTTAACATCAGTGCTTGTTATTAGTGTATGTTGTTAAAACTGCTTTTTACATCAGTATTCTTATTGGTGGAACTTTATTCTAAGCAGTTTTGTCTGTGTTTCTTAAGGGCAGTTAACACCAGTGGTGACAAAATCGAGCGTAAAAATTGCCCCGACCTTGCCGTGGAGACCATGGAGACCATTGCTCTTGGATGCATGGCAACATCCTCTTTTAACAATGTTACGAGTTTGTGGGAACAGTGCAGTCTCTTGCGTGGCTGGAATTTGATGCCAAAGCTTTAAGTAAAGGATCTTTTATTGTGCATTTTTTGAGAGCAGCGTATGTGGTCAGGCATAGTTAAGCACAGAGCATCTGCACCATCATTAGTGGATGGTTATTGGGCTTATGCTAACGTGATGAATTTGCGGTGCGGATCATTACACTCAAGATGAAGAAACCAACTCCAAGTCCCATAATGCACATAGTTAGCCTGTCCTCACTGCATATTTTCTGCATTTTGAGAGTGTTTCATTGTTACCTGCACTAAATGGGGGGCAGGGGGGCAACGTGACATTAATTCCCCACAACCACTTCATCACACCCCAGCCAAAATCTGCCAACCTATTGAAAATACGTTCTGCACGTCATAGTGTCAGTGGTTAGAGCTGCAGTGAAAAATCACCATTATGTGAAAAGCAGATTACTGTTAGCACAGAGGAAGCTGTAATCAGACACCTTACCCACAAATTAATTTCAGCAAATGAGCGTCTGAGTTGCTAACTCCATCTGTCCTCTTGTTCCCGCCCTCTGCCACGCCTCCTGCTCAGCCCCATGAAGACAGCGAGGAGTCCCTGACCTCCCTCCCTCACCAGGTCGCCATGGGAACCTTCCTACCCGACAGCTCCTCCTACGAGCTCCTCACTGTCATCGGTCAGTCTGAGGATTAAAAATGTTTGGAGTCACTGTGTACCTGTGTGTGTCGGAGTGCATTTAGTTGGAGCGCATTAGTGGGGTGACAGTTTAGATGAACTGCGTCGTTTAAGCGCCATCTTTCTGGTCTCCCGCTTTCTTTCTTTTTTTTAGCGCAAGATAAGTAGCGTCACTAAGCTTTATCATTTGCAGCCGACGTCGTTAGCCTCTTCAACAGAACTGTGCGAGCCTAAAACTGCAGGGGCCTTGGAAAGACTGATTACGGCCTGGCAGATGTGCTCAGCAGAAATACGGAAAACAGAGTCCATTCCTGACTGCCTGTTCCCACTACAGCCAGCCGCCCCAAACTCTCGGGGCGCGTTCGGCCACAGCGTCGCCTAGGAAGGGAGGCGTCCAGTGACAGCTGACTGCACACAAGGATACTGCTCTCAGTTAATAGAGGGTGCTGCAGTGACAGACCTACAACTGTGATTGGTGTTTAAAACTAGCATGGCAGGGGCAAAAAAAACAAGAGTTTATCTTTAGCTCATATTGTATTTGTGTTTCAGGCACAACTAGCACCCTGATTCTGGTTCCTTTGTAGCCCTGTATCTGCAGCTCTTATAGGAAAAGTATTTTAGGTTGAATGTTGTATAGTAGCATTGGAAGTTCTGATGTTTGTGGAAATGCTGTGTCCAGCGGTCATGTTTGTTGCAATAATGTGTTCATTGGTAATGTTACTGGAAACGCTGTGTTCAGCGGCATGTTGGAGTGCAGACGCTGTGTTCAGTGGTACATTAGGGTGGAAACGCTGTGTTCAGTGGTACATTAGAGTGGAAACACTGTTCAGTGTTAGCGTTTGAGTGCAAATGCTGTGTTCAGTGGTAATGTTTGTGCAAACGCTGTGTTGAGTGGTACATTAGAGTGGAAATGCTGTGTTCAGTGGTAGTGTTAGTGGAAACGCTGTGTTCAGTGAGCCACTGGTTATTGGTCTCTCTCAGGCAGGGGGCTGGAGGACCTGATGACAGTTAACCTGGCCCGATACCGCCCCACCGGGGAGCACGTAGCCATCCGCCGCATCGACCTGGAGTCCTGCACCAATGACATGGTCAACTACTTACAGGTCTCTGATCTGGCCATTTACACACTTACCAAAAATCTACAGTTTGTGTTGTCAGTCCTTCAACAATATATACCTGATAAAAACATAATCAGAATGCATTATCAATAAGCTGAACCTGAAAGTGCAGAGAAAAATCTGTTTGTTTTACTTGAATAATTCTTCGATCTACAGAAATATGTATGTACCATTGCATTCATACTACAAAAAGGACAAAGGATAAACTATTGAATATGGGTAAAATTCCTTTAAAGGACTAAGGTTGGAGTAAAAATCTAAAATATCACCACTGTCTGGAATTACAGGGGGAGCTCCACGTGTCAAAGCTGTTCCATCACCCATGTGTCCTGCCCTACAGGGGCATCTTCATCGCCGAGAACGAGCTCTGGGTCATCACCCCCTTCATGGCCTACGGTAACAATGCAATGCGTTTATAAAGCGCCTTCCATCTCATGATCTCTGAGGTAAAGCCTTACAGTGATGGGCGCAATTCGGCTTGATCTCCTGGATCAGTTAGAGGTGGAGAGAGGGCATAGAATGGCGTGAGGTTTGAGGTAGAGGGTAAGGTGGAATGGGGCGGAGGGTGGGGGGGGGCATTATGGGGGGGGGGGGGGGGGCAGGGAAGGAGGGGGGGGGGGCGGGGGGGGGGGGGGGGGGGGGGGGAGGGTTTTGGAGGAAGGAGCGCAGGCAGGTGTGTGTGTGGGTGTGGTGGGGGTGGGTGGTAGGGGAAGAAGAGGTAGGGGGGAATGAGGGAGGCAGGGGGGGGGGAGGGGGGGAGGGAGGGGGTAGATGGGAATGGGGGGGGGGGGGTGGGGGAGGGGGAGGGAGGGGTTAGGGCAGAATGGGGTAGGGGCAGAAGAGAGAGGGGGGCAGGGGGAGGAAGGGGGGGGGGCAGGGGGAGAGTTGAGGAGGGGTTAGGGGGGAGGGGGGGAGGGGGGGGGGGAGGGGGGGAGGGGGGGGGGGGGGGAGGGGGGGGGGGGGATAGGGGATGGGGAGGGATGGGTAGGTGAGGGGTTTGTTTTGGGGGGGGGGGGCTGTGTTTCTCATGTGGGCGTTGCGTTCTCTCCACTATGTCCCTCTTCCTCCCTCAGGCTCGGCCAGAGACCTGATCAGCAGCCACTTCACTGAGGGCATGAGTGAGCTGGCCATCGCCTGCATCTTGCCGGGGGTGCTCAAGGCCCTGGACTACATTCACCACATGGGCTACGTGCACCGGTGAGTCACAGCGCCCTCTACTGCCCGCTCTGCACACTTATTTAAAATATATTTGTTTTTAATATATATTTTGTCTTATTTTTATAATGTATATTTCTTATATTTTACTAAGTGGCTGCTGGTTCAGTACTGAGTGGTGTGTAAAGGTTTTTTGTTGTACTGTTTCAGTAAAGGATGGTGTGTAAATGTTTTGGCAGTGCTGTTTCAGTAGTGAGTGGTGTATAAATGTTTTGGCGGTGCGATTTCTGTAGTGAGTGGTGTATAAATGTTTTGGCGGTGCTGTTTCAGTAGTGAGTGGTGTATAAATGTTTTGGCGGTGCTGTTTCAGTAGTGAGTGGTGTATAAATGTTTTGGCGGTGCTGTTTCAGTAGTGAGTGGTGTATAAATGTTTTGGCGGTGCTGTTTCAGTAGTGAGTGCTGTATAAATGTTTTGGCGGTGCTGTTTCAGTAGTGAGTGGTGTATAAATCTTTTGGCAGTGCTGTTTCAGTAGTGAGTGGTGTATAAATCTTTTGGCAGTGCTGTTTCAGTAGTGAGTGGTGTATAAATGCTTTGGCAATGCTGTTTCAGTAGTGAGTGGTGTATAAATGTTTTGGCAGTGCTGTTTCAGTAGTGAGTGGTGTATAAATGTTTTGGCAGTGCTGTTTCAGTAGTGAGTGCTGTATAAATGTTTTGGCGGTGCTGTTTCAGTAGTGAGTGGTGTATAAATGTTTTGGCGGTGCTGTTTCAGTAGTGAGTGGTGTATAAATGCTTTGGCAGTGCTGTTTCAGTAGTGAGTGTTGTATAAATGTTTTGGCGGTGCTGTTTCAGTAGTGAGTGGTGTATAAATGTTTTGGCAGTGCTGTTTCAGTAGTGAGTGGTGTATAAATGTTTTGGCAGTGCTGTTTCAGTAGTGAGTGCTGTATAAATGTTTTGGCAGTGCTGTTTCAGTAGTGAGTGGTGTATAAATGTTTTGGCAGTGCTGTTTCAGTAGTGAGTGGTGTATAAATGTTTTGGCGGTGCTGTTTCAGTAGTGAGTGTTGTATAAATGTTTTGGCAGTGCTGTTTCAGTAGTGAGTGGTGTATAAATCTTTTGGCAGTGCTGTTTCAGTAGTGAGTGCTGTATAAATGTTTTGGCAGTGCTGTTTCAGTAGTGAGTGGTGTATAAATCTTTTGGCAGTGCTGTTTCAGTAGTGAGTGGTGTATAAATGCTTTGGCAGTGCTGTTTCAGTAGTGAGTGTTGTATAAATGTTTTGGAGGTGCTGTTTCAGTAGTGAGTGGTGTATAAATGCTTTGGCAGTAAGTTGAGAGGTGTCCTCTCTGAGCAGGAGTGTGAAGGCCAGCCATGTGCTGATCTCTGCAGACGGGCAGGTGTTCCTGTCAGGACTGCGCAGCATCTTCAGTCTGATCCGGCACGGCCAGCGCGCCCGCAGTGTTCACGACTTCCCACAGTACAGCGTCAAAGTTCTTCCCTGGCTCAGCCCGGAGGTGCTACAGCAGGTAACGCGCGCGCGCGCTCACACACACACGTTACACGCACTACATGCGTGCGCATATGCTACACACGCACACACTGCATATGCTTCACACACACTGCATACATGCACATACAGTACACACACTGCACAGCATACACTACACACACGCATATACGCGACACACACATACTCCCCCACAATCACACACGCACATACACTGCACACACCCTAAAACACAGACGCATACAGCACATACACCCCATGTTCACACACACAAATACAAGCACATACGCCCTCCCACACACACACACACACACACACACACACACACTGCCTCTCTGCGTACATGCGTGAATACACACACCCACACACACCTCACAAACATATGCGCTGCAAGAAGCTGCAGTGATAATGACACTATGTAGCTTCATTACTGATAATATTGTGGACATGTCTGAAAAGTAGCTAACATTAAAAGTTTGTTTTTATCTAGCCAAATTACCATTAGAATAGCTGTGTTCTTGCAGTCTTTGTCACTAGCTAAGTTAACGTTAGCAGTTGGTGCCGTTCTGGCAGTCAGTTGGTTAGCTATCATGGCAAAATAACTTTTAAGCAAAATATCCACCTTGCTCACTGGAGTTGACTTGCCACTGCCCACACTTCTTATGATTCGGAAAAAGGTTAAATTATACCGTAGATTTTTAAAACTCGCTTTGGAGTTTTAGGTTAAAAATAGGCAACTTGGTATGGCGTGCTGCGCGGTGGAGGTTTAATGGAAGTGTGTCAGAGAGCGAGAAATCTTGCACAGTTTGACCTTCCCTTAACGGTAGTAGAACGTTGAGTTGGCATCAGATGGCTAACAACTTTATGCTCCCATAGTCAATGGCCAATTCATTACCGATATCGTAGAATTATAAAGGTTTATTTAAAAAGTGTACTAAAAACAGAAATGTGACCCATTAGTCCATGTCATGCCCGACATATCGCTGTGTCTACTTTAGCGATTAGAGTTGTAGAATTTGAGCTAGGTTGTTTGGGGGAAAAGTCTTAATCCTAATGTATATATTTTTAATGTACTTCACTATATGAAAATGGCTAAACAAACCTTTCACGTATTTGTTTTATGACGAGATATTGTTGAGATGAGTTGATCTGCCAAGTGGCTTGGTGATTGCTACCGCGTCCCGCCGTCCCCCTAATGTGTGAGTCTGCCACTCTCTCTCGGGCTGTTTCAGAACATGCAGGGCTATGACTTTCGCTCAGACATCTACAGCCTGGGCATCACTGCCTGTGAGATGGCTAACGGCCACGTGCCTTTCAAGGACATGCCGGCCACCCAGGTGAGTGCAACATGCCGGTGTGGGACCAGAGTCATCTGAACGCTTTCTGCGTGCAGGCTTGTGAGAGCATCCCTGTTTCTCTCTCTCCCCCTTCCTCTCCTTTTCCTCCTCCTCTCCCTCTCTCTCTCCCTCTTCCCCTGCCCGCCCCTCTCTCTCTCAGATGCTGTTGGAGAAGCTGAACGGCACAGTCCCGTACCTGCTGGACACCAGCACCATCCCCACGGAGGAGCTCACCCTCAAGACCTCTGGCTCCGGGGCTGACTCAGGGATCTGCGAGGGGCCCGGAGCCAGTGGGGCCCGCCACGCTAACGGGGAACCCTCGTCATCCAGCCACCCCTACAAACGCACCTTCAGCCCCCACTTCCACGCCTTCGTGGAGCTCTGCCTCCAGAGGGACCCTCAAAAAAGGTGGGGCTCTCACCCTTCCACTGCCTCACTTCCTGCTTTAATAGAATAGAATAACTTTTATTTTCCCATTAGGGAACTTCAGTTGTAGCCCCAGCAACAACAAAAATACATAGACAGTGGGGCAGACCCACAACACACAAACAAACATATCAAATAAAGACATTCAATAAAATCATTGCATTAATCAAACTAAGTGAATTAAAGAGGAATAGGCTACAGCCATGATTAAAAATAGCCCCCGCTGTCTAGAGTCATTAAGCAGTCCAACACACAAACTCCGCCTCGACGACTTTCCTACATACACGCAGTGTTGCAGTCTCTGTACACTGTCGTTGAAATGGAGCACCGAAGTGCATCAACCTTCCGAGTCGTCGCCTCACTTCTCCCCCGCATTATCTTCTCCTTCCCCGGTTGCCTTTTGAAGATTGTCTGCACTCCCGGATCAGTCCCGATATCTTCAACACGGTGAAAAGCGAGTAAACTTTGTTTGACATTCCCGAGCATATGTTGCAAATGCGTCTCCATGGTTACGACCAGAAACAAAATTATATGGACTAGACAATTAGTCAATATTATCAAAACGAGCAGCAGGAGTGCCCTGAAAAATCTCCAGCCCGTTTCCCTGTCCCACCACAGACGCACAGCGCATGAAAAAAAACAAGACAAAAGCCTGACACAACAAAACGCATTCAAATGAACACGAACACGAGAGACAGCTTGACTTCGTCGCCATTACAGCGCCACGTGACGTCACATCACGTTTAATTGGCAACACGTCTCCTGTCACTTTAATCATTTTAAGGTGGCAAATATTTATATATCCTCCTAAGACTTGGCAATTCATTTTAATCCCCTGTAGGGGATTAAAGTTCCTGGTCTTAATCTGAAGCATAATATATTTTACTATGCTGAAACCTACACTTCAAGGGACATTCAATAAAAATAAAATAAATAACATTTGTGAAAATATTTTCAATCATTCATTTTATGGCAAAAAAAAAGTAAATACTTAAAACAATTCTGCTGGTTCTCAGGAGGATATATATTAGAGGATATATGTTTAGAATGCATGCTATATAGGCATAGGTAGAATTGTATATTAATTTCTGGCTAATAGTCAATTTCTCAATGTGATGACCACTTCCTGTTTCCCAGGCCTTCTGCCAGCGCTCTGCTCGGCCACTCCTTCTTCAAACAGGTGGGTGGAGCTAAACCCTGTTATGTCACAGAAGCCTTTATAAAGATGCAGACTCGTGCAGGCTGCTCAGATGTGTTTGATGCAAAGTAAATGCAGGGTGTGCACTGTGCAGATTTGTATGCTGCCGTCTGTCCCTGTGTTTCTAGTATATATCAGCGCATACTTATGTGCTCATTTTCCCCAGAGAGCATTGTGCTAAACACAGCAGCAACTAGTAATGTTAACCATTATGAAAGTAACTTATCTACACCAAGTTAGAAATCTTAAACGTGTCGTTTTTTATTATATATATATCCTGAAAAATATAAAATTGTACTGTGGCAATAACTGCAATAAAATGGCCATATATTAGCTATAACTTGCTAGCAATCTTGGCTATTTATGTAACTGAAAGTACCTAGTTAAGTATATCAATGCCAGTAACTGATCACGTACTTGCACAAATACTGTATTTGTTTTTCCTGTGAGGTCAAAGGTATTCTGATGCTAGTGAGGACATTGTCAAGAGTGTTCCACTTGGAGCAAAACTAATTATTAAGTATGTTCTACCCTAGTATGCTTGGAAAAATGTACCAACGGGAAGTGCTCATAACAGAATGCAGTCCATGCGCCTGCGTTGAGACTTTCAGACTGCGCGTTTGTGAGGCAGACCCTCCCTCTCTTCCCGCTACAGATTAAGCGGCGGCCGTCCGAAGCCCTGCCCGAGCTGCTACACCCCGTGTCGCCCATCACCAGCTTTCAGAACGCCCAGCCGCCCGACTCACTTTCGGGCGTGGCCAGCCTGGAGTCTAGCCTCAGCCAACTGGATGTCGACGACTGGAACTTCTGACAGCGGGACGGAGGGGCGCCTGGGGTGGGTTTTACCTGGTGGCGGTCTCAAGAGTTATTTTATTAATGCTGTAAATATTCAAAAGGGAAAAATCTGGACTTTGAGGAGACGAGGAAAAGCGGCAGGGAGCTCCATTTTTCCCTGGGGTCCTCGCGTCACACGCTTTTAAGATTCGTGCACAAACAGTCCAACAGACGTTTTCTCCGAAGGGCTCTTCACACAGGAGAAACGTTTCCTCCTGCCGCTGCCACGGGGCCTGATTTCCGGCTCTTCAAAACTGCAGAAAGCCTTTCGTTTTCCTCTGTGCGTCTACACGTCCGCGGGAGCCTCGCTTTCATTGCGAGGCAGAGCTGGCTGCCTATCACCACCTCACTTTTCAGTATGTCATACAAATCCACAATGAATGAGTCTCATCACGCAAACTTCACTCGGTCACCTGCTGTTCATCCACTGGGCACATGTTACTTGAGCTCTATTTGACTCCCATCCAGTTAGGATACATGATCACAACCTGGTGCAGAAGTGCCTGTTTATGAACAGTTCTTCACCCTTTCTTCGACTTGAAAGTCTGTTACCTCATGTAAAGATTCTAATGATTCTTCAGCGGTCTTAGTGGAACCCAAGAACTCTCTTCTACATCTACCAATGTTACGTATATTTTTTTGAACCGCAAAGTGAATGTTACAGTATTTGGGTGACTAGTTGCATATCGAGTTGGTGCACAGATGAGCTGGAGGCAGAGATCTTCTGAATTTGAATGCAGTGAATAAAATCGACTGCTCGCAAGCCTGCGTCAAACGGGTCACTCGCAACCATAGGAATCGGGCCACAATCTAGCAAAACGATACATTTATTCCAAAAAGATGTGATTTAATACTATACATCACAAATTAAACGGGATGATATGAGAAACGGGTTCAGTGAAAAAAAGATTGAAAAATTTTAACGTCGGAGGGATTTCGCGCTAGTCGTCGTCGTCCGAAGGCGGCTGGTCTGTCTGCGCCTCATGCTTCAGGATCTTCGCCATCAGCTCTGAGGAAACGATCAGTGCAGTTTGGTAAGGAGCAGTACTGTCAGTCTCCACCCCCACAGCAGTTCTATTTATAACTACAACGCACTACGAAACGTTAATAATAATTAAAAGTTAAATTCCACTTGGGTGGCGCTGTGTGCAACATATTATTAGACATCTGCCCAAAAAAAACTGGCCAAACTCATTATGTCTGAGACATTAGAGTCGAGGTAACTTTTTGCCAGAGGGGGGCAGCAAATCACTTGTAATTACTTCCTGAAGACAAGTAGGTCCTATTTCAAAACAAAAGGGTGGTATTGATACACAATGCTGTAGAAACCTGCCAGCATGTGGAAATGTAAACCAACTTCCAGCAGCATCAATCATCTAACCGCTTTATGCCCGCTTGGTTCAGCGTGTAAAGTTCACGCTCTTGTCGCCTCATTCGGTCCTAATACCGATGGGATACGAACGCGGTCAGCTCACACGCTCATTCGCTCTTGTACACTTGACGAGCGTGTCGGGGATGGCGTTTACCTTTGGCCGGGTTGAAGACGCCGTTGGTTTGCACGTTGCAGACGTAGCATCGCTTGGACTTGCGGTAGTGCTGGAGCGCACAGGTCTCACAGAAATAGTGCCGACACCTGGAACGGGTGGACATTATAACCATGGAAACAGCGTTATTACCAAGGAAAACCCTCTCTCTGGATGAATACTATTACAACAGTGACGCCTCTCAGGGTAAATATTACCGCAGAGACACCAAGTGACGATTACCAGGTGATCTATTTTTTTATATATTTTTTTGCTTTAACCTAAAACTGAAGGGAGGGGCCTAGTAAAATATAGGTATACACATGTACACTCGTGAGAAGCAGAGAGAGTGGCCATTATCCTATGAATGCAAAAAAAAAAAAAACGTATTTTATAGTTCTAGTGGGTTTTTATTTCAGAGGGGATCTCATTGAAGTCTTGAGCTCCTGTGTTTGTATTGATAAAGTGCAGCCTTGATGCTTTCACACTGAAAATAGGCAGGAATCTCACTTGGTGATAACGGGGTTCTTGAAGGACTGTCTGCAGATGAAGCACTTGAAGGGCAGGTCCTCTTCATCACTGCTTACTTCATAATTCTCCTCATCTAAAAATAAATCATTACACGGAATATGCATTTGCCATAAAACCATCCATAAACGCATCACAAAAAATGTGAATTCATTTTAAAACCATCTATAAGCATGTGCAGAATGCAAAATTTACATTTACCGTAAAGAACGCATTACGAGATTATAGACTTCGGCCTAGAAAGAACTTCAGACCTGAACAGCATGTACAAATGAGTGAATTGCTCAACATCAGAATAGATCTGACTCACCGTTGGCTCCATAACGGCCCTCCTCCAGCTCCCTCTCAATCTGCCAGCCGTGCTTATAGTCAGAGCGGTCATGCAGGAACTTGCAGCTGTCTGAAGAAACAGACATGGTATTACCATCACTGGGGATTGCACAGCCAAAATACTTGGGATGTTCTGACCACGATGTGTGGGTTTGTTGTTGTCATGTTTTTTTTTGTTTGTCGTCCCCCACCAACTCCTGCTATTTTTGAAGTAAACTCCAATACTTTATCAAATTTCAGGAAACTCGTGAACTATTTCTGTAATAAACTTTTATTTTTATTGAAACTTAAAAAAAATTTATATTAAGAAAGTGTTCAATTTAATGTCATGTTAGTAAATAGTACGCCACAGTAAATGTATTGGTCCATAATGTGGATTGTGGGTAAGACTCAAAGTCTTACCCCCAAATCCACAGAAGCCTGTCTCCTTGTAGTCTTTGCAGATGTCAGGTTGATAGTCCCAGCGCACTGTGGCCCTCAAGTGCTCCGGAGCCCGAATGGGGCCCTTTCTGTTTCAGGAAGAAGAAACGAGTGCAAAACCATCATAAATGCTGTGTGACTAACATTATATGGCAGGATTACTGAATGAATAATGTACAAAATTACTGAGAAAGGCAGCACACACGCACAGGTATGCATGTTTGTACGCGCATATATGTACACACACAGGCATGACTTAAGCACACACATGTAAGGCTCACCTGACCATGCCAGAGGAAGCGTTTCCCATGGTGGAGTCTTTGGGTTTGATAAACTTTTGGTAGTTGTTCATACCACGGTAGATTTTATCATCTTCCTTCCCCACTAGTTCCTGGTGGAAGAATCATCCAAGGCCAGATTAATCAAATTAGCACGAGAAACCACTTGATAAAAGACCACAGTGGCAATGAACGCTTTGTAATACTGAGTTGATTCATGCATCGACCCAAAATAATCATACGGAATATTCTTCATTAATGGGTAAACTGCACTTGGACTATAAACCCTTAACCCTTCTTTTAAGTGAGGTTAATTCCGTTAAAAAACTGGGCAATAAATGACACTTTTGTTTAAAGTTAAACTTGTATACTAAAGCATCGTTCACCTCTTGGATCTTCTGACTTCGTTCGAAGATGGCCTGTGCGTCTTTGTCTCGTTCCGTGTCAAGCTCGTAAACCGCAGTAGCACCCATATCATCGGGACCCTCCGGTTTCTGGCGCAGAAAGAAACTGCGGGTTAAAGAGTTCATAAATTCGTTTACAATAATCCACCAGTAAAACGCACCAGTATCTTACCGCTGATCGCGATGATTTATATTCTACTGTGATTTTCTTCTCTTCTTTTTCAGCGTCGCTCTCACTGGAGGACAGCTTCTCCCGCTCTGACTTTTTTGACTGGGGAGGAAAGCGGGGTATCACAATTACAACCTAGGACTAGGTCAAACGTAGGTTGAAATGACACACGGCAAATAATTTACACACAGGCATTTCAGAAGTTAACGGTTACCTTCTGAATCATTGGATTGGGAACGCTGGTCTTCTTCTGCCGTCTTATGACCGTCCTGTTGTCTTCATCGCTGTTTCCGCCTAAGAAACAAATAGCATGTAAGTTACGTTCAGTAAGTTAACTTGAATTTGTACGATTATAAGCACAGCGGTGCTGTCCACGAAAGAAAAGTTATCTAACGTTAGCCAACGTAACTGCCCGATCAGCTTGAAAATGACTCGGTTAGTTAGCCAACTCTGGCTAACACTGATAGGTCAGCTAATGTTAACTAAGTTAGCTAACTTAACACGACTCAGACTAAATCAGAGTCAAAAGAACCTGCACGCAGTTATCTAACGTTTCCGATCGCATTCAAACATATTTCCCTAAAAATCACCGGAAAAGATTCAAACTGCAATGGCTAAGAAATCTAACTTATAGCTGGTAAACTAACTAGGCTAGCTAACGGTATATAGCAGAGGCGTTGTTAATTTAGCAAACTGGCCAGCTAATGTTAGGTAGCCACATAAATTATATAGCTAACTACATAGTCGAATACATTCAACGTAATCGAACAACTTGCTTTTTTCACTGTCGCTTGCTTTTCTTTTCCGGGCAGCGAATTTCTTGGTAGATTTTTTAAACAGAAAGGTACAGGTAGGTTTGGGTTCATCCGAGTCGGCCATCTTTCCCTACAATTGAAAACACGGAAAAACGAGGGGTCGTTTAACGTAGCGACCCCTGGTGTCAGTAACTGGGACGGTCATGGAATTTACCTCCCAAAGTATCAGCGTCCAAATCAACGCCATTTCATACTATTGTATGGAGTATGCTTGTTGAGTAGGCTACACTGCATGAGAAAGTAAGTAGGCGAATTGTTCTCAAAATCAGTGGTTCTCAATCCCGGCACCCTGTGCATGCTGGTTTTCGTTCCAACCAAAATTGCAATCACAGAACTTTAACAAGACATGTTTTTCATGTTTAGCAGGATTATGTAAACAATCCCTCAAAACATGAAATGCACATAATAAAGGGAAAGAAAATTCTGGGGTTGGAATGAAAACCAGCATGCACAGGGGTCCCCAGGACCATGGTTGAGAACCACTGCTCTAAATGTAGGGTACTTAAAATCCCCAGATGATATACTTATTTACAGGTTTTTCGCTGATAATAACAGGACACAGGGCTCTGATTCGGACACAGCCTGTATCTCAAACCGCAAACCTCCCTGCTCCCGAGTGACACTTCATTCAAGGCTTGGGAGTACTACGTACTCTGGAGCATGGAAGTATGGTAGCACAGAAAATTGAGGTCTGTGTCTGAGGCCATGCCGAAATCAGAGCCCTATCTACTGTGTACAATGTTTATTTTCTATTTGGTTTTGCTATTTTATATCTTAGAATGTATAGCCGACTGTATTCTGTTGATTACTAGCGATAGCTCTTACGTTGTGAGAAAGTTGTGCTTTGTTGGATTTGCTTCGTAGTTGTGTCAATGACCTTCAATATGCACTTATTGTACGTCACTTTGGATAAAAGTGTCTGCCAAATAACTAATGTTAATGTGCTGTGTCTTAGCATACACTGTGTATTGTTTACTGCATACCGTTTATTACACGACATGCAGTATGCAGAAAATATCCTTCATGCTATTATCAGCGAAAACCCAGAAATTATATCATCCAGAGATTTTAGGTACCCTACATTTAAAGAACATAAAAAAAAATACTACTTAAAAACCTTCTCATCCAGTGTATTCAACAAGCATACTCAATAGTAAGGAAAGGCATCGATTTGGACTGAATCAGAGCCCTATTTACTGTGTCCTGTGTATTAGCATACTGTGTACTGTTTTTTTGTATACTGTCATAAATGTTGTAGAGGACCTATTGCAAACATGGACTGTTTTCAGGACGGTGCACTGAGGGATGCTGTGTACCAGCTGTTCCTCACAGCAGGCTGTGTCAGTGGCCTGGCATAGGCTCGCTGATGTATGCATGTGAGGGCGATTTTGCCTTGAGTAGCTAACAATGTCACTGAGGGTGTCGTTGCTATGAGTGCAACCTTCTCAAGTCGGGGCACAGTCCGCCACCCCGGGGAACCAAGACCGGTGTCCTGAAGGCATAATCAAATAAAGCAGCGGACACTGGGCTGGGCAAGCTACATTTATCTACACACAGAGACACCGCAGAGAACTTTCGGATTAATTAGGCTAATGCAGGACCTACGTTTGACTAATTGTCATTTGCTCTGTCACTGAGCTCATTCATTTTCTGAAGATGGTTTGGTTTCTGTGGCTAGGTGTATGTGCTTTCCGAAATTAGGACCTAGCTGATTTTCCCGCACTATAATTAAATAAATGAAAACATGAAACCCTTTTATAAAATAATATATATATATATATAATAATTTGGGAGATAGCACATTACAGAAAATTAAAGCATTGATACTGATTAAAAGTCCTGGGATTTGAATATAGGATATTTAGTTTTTATGGCATGCATATCCTTTTTGAAATAAGGGTAAATCATCTTTAAATAGACATTCATGTGTCTAATGAATACATATTAACAGCTTGTAACATTTAAAAATCTAAATCTTGGTTGGAACAAAAATGAACACATCCCAAGGATTGAGTTTTGGAACCACTAGATTAGACAAATTCTGCAAAAAGCTAACCAAGTTGTCAAACTATCTACCTTTCTTAATGTGTAGGCTATGTTGTATTTTTTAGTTACAAAAAGGACAGGGACATTGTGTCATGACTCAAGTCATGTTAATTGAACTGATCAGCATATGCAACTTCCACAATAACAATTACAGACACGGTCACCAGAGGGAGCGCCATGCTCAGCAAGCTTTTAACTACAGACACTAATGGGGTGTAACAGAACTCCAGCAGGTCATTTTAATTACTGCTACATATTGTGTGTTTGTTGGCATACATTCTCAACACTGATTGGCATAGCTAATGTGGAAATAGATTAAGGAACTAGCTAGCTAGGCTATTTTAAAACTGAAAAAAGTTGTATTGAGTAACTACGTATGCAATGCCATTTTAAACTCAGTAATGTACCCACTGACTCAGCTGTACTGGCTAGTTTTGTGTTTGATGGCTCAAGTCACATTGATAGCCACACACATAGTTAGTTAACATGATGTTTCATCTCTTTATTATTAGCAGATTTCAGCCTGTTTAGGTGATGCAGCTAATGGTTGCTGTAGCTACAATCTGTATGTATATTGTAGGTAATGATTGGCAGTGTAAGGTTTCAGCTGTTCAAAAGCACACACAGCTAGCTTAGCTAAATTAGCAAAAAGAAAACTATCCAGCAGAAGGCACTTTTCAAAATACCACTTACTTGCCTCAACAACTGTGCACTCGGTATTTTGTATTCGGTCACATGGTTATCAAATCTTTCCATGTTGCTGAAGTTCAAACCCTGCAACCATAAGGACATGCAATAGTATTTCAGGCCTTCAAACATTTTATGCCTAACAACACTCTGTATATGGGAAAATATGCCAGTCATTAGGATATGCACTAATAATTTAGCTAACTAGCTATGCAAATTAAAAACCTGCCCAAACCAGCCAGTTAGCTATCTAGATAACTTTGCTAGCTAGCGACATAGCAGTTCCGCGGTAAAGTGTTTTAAATTCCCGCAAGCAACTATTGTTTTTGGATGTTAGATTTAACTTTATCCGAAAGGCATCTCAATGTACCCAGAAGTTGAATCCGACCTCAGGCGTACGCATACGTACGCATATGATATGCTTTCAGACTCATGTAACATTTTCCAGTTTTCTGGAATATAGAATATATATTTTACATTGTATATTGGTGAATGTACATATGTGACTATTGTACCACATGATGGATACTATTCTCCAACTAGGCAGCTTACAGCTTTTATCTTTATTCTTTGAGGTTCATATTATTTACTGTGGTTCAGGAATTTAATTATTCAAAATGTCCCTTGAAAACTGTCAGTCAAAGCATCCGCCATGTATTTTTTCATTTAAAAAATGCTGATAGAAACAACATATTCCAATTCTAGTTTGGTTCATGGCTTGAAACTTTGCTGAAACATTTTTACAATTTCAATATAAGGTAGTCCACAAAGGCCATTCTCTCTATAAATTGCGTTGATAATGTCTCTCAGTGTTGTTCTGATTGTTGTACTTTTATTTCTGTATTCAAATATTTGTCATCATGTGTCGGACTGCTGTAAGCGAGCACCATCTGGGTTCACTGGAGTAAGGATGTGATACTTACTTTTTGCTTCGTCTTGACTGATACTATAAAACGGACATAAACTGACATGCTGATCACAGCTCACTTTCTCCAATACAGGCTGCGTTGTGATTCTTTTGCTCCCGGTGATGGAGGTTTTTTTTATTTATTTGAGATGTTGCTCTTGCTCCTAGTTGCAGTAGAGTTGCTGACAATATGGGTACTTTTTACCCTAGTAATGGTGTACAGTTATGATGCTATTAGCCGTGTTGATGATAATCCCATCGCAAGTTCTGTTTTGGACATCAGTGTAAACACAGTACTTATAAGCCTTGTGCGCATGGCACGGCAGTTCTTCTGAAATGCACTGTATAGGATAATAAGGCAACTGAGACCAGGTGAACCCCAAACTTTAATACAATATGGACAAATCCAACATACAAAGAAGCTTTTCCAGACTCTCCAAACATTTTTCGGTTCTCCTCCCCAAGCAGAAGCCACTGTTTGTACATAGTCAATGCAAGCAAAATTGTTAGAAATGCCAAGCCGAAGGGGGAGGAGTCCACCGCTGCAGTTAATTGTGGTTAGTAGCAGCTCTAAGTGAGATTCATTCCTATACCTGCTTGCGTTACTGTGGATCCTTTCCCTTCGTAAGTGTCCAGAATCTCCTCCATTAGAGGATCGATCCAACAAGCTAACGGTGTGCATGGTTACACAGAAATTCATATTTGTGACGTTGTTCCGGGGCTGTGTTTGAGTAATGGAGGTTTCCTGGTCGTCTCTAGTCAACCATTTTTATGGCCGGAGCCCTAGGATGGCCCACGTCTCATCTACTTCCACATTTCTGACTAGCGGCACTGGGAGTACCTCAGAGTGGCTGGGTGGGCAGGTGGCGAGTGTATCCCCTCACTACCCCATCTCCACTCTTAGCCCATTTAGGATGGACAGGGCATAGAGCTGCTCAATTTTCAGGGCCTCCTGTAGGTGCGCGCCGGTCTGTGCCGTGCACCTGGGGAAGCGAGGAAGATGCACTGTGTAGCATCGTGGCTAAGGGACGCTGTACTAGGCAGGTGCACCTGTTCTCCAGCCCTTTTGCCAGGTTCCCTCCGGTGTGACCATCTACCAATGCCCTTGAGGCACACATCTGGCCGAGTGGGACCCCTCTTCCTCCAACACTACACTCTGCGTTCAAAGGGCGGGGCTCTGCCACCTGCGCCCAATCATCCGTATGCCCAGCTACCATGCCGACCCGCTGCACATCTGGCAAACTATCAGCGTCTATGTTTCCTGGATTCCCCGTATTCACACTGAGACAAATCACCCAGTTAAGATTAGCTGCTTTAACTGCTTATCAGCTTAAATACATCTGTTTCCATTCCCCTCATGTACATGCTCAGATACCCAAGGTCTGAAAATTAGGATAGACTGCAGAGTTTTCTGCAAGTGAAAAATCCTCAACCACATTTGGGCTGTTTTTCATTTTTTGTTTCATCACTGTTGCCCTTCGGTTTTTATGGAAAAAACCTTGCTCCATTATACTCTTGTTCCTAATTTGGACAGACTGCCTAATTTTCATTAAAGCCTTGTAGATAAAGCCAATCTCTTAATGGTTCGTTCTGAGTGAAGTCTACCCCTGTTACCTTCCATGTCCTGCATAATTGAATGTATATTTACAGGCATCTCTGTCTTCCAAATAAGTTGGGATAGGAATGAGAGGCAACAAGTCCACGACTCCTCCATCTGCAGAGATTTTCCCCTCTACCTCCCACATACCAGCATCTCCCATTGGCCCCAATGGCCAAACCAGTCCAGAACACTCTACAGCCTGCTTAGATCCACAAACCAATCATTCCAGAACACTCCACAACATACTCAGACCCATATTCACCTGCCATTCCCCTCCAGGTCATTCTTACACTTCAGTCACCCTCTGCATTAATTGACAAAATAGCTTTCTGCTCTTCGTTCCATGGCTCGTCTATAGATCCGCAGTTGTCATCTGTACGTGGCCCTCAGATCAGTCCCTCTTCCTTAGGTAGCTCCATTTTCCATTCTCTCTGCACTTCTCCACTCTTTGACATGCCCATTTCTCTCTTCCTCGAGCCATTATGAGGAATACTAGTAAAATGTAAAAGAAAGTCTGCCTTGTTTCTCATTTCAAGAATTTTCTAAATTTGAGATCTGCCCAATGGAAGTTCTGGCGTACGTTCTCCTCTCTGCTTGAGTCGGTTTTTCTATGCGGGCTGTTGAAAAGCTGCACTCAAAGTTCTGGATACCAGTCACTGCCTTACACTCAGCAACATAGAGGAGTCCTCACACAAGGCCTCCAGCCAAAAGAGTGAAAACCATAGGGCATTGTATTACATAGTCCACCAGCTCCTCTAAACTAGCTCCACAGAAGCCCCTCACTCTTTTCCACAGACCAGTGAGCGCCTGGGGCCGGCATCTCTCCCTTGACACAACAAAGCTACACAGTTCCCCGCGAGGCATTTTTTCCCCACCCACCCGGGTATCTGGGCTTCCAAAATCCACCCCCCACCCAGCTCCACCCTCACCCACCTCCAGTGGAATTTTTCCTTTTAATGGGGGGATTCACTAATATTCAATGCACACAGAGCGCCAGTAAGGTATTTGGGTATATGACAAACCACACTACTTACCCAACTGTCCTATTTCTCAACAAATGCAAATTTAGGACCACAGGTGTAAAATAGCCCTGTATTGTGGGGCGAGCTAACCTGTCTACAGCAATGCTTTCTGGTGGAAAATTAGGCAGCTGAGACCAAGGTCAAATGAAAAGCTTTAATGCATCCAAAATAAATCCAAAATACAAATGTTTCTGAGAGCCCAAAAATCTGAAGGTTCCCGGTGGTGCAGCTCTCATTTATACACTGAAGGCAGGAAAAGTGATTAGAAGCTTTGAGCTGAAGGTTAATAAATCCAATTAGCTAGTGATAATTATTATTAATTTGTTATACCCGCTTATGCAAACCTGGACCCTTTACCTTTAAAAATCTCAAAATACAATATATTCCCCCTATATGACCTACAGATTCTAGTAGAAGACAAGCTAATAGTTTGCATGGTTACATAGAAACAAATATTTATTATACAATTCTGGGAACAATTGCAATCATTACAGACTTAGAAGTAAAGATCAGAACCAATCCATGGGCCAGGGCAGAGACGTCCTTCAGGGGGGCAGTGGGCTCATCTTCTTCACCTCTGCAGGTGCATTGGTTGAACACTGAAAGGCAGCCAATCAAACGCTAGGGACAGATTCCATATGACCTGTAAGTGGACAGTGACAGCCAGAGAGTGTCATTTCTTATTGGCTGGGACAGTGGGCCAATTGTCTTGTGATGGGAGCCCTATTCAATGGCTGAAGGACACATTGTTGCGGACAAGACAATTGGCAGTGACATCACTCAGCTCTCAATTTGATTTTTATATTAATCTGACCTGTGTCGTGTCAAATGTGTGTCCCCGTTTTTACACAGGTAGCCTACATACAGTTGGCACTCTGCCCTCTATTAACATAATTTTCTTCAAAGGCTCATGTGGCTTGAAGCAACAGTCTTCCTTAATGGCTTCAGATCTTCACAGAATTCCTTCTAACTATAATCTCTTCTGGATGCCACAGAAACCCACCTGGCATGTTTTCTGAATTTTGTGGTTATTTATAACAAACGGCATTGCTATATCCTGGTCAGTGGAAATGACACACATCTGCATGTGGAAGCACTGCCCTCAACCACACGCGGCACACTGGAGAGATGGCATCTTGCACTTAACGCTTGTTTGATATTGCGGCACGCTTTAAAAACCCTGCGCTTTTATTTTTCGGTATAGGAGTCAAGCTGTAAATGGCTTTATTGTGCTTGTGTTCCAGTAGTAGGTTTTTTTTAAATGAAAAAAGACAAATTAAGTGATTAAGCTGACAGGAATTTTATCAAAGCTAAATGCATATTTTATGGTTAATTCAACATGTGTTTTGTATACCAGGTATACATGACATCATTTGTGCTCTGAGAAAGTGTCAACGTGCTGCCTCTGAAAAGTTGCATAAGAAAATTCCAAAGGAGGCACAACACTTAGCTTTATTTAAGTTAAAATGTTTCAGCCATCTGTATCAGGGAGGAAATTATGTATGGATATGATTTATTTCTGAAATCTGGTAGCACATAATTGTAATTGTAATATTAAATATGAGTCTGACTTCCCATTTTGTCATTGAATATATTATGACATATTGTGCAAATGGGAACTTTTTGGAAAATATAATTATAAAGCTATTTAACAACAATATACTTACAATATATATTACAGTACCTGGGAGAGGCAATTATTGTATATTTGCATATATATTGTGAAGTGTTTGCAGTATAATTTCTGATGTTTGAATTATATTAAATTTCATTTTGAGATTTTACAATATATTACATTTCTATAAGAGTTAACCTCAAGTTTCTATCTGAGTGGCCAGGAAATGAGTCTTTTTTTTTGTTTTATGACCATTATAATGGAAATAAAAAAATTGAGTCATTTTCATGGCATTAATTATTTATATGTAAATTACATTAGTACTTGTTTCATAGCTCTCTCTCTCTCTCTCTCTCTCTCTCTCTCTCTCTCTCTCTCTCTCTCTCTCTCTCTCTCTCTCAGTTCAAGGAAGGATTCAAATGTTAGCAGTGCTTCTACAATCAGATGAATAAGTTTATAGTACTTACCTGTTGCTTGGTATAATCCTCTGTGATCACAGTAAAGGATCCAAACCTTTCAGGCCTGATCGTTGATCACAAATTGTATTCCCAGTACAGATGACATTGAATTTCTTTGCCCCTAGTGATGGTGATCTTCTCAATATAGATGTCCTTCTGCCCCCTAACGATGGTGATATTGTCCAGTGCTACAGAATTTTTGCCCCGAGTGAAACAGTTTTTGTGCACAGTGATCGTAGTCTTGCCCCTGGAAATTGTGGTATTGCCCATGCTGATGGCCGTCTTACCCCTGGAGAGGGTGGTTTTGCGTGTCAAAATGGTGATCATGTTTGTTGTATTGCTCGTTTTGATCTCAAAGTTATCAGTCTTGTCTGTGGTATGCGGCGGTTTTGTTTGTGTGGATGCTGCTCTTTTCTGTGTTTGCGGTAGTGTTGTCCATGCGAATGGCAGTGCTGCTGCTGCTGTTGGCGGTTCCATCCATCTAGACGGTGGTCTTCCGCCTGCTGAACGTAGCCTTGCCCAAAGACGTGCTGGTCTTGCTCCGGGTGAGGATGGACTTGCCCAAAGACATGGTAGTCTTACCTCTTTTGATGGTTGTACCACCCATGAGGAGGGTGGACTTGCCCCTAGTGAGGCTGGAGTTGCCCATGGAGATGGCAGTCTTTCCCTCGGTGAAGCTGGTGTTCCCCATGGAGACGGTAATCCTGCCTCAGCATCGGTTTTAGGTTTAGTCAATGCGATGCATCGCCTGCTGAGCTCAGCGCCAGGTCATCGGTTAGATTGAGCTGCAGCCGCGAAACCGGAGCAGATCTGAGCACAATGTGGGAGGCAACGCCGTCCTTCTGTAACGTGGCGCATCCACTCAACACTGAGATGTAGCCTCTCAGAGCCGAAGGGCCAGATTCCATGTGACTTGTAAAGGGCCAGTGGCAGCCAGAGAGAGCGGTACAGTAGGCCAATTGTCTCGCTGAGATGGGAACACTATTGAATGCCTGAAGGAGACATTGTTACACCCTAAACAATTGGTAGTGACATCACTCAGCTCCGTAGCATTGCTCCCACACTGTTCTTATAGTAAACACTCGCCCGATGTGATGTCAAATGCCTAATTCTGCTTGTATCCTTGTTTTCTGCACTTGTACTGTAGCTATACTCTGTTCTATTAGTCTTTTTTTTGTTTTATGACCATTATAATGGAAATAAAAAAATTTAGTTATTTTCATGGCATTAATAATTTATATGTTAATTACATTAGTACTTGTTTCATAGCTCTCTATCTCTCTCTCTCTGGTACTGTAGTTATTCCCTGTTCTACACGGGTACTGTAGTTATACCCTGTTCCACATTTGTACTGTAGTTATGCCCTGTTCTACACTTGTACTGTTTATGCCATTCTACACTGCTACTGTAGCTATGCCCTGTTCTGCACTGGTACTGTACTTATGCCGTTCTACACTGGTACTGTAGCTATGCCCTGTTCTACACCTGTACTGTACTTATGCCATTCTACACTGGTACTGTAGTTATGCCCTGTTCTACACCTGTACTGTACTTATGCCGTTCTACACTGGTACTGTAGTTATGCCCTGTTCTACACCTGTACTGTACTTATGCCGTTCTACACTGGTACTGTAGTTATGCCCTGTTCTACACCTGTACTGTACTTATGCCGTTCTACACTGGTACTGTAGTTATGCCCTGTTCTACACCTGTACTGTACTTATGCCGTTCTACACTGGTACTGTAGTTATGCCCTGTTCTACACCTGTACTGTACTAATGCCGTTCTACACCGATACTGTAGTTATGCCCTGTTCTACACCTGTACTGTACTTATGCCGTTCTACACTGGTACTGTAGCTATGCCCTGTTCTACACCTGTACTGTACTTATGCCGTTCTACACTGGTACTGTAGTTATGCCCTGTTCTACACCTGTACTGTACTAATACCGTTCTAAACTGATACTGTAGTTATGCCCTGTTCTACACTGATACTGTAGCTATGCCCTGTTCTACACCTGTACTGTACTTATGCCGTTCTACACTGATACTGTAGTTATGCCCTGTTCTACACCTGTACTGTACTTATGCCGTTCTACACTGATACTGTAGTTATGCCCTGTTCTACACCTGTACTGTACTTATGCCGTTCTACACCTGTACTGTACTTATGCCGTTCTACACTGATACTGTAGTTATGCCCTATTCTACACCTGTACTGTACTTATGCCGTTCTACACCGGTACTGTAGTTATGCCCTGTTCTACACCTGTACTGTACTAATGCCGTTCTACACTGGTACTGTAGTTATGCCCTGTTCTACACCTGTACTGTACTTATGCCGTTCTACACTGATACTGTAGTTATGCCCTGTTCTACACCTGTACTGTACTTATGCCGTTCTACACTGGTACTGTAGTTATGCCCTGTTCTACACCTGTCCTGTACTTATGCCGTTCTACACTGGTACTGTAGTTATGCCCTGTTCTACACCTGTACTGTACTTATGCCGTTCTACACTGGTACTGTAGTTATGCCCTGTTCTACACCTGTACTGTACTTATGCCGTTCTACACCGGTACTGTAGTTATGCCCTGTTCTACACCTGTACTGTACTTATGCCGTTCTACACTGATACTGTAGTTATGCCCTGTTCTACACCTGTACTGTACTAATGCCGTTCTACACCGGTACTGTAGTTATGCCCTGTTCTACACCTGTACTGTACTTATGCCGTTCTACACTGGTACTGT
This sequence comes from Ilyophis sp. 1 JC-2022, assembly GCA_022702515.1. NCBI lineage: Eukaryota > Metazoa > Chordata > Actinopteri > Anguilliformes > Synaphobranchidae > Ilyophis > Ilyophis sp. 1 JC-2022. The sequence goes on from CM040394.1 coordinate 81,642,770, forward strand.
AGTTATGCCCTGTTCTACACCTGTACTGTACTAATGCCGTTCTACACCGGTACTGTAGTTATGCCCTGTTCTACACCTGTACTGTACTAATGCCGTTCTACACTGGTACTGTAGTTATGCCCTGTTCTACACCTGTACTGTACTTATGCCGTTCTACACCGGTACTGTAGTTATGCCCTGTTCTACACCTGTACTGTACTTATGCCGTTCTACACTGGTACTGTAGCTATGCCCTGTTCTACACCTGTACTGTACTTATGCCGTTCTACACCGGTACTGTAGTTATGCCGTGTTCTACACCTGTACTGTACTTATGCCGTTCTACACTGGTACTGTAGTTATGCCCTGTTCTACACCTGTACTGTACTTATGCCGTTCTACACCGATACTGTAGTTATGCCCTGTTCTACACCTGTACTGTACTAATACCGTTCTAAACTGGTACTGTAGTTATGCCCTGTTCTACACTGGTACTGTAGTTATGCCCTGTTCTACACTGGTACTGTAGTTATGCCCTGTTCTACACTGGAACTGTAGTTATGCCCTGTTCAGCACTGTTAGTGTAGTATGGCAATACTGTTTCCATAATGCTCTTTCTCTAGTTTTCTTTGTTATGGAAACGGTGTTACCATACTGCGATTCGAGTACTCATAAACGCAGTATGCAGCGTAGTCAACATGGTGAACTTTCAAGCCATACATTTCTGGACGCGAATTACAAAAACATCAAGCAAAATATATATATTTTTTAAACAGAAAAATTACAGAGAGAAGCCTGTTATACTGATACTATTCATTGCCATTCCATTCCAAAGATGCAGCTGTCGGTGATTTTATACAGGCTTATGAATGAACCGTCATCAGAAATGGCCTAGCTGGCATATTTTGCTCTGAAATCCAGTGCATGAATATGCTATGTTTCCTGGCTCCATCAGCAACAAACATCTTCCAAAGATAAAGGTCTGTCCAGCTTGATGGGACCGCATACAAATTGATATATTTATTCATATCTTTTAATGTGTGTGGAATGACTGTGCTCCATCAATATTTTTTTTAAATTTCACTGGTATCCTAGCATTCTCAAAATTTGAGATTGCCATACTGAATTGTAACACAATTATGTCATACTCAAAATGTTATTTCAATGGTTTGTTTAATTACAGTGCTCATTGCAGGTAATGTCCTTTTAATATTTTGCAACTTGTTTAAGTAAATTGGATCAGTTTTGAGTGCATTTATTATCTCCATGGTGTGCTATACTTCAAATGCTCTGCAGTTTATTTGCACATGGGTATTATGTATTAGGAACAGTGGTGAGTGTTTTATACGATCTGAATACAATATATATACAATAATATTTGTTTCAATGTGCAGTTCCAGATCATACAAGTTCACTTTAATATGACCGTTTTTTTTATATGATCTTTTTTTGTTTTACTCAGTACACCTACTACTTACACTGAACTCCAGATCACTGGCTATGCCAAACTGCTGCAACTAACCAGAATGGATCCTGTTGTCGGGCAAAAGGAATGTGGCTTTTTATGCAACGTGGTGCGTTGGTTGAACAACGAGATGCAAACTATGCAGAAGGCCAGGGATAGATTGTGTGTTGGCTGTAAATGGACAGTGGCAGCCAGAGAGAGGTACAGTGGAGCAATTGTCTTGTTGTCTTAGTGGCACTATTGAATGGCTGAAGGACACATTGTTGTACACAAGACAAATGGTAATGACATCACTCAACTTTATGGCATTGTTCAAAAATCCTTATTAAAATAAGCACTGGCCATAATGTCAAACAGAGTTCTGCATGTGTCCATGTTCTGGCTGGTTATCGCATGTCTAGCTTTTTGGTGACCAAAACCAAAAGAACTGCAATCCCCACTGCCTTTCCCTGATTATACCGATGTTGCCCATGAATATGGTAAAGCGAGGGTGGTGTTGTCCTCCATGTAAATTGCCCTGCCCACATTGAAGGTGGGCAGAGCGAATACATGCCACTGTGACAGTGGTCTCTTTGTCTCTTGTTTCTGGAACGTTCTCTGTGAAGACGCTCCTGGAGAAGTATACTGCCAAGCCCATCAACGACTCATCTGAGGAGTCCATTTCGGCGCCATCTTGGTGCACATCCTTAGCCACCGCTTCAAAGGTAATGTAGAATGTAATCTCTCACCCAAACAGCTTAAATGTTGGACCAAGGCATGGAGAAGAAGTGGAAAATGCATCTGTTTTTTTCTACAACTTTAATTGTAAGCTGGGGGAAGGTACAGCTTAAACAGATAATCAACAACAATAGCTGAAGTGGAAAAATATCATGCTGGATGTCGTATCCAATATCACACTTTACTCCAGTGAAGGAAGCAGCACAAGGAATCTATATCCAAATATCTACCTGCTTCTCTAGACCCGTATGAAGTATGAATGTTTCCCACTATTTATACAAGTAGTGAACAAAAAATAGAAACACCTGGGCAAATGATGGTATATAACAAACAAGTATATATACAAAGCAAAGGCTACCACACGAGTTAAGCTAATAACGTCCCTGCATGCATATGGTCATGTACAAAAATTCTAGACAGGCCTGGTTGCCTACAATTATGACTAGCTTGGCCGTAAGACGCTTCAGTGACTTTGAAAGTGAGGTAATTGTTGGGGTGCGTTTGGTAGGATCTTCATTGACTAAAACAGCTGAACTTGCTGATATTTCATGAACCACAGTGTCTAAGGTGACGTCAGCATGGAACTCAGCAAGAGGGAATGACATCTTCAGCAAATGGCAGCAGCGGGCGGAAGCGGGTGCTTCGGGATCGTGATGTCACTAATTGAGAGTGTAATGCAAATGGTCAGTTTCGGTTCCTGGGACTACAGCCGCCTGGCCTGCGACAAGGTGCACGACAACTGCATCAGCACGTCACACGCCGAGGCAAGAGCACAGGCCCGAGGCCAGATCCGCGCAAAGCAAGGGTGCTCCTGACAGCCAGGCCTCTGACATACTGTAGTATAGCCTTATCTCAGGGACAGTGTGTCATTGTCACTGCGTGGTTACATCATAGGCTAATCCCCAGGAGCAGGCCTGGGTCTCTAGGGTGATTCCAACTGGTGCCAGGTGCGGGAGGGTGCATGTCTTTAAAGCCGCGTGATTGACATGTGTGAAGGCAGCTTTGTGCAAAGGCCGTTTCACGTTGCCTCTTAAGTTCAGATGCTTACTCTCGCGTCAGGTATAATTAAACGAAAAAAAGATGGAAAGAAAGGCAATACACCACATGGTGGCCATGATCGTTAATGTGCTCAAAAGATATTACAATGAGCATATCGCTCAGCCATAACTGAAGACTGCAGAATACTGCTGTGTGAATAGCACTTCATGAGGACTTAGGGACTCTGCGCCATGTAGAATATCGAGGTTTAGTTTTCCAAAGGTCCTGAGAAGCAACAGCAGAGAAACACAGAGACGGCTGGGGTGGCAACGCATGGGGTCTGTGGTATGTGTGACATGTGTGGTATGTGGCTCTGATGGAGAAGCGGTTGTCTGAATAGATCGCCGCAGCCTTGAGGGACTTGAAAATGACCAGGTCAGCAACATGACCCTATACCTGCAAAAACCATAAACCACAAAAAAAATATATGAAAAAAGAGATTAAGGTGTGGATGAGACAAACCCACCTATTTGCCAATTAACCAAGCTGGAGGGTGTCCGATTTTATAGTGGGCTTTAGTTAAAGATGAAATGATAAGACAGGCCCACCTGTGGCACCTTGAAGCTGATTTCATATAGGCACTGGTAGGTTTGTATTCTCTGTAAGCTGTCTCCACAGTATGGTCCAGAATGTTCTATGATGACAGTGCTATCATGCTTCGAGAAGAAGCCACAGTGCTCACCAGCATGCTGATCGGCCTCAGTGCCATAGACTTTAGGTAAGAGGTGCAAAAAAACAAACACACATACACAATTTCTCATACACACACACACCCTTTCTCTCACACACTACTTTCTCTCACACAAAAACACACACACACTCTCTCACTCTCACACACATACAGACACACTCTCACACACACACACTCTCTAGCCACATACACTTTCTCTCACTCCTTCACAAACGCACACTATTGCACACACGCCAGCACACTAGCTGGCTCTGTTAGTGTCCTGGACCTGCTTGAAAACCGGCATTCTCAGTTTCCCCACGATATATTGCTTTTGTGCTTTTTAAAAAATTGTTCTACAGCAGCATACAGAGCCTTAGGGCTAACAGACCTGTTCAGTGCAGAAATAAACATACAAAGGCTTGCACTGTAGACTGTATAACTTGCTAAAGCACTCTGCGAGGAAACTGCATATTGTTTGAGTAGTGTACAGTGCTTTTCCCTCAGAGGACTTGCAAGAGAGCCAACAGTAAATGCGATCAAAAGCTTGCTTTCTTCCTGAATGGGTATTGTTGTGTGACTAATGGCTGAGGACATCAGTCCCTCTAGTGGAAGCATGGCAGACTACAGCTGACTGTGACAAACAATCGTTTTACTGTCATTCAGGATGGGGATATTATATCCACCTGCAGTCCCAATGACTTCCAGCAAGTCTGCATAGGAAAAAATTGAATAATTACAAAGATATTTAAAATTAATTAATTGTTGCTTTGTTCCTTTCAGTTTTGAATGGCAGCTAAAGATAAATTATCACTAATTACCAGAAATTACAAAATGTTCATACACATACTAAGAAGCACTTTTCAATTCAATATATGTTGGGCGGCAGTGTAGTATAATGGTTAAGGAGCTGGGCTTGTAACCGAAAGGTTGCAGGTTCGATTCCCAGGTAGGACACTGCCGTTGTACCCTTGAGCAAGGTACTTAACCCGAATTGCTTCGGTATATATCCAGCTGTATGTATGGATAAATGTAATAAGATGTAAGAAGTTGTGTAAGTCGCTCTGGATAAGAGCGTCTGCTAAATGCCTGTAATGTAATGTAATGTTGCCTTTTTACTTTTAAAAAAACTATTAAATGCTGATTTTGTTACCACGTTTTACTCCTGTTTTGGGTGGGCGGTTCAGGTTTTTTTCGCATGCTCTGCATTGATTGGCTATCTGAACCGGAATCACAAGAGCACCCCTCCCATTTCCTGCCTGCACTTTCGCGCTGAAAATTTAAAAAAAAGCAAACGATGACATTAAAGAACATATTTTAAATAAATGTAACATATATACAATATAGCAATTACCTCTTAACTGTTTCAATTATGCTTAGCCTGTACTTTTCAAGCAATTGAAGACTGCATACTTTCAAATGTATCCTATAGGTCACCAAATGCGACATTATTGACGTGCTCCCCCCTTTGCAAGCCATTGTTTTTCAGCATTTATCTGAATAATTTTGGGTAAAATACAGCCACTCTTTAGACAGTTTCGCTCTTAGAAAATTGACCGAGTTTAACGTTAGCTGGCTTGATAACAGTAGGCTACCTGCGGTCACTGACTGAGCCATTGTTAAATAAAGTTAGCAATCGGAAGATTGTGCATTGTATTTTAAAGTGGCACCGAAATCTGTGTTGGATTCTGTATGATAGGCAATGGTATTGGTCGTATGGGTTAACGTTAACGTTACAGTACTCCGTACACAACCAGGCAGCTTGGCTAGAAAGCTGTAATGTTAAAAGCTGCGAAGATCTAAGCGCTTACTATTGTAGCTGGAAAGATTAAAAGTGCCCTGACACAGCACATTTAACATGGCCAGTTTTGCTAGTCATTCACTCTCCGCTTGCTCACAATTATACTTTTACTGTGTGGTGTAGAGGCTAAGTAAAGAACGGAAAGTTTTCCCCTTTAACTAGCTACACAGCTACAAAGGTGGATCTCCAGCAACACCGCTGCACGCAAGGAACGAGTTAGCTTGTCTACGGCATTTAACCCTAGGCCTGAATTAACGCAACTCCGACTGTTCCAGCCACGGACAAAAACGCAAACCAGGCAGTAACAAAGACGTCGGACCAGGCAGACCTGCAGAGCTCCCTACCAGGATAAGAAAGGTCAAAGGAGACACCCTGGCCACCCACCTCACGGACAAAGCCAGCTGTAATCAACTCACCGCGGACTTCAGTAAGACTGATCAAACATCCCAGGCATAGTTTAGGATTTTAGTTTGAATTGTTTATCGGTAATTTGATTGTATCTCGACTTTGTGCGATAATAATAGCTGTATAAACTTGTTGCGCTGGTTAGCAAGGTAGGCGGCTGGCCAATCGTTTTATAGCTAATGTGGTAGTACTGTTAACTAACCAAAGCAGGCCTCATGGTTCGCTCATCTTCTTTAACATTTACTAGCATTTGTGTGATATGATCTCATTTTAGCTTACTGTAGATGGTTAACAGTATTTCCTGACCGAAGTGCGTGAACTTATTTATAGTAACGTTATATTTGAGATCAATAACCACCATCGTGCTGCAACACAGCCAGTTTACTCCACACTCCCTTGTTCTCTGACCACACGTGGCACGCACACACATACACACACATATGAGGGGCCGTTTAGGCCATAATTCATACTCACTCTCACATACATATATACTCTCTCTCACATACATATATACTCTCTCTCACATACACACATACTCTCCCTCTCATATACATATATACTCACTCTCACATATAGATAAATAAAAAAACACAGAAAATTTAGACACACAAAACCAGGGACTCTCTTTAATGCAGTCACCATAGTTACAGGTTTTTTTTTTTTTACAATCGCTTTGACACTTAGATCAGAGAACCTGCAGAGAACCACCACAAATTAGCCAGAGGTCAGAACTGTTATTTTTAGATTTTCACTGTATTTGAGAAACACTGCTGTTGAGAAATTGTTTTTCACTTTGTAGCTATGATTCAAACAAACCTATTTTATAATTGTATTTTTTAAAATAGATTCAGATTTTGTTCAATGATTCCACTCTGAGACATGTATCAAGTATTGAAATCATAGAAAAACAGACACACACATAGTGGCTCATTTCCTACACCATGGACTTGAAGCAGTAGAAATATCAGGCCTGCATTCTAACATTAACTGGACACAGAAGGACAGACAGTAGGACAGAAAGACATTGGATTCGAAAACTCAACACCATATTCCCAGGAGGATTAAACAAACGCTGGTAAAAACTTCAACACAAGAGGGACCAAATTCTTCCTACTTAAAGGCTGCAGTACACTGAATGGCCAGTGCAAACTTTTCTTTCCCAAGGAGCCCTCAAAAGAGGTAAATTGGGAAATAAAGATTGTTTCTAAACCTAATCCTAACCATAACCATAATTGTAACCCTAGCCCTAAACCTAACCCCTAACCCTAAAATTAACTTTTCTAAGGGTGTGGGTGTGTGTGGGCTATACATGCCCACACACACACACACACCTGTATAGAATAACCACACTCTCACACAGCGTGTGACACCCCTAAATGAAAAGGTATACCAAAAGATTTATATTTGTGATTAGCTGAACTGGGCATAGACCACTCAGGTAAACAGTGCCCGGAAAAATTAAAAAACCTGAAGCGGGATTACAAAAAAAATAAAATAAAGAGCACAATACTTAAATGTAACCGTGGCATTTTTTCCCATCACTTCCTCCTACTTTGCCTAATCTTCATGGGTCTCAAGCTTATATAATATGTCGAGACAGCGATGCCAATAGAAACCAATGGGCAATACATCCGAACCAGGAAGTTTAAATTTTTCACTCATCTCACATCATGCGCAGTTCTGTCCTTGGGGCCACATGTACAACGAGGATGGCGCAGAAAGTGACGTGAAGACGGGTATGTAATTGGTTGCCAACTAGCGTGCAAAAATATAATGTAGGCCAGAATAGATAATACTTCTTTTTTTTTTTTTATCTGTGTGGTAAGAAAAAAATACTTGACCACGGAAAAATAATAAGCAATTTTTAAAGACATTAAAATTATTTAACATCAATATATGAGTGGAAGTATTATTATTTTTTTGCTGTCAAAAATGAATGGAGCCCAATGGGGAAACTGGCTTTTTGAGCGCAATTATAGATATTATATCCGGTGCTGAGGTTGAGAGCCGAAAGCTGGCCCCTTGGTCTCGAGGTGCAGTGGGAAAGCAAACACGATCGCGCTCCAGTAAACGTTTTAGTCCCGGTTGTGGTAAGTTTCTACCCTCTTTTAATTCCTACAACCCGGTGGAAAAGAGGATAATGTTTTTTTTTTTGCCACATAGAGAGAGAGCGTGCATTCGATACCAACAAACAAACAAATAAAAAGAAAATCTCCACCCTTCCCCCTCACAAGTTTTGGGCAAAAATAATAAACTAAAATAATTTAGACAAAGTAAACGCTGCGAAAGCCTTTCAGTATTCGCTCTTCTCAGCTGGCCAGCTTTTCAATTGACCAGCTCCTTCAGCCACGGTCATTTCTCTTTGTCTCTCTCTGACAAACAGACTCGCTGTCTCTGCGTGCATGCGCCCAGTCTTAGCCCCATACCGTGGAGAGGAAGCACAACTTTAGGCACCTGGGCTGATTCCTTAACACAACCCAGGTGCATGCGCTCACTCCACCAGTAGGCGTGGCAGAGACTACTCTGGCTGCGTTTGGGAATGGCTCCCTACATCCTTTATCATGCATTATTTAGGGGATTGGTCAATTTGATGGTTTCCGAATTCTCAATTGAGAACACTGAGAATTAGGACATCCTGCAAAATCCCCTAAATAGTGCACTATAAAGCATCAAGGGAGCCATTCCCGAAAGCAGCGTCAGACTCTCCACCGGATCGAACGCCACACACACCCTGCTGCAAATACACACACACCTGTACAGTATAGCCACACCCTGCTTTTTTTACAGTTGTCCATTTTTGGAACAGCTTGCAGGTCATATAATAGAGGCAAGCTGTCCAAGTCCAAGCTGTAGACTGTAGCTAAATTAAGAGACTGCATGGGCTGAAAGGGAAAAAATAAAAACAAATTAATTAACAAAAACGTTAACTGCCTCAACTACTTGAAGAAAAAATACTGCAAAAACACTTGACTTAAAATAACAGCAGCTGCAGATGTGACACGAGCAATTAAAATGCACACTGATGACTTTTTAAGCAATTTGGAAGCTTTGAACTGGGGCTGGCATATACACATACACACCGGACGTGGTTACAAATCTATAAAGTAGGCAGTAGTGTATCGGCAACCCTACAGTGAGTGAATTGGCACATCTGTTGACATTAGTAGTTCCTGATCTCCTGCTCCAAGTTGTACAGTGTTTTGTACACTGTTATTAATCAGTGTACAAAATGTACTGTAATTCTGATAAGATCAAGGGAACATTTGCCAATCAGACATAATCGCATCCGAGACTCAGACATATTTTTCAGGCTTGTTCTCATCGTATGTTCTTCTGTTCCTGTGACTTCATGTTATAGGTGTCTGTTTTGGAGATGCACGTTATCTGTGAACAGTGCATTAACTGGGAGTTAATGTATTGATGTGCATTGGTGTGTTTGTCTGTCCATTTGTGTTCTATCTGCAGGAGACGTCTTCACAGTTTGAAGCAGATCTCCACAGTGGCCACCGATCAGTTTGACTCACAAAAAATAGATGGGAGGCAGAATGGAGATGCCTGGTGCCAACCCGGTATTCAAACACATACACACACGCATACATGCACGCTTACACACAGACACACACACACCCACAAATTGTTTGCTAGTTGCAGAGTATGTACAATTACCTTTAAAACTGGTGGGAAACCACATGTTGACTTCATCTCAAACCTCAGGGCTGTTCAGGCCCCAACATGTGTCAAAGGAAACTAGTTTGTCAACATCAGTATCAGTGTCAGTGTTAGGGTTAGGGTAGTCTCGTGAAGGCCAGACTTTGTGATAAACACAAAGTCTTGTCCATAGACTTGCCTAAAGCGGTAAAAAGCCGCCCACTTTGATAAGATGGCGCATTTGATTTACATGCAATATAACCAACCACAGACCGTCTACGGTCGATTCAGAAACAGCGCGACAAGAAGAACAGACCCGTGTGAAACAAATGTGATTTACATAAATGGCACGGCGATCTCCAGTAAAACAGTCCATCGCACCGAAGAAATGTCGTGAACTTCAAAAACTTTCTTAAATCTTAGTCTTGGTCCGAAACACTCATTGTTCTTGATGGATTCACAGCATTCACTAGCTACCGATTAGTTAGCACAACTTGTTTCGTGGCAGACTGATAAAACCCAATGCACCGTGTTGTACCGGAAATACGCACACACTCCTGTGATTGACAGCGCTGCTAGCCAATGAGTTGCTGACTGTCAGTTTCCCGCAGTCCGACCAGTTTATGCAAGCCTATGCATCAGACGCTGCGTATGAAGTGTGTCAAAGCGGCTAAGGCTGAGACTAGGGTTAGGGTACTGCAGCTTCTTATTTTTATATTCTGCGATATTCGTATCTGCACTGGGTTGATGACGGAGAGCATTGCTGAACATTTTAAAACTGTTAGACTAACAAAGCTCCTGCCGTTAGCTCTGAGGTGCTATTTTCTGTCTCCCAGGTAAAGTCCCCTCTGTGTCTAACCTGTGTGGCAGAGATGTGGACTGAGTCACATGACTTGGACTCGAGTCACGAATTTGATGACTTTAGACTTGACTTGACAAAATCGAGACTTGCAACTCGACTTTAACACCAATGACTTGTGACTTCACTTGGACTTGATCCCTTTGACTTGAAAAGACTTGATACCTTCCCCAAACCAAAGATTAAAAATTAGGTGATAAAAAAGTGTTCATTTTCTGAATCAACTCTATGACCTCTTGGTTCTAGAATCAACTAGCCTATTCCATACCTGCCAAGTCTCACGGTTTACCCGTTTTCTTCTGGCTTTGCTAATGTCTCACGGCCGTGAAACGAAAATCTCATGTTTTCCCCCCCCATCCTTCCAACATTTTCTTTCCAACAATAAACTATGAAAGTGTGCATTGTTTATTTGAGACGGCAAGCTTCTCAATCAGACGCATATACTCTTTTAGGCGTGTTTGATAACAATGTACCTATATAGCGTGATAAACATTCGCAGCTCTTTAGCTGTATTCACCCCTTCTTACAGAAAATGGTTGCGTTTGATATTGCGCAACACTTGAGCGCTCTGTTTTTCTCCGCTCAGCACCTGTATGCTCTTTTAAGATTAATAGAATCCCACTCTTGGTAAACTGAATAGAATCTTGACTTATATTTTATAACCGAGATTGCGTATACGCAGCCAAAGATGGACGAAGAGAGGTCAGCAAAACGACCCCGTTACGCAAGTAAAATTTCGCCGCAAAGGGCCGTTACAACTGTTAAAATTAGGTGATCAGTTCGGTTACTGCGCTATATGTCGGCGTCGGCGAGATGTAAAAATTTCAGTATCGGGGGTGTAGGCGACGACCTCAAAATGCAAACTGAACAGTGACAGCAACTACTTCTATTTCCAGGTCACTCCTGAAAATGCAAAAGAACACAGCACTATGCCTAATTAGCAAGTGGAGAGTCAGTTCTGATTTGTTAAGTTCAGGAATGGTAAACACATGTAAAGTACATGGCTGTTTACCAGGGTATGCGTGTAACAGGATGTTGTTTTTAATGTGTTTTAGATTAACGGAGCCCAATGGGGCCCATATACTTGAATGAGCTTATAGTACATTTGGAGTTCATAAGGTGGATGAATAAACACAAATAATATTAACTGACAAAAACATTCAGGGATCTCTCAATAGCAGCAGTTCAACGACAGAAAGGAAACCACCAATTAGTTTCAAGCTAAAAACTAAAATCCATTAACGTTAGATAGCGAACGTTATTGTAACGTTATAGCTAAGTTAGTAAGATACAACAAATAAATATACATTTATAAAAAACATTTAACACTGATATATACATTAATTATACTCCCGAATAACCCTTTAACATTGCATTAATGTTCATGGCCGATTTATGAAGCTTATAATTTGTATTTGTAAAATATATCAAATCTGCTTCAGAACTGTAGGCTACATAACCTACCGGTTATATGGCATTAACGGACTGGGAACATAATTAGCGTCGCAATCACCCTTGGTTACCAGAACCCCAATGCCACCAACCAATAGGACAGCTTACATGTGTAGGCTACAATGATGACTCCCAATAGACACTTTAGAATATACAATATACAGAGAAATGTGCTACAGAAAATAGGTTTGAGAGCGACTCGCCGTTGTGGATAAGCTCCTCGTCGGTGTGAGAGCGACTCGTCGTTCTGGACAAGCTACTCGCTGTTGTGCAGAAGCGCATTGTTGGTGTGAGAGCGACTCGTCGTTGCAAAGAAGCGACTGGTCGGTTTGATATACTGGCTGCGTCCCAATAGTCGAAAAATGCACCCTCCACTACCACCTCCTCTACTCCGTGCCGCAGAAACGAATCTTTGTGTTTTAATCTAATGTTGATAATTACATCTTAATTACGCATTAATGGTTTCATATTTAATGTCTCGATACAAACCGCAATGTCAGGTACCAAAGTTAGCTGTCTCTGGGGGGAGAGAGAGCGGAAGGGAGCAGCGAGGCTGGTTGGGATAGGACACGGAAGTGGTTACACCAATCAGAAATTCTAGGTGGAGGATGGGAAGGGGGAGGAGGTGTCGATATGGATGAAGACAAGGAGTGGAGTGTGCATTACTGATGGGCAGTTCGGCTCTTTTTTCTGAGTCGGCTCTATTCGTACCATTCAGTTTGAAGAGTCGGAGTCGGAGTTGCAATTTTGGTACTTCCGGTTAATACAGAAGAGCCGTTTGAGCCGCATCTTTGAGCCGCATCTTTTTCTTTCAGCGGCGCTACTCGCAAGCTGGAATTAGAAGCTGTTTCAGACAGCAGACCCTAGCTGGTAACAAAGTAGACAAAATAAGTTTGTAAACTAGCCTTGATATTTTATTCAGACCCAAATAATCTGAATGATACTCATTGCTAATATTCTCAATTTACAGTAGCCTACTGTCTCAAGCTAGTTTGCAATCGCAGGTTACGTTTATTTACGACTTTCCCATCTCCGTTTTTTCGATCATAGATTGTAACATTAGATCTTACAGGTAATAATAGACATTGAATGGTTATATTTGTATAGAGCTATTTAATCTATGCTAATATGAATCTTATTTTTTTTATCAGATCCCAGAATCCAGTAGTCTAGGTCTACTGAAAATGAGGTGGATGGAAGACTGTATAAGAGAGATAGCCAGCCAAATTTGACAAACAAGCCAGATATTTATTGTGTGTGTCAGTGTGTGCATATGATGTACAGGAGCCTGTGTCGTTTATTTATTTGGACACCATAGGGTTATTTAAATGTGTTTATTTTAACTGTACTTTATGTATTATATCATACGCAATTGTAGGCTATTTATTCTGTTCACTGTTGTTGTTGGTCAAGAGTTCTAAAATAAAAATGCCACCACTTTAAATAAGTGTTTTCTGTCATTTTTTTGTAGCCTAATCTAGCTGAAAACAATCGCAATATCGCATATTTGGCCTAATTGTTTCATAGTTGACTGGAATTCGGTTGCAATTCTCGCAAAAAGTTTAATAATTTCGTAATATACAGTCGGCGTCTCGGAATATCATTAGACATAGGTGTTGTGACAAATTATAGATTATTCATTATTTATATACAATTATATATCATACTGTAGGACCAACTATATTACATTACATTACATTACATTACTATATTCAAATGTAGTGTTAATATGAATATGTTTTTCTGTGGTAGGATGAATTGCACAAAAGGCCCATATGTGAACAGCAGCACATATTCAAGGCCTCAGATTCAAGAGCAGACAATCACGCCGGAAAAATGAGCTCATTATTTGTATCGGAGTGTGCTCAATGAACAATGGTCCCAAGCTAGGCACCCAATATGAGCTCATCTCGACACCTGTAAATCAAGGACATATACACACACCCACATGCAGGGGAATTGAAGAAAAACTCGCTCTCAGCGGAAACAGCCATATTACAATACACTCCCCAAAATTTCCCATGACGAGCTTTTACTTATCTCAAAAAGTAGGCAATGGACCCATTCATTCACACACACACACACACACACACACACATACATACACACACACACACACACACAGGCAATTAAATGTTCCTAGCCCGTCTGAAGAGATAAGCATGAATTACTCCCTACACATTCTTTGGGGCCTGATTGTCGAGAAGAACATCCAGCACTCTAGCCTTGAAAATGGATGTGTGTGTGCAGTTTGAGGAACTGATAGAATTTATTAAATCCAAAGAAAACATTTATCTTCTATCTTTACAAACATTGGTGTAAAAACTATGTATTGAACTACTATTGTCAAACCGTGACTAGGATGTTTCTGATATGATTAAATACTGGCATTTCATCAAAACTACCATATAAATAAGGGTCATATGTAATGCTTAATTAGGACCGGCAGAGACCGCTGCAGACCATGGAAAAAGTAATCGCCCAGGTAATGGGAGCACCCCAAAAAAAGGGGGGTCGCAATAACATATAAGATGTCAGCTGAACTTCATGGGGTGCCTGTTATGTTTTGCTTCTGTCATTAACGGACCTGTTTTTACGTCCTGTGGGTGAGCATGAAATTGACTGACTTAGACTGGACCGTGTGATTGAGAATGTTTTTAACATATGTATGTTTAGCCGATCAGCCTGGGTATGTATATTCGTGCAAATCTTTTTATAATAAATTACGTTATACCAGACTCTGGAATGTAGTGTCTATTTGGAAGAAAGTTTAAGTAAAGTGTAGTTGAATGGTCCTGACCCCTCCCGACAGGGCGGTGATAGGATTGTTCGATTTATTATACTTCAGTTGGCGAGCCGATCCAGGAGTGAATAATAGTACAGGCTGAGAATGCGCTTGTGTTCACACTGTATCTCAGATCAACAGGCGCCAAGAACAAAGGTAAACAGAACCTTTAATCTGTATTCTGGTAAATCGTTGATCCTCAGAGGCAGTGTGTCCGCATGTGCAAGGGGGCTTGTATGAAAACTCCTCACAAAAGAACCTAAATACAAATTCTGATAGAAAAGAAAAGAAAAGAACCATACAGAGTCTTGTGTAGCGCCAGGCTGATGTAAATGTTGAATGTCTTGTAACTTGTATATATATATTTATATATATATATATATATATATATATATATATATATATAATAAATATTTTATAAAATTGCAGCTGTGTGACTGCATTATGGGAATATTTTATAAAATTGCAGCTGTGTGACTGCATTATGGGAATATTTTATAAAATTGCAGCTGTGTGACTGCATTATGGGAATATTTTATAAAATTGCAGCTGTGTGACTGCATTATGGGAATATTTTATAAAATTGCAGCTGTGTGACTGCATTATGGGAATATTTTATAAAATTGCAGCTGTGTGACTGCATTATGGGAATATTTTATAAAATTGCAGCTGTGTGACTGCATTATGGGAATATTTTATAAAATTGCAGCCGTGTGACTGCATTATGGGAATATTTTATAAAATTGCAGCTGTGTGACTGCATTATGGGAATATTTTATAAAATTGCAGCTGTGTGACTGCATTATGGGAATATTTTAT
The DNA here is from genome assembly GCA_022702515.1 of Ilyophis sp. 1 JC-2022. Classification (NCBI taxonomy): domain Eukaryota; kingdom Metazoa; phylum Chordata; class Actinopteri; order Anguilliformes; family Synaphobranchidae; genus Ilyophis; species Ilyophis sp. 1 JC-2022. Next base: position 81,658,408 of record CM040394.1, read on the forward strand.
AAAATTGCAGCTGTGTGACTGCATTATGGGAATATTTTATAAAATTGCAGCTGTGTGACTGCATTATGGGAATATTTTATAAAATTGCAGCTGTGTGACTGCATTATGGGAATATTTTATAAAATTGCAGCTGTGTGACTGCATTATGGGAATATTTTATAAAATTGCAGCTGTGTGACTGCATTATGGGAATATTTTATAAAATTGCAGCTGTGTGACTGCATTATGGGAATATTTTATAAAATTGCAGCTGTGTGACTGCATTATGGGAATATTTTATAAAATTGCAGCTGTGTGACTGCATTATGGGAATATTTTATAAAATTGCAGCTGTGTGACTGCATTATGGGAATATTTTATAAAATTGCAGCCGTGTGACTGCATTATGGGAATATTTTATAAAATTGCAGCTGTTTGACTGCATTATGGGAATATTTTATAAAATTGCAGCTGTGTGACTGCATTATGGGAATATTTTATAAAATTGCAGCTGTTTGACTGCATTATGGGAATATTTTATAAAATTGCAGCTGTGTGACTGCATTATGGGAATATTTTATAAAATTGCAGCTGTGTGACTGCATTATGGGAATATTTTTAAATCAAGATCAAAGTTTATTTTTTTATTTACCGTGCTGGCCAGAGAATGAATGTGTGTCGACACAAGTATGAGATTACAGCGCTGTGTGGGTTGTGTATGAGCTGTGTTGTGTTTATGTTAAATCAGCTGAGTAGGTTAAAAAGAAAAACCTGTAAATTGTTTGACCCAGAAGAATGTGATTTTAAAAGTGAATGGGAAGCCCAACTCATGGTATATGGTGATCTGATTGAACAAATTATAGTGCGTCCTGTTGGTCGTGGGCAGCCAATACCGATAGCGGAGAGACTGGAAGAACAGACAAGTAAACGGTGCACGCATAAAGTGGTCCAAATACTTTTGGCTTGTTGGGTGAATTTAAATTATAATTATAATAATTTAATTATTATAGGTAAAGGAAAGCTAAAAATACTTGCAGTGCTTTGAACCCTTTACACCTTGAGTGAAACAAGCAGCGAGTTTATTTTGTTAAAATTGCCAGAAACTTCTCTCCTGATTTTATCCCGTAGTTTTCGTTTTGAAGTGGCGTGTAACCTGACTACCAGAATTACCGTAATAGCTCATGTAGGAGAGAACTTAAGAAAAAGAGTTAAATTATGTGCCCAATTATTTTCTGTGTCTCCAGAACTATACTACAATGTATGATATATTTGTAATAGCTTGTGTTATAATCTCAGTGAACTATAAGATTTGTGAAGCTTATGATCAGACGCATTGTAATGAAAACCCGCCTGAAATAGTGTAAAAAGTTGTACATAAATAGTAATAAGTGGAAATTATATCTCATATAAAATTGTGTTCGTATAACGGAATTATAGTAGGCATGCAGGCGCAAGCGTTCTGGTCAGAGAAGTGGCCGTTGTACAATTACAACTGTAAATAAAACGGGAAAATTATTTTCCGAACTGTACGGATAGTACAGATAGATAATTGGTGAAGTTATACGTGAGGGAAACTTGCATAGGATTGTGGCAGAAGTCAAGACAACATAGAAGGAGTGGAAGTGTCATTTTGTAACACAAGTTTGACGATTCGGTAACAATTTGTGGTAAAGAGTTTAACTTTTAAATTCTGTAAATCTAGAGGATTTTGCGTACAGAACGGGTATGCCAATGTGAAAATCCATATATATATATATTAGCAAGCTTTAATTAAAGTAAAATAAATAAAATAAAATGGCTGATGTGGTACAAACAGTAAAATGTATGTCAAGGAAGTACAAATTATGGGCACGGCTCAGATATCAATTGCAAATGATCACCGCCATAATGAAATTAACGCAACCGCTTGTGAAACTTTTCTTTGCGTTATACTTGGCGCAGATGTGTTGTTTGCTACCAAACCCGCAGTTGGTAGATTGTATCACAGATGTGTTCCGCTAGCCCGGGAGCTTGCCAATAGGGGTTTGTGGTGCACATCGCTGGTATATAAAAGTCACGCGTACAGAGTAAACGTGCACCACCTGAATGAGCAGGACGAGTGTGAAGAGAACAAGTGAACTGAATTCTAAATTCGTTTTGTTCATGCTCCCCATAGCAATTGGAACGTTTAATTTAAACCTAAATAAATAAATTCACTTACCACATAACATAGACTACACCTACACAGATGTGCGAGCATGTAGCCTACAGCAGCGACCGCAGAAATAGGCAATGAATAATCAAAGTGTACCGCACCGCAGTAGCCTACATAATTGTCAACCGAATCAGTTACTCTCTGCATACGGGCTACTGCTACAGGCTACTCAGTAGCCTAATAAATTAGCAACAAATTAGTTTCACATTTTAAAAAAAATATAGCCTGCAATCTTACAAAATGATCGAAACCTGTAGCCTACCTGTAGGTCTACTGGCGTCTGACGTCCACCCAGCGGAACGTTACCGAAAGCAAAACGGTTCAAGCATTTCTAATCAAAATCACATAGGCTACTTTAGGCTATGTTGTACATTTTCCATGTAGGCCCATTCTGTGACTATCAAACTAAGAGTTAATGAAAGTCTGCCCGTTATTAAACCATTTCAAATCTGTAATAATGATATTGATTAAATAAAGCACATTTTTGTTTTCTTTTGTATCGAAATAGCACAATAAATGTAGGCTATTTTAAGGAGGCCATGCTATAACCATGTTTTATATAGGCTACACAAATATAACCAATACGTGGCTATACTAGGGTTGCCAACTATCAGAAATTTAAATAAGGGACACCTTAGCGGCCCTCGCGGCACAGGCCAATTTTTTACCTTTTTTTACACCTGCATTACTGCATTATTACTACACTTTAACATATAATATAGGCCTACTTGGTTGTAACAAGTCCTATCCATATACCAGACATGCATCTGTAATAAGCCCATGTACTAAGACACACAAACCTGAATTTGATCAGTTTTATATTTTTGAGGAATACGTGGGAAACATTATCATTCAATAATTTATTTTGTCAGTGCAAAATAACAGTTCTTCAACACTATGTCGAACTTCAATTTAAAGTAAAATAACTACAGTTTCACAGTTTAAAGAACAATATAAAAACATATATAATATAAAACATTTAACATTAGTAGTAGTGCAAACATCTTTGGCCTGTACTTATTCTTCGGAATAAGTCATGCGTGCAAAAATCATCTTTTAACTGTAAACAAAAGAGAGAGAAAAAAAAAAAACTTTTTTATTTATTATTTATTTTTTTTACTTCAAAGGCCATGACTACACTTGTGTAGCCTACCAACAACTACTACAGAACTTGACATCATCTGAACAAAGGAAAAATCAATGAGCTGCTGTGAGCTCTAAAAGACAAAATAAACTGCATTGTCTGTGTACACTGATGCAGAAAATGAAAATGAAAACAAAATCCAGCAGCAGAGCCAATCGCATTGAGGCACAAGGGCCTATCTATCCTAGCAACACTGACAGCAATTCGAGTCATGACCAATGAGCTGAGTGCATTCTCGCACATAGAGTAGCCCACCCTAAAAAGGCAAATATGAATCTAAGTACTACGCGCAGTCAGTATGATTTTTTTTTTTTTTTTTTTTTTTTTGGGGGGGGAATTACACAACATTAATAACAATAAGTCACAGGGGAGGGGGGGGGGGTGGAGAGAGGTGCAGCAATTGCAATCTGCGTTTGAAGGCAGTCAGACTTTCTGCTGTTCTGACCTCCACGGGGAGCTCATTCCACCAGTATGGGGGGGCAGAACACTGCCTGGAAGGCGAGCACCAATGTTTTGAATTTGATGCGAGCCATCACCGGGTCAATGAGCAGGGGGGTGACATGGGAGTGTCGGGGGAGGTTAAAGACCAGGCGCGCTGCTGCGTTCTGGATAAGCTGAAGGGGTCTAATGGCCGAAGCTGGCAGGCCAGCCAGGAGAGAGTTGCAATAGTCCAGGCGAGACAGCACCATTGCTTGGACCAGGAGCTGGGTTGAGTGGGTGGTGAGGAAGGGGCGGATTCTCCTGATGTTGTACAGGAAGAACCTGCATGCCCGGGTTACCGCTGCGATGTTCTCGGAGAGGGACAGCCTGTTGTCCATCACGACTCCGAGGTTCCTGGCACAGGGCGTTGGGGTCAGTGGAGTGTCCCCTAGGGAAATAGAGAGAGAGGTTAAAGCAGGAATGTAGATGAGCTCAGTCTTGCCAGGATTAAGCTTGAGATGGCGGTTGTCCATCCAGCTCTGGATGTCGCTCAGGTAAGCGGAGACGCGGGCTGATACCTGAGTGTCAGAGGGTGAGAAGGAGAGAAAGAGTTGAGTATCGTCAGCATAGCAGTGGTAAGAAAGACCATGAGCAGTGATAACAGGGCCAAGGGATTTGGTGTAGATGGAGAAAAGGAGGGGACCAAGGACTGAGCCCTGGGGGACTCCTGTGGTAAGGGGACGGGGTGCCGATACTTTACCAGCCCAGGCAACCTGGGAGGAGCGTTCCGAGAGGTAGGACTCAATCCAGGCCAGGGCCGAGCCGCGGATCCCCGCTGCAGACAGGGACGACAGGAGGATGGAGTGATCTACGGTGTCGAAGGCGGCAGAGAGGTCTAGAAGTATTAGCACAGAGGAGAGGGAGGCTGCCCGAGCTGCATGAAGCATCTCGCTGACGGAGAGGAGTGCGGTCTCCGTTGAGTGGCCGGGTTTGAAGCCGGACTGGAGGGGGTCTAGCAGGTTGTTCTGGGTGAGGAAAGACGACAGTTGGTTAGAAACAGCGCGTTCGATAGTTTTGGAAAGAAAAGAAAGAAGGGATACCGGTCTGTAGTTTTGGATGTTGGAGGGGTCCAGCGTAGGTTTTTTCAGGATCGGGGTGATGTGGGCTCTTTTGAAGGATGAGGGGAAACAGCCAGAGGTCAGGGAGGAGTTCACCAGGGAGGTCACAAACGGGAGGATATCTGGGGTGATTGCCTGGAGGAGAGATGAAGGGATAGGGTCGAGGGCACAAGTAGTGGGGCGATGGGAGAGTAGGAGATGGGACACATCAGTCTGAGAAAGGGGAGAAAAGGTGGAGAAGCAGGGGGGGGACACAGAAGGGGTAGAGAGAGAAAGAGAGTGGGAAACAGTGTCTGTGAGGGGAGGGGGAGTGGGGCTGAAGGAGCTGCGGATGTCTGCGATCTTCTTATCGAAGGAATCTGCAAAGTCGTCTGCAGTGAACGAGGAGTGAGGAGCAGGAGGGGGTTTGCTGAGGAGGGAGGAGACGATAGAGAACAGTTGACGGGGGTTAGAACTGTGTTTGCAAATTTTTGTGTGATAGTAGGATACCTTGGCGGCGGTGACTGCTGTAGAGAACGCCGCTAGGAGAGTCTGGTAGGAAGAGAGGTCTGATGCGTCTCTGGATTTTCTCCACATCCTCTCAGCTGCGCGGAGACCGGCCCTTGAGGTGCGCAGGGCATCGGACATCCATGGGCAGGGAGGAGATGGGCGTGTGGGCCTAGAGACAAGAGGGCAGAGAGTGTTTAGTGATGTGGAGAGAGCTGTCAGCAGGGTGTCAGATGCAGAGTCGATAGAGAGTTGAGAGAAGGGTTTGAGAGGGGGGAGGGAAGAAGTGACACAGGGAGCAAGAGAGGAGGGCGAGAGGGAGCAGAGGTTATGGCGGGCAGAGACAGTGGGGGTGTGGGGAGGAGAGGGACGGTGTGGAACAAGTGGAAGAGAGAAGGAAATGAAGTGATGATCAGAGGTATGCAGAGGGGTAACAGTGAGATCAGAGCAGGGGCTGTTCCTCTGGAAGACCAGGTCTAGGAGGTTGCCAGCCTTGTGGGTGGGGGGGGGGAGGGTTGGAGGGTGAGGTCAAAGGAGCGGAGAAGTGGTAGGAAGGCTGCAGACTGGGAGGCGTCTAGATGGATGTTGAAGTCTCCCAGGAGGATCAGCGGGATGCCGTCCTCTGGGAAAAAACCGATCAGGGTGGCAAGCTCGTCGAGGAAGCACCCCAGGGGACCTGGAGGGCGGTAAACAACTATAATGTACAGGTTAATAGAGTGGTTGATAAACACAGAGTGGTATTCAAAGCTTGTAATGGATAGATCAGAGAGGGGGAAAACAGAGAAAGACCATGAGGGGGAGAGTAGCAAACCAGTACCACCTCCGCGACCAGACGGCCGGGGGGTGTGAGAGAAGGAGAAGGAGGAGGAGAGGGCAGCGGGAGTTGCCGTGTTGTCTGGCGTGATCCAGGTTTCAGTGAGGGCGAGAAACTGGAGAGACAGGAAGGAGGCATAGCCGGAGATGAAGTCTGCTTTCCGTGTGGCAGACTGGCAGTTCCAGAGCCCCCCTGCGACGGTGAAGTTCTCGCAGGGAGTCAGTGAGGGGTAGCGGAGGTTGGAAGGGTTGCGTCGCCGTGAAGAGCCACGTCGTTGGAAGCGGGTTCTGAATGGAAGAGAGCAGACGGGGATGGGGAGAACACACATGGAACACACACACAAACTGGGACGGACACAAGTCTTTTTGAAGTGCACACAGCTGATTGCAGAAGACTAACAGCTGAGTGAGACACTTCGCGAGCATGGATCAATTATTATTTCCTATCAAAAAGCACAATACTCCGAAACTAGCAGTTTATCCGATCTAACGAGCTGAAAAAGCCAATCGCAGAACAAACACAACCTAGTAATGCAATTGCTTTGATCAGTGTTCAATGAGGTAAAGTTAAAACCACGCAAACAGCAAACAGCCTATAGAACACTTAAAATCAGTGTTCAACGAGTTCTAATTAAAACCACGCAATCAGCAGACAGCGCCAAAAACACTTAAAATCGATACAACCTTACGCGGGACGGTTCAAAACAGGTCTTGCTCTACAGGAAGAAATATGCACTCTGAAAAAGTCAGTGAAGCCTCGATCTATATAGTTGTCGCTCAGACACAAGTCTTTTTGAAGTGCGCACAGCTGATTGCAGAAGACTAACAGCTGAGTGAGACACTTCGCGAGCACGGATCAATTATTATTTCCTATCAAAAAGCACAATACTCCGAAACTAGCAGTTTATCCGATCTAACGAGCTGAAAAAGCCAATCGCAGAACAAACACAACCTAGTAATGCAATTGCTTTGATCAGTGTTCAATGAGGTAAAGTTAAAACCACGCAAACAGCAAACAGCCTATAGAACACTTAAAATCAGTGTTCAACGAGTTCTAATTAAAACCACGCAATCAGCAGACAGCGCCAAAAACACTTAAAATCGATACAACCTTACGCGGGACGGTTCAAAACAGGTCTTGCTCTACAGGAAGAAATATGCACTCTGAAAAAGTCAGTGAAGCCTCGATCTATATAGTTGTCGCTCAGACACAAGTCTTTTTGAAGTGCGCACAGCTGATTGCAGAAGACTAACAGCTGAGTGAGACACTTCGCGAGCACGGATCAATTATTATTTCCTATCAAAAAGCACAATACTCCGAAACTAGCAGTTTATCCGATCTAACGAGCTGAAAAAGCCAATCGCAGAACAAACACAACCTAGTAATGCAATTGCTTTGATCAGTATAATTGAAATTTTGATTTCTTCTATATCAGACAAGAAATATGTATAGTAATGTTTTCTTTACCTTGACATGTTTCGACGGAAACTTCCGTCTTCCTCAGAAGTGTCACCTGATGGTAGTGTGACGTGTCATTATCAGCTGATGTTACTGAGGCGTGACCGCACTGTCAGTTTTGACAGAGCGGTCACGCCTCCTGCTGTCTGGTCGCTCCTTTAGGACGGTGCTCCAGGTATGAGACAGCATGTACGCCCCCTCGTCCCGGTTCATCGTCCTTTGGGCTCGCTTCCGGATTTCAATCGCTTCCATGATCCGGTCACATACAACTTATCAAAAGCACTCGCAGAAATATTAAAACCTCTCTTAGGCCAAACAGATCAGCACTGTAAAAACTCAAAACAACTAGCACAAGAACTCAAAAACGTTAAAGTACAATCTGATGAAATATTAATATCACATGATGTCATATCACTATTCACAAAAACACCAGTGGAGGCAACATTAATAATAGTACAGGACCGCATCAAAGCAGACAAAACTCTCAAAAGACGCACAAATCTAACAGTTAAAGACATTTCACAACTACTACAGTTTATTGCCACATCCACCTATTTTCGGTTCCGGGAAAAAATATACCGCCAAAAAGAAGGCTTCGCCATGGGAGATCCACTGTCTGCCATAATGTGCGGCTTCTTTATGGAAGATCTGGAAACGGCGGCCATAACATCAGCACCTGAACCATACCGACCAACGTTATGGAAGAGGTATGTGGACGACATTTTAGAAAAGGTTAAGTCAGGACACACACAGGAGCTTACAGACCACTTAAACACCATGGACAACACCGGAAAAATAAAATTCACACACGAGGAAGAAACAGAAAAATCCATAGCGTTTCTGGACATAAAAATACACCACACAGACGACGGGGACATAAAGATAAAAATACACAGGAAACCTACACATACAGACCAGTATTTATTATGGACATCAGAACACCCCACAACACACAAATTATCAGTGATTAGAACGTTATATGAACGCGCCAGTATTATAACGGAGGAAGAAGACAGAAAACAGGAGGAAAAACACATACAGGATGCACTAAAGAAATGCCAATATCCAAAATGGGCAATAGATAAAGGAATAAGACAGGTTAAAAAGAAAGAAAACACACAGGAAGGCAAAAAGAAACACAAAAACAAAACAGAAAACAGAGGCGCAGTGACACTACCTTACATCAGAGGGGTCACCGAACGCATACAAAGGGTCATGAAAAAATATCACATCAATACACCGGTCAAACCACACACCAAACTGAGACAGCTTTTAGTACATCCGAAGGACAAAATTGAACAAAACAAAAAATGCAATGTCATATATGAAATACCATGCCTTTCGTGCAATAAAATATACATTGGAGAAACAGGAAGATGCTTCAGCACACGGCAAAAAGAACACAAAAAGGAATGTGAAAAAGAAACAGAGAAAAGACAGACGAGATCAATAAAAGATAAGGCACAACAAGAGAACCTTAAATCAGCCATCACGGATCATTGCAAAAGGGAAAACCACATTATGGACTGGGACAAGGCCAAAGTCATCCGCACCGAGGACAACAGATATCAACGCTGGATCATGGAAGCGATTGAAATCCGGAAGCGAGCCCAAAGGACGATGAACCGGGACGAGGGGGCGTACATGCTGTCTCATACCTGGAGCACCGTCCTAAAGGAGCGACCAGACAGCAGGAGGCGTGACCGCTCTGTCAAAACTGACAGTGCGGTCACGCCTCAGTAACATCAGCTGATAATGACACGTCACACTACCATCAGGTGACACTTCTGAGGAAGACGGAAGTTTCCGTCGAAACATGTCAAGGTAAAGAAAACATTACTATACATATTTCTTGTCTGATATAGAAGAAATCAAAATTTCAATTATAAACATTAGAGACATAATGAATCTCATTGGACTATGGACTGCTTTGATCAGTGTTCAATGAGGTAAAGTTAAAACCACGCAAACAGCAAACAGCCTATAGAACACTTAAAATCAGTGTTCAACGAGTTCTAATTAAAACCACGCAATCAGCAGACAGCGCCAAAAACACTTAAAATCGATACAACCTTACGCGGGACGGTTCAAAACAGGTCTTGCTCTACAGGAAGAAATATGCACTCTGAAAAAGTCTTGACTTTGTTTTGACTCAAGCCAGGAAAACTGGCTATGAGGTGATTTTATCTGCACCAGACATTACGATTCAGCAGTGCACAATCATTAATCCAGCAACAGGAATGGTGTTACCCAATGATAGCACTCCTCATGACTGTGTTGTCAGAACACAGACTTTTCTTAAAGCACGTGATGACCTACACAACACGCCAATGTGTGCAAACCTTACATTGTTTGTAGATGGGTCCTGTTTCAGGGATGAGAACGGAAATCATGCTGGATTTGGAGTAGTCCAGCTAAGTGCGGATGGTACAGGAACTCCAATGATAATTCCAGGGGTGAATTATCACTGCCGGTGACAAAGTACTGTGTGACTAACTGAAATTGTCAGGTTTCTCTGCAGATATTGGGCCCAAGAAGACAGACGCACACAACCTCGAGCAACTAAAAACAGATAACACCACAGAAATATAAAAGTGTAAGGATGCGCATGGGCAGGACCATTGCGCAAGGGGGGAAGTGGTGATGTATAATAATTTGGAAAGTATCAGTTTTTCCCCAATAGGGCACAATCGACCATAGGAGGGCCCATGCCGTTTGTACGAGGTCCGTACAATGGACCCCGCGTGAACAGCTCGAATGGGAACTGGCAACCTATGTGCAACACTTAACCAGAATATGCAAGATTATTTTCCAACAGGGGAAAAGGACAGACGACATTTCCTTGGGGCTTAGGTGGAATACGCCCGGGGATTGGGTGTATATTAAAGTCATCAAAAGAAGGTGGAGTGAACGCATGAGGGACCATACAAGGTGGTTCTGACAACTTCTACTGCAACGAAGTGTGAAGGTAAAGCTGTGTGGTTCTACCTTAATCACTGCTTTAGAATGAAAGCGCCAGTACGCGCACAGGGCACGGTTGTAGAGAATTTAAGGGAAATAATGGAGAGGCAGAATGAGGAAGGTGCACCTTCAGGAAGTAGGAAAAGTGAGGAAGCAAGGGAGACGTACAGGTCAAAAGGGGGTGGGATGTTTTGTTGTGACTGTCGTTTAAACAGGATCCGACGAGTATCGAGATCAATACGGGAGACCCGGGAATGCTGTAGGCAGTCCGCTTGACTGCCCGTTTGGAAACCCACTCTACGGACAGGGCATTAGCGCGGGAAGAAGTGGATGAGAATTCTGTAAGCATCACCCGCAGGCTGCCCAACAGGTGAATGCTGGAACAGCTACACAAAACACATATGGTGCCTCACTGATGAAGACTGTACGGCGCCTTGCTGCCTGAAGAAAAGCGGAGCCAGATCACTGTGCATCGAATGTGCTAGCAACCTCTCCACAGTGATGACCCTTTACGGTGTGCATAGCACCTGGGTTGAAGAACACTAACACTGAATATACACACACATGAAGAAAGAATTACACAACCAGGAGCTATGTGCTCCCTCATCAATGGCAGATAGAGAGAATACACACACATAGAAGTGTTACATAATCTGCCAAAGAAAGACCGTGGCTGAGTGATGTGCTAGTAACCTCTCCTCTGTCCATTGGTCCGACGTTGAGGCTACTTGGACCAAAGAAGAAGAAGCCAACATAATTTTGCGGTAAAAGTATCGTATGTTAGTCGATTAGGCAGGGGATTAGGCACCCCGAACCTAGTCGACAACAGGCGGCGGCGGAACTGCAAAGTTCCGAGGGCACGTTAAAAACTAACTATAGTGCAGGGGAGAAGACTGAAGGCCTCCGTGTCTGATGAAGTATGAATGGACATACTGCCGTGGTACCGTCTAGTCGGCGTGGCTGTCGCATGTAAGTGTGCAGGCAGTACGTGGTACGTGGATGACAGTCCACACCTAGCAGAGGGGCGTAAGAGACGACCTCTGTGAACAAGCAAGGCTGGTGAAAACGGTCAAAGTTTCTATACCCATAGCAAGGTGGGATAGGGATCAGACCGTCGGTTCCTAACCGGGTGGTTAACAGCTACTACGGGGTCCTGATTAGATGCAGGACTGGGATCGCTATCGACTGGGTCACCGGCCGGTCGGATCGCAGAGAGCAATAAGACCATGAGAGATGGCCGCCGCATCCGGCTCAATGTACAGTCAAGCCACTATAAGCTGAAACCGAATGTACAGTTAGTAAGCGAGTAGTGCTTTCTGTGATCAGTGTTTTTGAAAAGAAATCATTGGGAAGCAGAAAGGCTGAAATGTCCTTTCACTCAGAGGAGTCTGAGGAAAGGAATTCAGCGGAAAGGGATCCAGCCTGGAGCTGCGCCCCAGAGAGAGGGAGGCTCGAAGGATCAAAGTGTAAATGTTTTGTACTACCATTACTGATTGAGCACTAAAACCCAGGGCTGAGCTAGATATAACTGCACTTATGGTAGTAAAATAATATTTTAATGTATGTATGTACTCAGACAAGAATCAGACCACACTGACTCTCGTTGAAAAAATAGGGCCGTGATTTGCCTCATCACCATGGGTCAGGAAAATGTGGGTATCAAAGAACACACTTCTGTCAAAAGCAAACAAAGACTGAAGTTCCTGTGGAGGGGGACCACAGAACGCATGTGATGGGGGACATGCCTAAGCAAACCGCAGTGGATTACCCACAAGTACTGGTCAGTGGCGTTTGGGCAAATCGATTTTACAACGGCAACATTTAAGCGGCAGGAGGGGTGCCTGCTGAATTGATTAGGTCTCAGCGAGTCAATGAGGTCTGAATCAACTATAATGGAAAATGTGTAATCAAAATCAGTACGATCTTAAATCAAAGTGAAAATTTATGTTCTGTGTACCTATGCTAAACAAGCGCTAGATCAGTCAAAAGCGGCGGTCAGGCATCGAGGACTACTGGCTGCGAGAACGTTGGTCTCAATTAGCTGTTTAGAACTAAGTGAAAAATTGTTTTGAATTCATATGTATAAATTAATGACTAATCTGGAAATGAGCCTATGGAGGCTCAAAGGAGGGAATGTTGTGACAAATTATAGATTATTCATTATTTATATACAATTATATATCATACTGTAGGACCAACTATATTCAAATGTAGTGTTAATATGAATATGTTTTTCTGTGGTAGGATGAATTGCACAAAAGGCCCATATTGTGACAGCCAGGCGGATAAGGACCCAAATGCACGACGGGATAGGTTTGAAAATAATACTTTATTTTCAGTAGGCTATACAACAGTTCGCTGTGGAGCCCACGACGAACTGGAATGCAAGACAGGCGAATAAATCCAGGGGAAGTCTTGCCAGGAATCAAGCAAGGATCATGTAGAGGTAGCGTCTGGATCCACACTGGAAGTCAAGGCGTGTGGCATCCAGATCGAGGAATGAGCCAGGGTCGAAGCTATAACAAGCACAGTTGTAGACGCGACAAAGAACACAATAATCTGACAAGGAATCACAGGAACAGCACGGTAATATAGCTAGTGTCATCAGAGCTGATAAACTGCAGCTTGCGGGAAATGCGTGCGAGATCAATGAACTGATTGAACAATTAGCAAAACACGTGAGGAATGCGGTGAAAGCAATTAGATGTGAATTGTGTCATTACGATGTGGTGCAAGTGGTAATTGTGCAATGTAGACACAATTAGGTAATGAACGCCGACATGACACACTCAGGGTCAGGGTAAACAGAGGATAACACCAAGGAAGGGAAGGGGAGCAGGAGCGGATCGTAACACATATGTGAACAGCAGCACATATTCAAGGCCTCAGATTCAAGAGCAGACAATCACGCCGGAAAAATGAGCTCATTATTTATATCGGAGTGTGCTCAATGAACAATGGTCCCAAGCTAGGCACCCAATATGAGCTCATCTCGACACCTGTAAATCAAGGACATATACACACACCCACATGCAGGGGAATTGAAGAAAAACTCGCTCTCAGCGGAAACAGCCATATTGCAATACACTCCCCAAAATTTCCCATGACGAGCTTTTAGTTATCTCAAAAAGTAGGCAATGGACCCATTCATTCACACACACACACACACACACACACACACACACACACACACACAGGCAATTAAATGTTCCTAGCCCGTCTGAAGAGATAAGCATGAATTACTCCCTACACATGTTCACATGTTTCTGATATGATTAAATACTGGCATTTCATCAAAACTACCATATAAATAAGGGTCATATGTAATGCTTAATTAGGACCGGCAGAGACTGCTGCAGACCATGGAAAAAGTAATCGCCCAGGTAATGGGAGCACCCCAAAAAAAGGGGGGTCGCAATAACATATAAGATGTCAGCTGAACTTCATGGGGTGCCTGTTATGTTTTGCTTCTGTCATTAACGGACCTGTTTTTACGTCCTGTGGGTGAGCATGAAATTGACTGACTTAGACTGGACCGTGTGATTGAGAATGTTTTTAACATATGTATGTTTAGCCGATCAGCCTGGGTATGTATATTCGTGCAAATCTTTTTATAATAAATTACGTTATACCAGACTCTGGAATGTAGTGTCTATTTGGAAGAAAGTTTAAGTAAAGTGTAGTTGAATGGTCCTGACCCCTCCCGACAGGGCGGTGATAGGATTGTTCGATTTATTATACTTCATAGGCTAACATAATTCCTTTGTCAATAGGGTTTCCGTTTGAATCACGCTGAGTAGTAAACCCGATAGCTTAATGGTGTACTTCATTTTGCCCTTTGTTAAAACCACAGAACTCTATAAGAACAGTTATGTGGTTAAAACTCGAAAATTACTTCGGTTTGTGTCACGGCTCTGGTTCCGGCTCTGTCTGGAGCCGTGGAATATTGCTACGGCTCATGGCTCTTAAATTGAGTCGAGTTGATTTCGTGTTGATCAGTTGGGTAGTATAGCTACTGTAGCTACATGTCTTTCTTTTAACCATTAGTAGTCATAATAACTTTGGAATGAGCTGGGGCGATTATTAACTTCACAAAAGTGTGTGCAATATTGTTAGATCAAATTAAAATGTATTCTTACGTAGGTTCTAATTTAGCCATCAGAAACTGCGCGCCGCGCATTAACCAGTGCTGAATGTCTCGGGGGAGTGTCTCCCGGCTGTAGTAGAAAGCAGGCAGAGTCAGAGCCAGAGCTAAGAGCCAGAGCCAGAGCCGAGAGCCGAGAGCCAGAGCCGAGAACCGAGAGCCGAGAGCCAGAGCCGTGGGTTAGCACGATTCACTCGAAATGGCGAGTCGACTCAGACTCGTTCAAAAATACCGATTCGTTCGCGAACTGCACATCACTAGTGTGCATGGTAACTAAGGCTAGTAGAAAACGTAGGGAAAGGAACGAGAGTGGCAGCGAAGATAGACAAAATAAGGAACCACGTCTGAAAGAAAGGCGGACGGATGACAGAGAGTGGTTTCAAATTATATTTAAGTTTAAAACAACTGGAGGTGGGCCAAACAGGCTTAACCCATTAAAACTAACCGATACATCGCGCTCGGAGATTTGGGATATCCTCTATGCAAGATCAATGGCAAATGGCAATCTGATCGTCTATTGTAAAACAGGTGCACAGAAAGAAAAAGAAAGTTGGATTAAGTCGGTTGGGGACATGGCCTGTAGAGATGTATGCGCCTGGAGAAAGGAAAGGGGTTAAAGGAATAATTTACTGGGTATCTATATCGTGCAGGATCTAAGGAAAAATATAAAGGGAGGACGGGTGGCGGACGCTATCCGGTTTCAAAGTTTTAGGGATGGGAAGAAAAGTGACAGTACAGCAGTACTATTAACTTTTGAGGAAGAGCAACTCCCTGACAGAGTAAGCTTAGGATATTTGAGTTTCCCGGTCAAAACATACGTCAGACCGCCGCTTCGGTGTTACAACTGCCAGAGGTACGGACACATTGCAGCAGTGTGTAGAGGGCAAAGAAGGTGCGGGAAGTGTGGAGGAGATCATGAGTATGGTAAATGCGGAGATAAGGTACCGATGGTGTGTTTTAATTGGGGGGGAAATCACAGTGCGGCTTTTCGGGGGTGTGTCCAATACATAAAAGCACAGCAAGTTCAGCGCCTCAGGGCTACAAAAAAAATTATCGTTTGCAGAAGCAGCCAAGTGGGTGGGACGTGCTGAATTTCAAGAATAGCCAAGCTCGATGGTAGGAACACAGATGCCAGCGCGAGTACAAGTACCTGTAGTGCAGACCGACTCTATATTGATTAATATGGTAGATTACCGTGTGTTTTTAGTCGATGTAATGCACCGTGCTAAAATAGCCAAAACCAGATCTGATTTAATCCAGTTTGTGGCTAGGGCGGCAGAGCGGCATCTAAAAATTTACGATGTTTCCCCAGAATCTATATTTAACGCTCTGAAGAAGGCAGAGGTACAGCTGGCTTCTCAGAGGAGCGGGGGTAGGAGAAGTAGTAAATTATGTTTTATTCGATTTTACAATGGAATGCGAGGAGTCTAATAGGGAATGGGCAAGAATGAAATAAATTTGTGTCTAAATTTGAAACCAAGCCTGAGATTATTTGTGTGCAAGAAACTTGGCTAAAACCGTGTCTGGATTTTATTTTATTATACCAGGGTATGTATCTATTCGCGAAGATAGGATAGAAAGATCAGGGGGAGGGTTCATGACGTTCTTTCAGATGCGCATTCAGTACCCCAAAGTGAAGGTTGAAGTGGATTTGGAGTGTGTGGTAGGGGAAGTGTGGAGCAACACGGGTAGATGTACAATTATAAATGTCTATAACCCTTGTGCATCTCTTAGTTTGGCAGAACTGGAACGGTTAGTTGGAGGGTTAAGGAGACCTGTTTTATGGGTGGGGGATTTTAATGCACATAATACATTGTGGGGGAGCACAAGGGTGGATGCAAATGGTAGGGTGGTGGAGGAGTGCATGGAGATATTAGATCTAATATGTCTAAATGATGGGCGGGTGACACACTTTCATGCTGGAAGCAGCACAGAATCATGCATAGTCTTAACTATAGCGTCTGCAGAGTTAGCTGGCAAAGGGGAGTGGGAGGTGCTACGGTAATGTAGTATGGGGAGTGATCACTTCCCAATTGTAATAAGAGTTAGTGGGCAGCTGGTGGCTGAGAAGGAGCACAGGGTTAGACCTTTTCATTTTAATAAAGCCAATTGGAGTATGTTTGAGGAGGAATGTGTTAAGGGTCTGTATAAGGTATAAGACTCTTCTGTGGAAAAATGGAATGATGCAATATGTTCAGTCATCTTCCAGGCAGCATCTCTGGCTATCCTAAGGAAGGGGAGCCTGAAACCAAAGAAAATGGTCCCATAGTGGAATCTCGACTGTGACAAGGCAATAAGAGATAGGAATAAGGCACATCGGGAGCTAAGGCGGTATCCTGTGATGAACAACTTAATCCAGTACAAAAAGATGAAGGCCTTGGCTAGACGGGTCCTCAAGGGAGCAAAGCGTGACTGTTGGAGAGCATACTGCGGGACACTTGGGGGGGGGGGGGGGGGTACTTCAGTGAATGAGGTATGGAAAACTGTCAAAAGGATGAATGGGATTTACAGAAGGATGGTAAAGCCAGTATTAGAGGTGGGACAGGTGGTGGCACAGACGAGTCAGGAGAAGGCTGACCTCCTAGCAGAAATGTTTAGGGCAGTGCATAGTGCAGATAACGTCAGTGCTGACAGTCGCAGGATGAGAAATTACCTTTTAGAGAAAGATCAGGAATGTTTGGCACAGCAGGAGGTAGGTCAGGAAAGTATGAATGCGTAAAATGTTTTCTTTAGCATGGAGGAGTTACATAAAGCAATAACTGAGGGAGGATATATGGCTCCTGGCAAAGATGGGCTGTCCTATGAACTGTTACGACATCTAGATGAGGTGGTATTGAATGAGGTGCTGAGCATGTTTAATACTGTTTGGGAGAAGGGGACCTTGCCCCTGGCCTGGAAGCATGCTATTGTCGTACCAGTCAAGAAACCTTGGAAGGAGGCTGTCACGAATCTACTGTCATGTCACGTTTTATTTTATTGTCTTTGTTAGATTTCTTGTTTATGTCACGTATTGTGTTTAGTCTAGTCACGCCACGTTTTATGTTTTATTCTTGTTACGTTTCATTTTTATGTCATGTCACGTTTCATGTTTGGTTATTGTTACGATTTATTTTCTAGTCTTGTCATGTCACGTTTTATATTTGATTCATGTTCCATTTCCCGTTCATTGTTTAAGCATACACATTTCCGTGTTTTCCGCAGCCTTGCGTTCATGCTGTTTCTCTATCTCTCTTGCTGTCGCTCACACTTCCCTAATTGTTTAATTCTGCCGTGTCTAGTTTACTAATCTACTAACCTTAGATCAGGATTGGGTAATACTAACTCTCTAACCATGTGTTCATGTTTACCTTACATTTCTCGTGCATGTCATTTACTAATTTATTAACGCTAGGTCAGGATAGGTTTATTACTAACGAGTACTAATTATCTTGTTACCTTGTCAGCATTCCACACCTGATTTCCATTCGCATGCTGCTCTCAAGCTAAGTGTCTGCACCTGTCTACACCTGCATTTAAGCTCAGTGTTCATGTCTGTTAGTTGTGTAATTGTTGCCCCTGTTTATCGGTACACTATTGAGCGGGTTTTTCAAGCCTGTCTTTTGTCTATGATCCAAGCCTGCTTTTGACCATTGTTACTGACCTCTGTTTTGTTACCACTGCCTGCCTGTACCACAAGTTTTTGCCTGCTGTCTTTTTGTAAATGGTAAATGGTAAATGGACTGCACTTATATAGCGCCTTTATCCAAAGCGCTTTACAATGGCCTCTCACTCACCCGTTCACACACACATTCACACACCAATGGCGGCAGCTGCCATGCAAGGTGCTAGCCTGCTCATTGGGAGCAATTTGGGGTTCAGTGTCTTGCCCAAGGACACTTCGACATGTGGACAGGAGGAGCCGGGGATCGAACCGCCAACCCTGCGATCAGCGGACGCCCCGTTCTACCTCCTGAGCCACAGCCGCCCCTTTGTACTTTTGTCCCGCGGAGCGGACTTTGGTCTTGACTCTTGCCTTGCCTTGCCTTCGACCCAGAGCCTGCCTAACCTCTGCCTGTACTTCTGCCCCGCTGACAGCTACTCTGGTTACTGGACTTTTGCATGGTGTACCGATTCCGAGACTGCCTTCTCCTTCGATACTGTACATTGGTTTTGACTGGATTTTTGTGTATGAACTTTGCTTGTTTTTTGACCACGCTCTTTGGACATTCCTCTAATAAAGCCCTGACGGGACTATCGTACCACTGTTTCTGAGTCGTGCATTTTGGGTCCAACCCTCACGCACCCGTCTCAGAGGCGTCCAATCCAGCATCTTACTACATTGGACTATTCCATGATGAGCCGTCTGCGGAAATGATTCAGTAGCCAATTCGTGTTTCAGCTCGGCGCGATTATTAAAAAGTGAAAATGAAGCGAAGCTGCCCAAGCGGTCCTGAGAAAAGGAGGAAGCAGGAGGAAAGTAAAAAGTTTATGGCAAAACTACCAAAGCTAACTACATTTTTCACGGCGGCTAATAGTAGTACAGATGCCACAAATGAAGAGCAGAGTCAGTCTGAGACTGCTAGCACTAGCACTAGTGTTGTTAGCATTGCTAATGCTAGCGAAGAGGAGCTAACGTTACTAGGGATGTGCGCGTTTAGTCGACTAGCCGATTAAACGTTGCTACCCTCGCTAGTCGGCACCAGAAATACTATTCGGTTAAACTTACTATTTTATTCACGTACACATTTAAATTACATATTGACATAATTTGCACTGAAATTTCATGTTTTCCTGGTCAAATGTTGCTTTATAAAAAAACAAGAATCCGTTACTAATGTTAACAACGCCGGATTAAAAAAAATAATTTAAAAAAACAAAACGCATTAGCCTGCTCGGCCTGCAAGTTAAACCAGCGAGGTGGAAAGAGTAAGTAGGCCTATCGCGTTGTTGAATAACCCAATAAAACGAATCTAATGTCACGTCGATCAGTCGGCCTAATTGTTATTTTTTTGTGTTCCTATTATTGGTAGCTTTTCTGATGACCGATTATTATTTTTTACTGTATTTGCTATGCGATCGCGTTCACCAAATGAAAATGCCGTTGTAATAATCAGGCACGTTTCCTAAAAATGTTTTGTTACGTTGAATATTGTTTTCAATAAATGTTATTTGTTAACTTTTATTGAATGAGTTGTTGTCATGTTTTGTAGGATAACGTTCATAATGCAAGACGCAAAGTGCCACACATTTCAGCGGCATTTAAAATACGATTTGGTTATTGAAGAATGTGATTAACGGTTTCAAATGTCAGGGAAATTAGTCGTTAGGAACATCCCTAAACGTTACCCATTGCTGCTGCTGGCAGTGCCAACCTAGATTGCTCCAGCAGCAATGATGATGATGATACATGCATCACAACTGATCTTTCTTAGATAAATAAGGATTGAAAAGGAGGGAGAGCAAGGGATGTGTGAGGGCCCCATGCCTGTGTTTGCCTTGGGCCCCAAAATGACTAAGTCCGCCACTGGCATTATATGCTATCAACATGTCGAAAAGACCAAAGCTGTCCGGTGCTCAGGGAAGGAAAACAAGGAAAGAAGAGGAGGAACAACGTGAAAAGGGCAGTGGTACAGTAGCGTTAATGTGATGAAATGAATTGTCTAGTGCTCTCTGACTTTAGGCGCATTCTGCCCCGGTACCGGGGGCGCTTGGGTTGAAGAGGATAGTGCCAGATAACTTAAGTTAGCTAGCTAATATTACTGTAGCCGAGCCGAGCGTTACATTAGCTAGTCAGTAGTCACTCACACACACACATCAGCTCTCTCAGTCACTCTGCACCTTCTTGCTAGCTAGCTGGACAGCGGCAAGAGAATGGTCGCCTCATCTTGAAAAATACATAGACTATGCGTGCATAACAGTAGCCTACATAAAATAAAAGTAGGCTACATAACAACTAATAAAAATAAGAGAACTGTAGTACCAGTCATCATCAGGGAAATTAGGTCTATTCAGCAGGTGTTAGTCCTGTGTCATACTGTAGGCTACATTTTTATTGACATCTGGTTACCCTGTAATCAAAATGCTATTCCTTTTCATCTCCTTTATAATTAATTGTTGTAGTAAGCCTTTGGTTTGTTGTGTTACAGTTCATAATCTCTAAAGTTAGTTTATATAGTTAGTTACATTAGTGTTTTAAAGTGCATATCATTAATGTTAATGCCAAATAAGCTTTCCCATTATGCTATATTAGTATTACACTGCAGTTTACTGCTTTTTTTGGACTGTAAATGTAAATCTACATTTCATTGGAATGACAATAATGTTTAATTAAATTTCCATTAGTATGCATGTCCATCTTATGTACAGTATAGCAGACATGCATCTTTTTAAGTTTTTCATCTTTATTCTTGTAAAAAAAATAAAAAATAATAATTACAAATAGACTAACACCCAATGGTCATACACTCTTCTTCTATATTTTACCTTACTTTATTTATGGCAGTAGGCTACTGGTTTCCTTAATATATATATTAAAGATAATATATTGTAAATATCTATAATAATAATGTCACTTGTTCACTGTTTTGATGTTAACTGTTTGATTTTGTGGGTTATTTTCAGTAAAAGAAAAATGTGAAAACAAAAGTGTGAGTGCATGTTGTTGGTAGTGAATAAACTGTGATGCAAGGGGGCGCCAGATAAAATCCTGCCTAGGGCAGCCAATTGGTTAGAGCCGGCCCTGCTAGCACCTCACTTAGATTTTTTTTGGTGTGCATTGGCCTACCTCAGGATTTTTTTTTGGTATCTATTAGTGAAGAGAGTGGGACAGAAAATGGAGGAATTAGTTAGTGTGGTATGAGAGGGGAGGGATTTCATTGAAACCCTTTGAATGAAAAGACTTACTGAAATTTATTTAGTTGGAAAATAAGATAAAATGCCGTTTCTGTGTTTGCACTACTTGCTTTTTTATTCTTAAGTTCAGTCACACTTGTTTTGATGTGCTTTTGACTAAAATATTGTAATTGGCCTATATGACAGGAATAACTTGTGTGTCTAGAGGAGCCACGCCCTACCCATTTGATGCTGTGGCACACTGTCGCGTTTTGTCACCCATCTGTATATAGGCTATATACACTGCTCAAAAAAAAATTAAGGGAACACTTAATCATCACTGTATAACACCAAGTCAATTAAACCAAACCGGTCTTGCTGGATGATGTTGCAGGCAGCATAACATTCGCCACAGCGTCTCCAGACTCTTTCACGTCTGTCACACATGCTCAGTGTGAACCTGCTCTTATCTGTGAAGAGAACGGGGCACCGATGGCGAACCTTTTTGGGGGTTGTCTTGCTGTTGCCTCTCCTGTCCATCTGTTGTCACTTTCATTTGCACCAAAGCAGGTGAAATTGATTCACAATCGTTTACGCTTCCTAGCTGGACAGATCGATATCCCAGAAGTTTAATTTACTTGGTGTTATACTGTGTTGATTAAGTGTTCCCTTAATTTCTTTGAGCAGTGTATTTAGTTTGACGCCTCTGCTTTGTGGCTCCCTGGCCTGCCTCCCCTGCTGCAAGTCTCTGGCCAGCCAGGCCATCCAATATCTGGTCAACATCAGCAAAGAGTCCAGGTCCAAATCCACCATACTGCCTTTAACTAAGAATGCTTGGAGTATTGCAACTCAGGATGCTTACAGTCACTTCTCCATCGGCAACATTAAATACCTAGGCATTAACATTTCCCCCAGGCTGTCAGATCTGTTTCAATTAAACTTCAGCCCACTACTCAAAACAATAGAAGATGATCTTAAACGCTGGATGAATCTACCCATTTCAATAATGGGAAGAATCGCAACCATAAAAATGACTGTTCTACCCAAAATCAACTATATCTTCAAAATGATCCCTATTATTCCAACTACAATTTGGTTCCAATCTTAAACTCAATAATAACAACATTTTACTGGAAAAATAAAAAACCAAGAATAAAACTTGCCACATTACAAAAAAAGAAATCACAAGGAGGATTAGAAGCACCACATTTTTACAATTATTACATCGCAAATCAAATACAATATATTATCAAATGGATTCACCCTGACGAACAAAGCAACCCCTGGTTAGAAATTGAACAGATAGACTGTAAAAACATTCCCTTATCTGACTTACCATTCATAAGCCCCATCATTAAACAACATCACTGTTTCAAAAACATCACAATAGCAACGACTCTGACAGCCTGGTGGAAAATATACAAAATTATAAAATCTCCCCTAGCACCTTGCAAGTACACACCAATTTGGAATAACCCCGACTTCAAAATAAACAGAGCACCACTTCACTTCCTTGCCTGGAAACAGAAAGGTATTACACATCTCCATCACCTCTTCCAAGACAATAAATTCATAACTTTTGCGGATCTGACCCAGAGGTGTGGAGTTGGAAGGGAACACTATCTCGAGTACCTACAACTAAAATCCATAATTAAATCCAAAATCAATATTACCCATAATACTCTTCAGACCCCAACATTAATAGAAGAACTTTATAAAATATTACCTCCAAAAAAAAAAAACCTCTCCAAAATATATAAGCTCCTCTCCAGTATTGATACTTCAATTTCATTACCAACAACAAAATGGGAAAGAGATTTGTTGGCCCCTCCTGACCCGGACTTCTGGTCTCAGATCTGCCAAACCACATTTTCAATGACTAACAATACTAACCTTCAGCTTATTCAGTATAAAATAATTCACAGAGCGCACATCACCGAACACACCATGTACAAAATGGGATTTTCAAACACAGACACATGCTTACAATGCACCCTTGACACATCTGACAACTACCTTCACGCCACATGGCTTTGTCCACCTGTACACCACTTCTGGACAAACGTAAACAATAGGATTTCCCTCATTTTGAGTTGCAGTATTCCACTTCTACCATCTTTATGCCTCCTTGGTGACCTTTCATCTGTTATAATACCAATATCACAAATCAAACCATTACTTGTCGCTTTAACAATAGCCAAGAAAACCATCCTCCTCAACTGGAAATTCAGAAAAAAGTTAAATAGTACACAATGGCTAGACCTCCTAACAGAATACATTTCAATGGAAAAAACTTCATATATTCAAAATAACCAGATATCTTCCTTCATAACAATATGGACCCCATTCATAACTGCACTTAATCTGTAATTTGAATTGCTCCTGTGAACGGATGACTCGCACACATACCAATAAACACACACTCTATCACACATATGCGCACACGCGCACGCACGCACACACACTTACAACTCCACAACTTCACAACATCATCTTAACATCATCATCATCACTATCTACACTCATTCATCACTTTGATTAAGTGTAAACCTGACCTCTCCACACACACTCACATTTGCACTTGCATGCACACACAAACAAATGTCATTCCTTTTTATTTATTTTTATTTTTATTTTTATTTATTTATTTTTTTATTACCATCAGCAATGGTCAAAACACACCCATGTTTCTTTCTGGTCGTTTGTTTGTTTGTTTGTTTTTTGTTTTTTTTGGTTGTTTTCTTTTTTTTTTGTTTCTGTCCTTTGCCTTGGTTTTGTTTTGTTCTGTTTTTATCAGGTCTGATTATTTCATGACTTGTTATCTCATCTGTCCAGTCCTTCAACACCATGTTATGTACTGTTTTACACCTGTATTGCTATCACTCATGTTTGTTTTGTTTACTTAACCCCCCTCAAAGAGACTTCACAATGTTTTTCTCCCCTTTTTTTCTCCTTAAGAACTGTAATATTAAAAAACAAATAAAAATAAAGTTGACCTCCCAAGAGGGGGGGGGGGGGGTGGTGGCGGGAAATAAAAATAAAAAAAAAGCAAAGAGTCCAGCTCCGCCCCCTCTCCCAGCTAAGGGGTGCCACAGCCCACCCCCAGGAGAGTACTGTGGAGTCCTTCTTGCCGAAAACCTGTTATCGATCTCCCTGTCTGTCTTCCGTCAGCCCCTAATCCCAGAAGCTATGCTCATCCTGTACTGAAGAGACGGTACAAACAGGCTATCGTGCTAACAAATGATTGGGTCTGCAGATCTTTCTATTGCCATCGTTTTCCACATTACAAGGTCTTGTTCCCAATCTCTGATTTCTCCTCAATGCCAGTATCTGTCTGCCAAGGCATCCCCGTGAGGCCAATATGCTATTTGAAATACAATAACCTTAAAGACACCTGTACATTTCCTGCAGATTAAATCTAGTCTAATACATTTTTTCCTCCTCTCCACAACCTGCTGGATTTGGAAAAACTGGACAGTGATTTTAATGTCAGTCTGACATCTGTCTTCCGAAATACTTTCCCCCATCTGTGTGTGGATGAAGAGCAAAATGTGTACAGTGACTGCAACATGTTAAACTCGTCAGCCTCTGGGCTACTGCCGTCTATGGTGTTAACGCCAACTAAGTTAAGTGACATACTCTATCAGAGGGTTTTTTTGGTTTCAGATGGGCCTGTAGCCCATTGTATCTTCCTGAAATGTTGCTTGTACTGTTGTCACGATACCAAAATTATGACTTCGATACCGATACCTGCCTAAGTATCTCGATACCGAGAATAAAACGATACCGCGGCAAAAACCTAAAACATCAGAAAAAGTAATGGAATAATATAGTAGATGACAGCACATGGAACTTAAAATTCCTTATGTTTTTTTTATTAATAATTAAATAAATATATATTTTGATACCGTTTAAACTTAAATAATCAAAATAAATAAAAATAGTTTCTGTCACAGCTGAGCTAAAAAGCTATCGAAAATGAATTATTCTGTTACAGCTGCTGAGCTATATAGGCTACCTATGTTTAAACAATAAATATTGGTTCACAATAGAAAGATTTTAGTCACAGAACGTGGACATGTGAAAACCAGAACATGGAGAAGAGATGGATAAATTACACTCATCAATACTTTAATATTTCAGTTTTCAGTTTATGGTAGCCTATAGAAAATAATAGAAATAATTATTGACAAAAATGTATGATTACCATCGGAGTATGTCGAGAAAATAATTGCCTCTTAATAAATGTATTAATGTTTAAGGGTCAGTGAGCACTTGACTGTTTCAATCTATGCCAAACAAATATATTACAGTATTCAGTAATAATTTCCACCTAAATGAAGACATGGAAATTGATCATTTAAAACTGGTGTTTATCTGCATGCTTGTGTACGCACGTGCCTGATTTGCGCATTTTAGCAGCTCGCAAGTTATGGTAAAGTTAATGTTACCAGTGTGAAAATTGCGTTTGCATATTGAGATGTTTGCCACGTCGATAAGTTAGCTAACTAGCTTGCTAGCTAACGTTAGCTAGTTAAACGAAATGGTTAGCATTGCCCTTAATTGCCTCGTCAAACTCCGATGGTGAAAAAAGTTAGCTTGTCACAAAATAAATCTCACTTGTTTGACTTATATTTGAGGGCATGTAGTTATGTTATCTATCACATTCGCTAACCTGCTGTTCTTTGAATTCTTTGAACAGGTCGGCAAGTCTGTCGGCGAGATGCTTTGCCAAGTTTGAAGTGTTGACTCCCTTGGTCTGCGTGGGTTTAAAACATCTTTTACAGATGGGCTTTGTGGTGTCTGTGGGCTTGCCCTGACTCTCAGCTATGTAAGCAAAATAATGCCAAAATAATGTTTTTGGACATGGACGGTCGGCAAGAGCACTTGTACTGCACATGCTTCTCGTTCTGTCACCATGAAAGCCGCAGCGTGCGTGTGAGAAAGAAATTACGGTTGGCAAGCCCACTAAGCATGCTGGGAGTGGAAGCAAAGCGCTGCACACACACACACACACACACACACACACACTGCCCGCGGTTGCGCATAGGAAATACAGCTCTTATTAAAACACTGTTATTCTTAAAGTATCGGTACTAATACAATGGAGTATTGTACTGTTTTAAAAGGCTGGGTATTGCGATACCTTTCTAGTATCGATATACCGTGCAACACTAGTTGCTTGCATTGTCATATGACTGACCTCTACAGTTTAAGAGATCCAACCCAAGGCCCTCCACCACCAAAGTCACACAATCTGCTAAACTTTTACCAGTGTGGCTCTCAATTGGCTCAAAGCCCAAGAATCTCTCCACCAAATTCCTGCTGTTGTTACCAAACCGGAATATGAATGTTAATTGGTCCACATGTGACAGATCTGGGGTGGAGGCAACAATTATTGAAAAATAACCTCATCTGCTATTGTTTTCGGAGTTTTCCGTATATCATTAGCTGTTGAGGGTTTGCCTTGAAATTTTTCTACCCACTATGCCAACAAAGTTATCCTGCAACATTTGGTTCGGAGTCCACAACCAAGTGAACATGGCGCATCCGTTTAGGCATTTTTCTGCAGTCTCGGCGCGAAGACTCACATGACAGACAAATTATAATGTCAACTCACTTTCATTAAGTTTCATTAACATATTTAATTAAATATTATATTACTTAAAGGGTAACTCCACGGGCTGCTTCAGAGCACCCACGCCTCCGTTTGTGGTTCAAAAAATGCCAAAATTGGGTGTGGGAAAGATACTCATGAAAGGGTTGGGCTCCAGTTAGCAAGCCACGGCCCTTTTTAACGTGTATGCTCATTCACAGCCCCAATGTGTTTTGTTTGCTGAGCCTGGAGCAGCGGCCGTGGCAGAGGCGGAGAACTGGAGAATGTAGGCTACATATAGGCTTAGTTATAAACTTAGCTCTCATCTCCCATGGCCTCACAATGCGGGACAATAGGCAATATTTCTATGCACCTAAAAAAATTCTGTCATTTCAGTTACTCCATGAAAGAAGCAGCAGGCCAATATGTTATTTGAAATACAATAACCTTTAAGACACCTGTAAAGTTCCTGCAGATTACTGACAAATATTTTTTTTAAAGAAGCCACTTTTCCACAACCAGAAGAAAATTATTATTTCCTAAAATTGCATATTTGGTTAGTCACATGTTTTGTTGAAAATTCTCAGGGATGTGCATGAATGTTTTCAGATTTTTTTCAGCATCGTAATAGTTTCAGATACATATCTTACCAGGGCCTGCTTATGATTCATGGCTGACCTGTGTGTCCCATACGGAAAACCAATATAAATAAATATATTTGAAATAAATACATTTATATGTATTTAATTTAAATATATAAAAATATATTTTCAAAAATATATTTAAATATTCAATTTTTGCTGTTTTTTTAACATTTGTCACATATATTTAAATGTATTGATACCATTTAAGTTCTCAAAGGCTTTTCTCCAGGTAGGATACATTTACATATATTTGTTTTCAGTATATATAAATATATTTATTCCAGGTACAAGTAAATATGTAATCTCAGTGTATTTCCATGTATTTCTGCTTGATACATTTAAATATATTCACTGTCCTTGTATTTGAATTTATTTATTTCCAATATATGTAAATTTATTTATTCTCAATGTGTGTACAATTGTTAATTCTCTGTATATGTAAATATATTTAATTTCTTAATATTGCACATTTTGTCTGCATTCCTTTCAGGATCTGCAATACAATAAAATGCAATCTTAAAGAAAAGAATGAAACGATTTCAAATGTATTTATTTTACAGAAAATATCAATTAACACAAAGAGTAACATGCTAATCAGATCTAGCAAGGGTATAAAAAAACAACAACAATAACATAGAAAACCTAATATAGCCTACAATGTAATATACAATGGGAATTGGCGGAGCTGTAAATTACGCTGCTATAGTATGGAACACATGGTTGGCTAAATGGCTGGTAATTTACAACTGAATTACAGCAAAAATAAGGCAGCCGGATTGCATCCGGACAGAGACACACAGACACTTACATTATATTAAAGCGCACTAGTCGTCACTTTTTTTCTATGCTGAAACCTCTACTCAGCTAACTTAAAGGAGAAGTTCGGTATTTAGCATGTTAAGCCCTGTTAAAAGGTTATTTACGATCATATACAACTGTCCATATCAACATTTTGACAAACTTTGCAGTCTTGAGATATGTTGTTTATTGCTCATGTCACAGCTAACTTACACAATGGATCTGGATGGGCATATAGAAAATCCTTCAAAAAAACACCATAAACTCAAAGACGGGAAACTCACTGAGTGGTCACTGGTGTCCATTGATGTTCTGACACAAAAAATCGTCGCAAAGTATGCTTCGTATCGGGTTTTATTTATCATTTTATTGAATCCATTGACCGGAAGTTTACAAATGTATGGCTGTACGGCGACTTAAAATAGTTATATAAATTTTTAAACGGTTATTTAAAACATGTTTTAAACATAAACATTAATTACAAGACACCAGTGACCACTCGGTGAGTTTCCGTCTTTGAAAACGAGAGGTTATGGTGTTTTTTGAAGGATTTTCTATATGCCCGTCCAGATCCATTGTGTAAGTTAGCTGTGACATGAGCAATAAACAATATATCTAAAGACTGCAAAGTTCGTCAAAATGTTGATATGGACCGTTATATATGATCGAAATAACCTTTTAACAGGGCTTAACATGCTAAATACCAAACTTCTCCTTTAAGAGTTCATGGCCAGCCCCAGCTGCCCATGTGTTGCCTTCTCGTGGCGTTTCATCACAGCATCTGAAAAACAAGAGAATAAGAGACATGCATTCACAACCCATTTGTGATCTCAGGGACAAAAGGGGTAAATGATCCAAATAAGGCAAATCAACATGAGTGAGATGGAACGAGACAGAGGTTTCACAAGTATATGCCTTATTAGGATCATTTGACCCTTCCTGATGGTGAATTAAGGTGGAGGTGTGGCAGTGCCCTATCAGACAACCTGGAACTTGACCCTTGTCTATAGGTGCAATGTACATTAGACCTAGATTTTGGATTCTTGATGACATAATTAATTTACCCATGATAGGTTTTACCTTTGTGTGCTCCAAGCCATCTTTTGCCTCTAACCCTCCTCCCTCCTCCTCCTTCGGTCTTCGATTTCCCACCTAGGTATGGAAGATAGCATTATTTGTGGAAGAAACATTGGCAACATTTACCATACTATCAATCAATGTCTGCAACTGTACCTCTAAGGTTACTCCGCAGTAATGTGTCGATGTTGAATAATCAGAGCAGGAGACATCTTACCATCGCTGTGGGGGAGTTGGCATACACTGCCGCCCTCCACACATTTTAGGGCACATCCCTGTTTTAGGGTGGATTTCAACTTGAGGGTACACACACACACATACTGTAATTACATACACTGCAGTCCATAATTATTTGGACAGTGACACAATTTTAGTTGTTTTGGTTCTGTGCTTCAGTACATTGAATTTGAAATGGACCAGTGACTATGAAGTGCAGACTTTTAGCTTTAATTTGAGGGTTTTTGCATCAATACCGAGTGAACCGTGCAGCAATTGTAGCCATTTTATATATAAATTCCCCCCATTTTAAGGGACGAAAAGTACCTGGACAAATTAACAAACTTAAATTAAGTCATCATATTTAATTTGGTTGCATATCCACGTACGCCATGACTTCCTGATGTCTGACTCAACGTCAAAAGACTTGGGTTAAACGAGCCTCAAACCATCACTCTGCTGTCAGATATGCAGTAGATGTGGACGGATCACAAGGGTTTCTTTTTCCGACTTATTTTTCCATAGGGCTCAATAGGAAAATGAGTCGGGAGAAACAACCCTTCAAGTCAGGGCTGGATCATGGGCACATGTCTTTTGGGAACCCCCCCCCCCCCCCCCCCCCTGCTTTCCTATATTGGTGTCTTTCTTGCCTTCCTCCTCGCAAAATCATCCACTAGATCATCAAAATCTAGCTGTCTGACAAGGTCTGACTCTATTGACATAAGTGACAATGAGCCGAGACATGTTTGACACATGCTACTCCGCAACTCATTTTTTATTCTGCCTAAAAGGGAAAATGTCCACTCACCCTGGCAGTTTGTCACTGGCAAAATTAGAAAAATCCGAAGTGCCATGAAAACATTGGGGAGCACTGACTGCAGATTAAGTGCCTGCCACGTCTCAAGCAATTTAGTTGGGCACTTCTCACCCTCAGAGTCAGACATGAAAGACTTGAATTGGATGAGTTTGTTGGCAAAGTTCATGTCCAGGTCTGATGGATATGCAGCGGAGAGTGCATTTACCTTTTCCACTATGACATCACTGCTAGACACCTGATCTGACATAAACAGAACTCCAAAGAGACTGGTCAAACACTTGTAAGCCTCCAAGCGATGTTCAAGGCATGCCACTAGCTTATCAATGACCACATAAAATGTTTCTATTTTGAACTTCTCCGTCCCCTCAAGTGTCACACCTGGCTCTGAGCTCTCATCTGAAAATGTTTTGCGTTTCCTCTTTCGCTGAAGATCGTGCTTATGTGGGCGGCAGTGTAGTACAGTGGTTAAGGAACTGGGTTTGTAACCGAAAGGTCGCAGGTTCGAGTCCCACGTAGGACACTGCCGTTGTACCCCTGAGCAAGGTACTTCACCTGAATTGCTTCAGTATATATCCAGCTGTAAATGGATACTATATATAAATGCAAAAATGCTGTGTAAGTCGCTCTGGATAAGAGCGTCTGCTAAATGCCTATAATGTAATGTAATGTAATGTGACTGAGAGACAGCTGTCACATTTAAGGCTGCCCTTTCAAAAGCCTCAAACTGGTCTTGCTGTCCCGCCACAGAATCCCTCAACAAAGACAAAAGCTGTGCTGCTACAGAAATGTCAATGTCACTTTTCTGTCGGTGCATACTTGTAGCGTGGAACCGGTCAAGTATGACGTCCCAGAAATGTGCCATGAACACCATCTCTAAGGTGTCCAATTTAGCACATAGTCCAGCGGCCTCAATTCGAGTATCTCTTTTCTCATTATCATCATTACACATACCACAAAGGCTTCTCTAATGCGGGTGTAATTTCTCCACAGTGCCTTGGTTGACCCTGCCTGAGCACTCCACCGAGTACTGGACAGCCATTTTAATGTTAGTCTGACATCTGTCTTCCAAAAACTTTCCCCCATCTGTGTGTGGATGAAGAGCAAAATGTGTACAGTGACTGCAACATGTTAAACTCATCAGCCTCTGGGCTATATTGCCGTCTAAGTTGTTAACACCAACTAAGTTAAGTGACATACTCTATCAGAGAGTTTTTTTGTTTCAGGTGGGCCTGTAGCCCATTGTATTTTCCTGACATGTTGCTTGCATTGTCATATGACTGACCTCTATAGTTTGAGAGGTCCAACCCAAGGCCCTCCACCATCAAAGTCACACAACCTGCTAAACGTTTACCAGTGTGGCTCTCAATTGGCTCAATGTCCTGGAATTGCTCTCTACCACATTCCTGCTGCTATTAACAAACAGGTCTGGTGTGGAGTCAACAATTATTAAAAAATATTAAGCTGCTATTGTTTAGCGAGTTTTCTGCATACAATTTGCTGTTGAGGGTTCGCCTTCAAAGGATGGCTCTGGAGGAGTGCCAACATTACTGGAAACTGAACTAGTGCTAGTTCCTTCCTCACAGCTGACAATACTAGCTAGAGGATAAGATATTTAACTCTTGCTAACTAGCTAGCTATTGCTATCACAAACTGTTATATATATAGTTCGGTGATTGCTATCCTAGTTTCCAGCATAGGCTGGCTAACGTTAAGTAATCAATTGTCGGTCAGGGACGTGATAATTCAAGGAGGTTTTATGTATAATCAACTAATTTACAGTTGAAGAGAGAACAACCTATAGTAGCTACAGTTCTGGGGAGTTTATTTATTTATTTATTTGGCAATTTAGAGTCTCCAATTAGCCTAACCTGCATGTTTTTGGACTGTGGGAGGAAACCGGAGTACCCGGAGGAAACCCACGCTGACACGGAGAGAACATGCAAACTCCACACAGAAAGGCCCTCGGCCGGGATTCGAACTCGGTACCTTCTTGCTGTGAGGCGACAGTGCTAACCACTGCACCACCGTGCCGAGTAACGTTAGATTTCATATTTCACAAAGACAAAAGCCTCTTACATTATCCAGCAGGTTGTCATCACGGAACTATATTGTCATAGCTCTGGCTAGCTAGCACTGGGGGAAGCATAGACTATGCCTAACAAGGTGTTACGTTTCTGTCATATTTATGTCATGTTTCATGTTTAGTGTTTGTCACAGTTTATTTTCTGTTTATGTTACGATGCAGTTCATTGTTTGCATACATATTTCCATGTTTTTACGCAGGCTTGCGTTCATGCTGTTTCTTCTCTTGCTGTCACTCACGCTTCCCTAATTGTTTCATTCTCCCTTGTCTAGTTACTAATATACTAACATTAGATCAGGATTGGGTAATACTAACTATCTAACCATGTGTTCATGTTTACCTTACGTTTCTCGTACATGTTAATTACTAATTTACTAACGCTAGGTCAGGATAGGTTAACTACTAACGATTTACTAATTGCCTCGTGTCATTTTCTCAAGCTGTTGTGAATTTCCTGCTGCTCTCAAGCTAAGTGTCTGCACCTGTCTACACCTGCATATAAGATCAGTGTTCATGTCATGTCCTTGCAAAATTGTTGCCTTAGTTTACTATTGTCACTTTTGAGCGTTTTCCATTGTTTTGACTACCGTTATTGATCTAGCCTGTTTATTGACCATCGTTACTGCCTGCCTATTGTTTCCACTGCCTGTTTTTGACCACGAGTTTTGCCTGCTGTCTGTTTGTACCTCTGCCCCGCGGATAGGACTTCGGTCTGACTCCTGCTACGCCCCACGACTACGAACTTTGCTTTTTCCCTGTTTTGTACTTCTGCTCCGCTGACAGCTACTCTGGTTAACGAACTCTTGCATGGATACCGACTTCGAGACTGCCTTCTCCCTCGGTACTGTATCTTTGGTCTGGCTGGATTTATTGGTTTTTGGACTTTGCTTGTGTGACTACGTTTTTGGATTTCCCCATAATAAAGCCCTTGCGGGCGTTTACTATAACGTCAGTGCATTACGGGTCCAACCCGCACACACCGGTCTCAGAACAATTTCGCCACGATGGACCCTGCTGACTCAACCGCCATGTTCCACGCTTTGCAACAACAAGGCCTCATCGTACAGCAGCACGCCCAGGGGATTTCCGAGCTCCGGGAGGAGATTAAAGAGTTGTGCGCTGAGATGAGGAGACTGGCCATTGCAGTTCAACCACACACTCCAGAGCAACCTGCTAAGCCACCTGCTATCCCACCCTCCAACCCCATGGGAACCTGGCAATTCCGGGAGCCACAACAGCCCCCCCCGGAGAGGTTCGGTGGTGAGCCGGAGAGATGCAAGGCGTTTCTATTGCAATGTGACTTTGTCTTCCGACAACAGCCATTGACCTATCCAACTGACGAGCGACGGATTGGCTACGTGATGGGGCTACTCAAGGGGAGAGCTTTGGACTGGGCTACTGCGATGTGGTCCGGAGGTTCATTTCCTCTCAGCTACATGATCTTTTCGGAGGAGATCCGCAAAGTGTTCCAGCATGCCTCCAGTGACCAAGAGCCCTCACAGCAACTTATTTCCCTCCGCCAAGGCCTTAAAAGTGCCGCGGATCATTCTATTGTTTTTCAGACTATTGCTGCGGCTACCCACTGGAATGACTCGGCCCTTGCGAACTTGTTCCGGGCCAGTTTGAACGGGGCGCTCCAGGACGAGTTAGCCCATCAGGAACCCATCAGGGAGTTCGACGCCCTCGTCCGAGCCGCCATTCGCCTGGATAACCGCTACAGACTTCGCCGGACGGAAAGACCGATTCCGCCCAGTCAGCCGTACCCCAGACGGGTACCTGCCTCATTGACGGAGGAGAACCAGAATGGGGTAGTCGAACCTATGGATCTTTCCCGCGCCGGAGTTAAGATCTCGCCCGAGGAACGGAGACGTCGGAGGGAGACCGGGGCATGTTTCTACTGCGGAAAGCTGGGGCATTCTCAGGCACAGTGCACCGCCCGGTCCAGGAAATCTGAGTCATCCGTGGGAGTGAGGTCTTCAACCCATCTGGAGAAAATCTCCAAGAGCGATACTCGCCCTACCCTCATTGCCACAATCATGCTACCTGAGAGGGAGGTTCAAGTGAGCACGCTCATAGACTCTGGAGCGGACGTTAACCTTATCGACAAGGTTATGGTCAGAGATCTGGACATTCCCACCCTTCCACTTCCCCACCCCAAGAATGCTCGGTCGTTGGACGGCAAGATTTTCTACAGGATGACCCACGTCACGGAACCCGTCCAACTTATCATTTCTGGCAACCATCATGAGTTCATCCAGTTCCACATCATCCGTTCCCCCAACGAACCGCTCATTCTGGGACTACCCTGGCTTCAAGTACACAACCCCGTCATTGACTGGAAGTCCCAACACATTCAAGCCTGGAGCCGCCAATGTCACCAAGCTTGTCTTCGGTTCGCATCTGCACCTGCCGGAGGCGCATCTACCCCACCTCAAGACACCAAGCCGTCTCTTGAAAACGTGCCAGCCCCTTATCACGACCTGGGCATCGTTTTCTCCAAGATGCAAGCACAGACACTTCCCCCTCACAGACCCTATGATTGCGCGATCGAGCTTCTACCCGGTTCCACTCTTCCCTCAAGCCGACTCTACAACGTCTCCAAACTTGAAAGGGAAACCATGGAGAAATATATTCGGGATTGCCTAGCCAACGGTCTGATTCGCCCCTCTTCGTCACCTGTGGGCGCTGGATTTTTCTTTGTCCAGAAAAAAGACGGCTCGCTGCGTCCTTGTATTGACTTCAGAGAACTAAATAATATCACGATCAAGAACAAATACCCACTACCGCTCATTGACTCAGCCTTCCAACCACTCCACGATGCAACTGTTTTCACCAAGCTGGACCTACGCAACACATACCACCTGGTGCGCATTCGTGAGGGGGACGAATGGAAGACCGCCTTCAACACTTCGTTAGGTCACTTTGAGTACCTTGTAATGCCTTTCGGCCTTTCTAACGCCCCCGCTGTTTTTCAGGCGTTAGTTAATGACGTCCTACGGGACCTATTGGGCCGCTACGTATTTGTGTATCTGGACGATATTTAGATTTACTCCTCCAACATCAAGGAACACGAAAGTCATGTCATGCAGGTTCTCCAACGACTTTTGGAGAACAGACTTTATGTTTAGGCTGAGAAGTGTGTGTTCCACACCGACACAGTCGAGTTCCTGGGGTTTATATTGGAGAAGGGACAAATCAGGGCGGATCCCAAGAAGATCCAGGCGGTCACAGACTGGCCCACGCCTGCCACTCGGAAACATCTGCAACGCTTCTTGGGATTCGCAAACTTTTACCGGAGATTCAGCCGGACCTACAGCCAGGTCGTTGCCCCTCTCACCAAGCTCACGTCTACTGCCATGCCATTCCGCTGGAACCCTGAGGCTGAAAACGCCTTCAAGAAGATTAAAGGACTGTTCTCCTCCGCTCCGATTCTGGTGCACCCCGACCCCACTCGTCAGTTTGTCGTAGAGACTGATGCGTCCGACACTGGAGTAGGGGCCGTGCTCTCTCA
This sequence comes from Ilyophis sp. 1 JC-2022, assembly GCA_022702515.1. Taxonomy (NCBI): domain Eukaryota; kingdom Metazoa; phylum Chordata; class Actinopteri; order Anguilliformes; family Synaphobranchidae; genus Ilyophis; species Ilyophis sp. 1 JC-2022. The sequence goes on from CM040394.1 coordinate 81,694,678, forward strand.
GGTTTCTCCCACTGACAACCTTCTACACCCCTGCGCATTCTTCTCCCATAAGCTGTCTCCGGCTGAGAAGAATTATGATGTGGGAAACCGTGAGCTACTCGCTGTCAAGCTAGCACTGGAAGAGTGGAGACATTGGCTGGAGGGCGCCGAGAAACCATTTGTGGTCTGGACCGACTATAAGAATCTGGCGTATCTACAGACGGCCAAGAGGTTGAACTCCCGCCAAGCCAGATGGGCCCTGTTCTTTGGCAGGTTCAATTTTACTCTGACCTACCGCCCTGGTTCCAAGAATGTCAAGCCAGATGCCCTGTCGCGACAGTTCATGGCCAGTTCCGAGCGAGAGGCGCCGGAGAACATCCTCCCTGGGTCCTGTACCATTGCTTCAGTGTCCTGGAGGATTGAGGCCATCATCAAAAAGGCGCTACATGATGAGCCCAATCCCAGGTCCAATCCAGGTACACGCCTTTACGTTCCCTCCGCCGCCCGGACACATGTCCTCCAATGGGCTCACTCCTCCCTCATGTCCTGCCATCCCGGCTTTACCCGGACCTTGGCTTCAAGAGAAGGTTCTGGTGGAACTCCATGATCCCCGACACCAGGCATTTTGTCAAGGCCTGTACTACCTGTGCCAGGAGCAAGGCCTCTCACCAGGCCCCAGCTGGTCTGCTCTAACCTCTGCCAGTGCCCAGTCGCCCTTGGAGCCACATCGGGGTGGATTTTGTGACCGGACTTCCCCCTTCTGAGGGCAACACCACCATCCTGACAGTGGTGGACAGGTTCAGTAAGGCAGCGCACTTCATTCCTCTGCCTGGATTGCCCACTGCCCAAGAAACCGCGGATGTACTAGTCAAAGAGGTGTTTAGGATCCATGGCATTCCCGCGGACATTGTTTCTGACCATAGCCCCCAGTTCATCTCCCAGGTCTGGAAGGCCTTCTGTTCGGCTCTCGGAGCCACCTCCAGCCTCACATCAGGTTACCACCCCCAGTCTAACGGTCAGACCGAAAGGGCTAACCAAGACCTCGGAGCTGCTTTACGCTGTGTGTCAGCCAAGAACCCCACCTCATGGAGCAAGATGCTCACCTGGGTCGAGTATGCGCACAACGCCCTGCCCTGCGCCGCTACTGGAAAGTCCCCATTCGAAGTTTCCCTCGGCTACCTACCCCCACTGTTTCCCGACCAAGAGGCCGAGATTGCTGTCCCCTCGCTCGCCACCCACATGCACCGTTGCCTTAAGATCAGAAGGACACCCGGGCCACGCTATTGAGCACGGCCGAACGGAATCGTCGAGTCGCTGATCGCCACCGCACTCCAGCCCCTGAGTACAAGCCTGGCGACTCAGTTTGGCTCTCTTCTAAGGACATTCCCCTCCAATCCATTTCCCGCAAACTCCAGCCCCGCTTCATCGGTCCCTACAAGATTCACAGCATCATCAACCCCACCTCAGTCAAGCTGTCATTGCCCCCTTCCCTGAAGATTCACCCCACGTTTCATGTTTCCTGCATTAAGCCCTATTCCACTGACCCCCTTTGCCCCCCTGATCCCCCACCCCCTCCTCCCCATATCATAGATAACCACCCGGCCTTCACGGTCAAGAAGCTACTGGACATTCGCAAGCGAGGCCGGGGGTTTCAGTACCTGGTGGACTGGGAGGGTTATGGCCCGGAGGAGCGTTCCTGGGTCGCTCCAAGTCTGATTCTGGACCCTACCCTGATAAGTGACTTTCATCGCGATCACCCTGATAAACTGTGTAGACCGTCAGGAGTCGGTCGTTAGGGGGGGGGGGGGGGGGGGGTACTGTTACATTTATGGCATATTTATGTCACGTTTCATGTTTAGTGTTTGTCACAGTTTATTTTCTGTTTATGTTACGATGCAATTCATTGTTTGCATACATATTTCCATGTTTTTCCGCAGCCTTGCGTTCATACTGTTTCTTCTCTTGCTGCCACTCACGCTTCCCTAATTGTTTCATTCTCCCTTGTCTAGTTACTAATATACTAACATTAGATCAGGATTGGGTAATACTAACTATCTAACCATGTGTTCATGTTTACCTTACGTTTCTCGTACATGTTAATTACTAATTTACGAATGCTAGGTCAGGATAGGTTAACTACTAACGATTTACTAATTGCCTCGTTACGTGTCATTTTCTCAAGCTGTTGTGAATTTCCTGCTGCTCTCAAGCTAAGTGTCTGCACCTGTCTACACCTGCATATAAGATCAGTGTTCACGTCATGTCCTTGCGAAATTGTTGCCTTAGTTTACTATTGTCACTTTTGAGCGTTTTCCATTGTTTTGACCACCGTTATTGATCTAGCCTGTTTATTGACCATCGTTACTGCCTGCCTATTGTTTCCACTGCCTGTTTTTGACCACAAGTTTTGCCTGCTGTCTGTTTGTACCTCTGCCCCGCGGATAGGACTTCGGTCTGACTCCTGCTACGCCCCACGACTACAAACTTTGCTTTTTCCCTGTTTTGTACTTCTGCTCCGCTGACAGCTACTCTGGTTAACGAACTCTTGCATGGATACCGACTTCGAGACTGCCTTCTCCCTCGGTACTGTATCTTTGGTCTGGCTGGATTTATTGGTTTTTGGACTTTGCTTGTGTGACTACGTTTTTGGATTTCCCCATAATAAAGCCCTTGCGGGCGTTTACTATAACGTCAGTGCATTACGGGTCCAACCCGCACACACCGGTCTCAGAACAATTTCGCCACGATGGACCCTGCTGACTCAACCGCCATGTTCCACGCTTTGCAACAACAAGGCCTCATCGTACAGCAGCACGCCCAGGGGATTTCCGAGCTCCGGGAGGAGATTAAAGAGTTGTGCGCTGAGATGAGGAGACTGGCCATTGCAGTTCAACCACACACTCCAGAGCAACCTGCTAAGCCGCCTGCTATCCCACCCTCCAACCCCATGGGAACCTGGCAATTCCGGGAGCCACAACAGCCCCCCCCGGAGAGGTTCGGTGGTGAGCCGGAGAGATGCAAGGCGTTTCTATTGCAATGTGACTTTGTCTTCCGACAACAGCCATTGACCTATCCAACTGACGAGCGACGGATTGGCTACGTGATGGGGCTACTCAAGGGGAGAGCTTTGGACTGGGCTACTGCGATGTGGTCCGGAGGTTCATTTCCTCTCAGCTACATGATCTTTTCGGAGGAGATCCGCAAAGTGTTCCAGCATGCCTCCAGTGACCAAGAGCCCTCACAGCAACTTATTTCCCTCCGCCAAGGCCTTAAAAGTGCCGCGGATCATTCTATTGTTTTTCAGACTATTGCTGCGGCTACCCACTGGAATGACTCGGCCCTTGCGAACTTGTTCCGGGCCAGTTTGAACGGGGCGCTCCAGGACGAGTTAGCCCATCAGGAACCCATCAGGGAGTTCGACGCCCTCGTCCGAGCCGCCATTCGCCTGGATAACCGCTACAGACTTCGCCGGACGGAAAGACCGATTCCGCCCAGTCAGCCGTACCCCAGACGGGTACCTGCCTCATTGACGGAGGAGAACCAGAATGGGGTAGTCGAACCTATGGATCTTTCCCGCGCCGGAGTTAAGATCTCGCCCGAGGAACGGAGACGTCGGAGGGAGACCGGGGCATGTTTCTACTGCGGAAAGCTGGGGCATTCTCAGGCACAGTGCACCGCCCGGTCCAGGAAATCTGAGTCATCCGTGGGAGTGAGGTCTTCAACCCATCTGGAGAAAATCTCCAAGAGCGATACTCGCCCTACCCTCATTGCCACAATCATGCTACCTGAGAGGGAGGTTCAAGTGAGCACGCTCATAGACTCTGGAGCGGACGTTAACCTTATCGACAAGGTTATGGTCAGAGATCTGGACATTCCCACCCTTCCACTTCCCCACCCCAAGAATGCTCGGTCGTTGGACGGCAAGATTTTCTACAGGATGACCCACGTCACGGAACCCGTCCAACTTATCATTTCTGGCAACCATCATGAGTTCATCCAGTTCCACATCATCCGTTCCCCCAACGAACCGCTCATTCTGGGACTACCCTGGCTTCAAGTACACAACCCCGTCATTGACTGGAAGTCCCAACACATTCAAGCCTGGAGCCGCCAATGTCACCAAGCTTGTCTTCGGTTCGCATCTGCACCTGCCGGAGGCGCATCTACCCCACCTCAAGACACCAAGCCGTCTCTTGAAAACGTGCCAGCCCCTTATCACGACCTGGGCATCGTTTTCTCCAAGATGCAAGCACAGACACTTCCCCCTCACAGACCCTATGATTGCGCGATCGAGCTTCTACCCGGTTCCACTCTTCCCTCAAGCCGACTCTACAACGTCTCCAAACTTGAAAGGGAAACCATGGAGAAATATATTCGGGATTGCCTAGCCAACGGTCTGATTCGCCCCTCTTCGTCACCTGTGGGCGCTGGATTTTTCTTTGTCCAGAAAAAAGACGGCTCGCTGCGTCCTTGTATTGACTTCAGAGAACTAAATAATATCACGATCAAGAACAAATACCCACTACCGCTCATTGACTCAGCCTTCCAACCACTCCACGATGCAACTGTTTTCACCAAGCTGGACCTACGCAACACATACCACCTGGTGCGCATTCGTGAGGGGGACGAATGGAAGACCGCCTTCAACACTTCGTTAGGTCACTTTGAGTACCTTGTAATGCCTTTCGGCCTTTCTAACGCCCCCGCTGTTTTTCAGGCGTTAGTTAATGACGTCCTACGGGACCTATTGGGCCGCTACGTATTTGTGTATCTGGACGATATTTAGATTTACTCCTCCAACATCAAGGAACACGAAAGTCATGTCATGCAGGTTCTCCAACGACTTTTGGAGAACAGACTTTATGTTTAGGCTGAGAAGTGTGTGTTCCACACCGACACAGTCGAGTTCCTGGGGTTTATATTGGAGAGGGGACAAATCAGGGCGGATCCCAAGAAGATCCAGGCGGTCACAGACTGGCCCACGCCTGCCACTCGGAAACATCTGCAACGCTTCTTGGGATTCGCAAACTTTTACCGGAGATTCAGCCGGACCTACAGCCAGGTCGTTGCCCCTCTCACCAAGCTCACGTCTACTGCCATGCCATTCCGCTGGAACCCTGAGGCTGAAAACGCCTTCAAGAAGATTAAAGGACTGTTCTCCTCCGCTCCGATTCTGGTGCACCCCGACCCCACTCGTCAGTTTGTCGTAGAGACTGATGCGTCCGACACTGGAGTAGGGGCCGTGCTCTCTCAGGTTTCTCCCACTGACAACCTTCTACACCCCTGCGCATTCTTCTCCCATAAGCTGTCTCCGGCTGAGAAGAATTATGATGTGGGAAACCGTGAGCTACTCGCTGTCAAGCTAGCACTGGAAGAGTGGAGACATTGGCTGGAGGGCGCCGAGAAACCATTTGTGGTCTGGACCGACTATAAGAATCTGGCGTATCTACAGACGGCCAAGAGGTTGAACTCCCGCCAAGCCAGATGGGCCCTGTTCTTTGGCAGGTTCAATTTTACTCTGACCTACCGCCCTGGTTCCAAGAATGTCAAGCCAGATGCCCTGTCGCGACAGTTCATGGCCAGTTCCGAGCGAGAGGCGCCGGAGAACATCCTCCCTGGGTCCTGTACCATTGCTTCAGTGTCCTGGAGGATTGAGGCCATCATCAAAAAGGCGCTACGTGATGAGCCCAATCCCAGGTCCAATCCAGGTACACGCCTTTACGTTCCCTCCGCCGCCCGGACACATGTCCTCCAATGGGGTCACTCCTCCCTCATGTCCTGCCATCCTGGCTTTACCCGCACCCTGGCTGTTCTCAAGAGAAGGTTCTGGTGGAACTCCATGATCCCCGACACCAGGCGTTTTGTCAAGGCCTGTACTACCTGTGCCAGGAGCAAGGCCTCTCACCAGGCCCCAGCTGGTCTGCTCCAACCTCTGCCAGTGCCCAGTTGCCCTTGGAGCCACATCGGGGTGGATTTTGTGACCGGACTTCCCCCTTCTGAGGGCAACACCACCATCCTGACAGTGGTGGACAGGTTCAGTAAGGCGGCGCACTTCATTCCTCTGCCTGGATTGCCCACTGCCCAAGAAACCGCGGATGTACTAGTCAAAGAGGTGTTTAGGATCCATGGCATTCCCGCGGACATTGTTTCTGACCATAGCCCCCAGTTCATCTCCCAGGTCTGGAAGGCCTTCTGTTCGGCTCTCGGAGCCACCTCCAGCCTCACATCAGGTTACCACCCCCAGTCTAACGGTCAGACCGAAAGGGCTAACCAAGACCTCGGAGCTGCTTTACGCTGTGTGTCAGCCAAGAACCCCACCTCATGGAGCAAGATGCTCACCTGGGTCGAGTATGCGCACAACGCCCTGCCCTGCGCCGCTACTGGAAAGTCCCCATTCGAAGTTTCCCTCGGCTACCTACCCCCACTGTTTCCCGACCAAGAGGCCGAGATTGCTGTCCCCTCGCTCGCCACCCACATGCACCGTTGCCTTAAGATCAGAAGGACACCCGGGCCACGCTATTGAGCACGGCCGAACGGAATCGTCGAGTCGCTGATCGCCACCGCACTCCAGCCCCTGAGTACAAGCCTGGCGACTCAGTTTGGCTCTCTTCTAAGGACATTCCCCTCCAATCCATTTCCCGCAAACTCCAGCCCCGCTTCATCGGTCCCTACAAGATTCACAGCATCATCAACCCCACCTCAGTCAAGCTGTCATTGCCCCCTTCCCTGAAGATTCACCCCACGTTTCATGTTTCCTGCATTAAGCCCTATTCCACTGACCCCCTTTGCCCCCCTGATCCCCCACCCCCTCCTCCCCATATCATAGATAACCACCCGGCCTTCACGGTCAAGAAGCTACTGGACATTCGCAAGCGAGGCCGGGGGTTTCAGTACCTGGTGGACTGGGAGGGTTATGGCCCGGAGGAGCGTTCCTGGGTCGCTCCAAGTCTGATTCTGGACCCTACCCTGATAAGTGACTTTCATCGCGATCACCCTGATAAACTGTGTAGACCGTCAGGAGTCGGTCGTTAGGGGGGGGGGCGGGGGGGGGGGGGGTACTGTTACATTTCTGTCATATTTATGTCACGTTTCATGTTTAGTGTTTGTCACAGTTTATTTTCTGTTTATGTTACGATGCAATTCATTGTTTGCATACATATTTCCATGTTTTTCCGCAGCCTTGCGTTCATACTGTTTCTTCTCTTGCTGCCACTCACGCTTCCCTAATTGTTTCATTCTCCCTTGTCTAGTTACTAATATACTAACATTAGATCAGGATTGGGTAATACTAACTATCTAACCATGTGTTCATGTTTACCTTACGTTTCTCGTACATGTTAATTACTAATTTACGAATGCTAGGTCAGGATAGGTTAACTACTAACGATTTACTAATTGCCTCGTTACGTGTCATTTTCTCAAGCTGTTGTGAATTTCCTGCTGCTCTCAAGCTAAGTGTCTGCACCTGTCTACACCTGCATATAAGATCAGTGTTCACGTCATGTCCTTGCGAAATTGTTGCCTTAGTTTACTATTGTCACTTTTGAGCGTTTTCCATTGTTTTGACCACCGTTATTGATCTAGCCTGTTTATTGACCATCGTTACTGCCTGCCTATTGTTTCCACTGCCTGTTTTTGACCACAAGTTTTGCCTGCTGTCTGTTTGTACCTCTGCCCCGCGGATAGGACTTCGGTCTGACTCCTGCTACGCCCCACGACTACAAACTTTGCTTTTTCCCTGTTTTGTACTTCTGCTCCGCTGACAGCTACTCTGGTTAACGAACTCTTGCATGGATACCGACTTCGAGACTGCCTTCTCCCTCGGTACTGTATCTTTGGTCTGGCTGGATTTATTGGTTTTTGGACTTTGCTTGTGTGACTACGTTTTTGGATTTCCCCATAATAAAGCCCTTGCGGGCGTTTACTATAACGTCAGTGCATTACGGGTCCAACCCGCACACACCGGTCTCAGAACAATTTCGCCACGATGGACCCTGCTGACTCAACCGCCATGTTCCACGCTTTGCAACAACAAGGCCTCATCGTACAGCAGCACGCCCAGGGGATTTCCGAGCTCCGGGAGGAGATTAAAGAGTTGTGCGCTGAGATGAGGAGACTGGCCATTGCAGTTCAACCACACACTCCAGAGCAACCTGCTAAGCCGCCTGCTATCCCACCCTCCAACCCCATGGGAACCTGGCAATTCCGGGAGCCACAACAGCCCCCCCCGGAGAGGTTCGGTGGTGAGCCGGAGAGATGCAAGGCGTTTCTATTGCAATGTGACTTTGTCTTCCGACAACAGCCATTGACCTATCCAACTGACGAGCGACGGATTGGCTACGTGATGGGGCTACTCAAGGGGAGAGCTTTGGACTGGGCTACTGCGATGTGGTCCGGAGGTTCATTTCCTCTCAGCTACATGATCTTTTCGGAGGAGATCCGCAAAGTGTTCCAGCATGCCTCCAGTGACCAAGAGCCCTCACAGCAACTTATTTCCCTCCGCCAAGGCCTTAAAAGTGCCGCGGATCATTCTATTGTTTTTCAGACTATTGCTGCGGCTACCCACTGGAATGACTCGGCCCTTGCGAACTTGTTCCGGGCCAGTTTGAACGGGGCGCTCCAGGACGAGTTAGCCCATCAGGAACCCATCAGGGAGTTCGACGCCCTCGTCCGAGCCGCCATTCGCCTGGATAACCGCTACAGACTTCGCCGGACGGAAAGACCGATTCCGCCCAGTCAGCCGTACCCCAGACGGGTACCTGCCTCATTGACGGAGGAGAACCAGAATGGGGTAGTCGAACCTATGGATCTTTCCCGCGCCGGAGTTAAGATCTCGCCCGAGGAACGGAGACGTCGGAGGGAGACCGGGGCATGTTTCTACTGCGGAAAGCTGGGGCATTCTCAGGCACAGTGCACCGCCCGGTCCAGGAAATCTGAGTCATCCGTGGGAGTGAGGTCTTCAACCCATCTGGAGAAAATCTCCAAGAGCGATACTCGCCCTACCCTCATTGCCACAATCATGCTACCTGAGAGGGAGGTTCAAGTGAGCACGCTCATAGACTCTGGAGCGGACGTTAACCTTATCGACAAGGTTATGGTCAGAGATCTGGACATTCCCACCCTTCCACTTCCCCACCCCAAGAATGCTCGGTCGTTGGACGGCAAGATTTTCTACAGGATGACCCACGTCACGGAACCCGTCCAACTTATCATTTCTGGCAACCATCATGAGTTCATCCAGTTCCACATCATCCGTTCCCCCAACGAACCGCTCATTCTGGGACTACCCTGGCTTCAAGTACACAACCCCGTCATTGACTGGAAGTCCCAACACATTCAAGCCTGGAGCCGCCAATGTCACCAAGCTTGTCTTCGGTTCGCATCTGCACCTGCCGGAGGCGCATCTACCCCACCTCAAGACACCAAGCCGTCTCTTGAAAACGTGCCAGCCCCTTATCACGACCTGGGCATCGTTTTCTCCAAGATGCAAGCACAGACACTTCCCCCTCACAGACCCTATGATTGCGCGATCGAGCTTCTACCCGGTTCCACTCTTCCCTCAAGCCGACTCTACAACGTCTCCAAACTTGAAAGGGAAACCATGGAGAAATATATTCGGGATTGCCTAGCCAACGGTCTGATTCGCCCCTCTTCGTCACCTGTGGGCGCTGGATTTTTCTTTGTCCAGAAAAAAGACGGCTCGCTGCGTCCTTGTATTGACTTCAGAGAACTAAATAATATCACGATCAAGAACAAATACCCACTACCGCTCATTGACTCAGCCTTCCAACCACTCCACGATGCAACTGTTTTCACCAAGCTGGACCTACGCAACACATACCACCTGGTGCGCATTCGTGAGGGGGACGAATGGAAGACCGCCTTCAACACTTCGTTAGGTCACTTTGAGTACCTTGTAATGCCTTTCGGCCTTTCTAACGCCCCCGCTGTTTTTCAGGCGTTAGTTAATGACGTCCTACGGGACCTATTGGGCCGCTACGTATTTGTGTATCTGGACGATATTTAGATTTACTCCTCCAACATCAAGGAACACGAAAGTCATGTCATGCAGGTTCTCCAACGACTTTTGGAGAACAGACTTTATGTTTAGGCTGAGAAGTGTGTGTTCCACACCGACACAGTCGAGTTCCTGGGGTTTATATTGGAGAGGGGACAAATCAGGGCGGATCCCAAGAAGATCCAGGCGGTCACAGACTGGCCCACGCCTGCCACTCGGAAACATCTGCAACGCTTCTTGGGATTCGCAAACTTTTACCGGAGATTCAGCCGGACCTACAGCCAGGTCGTTGCCCCTCTCACCAAGCTCACGTCTACTGCCATGCCATTCCGCTGGAACCCTGAGGCTGAAAACGCCTTCAAGAAGATTAAAGGACTGTTCTCCTCCGCTCCGATTCTGGTGCACCCCGACCCCACTCGTCAGTTTGTCGTAGAGACTGATGCGTCCGACACTGGAGTAGGGGCCGTGCTCTCTCAGGTTTCTCCCACTGACAACCTTCTACACCCCTGCGCATTCTTCTCCCATAAGCTGTCTCCGGCTGAGAAGAATTATGATGTGGGAAACCGTGAGCTACTCGCTGTCAAGCTAGCACTGGAAGAGTGGAGACATTGGCTGGAGGGCGCCGAGAAACCATTTGTGGTCTGGACCGACTATAAGAATCTGGCGTATCTACAGACGGCCAAGAGGTTGAACTCCCGCCAAGCCAGATGGGCCCTGTTCTTTGGCAGGTTCAATTTTACTCTGACCTACCGCCCTGGTTCCAAGAATGTCAAGCCAGATGCCCTGTCGTGACAGTTCATGGCCAGTTCCGAGCGAGAGGCGCCGGAGAACATCCTCCCTGGGTCCTGTACCATTGCTTCAGTGTCCTGGAGGATTGAGGCCATCATCAAAAAGGCGCTACGTGATGAGCCCAATCCCAGGTCCAATCCAGGTACACGCCTTTACGTTCCCTCCGCCGCCCGGACACATGTCCTCCAATGGGGTCACTCCTCCCTCATGTCCTGCCATCCTGGCTTTACCCGCACCCTGGCTGTTCTCAAGAGAAGGTTCTGGTGGAACTCCATGATCCCCGACACCAGGCGTTTTGTCAAGGCCTGTACTACCTGTGCCAGGAGCAAGGCCTCTCACCAGGCCCCAGCTGGTCTGCTCCAACCTCTGCCAGTGCCCAGTTGCCCTTGGAGCCACATCGGGGTGGATTTTGTGACCGGACTTCCCCCTTCTGAGGGCAACACCACCATCCTGACAGTGGTGGACAGGTTCAGTAAGGCGGCGCACTTCATTCCTCTGCCTGGATTGCCCACTGCCCAAGAAACCGCGGATGTACTAGTCAAAGAGGTGTTTAGGATCCATGGCATTCCCGCGGACATTGTTTCTGACCATAGCCCCCAGTTCATCTCCCAGGTCTGGAAGGCCTTCTGTTCGGCTCTCGGAGCCACCTCCAGCCTCACATCAGGTTACCACCCCCAGTCTAACGGTGAGACCGAAAGGGCTAACCAAGACCTCGGAGCTGCTTTACGCTGTGTGTCAGCCAAGAACCCCACCTCATGGAGCAAGATGCTCACCTGGGTCGAGTATGCGCACAACGCCCTGCCCTGCGCCGCTACTGGAAAGTCCCCATTCGAAGTTTCCCTCGGCTACCTACCCCCACTGTTTCCCGACCAAGAGGCCGAGATTGCTGTCCCCTCGCTCGCCACCCACATGCACCGTTGCCTTAAGATCAGAAGGACACCCGGGCCACGCTATTGAGCACGGCCGAACGGAATCGTCGAGTCGCTGATCGCCACCGCACTCCAGCCCCTGAGTACAAGCCTGGCGACTCAGTTTGGCTCTCTTCTAAGGACATTCCCCTCCAATCCATTTCCCGCAAACTCCAGCCCCGCTTCATCGGTCCCTACAAGATTCACAGCATCATCAACCCCACCTCAGTCAAGCTGTCATTGCCCCCTTCCCTGAAGATTCACCCCACGTTTCATGTTTCCTGCATTAAGCCCTATTCCACTGACCCCCTTTGCCCCCCTGATCCCCCACCCCCTCCTCCCCATATCATAGATAACCACCCGGCCTTCACGGTCAAGAAGCTACTGGACATTCGCAAGCGAGGCCGGGGGTTTCAGTACCTGGTGGACTGGGAGGGTTATGGCCCGGAGGAGCGTTCCTGGGTCGCTCCAAGTCTGATTCTGGACCCTACCCTGATAAGTGACTTTCATCGCGATCACCCTGATAAACTGTGTAGACCGTCAGGAGTCGGTCGTTAGGGGGGGGGGGGGGGGGGGGTACTGTTAAATTTATGTCATATTTATTTCACGTTTCATGTTTAGTGTGTGTCACAGTTTATGTTCTGTTTATGTTACGATGCAATTCATTGTTTGCATACATATTTCCATGTTTTTCCGCAGCCTTGCGTTCATACTGTTTCTTCTCTTGCTGCCACTCACGCTTCCCTAATTGTTTCATTCTCCCTTGTCTAGTTACTAATATACTAACATTAGATCAGGATTGGGTAATACTAACTATCTAACCATGTGTTCATGTTTACCTTACGTTTCTCGTACATGTTAATTACTAATTTACGAATGCTAGGTCAGGATAGGTTAACTACTAACGATTTACTAATTGCCTCGTTACGTGTCATTTTCTCAAGCTGTTGTGAATTTCCTGCTGCTCTCAAGCTAAGTGTCTGCACCTGTCTACACCTGCATATAAGATCAGTGTTCACGTCATGTCCTTGCGAAATTGTTGCCTTAGTTTACTATTGTCACTTTTGAGCGTTTTCCATTGTTTTGACCACCGTTATTGATCTAGCCTGTTTATTGACCATCGTTACTGCCTGCCTATTGTTTCCACTGCCTGTTTTTGACCACAAGTTTTGCCTGCTGTCTGTTTGTACCTCTGCCCCGCGGATAGGACTTCGGTCTGACTCCTGCTACGCCCCACGACTACAAACTTTGCTTTTTCCCTGTTTTGTACTTCTGCTCCGCTGACAGCTACTCTGGTTAACGAACTCTTGCATGGATACCGACTTCGAGACTGCCTTCTCCCTCGGTACTGTATCTTTGGTCTGGCTGGATTTATTGGTTTTTGGACTTTGCTTGTGTGACTACGTTTTTGGATTTCCCCATAATAAAGCCCTTGCAGGCGTTTATTATTACGTCAGTGTTCTGAGTCGTGCATTACGGGTCCAACCCGCACACACCCGTCTCAGAACAATTTTGCCACGATGGACCCTGCTGACTCAACCGCCATGTTCCACGCTCTGCAACAAGGCCTCATCGTGCAGCAGCACGCCCAGGGGATTTCCGATCTCCGGGAGGAGATTAAAGAGTTGTGCGCGGAGATGAGGAGACTGGCCATTGCAGTTCAACCACGCACTCCAGAGCAACCTGCTAAGCCGCCTGCTATCCCACCCTCCAACCCCATGGGAGCCTGGCAATTCCGGGAGCCACAACAGCCCCCCCCGGAGAGGTTTGGTGGTGAAGACCCTGTTCTTTGGTCGGTTCAATTTTACTTTGACCTACCGCCCTGGTTCCAAGAATGTCAAGCCAGATGCTCTGTCCCGACAGTTCATGGCCAGTTCCGAGCTAGAGGCGCCGGAGAACATCCTCCCTGGGTCCTGCACCATTGCTTCAGTGTCCTGGAGGATTGAGGCCATCATTAAGGAGGCGCTACGTGATGAGCCCGATCCCAGGTCCAATCCCGGTACACGCCTTTACGTTCCCTCCGCCACCCGGACACATGTTCTGTTCTCCAATGGGCTCACTCTTCCCTCATGTCCTGCCATCCCGGCTTTACCCGCACCCTGGCTGTTCTAAAGAGAAGGTTTTGCTGGAACTCCACGATCCCCGACACCAGGCGTTTCGTCAAGGCCTGTACCACCTGTGCCAGGAGCAAGGCCTCTCACCTGTCCCCAGCTGGTCTGCTCCAACCTCTGCCAGTGCCCAGTCGCCCTTGGAGTCACATCGGGGTGGATTTCGTGACCGGACTCCCCCCTTCTGAGGGCAATACCACCATCCTGACTGTGGTCGACAGGTTCAGTAAGGCGACGCACTTCATCCCTCTGCCTGGATTGCCCACTGCCCAAGAAACCGCGGATGTACTAGTCAAAGAAGTGTTTCGGATTCATTGCATTCCCGCGGACATTGTCTCTGACCGTGGCCCCCAGTTCATCTCCCAGGTCTGGAAGGCCTTCTGTTCAGCTCTCGGAGCCACCTCCAGCCTCACGTCAGGTTACCACCCCAAGTCTAACGGTCAGACCGAAAGGGCCAACCAAGACCTCGGAGCTGCTTTACGCTGTGTGTCGGCTAAGAATCCCACCTCATGGAGCAAGATGCTCACCTGGGTCGAGTATGCGCACAACGCCCTGCCCTGCGCCGCTACTGGAAAGTCTCCATTCGAAGTTTCCCTTGGCTACTTACCCCCACTGTTTCCCGACCAAGAGGCCGAGATTGCTGTTCCCTCCCTCGCCACCCACATGCACCGCTGCCTTAAAATCTGGAAGGACGCCCGGACCGCACTATTGAGCATGGCTGAACGGAATCGTTGAGTTGCTGATCGCCACCGCACTCCAGCCCCTCAGTACAAGCCTGGTGACTCAGTTTGGCTCTCCTCTAAGGACATTCCCCTCCAATCCACTTCCCACAAACTCCAGCCCCGCTTAATTTGACCCTACAAGATTCACAGCATCATCAACCCCACCTCAGTCAAGCTGTCATTGCCCCCTTTCATGAAGATTCACCCCACGTTTCATGTTTCATGCATTAAGCCCTATTCTACTGATCCCCTTTTACTGCTGCTCTCAAGCTAAATGTTTGCACCTGTCTACACCTGCATTTAAGCTCAGTGTTCATGTCTGTTCGTTGCGAAATTGTTGCCGTAGTTTACTATTGTCACTCTTGAGCGTTTTTCCATTGTTTTGACCACCGTTATTGATCTAGCCTGTTTATTGACCATCGTTACTGCCTGCCTATTGTTTCCACTGCCTGTTTTTGACCACAAGTTTTGCCTGCTGTCTGTTTGTACCTCTGCCCTGCGGATAGGACTTCGGTCTGACTCCTGCTACGCCCCACAACTACAAACTTTGCTTTTTCCCTGTTTTGTACTTCTGCTCCGCTGACAGCTACTCTGGTTAACGAACTCTTGCATGGATACCGATTTCGAGACTGCCTTCTCCCTCGGTACTGTATCTTTGGTCTGGCTGGATTTATTGGTTTTTGGACTTTGCTTGTGTGACTACGTTTTTGGATTTCCCCATAATAAAGCCCTTGCGGGCGTTTATTATTACGTCAGTGTTCTGAGTCGTGCATTACCGGTCCAACCCGCACACACCCGTCTCAGCCTGTTCCAGATTACAAAGTGACCTGTCCCAGATTATCAAATTCAGGCAGAATTTTTTTTTTTGGCACAAACAACACTAATAGGTGTGGCATGTCTCCTCTGTTTATGATATCTACATTCTTTCTTCTTGTGTGGTTAGAAAACATCTTAGGGATTTCAGAAAGGTCTAATGGAGCAAGGCCAAAACCCATTTGGAAGTCAAATGTCAATGCCAAAAGTCAAATGTCAATCACATGTTATTTCTATTTTGTTCTCTTTCTCTCTGTCTTTCTCTCTCTCTTTCTCAGAACAGAAAACCAGGCCCAACAATGAACCTCCGATGAGACGGAATGTACAATGCTGGGAGCATTAAAGTGGAGCCTCCACTTAAGGGATTTAATTAAATTGCAATGTACTTCCCTGCACAAATAAAAGTAATTTGTTTTCAATTTTGTGCACAAATTTGTTTACAATCACGCGACTAAGCATTTCTCCTTCAATGAGATAAACCACCACCAGAGGGTGTAACCATTACACTGACACAACTTTTGCTGGGGACAATGAAAGACCACTCAAATGTGTGTTTTTGTCACATGACCCGATGCCACAGATGTTGCAAGTCTTGAGAAAGCATGCAATTGGCATGCTCAATGCTGGGAGCTTTAAACCCCCCCCCAAAAAAAACATTTTCAACAATTGACAAATTTCTTGTGTGAGATATTACGTCTCATTATATTTTCACTTGGAAACCACTTCCATCTTATTTAAAGAGATGAACACACACAGGAGCTGTACTAGCTTAAAAGAATAGATGTTTCTGTTTTTTTCTGGACACCGCCATTGGTGGCTGTGAGAAATCTGCGCCTTGGCATATTCTACAAGTCTCTGGAACTCTACTGGAGGGAAGCAACACCATTCTTCCAAAACAATGTTAAATTAGGTTGAGATCAAGTGGCTGCAAAGGCCATAGCATATGATTCCCATCATTTTTGTACTGTGAGCCACTGTATTTGCCTTTTGGGGTAAAACGAGTTCTATGTTACATTACAGGCATTTAGCAGACGCTCTTATCCAGAGCAACTTACACAACTTCTTATTACATTTATCCATTCATACAGTTGGATATATACTGAAGCAATTCAGGCTAAGTACCTTGCTCAAGGGTACAACAGCAGTGTCCTATAATCAAACCTGCAACCTTTCAGTTACAAGTCCAGCTCCTTAACCATTATACAACACTATGTCAAATTAAAGCTCTTGATGAGCTCTATCTAGTGCCAAAAGGACAGCTGAAATCACGAACAGTATTGAATAAAGCAACAAAATAAAGATTTCGTTATGGTCTTTTTGGAGCCAGAAGTCAAATTTTTTATACAGCTTTATTATTGACATGCAAGAACTGCGGTCCTGCCATGGTTGCATTGCAATTCGGTAGGTGAAATGAAAAACTAGGGTCCTGACACTGTCCCGGTCCTGAGACTGTCCCTGACACTACACTGCTCCTGTCCATGGTTGCACTGTTGTGGTCATCCAATTGGGTAGGTGGTGCTGTCACGAAAAACTAGGGTCCTGAGACTGTCCCGGCCATGAGACTGTCCCTGCACTGCTCCGGTATTGCAGGCACATATTGGGCAAGTCCTGTGTGGGAACGTCACTTTGTTATTTTGTCTTTTTTTGTTTTTGGTGGTAATTCTGGGTGGGGGTAGCCTACGCTTCGGAGTACAGTTGGTTAACTTGTAAATTGGTTTTCTGATTGTGCTCGCGATTTCAGTGTTTAAAGTCTTCCCGAGCCCGGAAGAATCCCTGAAGTCTAGCTCAGGTTATTAGTTGTATCGCCTGTTTGTGAGCTTGGGCGGATTGAGGTGAGAAGGAACCGTGTTAAACGCTGTTCAACGCTTTGCTACATTTGTTTTTGTCTTTAGCAGAAGCTAGTTTGTGTTGGCAGCGCTGTTCGTTGTGGCTATTATAATGGTGGATTCCCATATGCTCACATTCGTTCTATTCTACATTGTAAAAAGTCCTGCATCCTCACGTAGTTTTAACATATAT
Organism: Ilyophis sp. 1 JC-2022; assembly: GCA_022702515.1. NCBI lineage: Eukaryota > Metazoa > Chordata > Actinopteri > Anguilliformes > Synaphobranchidae > Ilyophis > Ilyophis sp. 1 JC-2022. Next base: position 81,712,034 of record CM040394.1, read on the forward strand.
GTAATAGCTATGATCTATTTAATTTTATGTATTTTTTTTTCATCGTAAACTGCATCAGTTTACTTTGGGTGGGCTATTACTCAAAGTGTCAGTACACAGTACATACCATTTATTTTAAATGAAACAAACATTTTAAGTAATATCATATTTGATTAAATATGTTAATGAAGCGTAACGAAAGTGAGTTGACATTATAATTCGTCTGGCACGTGAGTCTTCGCGCCGAGACTACAGAAAAATGCCTAAACGCATGCGCCATGACTACTTGGTTGTGGACTCCGAACCGCATTTTGCAGGAATGTTGGCATAGTGGGTAGAACCATTTCAAATCGAACCGTCAACAGCTAATGGTATACGGAAAACTCTGCAAACAATAGCAGATGAGATTATTTTGAAAATAATTTGAAAATGAATTTTTTTGGTGTGTGTAGTTGACTGTTTATACACCCTAAATGTAATATGGCTATTACTAGTAACCTATACTCAATTTAATTGCGTTCGATGTCATGTGGAAGTGAGTTCACATTACCAAGAAAATTGTTTACCCAAATTAATAATATGTCTACTTATGTAATATGTACTTAATTTTGATGAGTTTACTTAGTTATGTAATTGTGTTCATCCTACTTAAAAAAAGCACTGAAGTTAATTAGACTAAAAAAAAGCCAATGCAACATGTTACCTCATTTTTTTGAGTTTGAGAAGGGCAATATTTTTTTAGTGTGTCTGGTATTGTTCTGTTTGCAGGATTGGTGCCAGCTGTTGAAACCCCTTCATAAGGAGCTCTGTGCCTATCCAAGAAGAAGCTCACTCTGTGGCAACCACCAAGCTTCTGTGTTGTCTGTCCGTTTTAAGAATGTATTAATTTTTTGTTAATAAATTAATTTACTTTTGTAAACTTCTGGTTTGGTTGTTTATTTTGCTACTAGCCAGGGGAATAATTGTTATTCTTTGAATCTTTCATTTGACAGTTATAATTGTATACATGCTCAGCTCCTATCAAACCATACAGTTCAAAGTATGTATTTACGGTATTAAACATTTTAGTTCTGACCCCTTCGTGGAATCTGTGTGTATATGCACAATACCAATGCATCTCTGCGGTATGAGTACTCTTACATGAGATCTTGCAAAATATATCATTAATCTCAAGAGATCCCTTGGATGAATGCATGAATGAATGTGAGGAGGCCAGAGATGTGGTATCGCCTACAAAAAGTGGCCTCAATGTTGGTTGGGGAACAGGACCTGTAACTCAGAAGTAGCTGGTTCACTTCTTGGTGGGGTTCTGCAGTTGTACTCTTGAGAAAAGATACTTATTACAAAATGTAAGCTTTAAGTTGCTCTGCATAAGACCATCTGCTAAATGTAATCACTGCTCACCCTGTGCATTGGTGGCATAGACTGGGGCGTAAACCGAACGCGTTGTTCAACAGGCGTCAAATGACCCAAAGAGTGCGCGAAAGCGCAAAACATACAATCCGTTTACGATACAGTTGGAAATTTACTGAAGTAAAATAAGTAGGTCTACCTTGCTCAAGGGTATAACAGCAGAACTCCACGAGGAGCCAAGCCCTCCTCTTCTGAATCACGTGCCCAGTTCCCAAACCATCCTACCCTGTTACCACATTGCCCATTCCTACTCGCCACATTGCTGAGCTCCTCGTCATTTATTTAACCATCTTGAGATAATTAGGTCTTTTGCAAGAGGGATGTGCTAAGAAAACAGGTTACTCAGACTCTAATTAAATTTAGAAACTGTCAACATGCATGGGTAATCTAAACAGGTGCAGTTGTGAAGAAATGGGTCGGCTAACATGGTAAATACAGCCTGCGGTGTAATTTTCTTCTTTAATAGAGCACACCAAATTTCATGTCAAAACATGCACTGAATGTCTCCGTTCTTTTGAATTTTTACATTTAATCTGGTTTACCGTGTTTGTGAGATTAATTGCACTGGAACCTTTTCGAGTTAAACTGATAAAATATTTGTCACTACAAAATAATGATCTATGTGTTTGCATTGATCACAAATACTAAACATGGCTACTTTATTTTACATTATGGTAATTTGTCCCAATACTTTAGTTGGCCTGAAATAGAGACTATGTAAAAAAAAGTGTTAATTTCTAAATTATGAATCCAATATTTATACAAATATCCTCGAATAAAAGTTGAAAATCTGTACTTTACCTCATATGAATCGTTTGTTTTCAAATCTGAACTTTTGGAGTATAGAGCCAAATGGTGAGACAATGTTTATTGTTCCAATACTTAGGCTATGTAGGGCACTGTATATATAAAGTATATATAAATATAAAGTGTAAAAATCTGGTGTAAGATGGTCCCTTACCTGCTTCTTGCCCCATGGAGGTGTACCTGGGGCAAGAAGCCCATTTACATGCATTTCTTTTTTGTGCTATTATAACACTGTTACAGTTTATTTCACATAAAAGCGTATTGGTTTAAACAAATAGTATGTAAATACTAAACAGGTCCAGTAGTACTAGAGACGTAGTAAGTTGTCTGGCTACCCTCTGAGGAATCCCCGCACAGCCGTATGTTGTGAAACTGGCAAATTCTGCTACTGGCTATTTAATTTGCTTTGACTGTCCGCTTAAGAAGCGGTGGCGCTAGTTGTGTTGGCTAATTACCGTTCTGAAAAAGATACAGGTTGGGAACCTGCCAAAACGATATGCATTGACTTGGTAGCCTACGTCTTCTTTCGACAGAACGCTTAAATGTTTCGCACTTCTACTTGGGCCAGAAGTGTCCCTTCGATTGAGCTCTTCACACTCATACGTGAAAGTTATTACGATGACACATTAATTCAACCGGTGAATCGTTTTTTTGGGGAGACGTCGAACATTAGCCCACTCAGGTAGGAGGATTATTCACAATTATTTATTTAATTATTTATTTCTCAGCAAACCGACCAATTTCAACATAACATTTAATTAAATTAATTCTGATTTCAAATATCTGTTAAATGTAACAAAGTGATTATTTGTGCCTCCGTGTCCTACAGGTGTGCTATTTTTATATTCGCTCTTTCTTTTTTGATAATTATGGGGGGTGTTCCATTAGGCTATATGACTTGTGTTTTTCAACCCTGTAGTAGCCTATTTCGGATCAACAATTTGCGTTTTTTAAATCCCTAATTGATTGTGTTATTGGACAAGTTAAGTGAGTAGGATACACGTGTTACTTCTGCGTTTCACTGCTCATAGCTTTTTTTTGTCAAATGTTGCTCAGAGTTTTAAGTGGCTAGAAAACAAGCATATTTGCAGGCAGTTATCAGGATTATTTTAGTCCGTAAAATTGGCCTGATTAACTCGTAGCCTAATAAGCGACAGTGTGAACACCTGGTCTGTAGACTGAAAATTTAATGCGCGCAAAACGGAGGCTTCAGCGGGTCATTCACACCACAGCAGCAGTAGCTACGGGCCAGAACGGAGTTCCCATGCAGTGTATCATAAACGATTATAAACGTTTATGGCCTAATATATAATATTTATTCCTGTATTCAGTCGAGCAAAGTTGAACTAATCACTTTTACAATCACTTCGTACTTATCCAGAGCGAGCATCAGTAGGAATACGAAAATGCGGTAGCCCATCAGGTGTATTCGGAGATGCTATTACGGGGATGGGGGAAAAAAACAAACTCATCAGTGTTTTCCAAATGTTACTTCAGTCGAAAATTAAATTGGTATTTGTCACATAAACGGCGAGTGTATCAACAACACGAATACTAAATAACATAGGGAAATATGTCTTGGTTTAAAACAGTTTTTAAAAAATAAATAATTACTGTATTTAAACCAACTCACCCTGAAGAGAAGCAATAGCCTCCATTGCATTGTTGTAAGTGTGATCGGTGTACTGTGCATTGTACTATCCAACAGGGTGTTGGGATATATAGCAAGAAAGAACCGAGTGAAAATCAAAAGTTTGTCAGGTCAGGAATGATTGGAACCCTTGATAAATATGCACACACAAAGGCTGCGTCCCAATATTCTTCACTCCCCACCTCCCTTCCTCCACTGGCCACTACCACTCCTCTTGCAAAGTATGCAAATCTGCCTAACGTTTCGAGTACAAGTGTTTGCATGTACAGTATGCAATGTACCTGACATTGCGGTTTGCATCGAGACCTTAATATGTAGCCATCAATACGTAATTAAGATGTAATCAGACACATTCGATTAAAACACAAATATACATTTCCGGGGCACGGAGGAGAGGAGGGTGTGTTTTTTTTTAAATTTTGGCACGCACCCAAAGACTGCAGAAAACAAATAACACCATTGCTGAGATAGACTGACATTTTCCCACACATGGGAAATATTGTAGCGGTAGCCTGTTAATGACTCGGAGGAATGATTCTGTGAAGCCAAAATAACAAATTTTTCTAAATTTAATTTCCAAATAGGTTTCACCATTACTGACCAGGATGTGAAATTGGCACCAGCCACCAGCCAAATGCTGGTAAACTTTTGATTGTGGCTGGTAAGATTTTTACTCTAGCAGCCACTTTGGCTGGTAACCAACCAGGTTTGTTATATTGTAAAAGGTAATGTGGTTGGTAAAATGTTGAAAATGATTGGTAATTTTTAGAATCCACAAGCCACTCTGGCCAGTGGGTGAAAAAGTAAATTCCATACCCTGTTACTGACACATTGTGTTTGATTAGTTTGGAGACCACATTTAGGAGTTGGTATATTTATGCCAATGGTATATTATGTGTGGCTACATATTGTACTTGGTGGTTCACTGGATGTAATGTGTGTGGATATGTGGCAGCGATGTTACTTGGGAGTGCTGTTTTGACTCTGCAGGTACGTCACATGCAGGTGAAGATGACTGACCGGCCCTGGCTGTCGAAGCTGACGTTCTGCTGTGGTTTTATCGCGGGCTTCTGCCTGTGCTTCATCGCCATCTGCCACTTCAGAGGGATCCCTAGTGCTCAGTGGCTCCACTGTCTGGCCACATTGTCTACTGCTCCTAATGGTAAGCAGTCCCGTGCATTGTGACATTTTAATGCCTGTGTTGTTAATGGGTCTTTCTCTCTGTGACTCACACGTTGTTACGGATCGCCTGATTTCTCTTCCCTCTTTACAGCTGATTCTGATCCCACCCCCCCAGTGGCTGACCGAAGCGACAGTCCCCCCGTGCCCTCAGGACGGATCCTCTGTTGGGTGGCGGCCAATCAGAAGGTGTCCTACTCTAGAAGCTTCCCTTGCTGCTCTGGCATAATTCTTTTGGTTAGCTCCACCTCTGATTCAAACATCCCTGGGGTGTTTTTTGCTCTCGATAACTCTGAGGAACAGGACAAACTGTGCCACAAAACCATGGCTGCCTTCCACACATTCCACCACAGGTAATGCAACAGCGACACCCAGACTTACCCAATGCACAGCAGCACTATTTCACCCTATCATATATGTCCTAAACGCTAACCTTTTCACCGGAAAATGGAACATTCTAGCTTACGTGTGAAACGGGAGAGACCCACCTGTGTGTGAGTGGGCTATCTGTACCTGTGTGTGAGTGCTACACCTGTACGTGTGCGTGAGCGTGTGGTAGGTATCATAGGCGTGTGATAGGTGTCGCTGTATCTGTGTGCTTGTGCAATCCTCAGGTACAACCGATTCCTCAGAGCAGCCGGCGATGCACGTGTGGTCGCGGTGAAGCTAAGGCCGCCCTTTTCCCAGTTATGGAGGTATCCGGGACTGATCCTTGGCTGGGGGCTCAGGACATGTGGCGGGCGGAGTTACATGCCGAGCCCGCATGCGGCGCTGCGATTGGTGAAGGCGCTGCGCAACCGCTCCTTCCTAGAGTGCGTACAAGTGGGCACGGAAACGGCGAGAGTTCTCGCTGGAGACACTGACGTCAAGGGTGGACCAAGCGACTTTCACACCATGTGACCGGGAGCACTGTTCCCTGGTACCGGACTAAATGTGATATTTCTTATATCATGATTATTTAAAGCTGTTTCTTACTTATAGAATATTAGTATTTTCTCGGGTCAAAAAAAAAAACAGAGATTTGTTATTGACTATTTATATATTTTTTTGCGATTGTAAAAATGATTGTTAAAAACCATTTGGAATAATTTGCCATGATGGAGCTGGCATGTTTAAATTCCCCTCCACGCAGATGAAAGATGGATTTTTGGATGTAAAAGGGGAATTGTGCTTCTTTGATCCAAACACCGCAGATAATTAGTGTGAATGATCCAAAATGTGATTAATATAAGGTACCAGTGCCAGAACCAAATACTGGCTTCCATCCTGATTCCCCCTCATTCACATTTGCATTAATGGACAAAACATACAACACGTAACTAGCTTGCCTCTGTCCAATCAGTTTGTATAGTTGGTGAAGGAATTTAATTTAGCCATCCCATATCAGTTTAATAACTGAAAACACTTGCACTTCCCTCTGATCGTTTGGGAGCTCCCAGCCCTGGAGGTCTGACTCTGAAGGCCAAGCTGGAGAACAGGTTACATTCCAGGCTGTTGATATATGCCTCGAGTGCCTTATCTGACACTGTGGGAACAGAACCCGCCAGTAACATTGAGTGTCCTTGTTTGCGCGACTATGTTGACCCAAAATCTGAAGACTGTGGAGATAATACTGTGACAATGATTTCTCAATTGCTGACACATCATCGTTTGGGACATTGTCAAGGGTGTGGTGATGTATATGTCCGCTTCCACTGGGGCATACTCGGCGTACGTCCCTGGCATTTAAAGATGTAATATATGCATAATTTAAGCCTTTGGATTGTCTTCCGCTTTCCTGCGCCCAACTGGGCCTGAATAAAGCTGAAATACTGCAGTTTGATCTCTTGGAACCATTTTCTTTTCCGTAGATTTAGTGGAAGCAAAAATAGTTTTTACTTATACATGTGCAGGATTGAAATGACAATGGCAAATATGTTGACTGCAATAAATAAAAAAACAAAAAGGCCTGTGTGAAAAAAAGGCATAGTTTTTACGTACTATATGCCACATACAGTGTATGGAAAAAGATGAACGTGTATAATAAACAATGCAAGTACTGGGCCATATTTAATTACTCAACGTTGTGCACCCTGCCTCTGCAAGGATAACACGGCCGAGTCATCTTCTATAATGTTTTGTGAGATTGGTGAACATATTTGGAGAGGGAGTGGGGGTCTTGAACCGCACCTCCATACCGAATCTTTCAAGTTCCGTCGGTCTGCGCTTGAGGACTGCCCTCTTCAATTCAGATCACATATTTTTCATCGGGCTCAACTCTGGAGACTGAGATGGCCATTGCAATTAGTTAAGTAATACTATTAATTCATTTTGTGGTCAGTTAGCCATTTTTTGGTTGATTTTTGAGTTATGCTTGGGATGATTGTCTTGCTGAAAGACCCAAACTTCTGAAAATAAGTTTGAGCTTCTTGGTAGAGGGAACGAGGTTTTTGGCCAAAATGTCTTGGTACCGTAGCTATGATATCCTTCTAAGCATGGTGATGAACGACTTATGGAATTTACAAATGCGATTGTCTGTGGAAGACGTTACGTTATCACATCCATTTTGTGACAATGACTGTCATGACCCACTTTTGAGCTTCTGATTTTCCAGTGTTCATGGAATTTCAGTTTCTCATCCCCACATATGTGTACAATTAACAGAAACGTGTCTATCTGTGCATTTAAATGTCAGTTCGATGAAGTCCATGCGCTTCAGGTGAGTCCATTTGTGTATTTCTTAGGATGGCCTGCCCCCTAGTGGCAGTAAAATAAATTAATCAACAAAAAAATGTTGTAATCATACAGATTAATGAAGCTGAATCACTCTGTGAAGCAAGAGCTTTTTTTCAGTTATATCAACTGATTGAGAAATTGGTCAGAACAGATCTAGAAAACATGGGTGGAGGTTAGGATGAACCTCACATAACATAAATGAAACTTTACTTCCAAAGGCCATATATTGGCTTTATACCTGTGTTGCGCCCGCCCCTTATTCCCTGTCCCCCAGGGTGTTTGTGTTTTTTCTTTTTCTCTCTCTTTGTCTCTCTTCTGTGTAGAGGGGGTGGGTGGTGACCCCCCCTGGGGGGGGGGTGGCGTTCTCTCTCTCTGTCAGGTGATCACTTGATTGGGAAATGGGAACCACCTGTGAGACCTGTGAAGCCTGGAGGGCCCTACACTACTAAGACGGCTGCTTCTCTCTCACACTCCAACAAAGGCCCCTCCCTCCGGCTCGCAAGGCGTTGGAGAGAGAGCCGACCGAATTATTTCTTTTTCTATTTTTATTTTTAAAACGTTAAACGTGTGTGGTGTTGTTTTGTTTTTTGTGTTTTGTTTTGGGTGGTGGGGTAACCTGTCATCCAGCCATCCATCCATTATCTAACCCATTAATTTCTAGTCAGGGTCGCGGGGGGGAGGGAGGCAATGTATGCTGTAGCATATCTCAGCATGCATTGGGCAAGAGGCAGGAATACACCCTGGACAGGTTGCCAATCCATCGCAGGGCATTTATGCCTGTCAAAAAATGTATAGTCTCAGTTTTGTTATGGAGCTAGTAATATATTACTGGCAAAATAGTCATCCTGAGCAATATAAAAAATGATCCAAAGAAGCGCTAATATGCAGTATGGCCAATCGTATAGTATAGTGCAGCTCTCAGATGAGGAGGTAGGTTGCTACCTCTCGCGCATTAATCGCCATAAGGCACCAGGGCCTGATGGCCTTCAGGGAAGAGTTTTAAAAGTATGTGCCAAACAGCTGAAAGGTGTTTTGACTCAACTGTTTCAGCTTTTACTTACTGTTTGCACTGTACCAAAGACCTGGAAGGTGTCCACAATCATTCCAGTTCCAAAAAAAGCCTGGCTCCAAAATGCTAAACGACTTTTGCCCTGTTGAGCTAACATCTGTGCTGGCAAAGACCATGGAGAGAGTTGTGAGCAACCACCTTACCTCATCCACAGAAAATATCAACTAGGCCCTTTCCAGTTTGCTTACAGAGCATGGGGGGGTGGGGGCACCTCTCACCATGGTCAATATGGCCTCAGAGTGTTTGTAGTCGAGGAGTCTTTTCAAACAAAGTTGTTATAAATACAGGAGTGCTTCAGGGTTGTGTTTTATCATCTTTATTGTTTTCAATTTACACAAATGAGATATGGTTGCAGAGCGATACTGTTAAGTTATTTAAATATGTGTGTAAACGTGTTTAAACCCTTGTCGGTTTATTTTACCAAGACCACGTGGCGAATGAACACTTTTACTTTGAGCGGGCCTCGGCCTTGCTTTGTTCATTCATGTAGATAAAACCACGGAACTTCTCCTTAACAGTAGCGACCCACTCCACTCTTTTTCTTTGTGACCAACCTGTTTAAATTGTGCAATGTTAAAAATGTTTAGGGACACATGTTGATAACAAGCTGAGCTTTGATTGTATTTATAAAAAAGGCCAGCCAGAGATTGTTTTTCATTAGAAAATGTAAGGGTTTTAGGACATTTTGGAGGTGGCCTATATCAGCCTTGTTGAGAACATCTTTGTGTTGAACATTACAGTATGGTATGGAAACCTGAACACAACGAGTAAATATAAGCTGGCCAGAATTGTTATAATAGCAGGCAAGCTAATTGGTCGACAGTAGAAGCATATGATCTCCTATATGACCTCACTGTTCATAGGAAGGCTCTGGCCGTAGTCTATGACACTGGCCACCATTTCCCATGACCATTTCTGAGATTGAGATGCTTCCCTCTGACCGGCGCTACAGAATGCCTACAGCCAAAAGAAACATATATAAGAGGTCCTTTGTCCCTAGCGCTATCTGCCTCCTCAACATGACCTGTATGGTATTTTGTATCTATGTATTTGTTTGCTTGATCTATGTATTGTGAAATGTAACTGAACATGTTGTATCTCTGTTTTTCAGTACCTAGGTGAGGCCACAGACAATTCTATAATGTTCTATTCTATTCTATGGAATATGGGTTTCTCCATTTAGTGTTATTCTGTACAAAAACACCTACCTACCTTGAGTTTGGCAAGGTTAATACAGTTTTGTGATCACATTCTCTCTTTAGGTGCACGTGTATAGGTTTATTATGAGGTGTGCTACAGTTTTTTAAGAACTGGCTATACAGTTTTATTCACCACCTTTGAACTTGACATATGTTGACCACAAATAATACATTCAAACATTTATGGTGCAAAAACTATTTTTATTCAACAATAACATTTGCCTTACATCTATACTTACATTATACTCATACTTATACTCTCTCCCCTCCCCCGAGGGTTTGTCATATGGCTCCTGCCATTACTGAATACTGGCCTTTCTCTGAAATGCTTCCCTCTAGCCACTCTCTCAAAGAGGTCAAATCTGCAAAATGCTGAAGAGTGTTGACCTCCATTTCAGCCAACAAGCTGTGCAACTCTTGGTCACTTTTCTGACAATTAACCTTCTTGTCTGGTTTCTCAGTTTGGTAGTTTGAACAGCCTGGTATTGTGAGTGTCTGAGTTGTGCCATATTTTCCACCATTTTGTTACAATGGCCTTAACAATGTCCTTAACAAAGGTTCAATGTTTTATATGGTTATGGAACTGGCCTAAAGGTTGCAGGTTCGATTCTCCGGTAGGACACTGCCATTGTAGGCTACCATTGTACCAGCAAGGTACTTAACCTGCATTGCTTCTGTATATTTCCAGTTGTATACATTGAAAAATGTGAAAAGCTGTGCAAGTAGCTCTGGATAAGAGCATAGCAAACTACCCTAATATAATCTTATCTCAATGGCTCTTCATGACAGTGCGACTGATCTTGATCAGGTAGAGAAGAAATGTGTTTAATAACATATAAACATTTGCAACAGAGGAAGCGATAACTTCCCAGGAAACTCCACAGATTTCATGAAGAAATAATATGAATATTAATAAAGTGGGTTGAAACCCAGCTTTCGTGGGCAGTCCCGGCAAAATGATACTTCTTTTGACCAATAAAGTTGAAGTAGTACTTTTAAGCAGCCAACCAGATCATGGAGTTGGCGTTGGCCCTGCCCTATGAAGCGAAAGGGACAAGAGCGTGTTGCTGTTGTCAGTTTTACAGGGAAAAGTGGTAAGTTGGACCCGTGACGACGAAGCAGTGGAGAAGTTACACAATATGACCAAAAACGTTAATAAATCAAGTTGTTTTGCCTGTAGTCTGGTTGTGAAATTTAGAGTGTATAGTGGCTAGCTTTTTCTGCGAGATCAAGCTGATATCTATTTCGGAAAAATATTAGAGAAAGGTCCATATCATCACAAAAGAAATTAGCAGGCTTGCTAGTCGAGCTAGCCAACCACAGCGTTTGCTTGTTACCTCGCGATAAAACCACAAAGTTTCCGACAGGCGAATTTACTTACGAAGTTCGACAAGTAACTTCGACCGAATTAAGTCCAAGTTCACAGTATATTCAAAACTTATGGTAATTTAGTTACTCGAAGTTGTGAAGTGTGGTCGGTTTGCACGGGATTCCACTAAGGATGTCTTGCAGAAGTGGAGTTGGCAGGGGGAGCACCTCGGGTGTTCAACCTCTCAAAGCCACAGTCCCCTTCCAGCTACACAACAAAGCCCAGCCGCGACTGAGGGATGCCAAGACAGGTAAATATGCCACTGACTTTATAGAGATGCCCTTTAAGGACATAAAAGTGTGCAGCATGGATGCAGTCGAGCACGCGTGTGAAATATGTAGGCTATGCTATTTTGGCATTGCTTAATTGCTAGAAAGACGCATAATATCGGCGGAGTCATAAAATATTTTGTAATGGTCAGATCGTGCCAGTGCGTTACCATACGTTTGCAAGGTCTAAATGGGTAGTTTGCGCTATTGAGTCAAACAACTTCAGCAAGTTATTCAACAGAAGAATGTGCTCCATGCACTAGTATCTCCCCCTACCCTGGTGTGCATGCGTGAGTGAGTGTACAGAGGAGGAGGGATTTAGCCTTAAAAACTTACGCATAGGCTGCTTTAAAAGTGGATTCTAATTGACCAGCCTTATCATATTAAACTGTAGTGATCATTGTTAACGATAATGTTTTGTTATTTATTCTGGGGTTAAATGTTGGAACATTTTTTTGTCCATTCATTTTTGTTTACTTGTGTTATATTCAAGCACAAACATTTCACAATTGAGTCCTATAACACTGCTTTAAAATAAAACACTCTACAGACCAATACTTTGGCCACAAACACGCACTAGGCAGTACTGTTCCATAGACTGACAGAAAGGGGTGGTGTACTATTAACTATGGGACAGGAAAGTCTGAGGACTACATCACAGATCAAAGGAATTATTCTAAACTGGCTAAAGATGCATTTGAATTCACATTCTTTGCTTAACCTAATCTATTGCAGGGATGTCATTTTCTTCCCTCATTAATCAATATATTCTGACTTTCAGACCCTGCATGTCTGATGTTATTGCTGAAGATTCTCTCCTGCTAGCAACAGTCAAGAAGTGCAAAAGCTCTTGATATGTATTCTTATGACATACCCAATACCTCTGACTGTGGTTTAGGCTTTATAAAGGGTTTGAAAATGAGTATTCTCTGATTAATCGGGAATAATTCCATTCTTGATATTCAGTAGCCCAATGAATGTTGGCTGTGGTTTTGAAAGTATAATTTAATTAGTTTTAATAGGAACCCCAGTATCTCACACTGATGTATCAGTCTATAGGGAGCTCACAGCTCATTTGAGCTCCTCTGGCATGGAGACCCACCAGTTTAGGGTTCCAGGTTTAAGGGCCTTCTGACCAGTGGTCAGTGAGGTGTTTATTTTTATATGCTGTCAGCCATCAGTTGCTTAGAGGGGTGTTTGTTAGAGGGGGAGGCTGTGTGTTTGTGTGTGAGTATCTGAGTGAGGGTAATGTATGTGCGCTTGCATGCTGTGTGTGTGCGCACACGCTTGTGTGTGTGTGTGTGTGTGTGTGTGTGTGTGTGTGTGTGTGTGTACGCGCCTGTGTGTTGGAGGGGGAGGGCAGAAGCAGAGCTGAATGGTAGCTGTGTTAAAACTCTGCACCTGCTGGGGATTACTCAGCTGTCAGTACTCACCTAGCTCTACTCTGCCGCACGGGGGGAGGTCAAGGACAGGGCTTGTGAATCTCTTCTTTAAAAAAAATAAAAATCTGATCATACCGTCTAAGGGACGTTTCTTTTGGACCGTTTTGTCAGGATACCTGATTGGAATGGTTTTCTGGTTTTCGCTGTGAGGAATCTTGTGTGCCTCAGTTGGCCCAAGTCCCATCACCTGTTACAGGCCGGTCTCCCGCAGCAGGGCGAAGAACGTTAGCCTCGCTTTGAGAGTGGTGCAGTGAAGGGTGAAGAGCGTTAACCTCGCTCTGAGAGCGGTGCAGTGAGGGCCCAAGAATGTTAGCCTCGCTCTTAGAGCAGTGCAGTGAGGGGCGAAGAGCATTAGCCTCGCTCTTAGAGCAGTGCAGTGAAGGGTGAAGAGCGTTAACCTCGCTCTGAGAGCAGTGCAGTGTGGGGCCAAGAACTTTAGCCTCGCTCTGAGAGCAGTGCAGTGAGGGGCCAAGAACTTTAGCCTCGCTCTGAGAGCAGTGCAGTGAGGCGCGAAAAGTGTTAGCCTCACTCTTAGAGAGGTGCAGTGAAAGAATGTTAGCGTTGCTCTGAGAGCAGAGCAGTGAGGGGCCAAGAACGTTAGTGTCGCTCTGAGAGCAGAGCAGTGAGGGGTGAAGAGCGTTAGCCCTTCTCTGAGAGCGGTGCAGTGAGAGGCCAAGAATGTTAGTGTCGCTCTGAGAGCAGAGCAGTGAGGGGCGAAGAGCGTTAGCCCTTCTCTGAGAGCAGTGCAGTGAAAGAATGTTAACGTTGCTCTGAGAGCAGAGCAGTGAGGGGCGAAGAGCGTTAGCCCTTCTCTGAGAGCAGTGCAGTGAGCGGCCAAGAACGTTAGCCTCGCTCTTAGAGCGGTGCAGTGAGAGGCCAAGAATGTTAGTGTCGCTCTGAGAGCAGAGCAGTGAGGGGTGAAGAGCGTTAGTCTTGTTCTTATAGCGGTGCAGTGAGGGGCCAAGAACGTTAGCCTCGCTCTGAGAGCAGAGCATTGAGGGGTGAAGAGTGTTAGCCTCACTCTTACGCTGCGTTCTCACAGCGAGCAACTAGTCGCTGAGTCGGTCAATTCTACTAGGCTAGGGGCGGGGCAAGAGCTTCCCGTTGTGTCATCCAAATTAGTTCGTGCAGCTACAATTTTTTAATGAAGAGAAACAACGGCAGTAGCCTACGTATAACAGACATATTTGCGATGCATCCTATTCTTTATAGTTATGTCATGACACTGATAATTATGTGTTCTCGCTAGCTAGCGATAGGCTAGTCTATAACTATCTTCGTCGCGAGCTAGCGATCTTTATCTATCTATCTAGATATATATAGATTTATGTATAAAACTCAACATGTAGTTTGGGCTCAATGTGATATTGGTAGAACAGCTACATATATCCTTTAAGCTTATGTTATACATTGAACAGGACGTGGTAGGCTTGGACCATTATTATTAGCTGCTCCTCCATTGCTGCAATTTGAGTGAAATCAGGCGGAACAATTATTCACGAAATGGTTTCGTGTCGGTTTGGGAAATATGAAGTGTGGAACTCAGATTGGCTGTTACGGCCTATGGTCGCTCAAAAGTTAAATTGCGGGCAACATTTATCGGCCGATTTTGGTCGCTCAGTTGCCAAGTTGCTCAGGTCGCTGACCGTCGCTCAGCTTCATTGAGAATGAATGGACTTCTGGCGACTGGGTGCGGGATGTGAGAATGCAGGGTTAGAGCAGTGCAGCGAGGGGCCAAGAACGTTAGCCTCGCTCTTAGAGCGGTGCAGTGAGGGGCCAAGAACGTTAGCCTCGCTCTTAGAGCGGTGCAGTGAGGGGCGAAGAGCGTTAGCATTGCTCAGAGATCAGTGCAGTGAGGGGCCAAGAACGTTAGCCTCACTCTGAGCGGTGCTGTGAGGGACGGTATGTCTCATGCTCATCTTGGCTTTCTGTCGATCGCATCTTTATCCCTAGACTGTATAGCGCCCTGCTAAGGGTGGGCAGTTGTGGAGTGTGCTTGCTGTGGATCTGGGCCATTGCACCATTATGCACTTCAGTCAGTAAGTGTGATTTTGCACTCCAGGAAGTCTTGGACAAGTTTGAGAACTTTATTTTTACTATCTGCTGACAATAATACAAATAACCCAAAACAGTATGCTGTAATGCCCTGCTTTAAGTCAGTCTGCTAATGTCATGTTCCTAAACTTTATCTTTAAGACAGTGTAGGCAGCCATTTGCCTGTTTCCCTTGCCTCTAGCTCCTATAGTTCATTGTAAAGTCTTTGTCTATGGTGTCTATGAAATGTTGGTTTAATGCTTGATGTTAATCGTATTACGTCACTAAATTGGAGCGTGACAGAATTGTTTTAAAAAAAGGTACATTTTTGTTTCTCTTTCAGCCGAGAAGACCAAGTCACGGCCACCAAAGCCAAGCATTCGCCGAACCCTGTCCCTGGATAACATGGTGGGACCCTACCTGCAGGGCCAGTGGCCCAAAGAGCCGCACCAGGCAGCTTCTTGCGTCAACGACAAAGCCACTCAGGTGAGACAATCAGAAGCCTGGAGCTTGAAGTTTGGACACAATGTTAAGCGTTTAGACTGTTTGTAC
Organism: Ilyophis sp. 1 JC-2022; assembly: GCA_022702515.1. NCBI lineage: Eukaryota > Metazoa > Chordata > Actinopteri > Anguilliformes > Synaphobranchidae > Ilyophis > Ilyophis sp. 1 JC-2022. Next base: position 81,727,712 of record CM040394.1, read on the forward strand.
AGCGGTAAAAGGAGACAAAGGCCGAAACACCCTTTAGCCCTGATGGGGTGAGGTCAGAAAAGTATGATGAGATTGGCATAACATCACCACACAGAGCATTGTGGGTAAATCTCCACAAGATTTGATCGGATGGCAAATCGCCGTTTGCTCCGTTTTCCTGTTCGTTTGCAAATCATATGTGATTTATATTGTCTGTGGGGGGGAAAGAAAGATAAAAAGTTTAAATGAAAGTCATATGGATGAATTAGCTCATGTACACTGCTGGGCCACCCTGCCAGGCTAAAGCTTCCCTGTATGTAGACCTCCCTCTCTCTGCCCCCATTATACGCATCACTCTTCCCGCTCACCTCCTTTCCTTCCTGCTGGGGTGCTTTTAATGAAATATTAGAACAGCCATCCGGAGTTTTCTCGCATGCGTTCAGACCGAGCTGAGTCTCCCCACCGCGTGCAATGCAGCGGCGCTTTTTATAGCCTCTGTCCCATGATGTGAGGTGAGGTACAGTAACCCTACACCAGAGCTGCTGCAGGAATGTGTGCTATTTGTATGTCCTGCACTTATTTATTTAGCCACGGAGTCCAACGGTGTGCTGAGGGCAGGGCGGAAAATCGCTCGGCCTTCATGTCTCCCCTTTGTACACTCTGGACATCAGCATTAGCATTGCCACGTATCGTAGCTGCACATCAGCAGCATATTAGCGCCTAACATGGCTGTACAATATTGTTAGCATTAGCACCTAATATGGCTGTAAAATAGTGTTAACATTGGCGCATAACATGGCTGTTCAGTAGCATTAGTACCTAATATGGCAGTACAAGAGCATTAGCATTGGTGCCTAACGTGGCTGTACAGTAGCGTTAGCGCCTAACATTGCTGTACAACAGTGTCAGCGTTGGCGCCTAACATGGCTGCACATCAGCATTTGCATTAGTGCATATCATGACTGTATTAGCATTGGTGCCTGACATTGCTGTACAGCAGTGTTGGTATGGGTGAGTAAGATTGGTTGACATCTCTTGTTAGAGAAAGGAGACCAGGAGTGTAGTATGCACACAGTACTTCAGTGTTAGCATTAGCACCCTAACAAGGCCGGACACCTCTCGCGGGGGAAAGGGGTCAAGGAGGCGGCAGTGTAGTGTAATGGTTGGCTGGAGTGCCAGGGCTTTGGCCTCTTTCCACTAATACCTGGTTTGATGGGAGTGTTCACAGAACCTTAAATAACCTATGACTCACCCTATCTATTTAAAAACAAAAGAAGAGTTTTCTTTTCCAAGTCTTTCATCCTGTTGCGTTAGACAGCAGGGCTGGGCACAGGCTGGCCTGGTTTACAGAGAGTATAGAGAACACCCTGGGAAAGTTATTTCTGCTGACTCGTCAATGTCATGCTGAAACCACCCCAAACAGGGAAGAAAGTCCCTGTACTTTTAGAAAGTTCTTAAATGATAAGAGAACCCTAACAGAGGTACTATTAAAGTGCTTGGATTGTTTATATATATATATTTATTTATTTGCGTTTGTGTGTTTGTTTATGAAAGATGCATCTGCCTATGTCCTTAAACTCATCCCAGAATCCACATTTGGCATAAATTCATAGGAGTTGGGTTGGTTTGGCTTAGAAGAGTTGATCCTGGCATATTCATTCTCAGGGACACTGAGCCTGTTTTTTTATGTTGCCTTGATATTCTGCCACTCTGGTGATACAGCGCAGTGTACCGTTTATCTGGTGATGCAACATACCCTACCATTTCTCTGGAGATACAGCGTACCGTACTGTTTCTCTGGTGATACGGCATACTGTACCGTTTATCTGGTGATACAGCGTACCGTACAGTTTCTCTGGTGATACAGCGCACCGTACCGTTTCTCTGGTGATACGGCATACTGTACCGTTTATCTGGTGATACAGCGTACCGTACAGTTTCTCTGGTGATACAGCGCACCGTACCGTTTCTCTGGTGATACAGCGCACCGTACCGTTTCTCTGGTGATACAGCATACTGTACCATTTATCTGGTGATACAGCGTACCGTACCGTTTATCTGGTGATACAGCGTACCGTACCGTTTCTCTGGTGATACAGCGCACCGTACAGTTTCTCTGGTGATACAGCATACTGTACCGTTTATCTGGTGATACAGCGTACCGTACAGTTTCTCTGGTGATACAGCGCACCGTACCGTTTCTCTGGTGATACAGCATACTGTACCATTTATCTGGTGATACAGCGTACCGTACCGTTTCTCTGGTGATACAGCGCACCGTACCGTTTCTCTGGTGATACAGCATACTGTACCATTTATCTGGTGATACAGCGTACCGTACCGTTTCTCTGGTGATACAGCGTACCGTACCGTTTCTCTGGTGATACAGCATACTGTACCGTTTATCTGGTGATACAGCATACCGTACAGTTTCTCTGGTGATACAGCGTACCGTACCGTTTATCTGGTGATACAGCATACTGTACCGTTTCTCTGGTGATACAGCGCACCGTACCGCTTCTCTGGTGATACAGCGTACCGTACCGTTTCTCTGGTGATACAGCATACTGTACCGTTTATCTGGTGATACAGCATACCGTACAGTTTCTCTGGTGATACAGCGTACCGTACCGTTTATCTGGTGATACAGCATACTGTACCGTTTATCTGGTGATACAGCGTACCGTACCGTTTCTCTGGTGATACAGCATACTGTACCGTTTATCTGGTGATACAGCATACCGTACCGTTTCTCTGGTGATACAGCGTACCGTACCGTTTCTCTGGTGATACAGCGTACCGTACCGTTTCTCTGGTGATACAGCGCACCGTACCGCTTCTCTGGTGATACAGCGCACCGTACCATTTCTCTGGTGATACAGCGTAACGTACCGTTTCTCTGGTGATACAGCGTAACGTACCGTTTCTCTGGTGATACAGCGCACCGTACCGTTTCTCTGGTGATACAGCGTACCGTTTCTCTGGTGATACAGCACAGCGTACCGTTTCTCTGGTGATACAGCACAGCGTACCGTTTCTCTGGTGATACAGCACACCGTACCGTTTCTCTGGTGATACAGCGTACCGTACCGTTTCTCTGGGTCCTTGGGGTTGGGGAAACGGGACCTGAAAGCAGTTGCCTCTGTGACGTGGGTAAGCGTCCGAGTGGCTGGAGGAGATTGAGGGGGACGGCCTTGAGCTTGACGTTCCGGATTCTTCTTCGTCCGCAGACGCCCAGCACTTGGTCCGAGGAGTCGCGGGGCAGGAGGGCAGGCGTGGGCCACAAACGCTCTGCGTCCTGGGGCAGCGCCGAGCACCTTAAAGACGTGAGTGTTTCCGCCCCGCTCCGGCTTCCCTTTAAAGGAGGCCAGGCTGTTTCCTCACTCAACCAGGTGCTGCAGAAGAGCTGCCCTGGGTGGCAAAATAAAGCGCTTAATTAAACCCGACTGCCACTGGTTGAGTGCATTGCATTGAAAAAGGAGAAAGGGGAAACTGAATTGAAGGGCCTCAGAGCCTGGATGGGAGTAACGTGTGTCTGATCAGTGAGAGTAATGTGTGTTTGATCAATGAGAGTAATGTGTGTTTGATCAGAGTGAGAGTAATGTCTGTTTGAATTTGGTTAACCTTTAGATGTTGGGTATGGAAGCCATTTTGCTCTGCTCTTCCATGCTTTTTGAGTACTTTGTAATGTTAAATGAACTTGTCAGGTATTCCATTTAGCAGTCCCTAGACCGCCTCCTCCTGTTTGCAGTTTGACTTCCTATGATACAATGCAGAGTGCCAGCGCATCCCTTCCCCCAGTAGAGGAGTAAAGCGCACGCCTCTCCTGCCGTACCGTTCACAGATCGCCAAACTCAAGCACCACCTACAGAAGCGCACCAAGCATGGGGTCCCAGGAGGACATGAGCGGGATCCCCAGCAGCAGCACCCCCTGCCCGTGGGCCACGCCCTGGGGGCCACACAGGTACCCTCACACACCCCACCTCCCCCTTCTCCCGCCTCTCGGGTAACTCTGGGTTCCCACTCGTCCTGGAAAACCTGGAACGTTTGGATGCAGTTTTAGTTTCCAGTCGTGGAAAATGAGAAAATTGCCAAAATGGCCTGGAATACAATTTGTTGTCCTGGAAAATATTTCTAGTGAAATGTTAGAAACGAACAATGTTCAAGGTTACAGTCCGCAATCGCACCCCCCCGGTCTAGGTGCTGGTCACATAAAATGTCCTGCTAGTGTCTTTAAAAGAGTCGGAACTCTTTAACTCCCCTCATCTCAAACGCTATAAATACGCTGCTATTTTAATGCACACACGATATTCAGCTCTAATCTGCCTGGGTGTCGTTTTGGATAATCTTGTGTGCGTTCTTTAGAATAGAGGCGTCCAAGCTTTAGTGCTGTGCTATATTCTAGCTGAAATTCTCTGTGTTGTCTACTTGAGTAATAATGAATCAAATTAATAATAACTTGTAGTGTGCTTTTCTTGAATGATGCAGAGTGCTTTACTCCGTTTATAGATATAATAAAGAGTAAACATAAAATGATAATACAGGTCAAATTAGGGACAGGCCATATGAACAGGCTTTGTGTATTCAGTGTGTGTGTGTGTGTGTGTGTACCCCTCAGACGATGCCCCTCACACCGCTGTGCAGAGTGAACCCGCGCCTGTGTCACAGTGTGGAGGGTTTGAACCTGGAGCTGGAGAGGGTCTTTGTGCACGAGAGTCCCGCAGAGCAGCCGCAGGTCTGTATCCAGAGTTAACCGCAACTGCTACCAATGCACGGGTACGCGTCTGTCCTACGGTTATGTCAGCCGTGCAGCCCGTGCTGCTGTCCTGCCCCTCCCCCTTCTGACAAGACTCCTCCTCCCATACTGACCCCTCCCTCGGTTATTCTGCACGGTCATTACCATGAGGACAGTGTCTTAACCACGCTGTGGTATGTGGCTGGTGACGTCTGCATTGTGCTTCCTGCTTGTAGATTCTGGACGTGCCGGATGGCCACAGAGCCCCAGTGCCCGCCCAAAGGTGCAGCAGCGACTCCCAGAGCGACCCCTCCCCCGCACTCCTCTCCACTTCCCCCTCTCCCTGCTCCATGGGAGAAGTAGGTGAGTTTGCCCCTCCCCCTCCGAGTCCCTGCCCCTCGTCGGCAAGGCAGCCCAACTGACGCGTTTTCCCTCGTCTGCAGCGGACCTGGCGGACTGTGGGACCGTGTGCTCCTCCCCCTCGCCCCCCCTGGGCAATGCAGCGCCCGCTTCCTGTTCCCCTCTTCCCCACAAGACTTGCAGCTTCCAGAGAGAGCCGCCCGAAGGCTGCGAGAGGGTGCGCGTGTGTGAGGAAGCACTGTGAGTTTATCATACACACACACACACACACGTGTACGCATACATACATACACATACACACTTGTATACAAATACAGACTTGTACACACATGCACGCACACACACACACACGCACACACACACACACACACACACACACACACAGTGGTGTAAAAAAATAATAATAAGTTCACCCTCTTTCAATTCTATGGTCTTACACATTAGGACATAAGTAGCCCTAATCTAGTCTTCTCTGGGAAACAGTAAGTCCTAACAGTAAAAAAAAGTGTGACAAATAACGTAACAGATTTTACTTTGTCATTATTTATTCACCCGAAAATAACATGCATAAGCCTTCGGTGAATAAGTGCACCCCATGATTGTTTTAGTATATCAGGCTCTTGCATCACATCAGAGGAATTCTGGCCCGTTCCTCCTTACAAAACTGCTTAAGTTCATTGATGTTTGACAGCATTCATTTATGCACAGCTCTCTGAAGGTCCCGTCACAATATCTCAATGGGGTTGAGGTCTGGACTTTGACATGGCCATTCCAAAGCCTTGATTTTCTTCTTTGTCAGCCATCCAGCCATATATTTACTGGTGTGCTTAGAGTCATTGTCCTGTTGCATGATCCACTTTTGGCCAAGCTATAACTGTCACCAAGATGGTCTCATATAGAATACGCTGGTATAGAGAGTAATTGACGATGAACCTTATGATTGTGAAGCATCCAGGTCCTACGGCTGCAAAACGGCCACAGATCATCACCCCTCCACCACCATGCTTGACAGTTGGCATGAGGTTCTTGTGATGATATTGGCCGTTTGGTTTTCACCAAACATGGCATTGTGCACGGTGTACAAACAACTCCACTTTGGTCTTGTCTGTCCAAAGGACAACATTCCAGAAGTTGTGGTTCATTTAGGTGCAATTTTGCAACCTAAGCCGTGCTGCATGTTCTTTTTGGAGAGAAGGGGTTTTCTTCTGGCTACCCTTCCATGAAAGCCATACTTATTCTGTTTTTTTCTAATGGTGGAGTCATGAACTTCCACTTGATAGAGGCCTGTAGATCCCTGGATGTAGCTTTAGGGTTTTTTGCAATTTCTCAGAGCGTCATACGGTCTGATTTTAGGCTGAATTTGCTGGGATGCCCATTCCTGGGTAGATTGGCTACTGTATTGAAGGTTCTCCATTTGTAAATGATCTTTCTCGCTGTGGAATAATGTACTTCATATAGTTTGGAAATGGCTTTATATCCCTTTCCAGACTGATGAGCAGCAACAATTGCTTCTCTGAGATCACCGCAGATATCTTTTGTCGTTGGCATGCTGTGTTAACACTAGCGGTGGGAATCGAGAACCTCGATTCCTCGGAATCGTATGCCTTCGAGCTTATCAATTCTCTTATCGATTCCAGCATGTATTCCGTCAGCGCATGCTGGCAGGCAGAGTTTGCCGCCCCGTCTAAAAATATTAAATGGAAACGTCATTGTTTGAAAACTAATTTAAGCTACTATCATTTAAAAATCAATAGAAAATAGCTCGCTATTTTGTGATCCGTCTTCAGAAATATTCAACAGATTTGTGGAGTGTGTGGACTTCCCTTAGGAGTCTATAACCAACTCCAAGTGTAAAACTTTTGCTGTGATTGGCGGTAGACTAATCTAACAACGATTGCCTGCTTGGCCACGCACAAATGAGTAGATTAGGAAAGCGAATAACTAACCTAAATTAGTGATAATCTTCAAACTTCATCATCTTCAGATAATAAGAGGAGCCAGCTTGCCTCCAAAAATGGTCCGGTAACGTTAAAGATCTCATCTTTCTTCCACGTAAATGTAGCCTATAGCCTATAGCCTAAATAAGATAGGGGAGAATGTTGACAGTGGAAGCTGTTCTGATTGCAGAAACCAACGCAAACGTTACGGTTTATGAAACACGCCTAGGAGCGTAACTAACTCATAAGAGTTTGCGATCTTCGTTAGAGAATGAAACACAATCACAGAGCAGCGGTTAAACAACAATATTTTAGCCATCTTTTTTGACATAACGTTAAACTTATAATGTATCCTCTCTTCTCGCGTTCCTTTTCATTATTTTCTGGTGTCTCATATTTTCTTTGATGTCTGATATTTATAAGCACTCGTATTGATCAAGCCAAATTATGTTTATAATGCCATTTCACTTTACAGAATTATACAATTCTGACTGTTAATGGATGCTCTGCCACTTGTGCAGGCATAAATATAGCAGATAAATATTTTCCATGATAGCCTATGACTAAGAAATATGAATGAAAGACTAATGCTTTATACTTTATAAATATTTTGTCATTGAATCTATTTTAGATGACGAATCCAATTGTAATAGTTGGTCTTTTAATAGCCTGGGAGCAAATAATATTTAAGGAATCGATAAAGAATCGGATCGATAAGCAGAATCGATAATGGCATCGGTATCAATAAAATCTAACAATTCCCATCCTTAGTTAACACAAACTTAAATGCTTTCAAAGTGTCTGCTTTTATATACAGGCGGTAGCACTTCCTGTTGATCAACTAATCATGTGCATTTGATTAGCAGCACCTGGTTTAATGACCTTCTTAATTGATATGGAAGCAGTAAGGGTACCTTTTCACACATGGGCTATGTCCGAATACGACCCCTGCCCCCTGTCCACTCAGACCCCTGTCTACTATGTGCAAAAGAAATCCTGCAATCCAATCCATATTTTTATTGAGAATATCAATCGGTTAACATATGACGATTGTTACAAAGTGTAATTATGAATGAAGATAGAATTAACACAACAACAAAAAAGTTTGTAATATGAACCTATTTTGTACCATAGATATACATATACGCTCTATGTGTTTTACGTTTTTACTTCCAGGTTACTTACTGAAATTGTTGGATGAGTGCACAGTTCTGTGGATGAGTGTGCTCCTGAATTCCCTCAACAAAATCCTGGAAATGAGGGGTTCATCCTGGTATTTTAAGTACCCCCATTTGTGAGAAAAAGTCGCCCACTCAAAAGATTTTTGACGAAGTAGACTGAAATATGCACCTTCAAAAGGGTGTATACAGGAAACGGTACAAAGTATGCTAGTACACAGGAAGCAGTAGATAGGGCTCTGATTCAGACACAGCTATGGTTTCTGTGTGTTGGCTTATTTTTGTTTGAATAAAAAATGACAAAGCTAATTTTTTGTGTTATGAGTCACATGAGGTTAGATTTATCGACTGTTGGTATATAAATGGTGAGGATTAGTCACACACACACACACACACACACACACACACACACACACACACACACACAAACAAGATAAACACAAGGTACCAGCCCTGTTCCCGGAGAGCTGCTGGACATGCTGGCTTGCGTAACCGACTGCTTTAATTGAGTATGTAACTTGCCTGGTTCCTGGGTTCTAAATTGCTTGTTGGTTTGCATGGTTGGGACCAGGGTTAGAGGCCCTGGTACACATGAATGCTGCCCTCTGTTGGAACATTGCATCCCTTCAGCATCCCTACATCACAGTGACTGGGCAGATGCTCTTATGCAGATTACCCAGTGGCCCATAAAAAGCTGTGATAATAGATAGAAACAAATGCTCTTTGAAAGTTACTGTTTGATGTGTAATGAATGGTGAAGGTAACTGGTCTTGTTCGCTTGCGCACTCGTTGCTAAGCAGTGTCTCCCTCCCCCCCAGCTCTTTCTGTGATGGACAGTCCGCCCCACGCCCCTCCTGCCCCGACCCCAACAAGGTGAACTTCACTCCGCACGGCGGCTCTGCCTTCTGCCCCGTCAGCCTGCTCAAGCCCCTCCTTCCCTCCATGGACATCCTGTTCCGCAGCCTATCAGTGTCTCCCGTCACCGCCCGCCCCGGGCAGGGTGGGGCCCCCACGGTGGGCGGGTACCTGGGACCCCTCCCAGACTGTGCCACTACCGCCATGTGATTGAGAGGAGAGCAGAGGGGGCGGAGACTGTGAAACGGCCACCGTCTCTCCGCAAGGATTCCCCCCATGAGGAAGAACCCAAATCGATCAAACAAAACAAAATGCTTCTCTCGCCTCTGTGCAGATTCTGAGGTAAAACTGTGTCAGTCACTCTTTGCAGTGTTTGCGTCAGTATGAAGACTCGCTCACACACCCCACCTGCTGGACAGCAGAAGCACTGACGGATGTGTTTATCAGCCACACACAGAAAGACTAAAAGACATACCGCGTCATGGACGTGCCTGTCACAGATGAGGATAAAAGGACCTATCACATCACAGGCGTGTCTGTCACATGAGGACTAAAGAACCTATCGCATCACAGGCGTGCCTGTGTCACACTGTAGGCTTAGCGCACAAAGCCAGCCGTCATATCTGTCAATGAGAAAAATGAATCCTCACTACTTAGTCTGTCAGCCTGATAGAAAAGACACTGAAGACAAAAAAAGTTTGTTGTTTCACTTTACTGTATGTCAGACACGGGGGATGGCAAGCATTCTTAACAGCTTTCCATCACCTGAAATAAGAGCAAACTAAGAACGTCAGGCCAGATAGCTGTGCTTCTTCCGATCGTGTCAATCGGTCGATCGTTATGAACTTTTCGAGCTAAAAGCGCGGCCGCAACGTACAGCTCATTTGAAAGATTCAACCTCGCACACAGCATGATGGCTATAGTAATTTGTATGAATTTCGAAGAGGATGTTATGTGTATTGCCTGTGAGGCTTCTCCTCTGTAGCACTTTGATCTGTTTTTTTGTTCGCTTTGCTATATGAAAGCAGAACTGACGGGGTGTCATTTCGGGTATCGACACAAGCAAGGCTAAGATTTTCTCTGGAATGATGAAAGCAGCAGCCCTGAGCATTTGCCTCAAACCACTCTGCAAAGCTCTATTATATCTATTAGCACCGGTCTGAAAAATACAGAGACGATAGATGGATGTTTTTTTTCAACTGTGTTAAAAAAGACTAAACAAAAAAACATTGACTTCAGCGCCTAGTGCTTTCAAACGATCTGTAAACGATCCAAGTTTAAATTATCCTTTTGAAACAAACCAAAAAATAACAGATGCCAATGCTGGATGGTTTTAATATTTAAATACAAATATTTATTTGCAGTTTCAGCTGAATGGATATATGTTTTTAACCGAAGTCAAACCTAGGACGGGGAAGTCTGCATTATAAATAAAGGCAGGGTCGTAACTGTAATCATTTTTTTTTAACAAAACTGCAGTTACTTGAATGTACTGCAGGGTGTAACGTGGAGTGCACTGCTATACAGTATAATGCTTTATTAACAGTTATAAAGCAGTTCTTGAGTTTTGAGGTATGGGGGCATTTTCTGCCTAAATTCAATTTGACAGTATTTAATGCTTTGCTTTGACAGTGCTCTGCACTGATGACTAATGTTGTCCCACTTTTGGGAAATTGTAAAACGTTTAAAGTATTTCCTATGGTTTTTGTTCCTATTTGCCAGATCCAGGGCAAGTTCTGCCGAGTGCTTCTGTTTTTTTTTTTTAAGTTGTGCCAAAATGGTCAGATGTGAAATGGATCTTCCCATACAGTGAAAGCACAGTAACTCCTGGCCTCCTGGCTCCTAAAGCGCATGGCTTTGTAAAGCACGAGGCGAGACCTATAAAAAAATAAATTAAAAAAAGATTATTTTTTTTCTAAATTTATCTTGTATTTATGAGCTTCAAAGTTTAGGCTACAGCAGAATAGTCATGCACATTTACCTGTGGTAATTTCCCCATGCTCCGCTTCCAATGAACAATGATAATCATTTTGTTTATAGTTTGTAAAGTGTTCTATTTTTCCACTCTGGCACATTTCTCTAGAGAACTATTTTGAAATTAGTTTTTAGCAGAGGTGTAAAATCCAGGTTCAGAAAGTAAAAGTCCTCCATGGTATTTTGTACCAATCACCTGGATTTGCTAAATGGCACAATTCTTCAGCCAGGAGTTAGAAGCAAATTAGTGAAATCAGTTCATGGGCGGAAGAAAAACATGGCAGAACTTTTACTTTCTGATCCCAGGACTTTCCACCTCTGGGTTTTAGCCAGATTGTTTTGTTTGTTTGTTTTGTTTCAATGACACGAGTGTTTGGGTAAGGCAGGGGTGTTCAATCTTATCCGAAAAGAGCCTGCGTGGGTGCAGGTTTTTGCTTTAGCCCTGCACTACGACACCTGATTCAAATAATTAACTAATCATAGTCTTCAATCAAGACCTTGATAAATAGAATCAGTTGTCTTAGTGCTGGGCTAAAACAGCCTGCACCCGCACCGGCCGTTTCCGGACAAAATTGGATACCCCCTGGGCTGGGGGGAGGCCTTATTCAGTTCCAGAAAATTTTTGTCATGAATTTCACTTGAATAAGCCAAGTAGATGGACTGTATATTACTTATGTCTGTTCAAATATATGCTTAAACACATTACAATAGTGTTGTTGTTTTTACACACTTGGCATTATTGACATTTTGTAATGCATTTCTACAAAAATATGTATATGAACAATGCAATGTGTTTTTCTCACTCAGTACGATGAGTTAATCTTCCTGTATGTATGCTGCAGATATTTCTGAAAAACATTACAGGGGAAAATACATTTTCGAGTATTCTGAGGTTATTTGAATGAGATTATTGTCCAAAGGGGAAAATTATGAAAAACTAGAATGTTTGCTGCATGCGTACGAGTCATTTTATTTTTGAAGTCCATCAACACCTATGTTTGGCTAACGTGAGAATTAGCCTACGATTATACACAATTGGTTGGGATCTCTTGTTACTTTATACATAATTTCGTGACAACGGTACCTTTGCTGTACAAGTGCAGTTAAATTAGCGGCGGAAAATTGGAAATGCATCCCTCCAGTTGTATAAACCCAAACTAATCCAACGATGCTGTGACTTTTCTCATAGACTCCACACTGTATTGAATTCAAACCAATTGAAAAGATACACATTCCAAGACGCAGAATTGTGAGCGACAGCGTACCGACAGGCCCTTAAATTTAGCCACGGTATGCCCCGTATAATGCCGTATTGTAAATGGCGTCCGTAGCGTGCCAGTATATCATTGCTTATTGGAGGAGAACCATTTAGGTGTAAGTTTGTACTTTCTGTTTGCATAAAAACTTCTTGCCCTGCAATGACTGTAAATATGATTAGCCTACTTGCAGAAGTAAACACTGATGTCAGGTAGCCGGGCTTCAACCAGAGGAAAGCTAATGTAAATTATTTTTATGTGTGAGTGTGAGGGAGCGATTGTAAGGTAAAACATACTATTCCAATATCGCATTTCAATAAGCTGTCTGCAGCCGAACTTGCCAATAAATTTAAAAGCAAAAAAAAATGCAACAAAGCAATGCAGGCAAATGTTATGGAATCCCCATCGTTTATTCGGTCCGAGACATCTGATGGTTGCAGTGACGCCGCTTTCCACTAACGTTACCGCAAACAATTCAAGCTTTTCCAGGCAGCCTACAAGAAAAGAGGGAAAACGGAATGGTTGCGTCGAAGCTTTGGTTAGGGAAGGAGGTGAACTGGACGCCTGGGATTACAAGAAGTGTTGTGTCGTAAATGATGGAATGGACATCATGTTTATATTTTAAAAAAGGACTGCGGAACTCGTTTGCTGGCTAGAAACATTGAGTTTTCACTATTCAACCATCGTAACTGGTATTAAGTGTTGAGTAGGTAGTTATGTTAATTTGACAAATATCAAATATTTGATTTACGATCTCATTGAAAAAAGCAAATACGTTTCTACCGGCTGTCCAGCTTCACAAACACCGGATGTAAAGTACCCTAATTTGGCTACCTTGGTAGTTGGACACCTGTGTAGGATCGCTGAACAATATTTATAGGGCCTCAACAGTGAACGTGGGGTTTAAGTAAAGCAGTATCTACCCCCTTTTTTGGGGTCACGACGCCACCATTTCCGGGTTTGTGAGTGTTGTGAGAGTGGAGCGAGAGGCAGGGGCAGGGGCTGTGTCGGTGTCCATACCCGGACTGATCGGGGGCAGCATGGCCGCTGGAAAGGGGACTGAGAAGGCGCCGCTGCTTCAGAACGAACGAGTTCGATTCATCTTCTGTTTCCTAGGAGTTTTTGTCTGTTATTTTTACTATGGGATATTGCAAGAAACAATGTAAGCTATGCAAAGGGCAGTACTTTCTTCTCTCTATTTATTTGTCTAGTGTCGCGTCAGCATATGACTGGTGATAGCTGACGGGTGAGCTAGATAGTTTTTACGTGTTTCTTTTTGTCATGGGGAGTAGGGTTGTGTTGTCCTTTAAGTTAACTTTGCATTAACTTCAAATTTATTAAATGATTTTATCATAGTGTCGTACTGCCTCCAGAAATATTACCACGCAGGACTGCAATATTGACACCTTAACATTTTGGTGAAACATTGTTTCAAACTATTTTATGGCATTTGTATCATGTGTGGAACTCACAGAAACTCTAAAATGATTAAATCCACTCATTTAGAGTCCAGCTCATCGTCGAGGTGATATTAGTGTGTTTGTGAGTTTAAAAGCATAAGAAACACCGTTCTAAAATCGTCTAATGCGGTGTCCCGTTACAACAGACTTGACAAGGTAATCGATCTGCAAAACCAACTGGTTTGCTAACGTCAACATGTGCAAGTGGATAACTTACACATGTACCAGCAAGAAACCTAAAATAATAGAAACCTAATATAATTTTACCACTTTGTTCATAAATGAAAGCTGTCTTTTGCTCTAGTAACTAAGAGCATTCGCGCTTAGAGTCGTACTTTGCATAGGGAACAGATGTTCGTATCGATGACTCAACCCTGAATACAGTTATCTTGAACTTGAACGAGTTTTATTTCACAGTGATCAAATGGGAACTGCGTTTATATTTTTTATGCAACAATGATTTTCTCGCGTCTGTTGAAATATTTTTCGGATAAAGGGCGGTACAAGTAATTCATGACTTTAACCGAGGAGCTTGGAGATTTAAATGCGTTTGGCGGAGGCCACTCACAGTTTTCTAATGTCCTGGATGTGCATATATTTAGCACTAGAGGGAAGTACGGCGAGGGGGACACGCAGGAGAAATTCAGATATGCCACTACGCTGGTCTTCATTCAGTGCATCATCAATGCTGCCTTCGCCAAGTGCTGTGAGTATATCACCTCAGCCAGCCTGTCTGACGCTTTACACACTGCCATGCAGCTCCTGTACAGACTGCACTGTTTTATAGACGGGTGATCATGGGACCTTATTTGTATTTTAAGTGTGTTCATTGCTGTGACCAATCAAATGGACCCATTCTGAGACGTCCATATACTAATCTCTCTAAGAACCACAGTTGATATCGGTGTGTAATGTTGTGTTTGTCTTGTAGCGATCTGTGTGTAATGTTTTGTGGTTTGCATTGCCACAGTGATCCAGTGCTTTGAGCGGCCCAGGCCTGACCACACTAAGAGCTGGCTGTATGGGGTGTGCTCACTCTCTTACCTAGGAGCCATGGTATCCAGCAACTCCGCCCTGCAGTATGTCAACTATCCCACTCAGGTCTGCTCCACCTTCCCACAATGCATCTCACTCTCCTGTGCACCACTGCCTCCTTGCGTCTGTGGCACTGTAGGCTACTATGCATCTCTGTCCTTCCAAAGGTGATGACGAGATACAGAACTGGTGCTTTTCCCTGTTGGTTTTTGTTGTCCTGGGCTGGTTGGCCTGGTGATCAGGCATGTGCAAAGTTTGAGCGCTGTTGTCCAAGTAGTTTTTGAGATATGGCCATTTTACTGTGCATGCTATGAGTCACATTTTGCAGAAATTTGCGGCCGTCTTATTTTGGGCTATTTTCAGTGCCCCATATCTTTGCAAATACAGGACATGGAGCAATGGAATGTTCTGTGGTGATAAACAATGGCCTATAGACTTGATATAAATCAATGATAAATGTTACTAGAAATTGCCCAGATGCATTTGAAATGTCCCAAATATGTAATTTAATTCTGCGAGCAGCCATGTTTAAGGACCTAAATGAGATACTTAATATAGCCCCCCAATTCTTTTTACTCTTAAAGCTGGTCCAACTGGCTGTGTAATTCCTGCATATTAGAACTCTGTTCATTAGCTATCACATGACACCCTCCTAAAGTCAGGAAAAAACATTTTGTAGCACATTTTCAACAGACTAAAACCTCATGTGGGCATATTACAAAACTTCAATATCGTTCTATTTTGCAGGTATTGTAGTGTTAGTGTGCCAAGTTAAAAAAAAAAATCATTAAACTCCTTCTTGGAGAACAACGAGCTTAATTATATACTACTTTTAACACTCGTGAATGGGTCTCGCATGCTATTATGTATGGACCAGGCTTGTTGAACAGAAACTCGAGTCCAGGAATTACTTGGCCATACTAGTACATAATTCCCCTGTAAGCAGGAAACTAAAGGTTCTGGAATTTCCCAGTTGATGGGGGTAGTACACATTTGCTGAGGTGCTCAGTATGTGAAACAACCTCCATCTATTCATATTTGACAGCATATAATCTCAACAGCAAAAGATGGCTACATGCCTAGTTTCTTGTTTGTATCTGATGAAACGCAGAGCGTGATGGTTCTTGAGCAGCCTTTAAGGCGGGTTGTTGGGGAGGGGCTGGGCCCAGCAGGCCATCGCCGCAGGCCTCTCCATGCCCGTTTCCCCTCATGGCCCGTTTCCCTGGATACTAGGAGAGCTGGTTCCTGTGGGTGTTGGAAGGCTGCCGTTGTGTTCTTCTCACACATTTCTCAAATGTTTCTCACAGGTGTTGGGGAAGTCCTGTAAACCAATCCCAGGTAGGTGAGCCACGCGCCATATTCTGCGCAAAAACACGCATGCAGTCATGTTTATTTCTAAAGAGCGTTTAAAACGACAACCATCAACCAAAGTCCTGTACGATTAATAAATACGTGTGTGTGCAAATGGAGGCTAACATTTTTAAAGAAAACATAAAAACAAGGCAATACTACAGAAGAACAAGGACGGACCTTATGTGGAATTAAAAGCAAGGGAAAAAAGATGGGATTTGAGATGTCTCCTGCAATATATGCCACTGACCCCAGCCCCCTGTGATGAGCTACTGACCCCAGCCTCCTGCGATATGTGCTACTGACCCCAGCCCCCTGCGATATGAGCTACTGACCCCAGCCCGTTGCGATATGAGCTACTGACCCCAGCCCTCTGCGATATGAGCTACTGACCCCAGCCCCCTGCGATATGAGCTACTGACCCCAGCCCCCTGCGATATGAGCTACTGACCCCAGCCCCCTGCGATATGAGCTACTGACCCCAGCCCCCTGCGATATGAGCTACTGACCCCAGCCCCCTGTTATGAGATACTGACCCCAGCCCCCTGCGATATGAGCTACTGAACCCAGCCCCCTGCGATATGAGCTACTGACCCCAGCCCCTTGCGATATGAGCTACTGACCCCAGCCCCCTGCAATATGAGCTACTGACCCCAGCCCCTTGCGATATGAGCTACTGAACCCAGCCCCCTGTGATATGAGCTACTGACCCCAGCCCCCTGTGATGAGATACTGACCCCAGCCTCCTGCGATATGAGCTACTGACCCCAGCCCCCTGCGATATGAGCTACTGACCCCAGCCCCTTGCGATACGAGCTACTGAACCCAGCCCCCTGCGATATGAGCTACTGACCCCAGCCCCCTGCGATATGAGCTACTGACCCCAGCCCCCTGCGATATGAGCTACTGACCCCAGCCCCCTGCGATATGAGCTACTGACCCCAGCCCCTTGCGATATGAGCTACTGACCCCAGCCCCCTGCAATATGAGCTACTGACCCCAGCCCCCTGCGATATGAGCTACTGACCCCAGTCCCCTGCAATATCAGTGACTGACCCAGCCCCCTGCTGTCAGCGCTGTGGAAAACTGCCATTTTGTATCTACAAATCCATGAATTCTTGCTCTAAATGGTTGGTGATTCTTGCCCTGCTGCTGTATATGCAGTGGGTTCCCATGCTGTGTGTACCGCTCATCTAGGTAACAAAGCTGTGTGTACCACTCATCTAGGTTCCCAGGCTGTGTGTACCGTTCATCTAGGTAACAAAGCTGTGTGTACCACTCATCTAGGTTCCCAGGCCTGTGTATGGTGCTGTTCATGCTTCCCTCCTGTGCGCGCCGCTAATTGCATTACCCCTCTTCCGCAGTGATGCTCCTAGGCGTGACGATACTGAGAAAGAAGTACCCGACGGCCAAGTACCTGTGCGTGCTTCTGATAGTCAGCGGCGTGGCCCTCTTCCTATACAAGCCCAATAAGGGCGCGGCCACTGCGGACGAGCACCTGTTCGGCTTCGGGGAAGTGCTGCTGGTACGTCTTTACCCGCGCTCACGCGCTCCTTCTCGCTGAGGCCTTCTCTGCCTATCGTACTACTGCCATTGCAATCAGGGCTTTCCACGCATAATGTACGAGCCCGGTAGCCCCTTTTTGAAAGAAAATTTCACCTAGTTTTTTTTGTATTTTCTAGCAAAGGACTGACAAGTATGATGTGTGATATGTTACTTTTATTTTATTTTTAAGTCCCCTTTGAGTTGTCACTTAAAAATAAACTGAAAGTGAAATATTCCCCCTGGGAATTTCCAAACGACAAAATTTCCTGGTGTCCCCAATTCACTTTTGAGACGTCGCCAAACGGGAGGATGTCTGACGGGTGCATATCATGCATGATGCATGTTTGGTGTTCAATGTAGCCCCTTTTACACCGCAGGAACCTTTTCCGGAACTCAGGAACTTTTTGCGGAACTAAAGCCCCTTTTCCATTAGAGGAACCAAAGTCAATTTTGGTTCCTGGGGTATTGTTCCTGTCCCCATTTGTAGTCCCTGCTCGCAAGGTAGTACTTTTTCGATGGTTCAGATCTATTGGGATGGTGCTTGCACTACTGATCGTCATTGATTGGTCAAATGCAGTATACTCGAGAATTCCCAAGAAGACCACAAGTGCCGTTTTTAATAGAGGAACATTTAATAGTAGCCAGAAAAACATATAGCAGCAGTTGGACAGCAAGCCACCTTCAAATGTAGGAAACGTGGAAATGGAACGAAGCCAGACAAAATGGACCAACGACGATTTGCCGTTGACAAGATTCGCGCATCTGACACGCAGTGACAAGCAGAGCAGTGCTTGCAGCGGTTGTCTCGTCTCAACTAGCCCACTTCATGTGAAACTAGTTTGATTTTATTCATGATTATGTTGTGGAGCTTTGTGTAGTAGGAAAATACGGAACAAGTAGCGTCCCGTATCGATTCGATAAGGAATTCAACATTGTAGGCTATTCTTTATACGGGGCAAGTATTATAAGGAACGAGTGGCAAACGAAACTAAGTTCTATCAAATGATTTATGTGTTTAGCTGAACTGGGCATAGACCAATCGGTGCTGGGTGGGAGGGGGGGAAAAAAGGAAGAAGAGAAAAAAAAAAAAACTGAAGCAGGATTGCAAAATAAATGAACAGGCGACTTCTTAAATGTAACCGTGGTTTCCCCCCCCGTAATTTCCGCCTTTTGCTTAATCTTCACGATTCTCGACGTGCGGTGGGAACACTGATGCGCTCCAGGAACCGTTTTAGTCCCCGTTGTGGATAGTTCCTGCCCTCGTTTAGTTCCTACAACCCGGTGGAAAAGGGGCTGACTTTGGAGGCAAGTCATTGAAATGCCACTGGAGAAAATGTCCATTTAAACTGGGTACCTCCAGTAAATAAGCTGTAAACACAAAAATATTTGTTTTCACTTTGTTTAGTTTAAATAATGTAGTGCTCGACAAGCTGGTATGCCTCTACGGGGTTACCTGGTTTGAAGATTCACGGAAGTTCAAATTAAAGGTCGTACATACCATTAAATTAGATTGCAGCTGGAGGGGTCCAGTCTATAGATGTATTTGAGTTGAAACATTCATTAGGCCAGTCTGTAAGATGGTGGCAGAAAACGGATGTAATGTTAAGTTCTGGAGGAATTCTCCGCTGATTGACGACGATGTTATGCTATATAGTGATAAAAAGGCTTTGGTTCACTTAAACTTAATGTTAAACGGATAGTTACTGAATTATTTAGGTCTGCGCGCCTCTTTTTAACCAAAGGAGCTGAAGTAAGGGTGCAATCCATTTCCGTTTGAAATGTACATTGCTTTTTGGAGAAACACTAATAGCCTGAAAATGGAGGCTCTGATTGGTAATTCCTCCCTAATTTGCTTGTTCTCCTGTGGCGATGCTGTAGAGTTGTAGAGGGTGTATGAGCCTGCCGCCTTCACGCAGCGCCGTTTCACTGATGGAGGCGATATGCCGAAACGCTCAAATCTCTCGGCCTCAAACAGAAACGCTGAGTGTGGATATTTCCTGAATGCAGCCGCATTAATTCAGAACAATCAAATCATGCCGTAGGAACAACTCTTCTAGATTAAACTTCAGGAAGGAACACGGAAAAGGGCTTTGTTTTTTTTGCTTTATTGGCAGGAGTCCCCTTGGACACTGAAAAATAGCCAATATCAGTTGTCTCAGTAATTTATGTAACACAAATAACGTGTATCATTTTATATATAAGGATTCCATGGTACACACGACTAATGCAGATGTATCCTCGGAACAGGTAAAGGTAACCCAAGCCCAGAACTGTGACTCGGATGGTAGATGTGATTTAGACAGCGTTACATTTGGTGGTAGAGTTGTGTGTAGGCTGGACTTTTTTTCATGGTCAAGGTCAGCGTTTCACTTTTTGTCTGTGTCCCTGGTCATCTGCGGTACTGCGACACTGACCGTAACCACACCCGCTCCCTCCAACCCCCTCGCTGTCACCCAGCTGCTGTCCCTGACGATGGACGGGCTAACGGGCGTGGCTCAGGACCACATGCGGGGCCGCTTCCAGACCAGCCCCAACCACATGATGCTGAACATCAACCTGTGGTCCACACTGGTGCTGGGGATTGGTGAGTCACATGACCCTCCTGTACACACCCCCCCCCCCCCCCCCCCCACACACACACACACACACACACACACACACACACACACACACACACACACACACACACACACATACCTCAGGTCACCGCTTTCTCTCTATCCCATTCTTCACTTCTCCAGTCTCTCCCTCTCAATATCCCAGCTATTCTGACTTCTCCTATATAGCCCAGTTATCCTGTCTTTCCCTCTCAATATCCCAGCTATTTTGACTTCTATATCTATAGCCCAGTTATCCTGTCTTTCTCTCTCCATACCAGTTATCTTGTCTCCCTCTCTCCGTACCCGTTGGACCGTCTCTCTCTCTCTCTCTCTCTCTCTCTCCGTACTCCAGTTATCCTCTCTCTTTCTCCCTCTTCATACCCCACCATACCGCTCTTGTCTTCAAATCCACATGCTGTATTGCAGGACCTGGAGCCTCTGCTGATTGGCTGCAGTGCCTGCTGTTGCTTTCCCGGGCCTCTGTGACGTTATTAGCGTGACGCAGCACTAACCTGCGGCAGTAGCGTTTGAGAAGAGCGCTGTTGTTGTGGATGATAATTAGTGTTTCCATCTCCTCGTTATATCATTTGGTTTAACTGGGTTGAGTATTAATATATGGGTTAATTTTTCCAAGAGTAGTGTCACGAAGGAAGAAAACAAGCTGCAGTTTGTGTGTAGTGCCACTAGGGGGAGCTTTTGCTTTGCGGTGGATTTGGGCGAGGGTTGGAACTTTTGAACAGTTTCTCCACCTCTAAAAAATTGTCTAAAGCAAAGAGACTTCAGTTCAGATCTTAAGATAATGATCTTACTGAAAGCCTGACACTTCAAATGTGGATTCTCAGACATCTAATCTGATATCTTCTGATTTCTAACAGGTAGACAGTCAAATTAAATGTATTTTAAGGTAACACAAATTAACTGGAAACGCAAACTGCTTTATATGCAGTTATAGTCTGAATGTAATTGAAGTCTATTCAGTACCTCAAAATGAGACCTTACGTAAATGCCTTATTCAGAATACCGCATTTTGTTTTGACGCGTTTATTTGACATCATGGCATTGGATGGACCGATTTTCAATATGCTCAATTTGCTGGAGTGACATTTGACCTGTAGAACCAACTTATTTTTCAGTTGGCTGGTTTTCAAAGAATGGTTGAGCCAGTAATACACAAAAGTAAAGGCGTCTAGTAGGCATTAGGCGCGTGCCTCTCTAAGAATGACATGACGCATGTCCAAACTGCAGGTCATTGGGAACACGCCCTTACACGTACAAACACCGGTAACTAACAAAATAATATATACTCTTGAAAAGAAGTGTACATGTACATAGAAAACGCTTGAAAAGGGAAGACACGACTGATGCATATATAGCTATACCTCGATATATAACTCAATATTTTGATATGTGCACTTTTTTTTGATGAGTATATTTTACTGGCATTTAAACATCATGGCTTTTGGAATACAAGTTCTGAATGCAAGCATCGAGAATTGCGCAACATTCTGAGTCTGCTCTGCATGCAGACAGTCGGTTTCTCAAAGTAAACTATTTTCATTCCCATAAGGGCGTACATCTAAATGAGTTTGTGTGTGCACTCTCCCTGAAAAGAACTGTGATTGCGCTGGAAAAGCAGTCGAGTGTCTAATGGTGTCAGCACTCATTTAAAACGTCTCTCTGGGTGAACAGTGGCGAGTGACCTTTGATGGCAAAGATCCTTTGTGGCCTTAATTCAGAGAATCTGCAGCTCTAATACAGAGGTTTGTGAGCAACCGTTAATGGGTGGGGTTGAGTGAGTGTTGTTTTTCGAATGGGGAAAAATGATTCTGCAGTCTCGGGGCTTAGTTTTCCAGGCATTTACTCACACATACTCACACACACACACACACACACTTACTCACTCAAAGTCCCTTGCCCACTTCTGTGTGTGTTGTCCTTATGTAGAGTGGGGATATTGTCTGAAGTGCGTTAGGTTAAATTTGTTGCTTTAGCAGTCTCTCTCTCGAGGTGAGTTCCCCATCCACACTGATGCGTGATGTTTAAGCGGTCGCAGGTTTCCCATAACCGGAAGTTCACTGTTGTTCATAATTCCACGCTCTCCCCCTCACTGTTTTTGTCCAGGAATCTTGTGGACGGGAGAAGTGTGGGAGTTTCTGAGCTTCACTGACCGCTACCCGAGCATCCTCTACAACATCTTGCTCTTCAGCCTCACCAGCGCCTTGGGACAGGTGTGTCAGGGGTCGTAGGTCAAGGAACGTGTGGGGGTGTGTGTGCGTATGATTATATATATGTGTGTGTGTGTGTGTGTGTGTTTGTGTGTGTGCGCACGCGCAGTCGGTTTCTCAGAACAGACGGGGTAATCCTCTGCTGTAATTAGTGTTTGGATTAGAAAGATGCACAGGCACGCATGCAGAGTTCAGCAGCTGCTTTGAGTAAATTGTGTGTGTGTGTGTGTGTGTGTGTGTGTGTCTCTGTCTCTCCAGTGTGTGTGTGTCTGCCTGTCTCTGTCTCTCCAATGTGTGTGTGTGTGCGTGCGTGTCTGTGTCTCTCGAGTGTGTGCGTGCGTACCTCCGTCTCTCCAGTGTGCGTGTCTGTACCTCCGTCTCTCCAGTGTGTGTGTGTGTGCGTTTCTGTATTACCTCCTGTGTGTGCATGTGTGTCTCTAGTGTGTATTTATCTCCTGTGTGTGTTTGTGTGTGTGCGACAGGGCAGAGTGTCTGTGTCCCCCTTTTTGGTGTTTTTCCACGCTGCAGCAGTGATGCGTTTCTCTCTCTCTCTCTCTCTCTCTCTCTCTCTCTCTCTCTCTCTCTCTCTCTCTCTCTCTCTCTCTCTCTCTCTCTCGCTCTCTCTCTCTCTCAGAGTTTTATCTTCATGACGGTGGTGTACTTCGGCCCGCTCACCTGCTCCATCGTCACCACCACCCGCAAGTTCTTCACAATCCTGGGCTCGGTCCTGCTGTTCGGGAACGTCATCACCAGCATGCAGTGGATCGGCACCGTCCTGGTCTTCCTGGGTGAGCGGCAGCAGCCGGGCCTCGGCCAGCGGCTCCGGGCCAATCCCTTTAACGCCGTAAGCCCCGTTCTCTCCCATGCTCCCCGAGTTCACCCCTGTGCCCTTGTGCATTTGTTTGATCGAATTAGGTCTGGGACTGGACGCCAAATTCGGGAAAGTGCCCAAGAAGACCACACACTGAGTCCCTCTACGTCTCCAGCGCCTGTGTGGGCCAGAGCCACGCTACAGACAGACCGATAGATGGACAAATGCAAGCCTGTCCCGATCTTCCCACTCCAGAGGAGTCGCTCAATACATGTCCATCCAACTTCAACCGGACTTCCACACCTCACGCAGAGCTGGGGTGCTAAAGTGCATCGGCTACTTGTTTTTTTAGTTCCCCCCCCCCTCTTTTCTGTGACTGGAAACTGGTGTAGCCTCCACCAACTCTGTCCCATCAGCACGTCACACCGTCAATGACGCACTCACTTAGAACTAAACGACATCTTGGATGCGAAGGCAGGAAGTGGGGGATTCACTGTGGCGTTTCCAATCGGGCGCTCCAATTGGGCAAAACGTTTCCCAATTATAATCTGAAGTCTGGGACTAAAGGTTACCAAGTACGCTTTCCCCAGCTTTGGACTTCAGCTTCCACAAGCAATTTTTTGTCACTTGTTTTTACCCATCAAATTATACTCTGCTAGAGTCCCTTGCTTCTTAAATTTGAGCATTGCTTAGTTGCCGTAAAAACGTAACGGGTTGGTGCACTGCTTTCCATCCTCCGTCTGAAACGATAAGTGCTTGAAATTCAAAATGAACAGCAGGCGATGTGAACATATTGCTGTCTTTGCACTTGGTTTACACACACGTGTACTGTAATTATATACGTGCCTCCTATGGCAGGAAAGGAATGGCAGAGGAATGGAGTTGGGTAATAGAACTGAACACTCATGTAATGTGAGTTTCTCGCATCTATTAACGCATCTTCAACCGTTTTGTTATTCCATTATTTTCTGTTAAGCTGTCTCCACATTTACCCATTGTAGTTTTAATTAAATAATTTTGTTTCGGACATTAATTTCTAAGGACAATGCAAAGGGAAATCTGTACTGTATTCTAGCAGCCAAGATGTTTGTATATTTGATTTCAGGAAGAATAATGAAGCCTCTTTCAAAATTAGCAATTTTGTGTGCCCTTCTGATTGGGCTAAACCTAAATTAAATTAAATTATAATTATGGACGTTTCTGTGTGTGTGTGTGTGTGTGTGTGTGTCTGTGTGCGGTACGGGGTGGGTATGAAATGTCTTCAGTGGAACAGGAAAAAAAACTTTTTTTTAAAAACTGAAAATCAGCCCATATCATGTTGCATTATCCTGTGAGTACTGTCAAGATTAACAGAATAAGAAGATTCGACAGAACCCGACCGTGTGAGCAGTTAATGCGAGAGAGCCACCGCAGTGATGTCGTCACCTTCTCTCCCTCTCCCAAACTCTTTGGAAAGGTTAATGCTCAATTCTGTGTGAAAATGAATTTGAGGAAGCGCACATCTCTGGGTGTCGAGGCGCAATATGATTAAAGGAGGAATTGGGATACGCTGTCAGCACAGCAAACAAGATTTCCCCAGTTCACGGTTTGAACAAGCAGCCTGGGGGGCATCCTGGCTGGAACGGCAGTAGCCTCGCTTATCAGCTTTGCGTCTGACCTGAAGATGGGTCTGGCGACAACTGCAGTCTAAACCGACATAATGCATGCAAAGATGCTACTCACACAGTCACAATTAGCGGGTGATATACCCGCTAAATTATTATGTAGGCTACTACGTAATACTAATTTAAATAAAAAATGTAGCCTACCGGATCGTGGTTGGTTGGGACAATTAAGATGAGAACAATTCTTGCAGAATTTCCATTGTAATGTGTAGGTGGGGACAGCAAAACTCCGGGAATAAGCAAGACTGCTAAAGTGATTGAAAGACTCAAACACCGAAGTTAGTAGCCTACAGTAATAACTTTTTTTGGAAGACAGTGTCCAAAGTTCCCTCACTTCTCGTTTCCCGATGGAGCATTGATATGTAGCCTATTCAGTGCTAGAAAAAGGGACACGTTTGGTGTTTGATCTTGCCTGATTGATCTACAGCAATGTCAGCACGGGCCCTTCAGTCCTGAGTTTATCATTCTATATGGTCATGCATAAAAATGAACTGCTATAGCCTATTGGAGGTCCTGACACCTCTGAGTGAATGGGGATTTGTACTTTATGTGTAACGTGTGAAATACAGACAAAACCTGTGTCTGTGCAGTGCGTAGGCTACTTGCGGCTGTGGTATATCGTACCGGGGTGTGTCTGTGGGCTGCACTGTGGTAGCCGCGGGTGAAGCTCTTCATGTTTCGTGTGTGTGAATGAGGGAGAGACTTCGAGTCCCACGACTCACGGCAAATTCTGGCCCAATACGTTTTTCTTTCAATGTGTAGATCAGCTGGTATGATACGCACAAAGCACGCGATGAATCAGTCGAGAAATGTTTAGTGTTCGTCCAATTTTGCTCAGCATATTTAGGGCATCTGTTTCAGATGCATCTGTTACGTATGGCAGTACACGCTCCGCGACAGGTGGGTGCACCGCCCGTCTTTCACATGCCTCCCCCAAGTCACCATCTCCTTATTTATTTGTTTACTTACTTATTTATCGGGGTATATGCAATTATTGATTTAGCTATGCAACGGCACAACATCGTGGCAGAAACGTTTAACCTTGGGACTAAAACGCCTGTAAATAGGCCAAGTGATAAAGCATAAAATGCTAGCCTTGACATTGCAAACTGAAACATAAATACAAACATGCATGAACGCACTTCATTGAACGACAAGTGAAATATGAAAATACGATTAATATTCAGGACAGGATATAGGCTGTGTATCATAAACCGCACATAACAGAGCGCGGCAATAAACCATAGACCGTAAAAAAAAAATTGCCCAGGATTTTAGGTGTTTATCTCATTGCCTGAAGAGAACACTTTTTAAAATTAGTTTATTTTGCACACTATGACAGTGACTGTACACAGTCAAGACAATTATAAGACGACAGTATTCCAATGAATATTCATCAGATTTGTAGTCATGGATTGAAAGCCATCCAAAAAAAATTACCCCCCTTTTTGTTTTTACATTCTATGGTCCTAATCGTTTTGGTAACGTGACATCGTCAACTAGCTACGTTTCGAGTTTTGCGAAGCCACGGCTAACGCAGTTATCGCTGTACATTTCTTGGGAGAGTTACATACACACTGCTGCTACGATGATGAACACACTTCGTCGGCAACTCACAAACCACCCGGCAGTAAGTATAGATAAGGCTGGGTTTTCTATTGACACAAGGGTATTACAGTCTCGTTAGTGGTTATAAAAAAGCGGGGCAGCGGCCTGCTACGTTAAGTTATTGTGCGTCGTCGTTGAAATGCCTATGTTTTCTCCCACACGATATCGAAGTGAACATCACGATACCTAGCTATGTAAATGGCGGTCAGTCAGTCTGGACGTTTAGTTGGCGAGTACTTGTTTTAGTAACGTTAGTAGGTGTCGTTAACGAGCTAACGACGTGAGGTGACGTGAGGTAACGGTAGGTTGTCCACTGCTCGCTTTCTTTCCTGCTAGCATAGTTAGGCTAACGTTAGAGGGCAAGCTGCCCTTATTTTAGAGCATTTATAAAAGGATAACGTTCGCTATATTTGTGAAAAAGTGTAAAGGCATGTATTAAAAGTTTTCAATAAACGATTTGAAATAATCGATAACGTAACTGCGGAGGTGTTTCAAGTTACATTTTGTGCTAACGTTAAATATTATGCTAGCTTTAAAGGTTAGCCAGGTCCCAGAAGTAACCGAGGTCAGGCAGGGGTGAAACGAGGACACGACG
Source organism: Ilyophis sp. 1 JC-2022 (assembly GCA_022702515.1). Lineage (NCBI taxonomy): Eukaryota > Metazoa > Chordata > Actinopteri > Anguilliformes > Synaphobranchidae > Ilyophis > Ilyophis sp. 1 JC-2022. The sequence continues at coordinate 81,754,879 of CM040394.1, forward strand.
CAGTACACAGACCACATCATACAGATGGCAGTTTGTGTTGTCATTTTTGTGTCTTTCATTGATCTGGCGTTATTATTAACGTTATTCCTGTTCAATTTGATGGCAACAAAATTTGCTAACGTTAGCGAGTTGGCTTGCTAGCTAGGCGTTGTTAATTGTATTTGATTATTTTAGCTGGAAATTAATTTGCACATATGCTCCACTGAAATGCCAGAATTTTGAAGCATCCAAATTCATTTAAAGTGTAACGATTTGTGGTGGAACCACGTGGTGATGTCCCAGATCCAAATCTGTAACATTAGCGCTGGCGAAAGTTGAACTGCAAGTGACAGTATTTAGATTCTCAGCTGCGTCTCTCTCTCTCTCGTCAGTTGATTCCACTCTTCATTTTCCTCGGCGGTGGCGGTGTAATGTCCTTTGGGTACCTAGCCAGACTGGCCCTGTGCAGCCCTGATGTCTCGTAAGTGTTTTTTTACCGGTCTGCCTGTGTGATGTGGTTGTTTTGTGCAGATCAATTTGTTATATAGGCAATATTAAACACTGACAGAGCAGTGGCGTTTATCAGCTTTGTGTTACCAGTTGCCTCAATGAATCCCCCCCCGAAAGAAAAATATTCTGATAACCCCCTTTAATTTACTCCCAATACAATTTTTTCACAATTTGCCCCATATCTCCTTTTAAAATCCCACATCTGTCATAGACTCCCATACGTTTTTACTCTAAAACTTTCCCTATGAATAAAAAAAACAAAAAACTTATATTTAGGATAAAATCCCCCAGTCTGGCAACTCTGTCAGCACTTGTTGTGATTCTACAAGAGAATGAGTTGTCACACTCTTGATCCTGTGCAGTTGGTTTGGCATTAGCTGGCAACTTGATTGTGGTATTTTGCAGATGGGATCGCAAAAACAACCCTGAACCCAACAACAAATTGGCGCCCAATTTCCAGTACAAGGTACGAATGCCTCGGTGTGTCAAATGCATGCACCATACCAAGGGCAACTTAGTGTTCAGCCTGAGATGGGTTTACTGTAAGATGTCAGAATGGTCCGACCATGTTGTCTTCTGCTTTTTTCCCCCACAGCTAACTGCGTGTGTGTGTGTAATAGAGAGAAAAGTCATTGGATGTAGTGTCTTAGTTTATTAGTGAGTGTCACTACCGCTTTAACCTTATGCGTGTAATCGATAATCTTCTTAAACCGTGATTGATTTGGTTGCAGCCCTCATCCACACAACCAGCCTCCTTATTCTGAATAAGGAATAAGCTGAACTATAAATGACTCAAATACATACATCTATAACAACCGGTGCATTTGCGAAGACCTTTCCGCTTGCTGCTACAATAAAGTCATGCCACATGGATTAGTGTCTGCTGGAGTGCATTTTCGATGCCGATTGCCAATGCTCTGATCTGATTTTCAGTTTTATGCCGTGCACACGGACTACAGCAAACTGACGAAGAACGGGCCCGATTTCTAACGAAACATCTCTATCTCAGCGCTCTGATGGACTAAAGCTAATCTGCAGCCGTCAGCATGAGACGCTTACCACAACAGATGCAAGCAGCTGACCGCACAATTCAACCCTAGGCACTGTACTTTGTTTACAGCAAATTAGTTTTGGGATCTTTTTGTTATGCTTGTGGTTGTCTACAGCAATGGAATAAACGAGACAACCTCCTACTGTTGAAAGAACGTTGCACGAGTCGTTGTCTGTGTTGACGGTAACGTGTCCCTGTGTGGCCTTGTCTCCTAACATTGGCTCCCTGTTGTGTCGCATGGATTTTTCTAATTGATTTTAACTTCATTTTCTTCTTACAGCGAGTTGTAATCCCAGGCTTGTATTTGTAAGTAAGTAGGATCATGTTTTTTCTTCTGAATATTCAAAAGTTGTCCATTTCTAATATAAAATTCAAAACTGATCTTAGAAAGATGAGGTGAGCATGGAAAAAAGCCCTCAGAAAGCTGCGTAAACTAGTAGTAGGCCCATGCAGAAATTCAGATGTATAACATAAGAGAACCTGCATACCTCTGCACACGCTGGACACCATGTGTGCGCAATGTTTAGAGACAGTCTGATATGGCGACGCCGTGATCGAGGGAGAAAATGCAGAAACTTTGCCTAAGCAGATTTCTGACTTTCTCCCTGAGCGTTCTTTTACGCATTCTTTTACTCAAGAGTTTTATACACGCGGCCCCTGGCGTCTACCAGATTGCTCTAGTTGCGAGTGACCAGGGTCTGGACGCTTATCCTGTTTTATTGGTGTGAATGGCTCACGCTCAATGGAACCCGTAGAGCTGGTCACACGTCTCCGCGCTGCTCTACCTGTGCAGATTGTCAAGGGTAGGAGTGTGTGGCCCTGGAAGGCCACAGTATGTGCTGGTTTTTGGTGAGCTTCAGTATTTGTGTGATTAATTGAAATCATTCATTGCTAGAGTCCACACCTTGTTTCAAGGCCTAAATGGCCTACTCATTGAAAAGGAAACCACACATATCTGCAGACACTGCGGCCACCCCCAGGAGTTTGACACCCCCAGTGTGTGTGTGAGAGAGCAAATGTGCAAAACGGATGAGCACATTGACCGCAAAAAAAGTATCGGGAAGCACCAGCCGAATAGTTAATTCTGGTATGAATAACAGGAACAAGACGATTCATTGACATTAATAGCTACTTGCCGGTGACAAGCGAAGTAGCCCTCTGAAACGGGACCCTACACACCGCTCCACTCGTGTGAAGTTGTACGGCGAGCCGGTAAGTCCGCAGCGGTCAGAAGCCCACGTTGGCACCTTCCTTTCCCCGAACATCCCAGAACCCTCCTAGGTGTGTCCGCGCCACAGAGCTGTCACGCGCGGTCTGTTCAGGAGCGACGAGGATGCAGTCGCTCTTCCCGCCTCCAGATCCGGGGCGGTGTCAGCCTCTGTGCTGTCATGGCCCCTGGTGGGAGGCCCCAGCCCGGCTTTACCTGGGTGCCGCAGGACCTTGTGCTTGCAGCAGCAGTGCACACAACATGGCCATCGTGGGTGTTCTTTGATTTAATCCACCTTTGTCTTTAAAGCAAAGCTTAAAAGCAGGTTTGGCGGGTTCAGGGATTGTTTACTTGTCAAAGTACTTGTTTACTTGTCAAATCTTAATTGAATGCAGGCTGGAAATGTGAAACGGTGTGTGGATGCCTTAAGTGTCTGAAACCAGCTCATTCAGATAAATGTCAGCCTGCGTGTGTGTGTGTGTGTGCGCGCATTTTTACACACACCTTAGTTTTAATCGTGAAGAAATCTGTGGGAAGAAATCTCAGGAGGAAACCTATTGGGAGCCCATTGCAAAAAGGTTGGGCAGATTATAGTCTGAGGTATTAAACTAGCTGGTAGCATTGGAAGTCCAAGCAAAGAAGTGTATATGAATATGGGGTTCAGCTGGGGGAAGGCGGTTCATCTTGGCCTCTAGTTTGCGTTTCTCGGAGACAGTTGGAGCTGGGTCGGTCTGTGAGCTTGGGTGGGGGACAGAGGCAGATTCCCCCACGAAAAAGAACCGAATTGCAAGTGGTTTAGGATCTAGATAATTATAATGTTACGTCTTTCACATATAGAGGCCTGAGCGTAATATAGAAAGACCCCAGGATGCTATGCTATGGCAGCATATCTAAAAGATTTGTTGAAATGGGGTGCACACAACTATGAGACTAGAAAGATCCGGACCCAACACGGCAGAGAACAGCAAAGCAGAGTGTTCACACGCACTAACAGGGCGACGACACCATCAACTCGACTCACCTGACAGATTTATGGTCCTGATGCACCCTTACAACTACAACATTAACTAATGCACGGTAAGTTTTGAGCCCAAGCTTAAAAACGGCACATCTGAAGCCCAAACATGCAACATTCCATAAGATGGCAACTCCGAAGGAGAAGGCTGCTTCCCGTTGTAATTGTAGGTATTCTTTGAACTTTCTAAGAGCTGGCACCTTTTGAACAAAGTTATCCAAGATATTCTTGAGCAAAACCATTTAAAGACTTAGAAGTTAGAAGAATCTTGTAGTCAATTCAAAATTTAACTGGCAACAATCAAGCAAATAAAAATACAAAATGTTATCTGTGCCAAGGTGATAATAAGGCTGGTGGGTGCGTAGGTACTTGCTGATGGTCTTGTGGACCGAAACGTCAGTTTTTTTTCTACATTAAAGTTATTGCGTTAAATTTTCTCTGCTTTTTCTGGTGTGCGAGCTACTTTATGAACAATCAAGCAAAGCCAGCATATGTCCAAAGTACAATGTCCCAGCATCTGCATCCTGAACCAGTTACACTTAAAGTAGTGCAACCAGATCGTATAGCATTACAGCAGTCCAGCCAATGGCTTATAAAAGCATGAACCAAAGCAGGACATTTTTTGTGTGCCATCATGCAGGAACAATATCTTCTTCAATTTAATGTAATCCTAAGGTGAAAAAGGTCACTTTGTGATAAGGTCTGTAAATAGATCAGGGGCCTCATAAAATCATCTTCGAATTAATGTACATTAATTTCCTAAAATATTCCTACCAATGATTTATAAAATGTCCATATGCACAAATAAATTGTTCCTATGCATGATCCATTTATAAATCATCCTAGAATTGTGCACATGTGAACGAGCTTACCAAATATATTTTTTGCTATATAGGCCTTCTCTCTGTGAAGCCATTATGTGATATAAAATTGATATATAGCCATTCATATTTCTTTTTCTTTTTTGATAGTTTACAGCAATGTTAATGTTATACATTTCAGTATTGCACACTTTACTATTTGTTAAAATTATTTTATTTCAATAGTCATCACTGACAACTGTCTCACTCAGTATAGCTCTCAACTATATAACGTATAAATAATTACAAGGTGATGTATACTTAAATTATGCATTGACTTTTAAGTTTTAAACCATAAATGTATAGATTATTATTTTATTATTGTTTCTCCTGAGTTCAATAGGAAAATAAGCCAGGAGAAAAAACGCTTAAAGTGATCTATTCATATCTACTGCATATTTGGCAGCAGAGTGATGGTTTGAGGCTAGTTTGATACCTCAGACCCTTGATAACTTACATCCATTTAACTAACCATGTGTTCCATACTATTCCTGTGTAATCTACAGTTTAATCTAGTCCCAACCCCCAATTCCCATAGAGATCCATTCAAATGCAGAGATTATAGCATCGCTTGTAAGAGTACCTGAAAATAAGATATCAAGAGTCTTTTGATGTTGTTGGGTCACAGACATCAGAAGATCATGACATGCAAAGAATATGCGACCAAATATTAAATATTATAACTTTATTAAAGTTTATGTTCATTTGTCTAATTACTTTTGGTCCCCTAAAATGGGGGGGACTATGTATAAAAATGGCTACAATTGCTACACTGTTCACCCAATATGGACTAAAAACCCTGCAATTAAAGCTGAAAGTCAGCACTTTAACCTCATAGTTATGGTTCCATTTAAAATCCAATGTGTTTGAGTACACAGCCAAAACAACAAATACCTATGGACAAGACTGTATATCAGTCAGACTCAAGGCAGAGTATCCCTGCAAGAACCCCACTCTGTGCGTCATGTTTGTCCGTATGTGAGTTCTATCTTAGCATAACTACATATCAATGGCATCATGTTAGTCCATTTGTGAGTTCTATCTTACTTTATCTAAGTAACAATAGCAATGTCTGTGCCTATTTAGCTGCACCATGACAGCAAGCTATGCACTTACTAGCTGCATGTTGTAATTGAAAAGATAAAAAATAAGAACCAAAAACTACGTAGCCTACTTGCTTCGGAAGTTTTGCCTGATAACATAGACTTCAATTAATGTGAATTGTGAACATTCTGAGCTATTCCTGAAATAAAAGGTTAGATTGGATGTGCTGGATTATCCCAACAGGAAAACAGTATAAATGTATTACAGTCTCAAATCAATCTATTAAATCCAATAAAGTCCCTTTCAAGCAAATAATTTGTATTGTACTTGCATATTACATGTTGTTACTAGCGTATTTGATGGCTAGTGTTTCAAAACCCCATTTGCAAGACAAACATAGCCTATTTCCCAGGTGTATTTGTCAGGTGGGAAGGTCACAAATTATCAATAGTACCACTGACAACGGAGACCCTGGCCGTGACCGAATACAACCCATTTCCTGTCCACTGTCCCTATGTGCCCTGTCCTCTCACTTTGCAAGAAGTGTGCGAAAGAAATCCCGCAAAACTCTTTCCAAACTAGTGAGGAAGTAGTTTGTAATATTTATTCAGAATTTTTTTTTTGTTTGTTGAGAATATCAATTAGTTAACATATGACGATTGTTACAAAGTGTAGATTATGAATGAAGATAGAATAAACAAAAAAACTAAAAAAGTATTTTGTAATATGAACCTAATCTTATACCATAGATATACATATACACTCTGTCTTTTACGCTTTTACTTCCGGGTAACTTACTGAATCTGGGCGTGATAAGGAAATAATAGGGGCTGAGCTCCAGGTATTAGAGTCCCTTGATAGAGAGAGTAGCGACATAGAGGGTCCGGAAAAATCTAGTCACGTGATTGCGTGGAGCCATTTTGAGTCCATCGCGGACAGGATCGGGATCGGACGCATATCGATTTTACGACAAAATGACAGGTTGTAGCGCTTGTGGGTGCACAAATAGAACGGAGAAGGGATTCAAGGTATATAGATTTCCATCAGATGCAAAAAGACGGGAAATCTGGGAGAACAGAGTCAGTCGTGTTGGATGGAAAGCAACTTCTTCCTCAGTTCTCTGCCAGGTCAGTGGTAATGGTCCCATATGCGTATTGAATTAACATGCACATATTTGTACTTTTGTGATGTCATTATTATGGAGTATGGTTTAAGACAAGAGAAAACACCCTCTACCTTTCCATGCGTAATTAAGAAAATTATGGACATATTTGTAATGCCTTGACGGCTTGAGTGTTTGTTAAATTTAAATTTGGTTTTTATTTTTAATTGCATGTAGTACAGTACGTGTGTAGTATTTAAATGAATGCAGGGCCCCAATGGAAACCAGTTTTTAACTGTTTGGGCATACCCTGGGTAAAGAAATGCAATAAATAAATAAATAAATAAACCCTAGCTTTTAAGAGTAGGTTATACCTAGGGATGTGCGCGTTTAGTCAACTAGTCGATTAAACGTTGCTACCCTCGCTAGTCGGCACCAGAAATACTAGTCGGTTAAACATTATTTTTATTAATGTACACATTTAAATTACATATTGACATAATTTGCACTGAAATGTCATGTTTTCCTGGTCAAATGTTGCTTTATAAAAAAAAACGAGCATCCGTTACTAATCAAATCAAATCAAATCAATATTTATTTATATAGCGTATTTCACAACAAGTTGTCACAATGCGCTTCACAGAAAAAACCCAGCCTAAACCCCCACAAGAGCATGCCGGAGGCAACAGTGGCAAGGAAAAACTCCCTGGTGTAATTAGGAAGAAACCTTGGGAGGAACCAGACTCAAGGGGGAAACCCATTCTCCTCAGGTTGGCTCAGGGTCTAGATCTTAATGACCAGCATGGTCAAACTGACTGGCAATATCCATGATAGTGGAAATTGCAGCAGCTAGATGGCAGTCCAGATGTGGCGGCAATGATGATGGGAAAACGGGTGCCGATGGCGACAGGATCGGCTGGTAGCGGTGGTGGGGAGGGAGGGGCAAGCGGCGATGGACAGGAAGCTGGACAGGAAGCTGGAAGCTGGACAGGAATGTTAATGTTAACAACGCCCGATTAAACAAAATTTTAAAGATTTTTAAACGAAGGAAAAAAACAAAACGCATTAGCCTGTTCGCCCTGCAAGTTAAACAAGCGAGATGGAAAGAGTAAGTAGGCCTATCGCGTTGTTGAATAGGCCAATAAAACTAATCTAATGTCAAGTCGATCAGTAGGCCAAATTGTTATTTTTTTGTGGGCCTATTATTGGTAGTTTTTCTGATGACCGATTATTATTTTTTACTGTATTTGCTATGCGATCGCGTTCACCCAATGAAAATGCCGTTGTAATAATCAGGCACGTTTCCTAAAAATGTTTTGTTACGTTGAATATTGTTTTCAATAAATGTTATTTGTTAACTTATATTTAGTGAGTTGTTGTCATGTTTTGTAGGATAATGTGCAATGTTCATAATGCAAGGCGCAAAGTGCCACACATTTCAGCCGCATTTAAAATACGTTTTGGTTATTGAAGTATGTGATTAACGGTTTAAAATGGCTCTTATAATATACGCAATATTTTTTCGTCGACTAGTCTAAGTTTAAATTTCCGTTTAACCGCCAGGGAAATTAGTCGTTAGGAACATCCCTAGTTATACCAAAGATTTATTTTCCCCCTTTGGCATGCACGGCATCTAGTTTAGCATGAAAAAATATCACATTGCACCACTATCCAACGTGTTCCTATTTGTAATTCGCAGGTTCATTTCGAGTACCTGTCTAGTTAATTCCTTCTTTGTCATGGTTCTAAATGTCTGTGACTGTTAAATCACAACCAGCTCTGTGATTTTCTTCTTTATCATATGGCTCTTAGTTGTCATAAATCTTCTATTTTGTCATCTTCATATAATTTGTTCATTATCAACATGGAAAAGACCATTCCCATCTCTCATACATAGAGAACATAATGGAATACACAGTTCAATGCACTAGCGCCATACGGCGGCTCCGCACTGAATGGACTCAAAATGGCGTCAAATCGTGAGTTGTCGCTACTCTATCAAGGGACTCTACCAGGTATCAAACCACGCCCAAGCGAGCCCCAAGAAGCTTGCCGCTGCTGAGGCAGAAGCAATGGTGTAGAATGCGGCACGCATTGTCTCGTTTGGGCTTATAATGATGCGGCCAGTAAACAACAAATCACACGCTGTACAAATAGTTACTCATGCCTATTCATTTTTAATAAACGATTTAAAAATATATATATATAGCTACTTGCTAAGCTAGACTGAAAAACGAACTATCAAAAAACAAGGTACTATCAAGCTAACTATAAAAAAATATAGGTTACTATAACTTAATATTCCAAAAATCTAAATTGTAAACTGGCTATATACAGGTGCAGCTCAAAAAATTAGAATATCGTGAAAAAGTTCAATATTTTTTGTCACTCATTTCAGAAAGTGAAACTCATATATTATATAGATTCATTACACATAGTGAAATATTTCAAGCCTTTATTTCTTGTAATTTTGATGATTATGGCTTACAGCTAATGAAACCCAAAATTCAGTGTCTCAGAAAATTAGAATATTTTGCTTTAACATATTTTTAAAGTATCATATTTAATATTTGGTCGCATATCCTTTGCATGCTGTTACTTCCTGAACTCTGTGACCAATCAACATCAAAAGACTCTCGATATCTTATTTTCAGGTACTGTTACAAGCGATACTACAACCTCTCTGCATTTGAACTGATCTCTATGAGAATTGGGGGGTAAGACTAGATTCAGCTGTAAATTACACTGGTACAGTATGGAACACATGACTGGCGAAATGGCTGTACGTCATCAAGGGTCTAAGGTATCAAACGAGCCCCAAACCATCACTCTGCGGCCAGATATGGAGTAGATATGGATGGATCCCTTTAAGGGTTGTTTCTCCTGACTTTTTTCCCCATAGAGTTCTATCGGAAAATGAGTCAGGAGAAATAACCCTTGCAGTGATCCATCCACATCAACTCCATTTCTGGCAACAGAGTGATGGTTTGGGGCTCGTTCGATAGCTCAGACCCTTGATGACTTACAGCCATTTAGCCAGCCATGTGTTCCATACTGTACCAGTGTAATTTACAGCTGAATCTAGTCTCACCCCCCAATTCCCATAGAGATCAGTTCAAATGCAGAGAGGTTATAGTATCGCTTGTAACAGTACCTGAAAATAAGATATCGAGTCTTTTGATGTTGATTGGTCACAGACTTCAGGAAGTAACAGCATGAGAAGGATATGCGACCAAATATTAAATATGATACTTTAAAAATATGTTAAAGCAAAATATTCTAATTTTCTGAGACACTGAATTTTGGGTTTCATTTTGGGTTTCATTAGCTGTAAGCCATAATCATCAAATTACAATAGAAATAAAGGCTTGAAATATTTCACTCTATGTGTAATGAATCTATATAATATATGAGTTTCACTTTCTGAAATGAGTGACAAAAAATATTGAACTTTTTCACGATATTCAAATTTTTTGAGCTGCACCTGTATATCTCTCGTTCGCTCGCTCTCTCCTATCTCCTCTCCCCGTCAACGGCACGTAGGTAAACCACTAAGATTCGCTTTTATAGCTGGGGCGTAGCCCGCCCTCGCTCCAAAACTTCCGGGCGTAGCTGTCCAGATTTCTATTTTGTCACTGACACCGAGTAGCGAATACATTAGGGAAGACCTTTCTGGCCAATCACAGATTGAACGTGCAGTACCTAACGTTTTACCACGAGACACTTTTGAGCCAGATTATTAAATGTATGCTTTTTTGCGCCGACTGCAGTAATTTGTCAAGATTTTGACCAGGATCAATGAGTAATACTTAGGAAAAATCCAAATGTATCAGTTATCATCTAAAATAAGTGGTTTTAGTGCTTTGTTACCCTTTAAATAGGGTACACAGGCACAAACATTATCTACCTAACTATTGCATAGCTACAATTTATTCCCTAAACACACATGCAATAGCATTACATATTAAATAAAGCTATTAGAATTGCTATGCAACAAAGTCCAAAACAGCTGTCACGATACTCATGATGAAATCTCTAAAGCCTTGCCAGTGTTCACCAGAGTGTTTTAGCAACATTATCACTCAAAACCAAACTATTCACATGTGACACTAATACTGCTTTAACAGTGGTGCTGTTGTAAAGGTTAACATAGCCCCCAGAGGGGTATTTCACAAAGCAGGATTACTGCATTAGCTGGACAACAGCACTGAGTAAAAACCCGGAACCCTCCCAAATCTGGAACATGGACTGAAGTAAAAAAAAAAAATAATAATAAATCCAGATTCCAGATTTTTACTTCAGTCCATGTTCCAGATTTGGGAGGGTTCTGGTTTTTCTTCAGTGCAGTTATCCAGCTAACTCAGTAATCCTGCTTTGTGAAATACCCACATGTTTTGTGGAATACCCGCCTGGAAACAAAACAGAATTATTGAGTAACTGGATAACTGCACCGAGTAAAGCCCAGAACACTCCCAAATCTGGAAAATGGACTGAAGTAAAAAAAAATTTAAAAAATAAAAACTCTTCTTAATTTTGCAGATCCAGCTAACTCAGTAGCCTGCTTTGTGGAATACCCCCAGGCATGCTTGACTGTATGGGGAAAAGCTACCCAGAAAGCAGCTCTGAAGAGAGACCTATAGTGGTTGTGGAGATGTATGTCTATTGCACATCTGTAGAAAAGAGCTGAATGATGAGTTTGGGTAGTTGGCTCTCTTCCAGGAAAACCTCTCGCTTGGTAAAATACTGTCTTTGAACGAGTTCCCTGTTGGGAGTGGTGTGCATTAGCAATGTAAAATGAAATAATCACATTAATATAATAATTGCATCTTATTTGGAAGCCTGCATGGCTTTGAAGAATATGCTTGCTCTATAAATGTCAGGAGATAATGCAAATCTCACAGTCTGAAGAACTGCAAGACAGATGTGTAAATACCTCAATGAAAATGTCAACGAAGGACCACTTCAAACTTGAACGTAAGCCTTCACTAAAACGACCCATCACAATAAATAGGCTTTGTCTTCAGTGATAACGAAAGTCCAAAAGCTCTTTAAAAATAAATTGTTTTATACTCCCAAAATAAGGTCCACATGACAACACGCAGAGCAGAGTAAACTATTCACACAAAACTATATTCAACATCGCAGAAATACATTTTGAAAATGAACTGCTTTCCAGTTCCTTGAAACCTTTTTCGTATGAGAAACTGGAACGGTTCGTGTCCACGCGAACGTCTTTTAGTGGACAATCTCCTATGCCCCGGAATGCATCCGTGAGCAAGTGGTGAATTCGATAAAAGTGTGTGTGGTTGCTGCTCTCCTGCCCTTGCGCTGCCCCCTGACCGTTAGCGATGGACGTTGCCTTTTGTCTGCCCCGTGTGACAACAGCCGCTGCAAAAAATAATGAGCATCCGAACAGGAGTGACGGACACGCTCCGCTATGAATGATCTCCTCAGGGTTACTCGGGTAACATCTTTGGTCTGAAATACAAAGGGATACAAAACAACGCCTGCAATGGCGGGTCCTTTGTGCCGGCGGATGACTTCTTTTCTTAATTATAAAACCCACATTTGTCCGGTTTATATCCGCAAACGCGTGTGTAAATGCAAGCTACGAGATTCCAAAAATCCAGTGGAAGAAAAGAGAGCAAATTGAACAGGCCTTCGTGTGCAGATTGACGCACATGAGCGTCTAAAGAATAGGTTTTCAATAACAAAGATTTGGAGGAGGAAATTCCAGAAAATCCCTGCAGTATTTCACTGCCCGAGACCCAAGCCTGAATGTAATCAGCGTTTGTCCCTAACTTAGTTTCAAGATTAAATGGAAACACTAGGTTTGTCTCCACAAATACACTTTGGGAAGTACATTTTGGTGACGACTGATCTCGTCAATCCATGTTTGTGAAGAAAAAGTCACACATTTAAGCACAAGACAAATGCTTGTACAAATATTGATTGAATCCAGTCAATATTACTTGGCATGAGGTGACTTGAGTATGGAGTTACATTTGTGCCATTAAAATCAAGCAAAACTACATGATTTGTAAGGAAAATATTGAGTGTTGAAAGCAAAAAAGTTACATTGAAAGCAAAAAAACATTAAAATAAATTGAATGCAATCTTTTCAGTTAAAAATTGTATTTGAGTCCTGTCATTGTCCTATGCAGTCATTAAGCTCTCCATTTACATGCATTTTTTCCTGCCTTTGGTTTCCATTTTTTTTCTCTTAGATTTTTTTCTTCTTCTGTAAAGAGGTTGGGTGTGATACCCACTCAGGGTTGTAGAGAGGTGGGGTGTAATACCCACTCAGGGTTGTAGAGAGGTGGGGTGTAATACCCACTCTGGGCTGTAGAGAGGTGGGGTGTGATACCCACTCAGGGTTGTAGAGAGGTGGGGTGTAATACCCACTCTGGGCTGTAGAGAGGTGGGGTGTAGAGAGGTGGGGTGTGATACCCACTCTGGGCTGTAGAGAGGTGGGGTGTGATACCCACTCTGGGCTGTAGAGAGGTGGGGTGTGATACCCACTCTGGGCTGTAGAGAGGTGGGGTGTGATACCCACTCTGGGCTGTAGAGAGGTGGGGTGTGATACCCACTCTGGGCTGTAGAGAGGTGGGGTGTGATGCCCACTCTGGGCTGTAGAGAGGTGGGGTGTGATACCCACTCTGGGTTGTGGAGGTGAGGTGTGATACCCATTGGCACATATTTAGGTATGGGTGGTAGGGACATATCCCAACCAACTTTCAGAATTGCTGAAATGTCCCGACTAACATTTAGAGAAGAGTTAATAAAACTCCCTTGTGAACTTTTGCGTCTGGGAAGGGAGTTCTGGCTCCGTTTGTGTGCTCTTCCACACTCTTCAATGTCTGTCTACCACTGCTCTCTCTACCCTACGCAACGCGACCACCAGTCTAATGTCAAGTAGGGTGGCCATTGAGACGGACAGACCACCTTTTTATTTTGCATTTGGTGCTTATGCGTGCTTTTCGTAGCATTTATGCAGGGGGAACACGTAGAAATAAAACGTCTATGGTCTGGTTTTTCCTATATGGGAAAGGGCACAAAGGGCCTCTCGTCTGTTTATCTCTGTGAGTGAGTCAAGGGTGCTAGTTTTTTGTACCTGTGCTCGCTGAATTGACAGTAACCCAGAAAGTGTGTAAATATTTTTGTTGTGTGTGTGGTAATCTCTTGGGAGGCAACAGACGTGATTGGTGTATTGTTGCAACTAACATTTAAATAGCGACGTCACAGCAATGGAGAATTTCCATCGGCAGACCCCTGCTCAAAACATCTTCCTCAGGTCCACCCCCCCACCCCGACCCCCAACTTCAAACCAAACCTACGGCCGTGGTGATACCCACTCAGTGCTGTGGAGAGGTGAGAGGAATGACTGAAGAGAATGCTGGAAGCTGATTGGATTGATGGCTGGATCCTCCCATCGACTATTCCCTCCAAGTCCCAAGTGCATGCACATTGACACACAAATTCACATGCATGCACACAGACACCACACGGACACACTCGCAGAAAGGCACAAGTTCAATTGGACACACACTCACATACACAAACGCACTCTCATGCACGGATGCATCAGTGTGCACTTAGGTGACTAACTTCACAAATAGAATGGAATAACTTTTATTTTCCTGTGAGGGAACTTCAGTATGTAATCAGTAATCAGGCTGTTACCATGGCAACGTCAGTGGTTCCAATAAAGTCCTGCTTGCTGAAAGTAAACCGACAGATGTCAGCCTTGATTTAGTGGGAAATTGTTATAAACCATGGCAAAATAAGGGGTTAAAAGATGCATGCAAAGACTCTGTTTCTAAGGTACTTTAAATTTGGATAATATTCTTTTAGTTCCCCTAAACACAATGGTTTGTGTACATTACTCAAATGCCACATCGGGGTGCTACCCACAACCTTTCGTAATTTGACTGGTGAACTGCTGAAATATTTTCAATAAGGGGCTACTTTTCTATTTTGCAATAGGTTGTTTGGAAACAGATTTCTTCATAGTCGGAGATTTTACATGTAAAGTAACTAAGACACCTTGATGTGGAAATTGTACAGCTTTCACACGCCGCCATGCTTTGTTCCTGTGTATGTTATCAGTCATTTTAAGGAATGCGGGGCCAGTCACCAAGATGCACACAACTTCCTGTGGTAGGTGTGCCATTACATCACTTCCATTATGCTGACACCAGTCTGTATCTCTTGAGCGTCAGGGAAGAACATTTACAGTTTGTGAGATTGATTTCAACTACAGAACTATTAAAAATTGTAATTTGATCATTATTTTTTTTTAAAGATAATTATTCATAAATTTGGCACCTAATGCGGGGCTGCATATATCCAATTCCCACCCTAATTTGGAATGTACAATTATCTGCGACCACAGTCCCCATGTAATGTATGCATTCTGTTTTGTCCCCATAATTTTTAAAATATGTTCCAGCCCAGGGACTATGGATGCAAATTAGCTACTTAGCTAATTCTGTTGCAGCTAATATGTTGTGCAAGGTCCCTGTTAAATAAACTAAGAAACTAAACTAGCATTCACGTGTGAACCCCACGGCCGTTCCTGGAGAGTATAGAGCCCTGAAACACGTAGCGTCACTACTACAGACTATAGCAGAGTGGAGTTGGAGGAACACCTATTATGCTGCTTTGACCGATGGGGATCACGAGAGATCACGATGAAATGTAAACGCCTAACCGAGCGAAACCCTCCCATACCCTGGGCGACGCAATCACCGACTGCATGTCACCCTGTGTAGCCAATGGCAACGGTCGGCAGTGACACAGTCCGGATTCGATCCGAGGCCGTGAGGCTCATCCATGCAGTGCCTTAGCTGAACGAGCCACCCAGCAGCCCATTGGTTCATTATTGAGACAGTGGAATGCATGCGCTTTCCCCAGCAGTGGCAACATTGATGGCTGGATTCTACCCAAGTTTAATTTCTGTCACCCTGAATCAGACAGGAGAGGTAAACGTTCGACCCGCTCTTTCTTCACGCGAGCAGGTGGGCTTCAGAATAAGTTGTCAAAAACCGCATTTGCCACGTTTACGCACCTGTAATGTAAACTTTGCCAGTGAGGTCTGTCACACCCTGCGAAGTTGAGAGGGATTTCAAGGAGCTTTCAAGGCGAGCTACATCCACCCATTTTCCTCTTAAGAAAAGCAAGCAAACATTAATGAGCCTAAGTTCTGACCACGCTATCCACATTTTAATTTCTCCTCTTTTTTGATGGGTGAAAAGCAGGTCAGAATTTAAATAGCTGAAAATAGAACAGCTGGCTGGGCTTTTCAGCCAGCGCTTAATGAAATATGGAAATGCGGCGCTCTTCAAAGGGAGCCGGGCCTCCGCGCCGGCCGGATCCCCAGCCAACGACAGCCCGGCAGGCCCCGCCCACAGCGCCCGCACGCCCGCTCGCGTTCGGCCCGTGCTACCGCCGCTCTGGCGGGTCGTTAGCGTCTGCCGATCGGGCCGAGACTCGGCATCTGGCATCATTAAACTTCAAACCCGCGCCTACCTGGGGCCCCCCGTCTGCAGCTGATTAACTCTCTCGGAAAAGAAGCGCGCCGGGCTGGCAGCGGCCCCAGCCGCGGCGACGTCCTCCCGTTGTCTCATCTCCGCTTCACTCCCGCGAGCACAAATTGGCGGGTCTGCGGGACCTGGTTCCCCCGCTTCTTCTTCGCTGACATGTGATAAGCATCTCGGTAATGTGCTGACGATGTCACATCTCTGTAGAGTTCCCCTACTTTCACTGACAGCGCTGATGATTACAGAGGATAACACCCAACTTATCCTGACCAGCGCAAACTGTGAGTGCTGCTGTTATCAGCAGAAGAAGAGTTTGAGTCCTTTCAGCTGGTGGAAATTGTAGCGAAACTGAGATGGACATCCATGCAGATTTATAAGTAATATGCAATATTATAATGAGGATGGTTCTATCCCAGGGCTCTTTAACTGTAATTCTATAGAAAATCTTAATCCCAAATGTTTATCCGTCTCTGAGTTTCTGGAAAGTCAGTGACAGGAGGAGGGCCTTTCACTCCCTATCGAGCCTCCGTGACCTCCCAGCATGCTTTGAGACCCCCGTGTCTCCATCCCTGGTTATTTGTTGACTGTGACGCACATTGGCCTCTCTTCTCTGAAAGCTGAAGGGCAGGTCATTCTGAAGGCTGAGGTTGTGAAAATAATTGATCATTAGGCAGAATAAGTGCCCCTCTTATTCTCAGTTCACTGGGGATCCTTTGGCGAGCCCTCAGTTTCTTCACCCCTCCCCCCAGAGAGTTGTCCATGACACCGCCTGAAAATGGCCGTAATGATATAAACCGTTGCCCCCGGTGTGTCAAAGGCCACTTTTCTTTCCACACGTGCATTTGATTGAGTTAATCGCACAGCTAATTATTCCTCAATTATTCCACAGGCAGACTGAACAATGAGCTGATGCACTGTATGTGTAGCATTGGCTGATTAGGTCTATATGGTTTCAGGGTGCAGAGTATGTGATGTGGCCATCTGGCGAATGTTGCAGATAGGTGTGTGTGTGTGTGTGTGTGTGGGGGTCACAAGACGTAGAAATCACAAATCAGTGAAGATCTGAAATGGGAAATGAATGTGGGGGTGTATATGGTGAGTGTACTCAAGAGATTCATTTACTCACAAATCTTCCCTTGACCCTACACCTGCCTCTTGACCCCACATCTGTCTTTTGTCATGTGTCAATATGTTCATTGTGAGGTCTGTGAAATGTGTGCACTTTATAATGTATTACCACAGTTCTCAATTAAATATGCATCTGTATATTTGAACGCTGGAAAGAGAATCCCTGAGGCGTGATTAAGTGGGCAAACCTGTGTAAGGCAAACTTACATGCTAAGATAAAGAAGGTCAAAATATGTTTTAACTACTTAACAAGGATGATGTCATTGAATTAAATGAAAGACAAACATATTTGCACTAAATCTTCATTTCTTGTTTTGCGGACAATTGGCACGGGCTGCTTTGATGATATTGCACGATAGAAAAACAGTGAGGCATTTAAGTTTGCTCTGGTGGGTGCCTGGTTTCATGGTGCACATTTCTGTCATGGTTAAGATGTACACATGCACTTTGGTTGATGCCAATCATTTCTTAATGGCGCTGAATGATCATCTTTACCCCATATTGAGGTATTTCTGTCCTACAGAGAGTGGTGTCTTTCAAGAGGACAGTGGCCCTTTCCACAGAGCAGTAGTTGTCCACTGGTTTGAGGAGCATGGCTGACATTATTCATGTCCAAGCCCTTCTCATTCATTACATCTGAACTTGATCAAGCACTTATGGGACAGCATTTTACCCTTCCATCCACTAACATGAAGTCATTGGAAGAGTGATGTCTGATTCCTTGAGCTGAAATCCAGATGCTAGTAGAGCAGGGATACTCAAATCTGGCCCTCGAGGCCAGTAGTACTGCTGGTTTTCTTTTCTGCCCGATCGTTAATTGACTTAGGCACTGTTCTATTGAAGGCTTTAGAGGTCCAGGTGTGAGCATCATAGAAACTTGGAAAATGGCTTCAATGAAGCAAGATAGTTATACCATTTACAATACTAACTTCATTATTTCATAATTTATGTAAAAATAAAGTGCCACAAATGCAAAGAAATCTTGGCAAAAATGCTATGTAAAACAGGTAAAACTATGCATTTCCTGGAGGGTGATATGCAGAACTACTAAAGCTCTATGACACAAAAGCAGTGTACCCTGTTGTCCCTTAGGCTACAGTATGTAATCTTTTTCTGTATACCATGACATTTCTCTGTAGTGTGCTTCACAAATGTTGTTATTTATAATCACTCCAAGATAAATTTTACATTCATCCAGCATATTTCAGCTCAAATTCAATTTGAATGAGTATTTTCCATGCCATAAGTGACAAGTATAGCCCAGGCAGATAATAATATGCCATAGTGTACATTATGTACGATACGATTACAATAAAATAATATTCCACCATCAGGAAAATGCTGGCGATATTCTAGCTTCATAGCGGCAGTGTAGTATAATGGTTAAGGAACTGGACTTGTAACCGAAAGGTTGCAGGTTCGATTCCCAGGTAGGGCCCTGCCGTTGTACCCTTGAGCAAGGTACTTTACCTGAATTGCTTCAGTATATATCCAGCTGTAGAAATGGATAAATGTAATAAGATGTAATTAGAAGTTGTGTAAGTCGCTCTGGATAAGAGCGTCTGCTAAATGCCTGTAATGTAATAGCAAATCGGTGCATCAAACATAAAACATGACTGTGCTACCTATGAACGCTTACACTACAATATGTGAAATGCACTCATTAGAGAATAGCACTCAATTTCATATGACACATATGGCAGAAGACAGTAGTGGAGTGGAAAAAACTAATGTACATAATTGAAATATTACAAGCAGTAATACTTACATATCGAGGAAAAAATCTTCGCCTCACAGAGCGAATGTACTTTCATGCTTATATTGTAGTTCATTGCCTCAAGCTGTAGTGACACAACTAAATGTTCTGTTGCGCTCGGTCATCAATTATTGTTCCAAACATCAAATGAGACGTGTAAAACACTGTTGGGAAGCTCATAATGTCCTCTAATGGATAAAGAGTTGTAAATCAAACCAGACTAAACTGGAATGTGTTACAACCGCCTGAACAACAGGCATGGTTTTACGCATAGATGTTTCAGATAGTGTACTCATGTTATAAAGGGGTGTGTATTTCTCAAACTAATTGTTCAAGATAATAAATGACCACTGAGTCTTGACAGAGACATCTCTATGCATAAAAACAGTGGTAAGATTGTATATAAATGTAATATTTAGTAACAGATTTTGATAGTAGAATCATGTGGTTTAACTACACAATCATTTCACTTATTTATTTCACTATTGAGTGAGCAGTGTTTTTCACCACTGTATTGGGATAACTTTAGGCTATTGTTGGCTTTATCTTGTTGCTGGGGCTACAACTGAAGTTTCCTAGCGGGAAAATAAAAGTTATTCTATTCTATTCTATTCTATCTTGTATTCATTTTAGGTGGTGAAAGAATATTCGTATGAACTCCCATCCCAGATAGATGCTATCCATTGTGTCTTGATTTGGGATAGTTGCAGGTGAGACTGAATGGGGGTTGCTCGTGATTGCTTGTTAAATGGACCACCTTCGTGACAATGGTGGCTCTTAGAGACTCCATATTTGGCATAGTTGTCATGTATCATGAACTAATAAAGATAGAACACAGAGTTTGTTGTTTCCACTCATAGTTTGTTTGCAGGAGCAATGAATGTCTGAATTGAGCAATCTCACAGTGCTGGCGGCATGGCCACTAGGGGGTCTGTCTGATAAGGGTTAAACCCACCTTAGCCCTGGCCCACTTACACCCAATTTAGTCCTGGCCCACGTAAACCCATCTTTACCCTGGCCTATTTCATCCCATCTTAGCCCTGGCTCACATAAACCTACTTTAGCCCTGGCCCACTTAAATCTGACCTGCTCTAACCCACCCTACCCCTGACCTGCTCTAACCCACGCTACCCCTGACCTGTTCTAACCCACCCTACCCCTGACCTGCTCTAACCCACCCTACTCCTGACCTGCTCTAACCCACCCTACCCCTGACCTGCTCTAACCCACCCTACTCATGACCTGCTCTAACCCACCCTACTCCTGACCTGCTCTAACCCACCCTACCCCTGACCTGCTCTAACCCACGCTACCCCTGACCTGCTCTAACTCACCCTACACCTGACCTGCTCTAACCCAACTTAGCCCTGGCCCAGTCTTACCGGTCTGATGACATCACCATGGCTCATACCTGCAACGCCTCTGCTGGCTGGACCTTTCAGAGGTACTGGAGTTGAGCTGCATCGACTCCCCCTCTGCAGTCTCAGATCCCCGGAGATGGTTTTATTCCTAAAGGATTTTTTTTGTCCTGTCAAGGGATGTTTCTTTTTATCTCCCATCACTGTGCTAGGTGGCTAAAAAGTCAATTTTCCAATTTCCGTTTGTCTTGCATCTATTTTCAATCATCTGCATTAGTCCTTCCATTTGTTCCCCTTCAATTTAATTCCCCGAAGTGTTCCGGCGAGTCATTACAAGTAAAGTTGGCTGAAAGAAAATGAAGACTGACTGAATGAATAACCAGTTGACAAAAATGTAACAAAATGTCCACTTAAAATAGCACCCTTGAACCTCGAAGCTGCTTGGGGGATCTTGGCTTAATTGCTCATTGGCTCTTACTGAGAGGAGCCTTGCTTATGGGTTTTACAGAAGTCTAGAATTACACAGAATGTTTTTGGGACTGGTGAAATCATGACATATAAAGCAATATGCGGCAGAGCTCATCTTAATAACTGCTGATTTTTTTTTTATTGCCTGCATTACTGATCTTTTCATATTCTTTTATGAGAGATATGGATGTCTTAAATAAATGTGCACTTGACAAAAATCTGCTTGTTTTGTCATATCTAAATGTGCTACAGTAAGCTGTTTTAACATTTCATTAATTTCCCTGGATGGCTGCACTTTTGTCTTGACATAAGTTATATTTGTGGATATTTACAGTTAAAAGTTTAAAAACTTTAAAAACTGGACTATAGATTTACAATTCACTCGTGGATGTCCATAACTCGGTTGAAGATGTTAGGAACTGTAGGTATTTACATTTCAAATCAAGATGTGTGAGAAGCCAATATGCATTGCCAATATTATGTCTATAATAAAAACATTTTTTAAAAAGGAAGCTGTCAATGTCTGCAGCTCAAAAGTAGATCTCCACAATTCAGTTGACGATATCTGCAATTCAGCAGTACTTGTCAGCAGCCAACTTGGAAATATCTGAAACTGTCATTATGGATATCCACAATTTAGCAGGTAGTAGATATCTAGGAATATCCAGAGAAGCTGTTGATTTTCATCACGGAACCCAGAAGGGTCTCCAAATTAAAACGACTTACCTTCATACACAGTGCTTAATTGTTATGTGTAGTTTTATGGCGGTAAAAACCTGCGTAGGTCTGGCTTGGCCTCGTGGTTAGACTGGCCGGTGTGGCGCAAGTCCGTGTCTTCCTCTCTGTGTTTGCCTGCCTGTGGGGACCCAGAGGGGTGGGTCTTGGGACCCGTTCTGGGGAACGGAACAGAGCTCCGGACTCCATCTGGAGAGCTGCAGAGTGACGAGGGCCAGAGACAGGTGCGCCCTCCTTCCCCAGCTGCTGCCAATCTCCGCACCTGGGCCCAGCAGGGGAACTTCTGCCTCTTCTCCGCTGCCCATCTTGCTCATTATGCATTTTACCAACACGTAAACAACATGGCGCATAACAACACAATCGCACCTCGCCTCCTGCCTGCTTATTTTATACGTGTGCGTGTGTAGTGTGTGATATATATGTGCGTTTTCATACGGCTTATTTTCCTCCCGAGAAAATAGAAGAGATGATGATGATGATGGTTATTATGAATGTTACTTTTAGTAGGATTATTAACATTGTTATTCGTGCGATGATTATTATTCTTTTTCTTGTTAGCCCATCAAATGCCTGAAGTCAGTTATGCTCGTATATCACTTCTCGCGCTCTTGGTGATCCCTACAGGACAATCATTTATCAGCCATCTAGAATATATGACTAATTAGTACGGCCATATAATTCATTACCTTCAGTAATAAATTCAGAGCACGTCCACCTTTGATTCGTTGCAGTTATTGTTATCCAGTAGTGTACATATATTAGAATTTGTGCTATTACACATGTTAATTAATAACCTACAAGAGACATTACTAATTGTATCAAATGTCTTTCTTTCCGGTGTGGCAGTCGTTTTCACAATTATATGTGTCTTACCGTAGGCTACTGGCTTAATTTCACCCCGGTATTTATCATTAGCGCTTAATCTAACCATTATCATCAAGGAAGCAGGTTAGTAAAACCTAATCACGAAGGCCATTACCCTGTGCCTGGAGCCAGTCTAATAATAATAGCTAGAGATAACAAACTCTTATAGCTATTCCGTGGTCTTACATAAAGAACACCACTCTGAGGGATTGTTTTCTCTCCTCAACAGATACGTGACGTGAAGCGCAGTTCCAGGTGTTATTACATGTATTAATGTTGTCTATATTAGGGTGACAGGGAGTTGTGTCTTCCCGCCAGCTCTATAGCTCGTGGAAAGCCGTGCTGTGAATACGCTAAGCGGTAGAGCCGACCCCCGCGCCTCCCGTTACCGGAATGTTAAACAATTTGGCCGAAACGCTGCCGTTATTAAAAGCCATTTGTCTCGTGCTGCCTGCGGTCCTCCTGGCCATTGACTGCTAAGTGTTTCTTACTCCATGCATTTTATCATCTAATATTCGGTGATAGGTCTGACATTTAAGACCTGTCTTCCCTCGGCCGCACTCGCCTCGCCTGCGTGCTGCGTCAAATGCTGTCTCATCACGTTCGTCCTGACAAAGGGACGGGTCCAAAGGAGACTGGCCTAATTGAGACATGGGGGAAATCACAGACACACGGATACACACACACATATATACACATTTGACGCAACTTAAGCTCATGTTGAGATTTGACTTATATTGAAATGACGTACGTACACTTTATCAGGGATACTCAGATCTGGCCCTTGACGTCAGTAGTACTACTGGTTTTTTTTTGTTCTACCCATTAATTGGCTGATAAATGCCACTGATTGACCCGAGATTTAACTCACCTGGTTTAAATCACCCCTGATTAGGGGGGGAGCATGGAAGCGAGCAGCACTACTGGCCTCGGTGGCCAGATTAGAGTGTCTCTGGCGTACATCTCGGGTGCCACACCTTTTCTAATCAAATCACTTTCTAAATAAAATTTAAAAACAAAATTTAATTTTTTACAATGTTGGCCTCACTACCCATACTTTCAGCAAATAAATATTTGGGGCATTTAAAAAGCAAAAGCTTGTTTTCTGAGGCCAGTTATTTATTGACTTATTGATCTTTAAGAAGTAACCCAATATTCGCGTATGGGGTTGGTTACAAAGATACCACCATCCAGGCAACCATAACAGATATTAGTATTGGCGAGCAGACGCCTCTTATATGGCCCAGGACAACAACAAGCAGCTGCGTGAAGTGAATGATATTAATTTCCTACCTGGTATGTCCCAAAAGATGCCCGATGGCAGCGACAATCTCATTCGTGAAAAGCCAGCGCTGGACCACTGCTGGAGCCGGTCTTTTCACCAGACCTGCTGAATTACCCAGATCGGCCTTTTCACAAATCTTTTCAAGTTCCTGTTTTTTTTTTTAAGTCAGGCAAGAAAATCCCACGCCCATTCATATCAAGTTGTATTCTCATTTCACTTTCAAAATGGAATTAATTAAATTCAATTAGTTTCTTCAAAACAGTCGTGAGATCTGAAAGACGTTAAATGTTGACCGTGGTAAGTCTGTTAATTAGGCCTTTCAAGATCACGTGCAGTCGATGACGTTAATTTACCATGTCACATTAAGAAAACCCGCTGAATTTCAGGCAGGGCAACAATGTGTTTGACTGCAACGTATTCCGTTCAACATGGGTTGTTCTGATTGGGTGTATTATACACCCAATCAGAACAACCCGTTGAAACGGAAACGTTGCAGCAAAACAAACACATGTGCTGCTGAAATTATTATCGTTAATATCTAACCTCATTGAAATTTGAATTAAAAAGGAACGAGAGACATGAGAATGAATGGTTTTTTTTGTATTATGGTAATGACGGCCGATTAGACCTGTATGATTTTCAAGTATCATTTTTGAATTTAGAAAATTTTCAGTAACTCTTTTTGTGCACATTATTTATAAATCTCGTTGGTGCTCGGAAAGTGTTATCGAAATGAATGTCACGGCTGGCGCGGAGCTGTCCAAGGTTCTGGATATCACTGCCCCTGTTCCCCAGTAAGTTGTTACCGCTTGGGCAGCTCTCGCCTGCATCTGTTTATTGCGGTTCATGAATCATAGTCTATTGGAATCGTGATTTGGTGGGTCCGAAAGTATGCAACGACTTTTGATGGTGCCCATAACTCATATTAAAGCCATGCAGTGGCACAGATGATTATGCCAAATTCCCCTACTCGTTTTTATAAAATACTTATTGCTGGTGTTATTGCCGTAATTTTTCTACAATATGATAGTTACTTTAATAGTGAATGACACCCTTACGAGATGACTGGCTTGCTCACTCCTGCTTTCTGCGTTCAGAATTTCAACAAAACACTCATATCTGGTAGGCCTACTTTTCATATCTGCTTTTTTAAAAATCTCAAATGCATTGTTTGTTTCCTAACTACATTTATTTGTTTCCATTTCGGTGGAAGGGGAAACCTGTATTTAGCCGGAGCCATGTGCCATAACCTCCTGAGACCTAGTGGAAAAAAGGTTTAAGTATTTAGATTTTTTGACATAGTACACAGTTGGATGGCAAAAACATGTTGCAGTGCAAAAAATATTTTCAATAATAATAATTAAAAAATTATATTTATTGAATGCACCTTCAATAAATAGTAGTGCAGGATTCAGGATAGTATAATAGGTTGTTGAGATTAACACCAGAGGTTTATGTTCACAAAAATGAATTTCCGGGTCTTTGGAGGATATTGGCTCACACAGCTAAACGATTTCTCCCCATGTGGGCAGCACAACATTTGAAAAACGTCTGAATGCAGAACACGTTCTTGATGCTCTGCAATCAATCACTCTAAGGTTTATTCTGGGCATAACGTACAACATAGAAGTTGTCCATGATGATTTCAAAAACAAAATGGCTGTTTTTATAAACTTTGTCTCACCCTTGCCCCTAAACGAGTCCAGCCCAGTAGCAGCACACTCTAATACTAATCTTAAAACGAATAACTGAGAGCAGAATGTATATATCGATTCATTATATTTTACAGAGTTCCACAAATCACTCTGACACTAATTACATGGTTTTTACTCAAACCCAGAGCCAAGCCTTTGGCAGATGATTCCTTTCATGTTGGGTATACTATTGCCCTGTAGGGAAATAATGTGTATGCAATACATTCTGTAGAATGAGTCTAACCTTTGTAGATATTATCTTAATAGTCTGGCCAATTATCGTATATATATTGTCTTAATAGTCTGGCCAAATTTAGAGATTATCCTCATTTTTATATCATAATATGCATTTTGGCAGAAGAAAAATCAAGAAACTCCCATTTGTGTGAATTATTTGAAATTATGTTAACAATGCAGGTAAAAAAAAAACTTATTTGTTTTCAAATTAACACCGAAACTATTCTTTCATGGCAAATCCATCTTTCCTTTCAACACACTGGAGTTTAAAGGATTTTAAAAAGTATGTGAGATGTGTAATGACTGAGAAAATGTAAACACAAACATTCCCATATGTTTTTTTTTTTTTACCCAGGTATATTTCCCAAGAGAAAATGTTAGAAATAATGCTTGAAATGTTAGGGAAAGAAACACACAAACCTCCACACAAGTATACACCTATGCACTATTATAGAGCGACTGTATTCGTTGTCATCAAAACATACTGAGGTTAATGTTTGTGGGCACCTGAGAAGACATCAGAAGAAAAGTGTTAAATGGGGAAGTGGTTTAAGTGAAGAGTTTATACAGGTGTGTACAGGTGACACTCTAAACATTTGCATACAAGCGTTTTACACTGAAAATCCACTCCATAACTAAGTGCTCTAAGAAACAGGTTCACACACTTGTGAATTGTCATAATAAATTAAGTTTAAAAAAGGCACCAGAAGAATTCCTGGGAGTGATTTCAAACTGTTCAACACTGCTTTTATAAATAGGACACGTTGACCCCCTCAGGCAATAATATTTATCTCACATAAGTGGTTGCTAAACAACTAATGTAAACATTGATTTAATTTGACGTGACGTTACAGATTATATGCAGGCTGTGAAAAGATAGCCTTTAGGAGAACGATTTTCTAATCGCTATTGCTGGTCCGTGATGCCGCTGTGAAAAACGAATAGCAACTGCGAACAAAAAAAAGCAAGCAAAACCTTCATGAATGCGACCCTGTAGTTTTATCTTTGCCACGATTATGAGATTAGTTATTGATTGGCAGTGGCAATTACTGGATGCTTATTGCTACAGAGTAGGCTATGTCCGATGCCTCTGACTGCTAAATCTAGCGATAGACCACAGATATTTGAAGTAATTGTCATTGCTTGAGCCGTGCTGCGCAAGTGCGTTGTTATGTTAGCAGGCCCGGTGACGACGCAGCTCCGGTTTTTATGAACGTATCCAGCATAATCAGTCCTTCGTATTCAGTGAAAGGGGCGTGTATTCGCGTGGGACTCAGTGGCGCCGCCAAGGGGTGGCCAGGGGGGGCCACGACCACCCTGATAAAATCGCTGGCCCCCCCTCGCGGCTCGCGAGTCGCATCTGCATAATATGCTTCTATGTGATATTTTACATTAGGTACTATTCATTGAAATCAATAATGTATATACTTTTATATACTACAACAACATAATAGAATTCCTGAAATTCAGTTATGGCTTTTGGTCTTGGTGTGCCACCCCAAGATTTTCAGTGGCCCCCCCCCCCCTGGCCCCCCCTATGAAACATTTCTGGGGGCGCCACTGGTGGGACTATAGCCTCTCGGATCAGGTGCGTAGATCTGATACGTCCGAAACGAAGTTAACGACCCCTCCGGCTGCTGGCGTTAACACGGCAGAGGCTCATCTGGAGAGACACGGATGTCTCGTCCCTCGGACGTGCTTTGCTGAACGCTCGGAGGCTTTTGAGTTTCGTCGGCGCGTGTGGAAAACCTCCTCCTGCTTCATGGAGAGCCTCGGGGTGTGCAGGTGTTTGCTGTTGCTCGGCGCTTAATCAATCAATTATAGCTGCCGATTACACAGTTGACTCGCCTCACCTGGTTTCTCTCAGCTTAACTGTCAGGCGATTTTAAGGGAAGAGTCAGCAGACCTCCAGGACTAGAGCTGCTACCGTCATACACGGTAATGCAAAAGCAATGGCGTTTTTCCTTTTAAGCCAAAGTGTCCGTCACAGCAGACAGCTGCACAGTAGGATGCCAGACTATGGGACTGGGCTGGTGGGGGAACTCACGAGTATCATGCCCCGCTAAAGTGCTAGACTTCAGGTGACTGTGTGCGGTAGGGTGGTGCAGAGCCGGCCGCCTGTAATGTCGCCTGGGGAGGGAGGGTTCAGCAGTGTCATACCTGTCTGCTTGCACAAGAGCGACCTCTCTGGCCAAAGTCAGGACTGCATGGTGAACAGGCCACAGCACTCAGATCAGGGCATGTTGTCCGTAAGCCGATGTGAATACATTACAGTTGGTAAATGGTAAACAGATCATGCACATTACAGCTTATGGTGCTGTAACAAGCTGTAGACTACGTTTGGCTGGTGTCGTGCTGTGGAACGTACATGTAGCCTATACACATTTGTCTAGTGTTGAGCCGTGGAACATACATGTAGCCTATACACATTTGGCTGGTGTCATGCTGTGGAACATACATGTAGCCAATACACATTTGACTGGTGTTGTGCTGTGGAACATACATGTAACCTATACACATTTGGCTGGTGTCATGCTGTGGAACATACATGTAGCCAATACATATTTGACTGGTGTTGTGGAACATGCATGTAACCTATACACATTTGACTGGTGTCGTGCTGTGGAACACACATGTAGCATATACACATTTGACTGGTTTTGTGCTGTGGAACATACATGTAGCCTATACACATTTGGCTGGTGTCATGCTGTGGAACATACGTGTAGCCTATACACATTTGACTGGTGTTGTGCTGTGGAACATACATGTAGCCTATACACATTTGTCTAGTGTCGTGCTGTGGAACATACATGTAGTCTATACACATTTGACTAGTGTTGAGCTGTGAAACATACATGTAGCCTATACACATTTGACTGGTGTTGTGCTGTGGAACATACATCTAGCCTATACACATTTGACTGGTGTTGTGCTGTGTGAAACACACATAGCTAGCTATACACACTGGGGGGTGTCATGCTGGGACACACATGTAGCCTAGCCTATACACATTTGGGTGGTGTGTGGCTGTGGACACATACTATACACATTTGACTGTTTTGCTGTGGCTGTGGAACATACATGTAACATATACACATTTACATTTGGGTGGAACACACAACACACTACATACATTTGACACATGTTGTGCTGTGGTGTTGGTGTACATGTCTATACACACATCACATGTGTTGTGTGCTGTGGTGTGGGATCTAGCTATACACCACATTTGGCTGGTGTCATGCTGAACATACTTGTAGTATATACTACATGTCATATCATGTGGATGGTGTGAACATACATGTACATGGTTACACATTGACACATTGCTGTGGTGCATAACACCTATGTACATACATGTTGCCTTCTTAAGGCTCTCGAGCTCTCCGGCAGCCAGCAGCATCTTGGGTGCAGACTGTGAACCACACCCTTTACGCAAACACTTTTAGACCGCCACCTCTTCACTAGACCTTGCAAATTAGTCTGTGCGAGAGACATGGTTCACAGAGTTGAACTGAAAAAACAATTATATATTTTCGGAGTTAGTTGATTCTTGGAGCCCCAGCTGATTTGCGGAGTCCAAATAGACTTTAAATGCATGAATCAAGCAAGCATTTGCATGGCCCTCATCCCCCTTTAGTTAAATTGAATGGAAGCCTCACAGCGCTCAAGCGAATGCAGCCAACACACGAAAAAAGAGCTTTGTTCAGCTTTGATTTACATACATAAATGAGAGTCAATTTTGTTCATAGATCTGTAATTAAGCAAACAACCGAAGCTTACAGACAAATTTCTACCCCATTACTTTCTAATAACAGTGTTTCTACTGTGCCGCTGAACAGGGAACACCTGATTCATTTTCTGCATTTTTCATTTGAAGAGCTGCATTTGAAACTGATGACCAGGATGACACTAAAACCATGGCATGGCAACAAGGCTGAAATACCCCTCCCCCCTTTTTTTTATTGTTGGAATTTATTGTTGCTTATTGTATTTTGTAATATATCACGCTCTCTCTGCTATTTCAGCATCAAATAAGAAGACGCACACAGGAAGCTAACGCAATCTACACTGCGGTACCGAAGCCCCCAGGGGACAACAGCTGTGATGACGGTGTCGGCGCTATCCCTGCCCAGGGATATCGCGCCTGGTCACATCCTAGTCTGTCAACTACACGCTAAAGGGGCTGGCGGATGCAAACTCACGGGGAGCCCACTGTGTCAGGCAGGCGAGGAGCAGGAGTGGAACACATCTCTTGATCTTACTCTTCGATACAGAAGGCATTGAATAACCCAGCCATGATCCACGCGGCCTGCAAACACAGGCCACGCATTTCTACTCTGCTCCTGGAGTTTTACAGTGCACGTTTATTTAGGTACTTGGCTTTTTAAGGACCTTCCCTTACCACGTATCCCATGTAATCATATAAGCCATTTCAAGCAAGTGCGGGATTACAGCGACGGTAATTTAAGCAGAATTATGAATGTGCGGATCGGGCATCTGTTGTTTTCCTCCATGTCGTCTTTGAAATGATATTCCTCCGCTAACAGCTTCTGTCAGACCCAGGCATAGATGATCGGTGAGCGCAGTCTTCGCTAATCTCCGGCACAGCAGCGGTGTGGTCTAATGAGAGTTAATTGGGAAGTCGATAGCATCATTAATGAGCTCAGCCATTCTTATTGCTCTGTAGTCCTGGGACAGCTGCCAGCTAGAGCATCGTTTTGACAAAACAAGTACAGAAAAATGATTCATTGGTCACAACTAGTCCCTTTTAATGTTAACTAACTCCTGCTATTGATTCTTTTTTTTCTTTTTTGCTTGGAGCTATGGGGGCATTAGTCTGTCACATGATCGACTGACTTCATATGTGGCAGATCTAGATTTACAATTGTGGCTAAAATGATATTGTATCGTGTTTATACGATGTTTCACTATGAATTCACATAGTGTGTGTGTGTGTGTGTGTGCGCGTGCAATGTGAGTATACAGTATACAGACGTGCTCAAATTTCTTGGTACCCCTGGTAAAGATGAGTAAAAAGGGTTATAGAAAATGTACCGTTTGGTGAATTAGCTTAATCTCACACTGAAAAAATGAGAAAAATCCAACCTTTAATTGAAGTAAATGTATTATGAGAAAAAAAAACCCTCATCAAGAAATAATTATTTTTAACAAAACCATGTTGACCACAATTATTGGCACCCCTGCATTTATATATAGAATAAAGTATAAATTTTTTATATTTGGTCGCATATCCTTTGCATGCCATGACTTCCTGATGTCTGTGACCCAACAACATCAAAACACTCTTGATGTCTTATTTTCTGGTACTCTTACAAGCGATAGTATAACGTCTCTGCATTTGAATGGATCTCTATGGGAATTGGGGGGTGGGACTAGATTTAGCTGTAAATTACACTGGAACAGTATGGAACACATGGTTGGCTAAATGGCTCAAAGTCATTAAGGGTCTGACGTATCAAACAAGCCTTAAACCATCACTCTGCTGCCAGAAATACAGTATATATGGATAGATAACTTGAATGGTTTCTTCCCCTGACTTATTTTTCCATAGAGTTCAATAGGAAAATTTGTCAGGAGAAACAACCCTTAAAGTGATCCATCCATATCTACTGCATATCTGGCAGCAGAGTGATAGTTTGAGGCTTGTTTGATGCGTCAGACCCTTGATGACTTAGAACCATTTAGCCAACCATGTGTTCCATACTGTTCCAGTGTAATTTACAGCTAAATCTAGTCTTACCCCTCAATTCCCATAGAGATACATTCAAATGCAGAGAGGTTATAGTATCGCTTGTAGGAGTACCAGAAAATAAGATATCAAGAGTCTTTTGATGTTGTTGGGTCACAGACGTCAGGAAGTCATGGCATGCAAAGGATATGCGACCAAATATTAAAAATGAATACTTTATTATATATATAAATGCAGGGGTGCCAATAATTGTGGCCAACATAGTTTTGTTAAAAATAATTATTTCTTGATGAGGGATTTTTTTTTCTCATAATAAATGAATGTCATTTAAAGGTTGGATTTTTCTAATTTTTTCAGTGTGAGATTAAGCTAATTCACCAAACAGTGAATTTTTGATAACTCTTTTTACTCATCTTTACCAGGGGTACCAACAAATTTGAGCACGTCTGTATGTGTGGGTAAGCACGTGTGCATAAAATATGCTGGTATCATATGTTGGCTTGGAAAACATGTGTGCAAATTTTATATTCATACCAAGATAAGTAGTTTTCTGTCCTTTTTTTTGCCTTTTCTGCTTGTTTTTGTTTTTGTTGACTGCCTGAGGAAAGGTAATACAAACCTTTCGCTCATACACAAAGCCTTCTCTGGGTTGTGGCCCGGTTCATCCAGGGTGGATATTTGTCACTCTTCAGCGTCGTCACAAGGGCTGACATTTAATTCTCCACGCCATTGTCTCTCCGCCACGTTTGCGTGGCTGCGAGGCGTGTTCGGCGCCACTGGATCTCCGTCTGGCTGATGAGGGTTTGCAGAAGAGCCAGGACCAGGCGCGTTGCCCAGAGGAATCGGCCCCTGAATCTCCACACGGGCAGGAATTTGCGGGCTGTAATTCCGTCCACGCTGAAATTTGTATTCCAGCCTTTATTAACCAATTAGGATTCCAATTGCACAATGTCCGCCGTGCGCAAGCTGCTTTCGCTTCAGATATTTCTCCCACACTTTTCCAATTTCCGCAGCTTATTCAGATATTAATAACTGGCGTCTTCTGCAGCCAATGCAGAGGGAAAACGAGATGGGGAAACAAGATATTTCTCCTGCCAGATACCATCTTTGATATTAAAGTAACCACTCTGCATACAATAATTGGCATATTTAAATTAAACTTCATCCTCAGCCTGAAGTTTGGTTTTTATAAGTAGGCATGTGTTTTCAGTTTGCATAAAACACTGGCTGTGACCAATCTATTTACCTTTGAGACTCGAAATATCCTAAATATTTTTTGGACCACCTTTTGAGTTTTAGATAGAGAAGTTAAACACCCGTTCATTGGCTATTGCTCTTTTTTTTTACGCAAATAGTGGTGTGTAGACGTGTGAGCCTCTATAGTGGGTCAAATGTTTTCCTCTACAAAACTAGGTTGTTATTCAGTGGGTATCTCTAATTTAAAGTGTTGCATTTATATACATTCTGTCGCACGGTATTTAAACCCGGTAAAATATGCTTTTGTACCCATTTCTAAAACAGGCACTGGAATCTCAGTTTAGCTGGGATTAAATTTCTTTGGGGAAATTTTTGTTGTAAGAATATGCAGCATGATTTATTTTTATTTTTTATTCAGAACCTTCACTGATTTCGTTACTGGGTAAGCATGTGTATTCGGTGTTGAATATCCCTCTTTTATACAATTAAAAATTTGAGTTGTCATTTCAAATAATCCAGAAGCGTGTCAGAAATTCATGCATAATGAGCCCTATTACTCAAAATATAAAGTGAAATAAATTCTTGGGGAAAGGTATTTATAAATGGTAGGTGCGGGAGAGCTGTGAACATAAGATAATTGGAGAAGTCTTATTTCATTGCGCCTTGCCATTTTACATTTAAATCAATTTAACACTTTTCCACCATTTCCTATAGCCCCAGTAGGTGTAACCATGCGACCTCTTTCATAATTGCTGTTAAGATTGTCTTGTTTCTTAGCGTGCAATGATGTGCACATGGAGGATAAGTAAGAACCAAGAATGATCTCTGTGATTCAGTGTATTCAAATAAGGATATGCTGTTTCCAAACTCTTGGAACATGCTGATTTTTAAATTGAGCCCTTTATGGACAACAACTAAATATAAATATGCAGTATTGTTATTGTGCATGGAGATTATGAAGGGGAAAGTAGCCCGAATCCCTGTCTTGAATGCAATGCTTCATAAATGGCAGAGACCATCTTGGGGGTTTTCTCAGTGTAACGCAACTTATTTCAAAGCTCGAAACACAAATGCTACAGATCAGCAAAAGCCAAGATCAGTGCAACACAGAAACATTTGAACAAAAAGGCTCAGAAGTCAGTCGAGTGGGACTCCTGGAAGGCGGAGTTTATTTTCTTTAGTGTGCAAAATCGGTGTCAATTTTCCAAGCTGTGTAGTTGGGGGGGGGAGGGGCGTGTGTGAACAGAATGCATAGACGTTGCGTTTCTGAAGGTTTTGCTCATAAACGCTTGCCATCGTGCGCTGACGACTTTGCCTCTCGTCATGTTCTGCTGTCCGCCGCTCCCCTGGCTAATACTCCTGCCCACGTTCTCCGCCCCCTGCGACCGTTCGACTGAGGAAAAATTGACTAGGACGGGCATATCTGGACCCCGTGATAGCGTTGTCTTTTTTTTTTGCCACAAAATGTAATAATTCCCAGAGAAGGATAAAAGGCATATGTGGTCTGATGATGAAAAGATAAAAGATGAAAACGGAACGATGGCGACGAAAAGGCTCGTTAAGGATGTGCTCCCTGTCTCGCTCGCCGTTCTTTGTTTCTCCATTGCGGCTTTCTCCTTTCCAGCGGTTTGAGAGCGTCTGCAGCGAGCAGCTGGCGGGCCTCGGCGGAGGTGTCGGTCTGAGCAGCGGGGTCTGAAGTGATTATGTGAGAGATCTCTGCAGGGCCTGCGGGAGCTGCGAGCGCGAGGCCGCATCGCTCGGTGTTGACAATGGCAAAGCCTCCGACGAGAGAGGATGTGCGCGCTGAAAACGCTCTCCCTCCCTCCATCTATCTTCTATAATGGGCAGCTCTCATATAGCCTGCGCTTTCACAACCTCCCCACCCCCCCACCCCCACACACACACACTTTTATTCTCCCTAATTTGGAATCACCAGCTGTGCCTCTAGAGTCGCTGCTGTGCCATCCGAACCTGCGTGAGCAGCACTGCAGCTCAGGCGTGTGCACTCCTCCGATGCACTCACCGGCAAGCGAGTGTTTATTTACACTTTTCAGGGCCCACGGTACTACAGGGCCTTGTTTATCACAAGGTGTGTGTGTGTGTGTGTGCTTGTGTGCATGTGCGTTCTTTCTTTTTTAAATAATGTATTTATTTTTTTAACATTTAGGATCAGTTCTAAATGTACAGTAGCATGCTATTTATTTAGCTAAAAAAACGCACGCAAAATATTCTTACCTTTATTAGCATTTCTAGAGTGGTTTTGAAGCATTTCATTGCGATTGAATGGTCTAATGCTACAATTATGAACAACTCAGTTTAGCTGTGTTTAATAATTCAAGTGATCTGCTTGCGAATCTGTACATTTTTCATTGTTTTCAGACAAAACAACAGACTATATCACCCTCCATGGAAACTCATGAACCTAAAATATTGTTTGGTGTGCAGACTCTACAGCACGGCTGGGGAATCTTATTCGAAAAAGGCCACTGTGGGTGCAGGTTTAGCCTTTCACTAAGCCACCTGATTCAACTAAGTAACTAATCTTGGTCTTCAACCAAGACCTCGATAAGTAAAATCAGGTGTCTTCGTACTGGACTAAAACAAAAACCTGCACCCACATCGGCCCTTTTCAGATAAAATTGGCCAGCCCCGCTCTGCAGCTTGTGGAATGATTGTTTTTTATCAATGAAGAAAAATATTTCCTGGGAAAAAAGGAGAAACATATTTCAGTGTGTTTGTTTTTTATATATAAAACCTATCCATCATTTTTGTTATATTTTTACAATAAAATATTTTCATAATATCTGAAAAAATATTTCCAACACAGTATATTCCGCCATACGTCATGTCATATCCTAATCCAGTACTATTTTTTTGCAAAATACCAAAATATATTAAAGGAAATTCCATTTTACAATGTGGTCTGCTTGAAATCAGAGTTTTGGTTATGTACAGGCTTCTGCATGTAATGACACAATTATGAATAATGCAGGCTAAATTATTAAAATGTCATCATTATTTTATAGGGACTATGTTTCAGTAGTGTTTATACTGCCTGGTCATGCTCAGGCAATCAGATGTTTTTATCTGTTTCACACACACACACACACACACACACACACATGCATTTACTTTCAGCATTTCAGACACAATTATCTATATTTTTATATTTGTGTCTCAGAATGACTTCCACTCTTCCTTGGTATCTTTGCCTCAAGTGATACTGGCTCAGAGTCTCTAGAGATTTTTTTTCAATATAATATTCATTAAACTTCCTTGTTTCACCTAAACATTAGTTAAGGGAGCTGTTTTATGTGATGCTTAAGAGAATATTTGCATATGCGCACTTTGTGATCTCTTCACGTTTATACCGAAGCTTTGTACGTGAGTACGGTGGACATGATATATTCAGTAGTATGATCATTACATATTTTGTGCATAAGAGGTCCTGTATGCTTTATACTGTATACTCACATTGCACACACACACACACACACACACACTATGTGAATTCATAACTGGTACTCTGTGCATACTATGCCCATCATATTGTTTATTGGAAATAAGCAATATCTAATGAATGAATAAATGCAGTGTGGGCAGTTGTATTTGTTACGTTTTTTTTTAAATTGCGCTTTTCTTAAAACAAGAACTCACAGAGAATTTCACTTAGTGGTTATTTATAAGTTGATTACCTTTCCTTGGAATTTGAGAGGTAGCTAATGAAGATGCAAAAGTTAGTTCTAATTAGGATTCTAATGAGATTGCATGGGATTCGTACTTAGAGCTTGGGATTCGTACTCCCTCATACAAAGTTGTGAAAATTCATAAATGTCTTTTGTTAATTGTCAGTCTCTCTTGTTACCACAAAATGCCCCCCGGAATGACATGGTAACAACTGCATAATAATGTGCAATTTTGTCACAACCAGAAAATTTCCCCACTCAATTTCAACAAAGGTTATGACAATAAATTTGGCGACTTCAATGAGTATTTTTCACAGCACTGAATGGTGCCTGCTGCTTCACAACCTCAGAGCTAATGAGACATTATAAAAATGTCTGCTCTTAGATGCTGATATGTCAATAGGCCAACCAGACTAAACAGGATGCTTCTACATCATTTAAATATTACATTCACTTCATTCATATACAATCATTGTAAGAAGCAAATGATAATAATAATATCTTATTAACCCTTTTTATTTAATTGTCCATATCTTCACAGTGGGCCGGTGTTTCACGGTGAAGAAAACGGCTTTACTTAAAGACAGCGAAGAATGACTGAGATACCACGTGAATGCTGGCTAAATTCAGATTGGAAATCTCGATACTTTGTTGTGCCTAATGAATACATTTAGTTTGCGTTAGGATGAATCTTACTACTGTTAAAGTTTTTTTTTTTTTTCATAAAAATTATCTTGTCCTACTTTTCTGAGTCTACAATCTGTTTATTGGTCAGTTTTATTAGTGAAAAAACAAATCGCCTACAGAATGCTATAGAATGTGTTATAGACTGAATAGCAGCAGGGTGACGGGGGTATTAATTCAATAATATGGGTTGTCCTTGGATATCGCTTTAGCAAAACATCCCTCTAATCGTTATTGGCCGGAACATTTAACCAAGTAATTTACTTACTTTACGTTCAACCAACTCCACATGCATTGGCATAGGACCTTATCACTGTGGAACTATTATAATTGGGCCTACATCAAATACAAAGTAGCCTATAACGTAAAAATTAAACCCATGCGAACCTGCATATTGATTAACGTTCAATTGTACAACAACATAAACCATTTCCTGAATACTTAATATACATATTCAGAAAGATTTCCTTGAAAAGAAAAAACGATTTTAGCCTTACCTGTGTGCACTATTCATATCTAGGCTAGTACAACTATGGCGTAACAGAAAATAGGAATGCCACATTTTTAGTTCCTTCATTTCTGTTTAGGCCTATTCTCCATTTATGCCGAGGTGTGGTTTAGCAAAAGATAGTCAGCATCCCTGATGTAGACAAAGCTGAACT
Source organism: Ilyophis sp. 1 JC-2022 (assembly GCA_022702515.1). NCBI lineage: Eukaryota > Metazoa > Chordata > Actinopteri > Anguilliformes > Synaphobranchidae > Ilyophis > Ilyophis sp. 1 JC-2022. The sequence continues at coordinate 81,792,659 of CM040394.1, forward strand.
CTAATGGCTCTTCCATGGAGTTTTCAGCGTTTCACCAGAGAACTCCATAACTCAAAGAAGATTATGAATATTTAGTTTTTCGTTTCCTTGTTCGTTCCTCCAATTTTCTAGACATTTAAAACCGGATACACACGAAACACAGTTGGTAATTAAACAGCAAGAGTATGATTTGAGTAAATTATTCATCGTACCTCACATTATTGTTTTAAGTGTGGCCAAGAAGTTAAAAAGAAAACTAATTGTTTCGTGGTCACCCTCTTTATTTTTTCAGATCGTGTCCTTCAACACTTTTTCTTTCAAAGCTGCGGCTAAACCACGTACAGTCTGCGGTCCTTTATCGCTCTCGAACAGGCAAATCCTCTAAATGGATGGAGTTATTTGCTTATTTACCCATAATCCATCAGCATATTATCCAGGGACTCTCGGCGCGTTGTTATTGTTTTTTTCTTCTGTGCTCATTTTACAGAGCTTCTCCAACTTGAAGGGGAATTATGTTATACATGGCAGAAATGGGGAATGCATTGAGAAATGAAGGCTTCGGCAGACTCAGTCCCTCCAGAGTAAAGCTCAGATGTTTGCTTTCAGCCTTTTCAGTTGTATTTCAGCGTGTTATGTGTCAGCATACGCAACGTGCCATTTTCCGCGTGAACATTCCCCTTCTCCTCATTACGTTTCATTTCTTAATTTGCATATGTCAGTCTTGCTACCCGTAGTGCTCTTGGAGTTTGCCCCCTTTATCACAGACTGAGAGGAAGTGTCAGACCTTTTTTAGATAAGCCAGGGGAAAAAAATAATATATATATTCATGGGGAGGAACCACAAGTGTAAATGAGTACTATGGGACATAAACACATTCGAAATTGTAATTTGAGGGGTTTTCTTTTTGAACCAGTTGTGGTAGAAATAATTTTTTTGTATTGTGTTTATCATCCATCGATGCTATGCTTTGTGACAGCGTGCTGACTCTTCACTGATACTGATAAATAGCATGCTACTTTGTTTGGGGACTTATGAGTGTCACAGCTCTCTCGCCGCAAGTCACAGTTTGTGTGCAAACGGGCTGCAGTAGCCTACTGAACTCATGACCGAAATGAAGAGTAGCCAGAGATACTACTCTATTCTACTCTATTCACAGTGTTGGACATTGCTCAAACCTTGAAGACTCTATAGCTAATATCCTGCCTCTCCAGTCTCTCTCTCTCTTTCCCGCTCTCTCTATCTCTCTCTTTCACTCACTCGCACGCACACGCACGCACGCCCGCACATTTCGTGTGTGTGGGCCGTCTATAATTGAGTAAGCAGCCTCCCCTGAGCTCTGTCTGTAATCCACACCTTATAAGCACTCTAATTGAAGTGCAAATTCAATACTCCCCCATCAGGGTTTATTAGCTGTGCCTTCACCTGACACCCCACAAGTAATTATAGAGAGACAGCGATTCAATCACACGGCGGAAAAGGGCAGCCCCGCATGCCCGTCGCCAGGGCAGGGCTGCAGCTCGCCGACCCCCACACCATTCCGGGCATCGCAAAACCCTCATTACGGCATTCATCACAAGCTGTCACTCTTTATTCCTTCTTTTTTTCCACTCCATTCTTTCCTCTATCTGTCTGAAACAGTGTTTAAGCCTCCTCTGCCTCATAAAGGCCTGAAAGAGTCAAAATGGCCCCCCTGGAGGATTAAAATGGTGGTTATTCTTCTTCACTTGGCTTGCAGTACTGCGCGTGAGCTTGTGTTGGTACGAGCTTTCCTCAGCACTTATGCGAAAACCTTGCAGTAGCAGAGGTTCTTGCTATTTCAATTCTGATTCAGCAAATATTATTATGATGATGATAATGATGATTATTACTATTATTATTGTTGTTGTTATTTAGGGCTAAGCTCTGTTTGAACTGTATCGTTTCTTTATAGATTTATTTCCCCCTTATGCCAACATGGCTATAAATGAATTATCAAAAACTCATCAACCATGTCTGTAAAGGACTTTATCAGCGATTTGGTCACACACCATAGCACCTCGATTGGCCCCCGTGGTGGCAGCTTTTTAACAACCATACAGAAAGCTGTAGAAGCATGAATATAGGCACATGTGCCATGTCTTCCAATGATGAACAAGACTGTATTAAATAAATATAAGTCCTGAGCTATTTTATTCTCAAACATGAAGATATTCTACCTCCGTAATGATTTAATGGAGTCATCCAAAATAAAATAACTTTTCTCAAACTATACATCTATTTCCCAAAAAATAAGTGTCACAAATATTCACGCAACCATTTTCATTACATTATGCGTACGCTCCCTTCGTGTGGATAACATTACATTACATTACATTACATTACAGTCATTTAGCAGACGCTTTTATCCAAAGCGACGTACAGTAAGTGCATAGTGTTTTATGAGATTGGTTAACATCCTGGGGGCATCTTTGACTATTCATTCATACAGAGTCTTTTAAGATCCATTGATTTGTGCTTGTGGGCTGCCCTGTTCAACACAAAGTGCAATTTTCGATCATGTTCAATTCTTGAGTGTGAGATAGGCAGTGCAAAGCAGTGATTTTGTGCTCAGTTCACCATTTCTTGGTTGATTGTGAGATACACTTGGGACCATTGGGCCTCATTCACCAATCACTCTATGAACAAATTTGTTCTTAAGACGTTTTTACAAACATCTCGGGTTCAACTGATGCTAAGCTTCTGTTTTACCCAAGAAAAAATCCCAAATAAGAAAACATTGTTGGATGTTCATAAAAAAACGTTTTAAAGAAAGTTTTATAAAAAAAATTTGTTTGTAGACTGGTTGGTAAATGAGGCCCATTGTCTTGCTGTGGCCAAGTTTGAGCCTCCTGGCAGAGGTAACCGTGTTTTTGCAGATGGGAAATGGGTGCCTTTCATTTTCAAAAATATTTATTTGCATAATGCATTATATTTTTGCATCATGAATGTCTAAAATGTATTCTGTTGGTGAAAGGGGGGAAACAAATATGTAAATGGTCAAAATCTTTTAGGCGTAACAAGACAAAATGTGAACGGGGTCGAATACTTAAAGAATTTTATGTATATGTATCTTATTTTTTTCTTCTATTAATAATAATAATTAGGGATGCACCGATACCATTTTTTTCAGACCGAGTACGAGTACGAGTACTGACTTTTGAGTACTCGCCGATACCGATACCGATACCATTTTTTGTGTGTTTTTTTAAGTATGAGTACTTTATAATAATACTGTATAATAATACCACAATAATGAGACGGCTGATTTTGAAGATACTGTGTTTATTTTCTCCTGTTGATGGAGCACAGTCTATCAATTTACTGATTATTTAAATCAAATGAGGTCCAATAAAAATAAATAAATAAACATAAATAATAACCAAAATAAAACTGTAGTATTTTGTGCATCATTCTATTTATACTACTCGTGTCGAGTTTTGAGATGTTTTATCAAGTTACTAGTATTGAATGAACTAGCCTTCGTGCCACCTCTTGATATTTTCACTGAGCAGAGCTTGCATTTTGCTACAGTTTGGTCAGATTCGTCTACCTCAAAGTACTTCCAAACTTTCGCCATTTTGTCTTGATTTCTCGTGAAGGAGGGCGTGGTGAGCGTGAGCGTGAGCACGCAGGTCAGGATTAGGTGTTGCTAAGGTGATAGCATTAGCGTGCGGACGTTTGGACGTTGGTGTCATGGTTTCTCTGCCTGCTCTGTGTATATTGTCCACTTCCCTGGGGAGCGCTCATGTTGCGTCCCTTCTTTGTTTTCCTAGTCCGTTTCAGGTTTTGGTTTTCAGTTCAGTGTGTTCACCGGTCAGGGTTTCCTGGCAGTATTTAAACCACACGTCAGCATTATTTGACGCTTCCATATTGCCAATCTTTTTACGAAGATAGCCGGTATCCTTGGACCTTCGTCCTTTTCCAGCCCTGCTCTCTTCGTGTTTGGAAACTGTAAGCGTTATTTTGTTTTCATTTCTTTCACCATTTATCGGGCGTTATAGCCACGTACCGAGGCGGTGCAATTGTTTTCGCGTTGTCTTTCCTTTTACCATTATTGTTACTGCCCGTGTATTCAGGGCTATCTCTTTTTGCAAGAGAGTTTTTGGTTTCGGTTCTTTCGTTGTTAGCTATAGGGGTTTTTTCGTTGTTATTGCATTGCATAAAGTGTTAAGAGTTTTTTCGCCTTTAGGGTTGTTTTCAGTTGTTAGCGGTATCTCTCCTGGGGTGGAGAGTTATATTTTGTTTGTTTATTATTAGTCCCTGTTTGCGGGGTTTCGCTCCCGCTTTGAGGTGTTCAGTGAGCATCCTCTGAAACCCATACTGTCGCGTCTGGTCCTTCGTTCCCACGCTAGCCCTGACAGTTGGTATCGGTTTTGGAGTATCGGTACATTTTTACGAGTACGAGTACGAGTACATGAGCATGGTATCGGCCCCGATACCCGATACTGGTATCGGTATCGGTGCATCCCTAATAATAATAATAATAATAATTTGAGTGTTTTTCAAACAAGACACTCAATGTGGAGTGAAAATATAAAACTCACTGTAAGATCACTGTGTAGTCTCTATATCCCTCTGCACTCTTCACATCTGTGACGTCATGTATGTACAGTTCAAAATCAGTTTAATCCATTCTCTCAAAAGCAATCTTTCAAAAATAAGAAATGGTTTCAGTCACATTTAAGATTTTAAATATTACGTCTGAGTATAAACTACATTATGAAACATCCATGTGTGTATGGGCATACTCCCACTCTGAAATGTGATTGGTACTCATTTAAAAAGAAAGCCTTTTCTGACCAATGGATTATACATGACAAGTATTGGGGAGTACTGGAAAATAATGTTCAGGTAATTCTGAGATAATAATTGAAAGTGTTTTTGATTTCAGCGTTATCTGAATAGTTATTTCAAGATTAGAAGAGCCTACATAATTTTTTTTTCAGGATCATTTGTTTTAAGTTTTTTATTTAATATAAGAAATCAGAAGATACAATGGCTTTCAAAAAAGCACACTTTTACTAAATTACAAATGATACATAGAAATTTTGTTCTGCGTATACTGTTTTGTTAAAAAAAACATTGAAACTCACTATTAGTTATTTTAAGGTGGCATTAGTTTTATGTTAGAAAATATTTTTAAAAAAGAAGAAAAAAAAGGAAATATGCTATTTTCATGAGTACTGTATGTGCTCTGGAAGCTTCAACTTTAAGCAAAATGAGGACACAATTACCTTATATTATATCCCAAAACTCAAACAGTGTTACAATAACAAGGGAATGACAATGGATGTAACACTAAGCCACATCAGCAATAACCAAAGACCCAGAGTGTGTCACAATATTCTTCACTCCTCTCCTCTTTCCTCCACTGCCTGAACGTTTTGAGTACAAGTAGTTACATGTACAGTATACAATGTACCTGACATTGCGCTTTGCGTCGAGACATTAATCAAATTGTATCCATTTGTATTTAATATGTAGCCTAATCAGCAACATTAGTTTAGGACACAAAGATTGGTTTCCGGGGCATGGAGGAGAGGAGGTGGTAGTGGGGGAAAGGACGATGCATCTTTTGAGTATTGGGACGCGCCCCCAGTCGAGCAAACCCCAATGCAAAAAGACAAAGGAAGGTTTATTTACAACACAAAAGATGAAAATACATGTTACTGCATGAGCATACATACAGACACAGGTTGCACAATGGCGCTGGACAGGTAGAAAGGCCACAAAGCCTTGCCAATAAAGCAAAGGATCGCTCTTCTATAAAAAAGCAAATGCGAATTTGCCGTGACCTTACCAAACTTTTTATAAAGACTGCACTGCAACTTGTGAAACTGAAAACGATTACTGACAAAAAGACTAACGACAAAGCTGAGGCTAAACAAGCATAGCAGCGACAAGACGTGAGCTTGTGAGCGAGTCCAAGGGAAAACGTTTGTGCCGATGGAGACGATCCGTTTTATACACTGGCATTGTTCAATCATTGTTCAATGTGTCTGCTCGGCAGTGATCGGCCGTGTCCTCAGTTCCACGGCATCCCCCAAGCTGGTTGTCCAGCAACCGGAAGCCAGCTTCATCAACACCAGCTGAAAACAAAACTGAACACACAGCAGCACCAAAACAAAAACATGGCAAATGAGACAATAAAAAAACAGAGGAAAACGACACCTTACTATTGGCCTCTACTTGTGAACTGTTAATGAAAACAGTGGAACATAACACCTTACTATTGGCCTCTACTTGTGAACTGTTAATGAAAACAGTGGAACATAACACCTTACTATTGGCCTCTACTTGTGAACTGTTAATGAAAGGAGTGGAACACAACACCTTACTATTGGCCTCTACTTGTGAACTATTAATGAAAATAGTGGAACATAACACCATACTATTGGCCTCTACTTGTGAACTATTAATGAAAACAGTGGAACATAACACCTTACTATTGGCCTCTACTTGTGAACTGTTAATGAAAGGAGTGGAACACAACACCTTACTATTGGCCTCTACTTGTGAACTGTTAATGAAAACAGTGGAACATAACACATTACTATTGGCCTCTACTTGTGAACTATTAATGAAAACAGTGGAACATAACACCTTACTATTGGCCTCTACTTGTGAACTGTTAATGAAAACAGTGGAACATAACACCTTACTATTGGCCTCTACTTGTGAACTGTTAATGAAAACAGTGGAACATAACACATTACTATTGGCCTCTACTTGTGAACTGTTAATGAAAACAGTGGAACATAACACCTTACTATTGGCCTCTACTTGTGAACTGTTAATGAAAGGAGTGGAACACAACACCTTACTATTGGCCTCTACTTGTGAACTATTAATGAAAATAGTGAAACATAACACCATACTATTGGCCTCTACTTGTGAACTATTAATGAAAATAGTGGAACATAACACCTTACTATTGGCCTCTACTTGTGAACTGTTAATGAAAGGAGTGGAACACAACACCTTACTATTGGCCTCTACTTGTGAACTGTTAATGAAAACAGTGGAACATAACACCTTACTATTGGCCTCTACTTGTGAACTGTTAATGAAAACAGTGGAACATAACACCTTACTATTGGCCTCTACTTGTGAACTGTTAATGAAAACAGTGGAACATAACACCTTACTATTGGCCTCTACTTGTGAACTATTAATGAAAATAGTGGAACATAACACCATACTATTGGCCTCTACTTGTGAACTGTTAATGAAAGGAGTGGAACACAACACCTTACTATTGGCCTCTACTTGTGAACTGTTAATGAAAGGAGTGGAACACAACACCTTACTATTGGTCTCTACTTGTGAACTGTTAATGAAAACAGTGGAACATAACACCTTACTATTGGCCTCTACTTGTGAACTGTTAATGAAAGGAGTGGAACACAACAGCTTACTATTGGCCTCTACTTGTGAACTGTTAATGAAAATAGTGGAACATAACACATTATTATTGGCCTCTACTTGTGAACTGTTAATGAAAACAGTGGAACACAACACCTTACTATTGGCCTCTACTTGTGAACTATTAATGAAAACAGTGGAACATAACACCTTACTATTGGCCTCTACTTGTGAACTGTTAATGAAAACAGTGGAACATAACACATTACTATTGGCCTCTACTTGTGAACTATTAATGAAAACAGTGGAACATAACACATTACTATTGGCCTCTACTTGTGAACTATTAATGAAAACAGTGGAACATAACACCTTACTATTGGCCTCTACTTGTGAACTATTAATGAAAACAGTGGAACATAACACCTTACTATTGGCCTCTACTTGTGAACTATTAATGAAAACAGTGGAACATAACACCTTACTATTGGCCTCTACTTGTGAACTATTAATGAAAATAGTGGAATATAACACCATACTATTGACCTCTATTTGTGAACCAATAATAAGAACAGAAGAACATGCTTACTAAACCTTGCTAAACTCACTGTCACATTGCCTGTAGAAGAACCCAACTCTGTAACAGCCTGAACAATGATCCTTGTCCCTGTTTAAGGATCATTGCTCAGGCTGTGAATCTGACGGAAAGGTGTGAGAATTAAGACTAAAGAGCAGCTCATGGAGGTTAAAGATAAAGGACGAGCATAAGGAATAATCAGCTAAGATGTGGGAAAAAGGTTTTGTGGCCAGATGAGAGCAAGATAGAACTTTGTGGCCTAAATTCAAAGCGCTGTGTGGGGTGCAAACATTGGCCACACATCTCAAGAAACACTGTCCCAACAGTGAAGTAAGTCATCTTTCAGCCGAACAATGATCCCAAGCAGAAGGCCAAAGCAGCAGTGGAGTGGCTCAATAACAAAATGGTGAATGTCCCACTGAGAATCTGTGACTCTCTTTGAAAATTGTGGCCCACAAGCATCGTCCAACAAAACTGAACAACCTGAAGCAAATCTGCTAAGAAGAATGTGCAAATATCATGCTCAAACAGTGTGCAAAGCTGGTAGATAATTATTCCAAAAGACTTAAAACTGTTATTGCAGAAAAAGGTGGCTCGACCATATACACTGCTCAAAAAAATTAAGGGAACACTTAATCATCACAGTATAACACTAAGTCAATTAAACCAAACCAGTCATGCTGGATGATGTTGCAGGCAGCATAACATTCGCCACGGCGTTTCCAGACTCCAGATACCGGTCCTGCCGCTGGGTTGTTGCCCTTCTACGGCCCTGTCCAGCACTCCTCATGTAATGGCCCGTCTCCCGGTATCTCCTCCATGCTCTTGAGACTGTACAGGGAGACACAGCAAACCTTCTTGCGACGGCACGTATGGATGTGCCATCCTGGAGGAGCTGGACTACCTGTGCAACTTGAATGGGCTGAAGGTACTGCCTCATGCTACCAGTAGTGACAAGGGCACTAGCAAAATGCAAAACTAGAAAAAAATCAGTCAGGAAAGATAAGGAGAGAGAAATAGTCTGTGGCCACCACCTGCAAAACCATTTACTTTTTGGGGGTTGTCTTGCTGTTGCCTCACCTGTCCATTTGTTGTCACTTTCATTTGCACCAAAGCAGGTGAAATTGATTTACAATCGTTTACGCTTCCTAACTGGACAGATCGATATCCCAGAAGTTTAATTGACTTGGTGTTATACTGTGTTGATTAAGTGTTCCCTTAATTTCTTTGAGCAGTGTAGTAATGTGTGGGGTTTGATTACTAATGCAGGCAGAATATTTTCCTTTTTTACTTTTCTCATATCTGCTGACAAAAGTTTTGGCTTTGAAAATGTGCTCTTAGAGAACGTGAGTTTACAATGTGTAATACTCATTTGCGGTCCAGAAACATTTCCGAACTTTCGGAATACTTTTGCAAGGCACTGTACATTGTAGTGCCAGGAAGAGAAATTATGCGCTGTCCGTTCAGCACCCCAGATGTTCCAGCAACCTGGTCGAGCTGTAGCACCAAGGACAGCTCCGGCCCTGCTCACAGGTAGGGCAGCAGGTTCAGCTCATAGCAATCACCACAGCTGCAGCCCACTGCTATATAGGCCTTATAAAGGGGCCTTGCTCCCAGACCTTGGAAGGGAGAGAGTCTTGTTCTTCATGGCTGCTTGTGGTTGTGGTTGTTGTTCCTAGGGGTTTTGTTGTGGAGTTTTTTTGCTTGTTTCTTCAGTTTTGTTATTTTGAGTTTCTGGTCTAATAAAAGGCAGTAAGCCAAATATTTTTGTTTGTATTGATCTGGTCTGTTCACCATGTGATATACTGGCCACCCCCAGCACTGCATCACAATACAGTTCAGGGTTTCAAGCAAATCACTGAACCATTTTGTCATGTCTTTACCTCGGGATTTTTAAATAACTAGCTTGGTAACGTCAAATCCTGCGCTGTATGTCTTGTGATCTGGAGATGATGAACCTCAAATGGATAATACAATGAGCTGTTCTATATTATCTCTTTACCGTGCCTTAAAACGCCTCTATGCAGAAGTCAACCCTAGCAATATTTACCCACTGAAAAACCTCATCATATCATATACAGTGCCCTCCATAATGCTTGGAACAAAGACATTTTTTTTATTTGGCTCTGTTCTCACAATTTAATATTTTGAATCAAATTTTGAACATAAAATCTACGTCAAATTTATAATTTTACTGTTTCTCAGCTTTTATAAAAAAATGTATATAGTTAAATACATATTCAAATATATACGTGCGTATATCAAAACATGCTGCATTCATAACCTGTAATAAAACACATTCTTTCTAAATTCACAAATCGAAATTCACAAATCATTAATATGTAGATCATTTACATTGTGTAAATGGTGTTTAAAAATCACAATTGGACTTTCAAAACACTTTTTGAAAATTCTATAGCAGTTGGACAGTGATCACACGACCTGTGAATATAATGTATTTGATTTCCTGCTAATCCTCTGGTTGTAAGTAGTATATATCAAAAAGTATTATGGAAACATTAAAATAACTGTCACACTGTAATGTCACTATATAAGCACACACTTTTTTTTTCAGCTATCAAAATACTTGGATCTTTTAATGTTTCCATTTAATTCTTTTACTTTTCAGATACTTAACCAAAATAATCATTAATTTTAATTTCCAGCTTGTAAAAATGCTTCATACACGTCACCCAATTCAAAAAATATAAAAAAAAGAAATTAGTCAACTCCCTTGGGTTCAAAACAGTTTTCTGAACTTTGAAGCTTTTTAGACTCCAAATACTTATTCAGACCAATTATACTCTGAAGATTTCCAGACACAAATACATGCACTGATTCAGTCATTCATGGATCAACACAGTACTACAGGAGAGCCAGTGACTATTTCACATCCACACAACTAGCATCTGAGGACAGGTTCATCTCATACTAAGGATAGCCAATAGGTTATTTGGTGAATAGCGAGGAGTACTTATCTAGCGGTATTCAGCAGAATCCTGATTTTGTTGATGTTAGAGTCAACATTACTATATCTAATAAAAACATGTATGTCTACAGAAAGTATACACAGAGAGACTCCATCAGCACACACACACACACACACAAGCACACATAGAAATATGCACACAAACATGCAAGCATACACACACAAGCACTCTGCGGACACACACATGCACACATACACCATGCACATACACATAGAGACACACACAGAATGAGAGAGAGAGAGAGAGAGAGAGAGAGAGAGAGAGAGAGAGAGAGAGAGAGAGAGAGAGAGAGAGAGAGAGAGAGAGAGAGAGAGAGAGAGAGAGAGAGAGAGAGAGAGAGAGAGAGAGAGAGAGAGAGAGAGAGAGAGAGAGAGAGAGAGAGAGAGAGAGAAGCGGATTCTCTTTTATGCGAGCGTGGAGGTAGAAGCCAATGCGGCTTTAATTAAACATCCTCTGCATTCTCTTGGCTCGTCCCCAAAGAGCAGTGTCCTCTCTTCCCCAAATGATTATTTATTTATAATTCAATTAAATCCCTTCCAGATTTGAGCTGCGTGTAGACGAGTTGCGAGATTTCTGTGCTTGAAAGTCATTAGTGTACATTTATAGGTAATAATTTGCTATTATCTAAAAATGGTTCTCAGTTTCACAGACGGAACAACACATTGACCAATGTCATTATACAAACGAAGAGCCAGTACACAGCGCGCTAAGTTCAGCAGCTCTTAGACAAGTAAAACATAAACACTGTTTGTTCCTGCTATCATTGGGTCCAGGGATACATATAATGTTAATGTCTATCTCTCTCCCTTATGGTTTGCAGTTTTCAGTTCATAATTAAGAGCGCATTTGTCTTTCACACCAGTGTCCCTTAATATTGCGTTTATCGATTCAGCAACTCTTTTTCATTCTACATTTTAAGGAAGATGAACATAGCACAATACTTATATCTAATTAAATGCATTTTGTTTGAAGCCAATTATTTTTCTACTAACCCAGTTTTTCCCCCCACTGTCTTCCCTTACAATTCATTCATTATAATATCTCACAGCATGGAAACACTGGGAAAGATATAAGCCAACAGCCAATGTAACACTTTACTGTTATTACATTACCACATTATTATTGTATATGACAAATGACTGCCGGAAACAATCGAGCACATTAACAATAACTTGATGTATTCTTATCAGGGTGGCTTTATTTTAAGTACACTGAGCGCAGTTGCGTTGGTCAGCTCTCCAATGTAATATTCTAATTCTAAATCACATTCTCAGGCTCTGGTTTTGCTTGTTCATCTTCGTTTTCCACAAATAGATCAATTTCAGCGGCCAGGTGTCCTTACTGTTAGTAAACCACTGATTTCACTTGTCAGTCTACAATTAAATCAATAAAAAATGTAACATCTTTCTAAAGTAACCTTTCCCCACAAAGCCCATTCAATTAAATCATGAGTTGATCTGACTGATTAAAAGTCCTGGGATGTGAATATGGGACATTTTTGCATGGCATGCAGAGCTGTTTTCTACATAATGCTGCCGTAAGAGGGCAAATCATCTCACAATACACATTAAAATGGTACAAAAATAAGTCAGGCGTTTACAATTGCGACTGGACCCAAAACCAGACTATACACAGGGAGACCCTGGGACTGAGTTTTGAGAACCCCGATATTAATCAAGATCTCTGTCATTGATACACTCCAACAAAATATTCGATGTTCCGTATTGTATTAAATGACGACGCGTACAATACAATACGTTAAACATACTACTGTGAAACCTCCAGTAAGAGGTGCAGGTTTTACGAATAGAATAATCCTCTGGTGGATCGGGCACCTGCAGTCCGTCTGCCCCAGCTGCACAGGAAGTGCTGCGCCTGTGCAGCTCTGCTGGTGGACTGCGGAGAGGAAGGAAGTGCCTGGCCTGCCTGCGGGTGCATGCTTTGGAGGAGGATGTTGTTGCGGTGAGGTGGGCCTGTGAATATTACCGCGCGTTTAATATTGTGATATTTATAATGTGGTATAGTATTTAGACTGGTGGTTTTCATCAGTCCCCCAATCAAATCCTGGAAAAGTGTCAGGCCCTCTGTGCAGGAAAGCTATGGGGTGTACTCCACCAACCCGCAACTTGGCGGATGGCATACCTGAATTCCAGTAGTGTAGCATAGTGTAAAATATAACATTGTATCGTACGGTTTAGTGTAGTATGGTATCGTATAGTATGGTATTACCATACCAGAAATCAAACCTGCGACAGCGTAATTACACCGTAGAACAGCAAAACATAACGTAGTATAGGACCGCGTAGTATTGTAGCAGTGGCAAGCACATGTTTATTGTGTTGTCAGTGTCTGTATTACCCGTAATGTCTTGCGTGTGCTAAAATGTGTGGCCTCCCTAACCGTTAATAGAGCTCTGCATGCGGGGGATGATCCACTGATTGTTCAACTTAAACGCGTCTGATAATCATACATAAATGAGCATGAGTGTTATCCCAGATCCGGTGGTCTCTGTATTAAGTCCATTGCTAGAGTACAGTACAGTACAGTATGGTATTAATATACTAGTAGCATAGTGCAGATAGTAAGAGCGTACTCCAACTTTCTCTCTCGCCCATTAGCGGGGCACATCATAGTGCCGAATTACTTCAGGCCTTCACTGCCAATCTGGAAATAACTGTTTGCTTGTGAGTCTGAACAAACACAATAGAGCTCATCAGATCCTTTCTTGAAGAAGTGGGTATTACAGCTAAATAATGACATTTTAGACCAGCTTACAGGCTGTACTTTCTTCCTCTACACTGATATGATTAACAGGTGTCGATTTGCTGGAGAAGGGTTGTGCTTTTTTATTTTAATTGAGATGACAGAGCACCACAATTAACTTCTGAATACAGCTCCACCAAATATGATTCCTTGCAAGGCATGTAAGTACTGGAAATAAACATGTAATATGTGATATTTTTACAAATTCAAAACTTTGCAGAATGACAAACTAGAGAACTTCAAAATATTCCAATTAATCTGGAATTAAAATACGAAGCGCATCTAGAAACCGTTGGTTATCTTGATTTTCTCTTATTACCCTTTTACCACGTAACTAAATTTTGGTTGGGCGCCAAATTATAATAAATAAATAAATGTTGTGCCCTGCACGTGTAATATATTTTGGAGGCGTGGCTTTGGGGGCGTGTCAATGGCATCTTAACCGTAACCCGGATGTTTAACGCCATCTACCTGAAAACGCGATCCGGCAAAAGCAAGAGTCAGAGAGGTAAATTTAAGAGATTTAAAAAAAATAAAAAAAAGAAGCGCTTTAATTTGTGTGTCTTAATGCAACACTGTTATGAGCTTAGTTGAAGGGATTTGATTGTGACTATAGTGTTGTTGAGATCGCATAATCTGCACTTTTTGCGATTTCTCAACATCAGACGTAGCTACTTCATACTGTGTTAGTTAAACCTGCTGGCAGGGTTACAGCTGGTTAGGTCTGTTAAATGCAAAAAGTATATAGCCTTGTATTCCTGACTTGGACGAGTACGAGAGTCGGCAGTTATTTTTGGTTGCATTACGCTTCAAAACAGGAACTGTTTAGGAAGCAAGCTTGCTAAACTAACTAGCTAAATGTAAAACATGACCGTTGTTAGCTGACAAGCTAGGCAGCTGCGTGAAGTTTTGAACTAGTGCACAGTCCGGTTGTTGCAGTGTGTGAGTGACGTTAAATTATGTTTCTATGGGGATCAACGTTAATGGGTTTATTATAATAAATGGCCCTGTGCGAAACAGGGGTCTTGTTTGCCATATAGTGAGCATGCAATGGAAGTGAACTGATTAGAGCGACGGCGCTTGCGCCGTTGTGGTCATTTGAGTATCCTGCCATGTAGTGGTTGGTCGCAAGCTTTTGCAGCAGCGCTGCAGAGGTGCACATTGGCCGAAAGTGAGCTCCATGGAGCGTATGACAGGTAATGCTGCATTGCAGGATAAGGTCCGTCCTTAAGCAAACAGCATAACTGACCATCAGTGGCAAGACAGATGAAGTATGGCCAGGGAGGTTTCAGAATGGAGAAAATCTATTTTACCTGTTGTACAATTTCGCTTTAGAATGCAGCTGCCATCGTTCCCCAGTAAAGATGGAGGTTTAGGCAAGTTGCATCTAACATCAGCTTGCGTGCGTGGCCTGATGACAGCAAAGTTGCAGCATTGTAAACAAATTATTATTGTACAGAGCAGTGACACCATTAGCTGCTTGATGCATTGACTTGACAAATAGTCTTTAGGGAGAAACGGCCTGTTGGCTCTGTATGACCGTACTCTATGAAGCTCACTAATGCTGAAGGGAGGAGAGTAATGAAGTGGATCTCTGTTGCGATTACTTGCAGGAGCCACCGTCAGCTGTTTGAGAACTGATGAAAAACACCGGTCTGAACAACCACCGTGTGCATTTTTCTTTGTCTAGTTCGTTCCGTGATGCTTTGGCGTCTAGAAACACTGGCTGAAGTTTACAGTTTTTACAAATATGCTGTTGCAGCTATTGCAGTAAGTTTAAGTCCTTATTTTTTCGAAAGACCATTCATTGGTGGTTCTTCCCTTTTTAATTCCGAGTTATATGAAAGAAATCTGTGTTTCAAGACACGCCTCGCCTTTTCTTCCTGTTCTTTTGACTTCAAACGGGCACTTTCTCCTTTCTAGTGCATAGGCCGCTGAGTGTTTCTCAGGCTAAATAAAGTGAAATTTGTGCATAGAGATGGACAGGGAACGGGGGGATGGTGATGGTTGCCATGGCAGAATGGTTCCTTACAGAAATGGCTGGCTGTTTTAGCACTGTAACAAGTTAATGATTGGTATAGCTGTAATTAGGCACTTTTGCGACTCGGCTCCTGTTTTATTGTTTCACACTGTAGTGGAACAGCTAAGTATGTCCTGCAGGGATGTAACTAATGGTAAAAATGGAACAATTAAACCTTGATTAGGCAAGCAGTGCAAGTTATGAGGGACCAATGGCTTATAACTGTAGGCGACATTGCATTTGGGATGCAATGCTCTGGATTTGTTGGTTTTGGATTTAAGCTAGTTTCTTTTGCAGTTACTGTGTAAAGTTCCTCTCCGTCATTCTACTGATATGAAGGGATCTGCTGGCCCAGCTGTCTAAGATTATCGGTGAGAGTGGTAAGATGGTGGCCAGGCTGTTTTCTTCATGCTAAGTGATGAGCTATCAGTGAGAGTGGGAAGGCAGTGCCCGGGCTATTTTTTGTGCTAAGGCTATCGGACGGTGAGAGTAGGAGAATGCCTGCCAGGCTGTTTTATTTCACATGGTCCTAAGGTTATCGGTGAGAATGGGAGGATGCTGGCTGCAGGTTGTTTTATCCAGTGGCCTGCTTTGGCCACCTGCTCGGGAGTCAGGGAGGAACTGTCTATCTGAGCCAGAGCGAATGCTGTATGACCGTCGCAGAAGGTCACGTGCGGGGCTCCTGCCAGTAAAGGCACTCCGGTACCAGAGCCGTCTCCTCCGAGCCGCTGCCGCCGCAACAGATGGAATATAAAGCAATCAAAGCCCAGCGCAGAAGGAATAAATGGAATCCGACATAAATTAAGTTCAAAGGACGCGTAGGCCTCGTAAAGCTGTCACCATTAAAGGCCGAGATTCATCACCGCTACCTGCCTCCCCCTTTCTCCACTCCCGCCTCCGACGAGCCCGCCTCCGACTATGTAACCAGATACCGGAGATAGAACGCGGGGCCATAAAACGCGAGCGGGAAGTCTTCTTCGTCGCCAGAAACGTCCCTGAATAAAAAGGTAATTTCTCACATCCGGTTCTTTTGGCACCGGAGAGAACCCGCGTCGGCTCATTTACATGAGAAGATGGAAGGGGAAATGCGGACGGGGCACGGGACGCCGGCTAATTCCGGCTCGGCGAGGGAACACGCCGCCTGTCACGGCGTATGAGCGATACGGCCCGGATAATGCATGGTTTCCTTCACTCCTCGACGGGAGCTGTCTTCAGTAACAAGACGAGACTCAAAGTGACAGTGATTAAGTGAATGTTTATCGGAGCGTGATCTGAACGGGGATCCAGCCCGCTCACCGTGCCCCCACAAGCTCGAGGCACGCCTGTTTTAAGGGGGACAAGCGATGAAGGTGCGAGGCACCCTATTGTATGCCTTGGTTTTGTTATTCCACTTTCTTTCACTGCTTTTTTCAATTCAGGCAAAACCGCCTGGTTGGTTTCTACGACGGTTAGACGGTTACTCCAGATGACGATTGAGCCATTTTTGGCCTTGATTGGCCGCTTGGGGGCGCTTCAACAAACTGTTGAAAACTTTGTTAGCACAGTGACACATTTTTTGGTTGTTTTGGATCTGTACTCCAGCACATTGGATTTGAAATGGAACAGTGTACAGATGAGGCTGAAGTGCAAGACTTTCAGCTTTAATTTGAGGGTTTTTACATTTATCGATCGGGTGAACCGTGTAGCAATTGTAGCCATTTTTGCACATAGTCCTCCCATTATAGGGCACCAAAAGTAATTGGACAATTTAAAATAAACTTAAATAAAGTCATCATATTTAATACTTGGTTGCATATCCTTTGCATGCCATGACTTCCTCATGTCTGTGACCCAATGATCAAAAGACTCTTGAAATCTTATTTTCAGGTACTCTTACAAGAGATACTATAACCTTTCTGCATTTGAATGGATCTCTATGGGAATTGGGGGGGGGGGACTAGATTAAGCTGTAAATTACATTGGAATAGTATGGACAACATGGTTGGCTAAATGGCTAAGTCATCAAGGGTCTGAGGTATCAAACAAGCCTCAAACCATCACTCTGCAAGACAGATATTCAGTATATCTGGATGGATCTTTAAGGGTTGTTTCTCCTGACTCATTTTCCTATGGAAAAATAAGTCGGGAGAAGAAACAGTTCGAAACGGTTTGGAAATGTAACAAATGGAGAACAAAGGGTTCGATTTCCCAGCTGGGTGCTCTTTCTCCGACCCCGTACTTTGAACATGAATGACAACCGGTCTTGACCTGAGTCTGTGAAGTTCGCCCGGTCACAAACGCGCACAGCCAGCCTCCCCCTGCTTCCCAATAGAAGGGAACAAATATTTTCTGTTCGGAAATACTTACGCGCTGTTGAAAAGTATCTTTCCCCCAGTTTAAGCATCACCGTTGCACAAGATGTGATGAAACACCTGGAGATCTCCTTTTTGCCGGATCGGCATGTCATCTTGATGGTCGTTTTAAAGATGTATCCCATAATGGTCTGTTCCACTTCGTGAGCAGTCTGTTCAGAACCAGGAGTAGAACAGTGTCCTTAACTGTGTTCTCTCTGCAGCATGTGGTCAGGGGTCAAACCCTCCCAGCGAGCATGCTCCGTATTCACTGAATGTAATGACTGGAGATGTTTGTATAGCAGATGCCTGGTACAGTGATGGTAACGGGTCAGCTTGTTTGGAGCACGAGAACAATTTTGGAATTGTAATACCGCATGAATGCGGTTGAGTTGTGACTAAATTGTCTTGTCTTGTAATTTTAAATAATTACTCATGTTGGTAAGAACTTGTTTGGATGGCTGCTGGGTGGCTCCTCCTGTTATGGAGCTCTTCTCGTGCATGGATGGTCCTGCTACTGAATCCGAACCATGCCGGCGCCGATTACGGCTGGCAGGCCCACAGGCTGACAGACATTTAGCTCAAGGGCTTCATCCAGCTGGGTTTCATCGCACATTAGTGACCCCTGCAGGTTGGTAGGGGGCTTGCAATTAAGACCACCTGTTAACCTGTACATGAAGTGTCTGCCTCTGTCTTGAGCCTGACCTGCGAGCTGCAGAGTATTAAGTGGTGGCTGACATTGGGTGCTTCAGAGGAGAGCACCCGCTCGTCTGCATACTCCCAAATCAATAGCGTGGCACTGATAATTACCCATTTCTATTTGGAGAGGAAAAAAATCATTTTAACATAATATTTCGACCACTTTAATTCCTTGTGTATTTTTAAAACTAATAGCCTATGTGAAATGTATCTAATATGTAACTAAACCTCCCGTATTGTAATGTGTAGTATGACATTTTCTATGTGTATTTAAGGATAACTTCAAGCTCAATAGGAAGTGTCGTCCTCAGCGGTTGCGTCTGAATTGGTCGTGTTATCGCTGTGTGATATGAGGCCTTTAAAGGGCTGCTTTGTAGCCTCTGGTCTGTGAGGAATCGAAAGCCATTGTGTCGAAAGCACTTGAAACGTCCGAGGCGCTCTGTTGGGGTGGAAATGGCTCGCCTGTAGCAGTGCCGCTCTCCGGGGCCGAGGAGCAGATCTGTTTCTGCATTAATGCCCAACGCCACACGGCAAATCCCCCCCCGAAGGGGATCCTGGGTACAGACAGGGAGTGTCAGGGAGAGAGAGAGAGGGGGGGGGAGAGAGAGAGGGGGGAGAGAGAGAGGGGGGAGAGAGAGAGGGGGGAGGGAGAGAGGGAGAGGGGAGAGAGAGAGGGGGGAGGGAGAGAGGGAGAGAGGGGGGGAAGGGGGGAGGGAGAGGGAATGGAGAGAGAGAGAGGAAGGGGGGAGGGAGAGGGGGAATGGAGAGAGAGAGAGAGAGAGGGAGAGAGAGATGGGGGAGGGAGAACAAGCGGGAGAGGTGAGAGGATTGCGACGGTGAAATCAATAGTTCATACCGTTCTGAAATTGAGTTTTTTTTTTTTTTTTTTTTTTTTTTTTAAAAAGAGGAATTGAAGGTAGAATATGAAATTGCCCTCGGAGAGGCGTAATGCGGACAGCGATATCGATTTGGACCCTGTAGCAATTATAGTTTTAGGTTTTGTCCCAGACAGACTATGGGTCTTAAAGATCCATAACACATTGAGACAAAGCTTGGTAAGACATCTGGCTCTCTGTGTGGACTTCAGTCTTTGCACTTCTGAATTCTTCACTTTTTTTTCTTCTTCTTTTCGGATGGAGATTCATTCAGTTCCGAAGTAGGGACTTGTTTGTCATTTTCTTCAACGGGGAGATTGCGGTCATTCCATCTATCTTCAGCGTGATGGCTGTAATTACTCCTCAACATTGTTTTTTAGGAATGCATTTTCTACGCACTTTGTATTTTTATTTGTCGCTTTGGCCAAAAAGCACAATGAAATGACTTGAGACTTAACTTTTTAAAGGGTTTAAGCGTGACAGACTTTGCCCCCGTAGTTTGGTGTCTGTCTCTCTCGTTTTGAGGATGTAGCCTACTGGATTTTTGTGTTTTCCGCATTCCTTCTGAACGACATTCCTTTTAAAGTGCTGGCTTTTGTTTTATCCTGAGAAATAACGTGCATCTTGAGCAGTGCGCACTCCTTAAAAATGAACACGTCACCTGACCACATCATCGGCATGCTCCCCCATTTGCTTTGGCTCACATTTTCTTGCATCCCATAATATAGGCTATAGGCACAGCAAGATTTTTAGAACGTAAAAAAAGCTCTAAAGAGAGCGTCTAGGTTCATCGCCTAGAGTAAATCATTTATTCTTTGGTCTTCGAAGCCCCACCCTAGCTCTCTGATTCAAGGATACATCTCAGCAAGTTATTCTCCGCATTAATGTTTGATGATACTTTCAATTGTCGGCGTGAAGTTTAGTTTGATCTTGGTTCTACCCAGAGAGCTCAGCTTATAATTCTTTCTGTGATCCATCTTATATAATCTCCTTAAACAGACTTTAAACACGTCAGTCAAATCCCTTCTGAGCCTCATTTTACAGAGACTAAAGAGATTAATTGCCTTAAGTCCCTATTGAAAGGTTACCTGTTTAAGACATGAAGAGATCTTAAACGCATCAGGTCACAGAAGGGACCAGTCTTGTTGCCCTTCTTTGTGCTTTGACAACATCTGCATCTTTTTTTGTGTGTTATTGAACAGTGTTAAAATGTGACCTTGGTTTGAATTGTATGTGTTTGTATCACCTGTGTTTGCATTCACCATTTATCTGCTCTTTCAGTGTCTGGAATTGCTCATGTCTAAACAGCCCATTATAAACCTATTGTAGAAATTTGACAGGCGAAAATTTTGATATTTACAATTTTGGCGATGGTATCGGATGGGTTTTATAAAGCAGTTGCAGTCTGTCAACTCTTCTGAGAAGCTGCAGCAGGAGCAGATATTTCTCAGGCAGGATGTGAACGTTCAAGTACTCTGTAACGATGGCTCAAAGACGAGGATGTTTTTTCCTTTTCTTTTTTCTCATTATCTAAAAAGTTTAGGTGTAGAAATGAAACGGCCCGCGTCTGATCCATTAATCCTGTGGTTCTAAATCCGGCGTTTCTCATCCTGGATCCACGAGGCCTCCACGTGCTTGGCAGAAATGTGATGGGAAGGTGGAGCACAGATCACACAACTGCCACTGTAACGCACGTGTTGGAAAGAATATGATTCCTATGTTGGCCACACACAGGAAGTTTGCGCGCGAGACGCCTCTATCCGTCACCAGTCTGCGATGTGGGCGTGAGGAGACCTGCGGCGGGATTTAAACCTCTCCTTTAAAGTTTGCACGCTGATGAAGCCCTCGTCCGCTCTGTGCTGACCCCGCTCGACCGAGCAGCCCAAATTAACCGGGGGTCGTCACCGAGCCGGGACTCCAAGGTGGCAGACGGACTCTAGACTTGGTCCGCGCGTGCTGAACATCCCCGCCCCCCAAACCATCTCCTTCTCCCCGCCCCCTACTTCTCCCCTCCCACCCCCACACCCACCTCCAAAACCACTGTATTCACACCTTTGAAGAATTCATCACCATTTGCCCTGCGGCCTCCGCGACCGTGTAATAAGTCCTGGAAATCCGACACCCAGTCATCTCCCTTCTCTTTTGTCCTTGTGCGGGAGCTTTTCTCCATATTAATTATGTCGCCTATGCCACTTTCCGCCGTAGAAAACTATAGAAGTCTTCTCGGGTCGGGAAAACTGGCCTTTAAAATATGCAATTCAATATCCCGCGTGCTCGCTCTGACTGCTCAACACTGTGAGAAAAATATTAATTTGATTCTGCACTATGTGGGCTAGGTATCTGCGGTCCCACGCCCCAAGCTATTCTCCTGCTTTAAAAATAATAGCGGGCGGGGTAATGAAGTTCGCGGTATCCTTTGCCGGTCCTAGAGCCCATGCTCTGAACTTTCCGGACGTTTTTCCCCATCCATTAAACTTAAAAAAATATATTAAAAAAAATATTTTTTACCTTTCGCAGTTATAGCATTTTTTCTAACAGTGTGACAGTTTTACCATGGGATCCTGTTCCAGTGATTTGTTGTTGTTCTGGTGAATTGTCGCATTTATGGGCGCTTTTGATCTCTCGCCACATTCGAGGTTAGATGGAGTGCACGGTGCTGGCTTCAGGCCCTTGGATTCGTCCTGCTGTACCCGAGTCTATCTGGACTCATTTCAGCCATGTTAGAGATCAGTTGCCCATCACTGGCTCCCTTAATGTTCTTAATGGCTCATGGCTCAACTGTTTTTCTTCATTATTTTTATTTAGGTCGTTTGTGTGGAAGAAGGTTTTAAAGCTTGTAAAATATGTTGTCTGAAGGCCCTGAGCCCTTTACTACAAAACGACGCTCGGTGTTTTGGCGTGCTGGTTTGCGTGTTTGATTGCAGGTATGCGCTCACGTGCTGGTTTTCGTTTCTTCGCTGTCCTGAAATTTGGGTTAATGCCGTGGCAAAGAAAGCGCACACAATTCACACTCAAGTGTGCTTTGACATAGCCGGTGTTTTCCAGGCCGTGAATCGAAATGCGCTCATTAGAGGAAAATAAAGCGTTTGCTGTGAAATTGGACGCGTTAATGGGATTGGATAACACTTCCTGAGCCTGTGTGAGAACGAATACCCTCACGGCCATCGCTCAGCCAAACTGTCTATCTCCTCTCCGCATCCGAGACCCTCCGCGTTGGTCCGAATGGCTGATTAATTTCAATGTTTTTGTCTGTTGTCCATCTGTTTGGACTGGTACACATTCTATGCAGCGTTTCCCCTCAAAGTTTTTTCAGGCTTCGTGGTTCGCGCTCCTAAACGCACGCGGCGCGGCCGGCTTTGGTTGGTTGGTGCAATATATTGGTCTGCAATATATATATTCGCATTCACATTTTTGTTTGCTCTGTACATCCAAAACAATACTTTAAACAAAAATGAGAGGATGACTTAACATGCAGCATTTATGACATAAAAATAAGCTGTGTAATCTATGCCACATTATAATTAAGACTCCACAATTGCAATGTAACAAACGTCAGTGACAAAGGAGATTTTTCTTTTTTCTTTAGAACATTCAATAAAAAAAAATATTAGATCAAATTAAATGACTTTAGAATAAATTTAATTAAAGTGCCAGGGAGTGTTTGGGGTCATTTATTTCTTAAGCATTTCAATTGGAGGAAAAAAATAGGGACACCTGGCATTAGTTTGCAGCTTCACCAAGGTGTTATCCACCTTGCGCATTAATTTTAACAATCCTCTGACCTTTGCAAAAACATCGTGAACACAGTGAGCATGATTCATTGCTGCACTTTATCTTCCTTGGCTTGTAGAAAGATTTCGCCGTGACATCATGGAAACTTTGCCACGGCTCCGGCGCCAAGCTCACGTTGGCTACCGCTGAAAGCTGCATCATGGGGAAATCGTCTTCGGGCGTGCAAACTCGTTCAAACTGACGAATAGCAACATTGATAGCTAATGTTCGTGAGCTAGCTATCGGAGGCAGTATCTGTAACGCTAGCTAGTTGATAATTTAAGTAGAGTTGATGCAGGGTACCATTATATTCAACCATGTTGACACGATGATCGTGAACGCGCGGTAACGTTAGGTTGTAGTATTGACAGCGAAGAAGAGACAAATACAGTGACGTTGCGTTTCCATGAGAAAATATCAGAAACTTACTTTAACTTTGAGGAGCCTTTGAGAAGAATCAATGAAGATAAACAAGCCAGCGTGTCTCCGGTTCACTCCACTCCATCATCCCGTCCCTGCATCCCAAACACTCACGCTCTCGCTCCGCAGTAACAGAAAGGCACTCTGACGGCAGCGGCGCTCTCATCAAGTTTCCAGGCAACGACACAGAGGTTGACTTGCGTTTCTGAACAGTGCTGCCCAGAGTCTCTGAAGCGCAAATTATTATTGATTTCCGAATATAGGTATAGGTATTCTGCATTTTTTGGGAATTAAAAAAAAAAAAAAAAAGAAAGAAAGAAAAGAAAAAGGATTTTCTTGGCGTGGCAAGGGTTCTCATTGCTGCCAGGCCTGTAAAATAATAGGGAGACGATACTATGTCATGACATGCTTCCTGTCTGGTGACATGCAGGAAAGTATCCATGTAAAAAGCTGTTGTGTCATACAGTGACTAACTCTATAGTTTAAAATGGGTTGTGCTCATGTCGATCCAATACATTTACCTGAGGTTAAATTAAGTACCAATAATCAACTAGAATATTCTCTTGTTTTCTTTGTTCTCCTTCTGACCAATATATTTCAGTGACTCGCAAGTACAAAGACATGCTACCATGCCTAATTTTCCAGGACTTTATGAATAGGCAATTGTGACTTGTGTCACTGTCTATTTAGTACTCGCTGTTTGTTTTTCTTTCTTTTTCAGTGATGATGGGAAACTTGATAAGGTGTAATTCTGGATTCGTACAACGTTTGGTTTGCTTTATGGTTCACAAACGAGGTTCTGCTTCATTAATTTGACAGGTGAACAACACAATAATTTAGCTTTAAATGAAATACTCTGACAAATTTAAATGGATTGAGCACGATCTGGAAGGTTAAACGGGTAACATAATAATGGTAATTGCTCTGGAATTATGCTCATCGAATATCATGGGCAAGCAAAATTTTGACGCTTTGCTGAAAATGAACTGCAGCCTATGAAAGAGGAAGCCTGAAGGCTCTGCATTATCCATTGTCAGAAGGTCGTGACTTCCCCGGAACTTCTTTGTCATTCGACATTGCATTGAGCCAGGTACTAGCGACCTTGTGATATTAAACGCTGTTTATGTTCACAAGGGACTTGCTATTTAGCTTATTTTCAGGTATAGGTATTATACTAAGTTTCCTGTTTTGGCTCCAGTATTGAGCTCGGAAGATTTAGTTTGTGTTTCACTAATATATTCGAGTTCGCCCTATTTTCGTGGGTTGATTTTCGTTTGGGTGTTTAGCTACAAGGAATTTGTTTCCTGTCTTTTCATTCCTGGCATTTATAGTAGTACTCCCTTTATTGGTCCTCACTGGCGTGAGTGACTTGTTCTGATCCCCCTACCTTCGCGTTTGATTATCCGCCACTAAAATCTGTTACAGGTCAGGGGACGCTTCAGTAATTTCCGTACAACTGTGTGTAATATTTCTTGACATAATACAATAAAATAACAAGGAAAGGTCCCCTATTTCTATATAGGCGGAATGTGGAAGCAGATGTAAATTTGGCCTCCAAACTCGGGAGAAAAAAGTGGAGGAAACGATAAACATCCACACTTTTATGTGTGAATAAATGGAGATGATCATGGTGCCACTGCAAATGAAATGCATTGATATTGAAATATTTTTTCACCAGTTATTTCTTTTCCCCCGTGAAATGTTTATGGAATTATTATTATAATTTCTTTTTTTAAATATGATATTTTTAGACGTGCAAGATTATAGATGCCTTTAGAACAGAGCGGTTCTTTGATTTCATGCTCGCCTCAAATGTCTGTGCGTGACAAACCAAGCCTCGTTTATCATTTCAAAATGTACCCGAGCACTGGTAGATCGTTGTTTTATGTTGCACAGCATAATCAAAAAGTCGCTGTGGAAATCGGTAACTATTAAACGTGTTTTTCCTTCATGAAATGAGTTTGGCCTTTATTTGGCTGCACATGTTCGTATACCCAGAGAAAAAGTAAAGTTAATAGACTGGAACAATTAAAGGATGTTGAGCTTGACTGAACATCCATTCAGAATGTAACACAAGCTTTTCACTTGAAAAGCAAGCAGTGGTTTGAGAGGTGCGATAGTACATTGACAGGCTCAGAGCTGGTAAGGCTGCCTACTCTATTATGTACAGTGAAAGGAGAGATTTGCGCCAGCTGAAACGCCTGCTGCAAACACGTATTTGCGGAGCACAATTTTAACAGATTTAAGAAGTTAAACGCAAGTTTATCACTGGTATTTTCTGCCAGGAATTTAAAACGCTGAACTCTTCCATCAGCATTGATGGCGCTGGGTGGTAGGATCTGATAGTCTTTGTTTTGTGCAGCGTGTGTTGTAGTTGAGTGTATGGCTGTGTCTCAAACCGAAGGCAGCTGCCTCAGTGCCTTGGGGCCTTGCTGTCTTGCTGTCTTGCTCCCTCTGAAGGTACCTCAAAAGGCAACGAATTTGGGACACACTTCGAAGGTAGGATTATGTCACGTGAGATCAGTGTTTACGTTTGTTCATTACGCTACGTCAGCTTGCTAGCAAGTTAGCTGGCTAGTTACTGGAAAGCTCACAGAGGCTTAAAAACATCAGATACACGATTCCAGCGTATTAAATACGGTAATTAAAATGCATTTTTAAAGATAACTACAACAAATTAAGTTTACTGCATATTCAGACTGTAAAAAGCTCCCCTGGTGCCGCGGCAAATACTGCATCCTCGTTTTCGGGCCGCCATTAATTTAACGGAAGTGAGAAGCCTGAGGTAATCGCAAAGACTTATGGGATATCATACCCGGAGAAGGATACATGCAATGCTGCCTTCAAATGCTGCCTTCTAAGGCACCTTAGAAGGCAGCATTTTATTCAAACTTTCGAATGAGACACGACTCGATGCCTTCCTGTCTTCAAATGCTGCCTTTGTTCTGCGAATAAAGCGTTCCGAGGTGTCCCACGTTTGTTTTTCCCTGGAAACATGAATGACGGATTAAACGGTGGAATCCAAGTGTCCTTTGGCAGTTAATGCTCTGAGGGTTGAGGGGTGGCTAAATCTCGAGTGAGTTCACAGATTGTAGCTTTCCTTCAGTGTCATTAATCCTCTGTTAAGGCTCCATTTAGCAGCCTAGAAGTGGATTCAAACAGCCACCCCAGCACCCCAGACCTTATGAAACTGATAAAAAGGGGATAAAAACTTAACAAAACGTAAAGTATATGGGGTTTATTGTAACGCCACACTTGTTAACATTTTGTTCGGTAGACTGAACCACCGCACCACTAACCATTAGCCTTAACAAATTACCGGTGTGTATCTGTACTTGCTCAAATGTCTAATTATCAGCTGTGTCCTCTTACGTCTAGCGAAGTGCCCTCGGGAGAGGGGAGCTGGCAGAATGGCGGAGAGCTTCGTTTCTCTCCACCAGGAAGTGATGAAAGGAAGGGAAGGGGAGAGGTGGGAAAGTAAAGCGAACACACAGGCGGTCCGCTTCTCTCCCTGTTATTTGCCCCGCGGGGGTCGGAAGCAGGGATGAGAATACGTCACGCTTCTCGGTGTGCGCGGCATATGTGCATCTTTGCATCTGCGTGTTGAAACTGAAGTGCGCAATGCTTCTCTTATCTGGGGGGGTTGCTGAGGGATTATGATCATACAGCAAGGCGGTAAGGAAAAATCTGCTACATTTCGAAATCACACGTCCACGGTATGCCTTCTACAACGTGACAAGGATAGTGTTCTCTTGGTTGTGTGGGTAACCTGGTTTTGGGCGTATGCGGTTATTACGCAGTGGATCACGAGATTCTTTGGTGTGAAGCCTCGCGCCCGAATCACTCAATTTGTGATGCAGAGGTGTGCGTGTAAAATGGGCAGCAGGCTTCTGATAGGTACAGGCATCAGTGTGGCCACAACATAACATAAGTACATGTATCGTGACCTAAAATATACGTGCCTCAGTCACGACATATAATGTAATGTCTATCGTGTGAAACGGTACAGTACTATCCTAAAAAGAAACGCGTAGGCTACTTTTATCATGATGCAACGCATGCATCTGGCATAAAATGCGGACTATCGCGGCATTAAACTGTACATCTATTAATACGCAAAATATTTTGTGTATCAACAGATATTTTTGGCCCTTCACTGCGCAATTTTGTTATAAGATGAAACTTGCACATTTATCATGACAAACAGCTTGTACACCCGTCAGCACGTCAGACCAATTTCCATATCACAACATAAAACATACGTCACGTCAGTCTGCCACGCAGCCTCCCTGTCGTCCTGATAGTGTTTACGCCGATGGCGAATGATCAGGCGATGCGTGTGTGTGTGTGTGTGTGTTTGTGTGTGTGTGTGGGGGGGGTGATGTAGATATAAGTCTTGTACTGCCGTGGCGGTGGTCAGCACCGAGCGAGCGGGCTTCACCCAGGTTCTATTTGCACACCGTAGGTGTGAACACACTGGGCTGCTGCCATTTTATTCTGCTTCAGGAAAAATGTGCTCATGCTCGACCCACCCTTTCCAGGGTTATTCCCAAATCCACCCTTCTGCATTACATCCAGCTGGTTTCTGAACCCACCTGAGCCGAATGGCCCTGGCATGGTATTGGCAGCATACCGTTTATCACCACAGAAACACCAAGGCCAGGGCGCGGCGCGGTGCTGCTCGCCGACGTTTTTTGATCCGATTAGCGTGGCTTTTATCTTCACCCTCAGAGCGGAGCTGTTTGTCCGTGACGCGGGGCCCTTAAAGATTGTGGCCGCTCCCGCTTAACCCCTTTCAATCTGTCTTTTTCCTTTGCTTCAGGGCATCCAGCAACCCCCAGGCTCAAAGACATCCCCCCCCATCACAAGGAAAAGGATTGTATTTATAATAATAAAATAAAAAACATTTTAATTTTTTATTTTCCTATAGGCCTAGTCACTGCATATCAAGTCTGGCCAGAGACCGCCTACAGTACCTTCAAGGACCCTCCCCCTGTTGACAACACGGGCTTTGCTTGATAACCTTCATAACAGAGAAAGGTCAGACGGTCGTTTGTGCGTATTAGACTTGTTAGCGTCTCCTCTGTACACCTAATGAAACCTGACTGTGAGCAGCTTTACCTTCCACGCGATGAGGGTAAAGCAAGGACACTCTCTCCTCGTCTGGCTTTCACACATCCTTTTATGTGCTGCCTTGTAATCTCTTTCTCTCAAGTGTAAATGTTATTAGCATTTTTGTATTTGATTCTTGCCACTTGACTCAATCACTCCCCTGCCCCCCCCCACTGCCGAATGTATCGGCTACTTGTTTTCATAAAATAAGTTGCGCCAAAAAGATGATCTCTGTCTCTCTTTATGTCTTTCTCTCTCTCTCTCTTTCTCTCTCTCTCTCTCTCTCTCTCTCTCTCTCTCTCTCTCTCTCTCTCATATACATCTCCCTTGTGCATTAGGCAGTGTGCTGTTGACAAGCAGTCATTTTCAGCTCATGAAACCCCAATCGAAGACATGGATTGGTATTCCAGTGTGCGCTAATTAACAAACCATTTTTAAAAAAAAATTCATTCTTTCTCATAAATGTCGATGGGGAACAGCCGAAGAGGCCAGTATAAAGTAATTAATCGACGTGCTTAATTTGCTCGTCTGAGAGTTAGCGAATGTGCGTCTCGCTGCAGACAGAGCTTTGGAGTGTGGAAAAAGCCTAATTTGATTCTTTGAACAGTTGACCCAAACAACCGTGCAAGATTTGGATATTAAAATAAATGAAATTAAATGGTACACTCCTCAGAATCCCACAGGCTGTTGTGACAATGTTTCCTGGTTGCCAGTGTCGGTCATAGCTGATGCACGCGAAGGCATAAAAATAAAGGGAGATGTAAGGTACATGTAAGGAGGACCGTCCGTTTGTCCGCCTGTGACAGACGTATCTGGAAAAGTAATGGCCAGATTGCCATAAAATTTGCTGTGCACATTCATGCTCCCAAGAGGAGGAAGAAACCTATTCGTTTTGGTGACTCCATGACCTTTCCTCTAGCGCCACCATCAGGCCAAACATATCTGGAAAAGTAATGACTGGATTGCCATGAAATTTGCAGTGCACATTCATGCTCCCAATAGAATGAGCTTATTGGTTTTGGTGACCCCTTGACTTTTCCTCTAATGCCACCATCAGGTAAAATTTTTCCCATTTTCAAATGACCTCATCTCCTGAACTGTTTGTTGTACAGACACACATTTTGCAGTGCACGTTCATGCGATGGGAGATTGTTGTGCTTTGGCGGAGTGCATTCTTAGTTTTATAAAAAGCAACACAATGTAGGCTAAATAGCATTAACCGTTCCATGTATCGGTAGCATTTTTTCATAAACTTTAGATTAACCTTTACTTTCAATGTACAGCACCTTGCGAAAGTAGTGAGACGTTTGCTAAACTTAGATCTGTTCACTCATGCAGAGTTAGCCGTGTCGCAGGGCTAGCTTTCACCTACGCCTCTGTGCCATCTGTTCATGTACTGGTCATTGCCTGCTTCATCTCCACTGCCACTTTATTACGGACACACAAGCTGCAGCTCCAACCTAATGAGCTCCGTGAAATGTAGTGGAGTAAGACGTTTTAACGAGGTCTATTAACAATCGTTAGACTTATAGCTTATGGAAAACGATACTCTGCTCTCGCATACACGAGCTCTGCCCAAGAACGTGCGCACAACAAGGAAACGACATGCACTTGTGCGCAGTTGTAATGCACGCAGAGCGACTCATTTCGCTTTTGAGACCCGGATGCGGTTTTATACAATTTGACCGATATGCTATCTCTTATCTCACCTCCGCTGTGCGTGGTTCGCTTCATATTGGCCGTAAATGTTTTCAGCAAGATGATGAATAAAGATGGTTTCCTTTCCATTGTCCATCCCATTGGTTAGGTACCACCTTTCAGTTCTGGCTAACTTCCCTGACAATGGTCAAATTTAAATCTTGCCTCAATAATTACAGCAGATTGGAAGAGCGCTCTCTGATGCTATTGCTACTTTACAAAATTTAAATAAAATCAACAACATGTGGATCTTGTTCTTCTCATCACATCTTTCATTTGGCTTCTTCAGATGTTGCCACATTGTCTGACCTTCATGTTCTGCTCTTGAAAGTGGCACACCCCATAAAGCGCGTGGAATTCCTTCCTATGATGTTGATTGATACTTCACTTAACAACCCGATAAGTCCTAAAACCTTGGATATAATACTGACATAAACGCAACTCGTATCCACACATAGACATCCGCACAGTTAATTCCAACTCATGTCGTGATGGGCAGAAAGATGTATTGAATACAAGATACCCAGTTCTCATTTCCAAGCTGCATTCGTTCTGGTTTACTGGGTGGAGGTCTAATAAAACCTTAATATCTCTGGTGCATAATATTTTTCATTGGTGAAAATTATATTCCTGATGTGGAACAAGTGACAGAACACGAATCTAGCGTGGGTTCAGTCATATTTTATTTCCGCCAGCCTTCAGCTGCGAACACACGGGAAAATAGGCGTCTGCTCTCGTCTAAATATGATTGGTTTACCTCCAGCTGACATCATAAAGAAACACGGCACCTTGTCGAAATGGAAAGCTGCTCAATAAAGATTTGGTTGGTAAGGGGCGTGCCGTCAAATTTCTATTGTAACTGGAGGTGCCCTTTAAAAGCAGTCTGTCGGCTACGAAATGGCCAAAAGCGTTTTTTGACGTTGTTTGCCACCACATGACTGTGGTAAGGCCATTGATATTTATGGAGAATGTAGCTGCTGATTCTGTCTACGGTTCTATTCCACTACGTGGTGGTGTATTTGTGTCTTCTGATAGGCACAGGCATCAGTGTGGCCACGACATAACATAAGTACAAGTACATGTATCATGACCTAAAATATACGTGCCTCAGTCACGACATATAATGTAATGTCTATCGTATGAAACGGTACAGTACTATCCTAAAAAGAAATGTGTAGGCTTCTTTTATCATGATGCAACGCGTGAGAAGGAGAAGGAATGGAGGAGTGCATCGACCGCAGCAACAAGTGAATGGTTCAGAACAAGATACAACCGATATCTGTGTACACTCAAATAAGTAATTTAGTCACTCAAAGGCATAAGTCATTGATTATTAACAACGGCACAGTCCCAACTATACTGCCACCCCTGTGGGAAACCCTCATCATTCCTGTATAGGTATAGGGTACACCTGTCATGCAAATTCCTGCCATTGCTGTTCGGTAAACTTCAATTTATTGCTTTGCTTTTGTGCCGCAAGCCATCCAGAATGAGTTTGCTTGCCCCGTGAATGTGAACAAATGAAAGAAGAAATGAAAGAAGGAAACTTCTTTCTGCTGGTACCGCGGTCATAGCTGGAGATGTAAAAGGAGAGAGGGAGAAGTCCAGGGAGAAAGGTGATGAGTGCACTGAGCTCTGCGATTGCGGCTCTCGTCGCGGGGACTCGGTAGCGGTAGTAGCGGGCGCGAGCGAAGCTGCAGGAGGGCCTTTCTCCAGGGCGTTCCCTCAGCCGGGGTGCGGTTTCACATCTGCGGGCTACACGTCCGGTTCCGATCCCGACGGTTCATTCAGCAACGGCGCGGCGCCTTTCCTCTTTGATGTGTCGAACGCGTATGCGGTTACCTGCGAAGGTCGTTGCGGCGTATTAATTTTGCTTTGGCGTGAAGGCACGCGCTCGCTGTGCGCTGTATCTCTGTCCGCCAGGCTGTTCTTCCGAGCGCGAGACTTTTTTAAATCTCCTGTGGTCACTTCCTTTTCTTCGGCTGATTGGCGGCGCTCGGGCCCCCTGCTGCTCCAGTGTAAAGCGCTTCCTTCTGCAGTGAAACGAGCTGTAAAGCCTGTGAACAATCCCGTCTGATAAGTGTGTGCTACATGCCTGTGTGTGTGCATAAACCCATATGTGTGTGCGTGTATGCGCGTGCGTGTGTGGGTGTCTGTACTTGGCTGCTCCTGCATATGTTTGGTAGGTGCGGTGTATCTTGGTAGGTGCGGTGTATCAGGTGAGTAGAGGATTAGTGGGTGCGGTGTATCAGGTGTGTAGAGGATAGGTAGGTGCAGTGTATCGGGTGTGTAGAGGATAGGTAGGTTGCGGTATATCGGGTGTGTAGAGGATTGGTAGGTGCGGTGTATCAGGTGAGTAGAGGATTAGTGGGTGTGGTGTATCGGGTGAGTATAGGATTAGTAGGTTGTGGTGTATCGGGTGAGTAGAGAATTGGTAGGTTGCGGTATATCGGGTGTGTAGAGGATTGGTAGGTGCGGTGTATCAGGTGAGTAGAGGATTAGTGGGTGCGGTGTATCAGGTGTGTAGAGGATAGGTAGGTGCAGTGTATCGGGTGTGTAGAGGATAGGTAGGTTGCGGTATATCGGGTGTGTAGAGGATTGGTAGGTGCGGTGTATCAGGTGAGTAGAGGATTAGTGGGTGTGGTGTATCGGGTGAGTATAGGATTAGTAGGTTGTGGTGTATGGGGTATGCAGAGGATTTCTGTGCATCAGGGGCCACATGTATAAAACTCTGAGTAAAAGAATGCATAAAAGAACGCTCAGGGTGAAAGTTGTAAATTTGCTTAAAAAAAGGTTGAGCATTTTCTACCTCTGCCATTCTGTCACGGAGTCGCCATATCACACAGACTCCAAACATTGCGTACGTATGGTGTCCATCATGTGCAGAGGTACGCAGATTCTCACAGCACGCGTTTTATTATACATCTGAATTTTTGTGTGGAAACTCGCTTACGCGGCTTTCTGAGGGCATTGTTCTGCTCAGCGCTGTTTAAACATGTGGCCCCAGGTGTGTGCAGGGTTTGTGGCTTGGCTCTGATCAGGCAGTGAAGTGACTGCAGCAGGTCTGATTGCTTTTCTCTCGCTGCCGAGCGGGAGGCTTGTCAATACTCCCCGGCTCCCTCTCCCTTCGCTGTCAGATCAGGTGTTCGTATCTTGGCAACTTTCGAGGATCTCCCACCTAGGGCGCTTTGCTGGACCCCGCCCAGCTGCCCCACCGAGCCTTGCTTTTCACTCCCCGCTCACGCTCCGACCGCTCCGGTACTCTTTCAGCCTGGCCACCGAGGCGAGACCCCTTTCCGACCTGCCCCCCCTCCCCCTCTCCCCGGGGCCGGTCGAACCCCAGATGGATTGGACGATGCCGGATCGTGGCCCAGACAATTGGCCTTTCTTTGTTCTTTGCCAGCGCTAACGTGCTATTTCAGAACAAAGCGCACCCTCCTCTTTGATCCAACTGCGTGTGACCGCTACGCCCACCGCCGTCGCATCCCGTCAGCACCTGCACCACGGCATCTCTTTCTGCGGCGGCTACAGTCTGCTCCTTTTGCTTGAGTTAGCGTCAGGCGCCTTCCTCATCATGGCGCTATATATATCCCTGAGAGTATGAGGTGTGAATATACGCATCTGCAGGCGTGTTGACGAACCGTGAGGAAACCTCTTGTCTTCAGAGGTCTCCCCCCCCCCCCGGTCCGCAGGGGATGCCAGAAATTTCCGGGTCTTTCTGTGTGAAATCGGGCTGATTTTGGCACCGGCGCCTCTCGCGTTTTTGTAATTTGGCGTCCCGCGTTGGTGTATCAACAGGAATCTTCAGTTTTAATATACATCTCGATTTTTGATTAATTACAGAAAGTGATTAATTGAAGACAGGCCTCCTTGAAGCCCCTTGCCGGATGTGTTTGATCTGCAGATGATACAGGAACTATCTTGGCATCACATTAAAGGTGCAAAAATCACAAGTTTCTTCTGCACTCCAAGTATTAACAAGACTCAAGGCTTTCGCAGCCTTTGTTTTCTTCATTAAAGATAACTTGTGTTTGCCCTACATACCGTTGACTGTCGGTAAACGCCCCGTCCCGCTTTCCCCTAGCCCAGGATCCTGAGGGTTTTAACGCTGACCCACTGCTGCAGAGCCGGCGGGCACTCCACACTTTACCGGGGAGTAACCGGGGAGTCCAGGTATTTTTCAGTGATGCCGAGCGTTTTATTTGGTATACTTACTCGAGCTTTATGGAAGCCGGTGGTACCAGTTCAGACCGGACTTTCGTTAAACGGCACCGAACCGGCTGAGAGGATCCGATCACTTCCGGGTGAACGAGAATCTGGTCTGAACTGGTGGGGCCAGTTATCAAAGCTGGGGGTTTCGGGGTGTTTATTGTTGGCATGCGGTAACCAGCGTGTTTGTCGTCGGCGTGTGGAAGATGGTACTTTCGACGTCTGTGTGCAGTAGGTTTGTAGTTGATGCGAAGTGGTGGTTGTTTTGCTATGTGGTAGGTACTGGTTTGGCATTAGTGTGTGGTAGTCAGTTCTGCATCTGATCCTGAATACCGTTTTTGTTTTCTTCCAGAAGTTGGCCAGGGGTATTCGGAAGATGAGATTACCAGAAAATGAGCAGTAGGGAAAGTAAAACAACGGTGATGTTGTGCACGATAAAACACATTTTAATGCAATTCTCGACATGCTGACTGGGGCATTTATTAAGTAACAGTGCAAGATGAACGGATAACCGCCGTTAGCACTCCCCCTATCCAAATAGAAATACAGACTTAGAGTTTTTCTCAGTTGAACAGATGCAGCATACTGATTGTGATGTATCTGCACACCCCAGGTAGGCAGTAGGTTTGTCCTTAGCGTGTTATAGACGTGTCCTGAGCGTGTGGTAGGCGGTAGGTTTGTCCTTAGCATGTAATAGACATGTCCTGAGCGTGTGGTAGGCGGTAGTTTTGTCTTTAGCGTGTGGTAGGTAGTAGGTTTGTCCTTAGCATGTGGTGGTAGGCAGTAGATTTGTCCTGAGCGTGTGGTAGGCAGTAGGTTTGTCTTTAGCATGTGGTAGGCAGTAGGTTTGTCCGTAGCATGTGGTGGTAGGCAGTATGTTTGCCCTTAGCGTGTGGTAGGCAGTAGTTTTGTCTTTAGCGTGTGGGAGGCAGTAGGTTTGTCCTTAATGTGTGGTAGGCAGTAGGTTTGTCTTTAGCGTGTGGTAGGCAGTAGCTTTGTCCTTAGTGTGTTTTAGGCAGTAGTTCTGTTTTTAGCGTGCGGTGGTAGGCGGTAGGTTTGTCAGGGGCAGGACCCTGGGAGATCAAACGTGATGGAGGGAGAGAGAAGGAGCGACTAGAGGAAAGCATGCACTTCGATTGATCTGATGTTTGTAATTGGAAAACCAGCTCCCTCTGTCTCTCCCTCCATTTAGCTCTCATCCTCTCTCCCACCATCCACCCCCCCCCCCCCCACCCCAGGCTACTGCCTGCTCTGTCCAGGAAAGATAGATAATAATCAACTCCAGGCTTGCCATTTTCTGTCCCTGTTCTGAAGGAGAGAAATAGCCTTTCTTCTGGAGTGATGGAATTTTGTGTGTTCATAAATGGGAGAGGGTGGGGGAAGAAGTTTTGTAGCAGAATGTTCGTGGAAGACTGTAGCAATGTAGAAGTGTAGCAGAGTGGCAGAGAATAGAAGTGTGGCAGAGAGTAGAAGTGTAGCAGAGAGTAGAAGTGTAGCAGAGTGGCAGAGAGTAGAAGTGTAGCAGAGTGGCAGAGAGTAGAAGTGTAGCAGAGTGGCAGAGAGTAGAAGTGTAGCAGAGTGGCAGAGAGTAGAAGTGTGGCAGAGAGTAGAAGTGTAGCAGAGTGGCAGAGAGTAGACGTGTGGCAGAGTGGCAGAGAGTAGAAGTGTGGCAGAGTGGCAGAGAGTAGAAGTGTGGCGGAGAGTAGAAGTGTGGCGGAGAGTAGAAGTGTGGCAGAGAGGCAGAGAGTAGAAGTGTAGCTCAGTGGCAGAGAGTAGAAGTGTAGCACAGTGGCAGAGAGTAGATCTGTGGTAGATGGACATTTGCTATGGGGTTGTAAGTGTAATTCAGGAGGGGTGGGAAAAGTGGACATAAACACACACACACACACACATGAGCGCACATGCGCAAACACACACACACACGCACACGCACACGCACACGCACACACAATACACAGTCTATCGAAATGGGAAGACCCATTTGAGCTGCTGTCGACAGATAAACAGGGTTTCCCTGAGCCCAGAAGCTTCAGTTCCTCATTGGCTGGAGGAGGGGAGGTGTGCGTGGCCTGTTAGAGCAGGGGGCGGGGGTGACCGGCACACCTGGACATCTGCAGAAGAGTGCACGAGTGGGAGAGCGCGTGTGCTCGAGCTGTTCGGCTCAATTAGTCGGCGCCGTCCGTCCCGAATGCTCCACTGAGGATCGCTCGCACAAACTGCTACCTGGGGGGTCCCTCCCCCCTCTCGCTGCTGCTTTCTCTCTGCATCTCTACCCCCCCTCCCTCTTTCACTCTGCCCCTCTCTCTCGCTTTCTTTCTCTCTCTCCCTCCCTCCCGCCCTCTCCTGTCCCCCCATCTGTTTGATACCCCGGAGGGTTCTCTCTGTGGGATCTGAGGGCTGTAGTTGCAGAGGTATTTATGAGTGGCTTAGAAAGGGGATCATAGGTAATGTGATTTCCTATCCAAATCATGATTTCAATTTCAGATAAAGCAGATGGCAGGTCAAATGAAAACCACGCTCACTCTCTCTCTTTCCAATCCCAGCTCACTTTCTCTCTCTCGCCCCACCTCTCTCTGCTCTCTGTGTGCCCACCTCTCTCATTCAGAGAGAGAGAGAGTGAGAGAGAATGTGTGTGTGTGTGTGTGTGTGTGTGTGTTTGTGTGGAGTGCAGTGGGTGTGTGGAGCGCAGTGCACGTATGTGTATGAAGCACATTGCATGTGGGTATGGAGTGCAATCCGTGTTTGTAGAGTGCGTGTGTTTGTGCAGAGTGCTGTATGTGTGTGTGTGTGTAGTTGCACAGCACGGCCTGTCTGGGAGGCAGTAGAGTTCTATAGTTACAGTGCAGTGTTTCCTCTAGGATTTTTTTCAGCAGCGGGGGGGAAGGGTTTTGTTGTACCTGGGTGGTGCGCGCATGCGTGCGTGCCGTCGGAAGTGATTATCAATCGGTAATTAAAAAATATGAAATAAAATGACACTTGACTGCAAAACAAAAAAATCTATTTATTCAGACATAATGCATCTTTGACCCACTACTTACAGAGGGCACTGTATATTAGCCTCAGTGGCAAAGTTCTCTCCTCTCTCTTCTCCTCCTCCACTCTCCTCTCCACTCTCATCTCTTTCTGCCCTCTCTCCTGCTCCACTCACCTCCACTACCCCTGCCTGTCTACTTGTCTAATAAGGTTACATTTGAGAATAATTAACGTTAGATAATTCTCTCGCATCACAAATATTTGATCACGCAACCAGTAAGAACATTAAAATATTGTAGTAGCCACCGCTAACGTTACATATTTTAGAACTAGAAGGCATTTCTTTCCTTTCAATACTTTGGGGCATAGCTAAGAACCTTGAGCCCCTCCCTAGCTAAAGTAACGTTACCTGACTATCTTCCTCATCGACATCAGGCATCTTTCTCTTCTTGGAGAAATATTTTAACAAACTCATCTGAAAATGCAGTCAGGAATATTTGAATACATAGCTTATATAAACATCGTTGGCAATTATTTTACCGACGTTTATTGAAGTAACGTTACCGGTATTATGATTCACTGAGTTTGCTAACGTTAACGTTACCTAGCTAACGTTAGCTGGAACATTATTTCACAATATATTATTAATATTAATAATAATTAGTTGGCCATGAATATCAATAGAGAGTACATTGCGAATGTTTATTTAAACTGTAAAATCTATCTAACTTAACGTTAGCTAGTTAAATCTACCTTTTTTTTGTTTGTTCTCCGGTCACGTAATCCTATCTTCTGCCCTGTTTGTCACTCTGCCTGAGGAGAAAATGCTGTAGCTACTCGCGCTGTTGTTTATTTGGTTGTCATGACTTCGCAAGTGATTGACGTCTTGTCACTGTTCCAGTTGCTCATCCTCAAAGTGGAGAGAGCGGATGATCGTTCATTTGAGTTCAGTGGAGCCGACAGCTCCGCAGAGTCGTGTAATTGCAACTTCATGACATTTCATAAAATTCTGAATATGGAAACACTGCAGTACAGGGCCTGTCTGGGAGGCAGTAGAGTTGTAGCCTATAGTTACAGTACAGGGCCTGTCTGGGAGGCAGTAGAGTTGTATAGTTACAGTACAGGGCCTGTCTGGGAGGAAGTAGAGTTGTATAGTTACAGTGCATGGCTTATCTGGGAGGCAGTAGAGTTGTACAGTAGTTATAGTGCAGGGCCTGTCTGGGAGGCAGTAGAGTTGTATAGTTACAGTACCGTGCCTGTCAGGGAGGAAGTAAAGTTGTATCGTAGTTATAGTGCAGGGCCTGTCTGGGAGACCGTAGAGTTGTATAGTTACAGTGCCAGGCCTGTCAGGGAGACAGTAGAGTTGTATAGTTACAGTGCCAGGCTTGTCAGGGAGACAGTAGAGTTGTATAGTTACAGTACCGTGCCTGTCAGGGAGGAAGTAAAGTTGTATAGTAGTTATAGTGCAGGGCCTGTCTGGGAGGCAGTAGAGTTGTATAGTTACAGTGCCGGGTCTGTCAGGGAGACAGTAGAGTTGTATAGTTACAGTGCAGGGCCTGTCTGGGAGGCAGTAGAGTTGTATAGTTACAGTGCCGGGTCTGTCAGGGAGACAGTAGAGTTGTATAGTTACAGTGCAGGGCCTGTCTGGGAGGCAGTAGAGTTGTATAGTTACAGTGCAGGGCCTGTCTGGGAGGCAGTAGAGTTGTATAGTTACAGTGCAGGGCCTGTCTGGGAGGCAGTAGAGTTGTATAGTTACAGTGCAGGGTCTGTCTGGGAGGCAGTAGAGTTGTATAGTTACAGTGCAGGGCCTGTCTGGGAGGCAGTAGAGTTGTAAAGGTGTAAATGTGGCACTTTCTCAGCTTCAATCTGGCTTTATGGGCATACTGAAGCACTCCAAAGTCTTTCCATTCCTCTCTCTCTCTCTCTCTCTCTCTCTCTCTCGAGGTGGAGGGTGGCTGTGGGAAAGAGGGCTTTCTGTATATTCTTTCTTGGGTATACTTTCTAAAACTTTTGAACTTAACTGCTATAACTGTTTATGAGTAGTATTTTTAGTCGTTTGGGGGAGTTTTTATTGGTAAGACGCCGAGATGGCGTCTTTCCGTCATGGAGTGAGTTGTGTAGCGGTCATAGCGGACAGTACTGCATCGGTAGAAGACGTGCTGGTAGCAATTGCCGAGCAGGTAGGAGGTGATAATATTGTTTCAGCTTCACGTATGAATAAGGCAGTTGTGGTTTTAAAAAAAAAAAACATTTTATAAAAAAAAATAATAATAAATCCACTCTCGGCACCAACGACGAGGGTAATAATTTCTATTAATAATTTATTACGAATGAAGCTATTGAAAAGGAGCTTTCTCGTTTTGGAAAGT
The DNA here is from genome assembly GCA_022702515.1 of Ilyophis sp. 1 JC-2022. Classification (NCBI taxonomy): domain Eukaryota; kingdom Metazoa; phylum Chordata; class Actinopteri; order Anguilliformes; family Synaphobranchidae; genus Ilyophis; species Ilyophis sp. 1 JC-2022. Next base: position 81,832,827 of record CM040394.1, read on the forward strand.
TTGCCGGCCCCATGAAAATGATCCCATTGGGATGCAAAAGTGCAGAACTGAAACATGCTAGTACAGACAGTCTGAGATGTTTTGAATGCGGGGATATTGGACGTATGAAGCGAGCTTGCCTACATAAGGATCGTAATGGTGGGGAGAATGTTCCAGGTGGAGTAAATGAAAAAGGGCAAGGGAGGACGCCTAACGCACAGGCCAGCGCCGAGCCTAACGCACAGGCCAGCGCCGAGCCTAACGCACAGGCCAGCGCCGAGCCTAACGCACAGGCCAGCGCCGAGCCTAACGCACAGGCCAGCTCCGAGCCTAACGCACAGGCCAGCTCCGAGCCTAACCCAGGGTTAGGGTTCGGAGGATGTGGAGCCTACGAAGGCTGTCCCGGAGACGTGTGGAGTAGCATCGGAGGTGGGGGAAGAGGAAGAGATGACTGAGTCAGATACCGGGAATAAAAGATTGGGTGGTATGCAGGAGGACGACGGGGTGTTATCGGACTCCTCGATTATCTCTGACGTTGCGGCCAGTCAGACGGGGGATGACATGCTTTATTCACTCGCGGATATAAATGATTATCTGGATCTTACTAAAGGGAAAGCTGTCAATGTTTTAAACTCGTTTCCGTACGGTGAAAAAATTATTGAGGTCGGCGAAGTATAACATGAATAATGTGGGTTAAAAAGCACCGTACGGCTGTTCGTAAGGGTTTGCGTATGTAAACAATGCACAGAATTATTGTATTTCTAGTTTAACAAATAAAATGGGTAAACTCTACAGATTATTTGGTCTCAGAGCACCCTTTATATAATGAACTTTATTGAAGGATAAACCCCTTGAGATGTCGCATCTCGTTTTCGAGGGGGTCCCAAGAACATACAGTAATTACATCAAGGAAAAAAAACAACAACACAATACAACAAAAAAACAAAACACAAACAACACAAAAAAACAGTCATACAATCCCCCCCCCCCCCCCCCCCCCCCACATCCCAGTGTGAAACTAACTATAAAAAAAAAAAAAATAAAAAAAAAAAAAAAGAGTTGTTGTTGTTTTGAGGATAATAATAATAATGTAAAAAAAAAAGAAAGGAGAAGAGCGAGCGAAGCGAGGAGTTGGGCAAGAGGTTGGGGCTTGGGGGGGGGCTAATTTAAAGGCCGCCTTTTTCTTCTTCTGGAAACAGGTAAAGAAGAAAAAAGAAAAGTGTGAAAAGAATGAATGAGATGAAGATGGGTTTTTCTTTCTTTGTTCTTCACTTTTTTAAAATGGTGGTCATATCTCTTGGCTCACTTAATATAAATGGTGGTAGAGATGGGGGGGGGGGGGGAAAGATTCTTGCTCTCTGATCTTATTAGCCAAAAGAGGTTAAATGTAATGTTTCTACAGGAAACGCATACTGATACCAGTAATGAGCTGGAGTGGGGGGGTTTGGTGGAGAGGGGATTATGTTTTAAGTCATGGAACAAATGTGAGTTCTGGGGTGGCTATACTTTTTTCAGAAGTCTTGGCGATAAACATACAAACAAAAACTGAAATTGTGCCAGGGCGGTTCTTGATGGTAAAAAACAGTGGAGAACCATCCTTTTGTGTTTATACATATCTATGCTCCTAATTGTGGCACAGAGACAGTGAAATTATTTTAAAGACTGGAGGAATAGCTTGCAAAAATTTGTCAAGAGCATCATTGTGTTGGGGGGCGATTTTAATTGTGCTGTTAATTTTACAATTTTACACAGGATAGGAATGGGGAGGAACCACATTTAGTTTCTGCAGGGGTGTTGGAAGGAATTTTATTGAAAAACAATTAGCAGGATTCGTGGAGGGAAAAGTACCCTACAGCCAGGCAGTATACATGGGTCAGAGCTGTGGGGAATAGACTGAGTGCGGCCAGGCTTGATCGCTTTTATCTACATCGGAGAAATTCTAATAGAGTCATCAAAGCCAACATTACACCATGTAGTTTTTCAGATCATCATTTAGTCAGTGTTTGTTTATCTGTTGCACTAACCCAATCAAAGAAAACTTATTGGAAGTTCAATCACAAACTTTTGCAAGATGCTTCCTTCTGTGAAAAATTTGTAACTTTTTGGGAAGAGTGGAGGGGGAGTAAAACTCAGTGTGAGTCAATAAGGCAATGGTGGGAAATTGGAAAAGCTCAAGTCAGCAATACACTGCTTTTACAACTAAGGAGATGGACAGGGTGGTGGGGAAACTCGAAAGGATATTGGGTATTAAAAGGCAGATGGCACGTGGGAGTGAGGAAGGTTTTTAAACGTTTGCGCAGTGATCTTGGGGCATTATTGCAGCAAAGAGCGCAAGGGGCAATGGTGAGGGCTCGGTACACTTTTCTGAAAGTTATTGATGCTCCAAGTTTTTTCTTTTTTAATTTGGAGAAGAGGCTCAGGGAAAAGAAGCAGATCGGATTGTCTGTAGTTACCTGATGGGAGGCTCTCCTATCATAGGGGGGAAATAAGGGACGCAGCAGTGCGTTTTTATGAAGAGCTGTTTTGCGCTGGGGGATACTGATCAGCATCTGACAGATATTTTAATTCATGATCTCCCCAGACTTGGGCACGACCAGAAGACTGAGTTGGACCGTGTGCTGAGTTTGCAGGAGCTCGCAACAGCGGTGCAACAGATGGCATCTGGGCGTGGACCACAAGTGGACGGTCTGTCGTCAGACTTTTACAGGCGCTTCTAGGGAATCCTCGGGACCGATCTTCTCGAGGTGTACTTGGAGTGTCTTGCAGCTGGAGAGTTGCTAACAAGTTGCCTTCGGGCGGTGTTGACACTGCTGCCTAAAAAAGGGGACTTGTGTCAATTGAAGAACTGGAGTCCGCTCGCTCTTTTATGTACTGATTATAAGATACTGTCCAAGTGTTTGGCGAACAAGCTGAAGAAGCACCTTGCTGGTCTCGTATATGCTGATCAGTCATATTGTATCTCTGGGCGTTCGATCAGAGACAATCTGGTTTTAATTTGGGACATGCTGGATCTATCAAGGGAATGTGGTCTGGAGTTTGGTGTCATTTCTATAGACTAAGAAAAAACCTTTGATCGGGTTGACCATGGGTATTTGTTCTTCCTGCGGCAGCTGAAGAAGTTCAACCTGCCAAAGACGATGATGGTTCACTTCTTTCTACTGCATCATCGAGACCATCTCCTCTCCTTCTCCATCACCATCTGGTACGCTGCTGCCCCCCGCCAAAGGACAAGGGGCAGCGTATCATCCGCTCTGCGCGAGAGGAGTAAAATAAAATTCTTTACTGAAGAAAGAGTTCAGGTTAGTAAGCTACCTTCTCAAGGGGCAAGCACCTCAGCCTCAGCTGGGATCCAACAAGCTATAAAAACCCCAGTTCCCTAACCATTCTGAGAGTGAAGATGGCGCCGTGGCCCGCTGCCGTGGCCGTGTGTGCGCTTTGGTTTTGTTTTGTTTGGTGTTTTCTGTTGTGTGTGTTGTTACTTTGTTACAAAAGAAGTACTTCATGGACTTTTGAACATTCAACCCCATTTTTTTCAACAACTCATTTACTCACGTTCCACTTTTTATTGGATTTGGATTGTGAGGGTGGTGGTTCTTCGACGTGGCTGACCGGGGGTCAAGGTGGGTCGGGAAGAAGAGAAGAGAGAAGAAGAGCCCTACGCCGGCGGGGAAACGCGGGGGCCGGGACCGGCCTCCACTCCCCCCAATATTCCTCCTCTCTCTCTCTCTCTTCTCTGCAATAAAAATGGAGTCCTAGCCCTCCTCGTAGCGAGGAGTAACGACTTCTGCGTCGTGTTCTGTTCTTCGTGTTCACGGAGACCACCTCCCGCCCGCTATCCCCGATGGGGTGGGGGTCTGGGTGCGGTCGGCGGGGACGGGCCGGAGACGGTCGGCGGGTCGCGAACGTGTCGCGGGATGCTCTGCTCTGATGTTGCTAATGCGCTTCGATGGAGCAGTGATTAATCTCTATCAGTAATCATCACTTCTCTGTCTGTTCATAAATCATCTTAATTAAACTCTCTCCACTCCGTGAATCCTCGCTACTTCCGTGACTCTGTGTTACGATTCCCACTGATGTCCTGATGACCTGAACACACGACACACACACGACACACAAGAGCAGATGCCACTATCTGAACCTGACGTGATCGTCCTCGGGTGTGACAACCTTTACCATCCCTCGCTAATCGGCATCTCTTCCGGCTCCTTTTAGCTGTCACATGTACACCCACGGGACACTGGACTCAACACGGGGAGGAACAACTTGGAACACTGTTAAGAAACACCTACAGCACGGCATTCTGTCTCTGTCTCCGCGTCCGCATTAGCGATCACGAATTAAAAATTCAAATCTGAATGAAATTAACTGTAACAAATGAAAGTAAAAGACGTCTGTAGGGTAAAACAAGCTGGCTGGTTGGAGGGGGTGGGGAGAAAGCGGAGGCTGAGTGGCCGGCCGGGGCGCCGAGGAGGCGGGGGGGGCCGCGGCAACGGGGCAAGAGAATGGGCAGAACATGGGCCCAGACTGGGTGTTCTGTGACAGGTGTGTGTCGCCAGCTTCTGTGGAGATTTGTGACAGTGACGCCCCGCTCCAGGAGGCCCGCCTCCGGCGGAAGCGACCCTCCCGGGAAGCCGGGCGGAGTGGAAGAGGAAACACAGCCAGGAGGAGGTGGACAAACGGCAGGGAGCAGGACAAGGAGGTTAAGATTGCAAGAGAGGTGAGACAAGAGCAAGAAGGAGGCGAAACAGGAAGAAACTGGCGAAAGCAGGGAGACTACAAAAACTCCTCCCCAAACCAAGGGCCTGAAACCACAGACAAACAAAAACACAAAGTCCCCACAAACGTCTGACAACCTCCTACTGCTCCTTCAAGACTCTCCTGGCCCCCCCAGCTCAACCCAGACTCCCCCCCCCCCTGTTCCCCCCCCCCCCCTCCCCCTCTCCCCCCGGACCCCCACCCTCACCCCTCCCCCCCCGCCCCCCCCCCCCCCCCCCCCCCCCCCCCCCCCCCCCCCCCCCCCCCCCCCCCCCCCGCCCCTCCCTCACCCCCTCCCCTCTCTCCTCCCTCCCCCCTGAGACAAACCTCCTCTCGTGGAGTGTAATCCCTCCCCCGGCTGCGGAAGGCCGGCCGGCGGTCCACGCCTCTCCCTCAAGCATGCGTGTGTTGACCACAGCTGCCGACCAGCTGTACCCTGTGTCTCAACACCCATCCCGAAGTGGTCCACACCCCCTGTGTCGGCGTCCAGCTCCCCCATTCAATCGTCCCGAAGAAAGGTAAGGTCACAGGCTCTCAATGACTACAGACCTGTCGCCCTGACGTCGGTAGTCATGAAGTCTTTGTCGCTCTTGTCCCTTTGAGCCTGTTGTCCTGACCAGCCCACCCTTAGACACTGACCCCTGATTTTGCGTGACCCTGTGCCAACCTAGGACGACACTGGACACCATCTGGGACACTGCCTTCCCTGGCCTACACTGCAGGACCGGACGGGGACTCCACCTTCCCTCCTGTGCACAGCATCCTCGGCCACGCATCCCACTCAGTCCGCAAGACCTGAGATCGACGCTGTCCCTGCAGCGGGCTTGGGGGTGAAGCAACATGTGTGGTCGGGATTTCCTCACCAACTGTCCCCCAGCGTCCCAGCAGGTGGGTCCCCTCATCTCCAACCCCAAACATCTCACACCAAGTCCCCCTCCAACGCTCTGTCTACTGTCCCCCTCTGTCCACCCCTGTCACCCTTGAGGGCGGGGGCGGTCACCCGTCGGTGGTCAGCCAAGCTCTTGAGGTGGACGACGGACCTTTGGCTGGTGCAACCAACCAACGACATGAGGAGGGCTCACTGCACAGGAGGGAGGTGCCTCTTGTGGTGTTGCTGTGGGTAGTGGTGCCTGGGCTCTCCCTGCTCTTAAAACAGTGAGCCTGTAGTGGGAGGCGCAGCCGACGCAGAGGGGAATCAACCCCCCAGGGCCTGGCAGTGCCCCCGTGGTCTCAGTGGGTTCTTGTGGACTTCCGCTGGCTCTCAATGTCCGGGACGATGGCTGAGGATGTTTGCCTGTGAAAAGGACTGCGAAGTCTCAGTGGAGAGGATGTTCATTTGTTCTTCCTGTTCTGCAGGGAAGGAAGTTCCTGTCTCTGCGGCTACGGTCACATGAAGACATCTCTCTACACAGTCCATCCTTCATCTCTGGTCATGCATCCATCCCTGCCTCCCTCCGGTCAGCACAAGACCAAAGCTCGCAGCGGGTCATAGATCAGGAGGGCAGGGTCCTCGGCGGGGCCTGGGCCCCAGCCTCCCCCCATCCTGACACCAGGGCCCACCCTGACCCCTCCCAGATCTGGCTGGCCCGGCAAGACCTGCTTCTCCACAAACTCCCTACCACACCCCCTTTGTACAGCTGCTCCCCCCTGCCCACACTCTGACAACCTCCCTGACCTTATTGCCTTTCAGCTTCCCTTGCACTTATTTCATTAGTGTTTTTTCTCCCTTCCCTTGTTTTTTGCTCTTGTTGTTTTTTCACTGTTCTTTACTGTTGCACTTTTTTTTCACTTGTGACTCCTTGTTTTTTTGCACGTTCTTGTTGAATTAAAAAAAATTGTGATAACTGTCAAAAAAAAGGAATAAACTTCTTGAAGTGCTGAATGTATTTGGTTTTGGGGATTGTTTTGTTTCATGGGTAAAATTGTTATATTCACAGGTGTCATGTTTGGTGAAGGTTGGGGGAGGGCTTAGTAGACCAGGAGAGGAGCGGAGGGGGATAAGACAGGGTTGCCCATTGTCGGGTCAGCTCTATTCCCTGGCCATGGAACCATTGCTGAATTATTTTACGCACAAGGGTGAAGGGTGAAGGGTGAGAGGGTTCCAGGGGCTGGAACGGCCACAGCCATAACTTTATCTGTTTATGCGGATGTCGTCACGGTACTGGTTCGGGATCAGGGGGATGTGCCTTCAAATCTTTGAGCAGGCTGCTTCAGCCAGAGTCAATTGTGACAAAAGGTTGGGGGGCCTGCGGAGAGGAAGGACACTCCCTACACTCCCGGGGAATATGCAATGGGGTCGGAACGGGTTGAAATATGGGGGTCCATATGGGCTCAGATGACTATGTGCTAAAGAACTGGGAGGGTATAGAGGGAAAAGTCTCAGGGAGACTAGAAAAATGGAGGTGGATCGTGCCATGGCTGTCATACAGGGGCAAAGCCCTTATAATAAACAATTTGGGGGCGTCTACACTGTGACATAAGGTGGCAGTGCTAACCCTCCCTGATTAACCCTTACATGCTGTGCAGAGGACCCTGGCTAACTTTTTCTGGTCAGGTCAGCACTGGATGAAGGCAGGGGTATTATATCTGCCACTCCATAAAGGGGGGGCAGCGTCTTATTGACCTCGAAAGCAGAGTGTCAACTTTTCAACTGCAGGCAGCACAAAGGCTGCTGTATCGTGAAGACGTCTGCTGGAAGGAACCAGCATGTGGTCTGTTGAGACGGATGGGGGGAATAGACCGCCATTGGTTCCTCATGAAGCCAGAGAACCTGAGTACTGATGGCTGTACTAAGTTTTAAGGGTCTATGCTGAGGGCTTGGCAGGGCCTGCGGATCTCCCGAGAGTGGGGATGGTCCCAAGCCAGTGGGTCCTGGACCATTTTCTGTAACCAACTAATACCTCTGGGGCTGGTATGGTCAAATGCTCTGCAGTACCTTTGTGTAAGAGCAGGGGTATGTAAGTTGACTCACCTGCGGGGCCCGGCTGGGTGGAGGACGGCGTGCTAATAGGGGTTCATTCAGTGAGAACTGTTGAAAAACTCCTGGATGGTATAAGGGCGGCTTTGCCTGTCACGGTTCGGGGGAAATGCTCAAGAACGGGTCAGCTTCCCAGGAGGAAGGGGACGGGCTGGTATTCCCTGGTCTGAGAGTTTTCGAAGAAGTTGGGGAATGGCAGGAGAAAGAGGGCCACCTATTGTCCTTTGGGTCTCCTAAACTGGGGGACTTTGAGGGCGTAGACAAAAATAAATTGTATGCTGTTTGCACAAAGACACGCCATTTAAATTCTTTGAGATGTGAAGCAAAGTAAGTGGCAAGAGCTGCTTGGAATAGGGAGTTTACCAAGGGGGGCATGGAGGTTGTTCTATAAACACCCGCTACCCAAAAGGTCGGGAGACCTTCAGTGGAGAATGGGGCAGTAGCCACAAATGTTCACCTGGCACATATGGACCCAGGGAACAATAGGGAGTGTTCTTTTTGCTCAGACATTGAGACAACAGCTCATATTTTTACGGAGTGTAATAGATTAGAAGAGTTGTTTGTTGTGTTGGGGGTGGTGTGTGGGAGACTGGATACAAGGTTTTCACCAGAAGTTTTTGTTTTTGGCTCTGGGTACTCCTATAGTAACAGGTGGAAACTGTGTCTAGTCAATTTTATTTTGGTCAAGCAAAGTTGGCAGTATGGATTACCATAAAATAAGTATGCACATGCTGAAATGACGAATGACCATGAGGGGGTTAAAAGAGTATGGGCTGTGGGAGGGGCGTTGTGTGTATGTACAGAAGAGGGGTATAATGAGTGCCTTCCTTGAATAAATGGGGCCTGTGTAGGGGGGGTGTTTTTAACTGGTTTTTATTTGTTATGATTTTTGACTCTTTTTTTTCTAGTGGGGAAAAATGGGCGCATTTTTATTTTATTAATTCATTTATTCATTTTTTTTTTTCTCTTGCTTTGTTATTCTTGGATTCTGGCCTAATTTCTGAAATGTTGGAGCAATAATTGTTTGTCTCCTTAAAGTGTTCTTTCTCTTTCTTTCTATCTCTCTCACACACGGGCTGATGCCCATCCTTCTGGCCTCTTGTTCCCCCTCTCCTATTCTGGCTTCTTTCCCTTTTTGCATCAGTGCCTAAGACATTCACCCATATCTCCTGCTCTCTGCTTTTACCCGCTGGAGTGCTACAGTCACTTGCTCTTGTATTTTCTTCTTCCTCAGGGCCCTCTGGGGAATGGCTTGCATGTGTCTGTCCGTCTGCCTGCCTGTCCGTCCGTGCATGTGTGCAGCTTCAGTCTTTCCTCTCAGTGTACTGGATCGGTTTTAGCTTTTGCTCTCTGAACCTGGTTACAGGATTGGCTGAGGAGCTAAGCACTCTGAACCTGGTTACATGATTAGCTGAGGAGCTAAGATATCTGAACCTGGTTACAGGATTGGCTGAGGTGCTAAGATATCAGAACCTGGTTACAGGATTGGCTGAGGAGCTAAGCACTCTGAACCTGGTTACATGATTGGCTGAGGAGCTAAGCACTCTGAACCAGGTTAGAGGATTGGCTGAAGAGCTAAGCGCTCTGAACCTGGTTACAGGATTGGCAGAGAAGCTCAGTGCTCTGAACCTGGTTACAGGATTGGCTGAGGTGCCGAGATGCTAATCTCTCTGAACCTCAGCTTGTGGGGCTACCGGCCGCAGTCGGCACTGGTACAGCTGGGATTCGATCCTGGACTATGGGGCCCATCTATGGATTTAAGCAAGAACAGTGCCCTAGCAGTGTGCCACCCAAGCTGCCCTGTCTGTAGTTTTTATGTGGACCCTAGACGCAGGTATCAGTAGTTTTTATGTGGACCCGAGACGCAGGTGTCTGTAGTTTTTATGTGGACCCGAGACGCAGGTGTCTGTAGTTATTATGTGGATCGGAGATGCAGGTGTCTGTAGTTTTTATGTGGACCCGAGAAGCAGGTGTAGAAGCAAGAACCGCTTATGTCAAAGGCTTACGTCAGAGGCTTACGTCAGAGGCTGGGGGCGGGATTATCATGACCAACCAAGACCAAGTAAAACTTTGTGATCGCCATTTAAAAAAAAAAAAAAAACAGCTTCAGCATAACGAGCAGCACAACTACGTTGGACCAGTCGTGTTTGGATGCCAATGTAGGCTCGCAAAGCCAGGAGCAACACAAGAGATGGGATGTAGTCCGCCATTGTTGTTGCTGTGCTTGAAGTTGGCGCTCGCGTTGCTGGGAAAGCGGAGATGTATACAGTGACGTAATGACGTGGCTCTCTAGCTCGTGGAAAAGCGAACCGGTTTTTAGAAGGTGAGACAACTGCAAACCGGCACTAGCACCAGCTCAGAACCAGAACTAGGTTCGTGTTGGTGGAAAGGGGGTATGAGAGGCTAGTGTCTGTAGTTTTTATGTGGATCTGAGAGGCAGGTGTCTATAGTTCTTATGTGGATCTGAGAAGCAGGTGTCTGTAGTTTTTATGTGGATCTGAGAGGCAGGTGTCTGTAGTTTGTATGTGGATCTGAGAGGCAGGTGTTTGTAGCTTTTATGTGGATCTGAGAGGCAGGTGTCTCTAGTTTTTTATGTGGATCTGAGAGGCAGGTGTCTGTCTGCAGTGTGTTTATAGCACTACCCCCCAGAATGAGAATGTGTGCACTGGCTTTGAAGCTTGTGTCTTCGGTCTTGGCAGCTGTGCTTACTAGTTTTACTGGCCTGGATACTACAATCCATAGACACACAAATGTGCACACACTGAGATCAATTCTGTTCAGACATACAAACGCACACCTACACATCACGTGCACACACACACACACACACACACACACGCACACGCACTGTTCTCTCTCTCTTTTTCTCTCACGCTCACACACACACACACATGTACTGTTCTCTCTTTTTCTCTCTTTCACGCTCACACACACACACACACACACACACACACACACACACACTGTTCTCTTGCTCTCTCTCTCTTGATCTCTCTCACATACACACATGCATATGCACACACGCACTGTTCTCTCTCTCTTTCTCTCTCACGCTCACACACACACACACACACACACACTGTTCTCTTGCTCTCTCTTTCTCTCTCTCACACACACACGTATACACACTCCCTACAGTGAGTGAAGTGGATTTGAGTGGCAGTCCTATCCTGAATTACTTCTGCTTCTTCCCTGCAGCTTAACAAGCACACAGACAGACAGACAGACGGACAGACTGTCGACACAGCTGGCTCAGTGCTGGCTGTATCAGGCCACACAGATGTCTGCAGGACTTTGATCTAAGTAAGTACCTGCTCAGGGTGGGGGGTACAGGACAGCAAGAATAGAGGTGTGTGTGCATGTGTATGTGTGTGAGAGAAAGAGAGAGAACTGTGAGTGTGTGTGTGTGTGTGTGTGTGTGTGTGCGTGTGCCTGCATATCTGAGTCTGAACAGTTGGAATTAGGAATTTGAGACTCAGCATTAAGAATCACACCGAAATCCATGTAGAAAAATTTCTCCTTATTAGTTTCTGATTGACATTGAATTAATTTCTGATTGACTGTCCATTTTAACATTTTCCCATCTATCAGGAATGCAAGGAGTTAAATGCCAAATCAAGTAAACTGAAACATTGTCTTCACAAGTGTCCAGAGACAGGTTGATAGAGCTACACCTGCCCTCAATTTCAACATATTCACCTTCCTTTCATTTTGAACGTGTGATAGAATGTTTTGTGTCACAGCGCTAGACTCATTACATTACAATCACTTACCAGATTCTCTTATTTAGAGCAACTTGCAAAGTGGAGAACATCTGTGTTAGTCTCAGGAATTAAAGCGAGAGTAAAAGATAGCCTTACAATCCAACAATTAGTATTATAAACAGATGGAGATGCCACTACACGGCTCACCTATCTTTACACAGCCATACCTGCAGAATTTGTGGTGTGGCGGGAAAGTTTCACTCTTAGCCAGGTCGAGCCTCAGGCGATGGTTTGCCGTTCAGCTCGAGGTACGTGCTGAGAGCCGTGTATCGGAGGGAGGGAAGGCGAGATGTGAAACGAGAGAGAAGAGGAGATGACCTCGGGCCGAACCACGTGTGTAGCGAGATTGAGTTCTCAAAACTACGCCCCCTCACACATGTATGTAGTGCTGTCAAAGTTGATTTAACATGTTAATTTAAAACATGTTAAATCTCCCTTGACGCAATTAACTCACTTTCTCATATTTGTGGTTTCTGCCAGGTGTGCGTCATGAGAATAGATTAGAATAGCAATCTAACCCTACAAATGTCTACTGTGACAAATGAAGATGGAGACTGATAATCAGCAAAGACCTTTGAATGGAAAGTTGAATTATGATATTTGAATAACACATGCCATATGTTCAGTAGCCCATGTATATGTTGGTATACTAAAATATACATGTGTGTCTGTACCATTGGTACAGAATTGTTACAAAATAGTTGCATTCTTTATCCTTTGCTTTATTTGCTGAGCCTTGTAGTATATTAAAAAGGAATTGTATGGCAGTTAGTTATTTTCTAAGATGTAAAATGTAATGAGTTCTAAGGAATTGGACAGCTATTCACTTTGTCACAAAAATAACATTGCAAACTTAGGTCTTACTTTCTCCTTCACAAATGTACTCTTTATTTAATTAACTTTGTATTGAAAACAGAAAGTAGATTTAATTAAGTTAACTGCTCGCAGTGCACAACTGAGATGTTTCCCAGAGTAAAGGAGAAGACCGCTGGCTTGCAAATTTCTTATTCCTAAGCGAACGAGCGTGGCAAGGCAGCATGCCAAGCTGTTATCACATGAGCAGTTCCACCAGCCATTGTCAAGGTAGGTCACTACTGTAAGCTAGACAAGTTGGCTAGATAAAGATTTCTATGAAGAAATTAAAGTCAGGTTTTGGAGAATGAACGTTTCATTCAGTTTCTAAATATTCTAATTGATATTAGTGATATTATATATATTTTAAAAATCTCACTGTGCAAATTTTTAATGTTTTTGCAAAAGGCATGAATGTGGTGATGGGTCTTAATATGGTTTTTCTTGCCTATTTACCATTGCGCTCAACCGGTCTGGCGTCTCATTAGGCAGATGACACACTGATGAAGGCCTAGTCGCCGAAACATCTGTGTTTTTGCTCCTCTGTGCTTTAAACAATTAAAATCAATGCAAAGAACCCTTTGAGGTTAATTTTGTTTCCTCCTTTTTTTGTGTGAACCTACTTCTCTATATGGCAATTTCTTGCCTTAATGGTAAAATGGTACCCCAAGAGAAATGGTCACGCTGCAGACTTCTGATGGCACGCCCGAGCTAACGTTAGTTAAGGGGAATTCAATTTGAGCTAACGCTCGCCCGTCAAAATGCTAACGAGCACTTTGTGCAGTCTGGGAACTGCCACCTGCTTAACGAGTTGTCAGAGAACCAAGTGAACGTCACCAAACGGAAACTAGCAACAGGGTAATTCGTGCTCATCCAGTTCGTCAGTTCGGTCGTCCGGGCGACTGATTTGTCCGCCCTGTGAAGAGATTCTTTGTCTTACTGAAAGGTTCCGTGAAAAAGACGTGAACCGAAGTGTGGCGTAGGCACATTGCTCTCACTTTCTTGCCTTTTCTTTCTCCCTCCGTTTCTCTCAGTCTTCTCTTCCGTCTCTGCGTTTCTCTGTCGTGCAGTCGCTCCGGTGGGGTGAAGGCCAGATCGGCTGAGCAGCTCCACCTCATCGATACACCTCTCACCTTGCCGGCTGCTTCAAACCGCCGCGTTTAGACTTGCAGTCGAGGGCCGCAAGGAGGTTCCACATCGTCCTCATTCTCATTCTCAGCCCATATGTGACAGCTTGGAACCACTCAAAGCTCCAGAGAGCTGCGAAGAGCGGCCTAATAATTCTGTCTGTTGCCTTTCGGGGTCACAACAGTACACAAGTGACGTGTACAGACTCATTCATACGAACAGTCAAACAAGCATATGTAGACAAACATGCGCACTCACACATGTATGTGCGCAAATACGCATACATACACACAGGTACACACACACACACACACACACAACCACCCATCCACGTACACCGAAACACACACACACACACACACACACACACACACACACACACACGCAACAAAACTGTCTAGTTTTCTTGCCTGTTGCCTGGCAACCCCCAAATGAAGCTTGAGCATTGAGAAGTTGTTTGGTCATCCTGCTCTCTTCTCTCTGTGTTCTACCTCTCCCCTCTTCTGTCTTCTGCTCTCCTTTGCCCGTCTATCCTCTCGCTCCTCCACTCCTCTCTTCTACCTTCTCCTCACCTCTCCTCCTACTCTCCTCTCACACTCTCCTCTCGTATAACCTCTCCCTCCCTCTCTCTCTCTTTCTGTAAATATAGCTATTTTGGATTAGTGGTAAAATCTCTTTACATGTAAACATATTGAACATCTTAGTAAGTGGATGTGAAAAGTCAGTCCTGTCTTCTCCGTCCATTGTACTCTCACTCACTCCTCGTTTGTTCTCTCTCCTGTCCTTCCTTTTGTCACCCGCACTCTCAGGCTCTCGGCCCTCTTGTTATCCTCGGGTCTAATTCCAGTTGCCCGGGCAACCCCGAAATACCAACAGCACTTTCCCACGCTGGCCTTGCTGCTTGTTTAGTTTTGCGCTGTTTAATGATTGCATTTCATTTCTGTTTCTCCTTCAGCTCGCCCAGGTCTGTCATTACCCGTCGTCCGTGACTTCCCTCCCTCTCCTCTCGTCTCTCCGTCTCCCTGTCCGTCTGTCCGTCTCCTCTCGGCCAGCCCTTTTCGCCTTATGCAGGATCGCATTACCGAAGCCGGGTGCTAATCCCACACATCTTTTCCCTAATCTCGGCTACTTGTGAGATTCTCGAGAATCGCGAGATTCTGAATGTCTCGGCTTGTGTGACTACTATGCATTTTCGCCGTCCATTATTCCAGAATATTGTCCATGTGAATCAGCTGTGAAAGTATGCAGTATGCTCCATGAACCAACAGATGAAACTGAGCCAAAATATTTCCCCTAATTTTGACTTACTTTGACAACCTTTGACCAAAAGTTGTGGGTGTGTTGGGTGCACGGTGCTGGGGTTTGGGGCGTAGGTGTATGGTTCTTAGTTGATTGGTAAAAGCTTTTCTCATTTCTACCTCTCGCACTCTCCTTAATTCTTTCATTGAAGCATGTCTTGCATCTGAGGGTGAGGCCGTCTCAGACGAGACTTAATTTCTCTGTTGATTCCGATCAGGAACAGAAGAAACAAGGAAGCCAGTTGCCATTAGGCTTATGATGTTTCAAAGTAATTTTGTTGTCTATCGGGTTGATGCTTGAATTTATTTGTTATAAATTGTTCGTTGTGAGTGTTTGAAAATATTAGTCTGTTTTCAGCAGAATGGTATGACGTCTCGGAAGTAGTGTTTGGAGCAGCGTTCCCGATACAGAACTCGCCCTACGGAGCAACAAGTAACTATTGACCGAGAAGCGTGGCGTTAAAATGTCACCCAGCTGTTTCATTCTTCTGACACCACAGTCTTATCTGCTTGGCATTTAAAATTCCAGAAGCGATAACGTCTCCCTGCAGACCGTAAAGTGCTCTTTAAGATTGAGTTTGGGATATGGTGCTTATGGCTAACCGTCAGGAACGGGGATTACCATCAGTTCAAAGGCCTCATCGCTCCGGCCTTATCTGAGCTTTCGAGAGCACGTCGGTTGGATGTCGGAGCTGTGAGGTTTGGCCGTTTGCCCCTGGCGTAGCTCCACCCGGGCGGAGCTCTGGGCCGCTAACCTGCCACAAAAATGTCACCACCGGATAAACCTCCACGCCCCACTTTGACCCCTATATCTTTGAAGGGTTCATTTTCTTAACTTTGGCTAGCCTGAGAAGCTAGCTAACATTTGCTAAGTAGCTTGCCGATGAAGAAAATTTTTAAAAAGGTCCTGCTACATTTTAATGTTTGCTGTGTAGCTAGTTAGTAAGGTAGACTGTCATTTATTTCTTGGACATGCTGTGCTTAATTCATTTTATGTCGTAGGAAGAAACAATGTCTCCAGACAAACTTCTTGGTGAAACGGGTCGAGTTTCGATGGCTTGATCCAACAGATCCTCATGTTTCCCGGTTAAACCGTTTGCGTTTGAGTTACCTTAAGGATGGGATACTCAATCTGGCCCTCGAGGCCAGTAGTACTGCTCTAATCAGGACTGATTTAAACCTGGGATGCCAGGTGAGTTAAATCTATGGCCAATCAGTGACATTAATCGATCAATTAACTATGAAGTAGAAAAGAAAACCGGCAGTACTACTGGACTTGAGGGCTCATTTTGAGTGTCCCTGCCTTAAAGCCTGCCCCTGTAGGCGGAGTTATTTTAAACCATGCCCCTGTAGACGTAGGTAATGTCTGATTTGGCAACAGTATTGACTGTTTAACAAATGCCACATCCACACCCTGCTTCATAATTTCTCTCATTGCACCACCAACCTGCCCAATTGCGCCCCCCCCCCCCCCTTCCTCCTGCTGTGCCAGTTTAGACAGTGCCTGAAACTCACAAACAGGATCAAAACCTCCTTCTTAAGAAAATGGACCAATAGCTGTTATAGTCTGTTATAAAACAAAAGCCCGTCGGGCTGGACGGCATGTGCCTGTGAAAAGGCGTTCAGCTCATGACTGGGCGAACGCTTTAGGACCACTTACGGCCGCGGCGGGGAACCGAAGCAAAACGCACGTGTTTCTCGTCAAAAAGACAGCGTGACGGGTTAAATGAAGGGTATATCTTAATTGGCTTTACTGTCAGGAGGAAAGAGTCTGTTAGCAGAAAAACAGGGGAGTTTGGAGAGGCTGAGCAGGCTGGGGAAAGGCTTTTTTCCTGGTAAGATCCTGCAGAATAGCCTTTTAAGAGATAGCGTAGCGGTTGGTACAGCTAGGTGGGATTGACCCTCGCTGTCAGAGCTACATGTGGAAATGACAGCTTTCCTTATTTAATAAGGAAGGAGCTTGTTGGCTCTGCTAGGAGGATTTTCAAGCAACAGGCAGAGGAACCAGGCATTCCGTCCTCATTTCCTACGTTGATGGCATCACCTTGCAAATTCAGCTGTGTGTGTGTGTGTGTGTGTGTGTGTGTCTGTGTGTGTGTGTCTGTCTGTCTGTCTGTGTGTGTGTTGGGCAAGCCTCTGTGTATATCCAGGAGACACAGATGTTTGCTTTAGATGTAGTGTTGTTGACACCAACAAAATCAGGATTCTGCAGAATACCACTACATAAGTACACCTAGCTATTCGCAAAACACCTATTGGCTATCCTTCATGCAATGGTGTGTATCTGTGTGTCTCTGTGCATGCGTGCGTTTGTTAGGAGAGGTGGTCGTCCCACTGTTGATATGGGATTTAATTGGATACCCAGAGAAATTTGGAGCTCTCCGCTTCCTGAGGCCAGTTTAAATCCCATTCAAATGTAAAACAAATCAAATACACTATTGTTTTCTGGGGGAAGGAAATGCATATAAACAAACTGCTTAATAGGACACAGATGTTAAAAATGGGAATTAATTGTATTTTAGATGTGGTGTCCATGGTTTTTGTCGAGAGGAGATTGTTGATGCTTCTCGATGTGAGTGCTATTAGAGATGTTAATTTGTTTCAATGGATATCAAATTGATTAGAAGCACTGCAAATGTCTTTAGAAAAAGGCATTGCCCTACTTCAGTGAGGGAAATGGAGATGCCATGTGGACAAAGCTCTCTTGATTGAGTAAGTAAAGTTGAGGACACAAGCAGACTTCTGCACAACACTAGCATTGCTATGTCCATTTCTGAAAGGCTGTCCGGGGTCTACATGTGGTTTCTACACAGCAGAGGCCCCAAGGTAATGGCCCTATGTAAGATCCTACAGGGAGGAGTGCCCTACATACGGCCCCTACATGAGGCCGTACAGGAAAGATTGCTGTACTTAAGGCCCTACATAAGGCCCCTACACGGGCCCCTACTGGTAGGTGGCCCCTATCCAAAGCCCATTGCTGTGGACAAACTAATGGAAGCATCTTTGAAGGGTTACCTGAAAGCATAGCTCCAGTTGAGAAAGGTCCAGGGATAGAGCCTTGAGGGACTCCTGAGTATCACTTCAATTGGCTCAATATGCTAATTGGCAGTGAGCTAACAGTTATAGCCAAACATTTAAACATATTGCATTTGAACTATTTTATAGGGTTAAAAATGCATCTTTTTGCTTTTGTCTGATCTTTTGAGTGTAGAAGGCAGTGTACAGGGATGTCCACTTTTCAGTTAAGAAGAGCGGATGGTTCTGCCCTCCATTTGTGATTTTTCTAATTTTTTTCAGACAAGGGAAAGCAGAGAGAAGGCTCAGAAGGCGCCGTTGCCTGGAATTGAACCCCCAACCGCATTTCACCTGGGCGTCAGCCTGAGAGTGTGGACTGAGCCGCGCTTCTTACCGCTTCTGGCTCAAGCTTTTCTTGGCTCTGCGTTTTCCTCTTGAGACGTAGCTTATCTGCAAATGTGCAATCCTTATTTCATCGGCTGTGTATGTTAAGCAAGCAAAATTACCAAGAAGAGGTCCAGGATATTTAGGAATAAAAGAGAAGCTTTTTAAAAAAAAATTAAAAGAGAAGGCACATTTGTGCCTTACCAGCATGCCACTGGTTTGTGACTTTTCGTCAGGTAACCCAGGACTGCAATGAGAGTGTGCATGTGTGTGTGCGTGTACGCGCGCATGTGCATGTTTGTGCGCGTGCGTGCGTGCATGTTCGTCTGCGAGCGACCGCGCAAGATCGTCTGCGATCGTGCGACTGGTTTGTGTGTACGTGCGTGTGTGCGAGCACTACAGGATGGGGCATGGCAGTGCGTATGTCAGCGAGGTCCTGCCTTCCTCTTGGTGGCAGTGTTGCTAAGCGACAGTCAGAGCTGGCTGCTCCTGTCGTTGGGACGCGGGTGCTGGGGTGTGAGTTGGGCTGTAGGGGAGCTCAGACCCTCTGTTTGGACAGGGGCGGGGCATATGTAATGCGGTGTAATTCTGCTCGTAATGCATTGTGTAACACAGCGTGCAATGAAGTCGCAGTACTGCCTGTAAAGCCGCGTGCAGCGCTTTGTGCAGTGCATTGTGTAATGCAGCGCATAACGCAGTGTGAGGCGGCGTGTAACGCAGTGCGAATTTGTGCACAGTGTGTAATGCAGTGTGCAGTGCAGTATGTAACACGCAGTGAGAATTACTGCATTGCACAGTGTGTAATGCAGTATGTAATGATGATAGTGGCGTCTCCCTGCTGGGAAATACTCGGGCGCATCCAACTCGGCTTTTATGAGTTTGGCTAGGGCTGGGCGATATACAGCAACGATAATTATCAGGCATTGCCTTTCTTTTCATCTGTTTTTTAAATTTTTTTATTATACCTGATACGGTAGTACATATCCAAACTTCAGAGGCCGCGTGAAATTCTGATAATTATCGTTGCTGTATATAGATTCTATCGGGTGTTGATAAGACAGCCAATGAGCAGCAAGATCATACAGCTTCCATGTCATCATGTGATGTGTTTTTGTCAATCACATGGAAGCTGCTCTTATCAACATACAATAGATAGCAGTGGTGGCATTTTTTTCCCGGAAGCATTTCACACGGCCTCTGAAGTTTGGATGTTTACTACCGCATCAGGTATAATTAAAGAAAAAAAGACAAAAATAATGGCAATACCCCTACATGGTCGCAATGGGCGTTATTGCATTCGGTAATTATCGTTGCGGTATATCGCCCAGCCGTAGGTTCAATGCTTCTGTTTCCCTCCGGTTGTGTCTGTATAGAAGCCCAGTAACTGATCTCACAGGAGGAACTTGGGCCAGCGCTCCTGCAGGAACCTGGGCACAGAGGCAGCAGACCTGGCACTGAACAGAGTGGGAGTGAGAATGTTCATTGAAACATTGATAGCGAAAAATAATGTGCTTTTATGGATTTGCACTTTTATAATGTTTTCATATTGAAGTGACTGATAAATAATCTAAATATATCATATTAGACATATACAATGGTCAGGAAGCCGTTTCAGGGGAAAAAATGAACTTTTACATGATTTCTAACCCATTCAGAAACACAAGGAACGCCAAAGTTCGCCAGCGAAGCTAAGAGAAGACACGAGCTAGCCGGCAAGTTCATAACGAATAATAACAAGCAACGACTCGGTTTGCACAGGATGGAAAACACTGTAACATCGGGGAAACATCAGGAGGAACAGAAATATTGTCCTACAACTGCAGTGGTAATGTAATAAAAACGCTGGATATAGGTGGAAAAGGTACATTCATAGTAGCGCTAAACGAAAATCTTCGTTATTCATAATGTTAGAATCCATGATAATCATTATGACAACGGGACAGAGTGGAGATGTACGGCAACAAACGGAGATTATAAATGATACAAACATAGCGGAACCCAGAAACTTGCGACATGTTAACGGCTGCGACGTACGATACCCTGAGAAAATTGTTTTGTTAAAAGAAATGCTTAAAAGATAACCCAGAAATAATAGTTGCAGACTTCACCTCCAAAAACAACTGCAAAGTAAAAACCAACCTGAATTTTGTTTTTAACCCACCAACCCATTGCCTGGCACACAGCATGATGTGAAGCTTTCGCTCACATAAAAAAAAAAAAATGTAATTCAACAATTTTATGATTCAGGAATCAGAAAACAGTCTGGGCGACTCTCAAAACGGACAATAAAACGCATGGCAGCATCAAAGGAAAAGCACCCCTGCACAGCCAGAGCCCGTGAACGGCCCATCCATCCCCAAGAGCCGCCCGCTGGCACCATCCCCTGAATGTACCCCAAAACTCTTAACAGCCTCTGGGCAAAAAAAAAGTCCATGGACTTATTTTATTTTTGAACTCTATGGAAAAATGAGTCAGGAGAAACAACCCTTAAGGTGATCCATCCATATCTACTGCATATCTGGCCGCAGAGTGATGGTTTGAAGCTTTTTTGATACCTCAGACCCTCGATGACTTACAGCCATTTAACCAACCATGTGTTCCATACTATTCCCATGTAATTTACAGCTGAATCTAGTCCCACCCCCCAATTCCCATATAGATTAATTCAAATGCATAGTATCACTTCTAAGAGTACCTGAAAATAATACATTGGGAGTCTTTTGATGTTGGGTCACAGGCATCAGGAAGTCATGACATGCAAAGGATATGCAACCAAATATTAAATATAACTTTATTATAGTTTATGTTAATTTTTACAATAACTTTTGGTTGTTTAAAATGGGGGGACTGTATAAAAAGGGCTACAAAGTCACTGTTCCATTTCAAATGCAATGTGCTGGAGTACAGAGCCAAAACAACAAAATTTGTGTCACTGTCTAAATATCTATGTCTATCTATATATATCTATATATATGAATGCACCTTGTAGCCTCTGTGCCTTGTGAGGTAGTTTTAGCTGTCGGCCATGCTGCATTTCAGGCCCCATAAACATGATTAAACAGTCAGCAGCTGCACACAGACACACGCGCACACACACGCATTCACCCACCCGAAACCCTTGCGGGTCAATCTCCCCTCGCCGCGGACGAGCCGCGGGTTCCCCCGGCGGCCCTCAGGCGAACGGCGGCACGAGCAAGAGACGGCGCCGCACGCGCCGGGAGACTGGAGCCACGCCCCCGCGGCCTTCCAGTTCACCCGAGCCAACGTGCACGCCACGGCGGGACCTCGAGGTAATGGACGTGACGTCTCCATCGCTACGGAGATCACACCGGATCCGCGCTTCTCCTCTACAGCCCAGCTCTGTGTACAGCGAGCGTTCACCCGCCGCCGTTATTACTGTAGATGCTGCAGCTTCTTGTTCTTTTAGTCTGGCCAATCGATGCTCCACGACTCGTGAGGGGGGGTTTTGTGCCCCTCGCACCTCTGCCCGTCTTGGCACGCTCCGCGTCTAATTGGAGTTGAACTTCCTATCAGCCGAGTTTATTAACCTTCCGTTTAACCCGAAGCCAAGCCCTGAATTATTTTGCGGAAGAAAGTGGGCCGTGCCGCCATTTTGTTAGGATCTGTTCACTGAGCGGGACACCGCAGATTCGTCGGGGGAAAAAAATGTGGGAAATAAACAAGTAAATAATAATAAATAAAATAAAACCCAATCTATGTGATGTAAATTCCACAGTCGATCCTTTTTCACAAAGACTCGATTGCCGTGAATAGGCCACGTCATCACAAACGACCCTCGCGTGAGCGCACGGGATTCAAAGTGGCGCGCTTAATTGTTCGCGTTTAGACGCGTTGCATTTGTACATTTTCTCCACTGTCGTACAGCATGCTGTGGAGCTGCGGGCCAGTGCCTCGGCGGTGGCCAGAAGTTTACCCGTGAGTTTCTCAGTATGGAAGCCCAGGAGGGACAATAGTCCCAGGAGCGGGATTTTTCAGTTTGCGAGCCCTCTCCAGCCCTGTCACCCACGGCTCAATTGAGCGGTTCAATGAGCCGGAGTTCCCTTCTCGCACGATTTCTATTTGAATCACTCAATTGAATTATTGAAGAATGACTAAAGAATGCAGCAGCTCTACTATTAATAATACACATAGTAATAAAGGTGAAAATTAGTAATGACGGGAACTCTCCTCTACAAAGAACACCGTTCTTTTGTGTGTGTGTGTGTGTGTGTGTGCGCGTGTGTCAGCCCTGAGTATTCAAGTGTTTGTATTGTCAAATTACAATTTTGATCGATTTGAAGTATTTCGCTGGCCAAAACAGAACGTAATGTACAGAATTTAAATTATTTAAAATACCTCTTTGGGACACCAAATACTTTTAATGTGAAGTATAAAAATTATTACCAAGTGCTTCCTTAAATGCTACCAGTGTTTTTTTTTTTATTATTCACTTGCAATAATATTTCATGTACATTTTACCACGATGAAATGCTTTGCCAAAAAAGCCAGGCCAGCGGGACCAATGCAGGTGTCTGTAGAAGTAGAACAGATGTCTGTATAGTTTAATTGTGTCCAGCCTGGATCGGGATATGGGTTTGTTGTTGCCTCATTGTTTTGGATTGGCCAGGTGGGTCAACCACTGCTGCAATCATATCACATGAGGATGTTTTACCCTACAGGTATCGCTGTACTACAGGTGAGATGATGGGGCAAAAATGTTGTATAATGGGTAAGGAACTGTGCTTGTAACCTAAAGGTTGCAGGTTTGAATCCCAGGTAGGATACCGCCTCTAATCCTTTTAATACCACCATCCGTGTTCCTTTTATAGGCGTGCTCCTGTTAAAACATTAAAGCCAATTTCGGTTCAGATGATAGCTAGCGAACGGATTAACGTTCACTTTATACCTCAACGTTTCCCGGTTGTTTTCCGCTTGCGTTTGTTTTCCGTTTGTTATTTTTTTGACAGCATAGGTGTGTGTTTTTATTTAGTTTTTTTTGTAACCATGTTTACTAGACCATCAGAATGGCAGCTGCCACCAAACTGCAGCCTTGGCAACAGCGGGTAGACGGGGGACACTGGAGCAGACACAAATTAATTGCCAGGAAGTCGCAGGAAATTTAAATTGCAAATCCACGCTCAGTCCTCTTCCAACTTTGTGATTAATATTTTATTGTTTTACTCAAGTAAAAATGCCACCAGTGTTTTTTTTCTTTTTTCATTATCAGACACAAATAGCGCAGAAGAGGGAGAGAGAAGTGAATTTAAAGTGATCAGATGGGAGCACTTGAAGCCTGTTTTAACCTTAATGAAGCAGCGGGGAGCTGACGGCGGCGTTCTCTTCAGCCCGGCCCGGCAGACAGGGGCGGGAACAGGACGTCGTCGTCTTCTTCGCGGGGTCCGGCGGGTTCTCGAAGGTTCACCGCTCGTCTCTCAATCAGCCGCTAATTAGCGGCGGAGGAGAGAGAGACGGCGCGCCTCGGGCCATTTCCCCGCGCCCTTTTCCGCGAGCCGGACGGCCTCGGCCCGTTTTGACGAGATTGATTGCGACGTCCGAAGACGACCCGGGGAGGCGCGGCATCCCCCGAAACGGGGGAGTGGGGAGCTGCGCCTCCTCCGGCTGCCAATCCTCTCGCAGACCAGGCCACCTCTGCACCCCGCTGATAAACACGTGTCCTGCCCCCCCCCCCCCAGCTGATAAACACATGTCCTGTCGCCCCCCCAGCTGATAAACACGTGTCCTTGCTGCAGTGTGCGAGGGCCGTGTGGCAACCGCACTGTCACTGATACAAGAGATCACTTCACCCTCTCTGAAGATGATTTCTCTCTTTCCCTCCCTACCTCTCGTTATCTCTCTCGCTCCCTCTCCTCTCTCTCCATGTACTCTTCTCTCTTTTTCCCTCTCCTCTCTATCTCCCCCTTCTTCTCCTCTCCCTTTTTTTCTCTCTCTCTTTCTCCTCCCCCTCCCTCCCTCCCTCCCTCCCTCCCTCCCTTTCTTGTAGGACGAAGGCTGGCGCCTCCTGTATTGTTCAGCGCTGGCCATGTCAACAGTTCCGAGCCCCCCTCCCCCTGCGGAAATGTCAAGCGGGCCTGTGGCTGAGAGCTGGTGTTACACCCAGGTACCGTGTACATGTGCGTGCCTGTGGCTGAGAGCTGGTGTTGCACCCAGGTCCTGTCTGCGTGCGTGCGTGTGTGTGCGTGCGTGTCTGTGTGGTGACAGTTTTTCTTGAATGCCCTCACCCACGGCTATAGTTACAGTGAGATTTTCTGTGTGAAATGTTATTCCTGACTGAAATTTAGCGAACCACAGATGTGTGAATGCTCCCTCCTATACCAGCCACTGTAAAGCCAGCATGTCGTCTGAAAGTTCTGTAAATATCTTAGTTATGCCATGTACACACCGCCAGTTTTTTGTAGGTGACGACCGAATTCAGTAACGAGAGTGAATGCCCAATATATATGATACACATTTCAGTAGAATGACTAGGCTGTGTATGTACGGCAACCAGAATCACTCCCCTTTCCGCAATATCGCGATGGCTGTGAATGACATCTGTAACCATAGTAACGTTGATTGTAACTTTCTCTCAGAATATTCAATACGCAAATAAATTCAAAGTAATAAAAATTCATTTATAGGCCAGTTGCCGTTCGTACATTATTCCAGTTATACGCCATGCGTATGTTGCTATCAACATATTGTTCTCATAATAGATATACCATCAACATTACCTGATAATTACCTTTGAAGTTCATTTTTGTATTTTGCAGTAGATGTTTCACTTGATCGCACCAGAGCTAGTTGGAGAATGTAGCTGGTTCGATGATCCGCATTCCCCCCCCATCACATGCTAAAATATCACAAGGTCAAGCAGTTTCTTGTCTTTGGTAGAAATACCTGCCGTTAGCGAGTGGTGTTTGTTCGCCCTCTCCCTCTTGTTCCGGTCGAGGTCGTCTAATGACGCTATTAATTATGAACGAGGAATAACACTATTTATGCTGAAGAAATGTACAACGGCACACGCACACAGTGCCAAACTAAAGAAAGCGGGGTTCATGTTATTTCGGCACGTAAAGCACGTCTGATTTTGACGGCCATGTCAACCACCCTCCCCTAGCCTGCTCTGTTTTCAGGGACTTTATCTTTACCCTGCACTGTTTTACATTCCCTTTGACCCCCTCAGCACATAAATAATAAAAATATAAAAATAATTGGAAACACCCTCTGGTTTCTTTTTGTACCAAGTAGTTTCTTTTGTATCCTCTCCTCCGCTCAAAGACTCTTTTTCTTTCTCGATCCAACCACAGTGTTCCTCGACCCTCCACCAGTTTTTCAAATTAATAAGGAAGGAGGAGGTAGCAGCGTAGCAATGGTGGTAGCGCCTGCATCACTAAACTAGTTGTCCAGTGCGGTTCTGGTACACTGTGCAGACTAAGCATCAACTCAAGTTCGGTTGACGAACCTGGATTTTTAAGGTATTGAGTTTGGTTGTGGAAAAGAGTTGTCACTCCACTGAACTGTGTGTGAACGTAACCGGATTAAGCACTCCAATGAGGAGTGGCAACCGTATTTAGCTGCGGCGTGTACCTGGTCTTATATATCCTTCATCGCACACAAGAACACTCTGGGCCAATCACAAACATGCACTAAAACATACATTAAAGCTACTCGGCTAATATTAAGCATTTCATATTAAGCCAGACTAATTATTTCAAAAAGGATTTCTGTTCACTGTTAACGTGTATATGAAATTGTCGTGAAGAAGCAAAAGTATGGGCGCATTGAACATTTACAGATTTAAGTTTACTAACTTAAACGTAAAGGCTAAATTAACATGTAAAGGCTAGCTAGGAAAATGTACCGCAACTCCAAGTATAGAAATGGATTCAGATAAAACTCCATATTGATTCCTCTTGGAGCCTTTAGTTTACAATTATATATTCAAGAGACCTCAAAAGTAAATTCCCTAAACTAGGGGTTCCTCAGTCTCAAGGCCCCCTAAACTGGTAGCTCACTAGCCAGGAATCTCCCACAATTGTAAAATGATTTACCTTCATTCGGCACTCCAGGTATCAGTGCGGAGGCTATTTAACGCACTGCACAAGGAAACATGTCTGAAATTTAGCATTAAACATGTCTGTAGTAGAGATATGCCCTGCACAATATAAACATGTCATACTGCGCAGTGTAAAAAATACTGTCAGGGACATGTAAGCTGCATAAGGTTCATTTATATGAAAATACAAGTCATATAGTTCCTGAAAGTTTGAAATAAAGGGAATATATTTATTTTTACAGCTTTCTGAACACCCCCTGGGGTCCCTAGAGCCTAGTTCCTAGAACCTCAGATCTAGATCGTCTTTGTTTTGAGTGCAGATATGTTTCAAGGACGTGGGATGTTTCATTTCAGTAAAGTGTGTCTGTCTGTCTGTCTGTGTATGCTCATGTGTCTCTGGGTTTTTGTACGTGTGTCTGTGTGTGTGTATGCTCATGTGTCTCTGGGTTTTTGTACGTGTGTCTGTGTGTGTGTGTGCTCATGTGTCTCTGGGTTTTTGTACGTGTGTCTGTGTGTGTGTATGCTCATGTGTCTCTGGGTTTTTGTACGTGTGTCTGTGTGTGTGTGTATGCTCATGTGTCTCTGGGTTTTTGTACGTGTGTCTGTGTGTGTGTATGCTCATGTGTCTCTGGGTTTTTGTACGTGTGTCTGTGTGTGTGTGCTCATGTGTCTCTGGGTTTTTGTACGTGTGTCTGTGTGTGTGTATGCTCATGTGTCTCTGGGTTTTTGTACGTGTGTCTGTGTGTGTGTGTGCTCATGTGTCTCTGGGTTTTTGTACGTGTGTCTGTGTGTGTGTGTATGCTCATGTGTCTCTGGGTTTTTGTACGTGTGTCTGTGTGTGTGTATGCTCATGTGTCTCTGGGTTTTTGTACGTGTGTCTGTGTGTGTGTATGCTCATGTGTCTCTGGGTTTTTGTATGTGTGTCTGTGTGTGTGTATGCTCATGTGTCTCTGGGTTTTTGTACGTGTGTCTGTGTGTGTGTATGCTCATGTGTCTCTGGGTTTTTGTACGTGTGTCTGTGTGTGTGTGTGCTCATGTGTCTCTGGGTTTTTGTACGTGTGTCTGTGTGTGTGTATGCTCATGTGTCTCTGGGTTTTTGTACGTGTGTCTGTGTGTGTGTATGCTCATGTGTCTCTGGGTTTTTGTACGTGTGTCTGTGTGTGTGTATGCTCATGTGTCTCTGGGTTTTTGTACGTGTGTCTGTGTGTGTGTATGCTCATGTGTCTCTGGGTTTTTGCATGTGTGTCTGTGTGTGCTTGTGAGTGAGTGGATGCGTGCGTGCCTATTTGTGCATAAACAGCGAAGAGGGGGATGACGGTGTTTTCTGACATGGGTTACACGGCGTGAATACTGCTATGGTCATTTAGTCATTTTGTCTGTGGAGTGAGGCTGTCATTTGCTTCTTTGACGTTTCATAATCTTTCCGCTCATTCTCATTGGTCTTAAAGGCAACGACACATTATTTCTTATTCTACCGCTTCTCTGACTTTATTGAGCTGAAAGGCAGTTGTGATGTAGTTTGAAGTTTGGAAGCCAAGGGTTACTCTGCGTAAGTGTGTGTACGTGTGTGTACGTGTGTGTATGTGTGTGTGTGTGTGTGCAGTATGAATATTTAAGTAAAATGTATGCATCCATGTTTTTTCTCCATGGTGCCCTCAGATCAAAGTGGTGAAGTTCTCCTACATGTGGACCATTAACAACTTCAGCTTCTGCAGGGAAGAGATGGGCGAGGTCATCAAGAGCTCCACCTTCTCCTCAGGAGCCAATGACAAGCTCAAATGGTACAGTGGGGGAGGGGTTTGGAGGAGGAATGCTTTGGAGACAGGCCCAGGGTAATTACTCACTGGGTCTGTATGCAGCTGTACTCAGAGATGGACTCAGCGAGCTAAACCCCAGCGACTCCCACAAAGAACAAACTACTATAAACAAAATGGAAAACATGCCCCAGGCTGGAGAATGGAGATATTTTAGTGAGTAACCGGAGTCCCCTGTGCCAGCCTAGCCTGCAGTCTGGGCCTGTTTGCTCTATAACCACCAGGGGGCGCTTTAACCATCAAGGTTGAAGTGAAGGTCTGAAGGTGATTCTTACAATGCGCCACGCTAAATCTGATGCATCTGCAGGATCCACTGGGAACTGGGGCTTCCCTATCGATCACCGTAAGGTGAGGAGTAAGCTCTGGTTCACTGATTGGCTGCAGAATGAATTATTAATGAGGAGTCACACCAGAGCCAAGAGATAGTGATTGTCTAAAAGGGAAAAGAAAGGTGTGATTCGGTGATGCGTGATTTACTGGCCCATATGGAAAGTAAATCATGCCAGACCATTGGTGTTGTGGAGCCCTGCAATGTAAAATGGTTACTGGCTCTCCTGTACTAATGTGTGGCCTGTAGGGTGTAAAATAGTCACTGGCTCTCCTGGAGTACTGTGTGGCCTGTAGGGTGTAAAATAGTCACTGGCTCTCCTGTAGTACCGTGGCCTGTAGGGTGTAAAATAGTCACTGGCTCTCCTGTAGTACCGTGGCCTGTAGGGTGTAAAATAGTCACTAGCTCTCTTGTAGTACTGTGCGGCCTGTCAAATGTAAAATAGTCACTGGGTTTCCTGTCTTACTGTTTTATTTGCTGAGTGTAAAATTGGAGACTTGCTCTAATTTAATCTAAGAGTGTGTTGTGCGGAGTGAAAAAACAATATTACATTGCTGGCTAGGCTCAGATTAATCTTCCAGGCCTCAATGTGACTAGGGTATTGTGAAATCTCAAAACTATTTAGAATTAATTTTCTTAGAATTTCTTTGCCGCATATGGACAGGAGTTTGTATCGGCTGATGAAGTGGTGAGATTGTGTGCCTGTAGACGATTGCCCTCAATTTGTCTGGACAGGTGTCTGTGAGTGAACCCCAAAGGACTGGATGAGGAGAGCAAGGATTACCTGTCCCTTTATCTGCTCCTGGTCAGCTGTCCCAAGAGTGAGGTGCGCGCCAAGTTTAAATTCTCCATCCTCAACGCCAAGGGCGAAGAGACCAAGGCCATGGGTGAGTGAGCGTGCTGATACTCACATAATACACGGGCTTACATGGAGTAGAGAGAGCAAGGCTTTATACTGAGTACAGAGAGCAAGGCTTTATACTGAGTACAGAGAGCGTAGCTTTACACTGAGTACAGAGAGCGTAGCTTTACACTGAGTACAGAGAGCAAGGCTTTATACTGAGTACAGAGAGCGTAGCTTTACACTGAGTACAGAGAGCGTAGCTTTAGACTGAGTACAGAGAGCGTAGCTTTAGACTGAGTACAGAGAGCGTAGCTTTACACTGAGTACAGAGAGCGTAGCTTTATACTGAGTATAGAGAGCAAGGCTTTATACTGAGTACAGAGAGCAAGGCTTTATACTGAGTACAGAGAGCGTAGCTTTACACTGAGTATAGAGAGCAAGGTTTTATACTGAGTACAGAGAGCAAGGCTTTATACTGAGTATAGAGAGCAAGGCTTTATACTGAGTACAGAGAGCGTAGCTTTACACTGAGTACAGAGAGCGTAGCTTTACACTGAGTTCAGAGAGCAAGGCTTTATACTGAGTATAGAGAGCAAGGCTTATACTGAGTACAGAGAGTTTAGCTTTAAATTGAGTTCAGAGAGCAAGGCTTTATACTGAGTACTGAGTATAGAGAGCAAGGCTTTATACTGAGTACAGAGAGCGTAGCTTTACACTGAGTTCAGAGAGCAAGGCTTTATACTGAGTACAGAGAGTTTAGCTTTAAATTGAGTACAGAGAGCAAGGTTTTATACTGAGTATAGAGAGCAAGGCTTTATACTGAGTACAGAGAGCGTAGCTTTACACTGAGTACAGAGAGCGTAGCTTTACACTGAGTACAGAGAGCGTAGCTTTACACTGAGTTCAGAGAGCAAGGCTTTATACTGAGTATAGAGAGCAAGGCTTTATACTGAGTACAGAGAGTTTAGCTTTAAATTGAGTACAGAGAGCAAGGTTTTATACTGAGTATAGAGAGCAAGGCTTTATACTGAGTATAGAGAGCAAGGCTTTATACTGAGTACAGAGAGCGTAGCTTTACACTGAGTTCAGAGAGCAAGGCTTTATACTGAGTACAGAGAGTTTAGCTTTAAATTGAGTACAGAGAGCAAGGCTTTATACTGAGTACAGAGAGCGTAGCTTTACACTGAGTATAGAGAGCAAGGTTTTAAATTGAATACAGAGGGCAAGGCTTTAAATTGAGTACAGAGAGCAAGGTTTTATACTGAGTAGGGATGTGCGCATTTAGTCGACTAGCCGATTAAACGTTGCTACCCTCGCTAGTCGGCACCAGAAGTACTAGTCGGTTAAACTTATTATTTTATGAATGTACACATTTAAATTACATATTGACATAATTTGCACTGAAATGTCATGTTTTCCTGGTCAAATGTTGCTTTATAAAAAAACGAGCATCCGTTACTAATGTTAACAACGCCGGATAAAAAAAAGAAATTAAAAAAACGAAGGAAAAAAACAAAACGCATTAGCCTGTTCGCCCTGCAAGTTAAACCAGCGAGGTGGAAAGAGTAAGTAGGCCTATCGCGTTGTTGAATAGCCCAATAAAACTAATCTAATGTCACGTCGATCAGTCGGCCTAATTGTTATTTTTTTGTTTTCCTATTATTAGTAGCTTTTCTGATGACCGATTATTATTTTCTACTGTATTTGCTATGCGATCGCGTTCACCCAATGAAATGCCGTTGTAATAATCAGGCACGTTTCCTAAAAATGTTTTGTTACGTTGAATATTGTTTTCAATAAATGTTATTTGTTAACTTTTATTTAGTGAGTTGTTGTAATGTTTTGTAGGATAATGTGCAATGTTCATAATGCAAGGCGCAAAGTGCCACATATTTCAGCGGCATTTAAAATAAGGTTATTTGGTTATTGAAGAATGTGATTAACGGTTTCAAATGGCTCTTATAATATACACAATATTTTTTCAGACAATGTTTAACCTTATAGATTAAATTGTGTTCAAATTTGACTGTTTTCTGAGTGTTTTCTTACTTTTAGACTAGTCGACTAGTCTAAGTTTAAACTTCCGTTTAAACCTCAGGGAAATTAGTCGTTAGGAACATCCCTAATACTGAGTGCAGAGAGCAAGGCTTTACACTGAATAAAGAGAGCAAGGCTTTACACTGAGTACAGAAAGCAAGGCTTTATACTAAGTACACAGAGCAAGGCTTTACACTGAGTACAGTGGGCAAGGCTTTACATTGAGTACAGAGAGCAAGGGTTTATACTGAGTACAGTGGGCAAGGCTTTACATTGAGTACAGAGAGCAAGGGTTTATACTGAGTACAGAGAGCATGTCTATGTTTTCTAACCTAGACGTCCAGCGTTTTGTGCTTGAACCCCTTACAAAACTGGATAGTTTTGTGCAGCTAATATGTAGCGCATTTGCTGCAAACTAAATTGTTTTCCACAAAATGTTGCCAGAGGTTTGTTTGTCAGAGTTTGCCAGTAGTGGTGAATTGAATGGCAATTCCCACAAAGCTAATTTGCCTGTGAAAACATGAGCTTGCCCCAAACCTGTGGCAACAATGCCAAAGGTTTGCCGCAAATTTGTTGTACAACCTATATTTTTGTTAGGGACAATATGGTGAAATTGTCTCCTCCTCCTCACCCGAGTATAAAACATATCATAAGACTGTGGTTAACTATAATAGTTATTACAGTGTTTACGCGAAGCCACACAGCCACATTGCTTTAATGTCACCAGTCTCCATGTCTCTGAGTTTTCCTGCACGGATTGAAGTTTATAAGCAAAAGCTGACAACATTGTGACTGCACACAGGGAGAGCATGACTGCCATTGGTGACTTTTCTGGGAAGGTACTGGGGAAAATGAGAAGACAACGCATATGTTTCAGCTCTGTTTTAAACCGTGCGACATTCCATCGTATCCATCGTCAGTAGTTCAACAGAACCTGAAAACGTGCATCGGCAATGATAAGTTTATGTACCTTGCCATTATTTGGCTTACTTTCTTGGTTTTGGATTATGGAAGCAAAAAGTGATCACAATTAAAACGAAAAAGCTATTTCGATAATGAAAATGCAATAACACAAATGCTTTTTATTTTTCAGAATATGAACGCATTATTTGACTCATCAAGGAAATTTTAATTCAATCATCCAATTAGCATTCAAGTATGCACATTCTATGACATATTTAAAATGAAAAAGAAAAAGACATTTGCTTTTTCATTTTCAAAAAATGCCCTGCTAAATAGTTATCAGAATTCAAACTCGAAAACGAAAACGCAATTGACAAAGTGGACCGCGCAGGAAAGTGACGTCAGACTACACCTCCCACCCTCCCACCGCGAGGAAGAGATCAACGTTTTGGCGGCCATATCTAGCTAAAATGGCTAAATCAGTCGCGCAGTTGCTCAGAGAGACTGCTGATGCTAATTTCTTTGTAAAAACGCTGCATACACATACGGAGAAATATAAAAAACTCGCGCAAAAATAGATTTAAAAAAATAGATTTCAGGCACGCAGAGGTGCATGTGTACACGCTTGGTTTTTGCCCCCCGTATAGCACCTCTCATTGCTTATAGTGCCAGCGCTGGGTTCCGACACCCACTCCACGTCCCTGACAGATACCTGACATGCTGTGTAGCTTAGCTGTAAGGACTTGGGTATTCCCGGTTATACTGGGGCTCTATAATCTTTTAACACAAGGCCACAGTGTTGTATTTAAGCACCAGTGTTTGTATTTTACCATTCATGTATCAAGGTGGTCATACTGTTTTATTTTCTCCTTTAGACAAATTTTGCCTTGCATCTGAGTTCTCAGATTATCTCCAGCCGAACTTCCCACAACTATAGCATTGTGGAGGGTTTCAACTCAAGGTGTTGGACATAATACCCTGCGATCTGGAGCAGAGGAATTGGGTGTAGTAGCAGTTGTTGACGATGAAGGAGACGGGGGGACAGCGTGCGGGGGTGTAACGTTATTACCCAGGAGCTGCTGCTGCCGCTGCTGCTGCTCCAAGGCATCATCAGTCTCTCTGAGCAACTGCGCGACTGATTTAGCCATTTTAGCTAGATATGGCCGCCAAAACGTTGATCTCTTCCTCGCGGTGGGAGGGTGGGAGGTGTCGTCTGACGTCACTTTCCTGCGCGGTCCAATTTGTCAATTGCGTTTTCGTTTTTGAGTTTTAATTCTGATAACTATTTAACAGGGCATTTTTTGAAAACGAAAAAGCAAATGGCTTTTTCCTTTTCATTTTAAATATGTCATAGAATGTGCATACTTGGAGATGAAAATTAAAATGCAAATTGGATGATTGAATAAAAAAAATCTAATAATATCAAATAATGCGTTTATATTCTGAAAAATAAAAAAGCATTTGTGTTATTGCATTTTCATTTTCGAATTTGCTTTTGCGTTTTAATTATGATATGACTTTTTGCTTCCATATTGGATGGGGTACGAGCTAAAATTAAATAGTGACTACGTCGTCATAGCCGGGCATTGTCGTATGTGTTGTGAGAGAGAAAATCTCTCAGTGTATCTTACATTAACATTTTAAAAACTGTTGATTCAATTGGAGGTTGGCTTTAAGCCGTTTGTTAAAAATGGCGAAATTCAGAGAACGTGTGTTTTAATTGGTAAAACGCTTGGTGCCTGAACCTTGAATGTTTTGCTTTGGATTATTTCCACGCCCTTTAAAAAGTTCACAGACTACGGCACGTATATACACAATCTCTGCGAGAGCGATTTCTTTCTCCCGAATATTCAATTAAAGGCATCGTCGGCAATTATAATTTTAATTTAAAAAAAAATCTCCTGGAAGGTGCCGGCTGCCCGTGTAGATGAAGTGAAAACCCGCTTGCTTCCATTTCGAGCCTATTTTTAATTGGGTGAAGGTTCAGGGGGAGGGGAGTAATGGCGAATTTAATTTGCGTGAGCCAGATGTGTTCATTCCTGTGAGGCACTTTTCCATCTGGGTGTTTTTTGTGCTTTCTGAGGGGAAGGCGACGTATGGAAGTGTTATTTATATTTGAAGTCGCGGCGGCTAATAGCCCTCTCGGCGCAGATCGCGTGCGCG
The DNA here is from genome assembly GCA_022702515.1 of Ilyophis sp. 1 JC-2022. Classification (NCBI taxonomy): domain Eukaryota; kingdom Metazoa; phylum Chordata; class Actinopteri; order Anguilliformes; family Synaphobranchidae; genus Ilyophis; species Ilyophis sp. 1 JC-2022. Next base: position 81,867,124 of record CM040394.1, read on the forward strand.
CTACAGAACCCCTCTAATGGCCCAGCTCCGCTTTCATCTCTCTCAGCGGGCTCTGCATTAGCTCCCTCCTAATGGAGCAAAAAACACAGAGTGGAAGGAACCTCTTTCATGCGAGGCCGCGAAAGTCTTATCGTTGATTAATAGCGGGCGGCGCCCGGCTTTCGGCCGTCGCCGGCACCTCATGCTCCCCGTTAATTATTCGTTTCTCCCCCCGCGCGCGGCTGGACTGAAACTCCGCACAGCCCCTGGTGTCCCGGCCCGGCCTGAGCGAGTAAGGAAACGCCGGCGGGCGGTCTCGTCAACCTCGGCGCGGACCACGCTTCGAGATGCACGTTTAGGCAAACTGTTTGAATCTGAATGTAGATTTTCTTTTCAGGAAAATTGCGCGTGCGGCTTTGATGGTGCCTATTAAATGTCTTGAGGGAACTTTTTTGCTATTAGCTAGCTCTTACAAAGCGGGCAGGTGGCTCTGCTCAGCCAAGATAAATATCTCTGAAGTGTGTAAAACGGCTCTTGAGAGCTCTGCATTGCCTGCACGTTTTATTAAAAAGCAGTCAGTGCGCGTAACCTAATGAAGGACCGCGGAGAGCGGCAGGCTGTCGGCCTCCCTTCAGAACCCTTCAAACCTGTCCATGTGTTGCTGACCCTAATTGGTAAACCAGAGCCCACGATGCTCCTGCCGGTAGCAGCCTGTCCTCTAGCACGACCCCTGGGCTTTCATAGGGGTTTCTCAGAGGGGCACTGTGTCGGCAAAATGGGGTCACAGTATCACAGTCATTCCGAAGCATTTAGATGGTGCCTTTCCTTTGTATCATTATTGTGGTTGCGTGTTTACCTGATGTTGAAACGGTCTGGAGATCTGAGCCAGAGACCAGTACCTGGTTTCCCCGGCGACTGAGATGGGGGCATCGTTGTCTGTCGGTAGACACCGGAGCCAGAGCCTGCCGTGGCTTTGTCCATATTCTCTCAGAACTGAGGTCCCAGACCTCAGACTCCACATATGATCAGAATGTGACACCGCTGCATTGTGGGATGACTGCGGTGGAAGCTGAGGAGGGCTCGGGCCCTTAGCGATCCTGTGGGACCGTCGGCGAGCCGGCCGGGAGATTAATGCCCCCTACAGCTACTGTTGCTGTTCCCTCTACTCTATACATTAGCTAAACATTCGCTGTACCCTCTCTCTATACGTTAGCTAAACGGTCGCTGTAGCCTCTCTGCATTAGCTAAACAATCACTGTTCCCTCTCTCTATATGTTAGCCTTACAGTCGATGGTCCCCTTTTCTATACGTTTGCTAAACAGTCGCTGTTCCTTCTCTCTATACATTAGCTAAACAGTCACTGTTCTCTCTCTATATGTTAGCTAAACAGTCGCTGTTGCCTCTCTCTATACACTAGCTAAACTGTCTCTGTTCCCTCTCTCTATGCATTCGTGAAACAGTGGATGTTCCTCCTCTCTACTGAAACATTCCACTGCATTCCACTCTAAACATTAGTGTAATAGTTTGCTGTGCCTCTTCACTCTGTCTCTATGTTAGTGAAACAGTTCGCTGTTCCTCTTCACTCTGTCTCTCTCTACGTTAGTGAAACAGTTCGCTGTTCCTCTTCACTCTGTCTCTCTCTACGTTAGTGAAACAGTTCGCTCTGCCTCTTCACTCTGTCTCTCTCTACGTTAGTGAAACAGTTCGCTCTTCCTCTTCACTCTGTCTCTCTCTACGTTAGTGAAACAGTTCGCTGTTCCTCTTCACTCTGTCTCTCTCTACGTTAGTGAAACAGTTCGCTCTTCCTCTTCACTCTCTCTATGTTAGTGAAGCAGTTCGCTCTTCCTCTTCACTCTGTCTCTCTCTACGTTAGTGAAACAGTTCGCTCTTCCTCTTCACTCTGTCTCTCTCTACGTTAGTGAAACAGTTCGCTGTTCCTCTTCACTCTGTCTCTCTCTACGTTAGTGAAACAGTTCGCTGTTCCTCTTCACTCTGTCTCTCTCTACGTTAGTGAAACAGTTCGCTGTTCCTCTTCACTCTGTCTCTCTCTACGTTAGTGAAACAGTTCGCTGTTCCTCTTCACTCTGTCTCTCTCTACGTTAGTGAAACAGTTCGCTGTTCCTCTTCACTCTGTCTCTCTCTATGTTAGTGAAACAGTTCTCTGTTCCTCTTCTCTCTGTCTCTCTCTACGTTAGTGAAACTTCTCTGTTGCCGTTCCTGTCTGTGTGTGATGGGCTGTCACAGAAGCAGCCGGGGTGCCACTGAGGTGCCGGTAGGGTCCTTTCCTCTTGCATTTCACAGGAGCTCCACGGGGCGTAGCCCGAGGCTCTGCGCCCCCAAACGCACACTCGCACACCTCCTCAACCCCCACCCCCTCCCCCATGGGCCTGGCACTCGACCAGCATCCTGCCCGTAACCCCGCCCGCTAATGGAGATGGATTCACTACCCCCACGGACAGCTTGTCTCCCGGTCCTGGGACACCCACCCCCCCTCTCAGCTTTACCCGGGGGGGGGGGGGTTGTAATCAGTCCCCCGAGGCTCCATCTCAAACCCGCCTCGCCAGGCGCACACGACAGCTCCACAAACTTCCGCATCGATTGGGGGAGAGCCACTTACTCAGAGGCAGCAGCTGAGAGGCGCAGCTCGGAATAATGGAGCCGCTAGGCTTCCCTGGCTCGGGTGCCGCCAGCAACTCTTCATGCGCCAGGGAAGCCGCCAGGTAATCAGCTCGCGGAACGCCGTCTCTCCTCAAAGCCAAGGCGCGGTGCGTGCCACTTACCCACTTTCATTTCACGAACGTTGAGCGACGTCGCTACGCGGGCGTTCACCTTGACGTCTCCCTCAGCATATTTCATTCAGTAAATCTCTCGATCGGTAGCGGAACGTCTTCCGTATTCCGTATGTGCACAAGTGCATTTCCTCAAATGCGTGGAGTTATTTATGTGTAGAAAATATGTGTTATGTTTATTCAAGTGGTGTTTGGCGCTGGCTGTCATTCAGATACAGTACTGAGAGAGAACCACAAATCTTCTGTGTGTTACATACATATCCGCCCATGTGTACACACACACACACACACACACACACAAACATCCAGACACAGATGCACACACACTGACACACACACATACATAGACGTACACTCATACACGGACACACATACACGCACACGCGCGCACACATACACGCACACGCGCGCACACATACACTCGCATACATACATCCACAGAGACGCACACACACAGACACACACTCATACACACGCAGACATGCACTCAGACATGGACATACACGCACGCACGCACATACACGCACACACACCCTACCACCTGCCCTCTCCACCCAATCCCCTCCTCCCTCCTCCAGAGTATCGCTGCCGACCTGCTCGCTTTCTTCACTACCATCATCAACTCCTCCCTGACATCTGGCTGCGTTCCATACTGACTTAATATCAGTGAGCGTTACTCCTCTTCTTAAGAAGCCTTCTCTCGACCCATGCAATGTCAATAACTACTAACCAGTATCACTTCTTACTTTTCTTGAGCACACTTTCTAAACAAGTTTCCGATTTCTCTCTCAGAAGAACCTGCTGGACCCCAACCAGTCAGACTTCGAGCCTGCCCACTCCGCTGAGACTGCACTCCTTGTTGTTCACTGAAACCTTTCTTACCGCAAGAGTTTGTCTCTGGGCCCGTGCGCTCAAGGTTTGCCTGATGACACAGAAAACTCTATCTATGTTTCCTGTCCTCCTGCTCTCCGTTACCACATAAAACACACCCCTGCTCTCCAGCCAGCCTCGGATGATGTTGCGGTCTCTTTTATTCGGGTCCGACTCCGTTCAATTTGTCAAACGGCGTCCGCGGTACTCCCCCCACCCCACGCTGCCACGCAGCCTGCCGAGCCTGATGAACTGTTTCTACCGGCTCACCGCTGCCAGAGTGTCTCTCGGTTACTGACCAGGGATCCGCTGCTCAGACACAAGGCTAATTATCAATAGCACGTAGCTTGGCAGCAAGATGGCCCTGGCTTGGAGAGGTGCGTGGGTGCCCTGGCTTGCGGAGGTGCGTGGGTGCCGGTTTGGGGAGGTGCGGACGTGCAGGCTTGGAAGTGCGGAGGTGCCGGATTGGGGAGGTGCCAGTTCGTTGCCAGCTTTAGAGTTCGTGAGCTGAGGATTGCGCGCCCCTGCCACAGCGGAGAGAGAGAGAGTCACAAAGACAGAACTCGAGGCCAGCAGAGGGGCCTGTCAGTCAAACCGGGCTGCCATGGTTACCCCTCCCACCACGGCCAGAGGTTGCTAGCTACCTGTAATCCCTTTCATGCTCACACCGTGTCAAACAGCATTCAGTTTAAATCACATTCACGCGCTGCTGCTACTTTGTTTCTTGTAGAACAAAATCCTGACCTGCTAACTGCGAAGAATAGTTTGACAGAATTTACAACGTCTTTCCACAAGAATGCTATTTTGGTTCACGGGACCGCTAATTGAAATGGATGTCATTTTTGACAGCTGGGGACAAAGATGTGATCTGATTACGGATTTAGTCTCGTGGTCACTTGTTCAATTAGCGCTGGGCAGGTAAAACATTACATATAGATGACGGTTACGATATGATTGATGGGTTCATAGTTAGAGGAGTTGGCTGGTGCATAACCGGTTGCTTTGAAAAAACCCAGAAAGGATGTTTGTGACTCGGATGTTGCTGTCCTGAAGTTTGCTCTGACGCGCTGCTTTTTGTGTGCCAACTGCGCTTTTAATAAGGATGCGTTTACTTTTACGAACTCCGGTAATTACAGTGATGTGCTGCTGTAATGTGTGCGAAGATCAGGTTGTGTTCTATGATTATGACACGGCAGAGACGTTTGTTTGCCTTTTACCTTTATTCCTGTACGACCTGCGGTTTTCGCATTCGTGTTGCTTAATTGCAGCGCAGGTGCTGTGGTAATTGTGCGTCTTCGTTCTCCTGCCTGTTGTGTGCGTTCCCCGAGTCGGCAGCCTCGTCTCTCTGTAGCGTTGGCCTTTGAAGTGTAAATGTGGAACGCAGCGAGACGCCGTGCGCAGGTGCTGCGCCCTGCATGCGCCTCCAACCTGATCAGCCATAACCGCGCACCCGCGCAGTGGAGCTTTACTGGGAATCGCGCACCAGCGCAGTAGAGTGGCACTGGGAATTGTGCACCAGTGCAGTAGAGTGGCACTGGGAATCACACACCCGCACAGTAGAGTGGCACTGGGAATCATGCACCCGTGCAGTAGAGCGGCACTGGGAATCGCACACCTGCACAGTAGAGTAGCACTGGGAATCACACACCCACACAGTCGAGTGGCACTGGGAATCACGCTCCCGTGCAGTAGAGTAGCACTGGGAATCATGCTCCCGCGCAGTAGAGTGGCACTGGAAATCACGCTCCTGTGCAGTAGAGTGGCACTGAGAATCACACATCCGCACAGTAGAGTGGCACTGGGAATCACGCTCCTGTGCAGTAGAGTGGCACTGGGAATCACACACCCGCACAGTAGAGTGGCACTGGGAATCACGCTCCCACGCAGTAGAGTGGCACTGGGAATCACGCTCCCACGCAGTAGAGTGGCACTGGGAATCACGCTCCCACGCAGTAGAGTGGCACTGGGAATCACGCTCCCACGCAGTAGAATGGCACTGGGAATCACGCACCCGCACAGTAGAGTAGCACTGGGAATCACACACCCACACAGTAGAGTGGCACTGGGAATCACGCTCCCGTGCAGTAGAGTGGCACTGGGAATCACGCTCCCGTGCAGTAGAGTGGCACTGGGAATCACGCTCCCGTGCAGTAGAGTGGCACTGGGAATCACGCCCCTGTGCAGTAGAGTGGCACTGGGAATCACGCCCCTGTGCAGTAGAGTGGCACTGGGAATCACGCTCCCGTGCAGTAGAGTGGCACTGGGAATCACGCCCCCGTGCAGTAGAGTGGCATTAGGAATCACACTCCCGTGCAGTAGTGGCACTGGGAATCACACTCCCGTGCAGTAGAGTGGCACTGGGAATCACGCTCCCGTGCAGTAGAGTGGCATTGGGAATCACGCCCCCGTGCAGTAGAGTGGCATTGGGAATCACACTCCCGTGCAGTAGTGGCACTGGGAATCACACTCCCGTGCAGTAGAGTGGCACTGGGAATCACACTCCCGTGCAGTAGAGTGGCACTGGGAATCACACTCCTGTGCAGTAGAGTGGCACTGGGAATCACGCTCCCGTGCAGTAGAGTGGCACTGGGAATCACGCCCCCGTGCAGTGGAGTGGCATTGGGAATCACACTCCCGTGCAGTAGTGGCACTGGGAATCACACTCCCGTGCAGTAGAGTGGCACTGGGAATCACACTCCCGTGCAGTAGAGTGGCACTGGGAATCACACATCCGCACAGTAGAGTGGCACTGGGAATCACGCCCCCGTGCAGTAGAGTGGCATTGGGAATCACACTCCCGTGCAGTAGTGGCACTGGGAATCACACTCCCGTGCAGTAGAGTGGCACTGGGAATCACACTCCCGTGCAGTAGAGTGGCACTGGGAATCACACTCCCATGCAGAAAACCACACAATTTCATAATCTAAGTGTACAAAGCCAGTCATATTCAGATTGTATTTTGTAATGTTACTGTATTTTTAGTTCATTTTAAACATATTTTGTACTGTAAGCGATGATGCACATGCACTTTGACCCTTCACATGAAAACAGTCCACTGGGTTTGTGAGTAATGAATAAGGTCAAGTTGTCCCAAACCTCTCTTACTGTGAATTAAAAGATGTGGAGAGTCGGCTGCACGAGAAGCAGACAGGATATGAGGTAGCGTGGGTGGGTGGGAGTGTGTAACTCAAGGCAATTGGAGTGGGCAGACTAGCTGTTTACTCGAGTGAATGTGCTCTCTTTACAGTCTTTTTGGCAGTTTACTGTCGTGAACGTGCTCCCCTTACAGTTTTTTGGGCAATTTACTGTAGTGAACGTGTTCTCCTTACAGTCTCTTCGGCAGTTTACTGTAGTGAACGTGTTCTACTTACGGTCTCTTTGGCAGTTTACTGTAGTGAGCGTGCGCTCGTTACGGTCTCTTTGGAAGTTTACTGAAGTGAACGCACGCTCCTTACGGTCTCTTTGGCAGTTTACTGTAGTGAGCGTGCGCTCCTTACGGTCTCTTTGGCAGTTTACTGTAGTGAGCTTGCACTCGTTACGGTCTCTTTGGCAGTTTACTGTAGTGAGCATGCGCTCGTTACGGTCTCTTTGGCAGTTTACTGAAGTGAACGCACGCTCCTTACGGTCTCTTTGGCAGTTTACTGTAGTGAGCGTGCGCTCCTTACGGTCTCTTTGGCAGTTTACTGTAGTGAGCTTGCACTCGTTACGGTCTCTTTGGCAGTTTACTGTAGTGAGCATGCGCTCGTTACGGTCTCTTTGGCAGTTTACTGTCATGAGCGTGCGCTCCTTACGGTCTCTTTGGCAGTTTACTGTCGTGAACGTGTGCTCTTTATGGTCTTTTTGGCAGTTTACTGAATATGCGCTTCTTACGGTCTCTTTGGCAGTTTACTGTAGTGAGCGTGCGCTTCTTACAGTCTCTTTGGCAGTTTACTGTAGTGAGCATGCTCTCTTTATGGTCTCTTTGGCAATTTACTTTGGCAATTTAGTGAATGTGCGCTCCTTACGGTCTCTTTGGCAGTTTACTGCAGTGAATATGCGCTTCTTATTTTTTTTTTTTTGGCAGTTTACTGTAGTGAACGTGTTCTCCTTACAGTATTTTTGCCAGTTTACTGTAGTGAACGCACGCTCCTTATGGTCTCTTTGGCAGTTTACTGTAGTGAGCGTGCGCTTCTTACGGCCTTTTTGGCAGTTTACTGTAGTGAATATGCGCTCCTTATGGCCTTTTTGGCAGTTTACTGTAGTGAACGCACGCTCCTTACGGTCTCTTTGGCAGTTTACTGGAGTGAGCGTGCGCTCTTTACGGCTTTTTTGGCAGTTTACTGTAGTGAATGTGTGCTTCTTATGGTCTCTCTGGCAGTTTACAGTAGTGAGCGTGCGCTTCTTACTGTCTTTTTGGCAGTTTACTGTAGTGAGTTTGCGCTTCTTACGGTCTCTTTGGCAGTTTACTGTAGTGAATATGTTCTTTTTACTGTCTTTTTGGCAGTTTACTGTAGTGAACGCATGCTCTTTACAGTCTCTGGCAGTTTACTGTAGTGAGCGTGCGCTCCTTACGTTCTCTTTGGCAGTTTACTGTAGTGAACGCATGCTTCTTACGGCCTTTTTGGCAGTTTACTGTAGTGAATATGAGCTCCTTATGGCCTTTTTGGCAGTTTACTGTAGTGAGCGTGCACTCCTTACAGTCTCTTTGGCAGTTTACTGTTGTGAATATGCGCTCCTTACGGTCTCTTTGGAAGTTTACTGTAGTGAGCATGCACTCCTTACAGTCTCTTTGGCAGTTTACTGTTGTGAATATGCGCTCCTTACGGTCTCTTTGGCAGTTTACTGTAGTGAGCGTGCACTCCTTACAGTCTCTTTGGCAGTTTACTGTTGTGAATATGCGCTCCTTACGGCCTTTTTGGCAGTTTACTGTAGTGAGCATGCACTCCTTACGGTCTCTTTGGCAGTTTACTGTAGTGAATATGCGCTCCTTACGGCCTTTTTGGCAGTTTACTGTCGTGAATGTGTGCTCCTTACGGTCTCTTTGGCAGTTTACTGTAGTGAGCTTGCGCTCTTTACGGTCTATTTGGACGTTTACTGTCCTGAACGTGCGCTCCTTACAGTCTCTTTGGCAGTTTACATGCAGTCTCTGGTCCTCTGAGAGCTTAGCATGTGTGACCCACTCTACAAAAATGAGTCTGATGTTGCCAACACAAAAAAGGTTATTAAGAGTTATTCATACGGCATAAAATTGAAAGAGCATAAAATAAGCTTCAAATTGGTGTATGTTGGAGCGCTCTAGGGTATTGCATTGATTGTCTATGATTTTCTTCTTTTTTTTTTTACAGCATATTTTTCACAAGTGTCAAAGAGCCACTTAAGAGAAAAACAAGCTTTTAAACCACAATATTGGACCCATATTTGGACACTGGAAGGTTGCAGCTTTTGGTTGATGCTAAAAATATAACGGGGGTGAATATAAAGACGATCAAAAGAGGGGCGAAAACGTGCTAATTTTACCCCTCACATTGAAACAAACGAGTCAACAAAATCCTTTAATAAAACAACTTTAGGAGTCAAAATCAATATACTTTTTTTGGTTTTATCTGAGAATATGGATATAAAAGAAGCAAAACAAACTAATAAATTTTTTTTTTGTTTTTCAGAATAAAAATCACCCCACAACATTCAATCGCCCTGTACGTGTAAACATCATGCGTCTGACTCAATATTGCAGAGCGGGTCACATTTAATCAGTGTGGCAGCTGTGTTACGCCTTGTGCACACTAGTGCGTGCTGTGTACGTCATGTGACACAGCCAACTGGGCTGGCCGTGCTGGACAAAATGGCGTAGCAGGGCGCATACACAACAATGGAGGACAGCCAGCCACACATGTAACGTTAGCTAGCTAGCTAACTAGCCAGCTAGTTATTGTTATATATATCAATCATACATGTGACACATTTTTGGTCAAAATTGTTGTTATAGGTAAAGTTAGCTAGCTAGCTATTATTTAATTACACGCCCATGTGCTAAAGCTACCAACTTATTATTCGAATAACCAACCGGTTATTCGACACACGGTAAAAAGACGCAAAAGTTGAAAAATCCCAATGCATTGCCGGATGGTGGCGGACATCAACAGAACGCAGAGGCAGTCGAATACATTACTGCATCATCCCATTGAAATGAATGACTCCCTCCGGAACGCATCGCACTAGTGTGCACAAGGCTTTACTCTCGGGATCATATTGTCAGGGTGTGAATGCTGGGGAGTTTTGTTTGTGTGGGTCTGATGTGTGTCTGTCTGTCTGTTTTCAGAGAGCCAGAGGGAATACCGCTTTGTCCAGGGGAAGGACTGGGACTTCAAGAAGTTCATGCACCGGGATTTCCTTTTAGACGAGGCCAACAGCCTGCTTCCTGACGACAAGCTTACCCTTTTCAGTGAGGTAGGCCCCGCACCCATGACAAATAGACCCCCCCCATCACTACTGTAATGTGTTCTGTGAGGTAGGCCCTGCTCTCATCACTACTGTAATGTGTTCTGTGAGGTAGGCCCTGCTCTCATCACTACTGTAATGTGTTCTGTGAGGTAGGCCCTGCTCTCATCACTACTGTAATGTGTTCTGTGAGGTAGGTTCCACCTCCATCACTACTGTAATGTGTTCTGTGAGGTAGGCCTCGCCCCCATCCCTCCTGTAATGTGTTCTGTGAGATGGGCCCCGCCCCCATCACGACTGTAATGTGTTCTGTGAGATAGGCCCTGCTGTCATCACTACTGTAATATGTTCTGTGAGATTGGTTCCACCCCCATCACTGCTGTATTGTGTTCTGTGACGTAGGCCCCACCCTCATCATAGCTGTAGTATGTTATGTGAGGTAGGCCCCACCCCCTTCACTACTGTACTGTGTTCTGTGAGGTAGGCCCTGCTCTCATCACTACTGTAATGTGTTCTGTGAGATTGATCCCACCCCCATCACTGCTGTAATTTGTTCTGAGAGGTAGGCCCGACCCTCATCATAGCTGTCATATGTTCTGTGAAGTAGGCCCCACCCTCATCATAGCTGTAGTATGTTGTGTGAGGTAGGGCCCACTCTCTTCACTACTGTAATGTGTTCTGTGAGATTGATCCCACCCCCATCACTGCTGCAATGTGTTCTGAGAGGTAGGCCCCACCGTCAGCATAGCTGTCATATGTTCTGTGAAGTAGGCCCCACCCTGATCATAGCTGTAGTATGTTCTGTGAGGTAGGCCCCACCCCTTCACTACTGTAATGTGTTCTGTGAAGTAGGCTCCACCCCCATCACGACTGTAATGTATTCTGTGAAGTAGGCTCCACCCCTTCAGTACTGTAATGTGTTCTGTGAGATAGGCCCTGCTGTCATCACTACTGTAATATGTTCTGTGAGATTGGTTCCACCCCCATCACTGCTGTATTGTGTTCTGTGATGTAGGCCCCACCCTCATCATTGCTGGAGTATGTTATGTGAGGTAGGCCCCACCCCCTTCACTACTGTACTGTGTTCTGTGAGGTAGGCCCTGCTCTCTTCACTACTGTAATGTGTTCTGTGAGATTGATCCCACCCCCATCACTGCTGTAATTTGTTCTGAGAGGTAGGCCCGACCCTCATCATAGCTGTCATATGTTCTGTGAAGTAGGCCCCACCCTCATCATAGCTGTAGTATGTTGTGTGAGGTAGGGCCCACTCTCTTCACTACTGTAATGTGTTCTGTGAGATTGATCCCACCCCCATCACTGCTGCAATGTGTTCTGAGAGGTAGGCCCCACCGTCAGCATAGCTGTCATATGTTCTGTGAAGTAGGCCCCACCCTGATCATAGCTGTAGTATGTTCTGTGAGGTAGGCTCCACCCCTTCACTACTGTAATGTGTTCTGTGAAGTAGGCTCCACCCCCATCAGTACTGTAATGTGTTCTGTGAAGTAGGCTCGACCCTCATCATAGCTGTCATATGTTCTGTGAAGTAGGCCCCACCCTCATCATAGCTGTAGTATGTTCTGTGAGGTAGGCCCTGCTCTCATCACTACTGTAATGTGTTCTGTGAGATTGATCCCACCCCCATCACTGCTGCAATGTGTTCTGAGAGGTAGGCCCCACCGTCATCATAGCTGTCATATGTTCTGTGAAGTAGGCCCCACCCTGATCATAGCTGTAGTATGTTCTGTGAGGTAGGCCCCACCCCCTTCACTACTGTAATGTGTTCTGTGAAGTAGGCTCCACCCCCATCACTACTGTAATGTGTTCTGTGAAGTAGGCTCGACCCTCATCATAGCTGTCATATGTTCTGTGAAGTAGGCCCCACCCTCATCATAGCTGTAGTATGTTCTGTGAGGTAGGCCCCACCCCCTTCACTACTGTAATGTGTTCTGTGAAGTAGGCTCCACCCCCATCACTACTGTAATGTGTTCTGTGAAGTAGGCTCCACCCCCATCACGACTGTAATGTGTTCTGTGAGTCAGATCCCCATCACCACTGAAAGGTTCCTTGTTGTGAGGTATTTATCAGACGCTCCTCCAAACAAAGTGACATTCTGTCAGTTTATACAGCGAGATATTTACTGAAGCAGTTCAGGCTAAGCACCTTGCTCAAGGGTACAACGGCAGCGCCTCGCCTGGGAATCGACCCCACGACCTCAGAGTTGCCGGTCTATCCGTCGTGCCTCACTCCCGCCTCGTGCTCGATGTACGTCCAGTCTAACTTTTCATCTGTAAATCCGCCGCCGATGCTGCAGAGGACCTGTCCTGAGTGCAGCCGAACTGGGTCACAGCCCAATGGCACAGGCGAGCTTCTCACTCAGCAGCCCTTTGGTGGAGGTTATGTTAATGTCCCGGCGTAATGCATGCATCATAAATGTTTAAAAAGACAGCGGCTGCTTAAAACAATCCTAATTAACCCTGGGGGGGTTTGTCTGGAGAGCCGTCTCAAGTTATCAGGGACGATGGGAAAATATTTGGAAGTCTGTTTAAAGTGCTTCCAAGTAGGCCTCGCTGGCAGCGGCGGACAGGGCCGGGCGGGGGAACGGGGCGGGCGGGGGTGCAGAGTGGGGCGGGAGGAGGGCAGCTGGTAGTTGGGGGGGTTGGGCGTGGCTGTGTTGCACAGGGCGGGGCCGGGTAGCATACCCGTGCAGAGATCTTCAGCCGAGCAGGGGTGAGCTGGGCTGGGCTGCTCACTGTCGGCGTTACTCTGCTGTCCTCCTGCACTTTTACTGTTCAGCGTTCTCGACTGTTCTCTCTTAAACTCATTAGCACAAGAATATACAATGCCTCCAATAGGAATATCTGATTGGATACCTCAGCCAGGGGTATGTGTCTGATTGGCTATAAACAGCCAAGAATGCATATCTGATTGGATGCTTTAATTTGGATGAAATATGTAGTTTTTTACTTCAAGCAGGAAATCTTATCCGATTGGCTACCTCAGGCAGAAATACATATCTGATTGGCTACCTCAGCCATCGTTACAAATATTATTGAATTTCTTCTCCACTGGCCCACAGTGCTGTATAAATCCCCCGAGCCTGGGGAAAGTTCTCGTCTGCGGTTTGACACCGAGCTGCGTTTTCCGTTTTGAAGCGGCCCTGGGGAATCCGCTCCGCGCCATGTAAGAAGCTCGAGAACACACTCCGCTCTGTCTGCGTCCAACCCCCCAGACACCCGCAGGTGTTTAACGAGGAGACTGCCCCCATTAAAGGAATGCACGCTGTCTCTTATCTCTGTGAGAGAAAGAGGGAGAGAGAAAGGGGGGAGGGGTGGGAAGGAGAGAAAGAGATGGATGGACGGAGAAAGACCGAAAGAAAGAGACGGATACACGGAGAGCCTAGTTTTCGTACTTATTGCGGACGGAGGCTCAGGCGGGCACGGAGTGGGTTTTGAAACGCTCTGCCCAGACTGCAGGGGTGTGTGGACGTCGAAATCGTTTCCCTCGCCCCCTCCCTCAGCTCCGTCCCCGTTATCGGTCCGGCAATGGCGCGAGTTGCCAAAGTGGCAAAATCCTGCTGCGCTTGCAGCGCTGCAATAAAGCTGCAGTGCGAAACGAAATGTCGAAGAAATAAAGGAGGATGCGATATTTATCATTTCTTTTAATGCCCTCTCTCCCCGGTTTTTCCCATTTCGCTGGCGCTGGCGCTCACCCCCTCCTGTTTCTCCCTATTTCTCTCATATCACTCCTCTGTTCTCCCCCTCCCTCCACTCCCCCTCTCCTCACTCCTCCCTCTCTATTTTGCCCAGTGGGGAAATGGTTCCTGTGGAATAAATTAGCTCTGCACATTCAGATTCTTTTTTTTTCTTTCTCAGTTTTCTTTTTTATAGTTTAGTCCCCCCCCCCCCCCCCCCATCCTCTTCTTTACACACTCCAGTCCTGACAGCACCCATCCTTTACCGTGCTTGGTGCCATATGCTGGAGTCTGTCAGGGGATCCCACGTACTGGCGCCCATTAGGGGACCCGCATTCTAGAGCCCATCAGGGGACCCACGTCCTGGAGCCCATCAGGGGGCCCGCGTCCTGGAGCCCATCAGGGGGCCCGCGTCCTGGAGCCCATCAGGGGCCCCGCGTCCTGGAGCCCATCAGGGGGCCCGCGTCCTGGAGCCCATCAGGGGCCCCGCGTCCTGGAGCCCATCAGGGGGCCCGCGTCCTGGAGCCCATCAGGGGACCCAGCCTGTTGCTGGCCTTTGGGGGGACCCGCTACGGATATTCTGTTTTTAAGCCTACTAGTCTGACTGGGTGAGGTGAGGGTCCAGGGACTGAGCGCTATGGGGGAACTGGGAATGTTACCGGGATTTTGTTGTGTCGAGTCCAGGAAGCAAGGTTTTACACTTCCGGTGAAAATTCTGCTGTCCGATATACGTGGACACTTACAGTCGCAATTAAACTGTCACCTTGGATAACTCCAGTTGTCTGGGAAGTAAGGTACACTGCATTAGATGTGAACGGAGTGCCGCTGGTGATCTCCGTGGCAGGACTGCCCATTCAGAATGGCCTGTGGGTCGCGTAAGGCACCCCGGGGGCCTGCTGCTCTCTGTGGGCGAGCGCCGTTTCATCATAAACCCTAAAAACCAGGAGGGACTTATCAACTTTGCCCTGCCCTTTCTTTCTCCCTGCTTCACAGTGTACAGACAATCTTCACAACTGAACGAAACGGGGGAAGATGATGCAAAAATGAATAATTCATCATTCAAAGGGATTTAACGCGAAGCGGAACTCGCGGTCGGAACACTCGCGACGAGCCTCTCTCCGAGCGAGGGTTTCCACAGGAAGCGAGATCGCAAACCTGCATTTCTGCAGTGGGGACTCATGGCCTCACAGAGAGGACACGCCCATGTTCCACTCGAATTAATTGAGAATTAATCAGCGCAGAAACTAATTACCACAAATTTGACACGCCATCACTGATTTTATGATAGCCTTTTTTTTACGGTAAGTCATAAATGACCCCCTGAATCTGTTCAGTACATCTTCACAGAGGAACTAAATTATTGCTATAAGCACATTCCCCATTAAAATAACACAGCTGTTGAGTTACTTGCTTACAAGTTATTGAACTTTGTATTGATGTGACGTGGAACGGCGTCTTCATTTCAGTTTTGCCCCTCTTTTTCCTCACGCTCCAACAACTCTTCAAAATCATATGGCATCGATGTTCTTGCGGTTCATCGCAGGTTTAGTACAGGTCCTGAAAGCTCATTTGTATTTGCATTTGCATTTGTTGCCCCTACACATTCCAGGAACTCTTAAAGGAAACCACCCTGCTGGTTTTCTTTTTAAGTACTTTTGTTACATTATATTCCACTTGTTTGTGGTTTATTTTTGGATGTGTACCGACTGGAAAGTCCACCATGTTTTTTCCGATGGCAAGCAACATTCTTTTTTCTAACTGCACGGATGCTTCACCGACTGACACATGAATTGAAACGCAACACCATCTATCCACGTCTCGGATGCATCATCTTCTGTCAGAACGGTTCTTTCAGGGCCCGAAAAAATGGAAATGCCACTCTTAGAATGTGAAGGGATTGAATAGCCCGTAATCAAAAGCGAAGAAAGCCGTTGCCCGTTTTTTTATTTTTGTTTGCCTTCCCGTGTTTGAAGGCGCGCTTGAATTGAGCCGTCTCTGGTACGGCGCGCATCTCTGGTTTTGACGTCCCGGTAATCTTAAAGTATAAGAGTGTACACAAACTCGCATGTATCTGCTTTGACCCGGCCTTGCGCAAACCAGCCCCGTTAAATTGAACCATTTCAACAAATTGGTGTTTGTTCTGCAGCATGGCTCTGAACGAAACGTCGCAGCGGACGTGCCGAGGTTACCGTTCTCCAGCTTTTGGCGGAGATCTTTCTGTTGCCTGCGGATTTCCAGACCGCCAGCCCCTCTCTGCTTCACCCCGCCCCGCTGAAGCCCGGTTACAGAGCTTCTAGTCCAGGCCCTGGGTCTTTCACGCCTGGACATTTGTAGTTTCGTTCTCAGCTCTCTGCTTGCTTGCTCCACTAAACCCTTTCAGGTAATGCGGGACGCGGTCGCTCGGCTCGTCTGCAGTCTTTCCAAGCGTGCTCATGTCGGACCCCTTTTCATCTCACTTCGCTTTTACAGCTCACATAAAGACCTTGGCTTATTAGACTACAGGGCAGTGAACGGAGTAGCTCCACCATACCTGCAGTTACCCCAGCCAGATTTCTCCACTCTGCAACCTCTGGATGACTGGGCCTCTCCTATCTTCAGTGTCACTTCTCCCAGTCATGGTTCCTGTCTATACTGCCCCCACACTGGTGGAATGATCTTCCCGAAGTGGTCAGGACAGCAGAAATCATTGGCCATCTTCCAACGCGGACTGAATCCCAGTGTCAGTGCCATGAACATTGCCGCATGTGCGATTGTGAATGAACCATTGTGTGTGATGGTGACCCCTTGGCCACATGTGTGGTTGTGAATGAGCCGTTGTGCGCGATGGTGACCACATGTGCGATTGTGAATGAACCGGTGTGTGTCATGGTGACCACATCGCCGCATGTGCGATTGTGAATGAACCGCTGTGTGTCATGGTGACCACATAGCTGCATGTGTGAATGTGGATGAACCGCTGTGTGTGATGGTGACCGCACGGCCGCATGTGCGATTGTGTGAATGTGAATGAACCGCTGTGTGTGATGGTGACCGCATGTGCGATTGGGTGAATGTGAATGAACCGATGTGTGTCATGGTGACCACATAGCTGCATGTGTGAATGTGGATGAACCGCTGTGTGTGATGGTGACCGCATGGCCGTATGTGCGATTGGGTGAATGTGAATGAACCGCTGGGTGTGATGGTGACCGCATGTGCGATTGAGTGAATGTGAATGAACCGCTGAGTGTGATGGTGACCGCATGGCCGCATGTGCGATTGGGGGAATGTGAATGAACCGCTGGGTGTGATGGTGACCGCATGTGCGATTGTGTGAATGTGAATGAACCGCTGAGTGTGATGGTGACCGCATGGCCGCATGTGCGATTGGGGGAATGTGAATGAACCGCTGGGTGTGCTGACTGAATAAAGCAGGAACAGATGGATGCCTAAGTGAATAATTCATATGGTTTCAGAGGATTAAATCCCCACTCCGTCCTGCCTGCTGAACTACAGTGACCAGCACCTCTGACACAGTGGTTTCACGAGTGGGACTGTGAATGTGGTGTTCGCCAGTGGTGACCATGTAGCTTAATATATGTGTGTGTGTGTGTGTGTGTGTGTGTGTGTGTGGGGGTTGGTTGTTTTATGGGTATCGGGGAAGTTGCGTCAGCAGGCAGAGTGGGACTATGTATCAGGGGCAGTCAAAAACGAAGATGTGGTTACTTCCACTTCTGCGCCCATTTTAATGAACAATTAATCAGCGCAGAAACAAATTAATGTGAATTGGACACGGCGTCTGTGAGGGACGGAGGTACTCGCGGGCGGGGATCATTTCATGAACCTCCTGCGTCTGTCGTCGTGTTGTTGAGCGTCACTCTGCGCCTCTGCGTTGCCCCGCCTGATCCCTGTGCCCTGCATCCGCGTGGCACCGCCGCAGACCGGCGCTAAATCTCGCCGCTTTCCCTCCCCACCACTTTTCCGCCAGCCTCATCTCTCTCTCTATTGCTCTCCTTCTTTCAGTAACCCCTTAACTTAATTTCTCCGTCGCTCCCTCCATCTCCCTCCCTACCTCCCCCTCGGGATTGGCGCAGCCAGCTGGTAATGAGCGGGTGATGAATCCCTGTCAGCGCGGGGAGATTGATGTGCGTCAGCACTGCCCCCGGCGTCGGCGCCGGGGAGTGCGCCCCCTGGCGGGTGATTAATTGAGGCGCTCCCCGGACAGACCGCGGCGCGCGCTTCCTGTCTGCCTCGTCCCGCCAGATTGCGTGTCCCACATATGCGCCTCGCTGGCTGTAGTTTTACCGTTTAGTGCGAGGCGAGGAGCTCAGCTTGTCGCTACTCTGTTCCACTTGTAATAGTTGGCTTGCAAAATGCGCTCGGCACTCTTGCGCGCTTCTGTCAATCTGAGACTGATGAGCCACCGAGACGCCCAGAAAACGGTGCGCACGGCGCAGGGACACCTCTCCGCCAAAAACGGGCTACTAAAAGGCGGAGGTGTGGGGGAGACAGACTGCGGAAAGAGGAGGTGTAGAGTGTGAGGGGAGAGGGGGCTGGAGTCTGCTTGAAAGGAGCCTGTAACAAATCCTCCAGCTAATGAGGGTCGCTATAGTAACAGTGTTGAACTGGGGCTGGATGGTATCTCAAGTAATGGTGTTGAAGTGGGACACTGTCGTAGATCACTTGGACTGGAGGGTAACTATAGTAACAGTGTTGAACTGGGGTACTATAGTACAGTTTTTGAGACTGCAAGGTTTTCATGAAGAAACTGGCTGTGTAGATTAGGGTGAAATGAGTGACTCAGACAGAAAGCTCTAGAAGGAATGGTGAATATATTGAGCCTATATTGAATATATCTGAAGCCTCTCATGGAGTCGTGTGGAGGACTAGTTAGAGGCGCCTTCTTTCTTAGTTGGAGAACTCATTAGAGGCTGCTTTCTCGTTAGTTGGAGCACTCGTTAGAGGCTGCTTCCTCGTTAGTTGGGGCACTCGTTAGAGGCTGCTTTCTCGTTAGTTGGGGCACTCGTTAGAGGCTGCTTTCTCCTGAGTTGGAGCACTCATTAGAGGCTGCTTTCTCGTTAGTTGGGGCACTCGTTAGAGGCTGCTTTCTCGTTAGTTGGGGCACTCGTTAGAGGCTGCTTTCTCCTTAGTTGGAACACTCGTTAGAGGCTGCTTTCTTTTTACACCCTCCCCAAACCGGACACGTGCGAGCGTCTGCGTCGGTCTGCGTCACGTCAAAATAATTAGCGCCTCTATTATAATCAATTGTGAAACCTACACTATCCATGTGCATCACGTCACGTTATGCTTCACCCTGCGTTGCTGCTCGCCCTATTTCTATTTGAGACGTGACGCTCTAGGCCTCTTTGTGCAAGACTGGAGAAAAAAGAGCTGCCCCCGATGTTAACGATTGTTTTTTTTGTATCCATTGCGCGATTACTGAACATGTCTTGTGTAGGTATACCATTTTTTTGACGCAACCCAGACAGATGTAGATGCTCGCTCGCATCTGGTTTGGGGAGGGTGTTAGTTGGAGCACTCGTTAGAGACTGCTTCCTCGTTAGTTAGAGTGCTCGTTAGAGACTGCTTCCTCGTTAGTTAGAGTACTCGTTAGAGGCAGTATCCTAGCTGCAGGACTCGTTAGTGGTGGTTTCCTCAATATCTGGCGGCAGCCACTTCACTTACCCAGCTCAACACACTCCTCACTCTGCACACAGCATTGTGCAATCAGCACCCGATTCACCCCACCTCCACCTTTCCTCCACACCTCTTCATATTCCAGCCGACCATTTTTGGCCAAGGTGTACGCTTGTTCCATGAGCACAGCTTTTTGCATTTTTTCGCTGGCAGTAAATTTCTTTAACAAATGAGCCAAATAAATGAGTTGTTTTTCACGCAAAATGAATGTGCTTTAATTAGGACACATGCTGTGTTTATGCAGACTTTTTATTTTATTTTTATTTATTTATTTTTGTTTTTGTTTTTTAGTACTCAAAATTACGTATCTTTGACCCATTTGCACACTGGCTCGGGTTTTCGTACCAAGTGTTAATGAGTCTGTTTAAAATTTCCATTTTAATTAAGTTTAAAAAAAAATAATAATAATGTATTCATTGATCAGAAGCCTTTGAAATACAGGGATATTAATGTTTGAGTGACTGAGCTTGAGTGACCCTGTCAATGAGCTCTCTTTAGGTCAGGCTGGTCAGACTTTCACATGGAATACTAAGAACAGGAAGTCTTTTTGGGTCAGAATGCACCATGTGTGGAATACAGTGTCAGGAATGCGGTGTGTGGGATAGAATGCCAGGAATGCAGCGTTTAGAAAGCAGTGTGACTAATACATATAAGGAATGTGGTGTGCAGAATGTGATGTGTGGAAGTGCTTTGAACACGGTGTGTGGAATTCTGTGTGTCCAATGCTGTGCCAAGGAATGAGGTGTGTGGAATGTAGCGTATTGAATGTGGTGCATAATATGTATGTGACTTGTGGAATGCATCGTTTAATATGTGGCTTGTGGAATGCGTTGTGTGTGGAATGCGGTGTGTAATATGTGGCTTGTGGAATGCGTTGTGTGTGGAATGCGGTGTTTAATATGTGGCTTGTGGAATGCGTTGTGTGTGGAATGCGTTGTTTTGAATGCAGTGTGTGGAATGCATTGTGTGTGGAATGCGGTGTGTAATATGTGACTTGTGGAATGCATTGTGTGTGGAATGCGGTGTGTAATATGTGACTTGTGGAATGCGGTGTGTAATATGTGGCTTGTGGAATGCAGTGTGTGGAATGCGGTGTGTAATATGTGGCTTGTGGAATGCATTGTGTGTGGAATGCGGTGTGTAATATGTGACTTGTGGAATGCGGTGTGTAATATGTGGCTTGTGGAATGCAGTGTGTGGAATGCATTGTGTGTGGAATGCGGTGTGTAATATGTGACTTGTGGAATGCGGTGTGTAATATGTGGCTTGTGGAATGCAGTGTGTGGAATGCGGTGTGTAATATGTGGCTTGTGGAATGCAGTGTGTGGAATGCATTGTGTGTGGAATGCGGTGTGTAATATGTGGCTTGTGGAATGCAGTGTGTAATATGTGACTTGTGGAATGCGGTGTGTAATATGTGGCTTGTGGAATGCAGTGTGTGGAATGCGGTGTGACAGCCATCATGTTTTCCATTACCCAGGGTTACCTGCTTGAGTGGTCTCAGTGCTCAGCTGAGCCATTGAGAGAGTTAACACAGGAACCAAGCAACCCATATGTCTGTCTGCTTTATTACTCCCTTGTGATTGAAACGCTGGAGCCAAAATGTCGGCCTACTTCCCTCTTTCTTCTGTTATTGCCTGCTTACAATGGCTCCTTCAGTATCCCCAGCCGTGTTCACAAGCTAGAGACAGACCTATCTGTTCCTCTGTCTGCTGTGGGGACCCCATTGACCCCTGCTGGCAGATCTCCCAAACACTGACCTGGGATCAGTTCTCCTGACAACGATAGCCACCCCAGCCATTTCTCAGGCGAGGTGTAAACTGGTCCGGAGTCGGTGCTTCGGAAGGGCCATCAATCAGCTCCTCATTCTGTATTCTGACAGCTCTGGCAGCAGCAGGTAAGCAGCTGGTGTGCACGCAGCAGAAAATGAAGTCAATTACGTGCGCGCATAAACCCACTGCGGCAAGCTGCCCGTTCCATGTGCGCAGCCAACCGCCCGCCCCGGGACTGCGTCTGCGCGGCAAACCACCCGCCCCGACGCCGCGCCCGTCCGACTGACCGCCCGCCCCGACGCCGCGTCTCCGTCTGTATGCGCTGTCTCCTCCTACGGGGGAGGCGTCCGCCTCCCTTCCGCGGCTCGGGGGCTCCCCAGACGTCACTGGCGATGAAGGAGCCATCTCTCCGGGGCCCCCGAAGGAAGGAAGACTCGTCTCTCTCTTTCTCTCTCTTCTCCGTCTCGCCGTCAGATGACGGCAGAAGAGGGTCGTGGGAATTCTTCTCTCCGCCGTTCCCCCAGGAGGAGAAGCTGCTCTAAAAGGCTCGGAGCGCACTCCCTTTCTTCCGTGCCTTTGTCACATGATCAAGGGCTTCTTCGCAGGAGACGCTACTGAAGAACGCTGCGTCACGACTGGGAATTGGGTTTTTCCACAGTTAACGTGCGGAGGAGCCGGGATTAGGCGCGTTTCCGTTCTCCGGTTAACGCCTACCCGGGCTTCGCTCCATCGAGGACGATTGTGGGAAAGCTGAAGTGTCTGGTTAGTTTTGGTCCCCGTGCAGGGGTGCGCAAGATTACATTGTGATTCCGGGGCTGGGGACTGCTGGAGGGGCGGATCGATTAATTGATAGGTTGATTCGATTGGTCGGTTGCTTGATTTATTGTCTGTCTTGTCTGTGTTGCATGTGAGTGTGGTGCAGGACTCTGTGAATATTTCGGGTCAGAACTCTATGAACATGGTGAAGGCTCCCGACTGCCAGCTCGCGGACGAGTTGGGAGGATTGTGGGATAACTCGCAGTTCATGGACTGCTCGCTCTGCGTGGCGGGGCAGGAGTTCATGGCGCACAAGGCCATCCTGGCAGGTAGAGTCCGACCATGAGTACCCCAATATCCCACTCACTGTACCACAATATCACTCACCGTTCCCTAATATCACAATGACTGTAACCCAATATCATACCCGCTGTACCCCAATATCACAGTCACTGTATCCCACAATCACTTACTGTACTCATCTATCACCTAATGTACCCCAATATCATACTCACTGTACCCCAATATTACACACAGTTTACCCCACTGTCACACATACTGTACCTCGCTATCACTCAATGTGCCCTAATATCACACATTTACTCTGATATCACACTGTATCCCACAATCCCACACCCTGGGCCCTAATATCACTGGGCCCTGTGGAACTCCCTGTACCCCAAAATCACACATTATGTTATCCTCTACCATACGCTGTACCCTAGGACCTTTCAGATTGGTGTCCCACTACCGCACACCTTACTCCAATATCACCCACTGTACCCCAACATCTCACGTAGTATACCCCACTACCCCACTGTATCTCATTGCACACCAATATTCCTCACACTGTACCCCAATATCACTTCGGCTTTGTTCCACTATGACGCACTGTACCCCGCTACCATGCACTATACCCCAATACCACTCGCACTGTACCCAAGTGTTACACTGTAGCCCATTATTACACTATCACACACTCGCTGTACTCCACTGTCGCATGCTAAGACAATACACCGTATTCACAGACGAACCATGGGATCCCGATGCAAACCGGCGACCGCTATTTTAATCTTAATTAGTCTAATCTCCGCTGTCTGCTCCTCTAACAATGGACAGACGGACTTGAATCTGTTGACAAAGCGCGGCCGAGCCCGCCGTCCCTGACCCCGACGTGCTTGACAGACTCTTTTTTTTTTGTGCATTTTAAAGCAGGTAATATTTCCACCGGAGAATCAGACGGCTGTTTAATTACCGAGTCGGCCATGAGAGGCGGGGATAGCAGTCTGAGTGCGGCTCCTAATTGCCCGTCGCCGCAAGGCTGTCTGCGCTCCGCGCGCCACCCCGCTTCACCCGCCGCCGGTTCTGGGTCGCTCGCCGGCTTTTTTCATCTTGCCCGTTTTAACGGACAGATTTCTCATCAATTAGAGGACGAATGGTAACGAATGTATGCGGGGGACGAAGACGAGCGCGAGAAGAACCGCCGCGAGAAGTTATTTATGATCGGAAAATCGGAAAGTTCCTCCTGAATGCAAATTGTGCCTCTGCGGTAATGTCGGCGTACGGATTTGAGGTTTTCCCTCGCCGCTGTTGCCTTTGGCTTGCTCTTGTTGTGGGTTTAGGCCAGGGGGTTTTCTGTGAAGCGTATTGTGACAGGTGTTTGTTAAACGCGCTATATCAATAGATTTTGATTTTGATTCGATTGAGTCGAGCAGAGAAGGACCGTCCTTCTGCTGAGGTGGGATTCTGTGCGCCAACGCACGTGCGCTGCATGACGGACATCACGGTATTACCTCCTGGTGTGCGAGTGAATGTCTTGGCATGCAGTGTATATGAGCTTCTGTCAGTAGATCAGTGTATGTTCACGTTTTTTGATGGGTCATTTTAAGCTCTGCGCAAAAATTTTGGCATTCAATAGACCCGGCCTGTTTTTCCGTTAGTCAAAGCCTCGGTACGATTGTGAATTGTGGGCGCATTGTGCTCGTCAGCCTGCAGCTCGCTCCCCGGTGTTCAGCGCCATGTTTGAGCACGAGATGGAGGAGAGCAAAAAGCTGAGCGATGGATCGTCCCTGCCTGTCATACGCCGGCTCGGAACGACGGCTTTCCCCCTCGTCTGCCGCGCCGCTGTTAGCCTTAGCCGCTTTTATTTTATTAAAGTTTTTATAAAGGATCTCATCGCAGGTAAGAGCGGTTAGTCGCTGCTATGGAAAGGGGAAAGCGAGGCGTCTCTTTGTGAGGTAACCCACCCCGTTTTTTTGGGGGGGTTTTTGCCGTTCAGTTCCCCTCTGTGCTTCCCCCGAATCCATCGCGCGTTCTTAAAATGGCCCCCGAGAACGCCGATAAGGCTGCAAATCTCCGCGCCTCATTGACTGCACCCGCGGGAGCGATACATCCCTCTTCTCTCCCCCTCCGCCTCCGTTCCAGCACTGTTTTTAGGGCTACTCTCAAAGGCACCATTTAGGCTATATTTAGGCATTTAGATGGAGAATCGCAATAAAGGGATTCCTGTTCGGTCTGTCTATATAACGCTCCTTGTAAGGCAGGCTATTGCATTGACCCATGCTCCAGGCTATGCTGAGGAGAGGAACTCTTTACCGTTCCCACTGGGAAAATCTTGGCTGCATTACCGCACGGAATGTAGCAGAAATGCGAACGCAGACCACAATAGCATTAACGGTACGAAACGGTCGAATGCATGCTTTTCTGTGTGCTGGTCGACCAGCCCAACGACGACGAAGTGTTTCAGGTAGAAAATGCTGCGCGTTTCTCTTCTGTGCGGTACTCCGGGTGCGGTCAAAAGAATGAACGTAATATACAATTAAAATGTACAGGTGTGTAAACGGGGGAGAGAGCATCAATGCTTAATGCCCAACTCTCCCGTGAATGAGAACACGGCACACTCGCACTGTGCACGCACTGTATACGCACCGCACGTGCACTACACGCTGTTCACACGCTTCGCGCCGTAGCTCTGCCCTCAGGGCCAGGGGTTTACATCTCTGGAGTACCAGTGGACCTTCTAAGTCCTTGATAATACTGTACTTTCATTCTGAAAAGTGAATGCCCCACTCGCCGTGGCAGGTTTCTCTGAACTGAAAGGGTTGCACTATTTATTTTGTTCCCCGTGAAAATGTGTTATGCCACATATAAACACAGTCTCTTGATAAACAGTCTCCAGAAAAACAGTCTCTAGATATATACAGTCTGCATATAAACACAGTTTCCAGATAAACACAGTCTCCAGATAAACACAGTCTGCATATAAATACAGTCTCCATATAAACACAGTCTCCAGATATATACAGTCTGCATATAAACACAGTCTCCAGATATATACAGTCTGCATATATACAGTCTCCAGATAAACCCAGTCTGCATATAAACACAGTCTCCAGATATATACAGTCTGCATATAAACACAGTCTCCAGATATATACAGTCTGCATATAAACACAGTCTCCAGATATATACAGTCTGCATATAAACACAGTCTCCAGATATATACAGTCTGCATATATACAGTCTCCAGATAAACCCAGTCTGCATATAAACACAGTCTCCAGATAAACACAGTACGCATATAAACACAGTCTCCAGATATATGCAGTCTGCATATAAACAGTCTCCATCTAAACACAGTCTGTATATAAACACAGTCTGCATATAAACACAGTCTCCAGTAGACAGTCTAGTGATAAACAGTCTCCTGATAAACCCAGTCTCCAGATATATACAGTGTCTGGATAAACAGTCCCAACATAAATAATATAAATGCGGTCTCCACATAAACGCAGTCTCCTGATAAACACAGTCTCCTGATAAACGCAGTCTCTTGATAAACGCAGTCTCCTGATAAACGCAGTCTCCTGATAAACGCAGTCTCTTGATAAATGCAGTCTTATGATAAACGCAGTCTCCTGATAAACAGTCTCCAGATAAACGCAGTCTCCTGATAGACAGTCTAGTGATAAACAGTCTCCTGATAAACAGTCTAGTGATAAACGCAGTCTAGTGATAAACACAGACTCCTGATAAACAATCTCCTGATAAAAGCAGTCTCCTGATAAACGCAGTCTCCTGATAAACGCAGTCTCCTGATAAATGCAGTCTCCTGATAAACAGTCTAGTGATAAACGCAGTCTAGTGATAAACGCAGACTCCTGATAAACAGTCTCCTGATAAAAGCAGTCTCCTGATAAACGCAGTCTCCTGATAAACAGTCTAGTGATAAACGCAGTCTAGTGATAAACGCAGTCTCCTGATAAACACAGACTCCTGATAAACGCAGTCTCCTGATAAACACAGACTCCTGATAAACAGTCTCCTGGTAAACCCAGTCTCCTGATAAACCCAGTCTCCTGATAAACGCAGTCTCCTGATAAACGCAGTCTAGGAATAAACGCAGTCTCCTGATAATCTGTGTGTGTGGTAAAACAGGCCCTGGGTGAAAGGCCCAATGGGGAGGGTGTCCTCACCAGAGCGCTTACCCTTTGTTACATCAGCAGCCCCAGCGCCACTCTGCAGATCCACAGCAACGTGCTTTTTCCTGAGGGGAAAACGACAGCGGCACAAGGTCTGTGCTCAAACGCTCGTCCACACCCGTGACTCACGTTTTGTTTGTTGCAGGGAGCCCGGGGAGCATGTCATTTCTTTACTTACACATGAAGTTTGCACTCTCCAGGTCCGAGGTGCAAACTGCCGTGCAAAGGAGCGATAGTGCTCTTACACCAGCCATGCCCACTTCATGTCTTCATGGAGAACATATTGGGTAATAGGTTAAAGAAATAAGCAGTGGTGTGTGTGAGCGTGCGTATGTGTGTGTGTTGAGCAGTGTTGGGTAATGTGGTGGGTCTGGAGGCCAGCTTGAAGAGGAACCCATCTGCAGGGACGGCGTGTGAACCTGTCCCTGAGCTGATTTGGGACTCCTTGAGCGCGGCGCTTACTCCAGTGACTCATCTACGTCGTCCTTCTCTGTTATCCGCAAGTTTTCACCCCCTGCACCGTCTGCTTCAGCTTGAGTGACGCAGGGAGTTAAACACTTCTCTGTGAATTCACAGGGTGTGAAAGGCAGGTTGGACGTGCAATTCTTTCCAACCTTTATGATTGTTGACACTTTTCTTTCCCCCCATCACCGACGTCTGTGGCGAAGTACAAGGCTTAAAGTCACAGAAATGGGAAAAAATGTTGCCTCCTCCAATATCCTATCTCTGGGTTTGGACATAAGGGGGGGGGTTAAAAAACGGCCATACCTCCTGAATGTGGCAGTTAAGAACTGTCTCGTTTTCCCATTTGGAAATATTTGGCACAAAGTTGTTCGAAACTCTTGTGTGTGTATTGAAAGTGACAGAGAGGCTCGTGCTGTAAATCTGGATGAAAACCTCGCGTCTCCACAGAGGTCTCCCCAGAAACGAATCGGACCAGAAGCTAAATTCTCCGTTCCGATGAGGGTCAGATTGTACGGCGCAGCCGGTGCCGAGGTAATTTAGCCGCTCCGTCTCCCTGAAATGGATGCTCGTGACACTTAGATAGGAAATTACGCCGTGCGCGGGGAGGGAAATACATTTTAATCGCTGTTTAAGCGGTCATTTTCATCAGGGGGAGAAGGATCCATCTCCATATTTACACAGAGGAAACGGATAAATAGGTTACACCTCTTTCGCGGAAGTCTATAAAGACGAATGGGGTTGTAAAGAAGGGAAGCGCATCTTAATAAAGAAGCAATTTGTCTGCTTGGCTAGAGCCTCTCTCGTGACGGCAAAATGCTGGGTTAATGGCGTGTGCTCCTTTAAACGGGGGGTAGAAAGTTTTATACTTCCTACTTTTCTTTGCCAAGTAACATCAAAGCGAACACCGGAATAATGCGCGAACGCTTTCAAAATGTTCGTTTGCCACGGCTGACCCTGTTAAAATGCATTGAGCCGTTGCGGCCGCGATAAAAGAAAGGTATAATTGGTTTGCCGCCTTGTTCTGCCTCTCGGAGTGAAGAAAGGTTTGGGGATTGCGTAGCCGCGCGCGCGTGAGCGATAAAGAGTGCGCTCATGACTGCAGGCGCCGCGCGGTGGAAATTACTTCGCGGGTTTCATTGCGGGAAATCTCTCAAAACCAATTTAGTTTAACTTTGTGAGGTGTCCAGCTTTTTCAGGGTTGTTTTTGTAGGGATTTGACACTTAACAAACGTGCGCTTTCATTGTCGGCGCTGTCTAGTTAGCCAAAGTAATCTCAAGGCCGCTGCCTGAATGTGGCTGTTGGCTGTTTTGGAGACGCAGAAATGTCTCTCGCTTTCTATTCAAAGTGGGTGGTGGAAGATCAAAGGGGGAATATCCTAAGATAAACTCCAGGTATTAGTGGTCTATATGCCTATGGGGAATAGACATTCTCTGCAGTTTACAGACCCCAATCAACCTGCGGGCTTAGCTTCAAGGGTAAAGAGTTTATTTTTGGGTGGCGCTTTCTTGTTTTTTTAAATACACTTTTATTATAGCACTTTACTTTGCATTACATGTTAAGTATTTTCAATTTTTACAATATTCTTCATGTTACAATGATTTTTTCCCAGTCTGAATGCAGCAGGGATACGTAGTGGTGAGGGTAGAACTAGGTTTTACAAGTATGTTTTAAACGTTCAAATTGCTAGAAAGAAAGAAGTGGTTCGCACAACAGTGCGTCTGTCTGTGAGGGCTGGTCGCGAGACGGAGGAGGCCCCGTCCTGCTCCTCCAGCAGGAGTGAGCCCAGGGTGACCTCCTCCTTCCTGCCCTCCTCTCTCCATCTGTGCAGAACCGTGTAGAGATCAACGACGTGGAGCCTGATGTCTTCAAAGAGATGATGTGCTTCATCTACACGGGCAAGGCGCCAAACCTGGACAAGATGGCCGACGATCTGCTGGCAGCTGCAGACAAGGTAAGGACACACAGACACCCACACGCTCTGCTCACTGATGTGTGTGCGTATGTATGCTTTGCAAAGTCATGCGAGTGAGCGCGTGCGCAGTCTCGGTCCCAACACAATTAAAATTTCTGACAAAAAAAGTGGCCTTTCCTAAAATGTACAGCCGTGCATGTCAAGGTGCCAGACCTCCCTGTAAATGTAGACTATATACTGCAGTGAACAGTATGATAAGTGGTGGCAGCAGCACTGTTGTTCTCTTCCCTAACGCCGCTGCTGTCGTCCTGCTGTTGTCCTCTGGTCTACTGCATGCCTCTTCGGGCCGCTGTTTTCACTGCTCAAGGACTTCCGTCCTTTGTGCCTTCCGCGGCCTTTTGTGCGGAGGACCCTGGGCCGAGCGCCTTCGCCACTTCCCCCCCTCCAGGCCTCATGCTCTCCTCTTTTCTCCTCCCACCCTCCTGCCCTCGCCCCCGTTTATTAACAGCGACGCGGGAGGCTAATTACGGGGGGGGGCAAGGTCGAGAGGCGCTCAGCGACACGGGGTCACCTCTCGCGGCACGGCCGCTCCTCGGCGGACGCCGTCGCGCTTCTCCGTCTCTCCGTCTCTCCCGGTCCACGGCAAGAGAGCGGGTTTAAAAGCACCACTCTTCTAACGCTTTTCTCTCTTCCTCCGTTTCTCCACCCCAACCTTCCTTTCTTACCTCATTCTCTCTTTCTCCTCCTGCTGTTCTGTATTCTCCCCTACCTCTCGTCCACAAACGCACCCACCCCCTCTTCCCCTTCTCCATCCTTCCCTCAGCTTTTCCCCCATCTTCTCCTCTCCCCTCTCTCTTTCCTGCTGCTCTGTCTCCTCCTTTTCTTTTATCTGTTCCTATTCTCTCTCCTGCTACTCCTCTCTCCCCTCTCTCCTCTGCCCCTCCTTATTCTCTCTCTCTCCCTCCCTCTCTCCCTCTTTCTCAGTACGCTCTGGAGAGATTGAGGGTGATGTGCGAGGACGCCCTGTGCACTAGCCTGTCGTTAGAGAACGCGGCCGAGATCCTCATCCTGGCCGACCAGCTTAAAACGCAGGCCGTCGACTTCATCAACGAGTGAGTGACAGCCGCCCGGCCCCGCCGAAGCTCCTCCCACCGCAGCGCCCACACGCCCCGTATCATCATCTCCCGCCCCCCTCCCGTCCATCGACAAGTAAACCTCAGATTAGAAGGGAGGCGTAGTCCACCATCGTTACGGTCCAGGCGCCGTCATAAACGACGCAAAGCGTCGCCGCCGATTAAAGCCGGCTGTTAGAACGCGGTCTTAAATAAACTAACTCCAGATGGTTTTCGAACACGGCGCAGTCAGGCGATATCCCGAACCGTATAAAATGTTCTTCCCTGGACAGTGTTGAAAAATGCGCGCGGCGAAACGGCGCTGCTTAAATCAGCTGCATAACCACCTGGCCTCGTCGTCCTCGCGGCCGGGCGTGGAGGAGGCGGTGAAAAAAGGAACCTGCGGGAGACGGCGGCGAAATGGAGAGGAGACGGGTTCGGGAAAGGAGGCGCGGCGTGCGGGGACCCCCCCCTCCCAGCAGTGCTAATGCGCAACTTCGTTTCAAACTACTCGCGTTTGGGAAACGCCGGCGCTTACTGTGAAGCGGACAGAACAAACCGCTCGTGTCAGCAAGGTGCCTCTCCCTCTCTCCCTCTGTCTTTCTCTCCCTCTCTCAATCTCTCCTACAATTCCCTTGCTCATTGGGTGATTAGAGCCCCGGTGGTTTTTAAAGCGTTTTGTAATGCAGATTCCCTGTTGTAAAGCTCATCATTAATTGTGGCCGTGGTGTTATGACAGTTTAATTTGCTCCACTCCGGCTGCTTTGGGAGAATTGGCCCCCGGGGACCGCCAGCAGCGGTGCTTCATCAGCCTCCTTTAGAAAAGGAGAGGGGGGGAAAAATCAATAAGGAAAAAGCGGTGTGGAAAACAAAGTGTGTGCTTTAACCCGTGCGATGACCCCCCTCCCCCCACACACACACACGCACAGGCCTGGACGGAGCCCGTGCCTGGAGGCGGATTAATTGGCAGGAAGTGGGCGTGGCTTGTTGGGTGTAAGCGGGCCGGGGGTTTGCTCCGTGGCAACGCTGATGAGCCCCACAGGTCTGGCTGCAGGCTTCGGCTTTTAGCTCTTAGCAGCAGATTTGCGGCTTCACAGCAGGACACCCGGAGCAATGTGAAAATCTGAGAGAGTTTGAAGCAACAGCAGGAGAGCCAGAGGGGGAACGCGGACACACACAGACGCGCACACACACACACACACACACACACACATGCACACACGCGCACAGACACGCACACGCGCACACACAGACGCGCACACACCGATGCGCACACACTCACGCACACTCACACGCGCACACACAGACGCGCACACGTACACACACACACAGACACACACACGCACAGACGCGCACACGCACACTCACACAGACGCAAACACACAGACGCAAACACACAGACACATGCACAGACACACACACACAGACACGCACCAATATACACAGACATGCACATGTACGTATTCCCATGCACGCCCACACACGCACACACGAATACGCACACACAGGCGCATACATATGCGCACACACACGCATACATATGCGCACACACACACAACACAGGCGCATACATACGCGCACACACACACACACGCATACATACGCGCGCACACACACACACACAACACACACAGCACACACGCACACACACACACACACACACAACACATGCACACAACACACACACACACACACACACACACACATACACACATTATTATTACATTATTTGCATTTAGCAGACCTCTTATTATAGTACGAATTACACAGCATTTCGCATTTATACATAGTATCCATTAATACACATATACACTCACCCGCACATACGCACACACAGGCGCATACATATGCGCACACACACACAGGCGCATACATACGCGCGCACACACACACACACAGGCGCACACATACGCGCGCACACATACGCACACACACACAGGCGCATACATACGCACACACACACACAGGAGAATACATACGCACACATTCACACACACAGGCGCATACATACACACACACACAGGCGCATACATACGCGCGCACACACACACACACACACAGGCACATACATACACACACAAACGCATACATACACACACACACACACACAGGCGCATACATACGCGCACACACACACTGGAGCACAC
This sequence comes from Ilyophis sp. 1 JC-2022, assembly GCA_022702515.1. Taxonomy (NCBI): domain Eukaryota; kingdom Metazoa; phylum Chordata; class Actinopteri; order Anguilliformes; family Synaphobranchidae; genus Ilyophis; species Ilyophis sp. 1 JC-2022. The sequence continues at coordinate 81,899,192 of CM040394.1, forward strand.
ACGGGACCATACACGCGTGCGCGCTCACACACAGGCACTCTTGGGGCGCGAGCGTTTGGGCGGGGTTCTGTTTTCCCATCTGGGACGGCGCCGTGCAGCTTGGGAGGAGAGCTGAGCCGCAGCGTTCTTTTGGGTCTGATTCATCTCTACTGTTGACCTGAAAAAAGTGAAAAAGTGCTCAGAATAGTGGTCTCTTGAGAAAGCTTAGGCAAAACGCCAGGAAATATAATTAAGAAAAGATATTAAACGCATTTAAAACCCGTTTCTGCATGAGGCAGTCGGCAAGTTGTGAAGAAACGGAGCTGTTGTAAAATAACGATTTCTCAGAAATAGATCCTCGATTCGGAGAACGGGATTAAACGGGAGGCTTTAAATGTCATATTTCCCCTCTCTCTCACTTCCTTTGACACGCTCCGATTGCTCTCTCTCACCTGGTGTGACCACGCCCCGAGGAGTAATTACGATAAGGGTCGCCATTCTTTCTAAGGCACGTGACCCACAGGGATTTAATCTCGCATTACAATCGATATCCTTGTGGGTTTGCCATAGGCACTGGATTAGCACACTCACCTGGCTAATTAGCGGTTAATTGTGACCCTCATAAAAGCCATTCATTTTCCTAGCACGCGGAGAGAAAGGAATCACGGACGGAGCGTCAAACAAAGTAGTCAAGGGACTGTACCGCTATCCGCCTGGTAAACCCAACACAGACGGACTCGATATGTTCAGTTTGCAGTCTATCCACAAAGGCACACAAAAAACGACAATAGATCACGTTGCACGGAGAGAGGAAGAGAAAGAACTTTGAGCGGCGGGTAGATGTAATCCAATTCAATTTCATTTTATTTGTGTAGCGCTTTTTACAGAGATACTGTCACAAAGACGCTTTGCAGAGAAAACAGAAAGGAAGATTGGGGGAAAACCAGGCCTGAATCCCAGAAGAACAAGCAAGCGACGTAAAAAAAAAAAACTCCCCTGCGGGAGGAAAAACACTCGAATGGTGGCGAGAAAAATCTCCCCAATTGGCAAGAAATCTCTGGAGGAAACTCGGCTACAGAAGGGGGGAGCCCATCCTCCGCTGGCCGGCCCGGTGGCACAGTAGCATAAATGTAATGAGGGATGCATCAGAGCAAATAATCAAGCGGGTTACAGTGTGAGGTATTAAACTAACTGGTGAAATAAGACAGTCCAAGCGAAGAAGTGCATTGTAACATACAGTTCAGAGCGGTGGGTTAATGCACCGTCATGGTCATCTACGATTTGACTGATGCATTTTTGAGTGCAAACATTCCAGTGGGAAAACAATTAAAAGCCCCATATTATGTGCATTTCTCATAAGCGTGTAATCAATGAGCGGGGCAATCCCCTCTGCAGAACAGCCTAGGCTGGAGTACGTGCCGCAGGCTGCAGTCAGCGGCGGCAGAGTGGTGCAGTGAGTAGCACTGTCGCCTCGCGGCAAGAGGGTGCCGAGTTTGAATCTCGTCTGTGGGGAGTTTTCATGTTCTCCCCGTGTCCACGTGCGTTTTCTCCGGGTACTCCGGTTTCCTCCCACAGTCCAAAGACGTGCCGGTTAGATTAATTGGAGAGTCTAAATTGTTCTTGGGGTGTGAATGTGTGATTCAGTGTACCCTGCGATGGATTTGTGACCTGTTCCGGGGTGTGTTCGTGCCCTTCGGCCCAATGTCCGTTGGGATAGGCTCCGCCCCAGTCGTGACCCTGACCAGGAGTAAGCGGTTTAGAAAATGGATGGTCAAGTCAGCTGACCGCATGGCCGTGGTCACAGATGAGTGAGCGGACGGCACAGACAATTGTGTTTTGCCAGGAAGGTCGACTACATCTGAAAGCTGTCTTTGCTGACATGGTGCACCCTTGCTGTTGGAAATTACTGTTCAGTTTCAGACGGCATCGATAAAAGCCCGTCGGAATTTGAGGCGGATTTCGACAACGTAACCGCATTTGTGCTGCATGTTTACGTGTAAAGTTACATGTAGAAAGCATACCGGGGAACCTCCAGAGGATCGATGCCGAACGCAGTCCGTTTATCCTGCAGTGCCACTGCCCCAGTGGTGTTTGGCCAAGTAGTTTCGCCAAAACGGACAAACTCGTGGGAGTTGTTAAAAAGGTTTTTAAGCGTTGGCCAAGCAGAAACTTGTGCTGCACGGCCCTCCTATGGAAAGCAAGGTTCAGACCCGCCAATAAAACTCCCACCTGAGCCATGCTAAACGAGATGCGGGAGCTGCTATGCTGATGCGTCGTGCCATTCATAGCAATCTTACCGAATATTGCTGCGGTGACAGTTCAGGGAGTTGTTTTGTAACGAGTGTTTAGCTGCATTCATTCATTCATTCGTTCGTTCATTCATTCGGTACACGGCAGTAGCCTCGTTGAAATGATCCGCTGGTCGAGTAGAGAAATCTGAATACACGATACGCGCTAGAATATTGAACAATTAAGAACTGGATGCCAAACACCGGCTCAGCAGACGCACAGCACAGTCAAGCCAATGAACGGGCGATTCGTCTAAACGTTCAGAGCAGTTGGCGAGAAACTGACGACATTCGAACCCCGATGCACTCCAAAGAAACCAGGTTTCTTTCAAGCAGCAATGCACATTTCTTGACGCTATTAGGGTCATTTTGTATTTAACCTTTTATTTTTGTACCTGAAGCAAGCCTCCACACTCGCCAAAACTCCCTCCCTGGACGTGATTTCAGGATTTCTTCCGAACTGGTGAATTTGCAAATCATTTGCATGAGGAAACGGTGATTCGGGTGAGAAAGTCCTATTGTGTGGAAAGCAAAGTGATACTTGTCTGCGCCGCCCAACTCCATTGATGCAGAAAGAATCGTCTCTTCACGTGGACAAGTTTAAACCAAGCTTCATCAAGCCATGATGCCGTTAAAAAAATGTAATGTGATTAAATTCAATGACAAAGTGTAAACTTTCCATTTCCCTTTCATTTCACTTTCTTTGTTTTCATCTATTTTGTGTTTTTTTTTTTTTTTTTTTAATTCGCCTAGACCTCCAGCTAACCATTTCATTATTATTAATAGCCTTCTTTGTATATATTTGTATGTACAGTCAAGCCGGAAAGTCTGCCCACCCCTTTCACCTTCTCCACATTTTATTACATTACAGACTTATTCTACAATAGATTGAGTACATTTTTTGTCTCAAAATTCTACACAAAATAGCCCATAATGACAAAGTGAAAACATGTATTTAGAGATTTTTGCAAATGTATTAAAAATCGAAAACTGAAATCTCTCATTTACATAAGTATTCATACCCTTTGCTTTAACATATTTTTAAAGTATCATATTTAATATTTGGTCTCATATCCTTTGCATGCTGTTACTTCCTGAAGTCTGTGACCCATCAACATCAAAAGACTCGATATCTTATTTTCAGGTACTGTTACAAGGGATACTATAACCTCTCTGCATTTGAACTGATCTCTATGAGAATTGGGGGGTGAGACTAGATTCAGCTGTAAATTACAAAAAATTAACTCAATCTATTGTAGAATATGTCTGTAATGTAATAAAACGTGGAGAAGGTGAAAGGGGTGTTCAGACTTTCCGGCTTGACTGTATATTTGTATGTATTTTTTTGCAGCTGACATAACTGCACTTATGTGTGTAGGCCACTTCTCACAGATAAACAAAATAAATAAAAATAAAAAATGTAGCACAACACGATAAAAATATGCTTCTGCCACACCTCTGGTGAATAACAATACAGAATGCAGCACTTCACAGTATGGAAATACCGCTGTCGTTCATTGTTAAGTGGCAAAGTGACTTATCAACATGGTTGACTGGGAGGTGTAATGTTATTTTGTCCTAACACCTCCAATCAGAGAAGCCTCTACTGTCCTTATGCAGAGGCATGACTGAAATACAGATGAAAAAACATCTTTGGAAAAATGGCGACCTAAGTTATTATCAATATTTCCTGTCCGTGGGGTCCAATTCCCCCCTGCTGCTCCACACCGTAACGCGGTACAGGGTCGGCGTGAGCAGACCCTCTCGAGTGTAGAGTACGACCTTTCGCGGAGGCGTCTGCTGGTCCCGTACATCTCCCGCGACCTTTGAGAGGAGATTGCGGTATCGGTCATCAGACCGATGTTGCTGTCTCTGCTGCAGCTTAGCTCCGTTTGGTCGGTGGGCGGGGCCAGCATTGCTCGAGTCACATTGCTCCCCGTTCGTACTTTTTACCTCAGAGACGACACGGCTGAAGTGAACGCGGAATGCGCCCTCGACCCCTCGGTGTTCCAACCGCACGCCTTCCCACAGTACCTGTGGGTCCGTCGGCCACTGTCCGTCGCGGTGTAATGAAACGGGATTCGAGAATGAGGGAAATGTGAACGTAAATTACTCCCCCCGACAGGCAGGTGTTTTACTAGGCTGATTGGGGCGGGGCTTTCATTACCGATGGGCACCTCAGTCCTGCTCCTTTGAGTCAATCAGCTCCAGCTTCTGAAGTCTGGACAGATTATTATGTATGTCCATGGTCTATGTGTCTGCGTCTCTGCGTAGGGGTGGGTGTAGAGAGAGTGCGTGCATGTGTATGCATGTGTTGTCATGTTGGGAATGTATCGAGTGCACCCAGTGTTGCCCTGCTCTCTCTCACTCTCTCTTTCTTTCTCACTCATTCGTTCGCTCTCTCTCCCTCTCTCTCACACTCTCACTCGTTTGCTCTCTCTCTCCCAATCTCTCTCTCACTCGTTCGCTCTCTCTCTCTCAGCCACGCTTCAGATGTGATGGAGACGTTGGGCTGGAAGTCGATGGTGGGCTCTCAGCCTCACCTGGTGGCGGAGGCGTACCGGTCTCTGGCATCGGCGCAGTGCTCCTTCCTGGGGCCGGCCCGGAAACGGCTCAAACAGACCTAGAGCCCCGTTCCCCTCCCCACACCCTGCACAGCAAATAGCCTGGCTGCTCTCCTGCTGCCTCCTCAAATGGACCTCACTGTTCCACATCCCCCCCCCGTTTCCGCCAAAACCGCCGCTGTCTTTCTGCTCTCAGTAATGCCTGCTCTCTCCTTCTCTCTCCTCTGTCTCTCTCCCTCTCTCTCTCTCCCCCTCTTCCTCCCTCTTTCTCTCTCTCTTTCTCGACTATTGACACTCATGGAAGCTACAGCAGCTACGGCTGCTTCCGAAAGACCGGACCGTTGAACTGGACCCCATTTTGAATCCGCACAGGAAAGCTCGGACCCTCGCTTCCACTTCCCGGCAGCTGGCTTCCCGGTTATCAGCGCTCCGTCTTTGGGAGGAAAGGGCTGGAAAACAGGGCGTTTTAAACAGCGGTGGATAAGAAAGTGGCTAGGTGCTTATGAAAAGACAAATCACAGTTTGCAAACGTTTGGGAGACGGCGGCACCTGACTCGGTTTTGTCATCTTTTCTCGAAGCTTAGAGAAAATCTAAGAGCTGCACTGAGATAAAACGGCAGGCCTCCCGTCACTCTCCCGATCTCGTCTTTCTGTGGCTCTACATGGAGGAAACTGAAGAAGACCGAAATGTAGCAGTTAACAGCAATTAGCCGACTACTGAAGGGACAGCCTGAAGCCGTGAACTTTGAGAAGCATTTTACTTACAAAATAAGCTATATAGGCAAGCCTCCCACAGATAAAAGGGTAGAAAATATAAATTCCAATTTTTTTGTGACATTTTTTGTATCTTTTGTTTTCCCAGTAGCACTTGTGTAATTAAAATCTTAGGGTTCTGTAGGAAAAAGAAAAAGGACAAAAAAGAACTATAAAGGAAAGTGCGGCTCGCCGGCTCAATGTGATGGCTAGAAAGCGTTGGTAGCGGTGAGCTATCGGGCCCGAACAGTCGCCTGGCGTGCGACTGGCTTTGTGCTTTGATTTCATACGATAAAAGACACTTACAGTAAACGCCTTTTCATAGAAGTTTGTACAAACGGCAGTGTTTTCAGAAGATGCAAAGAAGCTTTTTTTTCTCCATGAAAACGAAACGCCGCGTTTTGGTTTGGGAATAGATGAAAGTGAACACGTTCTAATGTTCGAGATAACAAAACCATTTCTGTAAGAAAAGGGCAAAAAAAAACAAAAAAAAATGAAGACAGACCTTCAGTTCTTTTTACTTGAATGCTTCTGTGTATGTATTAGTTGGTGTTTATGAATTGGGTGCTGTTCATAAATAAAGACTTCAACAATTGTAAGAGCTTTTCCAAAAGCGTCATACAGCCTTGCACTGTACTTTATCGAGTCTTCGGTCATTAATACTGCAGCGCAGGTGTTCTTGGCCCTGATCCTGGAGAGGAGAACCGTTTTCGTGGTTGCTCTGCACTCAATTGATCGATTAAAGCAGCTGATCACACGATTAACTCCCCTCACCAAGTTACTTGCGTCTGATGTATCTGCTGATTTTAAGGCGAAACCAACGTTCCGGCAGTTACTGCGCTGCTCCAGGATCCAGGGTCGAGAACCTCTGCCATAGTGTAACAGTGCCCACATACTATGAATACTGAATAAATTATTTAAATGTTCTCAGTATGGGTCGACTTACTTTAGTTAAGATAGCGTTTGAAAAAAAAAAAGGGGGGAAGTGAACGGGCCCAGCCTTCCTGATATTTACTATTTTGAAAGGGGTAGCTGTAGCAGGAAGCTCAGTGACACTTGCATCCAAACTCCCCATAATATCCTCCTTTTTTAGGCCTTGTAGGCCTTGAGCCCGAATGGAGGCGTTGTGCCCAACCGTAGCGGAGGTTTGCGGGCAAAGGGTACTCTGAATATCTTCGGGCACACGCTTTGTTTTCACATTTGTACTTCCGTATCAGCCTATTGTGTCCTGGCTCAGGAATGACTGAGGCGATTGAAAACTTGGCATGAAGCCCGAGTAGGCGTTCCGCTCGGAGAGACTAATCGCTGTTTGCGAACGCCGGCGAGCGGCGCGGCGCACGACGGCTCTCGGAGCTTCGCCGAAATCTACGATGCCATTAGAGAAGGGCCGCGTAGAGATAATACAGCGGGCCTGTGTTTCTGCGGCGCTCCCTCTCTCCTCTCTCCTCCTCTCTTCTTCTCTCCTCTCCTCCTTCGGTGACTCTGCGTAAATGCACATGGTGACTTGCGCGGGCCCCGCTGGGTACGCTGTAAAATAAACTCGTTTGCCGTTCTCTGCGTCTGGGTCCTCCTCTAAGCGGATCACACGGGGGTAAATGTTTTGCCTGCAGTTACTCTACCGCCGCGTCTCGTGCACAGACCACTAAAAATTCTGATAAAACGTATTTTTTTTTTTTCTTCTTCATGCTTCTGTCCTGTAATTGACGGCTTATATTTAGCCGTTTGGCGGACTTACAGAACTTGCTTTGCCGGAACATAGCGGTCGCTTTAATCCGGCTTACGTTCTTTACCTGCGGCCTATTTTTACAGCTGGGTATTTACCGAAGCTTCTCGGATTAAGCGCCGCGTTCAAGGCGCCACCGGCAGTACCCCCGCCCGGGAATTGAACCTGTGACCTCAAGAGTTATGCTGTAGTTTTGCTACGCTACTAGCTTTGCGTTCGTCTCGTGTTCGCCCTCATTTCTCAACCGCTCCAAGATTACAGTCTGAGCTTCTAAGACGGGGTACTGCAGATTATTAAGGTCAAGATCTGACTCATTAAAACGATCTTTCCCAAGCCTTTTGTTCTCTGGTTCTCCTGTCCTGGCTGATACAGTTGGAGGTATTCTTCCCTTACTGCAGGCACATTGATCTGAGTGCTGATAAACAGTGTAGGGCAAGCAATCCCAAAATGTGGGTGACGGGAGGCGCTGAGGTCGGCTGCGAGACGAACAACGACTGAAATAACTTGTTTTCTGCAAGCATATTTTTAACAGGCGTTTTATACAGCCTTCTGTGATGTTCACACCGGTCGCATCAAATACTGAACGCGTTAAGTGCATCATTACAGCGCACCTGCCTCGTGTTAAAAACAATTCCAGATTTTGACACGAGTTAACCTACGAGGCTGAGCGACAGACAACATGATGTGGGGCGTGGCTCAGAACGTTTGGGAACCCCCCTGCTGTTAGGCAGTTAGCCTGTCCTGTTTCCTGTTTCCTGTTTGAGTGGATTAGGTTCGGCGCTGCCTGTCTGAATGTGACAAACTGAAGGGGAGGGGCAAATCGGTCACATGACAAGTGTGGGCGGTACTGAAGAGAGTCACAAAGTGCTGCAGGACTCCTGAGACATTACACAAAGGGTTAGGCCGTGGCGGCTGCGGTCCGTATTCAGCTCTTCGGGTTGAGAAGCGGTCGACCTTTAAAAACAGCTGCTGGTTATTCACGCTGTTTCAGAACCAGCGAAGTCTTTGGCTTTTCGAGGCTTTTTGGGGCCAAGACTGAGCCGCCATTCCTGTCCTCGAACAACATTGCCTCTGTCTCCCCGGAAGCTTTATAATGAGACTGCTCTGGGAATACAAGTGCGCTCGTTTACGTTTCTCCTTCAAATGTGCTGTTTTCCTCAGGCTTCCGGAGGGGAAATGGCTGCTGTGATCTAGAGGTTTACAGAGAAACCGGTTTCCTGTGTGCATGTGTGTCCGGGAGAGAGTGAGGGAGAAAGAGATAAGGACGGGAAAGAAGGAGGGTCGAGAGAAAGGGAAGGAGGCGGGTTCTTATGTGGGCTATACGAGCCGGCTATCACTCACCCCGCTTACAGGACGCGGTGGCACGGCAGGTCAGCGCTGTAAACTCGCTGTCAGCGCCATGGTAACGAGGGATGCGCTCCGCAGGACGAGATTGATACTCTCTGCTCCCGGAGAGGGGAGGGGAGGTGAAGGGGGGGGGGGGGGAGGTGAAGGGGGGGGGGGGCGGGTGAAGGGGCCACGGCAAATTCCCTTTGATCCTTCCTGACAGGAGGATAAACGCTGTCGGTCCCCTCCGACACACTGGCCCAGCCTTCTGACCCCCTCGTGACAGACTGCATGAGAAAAATACAGCAGCACAGTTCCCGGAGCCTGACAGCAGTGCATGCTGGGTAAATAGGCTGTAGTCCTGCATCTGCAGCAGTGCATGCTGGGTAAATAGGCTGTAGTCCTGCATCTGCAGCAGTGCATGCTGGGTAAATAGGCTGTAGTCCTGCACCTGCAGCAGTGCATGGTGTGTAAAGAGGCTGTATTTCTGCACCTACAGGAGTGCAGGGTGGGTAAAGAGCCCTGCAGACCTACAAGAGTGCATGGTGGGTAGAGTCCTTTAGCCCTGCAGCAATACATTATGGGTAGTCCTGTACCCGCAGCAGTGCATGGTGGGTAAAGAGCACTGCAGACCTACAACAGTGCATGGTGGGTAGAGTCCTGCAGCAGTGCATGATGGGTAAAGAAGTCCGGACAGAGGAGAAGGGTGTAACCCAGCATCTGTATCGGACAGCTTCACCCCACAGATAGCATTAGCTTCTGCTCATCAGCTGTAGGCCCTGAAGCTCTCGCTGCATTGGCTGCCATTTCTAAGCACCTGCGCGATTAAGGAAGCAAATCAAACAGCGATACAATCTGAGAACGCAGCCCCAGCTGTCAGCGGGCTCCTGCCAACGGCTGCGGGGAAGACAATTTACAACAGCACTTCCAAGATGCCGCTTACGCATCACACAGCCTTTCACTGGCGCTCAGCGCCCGAAAAAAAGGAAGCAAGCCATTGTTTTTCTTTCGTCGTCTCTTCCCCAGTCATGCGCTCGAGTAAGTGCATCTGTCGTATCCCGCTTTTCAAAGCAGGGGCGCACATTTTCTCCCCGCAGAAAGCCAGGCATCCCTTTTATCTTTTGTATTTGTTTATTTAAAAAAAAACGTTACGAAGACGTGTCTCTCGGGTTCTTCGCGCAGCGGCTGCGGCGGGGTAAAAAAGGTGTCGGGCGGGAAATGACATTCCGCGTCATTCCCGAGGAAGGGAAATCGCATCGGGGCCGAGCTCCGGAGGAAATTGAGGGATTTCGGCCTGCAATTCACGTGTTCCTGTCTCCACGAGAAAAGGGGGGGAAAGCGTCTCCAAGGCGTTCTCTGCCTCGCAATAATGAACTAAAATGGAAGGTGGCAATGGAAGTAGAAATTACAGTGGGCGAAGGAATTAAGGGAGGGGTTGGAGAATATATGCGGGGTGCTAATTGCTTTGTGTGCTCAGATTCATTCAGCGATAAAACCAGAGGTAACATTGCAATACTGTGAGTGTTTTCCTTTTTAATAACCGCCGAATGGTTCTGGGAGACAGGCTCATATATTAAGATAACCCTGAAATGTAATGGAATCCTATTTCCCTGGCGGTTCAAATGACTTTTGGGGTTGTAAACTGATAGTGAATGAGATTTTGCTTTAATGAACCAAGACGTATTGTGCACAGTGTAACCGAAGAGAGCGAGTGTGCGCTCGCGCGCACGGGGGTTGCCTTATCATAATATAAGGAATTTTTTGTTGCACTTCTTTGTCTCTGCAAAACATGATATTTATCACTTAAAACAATTAAGGGGAGGGATTTTTTTACCCAGATACCTTGCGAGGAGGACCGATTCCTGTGCTTACCGAGCCGCGCAAGACGGAACGGGTTTAATTTCAGGACTGCCATTGTTTTCGCGTTTATTGAAATGTTCCCCCTGCTCTCGCCGGTTAATGAGAGCGGTAACATTTTCTAATGATCTCGCCGAGCCGAGGCATCGACATTTCGCACGTACAGGAACCGTTCGTGTGCCGACGGGGGGGCAGACCGGTCTCCGAGTCCATTTGCTAGCTCTCTCGCCAAATGAAAATGTTTCCTCTCAGTCTTATTAGAGATGATTCACAGCCCACACAGGCCACGACGCTGATTAAAAACAGACCCTGCTCTCTGCGCGGCCTCCGAGCAAACTGGAAAGAGCTTCTTTCTCCACCCTCGGGTTCAGGGCCCTGCACCGGTGCGGGTGGGGGAAGGGGGGGGCGGGTGCCGATACGGTGACGGTATCCGAGTGAGCTGAAAAGGCCCCGGAAGGCTGCGGTTCTCTTATTTTATGAGCGTTTATTCATTTGGCAGATCGTCTTATCCTGGTCACATGTCACCATGGCCGGATACACACAGCAGGACACAGCGAAGGACCTGTGTGACAGAGTCTACATGTGCAGAATAGCAAGTAGAATTTCAGCGAAAGCTTCAAGCCTTAAAATGTGTCATATGAGCTAATACATATCATGGATGAGATTAAAATAATCATAAATATCATCTTAATCGCAGCATACAGTTTCTAGTGAAGGACCATACAAGCTCTAAATGTACATCACACTTGCAGGGACATAATTGCCTCAGGCTCATTTGAACCATCGTAGGGGACCGCGTTCCAGGTAAAGAGCTACATTTAGTGTGCAGGGTTGCCATGCTGTGGGATTTCACCTCAATATATGGATTTTCAAAGTCAATTCGGGGAAGTCTGTGTAAAAAAAAATGTATGGGAGTCATTCTAATGTGGGGGTTTTCAGGGAAAATATGAATTAGGGAATTAAATCCCGGGCATCTGGCAACACTGCTTGTGTACGCCCAAGTCCTTGGAGCTGAGACGGTCGTCTTTGTGATGCGTTTTCTGTAAACAGAGACATTTAATCTCTCCTGTTATTTTAGCATCTTTCGCCGTCATGTTTACACTAAACAAGCTGACTATATTGAATAAATGCAAATGGGGAACGTGTAAATCACAGCTGTCAGACACCTCCTGGAGCTCCTTTTTCACCTCACAGAGCCGGGAGACGCGCAAACACGGGGGGGGCGGGGTGTTCGTTTATTATGGAGCAGCGAACCACAAAATAAAGGCTGCTGTGTCACGCCTGCTTTATCCCTCTGTTTTATTGATATTTGATGTGGTGTTAAAATGGGGGGGGGGGGGGGGGGGTTGTATTAATAAAAAATATTAAATGTTAATATCTCAAAGATTTATTGAATATGTGGGGAAGGCAATAAACAGGTACAACTGGAGTAATAAAGATGTCAATCTATCATCTATCACAAAACAGTTGCACTTTTTATGGTTAATGCATTTTTAAAGATCTTTTTTTATGGTTAATACATTTTTAAAGATTTCTTTATGGCTAATACATTTTTAAAGTTAAAATATATCTGCAGAAATATAATCTCAAATTAGAAACATTAGGTAAATCAACAATCAGTGTCATCCAGTGATTATCCCATCACTCCAGAGGCATAATTATGAATGTTTTTTATTAATAATGGACCATTCTGTGGATGATTTGATCTGGCCATGTTTCAATCATTAATATAATCTGAGATAAATCTATATCAATAGCCTGTCTGAAAAATCCAAAAATGCCCTCAACCACATAAACTTTAGTCGATTAGCCCATTTCAAAACTCCTGTTGAAACTATAATAATGTTACAGCATTGTTTTCCTGTTGAGAGGCACATTTTTCAAGAACACAAAGTCCCTGTCCGCTAATCGGGAGCCGTTGTCGGCCTGTTGTCGGATCTCAACTCAGTCGTGCATTTAAGGGCTATTCTGGAGCAACACCTTTTCCACTTCTATCAAATACCCTTGGGTAGAGTGCATTTCTCTAGGTAGAGTGACCGACACGTTGCATTCCTTCTGCAGAATTCCAGACACCAATACACGCCACACCACGGCCCATACGCTCTGTACCGGCCGCACGGTTGACGGACAGACCCCCTATTGAGGGACTTCGCTTAGATTTTTTAATTTTTTTTGTCCGCTACCTGGATCCCTCTCCAACAAAACGAGAAAATAACGGCGCGCCGCGGTGGCGTTTGACCTCCGTTGGAAAGGAACGTGGGGATCATCGCGATTGGCCGCAGTCGCGCCTTTATCTCGCTGTAGGACCATTACTGTTTGCTCCTTGCAACGGCGTAAGATATCGCTGAGCGCGAACGTGAACGCGCCCCCCTCTGATGCGTGCCGAGCTTTAGCCTCTGGGAGTGAGGGCTGTTGGCTTCTTTTGTTCCGACCGATTCCCCCGGCTCAGCCACTGCAATAAGATAAGTCAATTAGCCACGCGCATTCCGAGTTTCCAGGACTGCATCGGAAAAATTATTATTGGGTATAGGAAACAAATCAAGTCACCGACTGAGATGCATCATTTAGTAAAATGTGAAAATGTCACACAGATTACATTATTTTGTTGAATGAATCATTAAAAGTGGATCTCCGAACAAAGGAAAGGCCCTGCATGAATTGTGCCCCACAACTCGGTCTTAAGAGCACTACACGCTTCAAAAGAACTGCCGTTCGGAACATCGGATAGCGTCGGAAAGCGCCTTTTTATGGCCGTCGGATTGGGGGTGTCTGTGTCCGACATTTTTTTTTGTAACTTTCAAAAACAGACTATTTGCAGACCGCCTAAAACCCTGCCCGTGCGGTTACGCCCACTTTCCACACGGGCAGGGTTTGAGGTGGTCTGCAAATTCTCTCTCTGTTCGTTTGTCACAGAAGAATCTTCTGCCACCGCCTTGACTAGTGCCCGACGCTTATAATGAATGGCTTCCAATAAGAACGCTCTGAGTGTGTTCGTCTGTACCAGCATTTATACGACACCCAGAAGTCGCTGAATTCTTGGATGGAGATCGCGGAGGCTCTACCATCTGGAAGGGGGAATGCAGAGGAGTGTTTTCTTCTGTGTGTGTGTGTGTGTTACACTGTTGGTATGACAGTGTTAGTGTGAGGTGAGGGGGGTCTGTAGAGGAGGGGTGTGTGCATGTGTGTACTCTTGAGAAGAGTTACATCCTGTGAGTCTTGGCTGCACAGGTAAGGAAAGAGCAAGTGTCCATCCAGAGCTTTTACTCCCATCAGCTCTTATGAAACCTGAAAAGGAACCCACACACTGGATCTACCTAATTGGTAGGGTTTCCTGTTTGAGTCCCAGGCTGTGCTCTGATTTGTTGTGTGTTTGAGTCCCAGGCTGTGCTCTGATGTGTTGTGTGTTTGAGTCCCAGGCTGTGCTCTGATTGGGAGGGTTGTGTGTTTGAGTCTCAGGTTGTGCTCTGATGTGTTGTGTGTTTGAGTCCCAGGCTGTGCTCTGATGTGTTGTGTGTTTGAGTCCCAGGCTGTGCTCTGATTGGGAGGGTTGTGTGTTTGAGTCTCAGGTTGTGCTCTGATGTGTTGTGTGTTTGAGTCCCAGGCTGTGCTCTGATGTGTTGTGTGTTTGAGTCCCAGGCTGTGCTCTGATTGGGAGGGTTGTGTGTTTGAGTCTCAGGCTGTGCTCTGATGTGTTGTGTGTTTGAGTCCCAGGCTGTGCTCTGATGTGTTGTGTGTTTGAGTCCCAGGATGTGCTCTGATTGGGAGGGTTGTGTGTTTGAGTCCCAGGCTGTGTATCAGCACTGCATCCAAGTGTATAAAGTTAAACCATGAAAGTCGCCTGGGATGAGGGTATGGGCAGAGTCAGAGAATTTATTGAAGATTTATTGACTGAAGCTTGGCAGTGCTCAGTCTAAATAAAAAATAAATAAAATTTTAAAAACAATTTTGACATGGAAATTGTGGTTCTTCATTTTGGTTCATTTAGTTATTTTTCTGTTAGTTATTTTTCTGTGTTCCTGGCTGCACCCTCTAATTCCTGGGAGACACTCGCAGACAAGCATCTCTGATTGCACCCGGACTGTCTATAAAAATATCATCAGAAAAATGACTTGAGTGTGTGACCTGGTGCAGAGATCATTTTAGACTGTATACAAATATATTTAACTGTTTAAAGAAGCGCTGTAATGATGGGGTACCTGAAGCGACGCTCCTCACACGTATGGCTAGATACACTCTTAACGTTTTTACTCTGGGTGCACCTCACAAAATAATACATGTCAAATAATGATACACACGTGTGTGTGTGTGTGTAAAATGTTCTGTGTGGACAGTTCAGTCCTACCACTCTGAATGAAAGGTAGTTTTGAAGATCAATCGGATTCTTTCTCACGCCTGCCGTTTCTTCTGGACCAGGTGGCTAGTCGTCATTCCTCGTGCGGTATCTCCGACCGTCGCTTAAAAAGATGGACAGGCTTCTGATAACAAGCAGGTGTGTTCTCTCTCTTCTTCTGCCTCTCTTGAATCTTCCTTCCCCTTTCTGCCAATCATTCTCTCCCCTTCCTCCCAATATCATGTGAGCCGTCTGTGCCGATCTACCCCCAGGCCTCTCTTAAGCTTCCCAAAAGCTGATAGTATCTCCCTCTCTCTGGTTTCCTCAGAGGACCACTACAGGTGGGTGTGTGAAAAACGGATGACTTGTCTGTGAGCGTGTGGGAACCTGCATCTGTTTGCTTGCATTAGCCGACTATTATGCTACGGAAATGCAAGCAAGGCCTGGGAATGTTGGCAACGGGTCATATCCCGGCTGTAGAGAGAGAAGGAATTTCTGGCCCTGCAGTAGAGATTGTATAAAGGGGAACGCGCATCGCTGGAGAATATTGAAATGCAGTTAAACCGGGAATCGTGTGACAGAATCGCAATTAGCGGCGCGATGCCGTTGATTAATTGCAGCCCGGTCCTGCCGGCATTGTCATCCGCATTTCACGATTTGATGAGCATATCGGGACGGTCCAACGCTCCTTCTCTCACCGTGGCGACGGTAGTCTGCTCGTTATTGCTTTCGTGCAACTTCCCACCTCCGCCGCGATGCGGTTCATCACAACGTTATGTGTAACCTGTGGGCGCCGTCGCGGTCTAATTATGACGTGCGCGGTTTCACAGGCGTGTTTTAATCTTTTTTTTTTTTTCTCTCAATCTTTGAAACAAGTCATTTAAAAAGTGAAGAGTATTTAAAGGTCCATTTTGCTTTTATGGTGGCGTTTTAGCTATTAATGGGAGAAGAGGTTAATTTGACGTCGATCCATTTTGTGTAACATCTTTTGAACATGTATAATTCAGTTTTTAATCAAATATAGGATTATTAGCGCATGCTTTTCAGACATCAAAACTGAGCGTTTGGACGAAATACGGCTGTTTACATAATGCAGTTGTGCATGCACACTGTCCTACACACTGTAAAATGCATGGCTAGCCCAGGCTGAATCGGTTGCTCGCTGAAGCAGACAGGCAGGTAATGCGACTACCGGGGGTGAGAGGCACATACGGGGAGAGAATTCCTCCCGATGGAGCTGTGAATAACGGCCGAGGAGAAACGAAAACCTTGAGAAGGCGGTTTTCCAGCCTCATCATTCTCCACTACTTCAGGCCCACTTTGGAAAGGTCAGAGCTGAGAAATAATTGTATCTCTCCCTCAGCCCTTTCCCCATCACTTACACAGGCTTCTATAGGGCATTTATCTCGCACTCTCTCACTCCCTCTTTCTCTTGCTCTCTCACTCTTTTCTTTGCTCTCGCTCTCTCTCTCTCTCTCTCTCTCTCTCTCTCTCTCTTTCTCTCTTTCTCTCTTTCTCTCTCTCTCTCTCTTTCTCTCTTTCTCTCTCCCTCCCTCTCTTTCTCTCTGTCTCTGTCTCTGTCTCTCACCCGCCTTCACATCTATCATCTCTCGCTCATGCTATATTCTCCAGAACGACGGTGTCTGAATGGCGGGTAGGAGATTGAGAGGATTTCCAGAAGGTCATTGCTCAGTCCCGCTCGTGCAGAGCCAGGGGTGCGTCCTTCAGCCGGCACCTCATTAACACCCAGAACATCGTGTGATCCATGCTAAACAGCCCGTCTCCGGCCCTGGTTAAGCGGCAACTTGCGGGTCTTCGGTCGACACCCGCCGCCTTTAGCGCGAACGGGTTGGCGCGCGGCAGGGATAGATCTCAACTTGTCGCTATTCGTTAGCCAGCTGAGAAAAAGCAGTGTTTGTAGCGGTAGCGACTACCCAGCGCAGAGCCGCCTTCTCTTCACAGTTTCTCCGCTTGTATGCGGCAGGTTTTAAACTGCACAAAATGTAGCGACCATATGTGACACATAGTTGTACATGTTTATATGTTTGGGCGGTTCACGTTGCTGAATGTTTAGCAAAGCATTTGCAGTCGCGATGCTGCCATGCAAGAGATGCAAGGCCTTCTGCTGGACGGTCCGTTTACCCTGCCAATATGTCTCTCTGCCAGAAAACTCCTCGGCTTTTATCTTACAAACCGCTCAATCAAAATTCATTGTTTTTTTTTTCTTCTTTCTTTTTGTACATCAATATCTTGATTTCATTTAAATCTTCATTGAAATGCAAGGATTTATTTATTTTTTTTCCATTTTGTTCTTCAGTCTTTCAAATCTCCTGGCGCTTGTGAATAGCATTGAATAATTTTTGTTCACATTTGCTCCTGGCCTGTATTAACTCCCAGATTTTTGGATTGGGTTCAGCGATGGGGGGAATATTATGGGGGGAAAAGCCTTTTATGGTGGAATATTAAGAAAATTGAGTTACTTCCCTTTGACACTCGGACCTAAGAAGATAATGTGCACGGTGAAGAATTGTCTTAGAAACAATGCCAAGATCCTCATGCGAAGGGTAATGTCTTTCATAAGACTAACTTTTGGTGATAAATACACGAACCAAAGTCTGAGTCATAATTTGTTTGTACGCCATTATAATGCTCATATTGTATACCAACTGAAATTTTGTCTGATACAAGGTAGTCAAATGTATCAATATATGAACAAATTTTAGGGTGTGGAACATGTTCTCCAACTACTAGATCATTAAAGACCATTAATTGGTTTCAGTAAAGACCATCGCTTCCAACTGAAATCGCCCCGTATCGCAGCTCAAATCGGCTGCAAAAAAAGTCGATGGGTGGATGGCAGCCATTCTGGCTCATTCCGTAAAAGCACTCGTGGTGAGTGCAAGCTGGACCTTGCACAGCATTCGCGGGTTCAAGCATCAGCCGTTTCGGTGCCAATGATCTGGACCGTGACTATGAGCAGCGGTTCTGAGCAAAAGAAGCGCACAGTTGCTAATGGCTAAAGTCCTGATTAATTCATTAACGTAACATCTGAATGAATTTAACAATGTAGGACTGGTTCCACCCAGCGCCGATCGGACAGCGATAACGAAGCTACGGCAATTCCTTTAATGAATGCGCCTCCCAATGTGTGTCATTATGCTTAATTCTATACAATAATATTTAAATATGAATGATTTTGTAAATGATGTATGAAGATGTGAAATGGCTTCGATGCATTCTGAAATTATATTGAGAACATAACTGTAATTGCTCTTCTGTTTGTGCGTCTGTTTATGCGTTTATATTATTTATCAATATGGGCCATTGTACTGTCGAGGCTTTACTTCACATGAATTAAAACGTTAACATTAAAATGGGTCCTCACATTCTCACCAACTTAGACTTTATTAAAGTGTCCCTAATCAACTTTGTGTCACTCCTGTGCAGTTATTCAACACATTCTGTAATTGGAAAAAAGATGAGTTTCAGAAATATTACAGGGTTGGGTTGTGGGTTTTGTCGGGTAGATTTGCAGTTGAGGAGGGGGTTGGGGTAATGTTTATATCAGAGAATGCGTAGTATATCCTTTATTTAGGATGTATTCCATTGATGTCAAACTCAGTTATTTTGCAACAATGTAAGTATGCTAAATTGAGTGCATAATATAAAATGTAGCCATTGAATAACATGGGGAAATTATATAAACTTTAAGAATTGTAATGAGATGAGAATAGACGGATGAATTCCAGACTTTCCCTTATTCTTCTCTGCTCCCTATGACTGTCAGTATTTGCATGCTCTCTCTCTCTCTCTCGTTCTCTCGTTCTCTCTCCTTCCCCCTCTCTCTTCTTTCTCTCTCCTGCTGGTGCCCTGACAGGGCACGTCTCGGAATATGAAGATTACCCACGATGCCACTCAACCTTTCTGCCCTCTCGACTCCTATTGGTGAATCGCTGGAGCCCGTGCACAGGGTGTGTAAAGCATACATGGGGTTTTAAAGGACAGGTTACTAAAACTTTGAAAGTATCACATTAAGCAATCCTCAGCGTAGTGCCTGCAGCGCAATGTGTGTGTCAGAATCCTTTACTTCTATCATTTTTCAACATTATACTGATGACAAATGTATCCTGGGTGGACGAAGCATATGGCTGGCGCATGCCTCGACTGCAGAAGTGACATAATGCTGCGTTGCGCATTAATTAGCTTGCGTCGTCACAAGATTTCTTTTCTATCAAGTTCACCAATGCAGTGATGCGAATATTGGTCATTATTACGCTGTCACTTTTTATAATGACAATTACGATGATTTATTGTTAAATATGTGGCAACCAGATATTGTGAATATATAAAATACTCACGAGAATATTCAGGTTTAGCGACAACGATCAGTGGGGAAACCAAACCTGTTGTTTGAGATTTTCCAGTCAGATGCATATGGAAGTCTGTGTGAAGTGGTATGGTGTATGACCACGGCATCGTATTCTATACAGGCCTAAACCTGGACAGGCGGCGTAGTGGCTAAGTGGCTCATCCGTCTAGGCCAGCGCAGATCATGCCACTGCAGAAAGACTCCAGAGAGGCCAAATGAATAACGGCAGAAACCTACAAAAGTCAGGACTCAGGAAAACGTATGGGTCATTGGCTTGAGAAAATAAACAACAACCTAAAACGTTTGGCCAGCCCAGTTAGCCTGTTTAATAGGCTATTCGTTTGTATTAGGTTTATTAGCTTTGAGTCATAAAGAGGCCAAAATGGATAATGAACTAATTCTGCCTACGATGTAAGAGTATGCTGAATAAGAGAGAGTTTTACACGCTGTAAAAGTGCTCAGCTCTTCTGAGTTGTGGGTATTTGCTGGTACCTTATTGTTCTCCCTCCAACAGCAGTCTCAGCCTCCACAGAGAAAGGAGCCGGGGGAAAGGAGGAGGTCAGACTGTTTCTCCTCCTTTTCATCTGCGTTCTGTTCCCTCTGAGCCCAGAGTACCGCTGAACTAGATCTATCATCACATGGCAAAGGTACCCTCTAGGTTAAGTGCATAGACCGTGGATACTCAAATCTGGCCCTTGAATCCAAATACGGCCCTGGTTTTTTTCCCCCTGCCAGTTAATTAACGGAACAATTAGTGCTACTGATTTCACACCTGACTCCCAGGTGAAGGGAGGGTGGAAAACCGATAGTTCTCTGCACTCTTGGGCTGTGATTTGAGTAACAGGCATCGATGTAGAACAACTAGATTGGTATTGTGCGTTTGGATATGCGTTTCAAAGTGGCACCATAAATTGACAAGAACATATAGATTTTCTGCATTGGGCATTCGATCCCACGGTCTGCGGCACTTGTATTTACATTTAAGCGCACAGATTCACAAACCTGAATGGGATTTTCAGTAACCTTCTTTGACTACAGCAGACAGAAAATGGTTTGTAGATGCATGATATGTGGGGTGAAGTGTTATGATGACATTCAATGCCCATTCATTCGTTTTGAAAAATAAATCACAAAACTGAGTATCAATATACAGTGCCTTCAGAAGGTATTCACCCTCCTTGAAAGAAATTATATAGCGACACCTTTTTTAGATGAAAAACTCATATTTCTCATTGCAAGTGTCATGCGCACCAGTGGTGGGTATGTCATCATGTTCAAAAGGACGTCACGCGTACAGTGAACCGTGTTTCGGATCTTTGATGTTATAGGGTCGTTGTGATTCCCGGTCAATGTTAAGGTCAGTGGAACTATGAACCCCAAACCTGCTATCCTCCCCCAGGTAAGCGCAAACTTGGCTGCAAAATGATCTTTCAGTAAGATAATGATTCCAAGCACACCTCAAAACGAACAAAAAAAAAAATGGTTAACCCAAAAAATGTCCATTTTGAAACGGCCGTCTCAGTCCCCGGACATGAACCTGATGAAAAAATGTGTGGTTTAAATTGAAGAGAGCAGTCCACGAGCGCAGAACAAATGACACAAAGGTTTTTGAAAGGTTCTGTACGGAGGAATGATTAAAGATCCTCCTGAGTATGTCCACACATCTCGTAAAACACAATTGAAGATGACTTTAGTTTTATCCTTTGCAAAGTACTGAAAGCGGGAGTGCCAATAATTTTGACGCCTATTTTTTGTGAGCTAAAGTGATTGCTTGTTAAAAAAAGCTTTTTCCCTGAGCAATTTTATTAGAGTGAAAGAATATTGTTTTCCCATATTTTCAACATCCAATATAGCTCATTACTCTTGTGGTTTATGTTGTACAGCCTTTTTTTACCATGTTTATCAAGGCTGCCAATAATTTTGGAGATGAGTACAAATGTGTTTATCGCACGTGAAAATTCCACTCTACCCCATAGGAACCTTTTTGTTTTCAGGGACTGGTCATGTCCAAATATTGGAAGTGACACGTTCACTTCAATTTTGCCCTAAATATTTCCCTCATTTTGTCGTATTTATCCATTCCGGTTCCTGGCTGAAACGTGGCTCCATCAAATTGTAAAATGTCACGCGCGGGAGCGCATCTTCCGCGCGTCTCGGAGAGGACGCATGGCGTTGTTTAAAAGCTAACGTGGCCCAGTTGTCTGAGGAGATCATTGCTATTAACATGCGGAAATTGGTTTCTACTTTATCGGAGCCCTTGTCGGCAGCGGCGGCGTTCCGGCGCATTCTGTTTTAAATGTCCCACTCTTTTGATTTGTCAGTGATGATGACACTTTATGATGAAGGTCAAACTTTCCATCTGCGCTAAAATGGCAATTTGTTTCAGAGATTCGGGGAGCTGCATGTGACAACATGCATCAAGGCGAACGCGTGGAGGAGAAAACGGTGACACGATGTCATTGAGTGTAACTTTTGTTTTGCTGTCCGTTTGGGGGGGGGGGGTCAGAATTACCTTTTGTTTCAGCTTCGCTGTAGCATTTTGGTTCTTTTTCACTTGAGTAGACAAACACCGTTTTCTTCTATAATTTGCTTTACCTTCTCCATTTTCACTGCAGGAGACGAACCGTGTTATGGTTGTGTTTTCTGCATGTCTCGATGTGATTCAATAAATGTTGCTTCCAGTTATGGGAACTCGGCGGACGAAGGTTAAGGTACCAATCTTCCTCCTGAACAAATTAGTGTGTGTCTGGTTGCTTGTGTGTGTGTGTGTCTGTCTGTGTGTGTGTGTGTATCTGTATTCATGCAGCTTCCATGAATATATACACACACACACACACACACACACACAACTGGCCTACGCCAAGCCTATCTTGTTGAGTTGTACATGCATCATCTGTACTCTCAAATGCCCAGTATACCTTTATTTCCCACAGGAGAGAGAGGCATGCAGGCTGCATCAGTATTGATCCATTTGGTGAGACATTTTTATATATATAAAAAAAAATGCTTAGAGAGATACGGCTGGTACTTACAATGCCACTTACTCACAGTCAATCTAACCTAGCATTGTTTGTCCTTCCGCACGCAGGTGAGCCTGCTGTGGCGTTTTTATGAGCCCGCTGTTCCTTATGGCGTATATCAGAGTGAACCGCGGGTCATGTTGCAGGCGCACGCGAGGGAAAATTGGCTGCATTCGAGGGAGGGGGACGGAGTAAAATACAGGGGAGAAAGCCGAGGAGAGAAGGGAGTGGGATGAGAAGGTGAGAGGAGAGGAACGACGGATAAAAAGAGGTGAAAAGTGAAGTGTGTGAGAGATGATGAGACCGGGAAAGAGTGTGAGAGGAGGACAGAGAGAGAGATTTGGAGATAAAGGGAGAGTGATATGAAAGCTTTTGGAGAGGATAGCATCCCTCAGGTTCCCTCACTGATGACTAAAGAATCTCTTCAGAATTCCTTGGACAAAGAACAGGGGTATCAGTGTGTGTATGTGTATGTGTGCGCGCGCATATGCTGTGCATGCATGTACATGCATGTACATATGTGTGTACACGCATGTTTGTGCATGCATAAATAAGTGCTTGTTGGTGTGTGCGTGTGCATACATGTATAGGTGATTTTGTGTGTCTGTGGTGTTTGTGTGTGTGTGTGTGTGTGTGTGTATGTATGTGCGTGCATGCATGTATAGGTGATTTTATGTGTCTGTGGTGTTTGTGTGTGTGTGTGTGTGTGTGTGTATGTGCGTGCATGCATGTATAGGTGATTTTGTGTGTCTGGTGTGTGTGTGTGTGTGTGTGTGTGTGTGTATGTATGTATGTATGTGCGTGCATGCACATGAATTTATCAGTTTGGGGGGATGGGCTTTAAGTAGAGATGCTATTATATGTGTAGAGACATAATAGTGGGGCAGAACCATGAGGATAATGTTGTTTGTATGTAAAAGATTCACTGAGTCTTCCTGTGGCGTGGAATTGAACGTGCGTATTACTTTGCCAAGGGCATGACTATACATACAGCAAGCATACTGCAGCTTGGATTCCAATCCCACAATACCAACATGGTAAAGTAATAACGCTGGTGCTGTGACTGATTTGCTGCCTTTCCTTGCATTGTTTATTTGCATATAAGACACCCTTTTGGCGTGCTGAAAATTTTTATTGTCAAACTCTACACGCATTCTATTATCTATTTTTCTGACTGGATATTTACTCGGCTATGCAATAACTATTATCCTATGGAATGTATTTTATGGATTTAAATATATTTATTTTAGTGTCAGCTTTCTATCCATTAATTTGTATGGGAAAGTGGATGATTATTGAAATATTTGGATAAATTCAGGCCAGTGTCAAGATCGAATGTGAAGTTCTCTGGCTTGGGAAAGATTGGCGTCCTCCCAATTTTGCCGCTCCCTCAAGGCACCGGCCATACTCTGATCTGGCAGGACCCGGGCGCGAACCCAGATCTTCGGTGTGCAACTGCATTGACTCAAAGGCCAATCCTTTTATCATTGCGCCACCGCGGCGCTTGGGAACCAATCATAGCGCTTACATTTAGGCATTTAGAAGATGCTCGTATCCAAAGTGACTTGCTCAGCTTACATTTTCACATCGTATCCTTTTATACGGCTGGATATTTATTGAAGCAATTGGGGTTAAGTACCTTTCTCCAGGGTACAATGACAGCGCCCTACCTGCATCAAACCTGAAACCTCTGGGTTACGAGCCCAGTTCTCTAACCACTATACCACACAGCATTAATCATCACGCTGATCGGTGCTGGCGGAGGCCGCAGGCCTCGTCCTGCAAATTCAAAGGTTCTGCACGAAACCGTCCGTTTGAAAGGAAAAGGATGAAATATAATCTGAGCCCCTTTATTTCCCGCAATCATTGTTTATTATCCCATTATCCCAGTCTCTCTTTTTTTTTCTTTTTTCTTTTTATAAACGACAGGCTTAACAGACTACTGAAGAACGGAGTCGGGAAATATGTCAGCGTGCGCCGAGTGCAGAGTGCGGCGGTCTAAACAAGCGCGATTTGGCTCCCTTGACCGGGGACCGGGGGATTTATCTCCAAACACTAATCGCGTGCCGCGGAATCTTTTTACGGAGAGCGAAGGCGGCAGTCTGCAGTGACAACAAGCTCGCTTCCTTTAGAGCAGTGGACCCATCTTTAATGTCCTCTTACTGTCGTTTATCACACTTTAACCTATCACTGTTCCGTTTTGGCATGTTTCCACTGACACCTAAGATAACTGTGTAGAAATTCAGTTTTAGGGCCCATTTATTTATATATTTACTCATTTATTTATTTTGGCTACCAAACCGTAGCCTGTTGTTTTGGCACTATTGCTCATGTGAATCAGGTGAATGCATTCACGTTCTCTAACGTTGTCAGTTGCTCTGGATAAGCGCATCTGCTAAATAAATGTAATGCAATTCTGAAATCTGTAACATCTATAGGAGCTCTAGGGCAATCAAGCACATTATTGCGCTAACTGAATAGATTAGACAGGAGAATTATATATTCTTCCATATTAGAGCGCTTTCCTAAGAAATGCAGTAAGCACCCAAGTGCACCGAGTAGAGTTGGATATAATGTGTTTAGCGCAAACTGTTTTTATCGAAACTTGATAAAAAACCAGGGGCCACATGTATAAACAGTGCTGAGCAAAAAAATGCCCTCATAAGCGAGTTTCCGCGCAGAAATTCCGATGTATAATATAACGCGTGCTGTGAGAATCTGCGTACCTCCGCACACGATGGACACCATACGTACGCAATGTTTGGAGTCCGTGTGATATGGCGACACCATGACAGAAAGGCAGAGTTAGAAAATGCAAAACTTTTTTTAAGCAGATTTCCGACTTTCACCTTAAGCGTTCTTTTACGCATTCTTTAACTCAGAGTTTTGTACATGTGGCCCCTGGTTAGCAAAATACTTTTGTTCTAATGGTCAAATTAACTTAATAAATACAGTAGAATCAACTTCTCCATTATCTTTCTGAAAAAAGAGTTTGCCGTTTGTGTCCTGTCTTGACACTTTATAACTCTCAGGCAATTTGAGGACATCAAACAAGTGACAGTTTAATGAAATTTGAGTGAACATGGTAAAAGACGAGCGGCATTATGTGTTCATGTGGGGAAAAAAATTTATAATTTTTTTTTATACAGTTTTATGTTGCTTTCTTGACAAGTTTAGAATGTGTAAATATTACATTTCCAATATCCTGTCATTTGGCTACAAAGTAATAACGTATTATATTGCACAATGTCAGAGTTGATGTGTATTTCTGATTCAGGGTTTTATTTAAAATCTTCAGTTTAAAAGCAAAATCATCTGCCACAAGTGAGTATAAATATATTGCTGAATTAAACAAAGGTTTGCATCTACATTCACAGGCACCACTCTGATTTCCTTTATGAAAAATAAGTTTATAAAAGTATGCCTTAAAGGTCCACACGCATATGACACGACAAAGGTATGGTGTACTATAGTATATAATTATTATTCTGATAAAAATAATGGTAAAGATCCTCATGAAAAGCACTTCAAAAGGGAAAAGAAGTATTTAAAATAAGTGTAGGGCCGGCACTGCTTCATTGTTCATCTTCCGCATTTTATTCTTTGTTTTTAATAACTGTTTTTTTTTTTGTAGTCCTTACACAGCTCATTGCCATGGCAACGAACTTATCACTCACTCGTTGTTTTTACATGGTGCTCACTCGTCGATATATCGAAAATAATAGCTAATATTTTGTCAAATAAACCTACCTTGGGAATGGTTTTGTCATATTGTATTGTGGCTGGTTACAGTAAAAAAAATAAAATTTTTTTTAAAAAACCTACGAACTGCCATTCACGTTATTTTTCGTCGACCAAATTTGTGGGCCTTTAAGGTATACTTAAAGAATATTCTTGGTGTACTAAAGAATACTTTTAAAAAAGTAAACTTTTATTTACTATTTTTTTGTAAGGATTCACATGCATTTGTAAAAAAATTAAATAAAAAAGAAACAATCATTCAGTTGATTTGAATTGTGTCCAATTGTGATGACTCTGTCTGTGATATGTCTGCTCCAGGACTCTCAAAACAGTGTCCTAGAGGGCCACAGGGTCTGCTGTGGTCCCCGATTCTGGTTCTGGAGAGCCTCTGTGTCAATTGCAACGTGCTTAGCTGGAGTTTAAACCTCAAGTTTAAACCTCTAGACTGCAGAACTGCATTGCTGTGGAATAAGTATTCGTTGTTCCAGTTTTAATGCAGGCCTGTGGTCTGGAGGTTTATACCTGAGAGTTAAACTCCAGCTAAGCACGCCACAATTGTCCCACGGGGTCTGCTGGTTTTCATTGTTACAAAACGCTCAACTGATCAATTAAAGCAGTTGATTATGTCAATAACTCTCCTCGTCAGGTTTCTTGGGTCGAGACTGGCGGCTAAATTTAATGTGAAAACAAAGACCAGCATACAAAAAGCCTCAACAGGACCATAATGATTCAGTTATGAGCAGTTACGATTGTTATGCACGTTCTTCCTTTTTATTTGTCTTTGACCCCATTTTAGCACAACGCCATTTTGGCTTATTGCCATTTGCTTCGTTTTTGACTACTTCACTTTTCACAAATGGTTTGCGTTCATTTGTGGAAAGTAACCCTAACCCCTAACCCCTAACCCCTAACCCTAACCCTAACCACATTCGGCAATCAGGACCTCATAGATTGCACTCGTCCGTCGATAGTCTAACCAATTAAGAACTTCATCCTTCTAATGTAACCATTTGCCATATAGCGCATTACAGAAAACGAAAGCATACATGAAGCTAACTGCTTAAAAGTCCAGGGATGCGAATATGGGACATTTATTGTTTATTGTGGCACGCACTGCTATTTCTGAAGCATTGAGGCCTTCAGAGTGTACATCATCCCTCAATAGACATTAAAAGTGTCTCATTAAGAATAATCAACAACTCGTTCAGAGGTTGCAATTACGACTATAGCAAAAACCAGCAAACCCTTGGGCTCTCCAAGATCAGGAGAACAAATCTGAATAGGGATTTTGCCACTGGAGGACTGAATTGCAGTCAGAAAATAAGTAGATCCTTGTTCATTGGATAATGAATATACTTTTGCAGTTAAAATCCATTACCAGCGGTTACAACTGAAAGAAAAAGTTGTGTTGACTGTTATTCTGTAGAAATATTTGGAGGCAGTCTATAAATATCCATGGAATTATTCAGTATAGGGTGAGCGTCGCCTTATATGTAACACTTTTCATATTTGGCTAAATTCCGAAAATATTAATTCAGTTTGATTGGGCAAACATTTCTTTTTATCTATCTACATGTCTTTGCTAACATTACACACCACGATTATTTTTTTTGGATACACCAATCGCTAGCATTTCGACTTTGGACACCAGAAGAGACTGCACGTTAAATGTAACACGCGGAGGGTTATAAGTAACATTGAAAAGTCCACTCACAGGTAGGAAATTCAACATAATTCAAAGTTATATGAGACATACATTTATTTTAATATATCTGGTGATTACATTTATATGTGTATCACATATTTGGATGAAAAATAAGCGTAAAAATAAGCGTAAAAATAAGCGTAGTTATTATTAGGCTATGCTTCGGTGCCTATCAAATGTCCGGAGGGACACCAGCAATCAATCATCAAATGGATGGCCATGTCAACGGAACATGAAGGTAAGCTAACAACAACACATTTGTCTTGACGCAAACCGCAATGTCAGGCTGTAGGCTACATGCAACGACTTGTACTCAAAACGCGCAGTCTTGCATAGGCTACTTCCGGGTAGGAGACATATTTAGCCTATATTTAAAGTACAAGTAGTTGATCTTAAAATTTGTTATTATGTAGGATTTATGCATATATTTTGTTAGTCTATCTTGTCTATCTTATCTAGTCGCTCGCCTTTCTCAGGAGACAATGAGAGAGGAAGTGTACGTGCATATACGTAAATACGTAGCTCTAGCGTCAGTGCAATCCCCTAAAAAGTTACATATAAGGCGACCTTACATATAAGGCGACGGACTCCCTACTAGATTAAAATGTGCTTATTCAAATTTAAGGAACATTTAAAGGGATAGTTTACTTTCAGTTTAGAGGGTGCTACTGAGTCGGCATGCTGTGATAACTACAGCTTTGAGATGTACTCAATTGGGTGTGTCTTCCAAGCTGTCACCCAATGATCAGCGAATGACCTCTGACCTGGATGTTCTGAGAATGGCCTTATAACCTGGATGGGGTTTGTGACCTGCTTGCCATTAGAATACTGCCACCCAGTGCAAAAGAGAGAGAACAGTAATGCAGGTAGAAGAACCATGGCTCAACTTCACATCCGTTACACACTGTAACGCCATCGATGCAAATCAACGATGCAAAAATGTGAGAAACACAAAATTAGAAGGTTTTTAAAGAATAATTATCTCACAAGTTTAAACAAGTGAACAGTGGTGTATTTATGTCTCACTTCCAGAAATACAGGCATTGACAATTTTGCACCTCAAAGAAGAAGAAAAGTTGACTAAAGTTCAGTGAGAAATGGCGCTGCCCACGCAATCACTCAATTTAAAGTGGGCGGGATCTGATTTAACGAATTTGATTGGTTCAGACAGTGAAGCAATTGGTTCAGACAGTGTGCAATGAAGAGTATATAAGGTAATTATTTTGACGAGTTTCTGATTACCTAGTGGCTTTATACAAATGGCATCGGGCATTTTGTGGTCTAAAAAAAAACTAAGAAAAAAAATTATGCAGCCTAAGCAGTGATGTTATTACATTACATTACATTACATTACATTCATTTAGCAGACGCTTTTATCCAAAGCGACGTACAGTAAGTGCATACAGAAAGGTCATGTTATGCCTCCAAAGGTTGTGTACATGTATGTATATGACCTGATTATTTTAAAAAAATAATAATAAAAAATAAAAAAATAATTCTGGTTAATATAATTTTCCATTGGTACTCTTTTATAAGATAATATATACTTTATTGCAGTCTGTACATAGGAAGAAAATTAGTTTTTTACAAAAGAAAAACATAATAAAAAACATAGCTACACAAAAACATAAAACACATCTGATACATATCATACATACATTCTTTCATAGTGCCGTCAATAAAAACCTAAGCATCGCATTGCACGACACCACCACGACGTCATATTGCACAATCTTTATTGCATTATGCTACCAAAAGCACAGTCTCAACTATGCAGATAAGGCTGTCACTAAAGTCTAAGCATCATATCGCACATCCCTAATTGCATCATCCCAACTATAGCACAGTTCCTCCTATTGCACATAGTGCTGTCACTTAAAATATGCAAGCATCATATTTCAGAACCTTTATTGCATCGTCCCAACTATTGCACAGCAATCTGAGATCGCGGCATTAAAGGAATTACTGGCACGATATAAAAACTGATATTTATGTTTATAATTCTGAATAAATGCTATAAAATAAATCTGCTCATGTGTATAGTCTCTGGAAACATAACATCACTGTAAAATATATTTTGGAGTTACTTTAGTTACTTTCATTTTTTTAGACCAGGGACCCCTGATTGTTCTGTACCTGCCATGGTATAAAGCTTCCAGGTTGTCAGTTACTTCTGCGAGTATCTAAAATAGCCTTCATCATACACAATAACTGTCTGGGCCAATTGAAAACGCCAAAACTGAAATAATATATATTTTTAAAACCCAGAATATGATCTCTTTGAATGCATAATTTTTCTATGTTATTTTTTAATTACCCAGATAATAATAATAATAATAATAATAGTAATATTAATAATAATAAATATAATAATAATAATTAATAAAAAGCATCAAGAGGGTTTTCAATTGTGGGTTTTCATTGAAAAACAAAATTCAATTATTTTATGAAAGTCAATTTGCGTTATTTGGCATGTATTAGAGGTAACATTTGGAGACCTATTTTAAGTATGAAAACTTGGCAAGCGCTAACACAAGTGCTGACTTGAATCACAAAAAGGCATGTCCGAGTCAGTCGCTAATGCTCGTGGCACATGGTGTGATTTGTTGGGATTTTAGTGTACACGGTGTGAAATACCTCTGCGCCGTGCATTCGCACTGATCCACACCTCCAAACGATCTACCCAGACCCATTATACCTGTCAAAAACCCCCTTCCCACCCATCTAGCACTAAAAAACCCGCGATGAAAATGTCATACTTTCTACAAATGGCATTTGTATACACTTATGCCATTCCAAAATCCCAAAAACCAGCTTGCACATGTGACTGTTATGTTGGCACCAGTGCAAATGTCTCCAGCTAACGTCAAACGTCCTTGTAAAACATCGTCTGCAATTTGCGCTTGATTCATAGCTGCGTTTTAAGTGTAAACATTTGTTTTAGTCAAAGAGACAGAATAGAAAAAAAGTATTTGAGATGAGACTTGTATATCCTGAAGGTTGTCTTTCTCAGCCAGCGGTAAACTGGTCAGTCATTTGCGCCGATAATTGAATTAAGAGACCATCTGTTTTCTCACGGAAACCTGATAATTATGATGTAATTTTCATGCGCCTGGCAGCTGTCTTTTTAATATCTGCGAGCAGAAGCTTCCAATAAAGCAGGTGGTCAGAGACACTTCTGTTTTTCGCTAATAAAATCATGCAGTTCTGAAAACCTGTATCTTGCCGGAGATTTAAGCATGTTGCCAGGCGACTGTTGCTTGGTTTTTCTCCTGCAGGCCACGAAATGAGACGATGCTAATAAATGGCTCGGCGTGTGACACTGTCTAAGATCCTTTTTGTGGCGTAGACGTCAACACGACTCTGGAGATGTCAGCCTAACCCAGAATGGCGACGCGTTCACCTTGTTCTATTTTTACGTTTCTACTTAATTAAAAAAAGTTCTGTTCATTTGTATTTTCTCTGTCGCCATATTTTCAGGACCCTTCCCTCTGAAACTGATCTTGTTTGTCTTCATACAGTTGGTTCTGATCTTGTTTGTCTTCATACAGTTGGTTCTGATCTTGTTTGTCTTCATACTGATTGGTTCTGATCTTGTTTGTCTTCATACTGATTGGTTCTGATCTTGTTTGTCTTCATACAGTTGGTTCTGATCTTGTTTGTCTTCATACAGTTGGATCTGATCTTGTTTGTCTTCATACAGTTGGTTCTGATCTTGTTTGTCTTCATACTGATTGGTTTATGCTGTAGAACCTCTGGTGTTTTAATGTTTGTTCTCAGTGGGTTCATTCAGTCGTCCTGCACTATCCCATTCGCACTATGTTACATTTTCAGTGCACAGTAAGTTGTAAGCTTAATATCAATCCCTGCTGGTGAATAATGGGGAAAAATGTTTTAACGGATCCTAACTTTTCGTTATCACATTGCAATACATTGACAAAAAAGAGGGGCTAATATTTCAAATATGGCAGATTTTAGGAAACATAAACAATGGAATATCATTATAATTACTACGTTTGTTAATATTAGCAGCTACACTGCAGTCTGTAAGTATTAGGACAGTGACACCATTGTTGATGTTTTGGCTCTGCACCCCAGCACATTGGATTTGAAGTGAAACAATGAATATGAGGTTAAAGTTCAGACCGTGAGCTCTAATGTGAGCGTATTTGCATCCATATTGGCATATCTGTGTATGAATAACAGCCATTTTATACATAATTTATAGATATATGCCCCCATTTTTAGGGGACCAAAAGTAATTGGACAAATTAACATAATCTTAAATAAAGTCATATTTAGTTGGTTCACAAATCTTTAGCATTCGATTACTGCCTGACATCTACCACCCATAGACATGGAGTTCCTCGCCTTGTCTTTTAGATTTAGACCCAAATATCTATCATGTGGGTGTGGTCAACTCAAACAGCTTTGTCCCTACAGCTGTTAGACTGCTCAAGGACATTGGACATCTCAAGACGGCAAAGGCAGATGAGGAACTGTTATTGATTTTGATGCTCAATTTTAATATGTTCGTTTTGTGTGTTGTGGGTCTGCCCCACTGTTTGTCTTTTTTTGTTGCTGGTGGCTACAACTGAGGTGTTGAGCTTGACATTGAGACATTGAGAGAGACAGTTGAATGTAATAGATAGCCTAGTGTAAAATAGTTGTTCAAATTTAGTTTTTTTTTTTCAAATTGAGAGTAGTAGGTGGTGGGTCACTCAGGTGGTGTAAATAGCTTTTCAAATGTAGTTTTTTTCAAATTGAGGATAGAAGGTCTCTCCCGTCCTCCCCAATTTTAGAACTCACCAGCCGCCACTGATCCTGAGAGTGATATAGATATAAATACCCTCAAATTCAAGCAGACACTCTGAACTTTAAGCTCATATCATTATTTTATTTCAAATCCAATGTGCTGTAGTACAGAGCCAGCGCAATACAAATTGTGTGACTGTCCAAATATGTACAGACTGTACTGTATGCAGCGGTACAGTGCACACATGAGTCTAGTGAGGCCTGTATAAACACTGGTCTTTATTTTCATGGTTTTCTTTGGGGAAATTATTTTATGGATCCCTATACACCACAGAATGCCTGAAGGCTAAAGGTGTCTGGGTAGAGTGGCAGTCATACTGAAGAGCTCCCCTGGTCTCTGTCTTCTGCTGGTCTCAATGAGTATTCTGGCCTCCTGCTGGTCTCACTGAGTATCATGGCCTTCTGCTGGTCTCACTGAGTATCATGGCCTCCTGCTGGTTTCACTGAGTATTCTGGCCTCCTGCTGGTCTCACTGAGTAGCATGGCCTCCTGCTGGTCTCAATGAGTATTCTGGCCTCCTGCTGGTCTCATTGAGTATCATGACCTCCTGCTGGTCTTTCTGAGTATCATGGCCTTCTGCTGGTCTCACTGAGTAGCATGGCCTCCTGCTGGTCTCACTGAGTATCATGGCCTCCTGCTGGTCTCACTGAGCATCATGGCCTTCTGCTGGTCTCACTGAGCAGCATTGCCTCATGCTGGTCTCTCTTAGTATCATGGCTTCCTGCTGGTCTCACTGAGTATCGGGGCCTCCTGCTGGTCTCACTGAGCATCGTGGCCTCCTGCTGGTCTCTCACAAACTAAAGCACGCCACTGCATGCCTACAGGACATTTGTAAAGCATGCAATGAGGGAGCTTTTCCTCAACAGGGGAGGGAGCTTGAGGGAGCTTTTCCTCAACAGGGTAAGGTACTCCGTATCGAATAGTATAGATATATTTACTCAGCAGATGTTTCCAATGGAACCTGTATGTGACGAGGGTACACAATAAGGGATATAATCAGCCGGCTGAACTCAAGACCAAGGTCCTTAGGCCAAGGCAACTGATGGCACTCTTATTTTCTTCTCATTATACATTACATTATAGGCATTTAGCAGACGCTCTTATCCAGAGCGACTTACAAAGCATTTCTTTTGCATTTATACATAGTATCCATTTATACAGCTGGATATATACTGAAGCAATGCAGGTGAAGTACCTTGCTCAAGGGTACAACGGCAGTGTCCGACCTGGGAATCGAACCTGCAACCTTTCGGTTACAAACCCAGTTCCTTAACCATTATACCACACTGCCGCACCAGGGGTCAGGTGCATTGTGTAGGGGATGCTTGTGTACTAACTTGTTACTCTGAACTCCAAGACACCTACATGTTGGTCACATTTTATAAAGCTCATTTATCATACAGTATATTATTCTACAAAAATTTTGTGTAAATTTCCAACAAGGCTCAAGTCCTGCCCCAGTGAGTCTACTGCCCCAACCCAGGCGCAGTACTGGCCCACCGGTACTGCCCCCTCCCAAGTCTCAGTGCTGCCTCCTCTGTCTCAATACTTCTTCACATCTCTCAGTCTGCATCCCTCTGCAGTGCTGGACTCCAGTCTCATTCGGGAGCAGCTTTGGAAATAAGAATTAGAATGTCTTACTGAACTGCCAATAGCAGTGAGTGTTTGCAATCCAACTCTGGCAGACTGCACCTGTATTCCTTTATGCACACTCTGATTGGACAATAAGTAACTATGTGTTTTCACATCAGCAAAGATGATAAATAGCAGGTTTGTTATCTGTGATTCCCCATATGAGTCAGCAAATGGGGCAGAGATCTGTACCAATGTATGAATATGACTGCATATATTTGCATATTAATGAGAAGTACTTTATAATTTTAGCAGGTGATACTTCTAAAGATGTGAAAATGAGAAGTAGCAGATATTTACAGGATGAGGCCACTCGTGACTCAGATATGTACTAATTTGCATACACTGCATATTTAGTAGATAACATCAGGAATCCATTTTGTCCTGGTGTAATGACAGAAGTGTGTCACAGACTGTAGTGTGTTCAAGAGTGTGGCGTGTTAAGACAATTATGAATATGTCATTGACTGTAGTGTGAGGGTAAATGTGATAAGAGAAATACACATCATAATACATTACAGAATAACAGTGTGTTTTACGACATGCTCTTTGACTTATTGAATAAAACAGCAAACAGGAGAGACAGTAATGGCCAGATAGTCCTCTTACATTGTGTAAACAAACAGGCAGATTTAGTTTATTAGCTTATTTAGGTGTGTCCCCCGAGTGACAAATGTGTTCCGAGGTGTTCTGTTGTGGCTACGGCAGAAGTGTGGTGGACAGACTAAGGTTGAGCTGTCAAATGCAATCCTCCTTTTTGGACGACAAAAAAAACAAAACAACAAAAGAAGCTTGGCTCTTAAACGATGTCTCCTTTATTGATGCAGTTTTTCCCCCCTCTTGCACTGAAGGCGCTGGATAGCCCTGGTTTAAATTAAATTCTCCATCCAAGGCTGTTTATGAAGGCAGGGACGCGTGGGAGGGAGGCGGCGCGGCCTGAAATTATAAAAGCGCATTAAACGCGCCTCTTTCAATCTGTCCCTCTCTCCCCGTTTAGCTCCGACAACAGTGGCCCGTAAACACGGGTTCTGCTGAGACCGGCACACAAATCACCGGAGCGAGGGGCGGACCGTGACGACGGCACACTGCTACAGTGGGGAGAGAGAGCGAGAGAGACGGAGACAGAGACAGAGGACGGGGGGAGATGGAAAGACACAGTGAGATATGTGAAGAGGGAGCGAGAAAGAGGGAGGTAGAGAGAGAGAGAGGTAGAGAGAGAGAGGGAGAGAGAGAGAGATAGGCAGGGAGAGAGGGGGAGGTGGAGAGAGGGGGAGCTGGAGAGAGAGAGAGAGGGAGGTAGAGAGAGAGAGAGAGAGAGAGAGAGGGAGGTAGAGAGAGAGATAGGGGAGAGAGGGAAGATAGACGAAAAGCACAAGAGAGATGGGTGAAGAGAGAGTGAGAAAAAAGGGAGAAGAGAGAATGAGAGAGATGGGGGAAGATTGTATGTTATGTCTATATATTTACCTGTGCTTTGGCAATATAACATTTGTCTTACCATGTCAATAAAGCTATTTGAATTTGAACTTGAGAGAGAGAGAGGGATAGAGTGAGAAAGTGGGGCTTTCAGTCTTCCAGCCTGTGAGTCAGAAAATACATGGGGTAATCCTCTGCCTTCAGCCTCTATCTCTGGCGCATTTGCAGAAGCACCTCGTCTCCAAGCCCCCTGACAGCTGTGACTCTTACAAAGAACGCTAAGGATGGTGGGAAGGATGGTTTCAGTTGGGTTTAAAAAAAAATAAAATAATAATTATTATTTTACTATGTCATTTTGCCCCTTTTCAGTTTTTAGAGGTTACTACTACCTCAAAAAAAGCTCAAAGAACAGTCTATTGTCCTCTTCTCTGATGTTTGCACTGTAGTACTGTGTGGCCTGTGGCTTGTAAAATTGTCACTTTGTTTTTGTGGAGTGAGGCCACTGAGCACAAAAGCAGCGCAAATTGGCTGTTCCAAATATAGAAAATTGGGGTAAAATAAATATGTAAAAAAGAAAAAAAAAATGAACTAGTTCCGACGAAAGGACTGTCTGCGAAGCTTGGCTGTGTTTACAGACTCAGGAGCTGTGCAGCAGAGCTCATATCGTTGAGCTTAACAGGAAGTGATGGGTTCAGTTTCCTTTGGTTGATATACCACACGCTTCAGTCTGAAGGCCAAACTGGGGCAGTAACAGGCTGGGAAAGTGTTTGCTTTGTAGTTATTTATGGAAGTACAGTTCAGACTCCACGCTTCTTTTTATTTATTTATTTATTTTAATAACGCCTCCTCTCCTCCAAATCATTTACCCTTTGATGAAGCCATCGCATCTTTAATTTTTTTTTTTTTGTTGCAATATCTAAATCTTGTTTTCCATCCCCCTTCCTCACCCTCTCCCTCCCTCAGTCTCCTTCTCCCGGCTCTTTGAAATGTTTCAAAGCGCAGAAGTGTGGTATATCGGCTGGGGAATTGAATCCCGAATGCCGTGCAGTCGAGCAGAGTGTTCAACCTGAATTGCCCCGGTTAGTATACGTAAATGCACCGAATGTGCAGCAAGACTGGATAGAGTGTAGGAAAATAAAGAA
Organism: Ilyophis sp. 1 JC-2022; assembly: GCA_022702515.1. NCBI lineage: Eukaryota > Metazoa > Chordata > Actinopteri > Anguilliformes > Synaphobranchidae > Ilyophis > Ilyophis sp. 1 JC-2022. The sequence goes on from CM040394.1 coordinate 81,935,849, forward strand.
ATATAATGAAAAAAGCAAAACTTCAAATTTGCACATTACACAAGTCATGCTAATAATCGAATGCGTTTTTGACTGAAATAAATTAGGGTAGCCTTTGATTGTTCTTGTATTCACAAACTGTGAGCAGTTAACTTGAAGAATGACAGGAAACGGGTATGCCTACCCTTACTGATGTTTCCTGCGTTTCTACAGGTAACAAGGCTTCAATACAGGGACACTGCAGTATGTCGCACTCAGAGTGGAATTTGGAGAGGGGGAAAAAAGAACATGAAATGACCTGACCTGTTCCTTTGTCCTGAGGTGAGCTGCTTTTATCTAATTACCTTTCAGCATCTGCCTGAATCCAAACACTCTGTCTACCATTAAGCAGCCAAACACTCCTGTGTAACAGTCAAACAATCTATATCGTTTTAAACAGTCAAACACTATGTGATCTGTTACACAGTCAAACACTTTGTCCTGTCTAACAGTCAAACAGTCTATGTTCTGTTAAACAGTCAAACACTCTGGGTCCTGTCTAATAGTCAAACAGTCTATGTTCTGTTGTCAAACAGTCTATGTCCTGTTAAACAGTGAAACACTATGGCCGTGACCGAATATGACCCCTGTTCCCTGTCCACTGTCCCCTGTCCACTCAGACCCCTCACTTTGCAAGCAGTGTGCAAAATAAATCCCACAAAACTCTTTCCAAACTAGTGAGGAAGTAGTTCGTAATATTTATTTGTATTATTTTATTTTTATTGAGAATATCAATCAGTTAACATATGACGATTGTTACAAAGTGTCGATTATGAATGAAGGTAGAATTAACAAAATTGAAAAATAATATTTTGTAATATGAACCAATATTTTACCATAGATATACATATACGCTCTATGTCTTATAGGCTTTTACTTCCGGGTTACTTGCGGATGAGTGCACCATTCTGCAGTGTGCTCCTGAATACCTCAACAAAACTCCAGAAATAAGGGGTTTATCCTGAGTGCCCCCATTTGTGAGAAAAATTTGCCCGCTCAAAAGCTTTTTTGACGAAGTGGACTCAAATATGCACCCTCAAAATGGTGTAGGGGTTGTATTCGGACACGGCCTATGCGATCTGTGTAACAGTCAAACACTGTGTGTCATGTCTAATAGTCAAACAATCTGTGTCCCGTTAAACAGTCAAACCCTCTGTGTTCTGTCTAACAAGCACTCTGTGTACAATTAAAACAGTAAAACACTGTGTCCCGTTAAACCTGTCAAAAAGTCTGTCTCTCGTTAAACAGTCGAACGCTCTCTGTCCGGTTTAAATTGTCAAATTCTCTGTGTCCTATACTACAATCAAGCACTCTCTGTCCTGTCAAACAGTCAAACACTCACCCCCACTATGCCCCCTGATCACTGACACAACCAACACCTTACCTCTGGAAAAGTTCCCTCCGCCTTTCAAAACTGTGGCTGCCGCCCCCCTCCTCAAGAAACCAAACTTGAACCTCACTGTCTGTCCTATCAAATGTCCGGCCCGTATCAAACCTCCCATTCCTCTCAAAAGGTCTCGCAGAAGGCAGCTGCCTCACAGCTTGAGCTCCATCTGTCCTCCAAGCACCTGTGCAAAACTTTCCAAGCAGGCTTTAGAGTTTAGTTAAACAGCATCTGTCTCTAGTTTGTTGTGGAGGGTTATTAGTGAGGGGGGAAATCTTTTTGTGTGTGTACTTCACGACCCCACCAAATTTCAGAATGGAATGTCACGATGAATATGTGGTTAAATAAATTGCAGCCTTTATTTGGGTTACAAGCTACCCCAATTGTGTGTGTGTGTGCGCGCATGTGCATCTACGCGTGTGTGTGTGTGTGTGTGTGTGTGTGTGTGTGTGTGTGTGTGTGTGTGTGTGTGGAAATTAAACTACTATGGGAGTAAGATAAGTATCTATCTTATCTATAATGTAATACTATTTACAGTGTAGAGAGAATGATGTTTGTGTACTTGATACCATATTGCTATTTAAAATGCTCAAACAAAATGCTTTATCAGTAGAGAAAATTCACTGAACACAGTCTACACTTTTTTAATTTCTCATTGGTCCAAAGAGCATAAAATGTTGTTTTTGTCCATCCCCAGCAGACATCCTCTCCAACTCAATTTATTAAATATTAAACACCGTAACTTCAGTCTCTCAGGGGACATCACAATAACAATTACAACAAAGAAGACAGCGGTGTTATTTATAACAAAAACTGTCCCCATTGTTATCTATAATGAGAAAAATAGTTTTCGTGCATTCAAACAAAACCACAACATCGTGGCGCTTTGCGCCTGTAGAGTAAAATCAGTGCCTAACGCACATGCAGGATGGGCAGAGTAATTTAAGTGGCAGTTTGACGACCGCATGTATGAATATCAGGTATGCAATATGCAGAATGTATTCATCCCGGTGTGATTGCACTGCGTGCATGTGTGAATATTCCATTAAGCACCATTACTCAAAATGGAGGACGGCCGAAGGATTCTAATGTGAGGACTAAATGAGGCTCTAATGTGAATGATGATCTCTCTTTCATCTGATATGTGTTCATCTTTATGAAGAAGGAGATGGTGATGGCTGTGCTGGGGCAGCGGGCGCTGCCTGTTCTTCATGCATAATGAACTGCATGTTCCACAGTGGGTGTACCACAGACCGCACAATGACAGAAGGACATTCTGCAGTGTCCTCTCATACTGATTGTCTCTATGCACTGATTCACACTGTCTCTCCACACACTGATACTCACTCATACTGTCCCACTTATACTCACTCACACTCTCCCTATACACACTGATACTCACTCACACTCTTCCTATACATACTAATACTCACTCACACTCTCCCTATCCACACTAATACTCACACTCTCCCTATACACATTAATACTAACTCACACTCTCCCTAGACACACTGATACTCACTCACACTCTCCCTATCCATACTAATACTCACTCACACTCTCCCTATACACACTGATACTCACTCACACTCTCCCTATACACACTGATACTCATTCACACTCTCCCTATACACACTGATACTCACTCACACTCTCCCTATACACACTAATATTCACACACACTCTCTCTAGCCACACTAATACTCACTCACACTCTCCCTATACACACTGATACTCACTCACACTCTCCCTATACACACTGATACTCACTCCCAATTTCCATATACACACTAATACTCACTCACACTCTCCCAATCAACACTAATACTCACTCACACTCTCCCTATACACACTGATACTCACTCACACTTTCCCTATATGCACTAATACTCACTCACACTCTCCCTATACACACTAATACTCACTCACACTCTCCCAATCAACACTAATACTCACTCACACTCTCCCTATACACACTGATACTCACTCCCAATTTCCATATACACACTAATACTCACTCACACTCTCCCTATACACACTAATACTCACTCACACTCTCCCAATCAACACTAATACTCACTCACACTCTCCCTATACACACTGATACTCACTCCCACTTTCCCTATATGCACTAATACTCACTCACACTCTCCCTATACACATTAATACTCACTCACACTCTCCCTATACACACTGATACTCACTCCCACTTTCCCTATATGCACTGATACTCACTCACACTCCCTATCCACACTGATACTTTCACACACTGTCCCACTGATACTCACTCACACTCTCCCTATACACACTGATACTCATGAACACTCTCCCAATCAACACTAATACTCACTCACACTCTCCCTATACACACTGATACTCACTCCCACTTTCCCTATATGCACTAATACTCACTCACACTCTCCCTATACACACTAATACTCACTCACACTCTCCCTATACACACTGATACTCACTCCCACTTTCCCTATATGCACTGATACTCACTCACACTCTCCCTATCCACACTGATACTTTCACACACTGTCCCACTGATACTCACTCACACTCTCCCTATACACACTGATACTCATGAACACTCTCCCTGTACACACTGATCACTGATACTCAGTCATCCCTTATGAAAATGTAATATACTGCAGTATATTTTAAATATATTGTGAAGTTAATTTTGATATATTTACAATATACTGCGGTATATATTTGTTTCCATAAGGGAGAATGTCCCTGTATGCACACATACTTTCACACACTGATATGTTTCGATTCTCCACACACAGAAATACATACATAAAGCACACACACTTACTCATAGTGTACAAACTGTGACGCATTTTTTTCCACACAGCTTTGTCTCATTTTTACCGTTGGATTTATCGTGACTTTAAAGAAATGTGTCAGACATCCTTTTACACATTTTTTTGTCTCACTGCATCCCGGGCAGGTTGTCTTTCATTTAATTTTCTCGTCCTTGCCATTCGTAATATCTGCTATTATAATTCCGTGTATTATTAATGTTGGAGGGAACCCAGCTGGGTGAGGGATGAGCTTCTGCATCAGACAGACAGCAACGCCAGCGACCATCTAATAACGGCTCTGATTTGATGAAGCCCCTTACAGAGGCCAAGTGCGGGTCTCTCGCCCTGCTGCAATGCTGTTTTTCAGCACGGGTCTGGCGTGTGGCGGGATTCTGCAGAGGCAGCAGTGTTAAATTTGGTGTGCTTTCACCGATGGGAAACGCAATGTTACATTTTGCATGGTTTTCTGCGAGGGGGCGGCGGTGTTAAATTTGGTGTGTTTTTTTAGGGAGTGGGGCAGGGTGGTGGTGTTGCATTTTGTGTGTATTTTATGGGCAGGTAGCATTGTAAAATGTGGTGTGTGTTTTATGGGAGGGGACAATGGTATTCAATGTGGTGTGTATTTTGTGGGGAAATGTAGTAACGCTAAATTTGGTGCGGTTTTCTGGGAGCGGATGGTGGTTTTAAATATGGTGCGCATTTTATGGGAGCAGATAGCAATTTTAAATTTGGTGTGCACTTTATGGGAGGGGGTGGCAGCAGTGCAGTTATTGTGGCCTTCAGTGAACATTTTCCACCTTCATCTCATTACTGCGATTCTCCTGCCAGCTATAATGGCAACAATGTGCACTGAAGGCTTCAGGACAAACCTGAATAAATATAAAAATATCCAATTACTTCTTAAAAGGAAGAGAGCGTTGCGAGTGCAAAGAAAAATGTTCTCTTACAGAATGTGAGGCAGATTTGCTGAGGACGGTGCTAATTAGTATTTTCCATTTAGCAGGAGTATTTACTAATAACTACGAAAATGAACACAATTGCAACATGTTCATTTGAATTGCGTCATAAAATGTAAGGGTTATTTTGAGTGTGTGAGGAAACCAACATTTAACATGGAGCATAGGAGGAGATGTATTTATTATTTATGAAGTGTTACGAATATGAGCTGGAGGTCTTGGTTGACCAATGGTAATTTAGCCAAATTGGAACGGCACAGTTTTGTGCCTGCTTTAAGAGCAAAATTTTTGAAAAAGGAAATGCTGTTGGTGTCGTTTTGGGGAATGCACTACTGCTGTCAGGACCATCGTTGGAGCCCTGGACTACTGCGAGACACCGGCTTCATGCGTCGCTGCAATAAATCACAAAATGCAGAGCGCTGAGGCTGCATGGATAGCATGGCTCCATTCTGTGCCAGGCTCTGGGTCATTCTTGAGCTGACTATAAGCGACATTGACATGATATGTTTTTATCGTTTCCTCTGGCACGTCAAGTATTATTTTGTGTGTTTTGAGAGCGCTCTCACTTCACAGTCGTGCCCGGCGGAGTAAAATATTTCTCCTCCTGACATCAATAACGGCTGCCACGCCAGTGTGCTTGAAGGAAGGTAACACCTGCGTTTTCCGGGCGTTAAATAATGGACATAGTTAAACCGCAATCACCACCAACCTTGATAAATCACATCTAATGGCTCATATAGGCGTAGTGTACATTCTCTCCGCCCACGTTTTTTGCAGCTCTGCATTGTGAATATGTATGCGTTACGACAAATCGCGACTGTTGCAGTTCTACAGGCGGTAAGAGCCCTGCGGCGTCGCGAGGCCTTGATAAATCCGCCCCTCGGTGTATTGGCGGCTTGGCGGGTCGTCGTGAATCACCGCAGTGAAATGCGGACCATAACCAAAGGGCTCAAATTTTGACGAGGTTCATTCCTTTTTGTAGCTCGGGTCACAGTCGATCACTCCCGCCGCTCTGCCGCGCTACGACGGGAGCAAAGAACGCAGAGTTTCCGTCGCTGTGTGAACGCGGCTTAAAATGTTATAAAAATCTAACTAACGGCAAACACAGCTCGCCTCCCTGCTGCGCGGATCACAGAGGGAAGAGGGCAGCCGGCGACTGTGCAGTCAAGTGGCGGGTGCAGGTGGCACAGAGGCGGAACTGAGGAGCAGGAGGCGGGCTGTGAACAAGCCGCAGGTGTCCGAATGTTCCGGAAAAAAGCTTGTGCAAGCCATTCGCACGGAGTGCGAGGGAGAAAAGGCAACAAGAAATGCGCACGATGCTTTGCGAGAGCTCTCTCTGTCACCAGTGGGGTGGGGGGGGGACGGCGGGAACGAGGAGATGAACTCTCTCTGCCGCTCGGCGTGCGGAGGTGAAGCGACGGTGTGGCTTTACAGAGTCTCGATTCTGGGCGGGGGAGCTGGCGACCTACCTACGCCACTGTCCTCCCCCCCACCCACGCCACCTGCACCCGCCCACATAATCTACATCACCGCCTACACTGTCCCCACTACTCACCCCCCACCAACACTATTCAATTCAGTTCAATTTATTTTGTTTCATGAGAACTGTCACAAAGACGCTGTACAGAGAAAGAGAAGGAGAATTGGGCAGAAACCAGGTCTGAACCCCCAAACAGCTAACGAGGTAAAAACTCCCCAGTGGGAGGAAAAACACTCAAACGGTGGTGAGAAAAAACTCCCCGATGGGAAGAAATCTCGGAAGAAACCTGACTAGAGAGGGGGAGCCCGTCCTTCGCTGGCCGGCCCGGTATAAACTAAACGCGGAAATGGATGGTAAAAGAATGTAATGTGGGATCTAACCCAGCAAATAATCAAGTGGGTTTAACATTTTACAGTCTGAGATAGTGAACTATCGTCCACTCAAAGCACCACCCACCACCATGACCTTGTGATCCTGGACAACCATGGTCTCATGATGAGCTGTTCTGCTAGTCCTTCCCAAGGCGTCAGCTGACTAATCCTCCGAACCGCGGAAATGTACGTGGGCTTTTAGGAACCGAATACAAACTCTGTCACTGCAGGCATCAGTCACCTTAACAAAAATCAAATGTTGTCTGACAAAAAAAACCTGAGCCTCCATTTTGTGGGTGTTCGTAGTGTAGGAAGCCCAGGTGAACTGACAGATTATCAATGCTCACAGACGCATTTCAGCCGCTGAGAAATTTGGCTGGATTGTATTTCCATTCCTACCATGAGGAAGAAGCTCTCTGGCGCTCCCGATTTTTCATCTGGGGATCGCCGACTGGTGTTTGATAAATCTTCTCTTTCCCTGCTCTTGATTGTTTTATAATACAAAAAGAGAGGAGGAACTTGATCCGGCCCTCTAGGTGCTTCAAAGGATCTGCTGTCTGAAAAACCCGGGCTCCTGTGCTTCTCGAATGAGAGCTATGCTGCTCATTTGAGCTTTTGTTCATTAACCTTACGCCATCCCACACACAAACACACACACACACACACACACGCACGTGCACACGTATTCGAACACACGCACACACATACAAACATATGCACAGAGACACACACTTCACTCGTACACACAATCTTATATATCATATACACATACACACACTTTCTCATACACGCTCACGTACACACACTCTCACATACACACTCTATCATAAACACACACTCACATACTCTCTCTCTCATACACTATCACATACACACTGTCTCTCATCCACTCTCACATACACACATACATACACTCTCTCATGCATACGCGCACACACACACACACACACTCATACATACATACATACATACATACAAACACACATACACACTCTTTTTCATACACTGTCACATACACACACACACACACACACATTCTCTCTCATACATACACACACACACATACACACATACCCACTCTCTCTCTCGTACACACACATATCCACTCTCTCTCTCATACACATACACACATACGTGCACACACACACACACACACACACACACACACACACACACATACTCACTCTCTCTCATACATGCACACAGCCAGCTCTGTGGACAGAAGCCCTCTACCTTGGGCGGATCTGCACCCCACTGGTCTGGCCAGTTATTTCTGAACGGTTTCTCATTTGTATCTCTCTTCAGGCTCACAGGAAATGCGGATTTACCCAGCCATTTTTCCCGCTGCGCTTTTAATTTTTCCCAGGAGGGCCATCTGGGAGGAGAGGTGAGCCAAAGATGGGAAATGAAAGCAGTTACCCACTCTCTTTTCCCGTTCTTCTCTTAGCAACCTTGTCGCTTCCACGGCAACCCAACAGCCACCTGTCCAGTCTGCATTCCTTGTGCTTTTAACAGCAGGGAAAAATTTTCTACGCGCATTTTCACTTTACTGAACCTGTCTATTTCATTTTTATAGTCAGTGACCACATACAGTGTTTAACATAAACATTGACAGTTGACGTACTGAACCAGAATTAGCCAAAGTAAATCTTTGTCTGCAATCTCCGGGCAGGTTACAATTCAATAGGTACAGCACAATGAGTGATCGGCAAAAATAAATGCAAATCGACACATTTGATGCAACAGTTTCAACAATAGGCATACCGCCAATAGGCATTGTCTCTGCAAAAATGTGAAATATTAATGGAAATATGCTAAATCCTCCCAATAACACAGACACACATACACATACTAGCTCTAGCCTGCAGTCTGCACGAAAATTGAGCTGTTTGATGATAAAATAATATTATTGAGCTCATTTTTTTTTCACATGGAGTGAAAGGACAGATATCGCCTAAACGAGTTCAATGTGAAAAGCCTTTTTTTCAGTGAACTGATTTTACATTACTGCCATACTTGATATTGTGCCACAGAACAGAGGGGGAGCAATTCTCTTAATGATTACCTTGATGAAGGTCACAGTTGCTAACGCAATAGCCCTGTTCATATAACTTTATTACTTTCTAATGCGACTGTAATCATTTTTAGCATCACAGTCATTTTGCATAAAATATGGCTGTGATAATTGTTGCTGATACTATAAATGCGGTTTAAATGGGAGTTAATTGCCCATGTGGTGGACAGCGGCTCTAGCACACATTAAAGCCCACTCTCACACGCGTTATATTGGAATCCGTTAACGTTGTTATAGGTGCGCCTACTGAACTGTGTTCATAAAGTGTCTCAGAGTAGGAGCACTGATCTGGGTTCAGTTTCACCTTTTAAGCTCATGATAGATAAAGTGAGGTTATGGACAGGGAAAAACTGATCTCAGATCAACACTCCTATTCAGAGACGCTTTATTTTTGGGGGCTTTTAGCCCATAATGGATGAGGTTAGGATATGGTCAGGGGAGACCTGATCCTGGATTAGTATTCCCCGTGAACGTGGGCTGCCCGTCACGGCAGCGTCGCGCGGATCGGGGTGCCCGCGGTCACCTAACAGGCGGGGCCCCTGCGAGGGGCGGGGGAGATGTAGGGTCCCGCCCATCGATAGAAGACAGCCCTGTAAGGTGGCTTCAGATCCAGTTAGATGGATAGCGATGGAGACGGGTTAAGTGGTTGCACCACGGAGCCCCCGGGCCGGATTTTAAATGGGAATTCTTCGACTCGCGTGTCAGTCAGAGATTTAGAGATGTGTTTTGTAAGCACACACACCCCCCCTCCATCCTCCCGCACACACACACACACACACACACACACACGTCAGCAGAGGGCAGTGGGACTTTAATTCACCGTGGGCCAACAGCTCTGCATTTTTATTAAATCTGAGCCTTTTATTACTTTTTCCTCCCGCCCAGGAGTGCGGTACGCGCGGGAGAGATCATGGGTGGATTTTGGGAAAAGAGCGTAGCCAGTCCAGCTCGGGGGGGGGGATGTGCGCCGCTGCGAAACGGGGGTCTCCCGGGCTATGCTGTAGACCGGCGCCCCTTCGGGCAAAACCCCGCTGCTGCTTACTGTTCCGCCCTTGATGCGAGTCAGGCACTGTAGTTTCGGGCGTCTCTTAAAAAACGGGGACTCCAGAGCGCGACGCCGTGAATCAGCGGCGGGTCTTGAGACAGACGGGGTGTCCAGCTGCGCAGGCCTAATGCGTAGGTAGCGGAGAGGTGACAGCCGGCTGGCTGGCTGTGTGTGTCCCAGAGGCCACACTTGCTCATCTGCCATCTCCAGGCATAAGATGGGCCACCAACTAGCAAGTTAGCGTTACAAATTCGGTCAAAAAATGAAAGAAAAGAGCAACTACACCAACAGCCATTGTAGTAATGGTTATAATAAATACTTGTCACGATTCAACTGACTTTCCTGTGCGTCTGTACTGCCGCAGGTTCAATGCCATTTACCTGGCTGCTAGATATTCATAATCTTAACTTGGATTTGCTTTCATTATGTGCTCATTAGTGGTCGACCTGAAAATAGAGGTTTTGATTGGTAGTTTTGTCTAACTAGCATTTACACCTGTGGCGACGTTGAAGTTATGAAGGCTGCCATCAGCATAGACTGTAAGACCATTTCACTCACACCATTTGAAGACACTATGTCGAAATGCCTGAAGACCGTTAGCATGCGAAAAACCTTTTAGTGCACGCAAAACTAATAACAAAACCAATGATAGGTGCAAAACAAATACCATGACCAGTCATTTTATTGGTTTTACGTGTGCTAATAGGTTTTGCTCATTCTAACAGTCTCTGTAAAACAGGCCCTGAATTTCTTTGTCTCAACTTTGCCAAAAACATGGAGCTTGGACCATATGTGAATGAATCACAGACGAGCATCAATTCCATATACAATATTTTTTTTGTTGCCAGGTTGAGTTCGGCGCTGTTTGTAGCATGCACCTTTTTAGCCCCCGTGGTAACTAGCTAACTGATTGTGCTACCAAACCCACACACAACATGTGCAACACTTCCTGGACACCCAGGAATCCAGAGTAACCATAGTTACATTGCGCTTGGTGCCTAGTGCGCACTTGTCCCTTCTTTACCACTTAATTATTTTTTAAAGATTTCAAGTACGGTAATTTGAGTCAACAACTAGCAGCGACAGGACTGGAGTGGCAGTACGTCCGCCTAAGACAAAAATGTGTGTGTACGACCGCCTTGCCAGCCCTGCTCCAGCCCCGGGAACTTGGGCAGACGGCTGATTCACAGCTCGCCGCCTTTGTTATTGATTCGGCAGTGAATATATTTCACAGCAATAAACCCGAACACCCCCAAACGCCAGTTAATATAGAGTCTGCTTTCTCTCGGTGAGTGCCTTTCAAGAGCCTGCTGTCATATAGGTTATGCTGTGACATAAACATGACCTGTGCCCTATTGCCGTCAATTATGACATTTTCAACGGGAGCCGCAGTCACGGGGTATATTCAGTCTCGTCGCTCTGCCGTTCGGCTTTGAGCTCATGGAGTGTATGAAGCTCGCTCTCAAGAGTGGCGGTGCCCGAAGCGAGGAAACTGAATCATAAAAGATGACGGGTGCTCCACCCTTCACTGGAACACATGCAGCCGGGCACCTCCCTCTTCTTAATTACATCAAGCTCTGAGCCGTACATCTAAGCAATAAATCATGTTTTATTCACACTATACATTTCCTTTATTTCAGCGATGGAAATTGAGCCCTTTCTTATGTTTGTATGTAAAGGGGAACGCACAGTTGAATGCTGCCTTTTTAACCAATGAAATTAAAGGAAATTGCATTATGAACACGTCTTACTGGTAAGATATCAGAGAATGGAAGCAGGCAGTATAACTGAGCCCGATAAACAGCTCATATAACCCCTAACCCAACCCTTTTAACGACAAGCACTGGCAGCAGCAAGGCCTGTGGGCCCGTGACCTCCGAGGGTCCTTGGCCTCCCGGGTCAAATGTGACCTCCCTGCTGTTTGTTGATGCTTTTTCCTCTTTATCCTCCAGTTTGGAACTCCCCATCAATGCAGGAGAACGCTTTTCTTCGACGGATGTGATGTCAGCTTCGTATCATACCGCAGTTTTCTCCTTGGGCTTGCACAGACATCCTTCGGAGGAAGGCAATTTTATGTGAAGCTCTCAATTGACCAGCAAGGGGTCATTACTATGCGACAAGATGCTGGCTGTGTCCAAATCAATGCCCTTCCATACTATTGAACATGCCTGTCGAGTACACTGGGTGAGTAAGTTGTGTTAAGTAGGCAAAGCGGTCGCTAAATGTAGCCTACTTAATATCCCCAGATGATATTATTTGTGGGTTTCCGCTCACTATACTGTTCAGTACTGTATATCACACTAAACGGTACGCAGTAAACAGTACACAGTATGCTAGTACACAGGACGCAGTTGATAGGGCTCTGATTCGAACGCAGCCACTGTCATTCTGGCTGACCGAAGCCCTCCCAACCCTGGGTGACCCTAGGGCCATACGTGCGTCAGCCACAGTGCACACTGGTGCGGTCCAGCTTTGATACCTGACCGCGGGGCCCGAAAAATACACTTTATCCCTTTGATGCACAACGTATTCAAACCTCTTAAAATGTACAGCATGGGTCAACAATGACCCGTACATGCAAAGGTGTGATTTCTAAAAATATGAATACATAATATATATGAATAATTGAGCTAAAGTAATTGTTTTGGCAGTGATTAGGAGAACACAAGAATGATTTGATGTTATGAATTTATTTTATTTGTTTCAGCACATATACATACACAGATAACAATGAAATATCAATATGAAAGCTATAAGGAACTGTAATGAATGTAAAACAAATATATATATATATTTTTAAAAACCTCAACAACCTGACCTAAGATCTCATCAGTAACAACATGGCATCACTGTGGATGAAAAAAACCCATAAGCACAATAATATTTTAATATGCAACTCAAAATATTATGTGTCATTTTGGACCCTTTTGACCCATTTGTACACGGGTAATTTTTGACCCATGTCGTGCATCCCAGGGTTAAGTAACTACAAAGCAACTTGTTAAGGGACGTCTTCCAGAGATACAGATTACTTTCATACAGTTTTTTCACAATTATAATCTTAAATATTAGTTCTTATATTGAGCTGGCACTTATTTTCTTTTCTGAAGCAGCACTAGCTGTTCACTTCCAAGGACCCATGTAGTAATATCGATATAGGAAGCCATGTCACGACTTCTTTGAGTGCAGGTGGCGTGGCCATAGGCAGTAATTCTTTGAGGAATAATTGCGTAATGTACACACGTACGGCCTCTGGAGGCATAGCGCCGCTGTACGAGCTGCTTTCAAGTCGCTGGAAGTGATTTTCTTGCTTTATACTACAAAACCAAGAAGGTCTCGATACCCTCCACTGTAAAGCAGTCAGGTTGTCAGAAATGTCTGTAAGTATCTAAAATATCCTTCATCAAACCGCCTGGGCTTATCATAAGCATACAATAAAGCAAATACTTATCAAAGAATATTTTTAAAGGATGCAGGCACAATGTTTTGATGTCTGGGAAAAAAAGTGCACACGAATGAACATAAAAGAAGCCTGGTCAAAACCTGCAATTTGTACAATTAGCTGAAAAATACTTTAACACATGATTCAATGCCTAGTTCAAAACAATTTTCTGAACTAACTAACAGACACTGGACAAGATAAGCACTACAATTTGAGTGCAATAATTACCTAAAAGGTTAGAGCGAAACTTGAAGATCTAGCAAACTTTTGAAAATATGAATATCTCGGCAGAATGCGATCCTTTATGCTCACAGTAAATGTAGCAGATGAAATGATTAGAAATGCTCATTTTTGACATTGCATTTAAAGTATGGGGAAATCAATTATGAGTGCATTATGAAGTTTTATGAACTTGTTCAGTTATTATTTTTATTTTTTTTCAGCCCTCTGCCTTGAGCACAGAGCAGCTAATCTAAAGAGTGAAAAGGAGACAGGAATAGGATGAGAGGAGAGCACGAGGTCATGTTTTAATTGAATCGCTGGGCTTCGTGCCGCCTGTAACGAACGCCATGCTCCAGACAGGGCCTCAGAATTAGAGGCTGAAATAATGAAGAAGATAAGGAGAGGCGAGTGAGTAATGCACATCATTGCTGCTGATTTTACTCCTGGGCAAATGACACTGCTGTGGGAAAAAACCCTTTCATTTCTCAGTCTCAGTTTTACCTCAGGTGGGGTGGGGTGACCACAAGGGGGAGCTGCAGATATAATGTAATGTGTGAGCTTCAGTGACTAAGGCAGCTGAACTTGCGAATGTTTCATGACTCATGATGGCTGAGCAATGGGGTCGAAAGTATCTAACAGAGTATTGAAGCTTTGACCGGTTGGCCTTGTAGCCTTGCCACAGATGTTTATATGTACAGGGTGTAGCCAAAAATGTGGAAATGCCCATACATTTCTTATTGTGGTGTTGGGCCACCGTGTATCTTGGGTTTGTATCTGTCATGGTAAAGAATCTACCAGCACCTGGAATTCTACAAGAGGGATGTGGCGCCTACCACGTAAAAGTCAACAAACTCATGCCTTTTTGGTGGATATGAAAAATGCTGTCTTCGACATTTTTCCAGAATCTCCCCTAAATGCTTGATTGAGTTTACATCTGGTTCCAGAGAAGGCTGCAGCATGAGGATAACATTGACGTCTTGTGCGTCCATCCATTGGGTGTCCACATGCTCTGTGGACAGGGGCATTGTCATCCTGGAGGACACCCCTCTCAGCAGGAAAGAAATGCTGCAACATGGGATAATCACTCGGGTGATCACTCAGATATTTTTATCTTTAACTTGCGTGGTCTCCATGACTCTCATCCATCTTATACCCTTTTCAGCCTAAATTACGACTGAAGACTCAGGGGGACAATTCTGACCAAGGACCGACTGATCAGCGGCCTGGTACAGCAAGTGGCGTTCTCAAGTTGGGAAAGGCAGTCAAGTTCTGCCCGCAAAACAGGGTTGGTAGTGCATGGTTCTGGTGATTTGATGTGAAGAGAACCCATGGGCGTTCTACGCCGGTTCTTGTCAAATTCGCCTTAAGGAGCCCTTTAAATGCACTCTGACCTGGGCTCGCAACTATCTATGATAAATATAATGCATGTATTGTGTTGGCTAGACCCCCAACCTCTGCGTTCTCCAACGAACTGAGCTTCAGCAATAATGCTGATTCCGGCAAGCATATGTTGAGTAATCGTGGTACCTAAAGGACGAGTCGAGTGTAGCCACTCCGAGCTCCACGCATGTTTAACCCAAATTCTAAATTATAATTTTAAATAGAGTCAGATACACGAGTAAATAAAATAATAATATTTCTAAATAACTTTTACCTTTTCCCACAGCAATAGCAGAATACATCACGCTTAAACCTTCGCTCCGAGCTATTCCCTCATTGGTCTAGTAATTGTGAGTTCTACACCATTAATACGTAATTAAGATGTAATCAGCGACATTAGATTAAAACACAAAGATCCGTTTCCTGGGCGCGGAGTAGAGGAGGTGGTAATGGAGGACGGGAGGGTGCATTTTTCAACTATTGAGACGTACCCCCCTGAGCAGTGTTTTTGCTTGGTCATATATTCCACATTTGGGGGGTTTCCGGGTTTTAATTCCACAGTTAATCGGCTAATTGAGTTATCCACGTACGGGGAACAGGGTCCTGGTACCCAGCCCTGCCTATAGGCGAAGAATAAAAAACAGCAGTACTATGGTCCTCGAGGGCCACATTTGAGTATCCCTGACCTAAGTGCTTCTACCATTTTGGCCACTACCTGTGTAAGTGGGTCTCAAACTCCCCAGGGGACCCCGGTGTTTTCTGTTACAGCCAATCTCTTGCCCAATTAAGGTTTTTGAAGACATAAGTTCTCTGATAATTTTTTCTTTAAAATGATTAACACAATGCAGGTTTGGCTTGTTTTCAATTGCTTTGTCTTTCAATTCATTATTGTCTATCAACTGGTTAGTTTTAGTGGCCAAGTGTCGATTGATATTGAGGCTAAGAGCCTATTGATTCACCTCAGTCTTTAATTTGATCAGTTAAAAATAGTTTTACTTCTTTTAATGTATTCATTTGCAATATTGCACCATAAGCACAATGTGAATATGTGACTTTTATTCTTCATGGAATGCATAGCTATTTCAGACATTATGTGGCTTAAGAGGGTAAATAATCCCTCAAACTATGAAAAGCTCATTAATAAAAATTTACATGAGAATTCTTATTAAGACAAATTAACAGCTTGTTAAAATTCAGAGGTTTCAATTGCGTTTGGAACGAAAACCAGCATACACAGGCGGCCCCATTTCCAAAAAGGATCTTGTATAAAGATCATCTTAGGCTATTTTGTTTTTATATTACTTTCATTGTTTGTTTGTTTTTTCGTCATTTGTTTTTTGTCTTTCTCCCTCTATTTTTATTCACTTTTAAATGTAATGTCAGTAAATTCTAATCATTTTAATCATAAGATTAATAAAGCACAAACACAAAACACTCTAAAATGATCTTAACTCTAAGATGCTTTTGGAAAACGGGGGCCCTGTTTGAGTGACATTTTGCCTTCTCTCCTGCTCCTGTAGGCCAGGTCGGGCGCCTCCTGATGGTCGGAGGTAGGCTGGGAGGTCAGAGACTTTCAAGATGGTGGATTGTGTTTGGCGTGGTTGGCAGTGACTTCATGAAATAAGCAGTGGAAGAAATTTCTGTTTCTTTGCCTGTGAGAAGTTTAATTATCTTCACCTGCTGAGCTGCTTTACAAACCTGTGCTGACCTTAAACTCCCTGGTTCTGTTCTGAGGACATCAACGAGGCGAGTCTTCCCTTTTTCTCCTTAGAAGATAATCCACAATGCTAGGTAATCTAGTTTGCTGTGTTTGCTTGATATTTGTTTTTGGACGTCATACCTAGCTTGTGGACACTTGAATAAATAAGTGGCAGTGTACCCCAATGTACTCTGTTCTGATGCTGTAGTTTATTAGCCAACATGTTTCAACACCATAAGAAAAGGTCAACAGCGGGTGGAAACGCATACTCCAGGATTTTGATGTTGGCAAAACACACGAGCAACCGCAAATCGGTTAACCACACATTTTTATTAATTTTAAATAGGCCTCATGGTGGCCAAACACCCTATTGAATTGGGCTTTCCATTTTTTCCTGCCATTACTACAAAATGTTTCTTTGCATGGTCTTTAATTTTTGGGAAAATACTGCATTCTGCTTCCATTAGCCCCAACTAAAATACTAACATTTGTACAAGCCTAGTTTACAGACAAACCGGAAACCTCCACTTACTCTAACAGATCTGCTCTGATAAAACTGAAGGAAATGTGTTTATTTTATTTATTTTTTTACTGCAGTGTTTCACTATTGCCTTTACATTAATTTGGATCTCATGAGTTATTGAAAGAAAATCAGGGGACGTCGACAGCATTATGAACATGTGAGTAAAATAACTAGCCTCTGTGTTGAGGATGTAAGATTAACTCCTTTGCGCAGAAGCCTAGCGACCAGGATGCCGGCGCCAAGATTTTGCTCAACTGAGACATTCGCCAAACTATTAATGGAAACCTCAAACTCCGTGTTTTATCTTTATTGGTGCACAATTTGTGACAACTCTGCAGAATACAGAGTTTCTAAGTGTCACTATTGTCCTGTAGCGAGTCCACTTAACAAGCAACCCCCCCACCTGGTCTATACCTACCCTTGCTTGACCTAGTGGACAATAGCGTCTATGTGTGAGTTCATAAATATATTTATTGATTATCTAAAATTAGAATTCCGTCATAACGACAAGATAAACCGAACAATAGCCTGATCGTATGCAGGGCCGGATCTACCATATGGGCAATAGACCATGTATTGGATAGAATTTTGGAACCATTGATATCTATCCCCCTATACTGATGAAAAGATAGTAACTCGCCGGTGGTTTCTAACTGTTGCTGGTTTTTATTTTTTCCAAGTGCGAGGCTACTTAACTAGATGCTATTATGTACAGGGTGTGTATATACATATGCTATTATGCTATTATCCACTCTAGCTGTAGGCGGCTTTTTAATTACGTTTTATTATTCTGTCAAGTTTGGTAGCTACATTTATTTTTAAGGCATAAATTGTATAAATACATTTATATTTTTGTACTAATGTATACTGTACAACATGCAGATGAAAACATGTATTCAATTTTCTAACAAAACTGGGCCCTGTTTTTTGTAGCTGGCTAACTGAGTTAGCTAGCTAACTGCACTGAGTAAAACCTAGTGTATTTTCTAGTTCATATGTTCCATATTTGGGGAACTCAGTTTGTCAGCTACGAGGAATATGACCCCAATCAAAATAAATACTGAAAACATGGATGCAACGAATCCAACCAGTCATTTTCTCATGGTTTTATTTTCTTGGAGAACAATCCCTGGGGTCTGTATCACAAGGCAGTATTATTGAGTTAACTGGGTAACTGCACATGGAACATCTTTTTTTATTTTTTTCAGATTTGGGATGGTTCTGGGGTTTACTCAGTGTAGCTACTCGGCTAACTCAGTAATCCTATATTGTGAAACAGGCCCTTGGGGGGTATACGAAGCATGATTACTGAGTTAGCTGGATAACAAAAATAAAACCTGGAAACCCCCCCCCAATAAACCTGGACCTGACCTGGACCTGGTCAGTGCCGTATAGAATTTAGATTCACTCTACCAATGTCGCCATCAAGGAGGCTTTTGTTCATTGTGAAGAATACCACAAAATTCCACTGTAGATACTACTCTTGTGGATATTATTATATGTTGTCATTGTGCCATGAAAACCTTTAAATTGAGTTGGAACTATGCTGTTCATGGATTCCTGGCATAGGAGTTTTGGCATACACAAAATCTATGGAATAGGTGATTACATTGTTGATGTCGAGCATGAATTAATGAAATGGTTGTACTAATGAAATGTGTTGTAAAACAGGGCTTTAATATAACGAATCTGCGATGCTTCTGTTGGTTTCATGTAGCTTAAGAGAAGGAGCTTACATAACTTTTGGACAAAAATAAATGGATTTTATCAAATCAACTTCAAATTTTACTGTTTTAAAAAAAAACCTGCATGATTAAAATCTATAGGAATATAGGATTTGTGTGGGTGATGTGGCTTCTTTGTCCTTGTAGTGTGTGTGTGTGTGTGAGGGTAGCAAGTGTACGATTCAAGCCACACGCACATTCCTCAAATACGTCTCACTTGTACTGTTGTTTTGGTATTCTGTCGAGAAAAGAAAGGAAATGACCTTCCTTGTGAGAATAAACGGTGTGAAGAATCTTCTATGTTTGCATTTGTTGGCATGCACTTGTACGGAATGTTCTAGCTCAATTCTTTTGACCTCCCCATAAGGGTTCTTTGTGGGATATTGTGACTGAGGCATGGGTGTTTTTATGGCACAATTCCTTTTGTTTGTGTATTGGGTTATGTTGTTGCTTTGTGTGTGTTGGATTATTTTATAATTTAGTTAGTGTTCAGTTTTGTTTGTGTGTTGGATTATTCAGCACTTTTGTTTATGTTTTTGTTTCCATTGTTTTGTTTGTGTGTTTGGTTGTTCTGTCCATATATATCACAAATGTACCCACCATACACTCGGCATCTGACCAAAATTTTAAGAAACTTTGAAACACAGGATCTATTCCCCAGTGTTTCGCCTGTACAAAATTCCTGAGACAGCTGGTCTTGTCTGGGAATCTTCCCTCGACTGACGAAGCCTACCTTTTCGGCAGTATTATAGAGTTCAGTTGCATAACTGTCTCACGAAAATGCCCACCTGCTTTGGTTTTGAGTAGACCGGTACCTTATAGCCTTCCCATCAGACAAGGCGAGAAACTAGTTGAAGTACAAAGTTTGCCAGTGGTCGGTAATACCTGCTAGGCTGTGCAGTTCAGAGGCGCCTTTCTTGAAAAATGTGAGACGCAAGCTGCTCTGCGAGACGTGATCACTTTCTGTCTTTAGAGCTTGTCAGAAAGAAGCCACAATTTTGCTCAAGACGTGCATCTGTCTGTGTGTCAATGGAACTTGTGAGAGAAATGTGTGGCTCTGCAGTCATTCCCCTGCCTCCATTCAGAATTTACATCCCAGTAAGTGAGGATTGCCCGTTTAATTCGATAAACAAAAGCGCGTAATTGTCAATAATGATAATTCCTGTCTCTACAAATTGCAAAGGATATCCCATTATATTTGCTCATTATAAGGATAATGAGGTTGGACATGATAAATAGAATGAGAGAAAATTCCATTGAGGTTAAAGCAAATACTAACGGAGACAATGGGCCTCATTCATGAAACGTTCCTAAATATGTGCGTACTTTTATGCACAAAACCAGTTTGTACAAAATATTTACGCCGGATTCATCAAACAGTGTGGGAAAGGCAGATGTCTTCGTATTCCATGCCTACGTATGTTCATCGTAAATGACAAGCATACGCTCTTTTTTTTTGCGGCTAGCAAAAATCTACGCCCATGAATTGCATGCAACTACCATATATGGAAGTTTCAAATTACATTTGCAGGTACAAACGAAGTGAAAATGGCCCAGAAAAAGCAAAAAAGATAATTATGCAGACTCTGAAATCCAAGTTTTATTAGCAGATGTTCTGTCAAGGGGGGAAAAATATATATGGTAACACTTTATTTTGATTGTCCCATGTTGACACACAACTTGATATCAACTGATATCAATTGAATATCAGTTCAGTGTTAATTTAAAGTCAATTGCATGGCAGGTGATTGTCCACAAACTCCACAAAGAAGTGAGTGTCAATAAACACTGTATTGACACTGCACACTCTTCAAGAAACATTCTATTGACACTCAGCAAAGTATAAACTGGCTATTTGCTGTGTCTCAACATTCAGTTGATATCAAGTTGAGATCAACATGGGACACTCAAAATAAAGTGTCACCAAATATATATATAGTATTTTCAGTACCGGTGGCAATACAACTGGTAAAGTAAAGGCCTAGCAGGAGATGACGTGCAATCAATGCAGGGTAACCCGTCACAAAAACGGTTAAAGTAGTAAAAAAATATTTTTTAAATGGACCAACATTAAATTGGAGGCGAAAAAACGCAGCTGCGCACGCAAGCACCCACAGCTACACGAGGTGGCCAAGGTTCTTCAAGCCTTTCTGCATCGGACGAGCGCATCGCCTCCATCTGCCAAGCACTACGGCCTTTCTCGTAGCCTGGAAATACATTAAATGTCATTCATTTTGTCATTTAGTTGCTGTTCTGTGTGTGTGAAGGGTAGTTTGAAATGGAGTAATCGCATGCCTTATGTTAGAATCCCTCTTAATTGCTGGCGCATTCTAATTGCGTGTCGACTTCGAGCGGCGGGTCATCTGACAATAGCCCAAGTTCAGGTGGATTGGGGACGTCTGGTGTAGGAAGGGCGTGTTTCATGGCCGTGTTGTGCAAGACACAGCAGGCCAATATTAATTTGCACACCTTCTCAGGTGTGTAGTAAATGGTTCCACCTGTTGTGCTCAAGCATAGCCGCCGCCCCTTCAACGCGCTGTTGGTGTGCTGGATGACAGACGGCGTGACGGCGTGTGCCTCATTGTAAACCAGCTCCCACGGTGTCTGTGGGTTGGTTAATGGAGTCAGCCACGGTTTAAGCGGGTAACCCCTGTCCCCTATTAATGGAAAGAGGTAGTTAGGAATCTACGGTATATACATGACAGTAAACGGCATTTTGACTAATATATTCTTACCAATAAGTCAGCTGTCTCAACTAAACTACCCCACAGAATGAAGCTGTCGTGAGTCTCACCAGGCCACGACGTTGAGCATCGCATATCAGCTGCACATTGCAGAAGTGATAGCCCCTTCTATTCCTATATGCAAACGCATCATCAGATATATGCGTGCAGTCTACAGCACCGATAACATTGGGCAGGTTGGCAATGTCAGCCATTGCAATGCTAGCTACATACCTGTAAGTCAATTTAAAGCAAATTGCATTCATTTTTCATTAAGTGTATGTGGTAATTATTATATTTTGTGTTATATCACATTTAACAGATAAATAGTACTGGGATGATGCATTACATTATGGGTCTAATTAAACAAGTCCATGGCCTACAATTGATTAATAGGCATAATCTATAGTGTTTGCTTTTTACAGTCTGAATTTATTACGTTTGCATTGTGCATTTCAAAGGCTACAGTCTTGTAAACTTACAAAAAATAAAAATTTATTAATATTCTAATTGATATTCAGAAGCTATATTTAGTGCCATTTTGAATTTACGAACATGATATGTCTGGCCCTGAGCATGTGTAAAGTGTGTTCGTACGTACAAACAAATCTCCGATATGAAAACTTTGAATGCCAAAATATGAAAAAAAAATTGTTAAAATGAACAATTTATACACACATTCATTCTGTGCACATTGATGAATGAGGCCCAATATTATTTAGCTGTGGGTGCTGAATCCCTGTTAGCCTACAGTGACTTCAGAGGATTTCACCCTTCTGGATTTTTCTTGTTTTTCTTGTTGTAAAGTAAAATTAAAATGTATTTCCATTGATTTTTGTCCCTACTACATTATATTCTCTATCATGTCAAAATGAAATTAATGATTTGGATGTCTTCAGAATTAGTTACACAATTGTGTTGTTGCCTCTGTACTCTGGCATATTAGCTTTGAAACAATGAATATCTGCAGATTGTCAGCTTTAGTTTAAGGGTATTTACATCCATACAGTGATCCATGTAAAATTGCATTCAGGTCAGGTGATTGACTTGGCCAGTCAAGAACATTCTACGTTTTGTCCCTGAAAAAAATCTTTGGTTTGCTTTAGAAGTGTGTTTGGGGTCATTGTCCTGCTGCTAGGTGAAACGCCGTCCAGCATGTTTTGAGGCAATTGTTTGGATCTGAGTACATATGATGTTGCTGTACACTTC
Organism: Ilyophis sp. 1 JC-2022; assembly: GCA_022702515.1. Classification (NCBI taxonomy): domain Eukaryota; kingdom Metazoa; phylum Chordata; class Actinopteri; order Anguilliformes; family Synaphobranchidae; genus Ilyophis; species Ilyophis sp. 1 JC-2022. The sequence continues at coordinate 81,958,915 of CM040394.1, forward strand.
AGAAGTCATCCTGCTCCTGCCGTAATCAGTCACATCATCAATAAAGACATGTGAGCCAGTTTCAGTGGCAGCCATACATGCCCAAGCCATAACACTACCTCTGTCGTGCTTCACAGATGAGCGGAGAGGCTTTGGATCATGAGCAGTTCCTGTCTTTCTCCACACTTTTCTCTTTCCCTCACTTTGATACATGATTATACTCATCTCATTTTATACTGTCCATACGAATTTGCTCCAGAACTCCAACGTTTTTTTAATGTACTTTTATAGAAAACTTGTATGAAAACTTAATTTCAGGGTGTTTACATCCATATTTAGAGAACCGTGTAGCGGGCTCTCTCCCAACAGGTGTGTTGCTGTCCATGCTCCTACGGGCTCTCTCCCAACAGGCGTGTTGCTGTTCATGCTCCCATGGCCTCTCTCCCAACAGGCGTGTTGCTGTCCATGCTCCTACGGGCTCTCTCCCAACAGGTGTGTTGCTGTCCATGCTCCCATGGGCTCTCTCCCAACAGGCGTGTTGCTGTCCATGCTCCCACGGGCTCTCTCCCAACAGGCGTGTTGCTGTTCATGCTCCCACGGGCTCTCTCCCAACAGGCGTGTTGCTGTCCATGCTCCCACGGGCTCTCTCCCAACAGGCGTGTTGGTGTCCACGCTCCCACGGGCTCTCTCCCAACAGGCGTGTTGCTGTTCATGCTCCCACAAGCTCTCCCCCAACAGGCGTGCTGCTGTTCATGCTCCCATGGCCTCTCTCCCAACAGGCGTGTTGCTGTCCATGCTCCCACGGGCTCTCTCCCAACAGGCGTGTTGCTGTCCATGCTCCCACGGGCTCTCTCCCAACAGGCGTGTTGCTGTCCATGCTCCCATGGCCTCTCTCCCAACAGGCGTGTTGCTGTCCATGGTCCCACAAGCTCTCCCCCAACAGGCGTGTTGCTGTCCATTCTCCCATGGCCTCTCTCCCAACAGGCGTGTTGCTGTTCATGCTCCCATGGCCTCTCTCCCAACAGGCGTGTTGCTGTCCATGCTCCCACGGGCTCTCTCCCAACAGGCGTGTTGGTGTCCATGCTCCCACAAGCTCTCTCCCAACAGGCGTGTTGCTGTTCATGCTCCCACAAGCTCTCCCCCAACAGGCGTGTTGCTGTCCATGCTCCCACAAGCTCTCTTCCAACAGGCGTGTTGCTGTCCATGCTACCACAGGCTCTCTTCCAACAGGTGTGTTGCTGTCCATGCTCCCACAAGCTCTCCCCCAACAGGCGTGTTGCTGTCCATGCTCCCACGGGCTCTCTCCCAACAGGCGTGTTGCTGTTCATGCTCCCACAGGCTCTCTTCCAACAGGCGTGTTGCTGTCCATGCTCCCACGGGCTCTCTCCCAACAGGCGTGTTGCTGTTCATGCTCCCACAGGCTCTCTTCCAACAGGCGTGTTGCTGTCCATGCTCCCACAAGCTCTCCCCCAACAGGCGTGTTGCTGTTCATGCTCCTAGAGACCACCTCTAGCAGACATGTCACTCTCCATGGTCCTGCAGGCTTCTCCTGACACTTCTCCTGACACTAGCATGAATGAATGAAACGGTTGTACTAATGAAAAGTGTTGTAAAACAGGGTTTTAATATAATGAATCTGCGATTCTGTTGGTTTCATACTTCTTGATTGGCCGACCAGAAGTTCGCCGTTTCACGGCATGCTCGCCTCTTGCTAGTGCCTCTGAGGCATCTTGCGGTGACGGTGCATGTTGGGATTTCATGCGTCGTACAACTTAAAGCACCGATCCCGAGTCATTTCCGCCACATTACAGGCAATCGGGTCCTTCAAATCGCGACCGGAGTGATAAAAAGTTCACGGTAAATGAGCGTGCAGTTGCGGTGTGATATTCTCTTTGTCCCTCTGACCTTTGGCTTTCTTGTCTTCTTTGGCCCTTGACCCTCTGTTGGCGAGATCGGGGATTTCTCCACCGTTTACAGTTTTAATTACCGCCTCATCAATTATTCATTCCCCTGGGGCGAGATGGGCCCCGGAGCTGGGTTGTTAACCCGCCTCCCTTAAAGGAAGAGTTAGCCTCCATTTCTCTCTTGTGTCTCTGCCGGTGAAACTACCAGTCTGCAGCGTCATCACTTCGGGCTAATCCCCCTCCCCTCCCCCCCCCCCCCCCACCCTTTCTATCTATCGGGGATACACTGCAGGCCCTGGTCCTGGCCATGCAGGACACTGGCACTAATGCAGACAAATGGCTAACTCTTAAATCATCAACTCCTCAGACAGCAATTCCAGTCAATATCAGTCTGCTCAATTACGGGGGTGATTTGTGTCATACAAAAATCATTTGCCACAAATACTTGAACCGTGAGCAGAACCTCGAGGGACTCCAGTTCCATTGATTGAACAAGCGACTCGCTCGGATTGATCAATAAATGCGCCGCGCTCCCAGGCGTGCCGGAATTTGTGATTTAGGCCGAGCTGTAAAAAGTATGACTTTGTTGTTTCCATGGGAACCGGTTCGGACACTCGTCTGCGCCGGACGCGACTCAACTCGCCGCGGCCCGATCTTACAGTCTTCCTCCTTGCGGCCCGATCTTACAGTCTTCCTCCTTGCGGCGTACGTGGCATTACCTCGCTTAGGTTATCTTACCAGTTAACAGACTGGATGATCTTGACACGGGCAATTTTCATTGGATTTAAATACAGACTTGGATAAAAATATGCTAATCAAATAATGATCGTCTTTCGTCAGGGCGCTCCTTTCTTGTTAAAAGTAGGTGTCCTTGTATTTGCAATTTTAAAAAATCCCCCAAAAAAAGAAATCACATCCATTATTCATTTGCTGTCTGCGTTTCTGGCTCTCCATTTAACAAGCGTCTTTCAATTAACAATTAAAAGGACTGAGGCAAAAAGTGATCTCGGTTATGCAAATATTGACTTATAACTGGCAGTTCAGAGTGGCGCAGGGAAAGGCCCAATCACGCTGCAGCCCTGGAATTATAGCAATTCATCCGAGGACCACAGAGATGTCTGTGTGGACTCGGCAGCTGGGGATTTAAAAAGCATGTCTCCCGCCCGCTCCGTGAATCTCCTCAATGTAAGTGTCACTTGTTCCATTCCGTCAGAAGAATTGATGGGCTTGGTAAATGGGAATGGGGTGTGTGGTGGGGGGTGGGGGTGCAAGGTTGTGAGGAGCTAGATATTTTGCCAAAGTGATGTGAGGGATGGGTGTAACCGGACCCCTCCCGCCCGAGCAAACCGTCCGTCAGCAGGACACGGCAATAAAACGCGTCGCTCCCTGTTGGAGCCATAAAACTGAATTAAAATATTAAATCTGTCATCCTCCCTCCTCGTAAATAAATTTATAGATTACTTCCCATCTATAAAAGGGGAAAAAAGGTCCGTGTTTTATGGCGATGAGCCGCGCCAGCCTATTTGAGCTGTGATTGCCATTGCTACAGAGGAAGCTAATTATGCAGCAGTGTGGAGAGGGGAGAGGCTGGAGAGCGATGCCGTGATGAGGCAAGTCCCCCTGCTTGCGGCCCTCTGCTATAATACTGCAGCAACCCTGCTCCCTATGCTTCCCTCCATCTCCAAAATCCCCCCCCCCCCCCCTTCCCCAATATTCTCACCACATCACCAATACCCCCACCCCTCTCCAATATACCCCCACCCCTCTCAAATATAACCCCCACATACCCTCTCCCCAATACCCCAATACCCCTCTCCAATATACCCCCACCCCCTCTCCAATACCCCCACCTCCTCTCCAATACCCCCACCCCTCTCAAATATACCCCCACCCCCTCTCCAATACCCCCACCCCTCTCCAATATACCCCCACCCCCTCTCCAATACCCCCACCCCTCTCCAATATACCCCCACCCCCTCTCCAATACCCCCACCCCTCTCAAATATACCCCCACCCCCTCTCCAATACCCCCACCTCCTCTCCAATACCCCCACCCCTCTCAAATATACCCCCACCCCCTCTCCAATACCCCACCCATCCTATACCCCCACCCCCTCTCCAATACCCCCACCCCTCTCTCCAATATCTTCATCACCTCCCTATTGTCTTCAGTCTCACCAATATCCCCACCCCTCACCAATATACCCCTCCCCCTCTAATATACCCCCACCCCCTCTCCAATATTCCCACCTAATTTTCAATATACCCCCACCTTCTCTCAAATACCCAAAATCTCCAATATAGTCCCACCCCCTCTCAAATACCCCAATATCTCCAATACCCCCACCTCATCTCCAATATACCCCCACCCCTCTCCTCCCCAATATACCCTCACCCCCTCACCAATACACCCACCCCTCTCTAATATATCCCACCCCCTCTTTATACCCCCACCCCTTCTCCAATATACCCTCGCCCCCTTTCCAATACACCCCACCCCTCTAAAATATCCCAACCTCATTTTCAATATACCCCCACCCCCTCTCCAATATACCCCCACCCCCTCTCCAATATCCCCACCTCATCTCCAATATATCCCCACCACTTCACCAATATCCCCACCCCCTCTCCAATATACCCCCACCCCCTCTCCAATATCCCCACCTCATCTCCAATATATCCCCACCACTTCACCAATATCCCCACCCCCTCTCCAATATATCCCCACCACCTCTCCAAAATACCCCCACCACCTCACCAATATCCCCACCCCCTCTCCAATATACCCCCACCCCCTCTCCAATATCCCCACCTCATCTCCAATATATCCCCACCACTTCACCAATATCCCCACCCCCTCTCCAAAATACCCCCACCACCTCACCAATATCCCCACCCCCTCTACAATATCCCCACCCCCTCTCCAATATACCCCCACCACCTCACCAATATCCCCACCCCCTCTCCAATATACCCCCACCACCTCACCAATATCCCCACCCCCTCTCCAATATACCCCCCCTCTCCAATATACCCACCCCTCCCCAGTGTTTTAAGTCTCACCAATATCCCACTCCCCTCTCCAATATACCCCCACCCCATCTCCAGTACACCTACCCCTCCCCAATATACCCCCACCCCCTTTCCAATATCCTCACCCTCTTCTCAGTACCCCGACCTACGTTCACATGCTTTTCCAAGTGATTTTTCAGGCATCTGAATATTTTCGATAAGTATCTGTGCCTTTTGGTCCGTACCCCTCTACATCTGCTGTCCTAGTTCCTGGAGCAGCTAACCTGCCTCAAGTGCAGGTCAATAGGTTAGATAATTTGCATAAAACAAGTCCTCACTATGACACCTCACATGGCAGCAAATAGGTGAGAAGATCTCGTCACATGAAGCCAGTTAATGATCAATGCAGCAGAGGTAGCCTCCTGCTCTGACCCTGTGTCTATAGTTCATTACTTTAACAGGCATCTCACATGCTGCTCTGCATTAACACATTTATGCTGGGTCCTGTGTAATTTGTGACCATTGGGAAATACATAATAAGACCCACTGTGTGGAAATAAAGACTTATATCAGCGCTTACGGGGGCCCTGTAAACAGCATGGATGGTGGGGCCCCCCGTAACCAGCGCGCACAGAGGGGGGCCCTAGGACCAGGCTTCGAGCTCCATCGGGCCCAGCCAGCAGTGGCAACCCCTCTTTTCGAGAACGGCTCAGGCTCGTGAGAATGCAGCCAGAGGAGTAGCTCATTAGCGAGTGGCCGTGACTATAGAATCATTCATCCCGCTAATCGCTCAGCATGGGAAATGGGTCTGATTGCGGGAATGGGGCTTCCTCTCTATGCACAGACTGTTGTCCTGCAGTCTTTACGGGGGTACCCAGGAATTCTATAAGTACCCCACTTTTCAATTCAATTACATTTATTTTGTATAGCGCTTTTTACAGAGAACTGTCTCAAAGACGCTGTACAGAGAAACAGGAGGAGAATTGAGTAAAAACCAGGCCTTAACCCCGAACCGCAAACGAGGTAAAAACTCCCCAGTGGGAGAAAAGCTCTCCACTTTCCTGCATGTGACGCTCTCTGGAGAACCGCAGCTCTCAGACGGTGTGGGACCTTCGGGAGAGATGGGCGGGACAGAAACAGGTGTGACATTCCGCCTCTTTAGAGGCACTTCTACCCCCCCCACCCCCATATTCTCAGCCTCTTTCCTGTTTAATTAGGATCCAACGAGCCGGGCATCGCTTGGGTAGGCACACCATTAAATGATTAATTGCGGGATGGGAGAGAGGTCTGGTCTGGGACCTGGTTTGGGAGCAGGAGCTGGCTGGACTATCGGCGTCATCTTTCAGCCTAGCTGCTGCTCAGCTGTACAAAGCACATTTACCTCCTAATCTTCATCTGCAGGGCATGATTCAGACTGTCTTATGTGATGTGTGTTGGGCTCTTTTCATTGAGTAACGACAATGTTCCACTGTGTGTGTGCAGTGTATTTGTGCATGTTTCATAGTGTGTGTGCGGGGCATATTTCTGCATGTTTCATAGTGTGCAGGCGTGGGGTGTATTTGTGCTTGTTTCATAGTGCGCAGGCATATTTCATAGTGTGCAGGCGTGGGGTGTATTTGTGCTCGTTTCATAGTGTGCAGGCATATTTCATAGTGTGCATGCATGTTTCATAGTGGGCATGCATGGGGTGTATTTGTGCATGTTTCATAGTGTGCATGCGTGGGGTGTATTTGTGCACGTTTCATAGTGTGCATGCATGTTTCACAGTGTGCATGCATGGGGTGTATTTGTGCATGTTTCATAGTGGGCATGCATGGGGTGTATTTGTGCTCGTTTCATAGTGTGCAGGCGTGGGGTGTATTTGTGCATGTTTCATAGTGTGCAGGCATGGGGTGTATTTGTGCATGTTTCATAGTGTGCAGGCGTGGGGTGTATTTGTGCATGTTTCACAGTGCATGCATGGGGTGTATTTGCGCATGTTTCATAGTGTGCATGCATGGGGTGTATTTGCGCATGTTTCATAGTGTGCATGCATGGGGTGTATTTGTGCACGTTTCATAGTGTGCATGCGTGAGGTGTATTTGTGCATGTTTCATAGTGGGCATGCATGGGGTGTATTTGTGCATGTTTCATAGTGTGCATGCGTGCATGTATGCGTGAGACGTAATTTTGCATGTTTCATAGCATGCGTACATGGGGTGTATTTCTGCAGTAGCAGAACATATGCTTTAAACCCTTGATGGTGTAGTTCATTAGTATTCCCTCCAGACAGGATATGATACCAGTCCAGAGACCTGTCAGCCACAGGAACTATGGAGTACATCCTGTTAGCCACAGGAAACATTGAATACTTTCTGTCAGCCTTAGGAAACATGTGTACAAATCAGCACCCTTCCATACAATTGAGTATGCTTGTTGAGTACACTGGATGAGAAAGTAGTGAAATAAGCACAATTTTTTCTAAATGTTGTATACTTAAAACCCCCAGATTATATACTTACTTCTGGGGTTTCGCAGCTTCGCTTTAAAAATGAGGTGCAGCTTCACTGACACCACCCTTGTGTGGCCATGTAATGTGTTGTTTTTGTTGTTGCTGAAAGAGAACGTCGGCAAAGTTGTGACTCATATTTAAAAGCGAAGCTGCGCGTCATATGCAACGAAAATGTTCACATACTTCTTGAAAAGTATACTCCCGTATATACTCAGCGAAACCCCGGAAGTAAGTATGTCATCCGGTGGTTTTAAGTTTTCAAAATTTTGCATACTTAACTACTTTTTCACCCAGTCTACACAACAAGCGTACTGAATAGTATGGAAGGGTGCTGATTCGGACACAGCCTTGGGGTGCGTCCCATAACTTGAAAAAATTTTTTGTAGCTTTTAAATTTGCTGACCACGTGTAAAATCTGTAGTTGGCTAGGGGTCTATTTGTGGGCTCTGCGTCAGTCAAAGTTATGACTTGATCAATAGTCTACCTCGCCATCGATGACTGAGAAGCAGATAAGCAGTCCCAATTTTTTTCACGGCTCCTCGTTCTCTCGTGCAAAAAAGGAGAAAAAGGGGTAAGGAGTGTAGAATATTGGGACGCACCCATGGAGTACATCCTGTCAGACACAGGAAACTGTCAGTCTTAGGGAATATGCAGTACATCCTGTCAGTCTTAGGGGATATGGAGTACATCCTGTCAGCCTTAGGGAATATGGAGTACATCCTGTTAGCCACAGGAAACGGAGACATTCTGTCAGTCTTAGGGAATATGGAGTACATTCTGTCAGCCTAAGGGAATATGGAGTACATTCTGTCAGTCTTAGGGAATATGGAGTACATCCTGTTAGCCACAGGAAACGGAGACATCCTGTCAGTCTTAGGGAATATGGAGTACATCCTGTCAGTCTTAGGGAATACGGAGTACATTCTGTCAGCCTAAGGGAATATGGAGTACATCCTGTCAGCCTTAGGGAATATGGAGTACATCCTGTTAGCCACAGGAAACTGAGAGATTCTGTCAGTCTTAGGGAATATGGAGTACATCCTGTCAGTCTTAGAGAGTATGCAGTGCATCCTGTCAGCCACAGAAAACATGGAGTAGATGTGGTACAGTGACAGAAACCCCATTAGTCACTGCAGATGTCTCTCACTGACAGGAGCATTGGTACCTGGGGCTGCTACACCAGGTGTTCGGGTAGCATCACATGGTGTTTGGGGGTAATGACAGTGACAGGATGTAACCATACTGCATAGCATTATGAGCTCTTCCAGGTGTTTTCTGCCACAAACCCTTTCCCAGTAGGAATTTGTTCCTCATCACAGATCACAGATCAGCACATAAGTTTGTACTGAAAGCTGGCTCCTGAAACATTATACAGAGGTTAAAAAGAGGTTGCAATTCTCAAGTAGACATTTTGCAGTCGGTAACGGACTTGTTTTCATGAAGTTTTTATTTTATTAAAAACTTCACACTAGCGAGTTAAAGTCCCCCACTTATTTGTTTCAAGGTTAAGTAAGTGCTTGGTAGCTTGTGTTGTCTAACGTGTCCCAAAGGTAAAATATGACAACGTAATTCGTCCCATTTCCTCCCAGAAAAAAATGTTCAGACAAAACAACCCAGTTACATTTGTCTGCCGATCGAAGCAGCCAATCATCTTTGATCTACTATTTGCATAGACACTCCCTGCAACATATTGCATGTATTTCCTGTTTGTTGGGCGTTCGGCGCACCTCTTGAGATTCACGGACGAATCGATCCGTCACGTAATCGTAACAAATGCATCTGTGATTGAGAAGACAATCACTTCAATGAGGGTAATTTAATCGTTCCAGCTACAATTATAATCAGCTACAATCGTAAGAGCTTGGACAGCAGCTGTCAATGGCTCGCTAGCTCAGTAGCCAAGTATTCTCTTGGTGCCCTATAGTTTGTGAATAGATATAAAATGGTTACCATTCAGACACGTCTTTCAGGGCCCTTGGTTCACGGTGTCTCCCCTGTGGCTTCAACTTTGGGATCCGACTCGAACACATATGGTCGGGTTGCCACCTTTCCCTAATAATACGCAATCGTCTTGTGTTTGAAAAACAAAATGCTGCTTTCCTTATTAAATCAATACGTGATGCAATTTGTTCCATATGTTTCTACACAAAGTTTCATACGCACACACACACACACACACACAGTCTTTAACAATAGTGGGAATAGCATAAGCATGAATAAAATCAAACCAGTTTCACATGAAATAGTGAAATGGAGACGCAAAATCAGCAGTAGCAGGCAGTGCTGCAAGCACTGCTGTGTGTGTGTGCGTGTGCGTGCGTGCGTGCGTGTTTGTCAGTGCAAGTCAGAGGCGTATATGTTATCAATTGTTGTCTATATCTTCATACAGTAGCATTTCAAACATGTCAAATTTTCTTATTAGGGGCGGACGTTCCTTATTATTCTGCATTGAAAGCGGTAAACCTAACGTACGGTGTAATCCACACTTTCGGACGGCAGAACAGGGGTTGTGTGGCAGGAGATGGAAGGGGCGCTCCTGTCTTTCCTGGTCAGTTAGCCAATCAAGGTGGAGCATGTGGAAAAGAACCTGCAACACCCACCCAGAGCGGTCTGTTCAGCTTGCAGGGAGAGAGACTTGCTTGTTTTTTTTGTGTGTGGAAAAAATATAAAATAGCTGAAATGTAATAATTGGGGACCTTTAAGTCTGACTGTGAATCAGCTTCGGTCAAACCTCCTAAAATAGACGATGGCTTCCTGCTGGTGCTTACTCATTGGATCCAAATAAAAAGATCATGGAATGCAACAACAAAATTGTTCTCCAATCTTTGCCTCATTCATTCGCTCTGATAAGCTGTCCATTTGTGGTGGAGAGAGTTCAGTCCTTCCAAGATGTAATTGGGGAGCAGTGGGAACTTATTTTTGAGAAGGCACATGCCTTTGCTCAGAAAATGGTGCATGTTTGTCTAAAATAGCCCTTCCCCCCTTTTCTCAAAGTAGTAGATCCAAGCTGACAGCTGTCATTTCGAATAGTTTTGTTTGCTGTGGACCGAGGCAGAAACCAAATTGCTAGCATGTTAGACAAGCCTAGATAAAGCTGTGTGGAAATTTAGATTTAGCCAATTAATTTATAGTTATTGTGTATTTGAGTTCATCCATGACAGATATAGTGCATTAAATTAGTAGTTAGGTTTCCCAATGGTATAGGCCTAACTGAAAAACACACAATCAATAAAAAAATGCGCTAGATTACTTGTAGGCAAACATATCATCATCATGCATTGCTTTAAAAGAGTGTTTAGATTTATTAAATATATTAGCAGCAAAAGAGATGGTCCAGGACAGGATGCATCACTAGGGCTGTATGTCTTTACCGCCAGCTTCATTTTGTATGGTCAGATGAGGCCAAAGTGTAGCTCTTTATTGTGTTGTTGTTTTGCATCTACTGATCTTGTTAAAGTCAACAGAACCATGAACTGTCGTTTTAAGCAATAATCTGGAGCAAACCTCAAAATATACTGTTTTGCAATGGCCATCTCTGTCTCCGGGCTTTAACTGGCATTTGTGCGTTCGTGCGTGCGTGCGTAAACACACAATACACTCAAACATGAATATCTGTGTGTCTGCTATAACTGATACAGTGAAGAGTGTAGGCCTATTATGTAACTTAAAAATGTTTAAATATGAGTATATTCATAGCTAAGAAAGTCAGGGCTCCTCTGACGGTTCTGGTGCATGGCCTCCCTGAGAGAGAGAAGAGAGGAGAGAGGAGAGAGAGAGAGAGACTGGGAGAAGGCAGGAGCTGTGACTATCCCACAAAATTTTGATTAATGGAAGCAGAGCTTCCCTCCCCTCAGAATGATTCCACTGCCCTTGTGGATCACCCCGATTCATACACTCTTGTTTATTGCACATTTATGATTAAAAAGAGGTTAACGCCCACCACTGTGGTAGTATTTGGGAGAGAGAGAGAGCGAGAGAGAGGGAATGGGAAGAGACAGGGGGAAAGAATATCCCCTCTGCTGTGCTCTGTAGCGTCTCCAGGAGCTGACGTATCTCGGACGAGCGTATTTCTCTCGTCTGACTCTTTGTTTCGAGCCTCTGCTGATATCGAGAGATACAGTATCATTAGGTATCTCGCTTTTTGCACTGAAGACGCCTTTCTGCATTGCTGCGCTTAGAGATCATGCATATTCATTAGACGCGATGAGACTGTTGTCTGTTTGAGGTTTTATCACTATCGATGTATGTAGAATCATTGCATCTGTTCATCATTCAGTGTCAAAATATGTTTCTGCCTGCCTGCTCGTGAATATTCATAAGTACAGTGACAGTGTGAGGCGTCAGGATATTTTTTTAACAGGTACAGGAGGGATCAAACACTGCCTACTCTCTGTGTTGATTAATTGCCTTTGTTAAAGCCATGTTGTAACCTAATGCTTAGCCTGTAAGCTGGGGAGACAGACTGTAATTATGTGAAGTAGAATGGGATTAATGTCAGCAAGGCGGGCGTCAGGGACTTTAGATCAGGGCCCTGAATCATGAAAAAAAAACCTCACGGTGCCGAGATCGTTGTTAGAACCCTCATAAAGTGCATCATTAATATTCCAGATGTTTCACAGAACCCTTGAAACTTGCATTGGAGGCACTGCGAGTGATCCGGACCATTCTTAGGGAAGCAAAAGAAATACACGCTCCAATCTTCCCCTCTTGCATTCTAAGCGTATAGACTGCAAAACGCACAATTATTAACTTATTAACAATGAATTATCAGTAATGAAAAATGATTGCAAGTGTTACAGACAAACAAACGACTGCACGCACGTAATTAAGTTAAGGGATAAACGGTAAACAACTTTTTTTTTTTAATAAAAAAAAAACCATACGGGATACAAACGGCACACTATATAACAGTATTCAAAGTATTACCATATACAATTATTTCTAGTTGCACATTATTAACAACTTTTGTAGGTGATTTTCCATCTCCAGCACTATTTTAATTTTCACATTTTTAATGAATCAAATATAAATACCAAGCAGCAGTCATTGGCTGCAGCGAGAGTAAATGTTCCACTATCGCATGACATACATTTCAGTTTATGAATCATTATTTTCATAATTTTTCTGTAGGTTTGACACACGAGTGAACGCTGCCAGATGTAGAAAAAACGACATTTAAATAGTAACATACAGTATCTGCTGCAATAATTGTCGGTACCAATTTATTTATTTTAGATAATGTCCTTGGGTTTTTTGAAAGGCGAATATAAATAAAATGTATTATTATTATTATTATTGATTACACACACACACCAAACCCACACGATTCATGTGGCTGATGCATCAAAACCTCTATTCACAGTGACTCCGATAATATGTTTGATTTTGATCCCTGTTGCTGATCCCAAAACTTATTTTGAATGTTGGGGTGACCCCGGGATGTGAAGATGTACGAGATATGGCGATACCATCCTTCTACAAAATGGTGGTGTAATTGTAGGATAATTAATCAGTCTCATTAAGGTTTATATATCGTTCTCAAAAGAAAATATACTAACTATAAATTGGCAACTTCAATTAATAATTTAATTATTATTAAAATGATACTAATAGTTCAACTTAACAAAATCACAGTATTATATATTCAGTTGAAACCAAATCAATATAAATGATTCAACTAAGAGGTGAAGGCTTATTGGGAGTTATTTTGATTAGCAGTAGCTGGCTCAATTCAACACGAGTAATATTGATATAGACAACCTTGGAAAATATGAAGTTTATTGAACACAAAGTACCAAAAAGGGCAAAGCACAATTCATTACTATAATGGACAACAAACTGTGGGTGCACGTGCACGTGCACGTGCGCATGTGCACACGCCTCGGATACGTGTTCAAGGAGAACAAAGAAACAAACATTGCGGGAGTTTTGAAACAAGCTGGAACTAGTGAAACTATGGCGCATGAAGTGTGCCCGTTGTGTAGGAATCAGCATGTCGTGTTATGACCGGTTAGTATTTAAGATGGATCACATGCAAGATCTTTTCTGTGTGTGATGGTACAACACAAAATGTTTACAATAATCATTCAATAACACAGTTACGTACATCCAGTCACCAATGTTGCTGTTCTTAAATTATGTCATATGCCTAGTGCCCAATATACAATTGCCTCAATTGATGGTCCACATTCAGTTATAAGTAGTTTCACGATGACCATATGTTAATTCTGCCATCATTGGCTTTGGCTGTTTGCCATTAGCATACTTGCGTTCTATGTAAATGCATAGTAGATGGTATGTTCTTCCAAGTATACTAGCTAGAATGTACTTGATAGTATGCAAGAGCGCAAGTACCAGAGCTGTGGAAGTACCTAATTGAATATGGTTGAATGGAACCACGTGACCATGTTTCTTTTCAAGTTCCTATAGTTCTGTGGCTGGAAATCGCAGCTGGGACACAGTCCTACGTCACTTGCGATGTGGTTAATGAGTTTCCTATGGAATGTATGGAATTGTAGTTCTATTGTCCCTACGGAGATTAGATTGCTCTTTAAAGAATGCGAAGGTCTGCATTGCTGACACGGCTGGAAGGACAGAGATTTCAAGTTGAAGTCCAGTCTGCAGGTTTGAATTTTTGAATTGCAGCCAAGAGCAGAAGAAATTTAACATCTTTTTAATTGCACCCCTAGAAATGTTTTGACTCTAAACAAAACACTCAATCTCATGGTTTTGGAATGAGAAACACGCTTTCAGGCACGCACTGTCACGCAATCCAAACTCATCTCACACTAAATAAAAGGATCGCAACTAAAAACAAAGCCGCTCCCTGTTTAGACAAATTATGTATCAGCTGGCAGGACAAAGTGAGATTGATTCATAAACATTACACATTACAGAGAGACTGTTAATTGGCCGCCTATCTTTCATAGCACCCTCACTTTCAACCCCCCCCCATCTCAACCGGGTCCACAAAGTTAATGGCTAACCCCCCAAGTCCGTGATCTCAATCGCCCCCTACTCCCCGACACCCCCTGACCGCAATAAATCTAAATCCTGCCAGCTCACCAAAGTTGGCAATTCTGCAATCCACAAACCATCACTGGTGGAATTATCCTCGGGCGGATATATTCCATGATACTCCTTCTTCCAGACAACCTAACCATGTGCTCCCATATGTTAATTCTGCCATTAATCACAATGATTCTGTTGCCATGCAGCCAATGCTGTGAATCACATGGCTCATTCAACACAAATCAGTCTAGTAATAAAAATATAGTCTTCTGCAGAGGAGAGAGCCCAAACACCGCATACATAATGTAGAGAAGCAAGGACAAAAGAGAGGGGGAGGGGCAAAGGGCAGGGAGGAATTCCGATTGGTGGATGGGTAATGATGATAATAATAATGGCTTTTTATTTTTTTTATATTTATATAGTGCTTTTCTCACACTCAAAGGGCTTAAGAGTGATGCGGGGGAAACTCTCCTCAACCACCTCCAATGTGTAGCACCCACCTGGGTGATGCACGGCAGCCATTTTTCACTGGAACGCTCACCACTCATCAACTGCGGTGTAGAGGAAGATGATTATTTAAGCCAATTAATCTGGTGGACAAATAGGTGGCAGGTTGTGAATTTAGCCAAGACACCGGGCAACCCCCTACTCTTTGTGTTAATTGTCATGGGATTTTTAATCACCACAGCGAGTCAGGACTTCAGTTTAACGTCTCATCTGAAAGACGGCGTCTCCTACAGCACAGTGTCTCTGTCACTGCGCTGGGGCATTGGGGTTTATTTGATGAGAGGGAAGATCGCCCCCTACTGGCCCACCAACACCACTTCCAACAGAACCTTAGTTTTCCCAGCCCCCTACCTGCTTAGCTTCAGCCGTTCAGCAGGAGCAGAGTACATGCTATGGCTGCTAGCTATGGTGGAGGCATGAAACTGTGTTTCACAAGGTAGTTAAGCGGTGAATGATAAGATGGTTGCCGGCTTTGGCGTCTAATCTAGACTGTGCCTGCGGCTACTATGCCGGCAGCCCAGAATGGCGACGTATAATCGGCTGTCGCGGGTTTTATTGAACAGCACGTGCTAGGCTGTGGTAAAATAAGATTTAATAAGATGCTTGCAGGGTTGAATCTTAGCCCGGACATAGCTGTACAGTGGTATGATAGTATAATATGTATGCTGGTAAGCTACGCCCATTATTCATACTAAAACTGATAGACCGAGAGACAAGTCCAATGTTTGCCACTTGATTAATAAATTTATGGTCTTAATAAAAAAACATTCCTTCCCGAGCTGAGATCTGGCAAACGTTTTTAATGTGTGCTTTGCAGTCATTGCTTATGGTCTACATCATGTTAATTTGCTTACAGCCCTTACCTCACACTTGCATGCCATACAGTCTAGGTTGGAAGTTCCAAACTTTTTGAACACGTGTGTCCTGTCTGTTGTGCTTCTGCGATGAAATCGATATTTAAAGAATGTCTGCCTGTGGATAACATCCGTCTGGACTGTCCGCGCATCTGTTAAACGCGGCAAATTATAGCGATAGTTCTTAAAAACTGCCCACCGAGGAGAAAGTTAAGCTCGAGCGAGCTGATAGAGGAAACTAATTCCAAAACAAAAAAAGAGAGGGAAAAAAAACCTCAAAAAAAGAAAGGAGTGTGGAAAATGAAGATTGATTGAGGTGCAAGTCGGGCGCGGAGCCAGAGCGGCTGACTCAGCACATCAGCCCGCCGCTGCCGCCGATGAAATCTATTCAGAGACGCTGATAATGAACCCCACAAACATGCGTTGGGGCGGGAACCCTCCGAACGCCCCCACCCCCCGCCTGCGCCGTGGAGGGCGGCTGTCAGAGGAATTGAGTGAAGTTGAAGGGAGGGGGAGGGGCAGAAGTGTGCAGGCTCACCCGGCTGAGCTTTAGAAGGGCGGGGTCCAATGAGCGTCGGATCAGATCAGCTCGCAGGCATGGAGACCTCGTCTCCAGTCAAAAACTGTTTTTTAAAAACTGTCTGTTTTTTTTGTAAATTTGTAAAACCTCACAAGGCGATTCTGCCTCGTGAGGTTTTGTTTGATTGTGTTGATTCCTGTTTTGAGGGGGAGGCGAAAAGAAGGTATTCTAGACTTCCCCTTTCTTTATGGCCAATGATAATGGTCCACTGACCGTTGTGTCATTTCTGAGTTTGACCGGTGAGCAGATGAACAGTGAGGTTTCCAGTTCACACCCTCCTGCCTGTTCATTCCTCTTCGCTTCACCAGACTGAAGCATTCGCAACACCTTTCTGAAGATAAAACAATAATGCAAACCCTTCTGATTTTCAATTCTCTAAACATAGGAGTTAAATCATTCTCATTTCCATCCAGGATCTCACCTTTTGCATTGGCATTAAGCACCTTGTTTTTCTGGTTATCAGTTAAAGTGGAAATATCAAACTACGAAGGGTAGGTTTTTTGTTTTAGCTTTGCCTCCTCACAAGATTTCTGTCCGTCGTGTGGATGTGCAAATAACGTAAACCGTATGTTGTACATTTCCCTTACCAGGAATGAATGTTTACACACAGATATCGTTTCGCCACCTGGTACTTCTGTCAATCAATATGAACAATCCCCACTGCTGTCTGATCCCGCTTCACTTTAGGGCTGTTTGCAGACGTTTATGCAAAGTGACTTGCGACGCGGCCGCGCCCACTTCCCGCGGTGTCCCGCGCTTTGACGACTTGTTTAAATCTCTTCCCGTGGAATGCACTCACTCCATTTCTTCAGAAGAAGCTTCTCTCCGTTATGGGCCCACGGCACTTCCTGTCATGTATGCACGCACACGTGCACAAAATATGGAGGCATGCGTGTCACCTTTTTTTCAGTAGTGCAGGTGGTTGGCCCAAAATCGAGTGTTGCTTTTTACTGTTATTTGTCTACGTACAGTACATAGAGATCCCTTCTAAATTATTGGGTGTGTTTTTGTTGTAAGAAATTGAAGTATACATACATGTATATACATATATACATGCAAACATACAAACGTATAAATACACACATGCGTACACTTATAATAATGAAGACGGAAGAGAAGTTGAGATTGTTTCCATGCTCAGTAATGACGGGTTATAGAACACGGAGTGGATCCGACTCAAATCAGTGTGCAGAAGACCTGTCTTGGCGCTTTGTTTGTTTCGCGGTAATGGTGCTGGCTCCTTTAATGAGGAGAGAGCCCTTAATGCGGGCCTCATCGTGTTCCTTGATCATGTTTGGCCTGGCAATCTGCCTCCAGACGTGAGATCATTAAAATGCCGTGACGTTGACACGCTCTCACAGCATCTGGACACATTGCGTGGCTTCTTTAGGCGTACATTAGAAAAAAATAATATCATAATTTTAAACATGGTGGGATTCAATTTGCACGGATACATTAAAGTCTGTCTCTGGGCTGTGTGGTTTCCAGGTAACCAGTGCCTAATTGCTTTTTCATTTCATTGCATTATTCTTTTTGTATTTATTTATTTAAATAGTTACCCGTGGAAGATTGACGGTCCGCCATGCCGGATGCGGAAAGCGCACAAAAAATGAATCGAGATGAACCGATGCAACAATTAATGATGTTGATGACGGACGATAAAACAGGTAAGTGCGTGAACGACTTGAAACTTGTTGAGTTGTTGATACTCTTGCAGGATGCATTGGCACGTTTTATTTAAATAAGGGAAGTCTATACCCTGGAAGCCTCTGCATTGCCATTCCAAACCATCTGGACTGAAATGAGCCTTTATTGTCATCTCAATAGAGCATTATTACGAGAGGAAAGTTGACACACATGGCTCCCTTCGCACCCTTTTTTTCTAAAATGGCTATTTACTGCACGCGTGTCTATTTAAATATCAATGCCGCAGATGCCGTTGTTGGATTGAACAGCTGAAGCTGCCGCTCGAGGTGAGGTAGTTTTCTGACCTGCTGAAACTGACTCGGGATCGAACGGAACGCCGAACGTTTTTTCTTACCTAAACCGTCACGTGAGAACTGGATCTGATCCAGAGTCGGTACTTAAGAACAGGATATGTCTGCCGGATGAATGACGTGTGGTTTCCTATAGGCCTCCGTCCGTCACGTGTACGCCAAGTGTGTGCGCTCGCGTTTACTCTCTGGATTTTTTTTATTAGCATTGCGTATCTCCCCCCTGACTCCGTGTGCTAAAGGTTATTATTTCAGCTGAAAATGGAGCCCCTTCCCTGATTTGCGGCAATGCCCTGGATGGTTCCCCCAACGCTACTGAAACTTTTCATGTTGGTTTGGTTTGGGAAGAATCCTGCCTTTTAAAATGTTTCAGTTTCTCTGCCTGTTATCCCTCGTTCTCCCCTTTCATCAGTTTTCATGAGGATTTCCCGAAGTAGGGGGAGCTCTTTAACGGGAAAGCAGGGGCGGGAAGAGAGCCGCCAGCCGGGCCGTAATGGATCTCGTTGAAAGGGATGCGGCGAACCGAATGTTTGAACTCGTCTCCTCGTTAGGTTGTCTGGGATTTAATTAAGGAGCTGAGTGGAATTAATGTCAATTACATCTTTAAAAAGCAGAGAGAACAGTCAGAAATAAAATATACATACACCTAATTAAAGACCCCGAGACTGTAAGCGTGGCTCCTCTGCACGCGCGTCTCCTCTCAAAGGGTTGTCGGCTCCGCTCCTGTCATCTCCGAGTAGCCCCGAGCGCTGAGATATCAGTATGCAAATATGGAAAATAAAGCCTTCAACAGTATTTTCAAATTCTCTTCCTGTTGTATTATCTGAATGAAATGAGAGGGAATAGATGAGATAAGAATGAAATCCACTGCCTTGCAAACTGCTGTTTGTGTGGAAACAGTCATGTTATAGTGGAGCCGCAATGGCGTCGACCGCAGCGCCCAGATCACCGACATGGCACATAACATTTCAGGAAAGAACGCTCAACAGTGTTATCAACATTTAAATACAACTTTATTTAGAACCAAGGGTAGGGGCTGATGGGGATGTTACTCAGACGTTATTCTGACATTATTCTGACGTTGTAGTATTGCACTGCATTGACCAGCTATGCCCCAGCCCTCAGGAAGGCTAAATGTCCATAAGCCGCTCCACCATAGATACAATGACTGCATCACCCCCCCCCTACAAGGCCAGGGCACAGTCTGTGAGGGAATGAGGGGGGTGCACCTCTTAAACTCATTGTCCAGTCAAGCGCTCCTGAGAGGTGGGTACAGAGGTGCTTTGCTGCTGGGTTTTGGGTGTTTCTCCAGAATGGGCGGCCTGCTACGGTTTCTGCGGCAGGTCCTGAACGCGCTCCGTTCCCATGGAGACGGGCCATGCGCTGAGATGGAAAGGGTCAGAGGGAATCGCTCGTGGAGAATTAATGTCCTGTGTATGACCGGCTGGTGGGATGGGGTGCGGATACCCCGTCTGGGTGCCCCCAGAGAAGCGGGTTCTGCAGGGAACCCTGCTGATATCAGTACTGGGGCATTGCCTGGGGCAGGAGGAGGAGAAGGGGCATACACTGAGGGTTTGGGAACATTCATTATGTACGTCTCATGTCCAACCAAGCAAACGGGCAGACGCGCAATTTTAACAGCACAAAGTCTGAACCTTATTTAACCACGTGTCCTGTGTGGGACTGGAATGGTGGCTGTGTCTGCTGATTTTTGATTGGTTCCTGCGCTTAAGATCTTAATTTAAGTCATTGATTGGCTAAAGAGTGCACACATTGTTTTCAAGGCCTACATTGGCTGCTGATTGAAAGGAAATATAGCCTAAGAAAAACCAGCAGAGCCTGCGGACTGGAGTTTGAGACCCGTGCCTTGGAGAGACGTTTTTCCTGATGGTTGCTGGAACACCCCCGCGCTCAAACACCACCATTAGCGCGATAATCCACCCATGAAGAAGTGATGAAACAGATGAAGGCCATTATTGCTGCTGCATGCCTCTTACTGGCTGTGATTTATACGTCTCGCTCGCACTGTAATTTAAATGAGAAGAGCACGTTCCAGCGGTGCATCCAGGGAACATGAGGTTTTTCTAATTATCATTATTTTTACGATCCTAACATAACCGCACAAAACGCTCGCACCCATCTCAGGCCACACATTTAGCTGTAATAGCTGTTGCTTCTTTACCGCAGGTGTAATAGCTGCCTTTCAATGCTGCGATAGGGTCAGCGAGCTGGTATCGATATTTGCGTCAATGGCGTTAGATGAACACAGAGGAAATACATACTAGTTTTTAAGCCGGAGTGTCCAGCGCGTGTAACTGCGGAGTCTGGTAAACGGGGCGTAACGCGATCTCCGCTGGCTGTGGATTACAAACTGCAAATGCAGACCGCAGCCATCGGCAGCCGGCAATAGGAATTAATTTAGCCATCACCTTTATCATTTGCAAACAGAATGACAATGATCAGATGTAGGCTATACGCATAAATAAATGTAAATTGACGCCATTGAAAGTACGAGATGAAGAGTGGGTTTATGTGCGTCAATAAGCGGCTTTGCTTCAGAAGATGTTTGGTTTTTATAAGAAATATAATGAAATTTCATGAGGGTCCCGGTGGAATGACAGGAGCTGTGCTATTTTCACAGATGCAGGGATGTGCTGTTATGAGCCCATAAAATAGCCCTTTAAAAAATCAATCGTTTCTTAAACCGTAAATTAGCACTCTTTCTCATCTCCTACGGTTTCATACACTGCATTTTTGTATTTATTCATTTTGCTGTTTTCCTCCCTCTAAAATAAAATGGTAAAAGCAACCATTTTATAACAGACTTAATGCCACCCCATAGGAGTACCTTTATGGGACATCCTTACAGCGGGTGAACTATGAGCCAGCATGCCGGGTCTGAACACGAGCATTTATAAAACACAAAACTGCTCCCAATACTCTCCATTAAGCATCCAATTTGTGTTATACCAGTCAAGTTCCCTCTCTTTATGTTACTTTGCATCTTTTAAATCGAATTAAAACGCCCTATCACAATATGTTAAATAAGATGTCTGGGGAAATGCTGAGGTTATAGCAGCTCGATTATTCCAATTTAGATGTGAAAAATTGATGATAATAAATAAATTAATAGAACACAGCTTCCTAGCGTGTTGTTTGTGAACTGTACGACGATACTGACAAAATGAATTGTTATACTTCTCATATCTCATTTTGACATGAAATTATCTGGCTTCTGGCAATATCTGTCAGAAAAATGTAAACAAAGAGAGGTTTTTTGATTGGCCACAGTCGTCGTCAAGTGTTTTGATTGGCCATGTCATCATCAAGCAACAATGATGCAGTTCAGCTACAGTATACACATCAAATTTTTGCTGAAGGTTTTATCTTTTCAAAGTGTATATATATATATGATAAATGTATTCATTTGAAAATACAGCAGTGGGTTGAAAAGAACCTTCCCCCTGCACAGGAACATTTTTTGATGTTATCATATCAGCAGTTCTGATGGTAACAAAATCTGATATTTTTTAATAGACTCGAGGCTGGCTTCTGCCGAAGCTCATAAAATAAAGAGAACAATGGATGCAGAATGCAACCTAATGAATACTCTTTCTCCTTCTCCGTTTTAATTCAAATCACCATAAAACCTCTTCAGGTGTGTGGAAGGAGAGAGTGTAATGAATCGTATCTCCCATTGTTCAGCATAGATACATTCTGTCCCTCTTTGTTGAACCTGAGCTTCGGCTCAGAAGAGCGGGAGCCTCATTGCAGTGTTTCTGCTATCGCTAATATGCGTGTGGAACAGCTTCATTTTTGTAATTTTTCATTTTGTATACCCGAGATGAAAAGGAGAGATTTCACTTTAGTGGGAATAATAAAGCAAATAAAAACAGGGGACGCATCCAGAATGTAAGATATGTAAATGTCCCTGTGTAGCGATACGCTGTAGCCTACAGGACACCTGTATCCAGCCTAACATTAGAAAAATACATCAATGGGAATGGAATAAACTGCAATATACAGTATTATAAGTACGTTAACTTTTTGGAAAATATGAATATTATCCACAGCAGTAATCTTGCAATATCTGAAAGTGGCAATTTTCATATTTGTATATTTGATGCATATATTGTGAAGTGTTGCAATGTTGTGACATTGTATTTTATTGCAATGTATTTTCATTGTACTCCAATTCCATTAGGAATGATAAACCTGTGTGATGCTAGTTCATAAACAGTAACCATAAGGCAATAAACCCAAGGGAATTATGAGCAGAGAATTGTAAAGCAATTTGAAATTCGAAACTGGCTGTTGATAGTTGGGTTGAGAATGAAATGATGAAAAGTCTGTGTGCATGTGCGTTATATATTTTCCACAGCAGTATATTTTTTAAATTCTTTCAATATCTGAAAATGGCAACTTTGGTATATTTGCTATACATTTTAATATTTTCCGTATATATAGTGAAGGCAATTTATTGTTCTTGCAATATATTATTAACATTTGATTTCAGTAAGATTTTTAATACATTGCAGTATATTCCACTTCCGTAAGGGTAGATTCATGTGAGTGATTATGTGGGCAAAACAGTCTCGCTGACCAGCTTACGTTGGAGTACAGCTCTCTGGGCTGTGACTACCCCTGGCCCAAACTCCCCCCCCTCCCTCCTCCCAATGCCCCCCGCCCCAACCTCCTCGATACCCCATCTCTGCCCCTACCCCGAGGGCAGGTAGGGCATTTCATTGTGGTAGTTGTAGTCGGGGCAGACCTTCTGAACCAGGCGGTAGTCCGTGCTGTAGAAGGAGATATAGATGCAGATGACCTTGAAGGGCTTGGAGCAGATCCAGGAGACGTGGCTTTGCGTCTGCTCCTGGAAGCAGGTCTTGGACGGGTCGTAGTTGCACAGCGAGGTCTTCTTGTTGCGGTCCACCTTCTCGTAGTCCACGCGGCAGTTGAAGATCTTGGAGTCCTTGGGGTAGACCACGCTCTGGCGCTCAAGGTCGAACTCCACCGCTTTGACGGGCGGGACCAGGCTGACTGAGATGTTCCCTTGGCCAGTAGAGTTGTGTCGAAAGTACACGCTGAAGGTGCCATTGCCGTGGTCCACGATCTTGCCAGTGATCAACAGGTTGAGCCGTACCGTCTTGATGTTGGAGTAGAAGTCGCCCCAGCCAAACATCTTCTTGAACTTCCCGGTCTTGACGATGGGGTGCCGCTTGTGCCGCGAACCGCCACCGTCTGGCCGCGCGTCGCTTCCCAGGATGTCCCAGAAGTCTTGCTTGGAGAGGGGCAGGGGGGGCACAGGGGCGCGGTACGGCAGCTCCAGACCCGTGGCGTTGGCCGCGCGGCTTCTGGTCTGCAGCATCCAGCGGCCCAGGGGTGACAGGCCCTGCCCGTCCAGGACACCCACCGACTTGGGCTGCTCGCCGCTGCCCCCTTTGTGGCTGGAGGAATGGTCTTCCTGTCCAAGTGCCAGCTGTGGGGGGAGCGAAAAGAGAGAAGGGTACAAGATGTAAACAAACGGACTCGACATTCATCTCGAGCTGTGCTGAACGAGTGGAATTACGCTTTTGGAACCCGTTCCTTTCAACTCCCCATGAATGGCTGCGCGTGAGCAAACGGACAAGGCAATCTATTGTGGCTCCGTTCCCGCGTTTATGTCCCCTCGGGTTGAGCAGTTAGGAGGTGGCGTCCCTTTACAGCTTTACCGCTTTATCGTTTCTTTATTCCGGCGACCCTTTTTGCCCCCCCCCCCTCCCCCGGGAGCGGCCCGGGGACACAATGAGAAACCAGCCAGGCCATTTGCAGTGACTTCAACTCTGCCATCCGCGCTTCGGCGGGCAAACTATTACCTCTCGCTGAAAAGGTGGAAGAGCGAGCGTGAGTCTGTGTGCAAATAAGCCTTTTGATGCTTTCATTAAAAAACAATCCCAATCAACTCATGCACAAAAGCCGTTAGATCTGGAAAAAGAGAAAGGGAGGGAGATGAAACGGCACTGCTCAGCCCATCCGCGTTAGCCCTGTGAAGTGTGAGAGTGTGAGAGAGAGAGGGAATAATGGGGACTCGCTGGATGGTAATGATCTGTTAGCAGATAGATGCTTTTGGCATTCTGAGTCTGGTGTGGCGCAGTTCGAGCGGTTGAGGGGGCTCCTGCTGCGTGCGTATCCGGGGGCGCGAGCTCTCGGGTGGGGGTGGGGGGTGACCCCGTGAGGGAGGACATTAGGGAGAGCACTGGCCTTCACCTTCAGAACCCGGCGGTTTGACGCATGTATAAAACATCGTATTGTTCTTTCCCCTGAACCTTCGCTGCACATTGTTGTTCTGGGGGCGTCGCCGTTCTACTTCTCATGCATTCATGAGGCCGCCGCATAACAAAGTACGTCTTGTAGATGCCACGGCTGTTTCTTAATGTCAGGGAAGTGTCGCCATTAGACAGTGCGCCGGTGTGGCGAAGCGGCGAGGGAACTCGTCTAGCACTGCGAAGGCTGCACTTTGTAATCTCCAGAGATGTACTGGCGTCGCGCCCTCGACTGAAATCTCTGACACGAACCGTTTCGGTCTGAATCCCATTATCATATCATTGTAAAATAAACTGCTTGAATCACGTGTAAAACGCGAGCCGTGTGAAATGACCCCGCCCGAAGGTGACTAACCGCACGCGCTGTGGAATGCCATGGATTGATCCAGGATTATTCAAGGGTGACAGTCCCTGTGACTGGACCCACAAGTGTGTGCGCAGGTCGACAGCGGCCGCGTTTCTTTGTAAAGTTCCAGCAGACTTATTTTGATGGATTTACTCGGTAATTCTTTCTTCTGTGCTGCGGCTGGCATCTGCGAGCAACCTTATGGAAAAAATTTGATATTTTAATATCTTCCCGGCGAAGCCTTTCTCTTTCTTAATGAATAAAAAATAAGAAGCTGCAGACGTATTGATTTTAATCTATTCAGGCATTCATATTTCACAGAATTCGTGCCTCGCATCAAGACCGCTCTGACGAGCAAGCTGTCCCCCCCTTCGTCTCAGATGTCCCAGAATGCAAGGGTTTGGGCCCCTCCCCCTGTCCTTAGTACAATGGGACACCAGGCAGAGGCCTCTGCCAGGCACCCCCACAGGCAGTGCCCTCAGCCTCTGCACCATATAAGTAAAGGCCAGTCTGTCTCCACTTTAATAAATCATTTAATTTCCATGTTAAAAGTGAACATTCAGAAGGGTTTCTAAAGAAACTTACTGACCTTTTACGATGGCGGATATCCTTGGTATGCAAATGGTCTGAACAACAGAGGGGACAGTTGCACATACCAAACACTCTCGTGGTGTATTTAGGAAAGCCTGAAGCCAGTTTCAGAAACAGTTTTTGATGTCATCTGACGACCCCCCCTCCAAATATTACTCACATGGAGTAATATAGACCAGGTGTTTTCATGGTGGTTGTGGTCTCAGGGTCAATGCCAGCCGAAAACCAGCGTATCTAATGCCAACACCTGAATCCCTTTAGGGATGTGGACAAAAAAATAAGAAAAAAATTCCCATGAAGCACCTCTGATCTTATTGATAGCAGAGAAAAAGCCACTGATGATGTAGGGCGGTGCTTTTTAAACTTAGTCCAGGGGGGGAACTCCTGTGTATGCTGGTTTTCGTTCCGACTGCAATTGCAATCCCAGAATTTTAACAAGCTGTTAGTTTTTCTTTTTTTCTTTTACTTTTTTTATTATGACTTGCTGTTTTTTTTTTTGAATACTTCATTATTACGAGCCAAACCTGCATTGTGTTAACTTAACACATTATCATTTGATCTTGTCTTTGTCTTCATTATCTACCAAATGGTTAGTTTTAGTGGCAAGGTGTTCTCACTTTCACCAATTAGGAGCCTATTTACTGAACTCTTTAAGTCTTTAAATAAATCGGTAAACAATTTTTACTTCTATGTAATTGTGTGCAATATAGCACAATAAGCAGAATGTGAATATGGGACTTTTATTCATCATGGCATGCATATCTATTTCGGATATAATGTGGCTTAAGAGGGTAAATAATCTCTAAAACCACAATGAAAAGAGTCCAATTCAGAAAGATTAAAAGCTTGTTAAGATTCCGGGAATGCAATTGTGTTTGGAACGAAAACCACCATAGACAGGGGTCCCCCAGAACCAAGTTTGAGAACCACAGTAAGGGGTTAAAATAAATCGCTAGAGAAAAGCGTGTGACCTGTTCACAGTAGGCTACAGGTAGAAGCTGCAGTCTCAGGAAGGAGCACGAGGGTCAGACAGAAAGTTAAGGGGGACATCGTGGCCCAAGCGGCTTTAATTAGGATAAAACTCTTCGGCACAGTTTAAATTATCTGAGGCATTTTCCCTCTTTTATTCTATTTTTGGGTCACTGGCGCTGCTCGTCCAGCTCAGAGATTCTATATTTAATCAGCTGGAAATTGACGTAGCCTCACAGAAATTCCTGGTGGGCTTGAAAAAGGACAGGATTAATTAGCATGGAAATCCTCTGATATTCTGACAGCATTTAAAGGTAACTGGGTGAAATGGAGCAGAGGGCAGAACTGAGAGGAACAGAACGCTGGGTCCCTGGGGAGTCTTGACCAATCACGACTGCCCTTTAGAAAAAAAGTGTCCAATGGGAAAACTTTACAGTGTGACCGGACCTGCTGCTGAGTAATCCCAAGCATGGACGCTCTCCGCAAGATTTGAAGAGCATCTCAAAGGGGAAGGTAGTTTGTGAGATTGGTTCTGCCAAGAATAGATCACCTCCTCCAATTGGAACCCCGCCTACACAAGAATATGATTTGTGAGAAATAACTAACCATTCATTTCGAAGCAACTCATATCCCTGGAGGTTGGGCGGACTGATCTCGCATCAGGGTATGAACCCCATCAGGCTGATGAGGTTCATATCGCCATAACGTTATGATCAACTTTGTCAGGCTCCTAGGGCCTCATTCATGAAATGTGAGCAGAACGACTTTGTGCGTAAATCGTTCGTATTAGCAATTTTGTTCCTTTTTTGGCATTCATCAGTTTCTGAGATTTGTTTGTATGTACGAACATATTTACACCTGCTCAGAATCACGCGTACCTGGTGGGACCCATGACAGCTTCATTCTGCAGGGCAGTTCAGTTGGTACTCATTTAGGAGAACGGTGCTGTGAGAGTCGGGTGGCTTATTGGTACGAATATATTTTATTGTCAAATTTGTCGTCCTTGGCCACCTCCTGTAGCTGTGGTGCTTTTGTGCTACACGTTTCTTCACCTCCAATTTAATGTTGGGTGATTCTGCATTGACAGCACGTTGTCTCCTACCAGGCCTTTACCTTACCTGTTCCTATGACACCGGCACTGACAATACTAAATCGTTATGTTTTCTTTACAGAACATCTGCTAATAAAACTTTGATTTGGGTGTCGGAGTAATTTTTTGTTTAAATTGTTTTTGACCTTTTTGAATTCATATGCACCTGTAAATGGAATTAGAAAACTTCCATATATGGCAATTCCATGGGTGTGGATTTATGCTAATCGCAAAAAAATAAAGATGAATCGAAATATGAAAACACATACGTACGATACAACAAAAAAATTGCCTTACCTCGGTTTTTCATCTGGCTGGAAAAAAAAATTTTTTTTGTAAAATACGCACATATTTATTTATGAATTTTGTTGAGGAGGCCCATAGTATAGTGAGTTATATATCATAATCTCAGCCCAGTGTGTGTGTGTGTGGTTAAAAGTGCTCAGGCCCATAATGTAGTAAATAAAGTAATAAGGTATAAAGTCAGTCCAGAGAAGAGGATAAAAGAAAAGGTTATAAAAAAATCTGATCAGGTCGTATGGTGTGAGGTTAAACTGTTCAGGCACATTGTATATGGATGATAGAGACAGTGAGGTGGGGCTAGGCTAGAGGGAGAGGAGGGAGGGACATGCATTGAATGAATTGGAATCAAGTGGGTGCGTCAGAGTGCAGGAAGCTAACTGCGGGACATGCTGTGTTGTCTGCGAGAGCCTGCAGGCTTCAGCCGGTCCATCGACGGTCGCAGGGACCATGACTCATCCCATTCTGCCTAATGACCGTGACCATAGTCCGCGCAGCGGGTACACACGGGGGCGATCCTTGTGTGGCGTACGCCCTCGTTGTGAACCTTAAATAAACTGACAGGTACATATATTGGCCACCCATGTGTGCCGGGGTATTTCCAGAGAAATTAACTGGCTTGCGCAATGTTTAAAACGGGATTTCTGTCACACCGATTAGTCATGTTTTAACAGTGCTCTTATTTCCCTCCAATAAATCCAGGGGTTGCCCGCGCATATCGAAAACATCCACTTTAATTACAATCTGGCATCGTACACCAAATTACATTCTATATTGCCGTGGCTGTGCATGAATTTAATACAAAATGGGCTGCTTTCGCGAGCTGACAAGTTGAATCACCACTCTGTTTCTCTTAGTCTTTAAATAGAAATATCAGTCCTGATATAACATCCATTTTTAATTAAAGGACCAAGTTCTTTGCAATTTTCAATGTGTTCACCACTCCCCGCTCCCCAGTGCCTGACTCAATGCACTGTTTGTGGCTGATTTTGTCTTTTATTGCGTGATTAAAACTGCCCTTTACCTGATCATTCCACTGGCTAACTGGAAGAGAGCAAGGTAATTTCACACCAAACAAGAGCTTTGACTCTTAATGAATAATTTACTGCAGCCCGAAGAGGCTGACTGACTGCAGTGGGCTTTGCGTCGTGTGGGCGAGCGTTTTCTCCGCTCGTCTTGGGGCCGCTGCGGGCCCCGAAAATCTGGCAGATTCTACTTAGTTTTGGGTTTCCAGACCAGATGCCTCACCCTAATAGGCTGTCGGCTTTTCTGCCTTATCAGCAAGAAGCCCACATTTACAGATAACAAGATGGAGAACTCCTGTGGGGGGTGGGGTGGTGGTGGGGGGGGGGGAGGGCGGTTCTGAGGAAGAGGCAGATTCTGTGCTTATCCACTACGGGGCACGCTCAAGTCTGTACCGCTCTCTGTACCGAATGGACTGCTCTCCCGACAGAACTAACGGCTCCTCTGTAATGTGCTGATAAAAAAACCAGGGGTAAAATGACTCCTCCACCTCTTCCTCACCTCCAAATCTTCCGCCCCTACCCCCACCCCCACCCCCACCCCACCCCCCAAAGCACCATGAAGGGCCTTCCTGAACACCGTGGTATATCAGTGCTGCGTCAATAGATCCCCGAGGCCCCATTGCGCTGAAAGCCCTGCCAGGATGTATATGAAAGGGCACAGTGTGATATACTGCCTCACCAGTGCCTTCCAGAACACATCACACACACCCCATACTTGCGCATCGCCGCCTTCCCAGCATGCCGATGGGCTGCAGTGAACAGGGGGGTCTGACTCTTACAGACAGGGACACTAAAGTGAACAAACAGACCCTCCTGCCCAGCAGTGTAGCGAGATAAAAGCGCATTTTATGTGTTATTGAATGTCCTGTCCAGCACAGCGGCATGCTGGGAAGGTAGTGATGTGCAGGTGTGATGTGGACTTACAGTGAGCACCATAATTCATTGGACAGTGACACATTTTTTGTTATTTTGGTTCTGTACTCTAGCACTTTGAGTTTGAAAGTATACAATGACAAGTGCAGACTGCCAGCTTTCATTTGAGGGTATTTTCATCAATATTGGATGAACCCTTTAGAAATTATAGAACCTTTTGTGCATAGTCCCCCCCATTTTCAGGCTTCAAAAAATATTGGACAGTTTAACATAATGTAGAATAAAGTAATCATTTTTAATATATTACTTCCTGATGTCTGTGACCCAACAATATCAGAATACTCTTGATCTTGATCTTATTTCCTGGTACTCCTACAAGCAATATACAGTGCCTTTGTGAATAGCTTAATCTCACACTGAAAATCCTTTAAAAATCCAACCTTTAATTGAATTAAATTTATTATCAGAAAAAAAATCCCTCATCAAGAAATAATTATTTTTAACAAAACCACATGCATTTATATATAGAATAAAGTATTTTTAAATATTTGGTCAGATATATTTTGAATGCCATGACTTCCTGATGTCTATGACCCAACAACATCAAAATACTCTTGATGTCTTATTTTCTGGTACTCTTACAAGCGATACTATAATGTCTCTGCATTTGAATGGATCTCTAAGGGAATTGGGGGGGTGGGACTAGGTTTAGCTGTAAATTACACTGGAACAGTATGTAAACACATGGTTGGCTAAATGGTGCTAAGTCATCAAGGGTCTGACGTATCAAACAAGCCTTAAACCATCACTCTGCTGCCAGATATGCAGTAGATATGGATCGATAACTTGAAAGGTTTCTTCTCCTGACTTATTTTTCCATATAGTTCAATGGGAAGATTTGTCAGAAGAAACAACCCTTACAGTGATCCATCCATATCTATTGCATATCTGGTGGTGGTTGGCCATTTAGCCAACCATGTGTTCCATACTGTTCAAGTGTAATTTACAGCTAAATCTAGTCCCACCCCCCGATTCCCATTGAAATCCATTCAAATGCAGAGAGGTTATAGTATTGCTTGTAGTAATACAAAAGTACTAAAAAATAAGATATCAAGAGTTTTTTTGATATTGTTTGTTCACAGACATCAGAAAGTCATGGCATGCAAATGATATGCAACCAAATATTAAAAATGACTTTATTCTACATTATGTTAAACTGTCCAATATTGTTTGATGCACAAAAATGGGGGGGGGGGGAAACTATGTACAAAAGGTTCTATAATTTCTAAACGGTTCATCCGATATGGATGAAAATACCCTCAGCTTAAAGCTGACAGTCTGCACTTCAACCTCATTGTCATTGTATCCTTTCAAACTCAAAGTGCAAGAGTACAGAACTAAAATAACAAATAATTTGTCACTGTCCAATTAATTATGGTGCTCACTGTATGTGACTAGTGTATTATAGGTCACGGCTGTGCGAATAATGCATTTAGTGTTTTCCAAGACTTCTCCCACTAACTGTCGTCTTTTTTCGCCCCCCCACCCCCCTCTCTCTCACTCTCTCTCCCTTTTTCTCTCTCTCTCACTCTCTTGGCAGGAGTGAATATATTCTCAAGAAGTCAACATGCCCCCTGTGAGCTGGGAAACTGCCACTTCTTTTTCCTGACATGTCATTAGCTAACAGTCAAACATTCAAATGAAAAAAGATTTATTTTATGAAATGCCTTTGAATTTTAACATTTGTGTCTGTGAATGTTTGTGAGGAGCAGGGGACTGGCCTCGTTAAAGCTGTACACCTTTTTTTTTAACGCAAAATATATAGCAGCAGCTTTCAGAAGATTGCTATGAGATTATGGTGCAATACTGTAAGTACAATAAAACAGAATGCCTGTAAAATGATGTATTAATTACTTAGTTAATGGTTAAATTACTATAATTGACTATATTTGCACAGAATCTACTTCATAAAAGACTGCATAAACATAAAGATGGGGTCAGTTCAACATTGAAAAAGGGTTCAGTTAATTACAAATAATCGTACTGCTATAATTTGATTTGCATCACTTTACTCTAATTGTGGCTCAAGAAAAATACCAGGCTATGGAACCATTTTCTTCAAGACTTACATCTTGTAGAGAAAACTGCAATCAATGCTGTTTTTTATTATAAATCAGGGGAATTACCCAAAGGCCATTCTTAAAGCATGTGAACCGAGACATGATCGAGGCTTCTCCAATCGCCCCCTAAATTACCTGACCAGTGAATGCCATTTGTGAATTAGAATTTTCCATCACATTAGACCCAGCTACATAGTACCATTACAGAGATATTAATAAACAGCTTATCTCCCATAATGCCCCCCCAAAAGGGATAAGGCACGTTTATGTGATTTTACATGCATTTTTCCCCTCGTGTCAAAATGTTTTTATTTTTTTGTTTTCTATATACAGGTGCAGCTCAAAAAATTAGAATATCGTGAAAATATATTTTTTGTCACTCATGTCAGAAAGTGAAACTCATATATTATATAGATTCATTACACATAGAGTGAAATATTTCAAGCCTTTATTTCTTGTAATTTTGATGATTATGGCTTACAGCTAATGAAAACCCAAATTCAGTGTCTCAGAAAATTAGAATATTACATAAGATCAATAAAAAAGGATATTTTAAACAGAAATGTCATCCTTCTGAAAAGTATGTTAATTTCTATGCACTCTTGGTTGGGGCTCCTTTTGCATGAATTACTGCATCAATGTGGTGTGGCATGGAAGCGATCAGCCTGTGGCACTGCTGAGGTGTAATGGAAGCCCAAGTTGCTTTGATAGTGGCCTTCAGGTCGTCTGCATTGTTGGGTCTGGTGTCTCTCATCTTCCTCTTGACAATACCCCATAGATTCTCTATGGGGTTCAGGTCAGGCGAGTTTGCTGGCCAATCAAGCACAGTAATACCATGGCAATTGAACCAGCTTTTGGAACTTTTGGCAGTGTGGGCAGGTGCCAAGTCCTGCTGGAAAATGAAATCAGCATCTCCATAAAGCTTGTCAGCAGAAGGAAGCATGAAGTGCTCTAAAATGTCCTGGTAGATGGCTGCATTGACTGTGGACTTCAGAAAATACAGTGGACCAACACCAGCAGATGACATGGCACCCCAAATCTTCACTGACTGTGGAAACTTCACACTGGACTTCAAGCAACGTGGATTCTGTGCCTCTCCACTCTTCCTCCAGACTCTGGAACCTTTGATTTCCAAATGAAATGCTAAATTTACTTTAATCTGAAAAGAGGACTTTGGACCACTGAGCAACAGTCCAGTTATTTTTCTCCTTAGCGCAGGTAAGACGCTTCTGACATTGTCTCTGGTTCAGGAGTGGCTTGACACGAGGAATGCGACATTTGTAGCCCATGTCCATGTGTGTGGTGGCTCTTGATGCACTGACTCCAGCCTCAGTCCACTCCCTGTGAAGCTCCCCCAAATTCTTGCATGGATTTTGCTTGACAATCCGCTCAAGGCTGCGGTTATCCCTGTTGCTTGTGCACCTTTTCCTACCACACTTTTTCCTTCCACTCAACTTTCTATGAATATGCTTGGATACAGCACTCTGTGAACAACCAGTTTCTTTAGCAATTACCTTTTGTGGCTTACCCTCCTTGTGGAGGGTGTCAATGACTGTCTTCTGGACATCTGTCAAGTCAGCAGTCTTCCCCATGATTGTGTAGCCTACTGAACCAGACTGAGAGACCATTTAAAGGCTCAGGAAACCTTTGCAGGTGTTTTGAGTTAATTAGCTGATTAGAGTGTGACACCATGAGTTTCCAATATTGAACTTTTTCACAATATTCTAATTTTCTGAGACACTAAATTTGGGTTTTCATTAGCTGTAACCCATAATCATCAAAATTACAAGAAATAAAGGCTTGAAATATTTCACTCTATGTGTAATGAATCTATATAATATATCAGTTTCATTTTCTGAAATGAGTGACAAAAAATATTGAACTTTTTCCACGATATTCTAATTTTTTGAGCTGCACCTGTATACACATATATAGTACACACACGCATACACAGTGTATATATAATGTATAGACAGACTGCATTTGCGAGACACACTCTTCCCCAGAAGCTGGGGGATTCTTGTGGCCTGCGGTAAAGTGCCCACGTGTGCCGTTTCCTGAGCAAGACTGATGGTCATATTCAACTTGCTCTCCCGTCCGCATACAATGTCTCTTCCTGTCTGCGTTCCCCACATGCGTCTCACAAAATGGCTCGACGGTTCTAAATAGAGTGCCTTCTGGTTCTGTACGTGGTAATTTTTTTATTTCAGTACATCGTGTTGTGTATTCGTGTTAAAGAACGGACCACAATGTCTCTCGTGGACCAAGCTAGCGAGCCTTAGGGGCAGCAGTGTGGCGTCGCGGTTAAGGGAATTGGACTCAAAAACAACACGGTTCTAAGTTTGAATCTGGGTAGAACTTTTCTGATTCAACCTTGAAAAAGGGTACTTGAATTGGCTCTGTAAAATGTACGAAGCATAATAAATACAATGGATGATGAAAGTTATGAGGATAACATTGTTATCACTTGACAAAAGCACTTATCCAAAGAGACTTAAGGATGAGATGTATAAATTCCATGCTGACACGGAGGATATAAGTACGAGTTGCTCAATCTGAGCATGTGCAGTGGAACAGGTGCACTTCTGCTTTAGCACATACTGCAGGAACTGCGTATGTCCCTGATCATTAAATCATTAAAACTGTCAAATTTATCTAGAATATTCCGCAGCAGTTTGAGGTAGCCTGCATTGCTGTTTGCATGTCTGGCAGAGTGTGCCGGCGCCTCAGGCAGTTGTTGGCGCATTAATGTATTTTTTTTGGGGCTGTGCTTGTGTAGGCCCACTGCAGTCGGTCACGCACGGGGTCAGACACAGGGTTCAGGCACAGGGCTAGCCACCAGCTCCTTCTGCCAACATTTCCTATAGCCTCCTGTGGACCCTCTCTCCACGTCAATTGGAAAACACCAGCTTCTCATTAAAGCAAAGTCAATTCATATCCACATGAAAGGTATTTGTGTACTTTTTGTTTTTATTTTAATATTTTGTTTTGGGGGGGTGGGGTGTGATTTTTGCTTTAGTAGCTGGTTATGTAAGTACATTTAGGTGTACAAGAGTGCGGTAATGGGAGGGATGAGTCAGCGTTGACGGGGATAAACATCCAAAATTAGCATCGTGTTGTTTAATGGAGCTACGTGTCTCTTAGATGCTGAATAAACTGGCCTGGTACTGGGAAATGATGCTGGAGTTGATCATGACTAATGCGGTGGGACACTCTTCCGCTGGACGTTCAGCAGGTCCATACAAGACAAGCCGCTTGGTGTCCCGTATGCAGGCTCAAAAGGGCTGTGGGGTTGTTCTCTAAAATATTATCTGGGTGCCTGGTTTACAATTATCATTTCATCTGCATTTCATCTGCATGTCTAATCGGAGCGTGAAATTAGTTTCTCAAAATCCCAAAAAAAAAATCAATAAGTATTCGAAAAGGAACCCAAAGGGAATGTGCTTATTTGAATGTTTCAGCGAGCATTGAGTCAACAGACCTTCTCCAGGCAGATTCATAAACACTGGGTCTGGGTTATGCTCCCTCATAGGAGGAGGGTTAAGATCCTCTCTGTGTCTGTTAACAGCCATGCTGGTAGAACCGGTCTGCATGCCAGTTAACAGCCCCTCTATGCTGGTAGAACCACTCTACATGCCAGTTAACAGCCCCTCTATGCTGGTAGAACCGCTCTGCATGCCAGTTAACAGCCCCTACATGCTGGTAGAACCGCTCTACATGTCAGTTAACAGCCCCTACATGCTGGTAGAACCGCTCTACATGTCAGTTAACAGCCCCTACATGCTGGTAGAACCGCTCTCCATGCCATTTAACAGCCCCTACATGCTAGTCGAACTGCTTTACATTTCAGTTAACAGCCTCTCCATGCTGGTTGAACAATTCTACACTTCAATTAACTCCCCTACATGTTGGTAGGACCCATCTACATGTCATTTAACTCACCCACATGTTGGTAGGACCCCTCTACATGTCATTTAACTCACCCACATGTTGGTAGGACCCCTCTACATGTCATTTAACTCACCCACATGTTGGTAGGACCCCTCTACATGTCATTTAACTCACCCACATGTTGGTAGGACCCCTCTACATGTCATTTAACTCACCCACATGTTGGTAGGACCCCTCTACATGTCATTTAACTCCTCTACATGTTGGTAGGACCCATCTACATGTCATCTTTTGTTATGTTTTGCTGAAATTGTCTGTGTTCCCCACATGCGTCTCACGTCATTTAACTCACCCACATGTTGGTAGGACCCATTTACATGTCATTTAACTCTCCAAGATGTTGGTAGGACCCCTCTACATGTCAGTTAACTCCCCAAGATGTTGGTAGGACCCCTCTACATGTCATTTAACTCACAACATGTTGGTAGGACCCCTCTACATGTTGCTCTCTGTGCTGGTAAAACTGTTTTACATGTCAGTTAACTGACCATATGTGCTGGTAGAACTGTTTTACATGTCAGTTAACTGACCATATGTGCTGGTAGAACTGTTTTACATGTCTTAAACACCTGTCCTTGCTGGTAGAATTGCTCTGCATGTCTGTTTGGCAACCCTCTGTTCTGGGTGTTGCCAAATGTGTTACACACAACCTTTTTGTTTACCACTTTCAGTGTTGTTCTTTTTCTCTGTGGATTTTGAATGAGGGATGTGGTTTTGGGATCCTTTGCCTTCTGAGATTCAGGGGTCGTGCCAGATTGAAATGCATGTTTCTGTGACCTATAAGAGCGAGCTCATTCATACTGGCCAGCACTCTGAAACTAGGCCTGATATTTTGCAGAAAACGAAATGACACTAGATAACCCTATACTTTCTGTGGAATTGATCCCCTCTTCCTACACTCCTCTACTCTCCTGGGCTCAGTACAGTCTTCGCAGAGCAAAAGGGGATATCACTCTGATCTCGAGGGGCCTGGTTGATACCGGGATGAACAATGCTGGAGACTGCGTTGGATCCGTCTGTATTTCAGCTTTCAGGGCCTTCCTTGTTTGTCTGTTAATGATTAACAGTGTGCCCTTGACTCAGGAAATATTTTGACAGCCAGCATTCCTGGCACACCACAGTCCCATAACACCCAAGCTGGAAGGAAAAACAGTGAGCGTGTGCCACGCATTTCACCATGGCTATTTTTTCATGACTGCATTTTGAAGACGTAGCCTATGTATTTTTATCATTAGCCTACGGTTTAACGGTTTACTATCGGCCGGGAAACAATGAAAAACAAAGTAAGAAGTACATCAACTAATACAAGATCAATTAATCTCATGCCAGGTGGTACAGAATGAAAGCGCTTCTTTATTAACTCAAGTTACTAGCGCAACACGTTCTTTTTCACTATAATTCTATCAACCATTTCATCCAAATTGCCTCTCAAATCATCGGTCTATCTTGGCTTGCAAAGCTTAATTTGCCTCTTTTTTTTAAATACCGAAAACAAATTGAAATTAACAACCGGTTCTCATGTAGGCTGTTAATCACGGCTTTAACCGAGGAATAAAAAGTTGGATAACTTATTAATTGCTGTAAAATTTATCACTGTCACTTGGCAAATGAATTATCAATGACTCTCTAATTCGGCCGCATATTGGGCTGGTGAGAAGCGTGACGTGTGTGATACACCACAAATACTCGCAGACACTAATGACCAAGCTGCATGAAAAATAATTACATCATTAGAACCCGTTTTTCCACTGTTGTGCCTAAGGCATCCGAGAAAGAAAATAAGACGGTATTTACAGAAAACATTTAAACAAGTTGTCGCCACTCATTGAGGTTGTCATCTTAAAATGTAGGCTATCTGAACACAAGATATTTGCTATGTCCAGAATAAAGAATATGAAGTCGCCTATATATAAATAGGCTAGGCCTATATAAAGTTTTTTTTATTTTTTTTAAAAGTTTTGTCTGAAGCAAACTACAAACCTTGGCTATTTGTCAATGGTTAGTTTGGTCAAACGTTATTTTGTATACTCGTTTCTTACGATTTGTCAAAAATAAATTAGTTGCCTAAATGAGCAATAGTGATGTCATAAACGGCATAAAACCAAGTATATAGAAAAGCTTATTGAAAATGAATTTACAAATATTCAGTCACTTCTTTCATACTTGCATATTTAACATCCAATTAATAATCTAATTATGTTTGGGGTTTTTTGTTAGTAACGAAGACTAAAATGTAATGGCAATCAATTTTAATTGCCAGGAGGTTTTCTGTAATTAAACCCAAGATAATTTCAACACAGTGGACGTAGGGATACAGTGTCTCTGGACATGATAAAGCGCCTTGCCTGGTATCAGCCACATATGCCGTGTCATGTCAAAGCGCTTTAAGAGACTTAAACAAGCGTCTGAATTGAACGTAGGCTACCAGCTTTATATTTAAATCAAGGCCTCAATCCAAGGATCAATTTCGTGTGGGGGTCGCACTGTCGAAGCCATTTAAACTATATTCCGCGAAACAATTAACTAGCTAATTTACTGAAGATTTTCACCTTTTAAAAGGTTGTTTCCCCAAAATGGGGGAGCTCGTTTTTTTATATGAAAAATGCTCAATTTTTCTTATCATGGGTAAATGAATATTATTACCTAGCCTCATATTTTAGGTAGTAGGCTACTAACCAATTATAGAGTTGAGTTAAACTGAGTTACACTGTATACAGTTCGACATATGCCAATAAGATATGCTACCGATTTTTGTAGTTCGGATATTTTAGAGTAAAGGAAGACTAATTTCATATGAGTATTGCTGTCCAAATTCTTATCTTTGTTAGAATTACAAAGCATTATCAAACACTTGCGCCTCATCCGTCGCTTAGTTTTGTGCATTTCACAACGGACAGAGTAAGGCACAAGGCGCCCACTTGTTTAGAAGTGCCGGGCATTATATATGAAAATGAAATGGACCTGTGTAGTTATTTCCTTCACGAAAAGCACAACGTCTTTAGGATGTAGATGTATTTCTTTTTTGAAGTTTTGCTCGACACAAGCCACTTGAAATCAATGTAAACGGAAAATAAATTATTCAGTTATCATCGATATCAGTGGTCATTCATAAGATCCGAGCAAGATACGGTACGGCGTGTGAATATCAGCAGATTCTTCCGTCCCGTAAGTGCGTTCGGCGCAACTCATAACGGATCAATGCGTGAGAGAGGTTACAATATGTAATCGAATAAGTAAACAGAGAAAGTATTCGGTCTTTATATTTTAAGTAGTGTGCGTGTAATACGATCACTGAAAGTGGGAGGACCGGTGTCCCCATTCCCACCTACCAAGCATGCTGTCCCATTGAGAAGAAGCAAGATGAAGCCGTGTTTGGTACACATCTTCTCAGCGCGCATCTTCTCGGCTCCAGTCACCAACAAAACCAGCTTTCCTTTAGGGAGAGACAGTTCCTCCCGAACAGAATCCCTCAATCCCACAACAGGGTCCCATGTCCAGCGCGTTACAATACCTACGGAAATCACCTGCTAATTTTACTCCCAGCTTTCAATAAAAATGTATGAATACTGGAGATCCATTGGCCGTTCCTTAAAGAAATAATGTAAACCATCCACCACTGAAAAATATCCTTATAGTAGGCGATAGACTGATTAAGAGCAAATATGCCTGAAAATAACAATAATAATAAATCCTTTTCCAAACGGTGTTAAGGTAGTTCCACTTTGCACTGGCTGAAGCGCACGCTTCCAATTGTTGTGCGTGTCAGCTCTGTACACTGACAGGAGCGCACGGACTCGCATCTGTTTAAAAGCGTCTCTCTCTCGCTCTCCCTCTCCCCCTCTCTCGCTCTCTCTCTCTCTCTGACTTTCTCTCCCTCTCTCATGTAGTCTACCCCTCCCCTGCAACGCCAGTGACTACTGCATCATGTACCTGTCTGTCGAGACTTAGCGCATTCTAAAAAAAATATTGATTAGGCTACTTTAGTATTTTAAATTTTAAACCTTCTGTCGTAAAATAACTTCTACAATATCTCCACCAACGGGCATATAGGCTAATACGCATAGATTTTTACGCGTAAAGCAGCATAGGCCTACTCTATTTTAGACCTATGTTGGCATAGTAAAATGTAAATTAAACTAAAGTGACGTTGCAGGTTAATTAACCTGATATCACGGGGAAATGTCGGGCCCATTTAGAGCTATATAGTCCAATGTAGGCTACAATGTCGTAGGTCTTTGGCCATCGTTTTTAATTGGTGATTCTACCATGTGCTGTGCGTCAGACAATATATATTTCTTTCTAAATGATCAAAATTTTCCTTAACCTTAATGGCGTGTTTCTCCAGCTGTAGGCGATAACGTGTATGTAAGTTTCCCCTTTTCGTTCACACAATGAAAGAAGATGGCAGAATTCATCTAAAAAATGTTGACATTTCTGCATTATATTGTATATCGTGTATTAGCCTACCGGGTAAAATATTAACGTGTTATATTAATAATTATGTAATGACGCTGATAAATTAAATAATTGTGTTAAGCAATCTTTTCTTTAATCCACAGGTAAGGAGAGCTTCACATTGAGGTAACGAATATGAAACCAGTTTTATTTTTAAACAGCTATGGTACAACGCTGTAGTCATCACTGCGTTACACACGTAGCATCAAGGGTATTTTGGTTTCTTTTCAATGTGCACTACCATAGATATGCGACTTAATGGAATATAAATGAACGTTATGCTTTTTAAGACTCTGAAAATGTGATGGGGCAGTGTGCACGAGCTGTATGTATGGTAGAATATATTCACAGGTAGCCAGGGACGCCGCCAGGGATTTTAGTTCACATAAAAACATCTTGCATTAGGTACACAATTTGAGGGCCTCTGTCAGTCAGCACCCTTGCAACGTCAAACTCCTCCTCTCCCACGTCGCCCCTGCGGGTAGCCGCAAATGACACTTTTCACTGTATTCCCTGTATCAGCCATTCTGTGTGAATAACCAACCCGTTTACTTTTAAATTGTTGACATTTTCCTTGTCCATAAGCACAGATGGGTTGTCAGACTGTTTGAAAAGTAATCATGTTCTCTATGAGCATGTTGATGGGAGGATATCTAATTCAGACAGTTGTTTACCTTGAAGCTCAGGCGCTTTTCTCTCAGGAGTTGGGGAGACTGTTTTGCTTTCCCCCTTATTTTAATCTATTCTCACAGTCTCTGCACCATTCAGTCAGTGTCAATATGTTCATTCCTCTCCATCTGTAAGGCATCTTTCTCTCATTGCATGCACAACTGTCAATCTGTCCATCTCGAATTTTAAGCGGTTGTATACGGCACTCAATTCAGGTTTATTTTTTATGCGGCTAAAAACCCCAATTTAAACCCGATCGAAAGGGCAGGAGTTAACGTATGTTTAGTTCAGAGGTTAATTTCCGCTGTGTAATTCTGAGAGTGGCACAGTCTTGTCAGGTCAGGGGGTCAAGGGTCAGCCAGCATAGTAACTGCCTTCCTCTGTCCTCCCTGGATTTAACCCTGCCTAAAATTAAGTTACTGTGTGTCACCCAGACATGGTTTTAATTGTGTCCTTAACCCACATTGCCTCAGGGTGGCTTGAGCGTGTCTTGTAGAATGACTATTGCAACACAAGAGTAGCAGTTTACTGAAATTAGAGTCTATCAAAATATAATGTTGAAGCAGCACACAAAGAGCGTGCGCGCACACACACACACACACACACACACACACACACACACACACACACACACACACACACACACACACACACACACACACACACACACACACACACACACAAACAATCATACAGAGAGAGAGAGACAGCATGTGAGCTTGTATTCTATGTTTGGATATCTTTTTCACCAGGCTGTCAAGTTGTAATCGAATTTCCACACTTAATTCAATTGAATCAGCCAACACCACAAAACTCATCTGTGGGCAATTTGTGTTACAGTAGGATGAGTTTGAGTGGAACACCCTCTAGTGGTGAACTCTGGTTTTTACAAATCTGAGATGATGACATGGAGAATCATTTTTGCAAGAGAACTTTGAGAACTTTAGTGTGCCAATATATGATTTTAAAGTGAATGCAACAAGATGGATGCATGCAAAATAGTACACCAAATTCTTATAAAGCAAAGCTGACTGTGAGAATGTTCAGTCTCAGTTTCCCAGCAGGGGGATGAGAGGTCACAGGTAGGATGGATGCTGATTTTCAATCTACAGGCATGGCAGAATGACTTGATTAACAGCCTAAGATAACCAGAAAGTGTAATGAATCGGTTTCTGTGATTCTTTTTTGCACTGGTCACTTCACCACTAGGTGGCTCACTTGAGCGACTGAGTCAGTCCCTAACAGACAAGTAATTTGCTTTGGCATTGTGAAAGCAAGTGGAATATTAACGA
Source organism: Ilyophis sp. 1 JC-2022 (assembly GCA_022702515.1). Lineage (NCBI taxonomy): Eukaryota > Metazoa > Chordata > Actinopteri > Anguilliformes > Synaphobranchidae > Ilyophis > Ilyophis sp. 1 JC-2022. Next base: position 82,001,230 of record CM040394.1, read on the forward strand.
TGGTAAACCGACAGGTGGTGCCTGCCTGTGTACCTCAACAAGCAAGCAACATTTTAGCCTCAACCTTTAAAAATAAGAGAAAATATATATATATATATATATAAATGTAAAATGACAAAACTGACAAAGTAATCTCTCTCATACCCCTTTTCCACCAATCAAGTTTGAGGGCTGGTTCGGAGCTGGTGCCTAATCTCTAACCAGTTCTTCGTATTTCAACAGCAAAAAAAACAGCTCTCGGCCAAGAAAACTGGTTCCAGAGCGGCACCAACACTTAGCTGGTCTAGAACCAAGAACCGCTTACGTCAGGGGCTGGTGGCGGGATTATCGTGACCAACCAAGACCAACTAAAACTTTGTGATCACAATTTTTTTTTAAAACAGAGCTTCAGCATGGACTTGAAATCAAAAGCAGTCATGTTTGGATACCAATGTAGGCTCACAAAGCCAAGAGCAACACTAGAGATGCGATGCATTCCGCCATTGTTGTTGCTGTGCTTGAAGTTGGCGCTCGCGTTGCTGGGGAAGCGGAGACGTATACAGACGTATACAGTGACATAATGGCGTGGCTCTCTAGCCCGTGGAAAAGCAAACCGGTTCTTAGAAGGTTCGCAAGTGGAACCAACTGCGAACCGGCACGAGCACCGGCCCAGAACCAGAACCAGAACTAGATTCGTGTTGGTGGAAAGGAGGTATCAGAGAGGGAGAATTAGAACAGGCCTGAAAAGCCTCAGGATCAGCTGGTTTCTATTTTTAACATAACGGATAAGTTGTCAAAGTGTGAAATCTACTGCTATTATCGATCGGTGAGTAACAACATAAATCAGCACAGCCTGTGGCTCTCCAGGGGCCAGGATCGGAGACCCCATCAGACCCCGTGGCCCTCCAGAACAAGGGTTGGGGACCCCGTGATTTGAGCAGTCACGATTATCTCGGATTGGGTTACCAAGTAACAATTTCTATACTCATCTATAAATCATCACCTCTCGGTACCCGAGTGCAGATTTAACATGGGTTGTTCCTGTATTGAAGTGCTGGTGTCGGCGTGGGTTGCAGCGCCGATCCGGGATATACATGATCTATATGTCTAATGTGCTGGTTCGAAACCCCACCTGGGACGCTCTTGAATTTCTCCGTTTTATATGCAGCCGTGAAAATGAATCGCACGTAAAAATGTTCGGTATGTAAGCAGCCCCGGACAAGTCTAAACAAACAGATAATGTGATGTAATCATCGAAGCTGCCACAGCTGCCATTAGAGAATGATTAATACATTTGCTTTTTATTGTTGCATCTAATAGACACATGTATTGAACTTTTTCCCACTTCGAGCTGTCTGCTAGACAGCCTCCTGGCTTTTACGCGGGCTGTTCATTTTGCTCTGTCTGTTTATCAAATTGATTGCGAAGGCATGCCACATATTTGAGCTGAATGGCAGAGATGTGATGGAAGACCTGGCATTACCAGAACAGGATATAAATCTGTCTGGGTTTGAACAGGATTGGAAAATAAAAGGTCACACTTATTTTTTCTTACAACCCAGTATCTTTGTGTTATATTTCATCGCCGTCGTGCGAAAAGCCTTACTTGTCCATTTTGGAAGTTGTTTTGGCTTTTTGCACACATTGAAGTTTCTCATCTTGCTCTGTCAACTGTGAATTTATCATAGCAGCTTTTGAGGTTGGCTCAAAACCCCTTGTGATTAAACCGCCATGCTATGTTGGTAAATGGAAAAAGAATAAACATTTTTTTTCCTGCTCTTAAAACACTTTACACATATGCCAAAAACATACTGTTTTCTTAAAGCCATTTGGTATTTAATTATTCTGGCAAATTCTCTAAGCGAGGCACAATGTGTGGATCTGAACTGGAATGGTGGTGACACAAAGACAAACGTACTAAAGCAGGGGTTCACAGCCCTGGTCCTGGAGAGTCACTGCTGGTTTTTGTCTCTGCACTTAATGAATCAATTAGAGCAGTTGATTATACAGTTAATTGACTTCACCTGGTTACTTGGGTCTGATTTGGGTTCTGATTTAATTAAAGGTGAGAACAAAAAAACAGCAGAGCTTGTGGCTCTCCAGGACCGGGGTTCCTGACCCCTGCTCTAAAGACCACCCCTGTTAATTTTTGAAAATATTATACAGCGGGAAAAATACGTGGCTGAATATCGAGTATTTGTAAGTCAAACTAAACGTGCTCTCTTGGTTTCCTTTCTGAGTGCGCATCACCTTTTCTTAAACCAAAACAGCTTCCAATGTGATGAATATCTTAAAAGATAATTGCGAGATAAGCTACGGAAAATCCCGCAGCGCCCTTAAATGTGTGATGAAGCAGTTTGTTCCAGATGGCCTTAAAAGTGCTTTGGCATACCTATAAAAAACCCTTTGCTACAATAGTTAGGATACCATAGTCATGTTTATCCACCACAGTGAGTCTATCCAGCACATTAGACATATAGATCATGTATATACCAATCTGATCCCTTAGATGTGATTATTTTTAGTTAGAAAACTAGTTCTGTTTTCATTAAGCCATTGATGCCAAGTAAAAATCTTAATCTTGACAACACGCCGTTATTTTGGCTGACATTACCGTTTTCCTCTGTGAAAATGGTTTGGTGTGGTCATACGGGTTGCGTCAATTCTGCTATGAATTCTGGGTAATCGGGCAGCCGAGTTTGCTGCTCCCCGAATGAGGCAGCGATGGCAACAACTCACGTGTGATTTGAACCAGGAACAGGGTGGATATACCATAAACTCAAATGGATGACGGAATATATTACGGCATCAAAGTGAATGGTTTGTTCTTTAGGATGTGAGCGATGGGCGAGGTTCAGTCCGAGAAACGGCCTGCTTTAGATCGACCGCTTTGTGGTGTTGCACTCTGCTTCATAAAGGGTAGACATCCCCATTTAGATTTTTCCCAAATGTCGATGTCAATTAATATTGCCAAGAAATCGCCAAAGAATGTTTCCTTTATAAGGCTTGCTGTGGTCCCTAATCCGAATGTTCACGTGAATGCCTCTCCCACGGAGGAAAGATAAGAAGGAGTAATGGGGTGGTACTGCAGATCAGTGGGGAGAAGGGGCGGGGCACTGTGGGGAGTAGGAAGGAGCAGTGGGGAGTATCGAGGAGGAGTAATGCTTGAAGGTATGAGCCAGAGGGCCGCACTGATGGATACGTTGTAAAACTATAAGGCGTGCGCAAAGCAAATACACAACGTCATTCGGTGGCTGTGGGATGATGGATGCACTTTTGGGCCTGGGGAGGAGGTGGTAGCGGGGTGGAGAGGGGAGGGAGCAGAGTGGGGAGGTTGTAGAGGGAGCAGACTGGGGGAGGGGAAGGGAGGGGAGGGGAGGGGGGAAGAAGGAGCAGAAAGGAGATGTAAATCCTGCGGCTCACACAGGACGGTCAGGCTACGCCTCATTAATCACTAATACATCTCTCTTTATGTCGCCTTTACTGCTCTCCACCCAGAGACAAGTATAAATCTACCGCTGTCGGGCTTCCTAACCACCGATGTTTATGTCGTAGCTGTTCCGCCTGCAGCCAGCGCGCTGTCATATACAGTATGTTAGTCATCTGCGCTGTGCGTTCTTCAGTGTTCTATTTCAGCGGCAGTGCCAGCCTCCCTCGACCTCCCCCTCTCCGCTCCTCCCCGCCAGTCCTAATAGAAAGTTAATTGTGGGTGTAATGGGCGATTGTTTCACCGCGGTCGCAGTAGGAAGGGAAGTGGATTTTGGCGCATGGCACGCAGAGATTGATAGAGCGGCGCTCCGCGCCGCCAGACAGGGTGTGTAATTCGGTTACCTCCCCCCTCGTTCCTCTGGGAGGGGGACAGGCAGCGTCCCAGCCCACCGAATTCTAACGTTCTTGAGATGCGTTAGGCCCAGGACTCGGCACTTCAGCGGCGAGGCTAGAATCAGGTTTTCTGGAGAACAGGGACTGACCAGCACAGAAGCTATTTGTGCTGGCACCAACATGAGTCCAACCCCCCCCCCACCTTGCCCAAATTCTGGAAGGTTTGAAGGGTTAGAGTTGACTTTAGTGAACTTTTTTCTCATCCTCTCTGAGAGAAACCTTCTGGAAGTGGCTGGCCTGCTCCTGGTGCAGTTTTTAATCTGAGCCCTAGGGGGTGCTGTTGAGGTGATTGCTTGGCCCTCGCGTGTTTCTCATCAGCGTTCTGCCCCACAGCCCGTCGTTCCGCCCAGTTCCGGCTCCAGCTTCCACTGAAACCAGTCCTTGTGTGTTTTTGGCTTCAGGAGCCTTAGGAAGCTAGTGGCTCTGTTTTAGTAAGGGCTTAACAGGCTCCGCGCCTGTTCACCTTTCACTGGCACTGCAATGTTTCATCTCTGACAAATACTAAAATAAATAACAATCAGCATTACGAGGGGTAATTTGAAGAGCCCGTGAGGGGTCAGCTCATGTTTAGTGTTACTGCTGATCTCGTTACTGCTCAAACAATACAGGAAACCTGGGCTGGATTTAGACTGTTGTACAATGGGGTGGTATTTCAGTGTTCTTACATTAGTAAGATAGTGTGTGGTGGTAGTGTTAGATTTTGTGGTACACCAAACAGATAAACTCTAGTTACCTTTTTACAAAGTTTGGGTCTACATTAAAAAAAATAAAAATCTCTGTGTGACATTGGTGCATCACCCACCTTCAGAAATATGTGATTTCTGAATAAAAAAATCTTTAATTTCATACAAAACTGGTTAAAGTAGCCTAAAGCCATAAAGCATGTACCCACACACACTCTACAATTGGAACTGTATGGATGCGTCTCCGTTTCAAAGGCGGTCGACTACTGCCGTGTTGCCCAGTTAGGTATCTTTGTAGGCATCAAGGTAATCTCTCACATATGGAACTGCCTATGAAAGTAGTCATTACACATGGCATGCATCACGAGAGCTGATGTTTTCACCACAGAGGGCTTACAGTTCGACAGCTAAAGAAGAAAAGTATGTGTGCATGTATAGTTTGTGTGAAACTTCACAATATCTTTTTCTGCCTCAGGTCGCTGGCTGAGATAAATCAGTTGCTCTGTGGAAGTTCTCAACCCTGGTCATGGACGGCTGCAAGATCTGCCGGATTTTGTTTCCGACCCAAAGAACCAGGTGAGGCGAGGTAACCAGTGAAGTGGTCAAGCAGGAACATAGTTCGGGATCAAGTCCTGCAGGTAGGAGGGGCCTGTTCTATTGGCTGCAGTGTAGGCCAGGGTCAGAACTTTGAACCTGATCCTGGCTGCAACTGGCAGCCAGTGGAGTAACCTCAACAGGTTGGTGACGTGTGAAAATTTCGGGAGGTTGAACACAAGCCGGGGCAGCTGCGTTCTGGATCAGTTGAAGAGGCAGGATGGTGCAGGCTGGTAGGCTTGCGAGCAGGGAGTTGCAGTAGTCCAGGTGTGAGGTGACCATGGTCTGGACAAGAAGCTGGGTGGAGTAGGTGGTCAGGTATGGTCGAATCCTCCTGATCTTGTACAGGAGGAATCTGCAGGACCGTGCCGTCACACTGATGTAGTCTTTGAAGTCCAGCTGGTTGTCCAGGACCACCCCCAGGTTTTTTGCTGAGTGGGAGGGAGCCACCATGGTCCCGTCAACGGTGATGGAGAAGTAATGTAGTGGGGAGGTCTTGTATGGCATGAAGAGGAGCTCTGAGATATCCTCTCTTTCACCTGTGGGGTAGAAGGAGGGAAAGAGAGGAATAATTGAGTATCATCAGCTTAACTATGGTATGAGATGCCATGTGAATTAATTACTGAACCAAGAGACTGAACCCCCGGGACAGGGGATGGGGTGCAGAGACGGAACCCTTCCAAGGGACTTGGTAGGATCTATCAGTGAGATAAAATACAAACCAAGAGAGGGCAGTCCCAGAAATGCCCATCTCAGCGAGTGTGGAGATCAGGAGTTTGTGGTTGACCGTGTCGAACGCCGCATGACAGGTCAAGTAGAATCAGGAGAGAGGAGAGGGATGAGGCTCTAGCAGTGGAGAGTGCCTCAGTCACGGCCAGGAGAGCAGTTTCCGTGGAATGTGCGGTTCTGAAGCCGGACTGATGGGTGTCAAGCAGGTTGTTCTGGTCATTTGAAAATTCTAATTGATAAATTAAGTGACAAGAAACAACAACAACCAGCAGACCCTGAGGCCCTCTGTGTCCGGGATCGAGAAGCCCTGGCTAGTAGCGCTATAGCGATTAACTACATGGCTTTTAAAAAACTGTCAGTCGCCAACATTCTATCTATTACTCAAATGTACATACATTACAATTAAATTTCACTGATAAATTTTTAAGGCGTAGCTATATCAGATGGTTGATTTACTGCACTTGTAAACCGCTTCCCGGTGTCCATGCCAAATCACGGCAGTAATTCATTATTAAGGTTGCTGCAAAGATTTATGGGATATCCTATTTGGCAAAAGCCTACTTCTTATGCTGCCTTGAAATTAGGCCAAATTACGGCACCTTAACAGGCAACATTGTGTGGTGCCTGTGAATCGGATCAGCACTTAAAGGTGTGAGTTCTTCGTAGTCAGCGTTTTAGTGAACTGGAACGCTGCCTAAAATGCTTTCCTCAGGGCAGAAAAACGAGCAGGGGGTCAAAAGTTGATAAGCAGGAAGCTACGTTTCCAGGAAGACGAGATTATAGCACACGGGTACAGTGTGCTTGAAGTGGTCAAGTTTTCTCTTTTCCTGCAAACTGCTATGCTTTTATCACAGTCTGAATCTGATCTTACATAAGTTACTCATTGAAACTTTTTGCTTTTCATTCATTCAGTGACGTCCTACTGTTTGCTTTGCGCCGAAACTGTGTTTAATTCGCTGCGAAACACACTAACATCGGCGGTTTGCGCTGTATTTAGAAGGTGTAGACCTCGCAGAATGTAAATATTTTTCCCTTCAAGCTGAAGGTCTCTACTTTACAAAGGGAAATCATTGAAACCAAGAAACCAGGTAGTATACGTGACTGTTATTTTCAGAGAGGAGGTTACTGTGAAAACGTGTCTGATTCACACTAGCTAGAGAAATGCTACACGCCCTAAAATGGCATACTGCATCACCCAGGCTCCTCACAAAAGGGAGCCAGGGTGGACATCATGTCTTCTCAGAGGCAGTGCCTCTTACAGGTAACCAGTCGGCTATATCTAGTCTTGTAGCAGAGCAGACCAAAGTTGAAAAAGAGTGACAAATCACTGACTGAGCAACTGTCACCTGACTGTATAAAATGCGAAAGGATCTTGATTTAATGCTGTATGTAGTGAGAAAATAGACTTCCATCCCACAGTCTTATGGGCACGTTTATCAGTCACACAGGAGGAACTGGTGTACTGTGCTACTAAGCACATGTGAGCAAGCCTCTCTATTGCATTTGTAGTGTTTGTAAAGTCTTCCGTCAGTTATCTCCACAGCATACATTTTCTGTTTGAAAGGATACGATAATAGAAATGAAGTTAATTTCCATCATGTATATAATAGAGTAGAATATTTTTTAAATGACTGTTTACTATTGATATTAATTGCTGTTATGAATAAAAATCAATTAAGATGAACCCCTACTCATTTGCATGCTAGAACATGTATCCTTTATTTATTGCCAGTAAATCCACATTATAGCGACTCGATATGATTATTATTATTCAGTACAGACTTACGCAAGTCTGATTATTATTTCACCCGCTTATCTCTTCTTCTTCCACTAAACCGTTTTTATTTGCAGCTGTCTCTCTGGCTCACTGTTGGCTCGTGGCGCATCTAATCTGCTCTGGCTCTAATGAGCACTGACCAAAGTGCACAGACTGCCTTCCATAGCCGCCCTGTGATCTCTGCAGCCGTGGGCGCATCAAAGTTACTCAGCGCGTGATTGGCTGAGCAGTGCCAGAGAGACAGAGAGGCACGACCACGTCCTTGTATCAGATGCTGCATGTGTGTTCCCTGGTGTAGGAGCGTTGATCGCCAAGTCTGGCACTATTGCTTATATTATTCAGATCAGCACACTCCTACAATGAAAGTTTCTCTGGACAAGACTGTGCTAAATTAATGTAATGTAATATATCAGCTTCCCAGGCGCCCACTGAGAGGGGCTTTTCAGCGGCAAGGGAAGGGTGGTCCTCTGGTGTCAGTCTACTGGTGGCTCTGTGGCCGCGTGACCCTCGCCCCCTGTCGGGGCCCCAGGGGTGCTGGGTCTGGTCACTCTGCAACTCTAAAGGTGATTGGCTGATATCGGAAGCAATCTGACCCCTGAGCCAGGTGGTCAACACACGCACACACACACACAGACCCACAAACATGCACAGATACACAGCCTTGATTCACTGGAACAGAACATGCTAAAATCAATTTTTCTATTAACACTTTAAGGTGTAAGATCACAAATATGTGATTAGAGTGTTCTTAGCTGAACATTCTAATGCTGACAACAATCATTACTAGTAATTGAAAGCAATAGTCCCTCAGGAGGCAAGAGTTACAGTTGGGAGGAGGGGCGATAGATCCATTCGGTAATGCGTCATAGGCATGTAGGCGGAGCCAGCAAGGGGAAAACCGTTAGAAATTATAGAGCTAAGGCATGGCTCTTAAAGGAACTTTTCACTTTGGGTTGCAGCGAATGCCTCATTTTTTGGCACAAAATGCAGTGGCACGGCTTAATTATATTTTCGTTTTTTTTTTAACAATATATGGATATATGGGACGGCTTTATAACTCAAAATATGTGATTTTGTGTTTATTACCCCTTTAAAAGGGTTAATTTGTTCTGTTCTGATATTATGCAGTATACAATATACTCATATTCATTGTGCAAGGCCAAAGGCCAATAATTACTTGCACATTTCCACAGTACGGTCGGAAAATAGTATGGAGGATATTTTTGCATACTGCATGGTGGGTACTAAACAGAACGCAGTCTGCTAGTACACAGGACACAGGCCGCAACCTGCATTGTTCATCTCCACTTTGGGGATGGGTGGACCTGGGCCGGTCTGCATTTGCAGCTCACATCACAGGGCAGCGCTAATTCAAGGAGACCCCTCAGGGAGCAGACCCAGACCATCAGAGCTAATGCGCTCCATAATTTAAAAAACGCTTTTAGAGGAGCATCAGCCATTAGCCTAGGAGATTGTGCAAACGACAAAGGGCATTAGAGCTCAGATTTAGACGTCTATTGACAGGGGGAAAGAGGTTTGCATTGGCCTGTTGTTCGACGCGGCCGAGACTACGGCCGTACCGCCGTGACCCCCTACCCCTGTGTGATGGCCGAAGCTGAAGAAGGTCTCTGCTTAGGAGACGCTGTCTTTTGGGTGAAAATAAGGTCGTGACTTGCCGCCCTCGTTAGAGATGCTGTGCCACTTATCTCAAAGAGTAGAGGAGGGCACCGTGGCATCCTGGCATTGAGTCATCCCGCAGTTCGTGATGTTTGGTGAACGCTGTAAGTGATCTGTACTCTGGTGAAAAATGGATGCTGTACATTACACAGGTAGGCTATGTTAGTGGTAGCTGAGGTGAGTTTCAGCCTTTTACTGTGAAGCACTTTAAACGTCTATTATTATTATTATTATTATTATTATTATTATTATATTTGACTGTGTGATATTCCTTTGTAATACATAGATAAAGAGAGAAACAGTATGTGAGGGGACAAACCTCACAGTGACTGTAGAACATGGCATCTACATACATGTAGTTACTTTACAGTGTGAAGTTAAACTGTGTGGTAAAGTGCAGCGTGTGAAGAAACGGGGAAGAGGAAATGTGACTCAGCCACAAGAGGGGGCAGCATTGCTCTGTGTATCGGAGAGTAGCCTGTTTGAAGCACGCAGCATTAAGTCATCAGGTAATGCCCAAATGGCTCTGTTCTGCTGCTACGGGAATTGGCACATTCAGAACTATAGGATTCTAGTAATGTATGTCGTCTTAATGTAATTGAAACCGTAGAGGAATGCATAGACACGCAAGAACCGCTAAACATCAATGTGGCTAAATATAATGCGCTGAACATCGAAAAGGCCGGTTGAAGAGAGAGAGAGAGAGAGAGAGAGAGAGAGAGAGTGTGTGTGTGTGTGTGTGTGTGTGTGTGTGCGTAAAAAGGTGTGAAAGTTTCAAACCTGAATCACTGTTTAGCCTTTGTTGTTTAATACAATCTATGACTAATTGGGTTTATTATTTTTTGAATATATCTGAAATCACAACATACTAATTAATTATATTACTATTTTTTAAACAATATGTTAATTAAGTTTTAGTTCTACATTTTGGGTATATATTTTATAATTTACAAAGACATTTACAGTAACTTAACAGTGATTTGCATATATTTACTCCAAAGAAAATGTAATATATTCATTCTCAACTGATTTTTATCTGAGGAAAAAGATCAAATGTTATAATTTAACAAGGATTATCCCTTCTTGAAAGAAACCAAGGCTGCATTCGAATCCAATTTAACACACTCCCTTCCCTTGCTCACTTCCATCGTCATCTTGTGACTCAATTTGCTACATGCAGCAAGCAAACTTAAAAGGTGCTCTGTAAGGAAGGATTGACGAGAAACGAACAAAAACGGAACCGAGCCGCAACATTTCGGAAGTGCAACACCATAGAGTTGAAATTTGACCGCCACATAGTTTTGTGGTGACCGCACACTTTTTCCACGTGGAGCATTGCATTGTGGGATTTTCTTCTTGCTGGAAGCTTGCATTTTATACCCTTGGTGGAAGGGAGGATAAACGAGGGAGAGAGGGAATATAATTACTCCCTCCTCTTTTTAAAATTGGATCCGAATCACACTTGGTGTGGCTGCCATATTTCATTCTGCCATTTTGGGGATCCCCCTCTTGAAGCAAGAGAAGGGAAGGACAGGAAGAAAGCATACATTTCGGATCCGAACGCAGCTCAAGTCTTTGTGTAAAGTACGAAATACAGGCACAAACATAGTCCTGCAGGCTGGTAAGATCCCCACTTTGTGAGGTAGACATGGTTCAGGTCCCCACTTGGCTTTTTCTTTAAAACATTTAAGGTGTTAAAATATTATGAACAAAAAGCTTGAAGCAAAATTCTCTTTTTGTTTTGAAAATATAAACGTTTGGTTCCCACTTGGCAGGTAAAAAATTATATTCCCCTTTTACATGTACGTGTTTGCATGCAAGTGGGCGTGTATGAATGTGTTTTAAGTACATGCATATATATATGTGGTAGTGTGTATATGTTTTTATGCATCTCGATGTGATTATATGTGAACAGTTGGTGTGTGTATGAGCCAGTTCATCACCTAATTTTTCTGTGTGTGTGTGTGTGTGTGTGTGTGTGTGTGTGTGTGCGTGTGTGTGTGTGTGTGTGTGCCTGGGAGTGTATATTATGTACTCACTGGCTGTGGAACTGAGCATCTGTGTTTTTGACCCCCTTGTGCATGTGTGGGTACATGTCTGATTGCGTTTATGTATTATGAGGTTATGATGTCAGTGGCTGTGGAATTGAGACTCTGCATATGTGTTTTTGACTCATTGTGTGTGACTACTAAAGTGCATTTGTATGTGATCTTGCCTTTGGCTGTGTGGTAGTGATTAGCATCCTCTCTTAACCTTTGCTTTCTGTGAAAGGGATGAGAATCTGCCCGTAGATTCTTTGAGCTCACAGGGGTAGAGCGCGTGTATGTTATCGGTGGGAGCGCACTTGGTTCTCAGAACACTGCTCACACTACGCGCGAAACAGTTTCGGGTGCTCGGTTCTCACGGCACCGCTCTCACTGGGATTGACGCCGTTTCAGGCGCTTGGTTCTCACAACATCGCTCTCATTACGAATAACACTGTTTCAGGCGCTCGGTTCTCACGGCACCGCTCTCACTGGGACTGACACCGTTTCAGGCGCTTGGTTCTCACAACATCGCTCTCATTACGAATAACACTGTTTCAGGCGCTCGGTTCTCACGGCGCCGCTCTCACTGGGACTGACACCGTTTCAGGCGCTTGGTTCTCACAACATCGCTCTCATTACGAATAACACTGTTTCAGGCGCTCGGTTCTCACGGCGCCGCTCTCACTGGGACTGACACCGTTTCAGGCGTTCGGTTCTCACAACATCGCTCTCATTACGAATAACACTGTTTCAGGCGCTCGGTTCTCACGGCGCCGCTCTCACTGGGACTGACACCGTTTCAGGCGCTTGGTTCTCACATCGCTCCTCAGGGAAAGCAAACCCCTCTGCCAAAGGCTCCAACAAGCAGGAGAACTGAGTGTGCACTGCCAGACCACCTGGGTCACACAGCTACGCGTTTCCTTTGGCCACCTCTGTGTTACTTGAAGTCTCCGCTTACTATATCGATTTCATGTTTCTGTAATGGAGAAAAAGCACTTCATGTGCGCTCTTAAACTTTTCACCTGCTTAATGTTTTTGTTAGAGCGGAGCCAGACGGTTTAATTTCTTCTCTGCGAGTGAGTGTTGTGACTGTGTGTGGACCTTGTACAGTATGAGGTACGGTGTTGGTTGTCCCGTTAGGTGTCCCCTCCCAGTCTCTGGAGGCCCACGGTTATGAGGGTTTTTCAACCCACAGCTGATTGGCAGACAGAACAGCAGGTGATTCAGCGTCCCATCCATTTGGTGACTCTGGTGAAATAACAAACCTCCCGATCAAGGGAGCGGAACCCTGCGCATCCGTCGATCGTCCCACTGATCTTGACTGCCACGCCTGCGGAGAAGCATCCGGAATGAATCTAGGAGCGCACAGTGGGATGGAAGCACTTTTGTCTGTTTTCCTTTGATGGGCCGACTTGGAACTCTTTGTTTGCTCCGGTTTTTCTTGGATTTGTCACTTACATTACATTACATTACATTACATTACAGTCATTTAGCAGACGCTTTTATCCAAAGCGACGTACAGTAAGTGCATATAGAAAGGTCAGTCGAAACACTACAGAATAAGAAAGCAAGCACATCCCATCCCAGTACATATCAGCTATCCCTAGTAAACAACACAGCAGTTCAGTCACAACAGGTAAAATCAAATCATACAAACTTATTTCTAAATAGTAATAAATAGTACTTGACAGTTCAACAGTTCAACACAGTTCCCACTTACCCTTTTATTCCCTCATCCACGCTCTCACATTCTCTCAGTCACACCATCTTTCATTCTTTCTGTTGCTCTTCTATTCATTTTCTCTTCCGTCACTCAGTCGTTCCAATTTCCCTAATCATAATTCTCATTCTTTCCAAATGACCTAATCAAAACTTCTGTGAGGGATTGCTTTTTTAGCATAATATTTTGCATAATTTTGCATATTGTAAGGTTAATGCATGCAATGCGGTTTTACCACGTCGGCATAGCTTCCGTATATCTCATTTAATGAGTACACCTGGTCAACAGGAGGGAATGCGTGTACCCTGCTGTGTGGAGTCCAAGGGGGTAGAGAATCAAGTTGTAATTGAGAAGCAAACCCTAGATCAGCTCTTCCACGGGAAGTCGAAGCAGCTTCTCTTTTTCCAGCCCTGCTGATTAAACATCGCACTGACTCAGGGGTGACTGAGTTTCTGACCCGGCTTGTTTTTGTGTTTTGGAGAGACGGGCGCTTGGGACCTGGACCAATTAAATTATTTGGGTTTCTGAAGACTTGTTTGTTTGGCAATCGTACTCTAGTGTATTTACTTGGTCTGAGGTGAAGACAGCCAAGCGAGTAGAGTAAATGGATAGCAAAAGGGTGAACGTGGCCTATTTCCGATGCACGACCTGGGGAATACTGCAATCAGTTTAATTCCGCCCATATCCCATGATCCTGTGGGGGAGTGGAAGGCATCTTGCACTTTGGTCATGTCCTCAGTATGTAAATAAGAGGAATATTTCAACAATTTCACAAGTAAAACATACACTCTATCTTGGACGCAATCCACCCACAATGTACTTTGTGCTAAACATCTTTAGAAAATTCCTTTCAGGAGTTTATTTTCTCTATTCCGATGCAATGATTTTGTTCATTTCATGGTGGGTGAGCACAGAAACTAAAAAACGAACTTCCTTAAATTCTGAGTTTAAGGCAAAACAGATTAGATTAACAATGGGATCTTAGCATCATAAGTGATGGTCTTTAAAATGACCCTATTCTAATGTTCTAATCCAAACCTTTACAATAGCCATCACTGAAAATATATTGCATGTATCTGCTGTTAATATTGATGCTTTACAGTAAGAGATATTTCAAACTGAGAATGAAGGCTTTAATCTTGAGTACTGATTCTCCACTCGATATAACTGTCTGGACACAACACGCACAGAGATTGAGTACATATTTTAATTTGCATTCCTGGAACACAGCTTCACTCTCTTCTGTGAAACCTGAATAAGTCTCATGTAACAGTGGCGGTGGGAGGACCTGAGACAGTTGCCCCTCCTCATTGGCTGCGGTCAGTTATTCCTTCAGACATTGGACAGTGCAGACGCACACACCTGTGGTTGATTGGTCATCAGCCCCGGTGTGCCTCATTGCCTTCATTAGGCCGGATATAAAAACATGACCTCCAGAGTCTCATTCTAATTCCAGACACAATAACGTGATTTACGTGAATGTGATAAAGCAATTAATTAATTGATGAATAACTAAATGAAACTAATGAAAATGAATCTCCGTTTACCTTACTTTCATAATGTGAAATGTAAATGATCACTTTCACAAAAGTGTTTAAGTGTATAATGGGCAGAAAAATGGTTTTGACATTTTGGGTATTGAATACAGCAGGTATTAACAAAAGATGCAATGTGGGTTTTTTTATGAATATGAATAGCTGCAAGTTGTACTTTGGCAGAAAGATAAAGTAGTACACCGCACTTGTCCTCATGAATTTAACCGTAAACTATTTTTGTCAACATTTTTCCGTTGTGAAACAGGTGCTCACGGAGCGGGGAATAAGGGTGTACTCCAAGATTAACGGCCGCTGTTAAAATGAAATTACACCGTGCAATTTTCCTTATCCAGGCGCAAGCTATGACACAACATAGCTGGACTCTCTCCCATTGTTTGATTGCACAGAACCAACACAATGAGTCAGAATCAAGCTGCCGTCACCCAGCGCTGGGTGTCGTTCCTGACTGCACACATTCCTATCTCAGCTGCAATGCTGACTTATACCATCCAGGGGAACATCCATCACCCCTCCTCAGGCCTGTGTATTTCCCTTTAGCGTAGGAATCTCAGACCTGCACCCCAACTCTGGGGAGACCTCATGGGGCGTCGGCAGCCGTGATGCTGGGGATCAGGACAGTGATGAATGTAGCCAGTTCATTACGAGGTGGCGCCATTCATCTGGTGATGCAGGAATTCTGGAAAGAATTAGTTCAGTTGAGCTTCTCATTTTTATCCACAATCTCCTTCGGGAAATGACCTGCTGGCAGGGGAGTCCTCAACTGGGCTGTTGGGCCTCACTTCTCAAAATGTGCGTGTATACGTATGTGTGTGTGTGTTTTTATATTTTTATTTGAATTTGGATAGAAACCGGAAATGCCACACTTCTAGCTTTATGTATATCCACAGAACGGTTCTGTGTTTATAACCGCCATCATTGATATCCATCATATACGAAGACATCTTGCAATGAACTATGTCAGTTATATCTAGCTTGTCTGCTAATAGGGGATGATTATAGGAGTTATGTTCTGAGTAGACTATTGCTGAATAGAAAATACATGAGGTATATGAAGGACAGACATTTGACAATTCAGATTACATCTTGTGTCTTCATGCTACTCTTAGAAGGTTCATTTAGATTTTGGTGACAAAGTAGCGATGCGTGTCAATGCTATGCCCATTAGCCTATGCTGTCTCTGAGTTATCTACAGGCTATAGGCGAGGGCTAGCAGGGGAAGGGGCTTCGATCCTGACTTGCTATCTCAATAAATTATCGATAAAGAAATGCACAACTTCTGTTTTTGCACACGAAGCATAATATATCAACCCCATACTTAACGGTTGGCAAAGTGTTCTTTTCTTCAAATGCTTCCCGTTTTTCTCCAAATGTATCTTTGGTGGTTGTGGCCAAAAAGTTGAATTTTTGTTTCATCAGTCCAAAGCACTTTGTTCCAAAAAGTCTCTGGCTTATCTAAGAGTTGTGTTGCATGCAACAGACATTGACTTTTGTGATGAGATCGCAAGAAACGTTTCCTTAGGACAATACAGCGGACCGGTGCACTGCTACTCCTGTTTCAGGAAACCTTTCTGCAGGTCCTTTGCAGTGATATATGGGTTTTGCTTTGCATACCTGATCAATCTACAAGCAGTTCTATGAGAGATTTTTCTCAGTCTTTCAGACTTCAACAGTTCCCACTTCCATGTTTTACTGATGTTCCTATCTGTGAAATTAGACACTGCATGCATTTTAAAATCTTCCTAAAACTTGTCTTTATTGTCACGTCCTCAGTCTACTGCTTAGAGGAGCCCATGGTTGTTGAGAGTAAGCACAACACCCTGGGAGGTCACAAAGGTCAGAGTATTTATTAAGCTCTTGAATTGGCTTCACCTGGTTTAATTTAAGGCCTAACGAGTCAATCAAGTGGAAAGGTTTCAAATATTTTGCACTTGCCACATTTGCCATTTTATTCTTTTTTTCAAAGCGTTAAATTCAGTAAGTAAATAGAAATTGTGCATTAAAATATGCAGACATGTGACAAGTTTAACCCTTGTGCCTGGTTTTGGGTCAAACCGACCTGTTTTAAACTTTTGTTAAAAGAGGAATCACATTTTTGAGAGATGTATTTCATAACCAGTGACTAAACCAGTGTAAATGTGGTTGTTTTGTGATTTTATTTGCATCTGCATTTGCTCTGCCTTTTTGTCTATATGGTTTCTTTGCATATAATTAGATAAAAATACCAGAGAATGTCACCTCACAACAATAAATATCAATAGTCTACTGCATGAAAACCTTGTTTCATTTATTTTCTTCACAGATAAACATGGTTTATGCCCCCCATGTTTTTGTTATAGTAGATTTTAAGATATAAATTACATTTATCACAAAATATGAATGACACTTTCATTGTTAAAAGTCAAACAAGCCTGCTGCCAGATATGCAGTAGATATTGATGGATCACTTTAAGGGTTGTTTCTCCAGACTCATTTTCCAATGGACCTCTATGGCAGCAGAGTGATAGTTCAAGGTGTTTGATACTTCAGACCCTTGATGACATATAGCCATTTAGCCAACCATGTGTTCCATACTATTCTCATGTAATTTATAGCTTAATCTAGACCCAGCCCCCAATTTCCATAGAGATCCATTTTTTACATAGTATCTATTTATACAGCTGGATATATACTGAAGCAATGCAGGTGAAGTACCTTGCTCAGGGGGGGTACAACGGCCGTGTCCTACCTGGGAATCGAACCTGAAACCAGTTTCTTAACCCTTATACTACATTGCCGCCCCATTCAAATGCAAAGAGGTTATAGTATCACTTGTAAGAGTACCTGAAAATAAGATATCAAGAGTGTTTTGTTGTTGTTGGGTCAAAGACATCAGGAAGTCATGGATAGATGCAAAGGATATGGAACCAAATATTAAATAGGGCTCTGATTCTGACACAGCCACAGCCGATCTATTGTGCCCTGTCTCCTGCGTACAGTGCACTGGCATAAGTGTGCTGTTTAATGTGCATTGTTTAGCACACAATGTGCACTATGCAAACAAATATCCGCCATACTATTTTCCAACCATACTGTGGAAGTGTCGTAAGACGTCCCACCTTTGCGCAGCCATGTCACATGGTACACATACCAGTGTAGTATAATGGTTAAGGACCTGGGTTTGTAACCGAAAGGTTGCAGGTTCGATTCCCAGGTCGGACACACTGCCGTTGTACCCCTTGAGCAAGGTACTCACCTGCATTGCTTCAGTATATATATATATGTATCATGATATATAATATATAAAAAAAAAAAATGCTGTGTAAGTCGCTCTGGATAAGAGCGTCTGCTAAATGCCTATAACGTATAATGTAAATGTTGTTTTTGTTGTTATTGAAGGAAAGCGTCAACGCTGTCAAAGCTGTGCCTAATTTAAACGAAGCTGCACGTCATATTTATGCAAGCAAAATGTTTGTGTACTTCTTGAAAGGTGTGCTCCCGGAAGTAAGTGCATCATATGGGGGTTTTAAGTATACTATATTTATAAAAAATGTTGCCTACTTTTCATCTTGTCTACTCAACAAGTCTACCTAATAGTATGTAAGGGTGCTGATTCGCACACAGCTTATGATTACTTTATTTAAGTTCATGTGAATTTGTCTTTTTGGTGCCCTAAAATGGCGGGACTGTGTGTAAAAATGCCTACAATTGCTACATGATTCACCTGATGTGGATGTAAAAACTCTCAAATTAGAGCTGAAAGTCTGCACTTTAACCTCATAGTCACTGTTCCATTTCAAATCCAATGTGCTGGAGTAGAAAGCCAAAACAACAAAAAATGTGTCACTTTTGGAGTGTACTGGTATGTATGTATGTATGTATGTAGGCTTGTACATTTTTGTGTGTACATGTGTGCATGTGTGTTTGTCCAGATAAGTTGGTCATGGTCCAGATCATGTGCATTGATGTGACATACAGAGAGACGGAGTAGACTAACATACACCAGATGTATTACAATAGCTTTTGATAAGCCTGGTTTTTGTGAACATCGGAATCTCCCGGAGAACTGAGTCACAAATTCAATAAATTTTGACTGCCTCCATGTGAACACAAGATGAAAAAGTGGCTATTTCCTAAAAGTACTGTGTCTATTTTCCGCTTTACTTTTGATCGCAGGGAGACATATTTTATGTGACTGCGCTACATTTTATGAGGAAGTGATACGATATGAGAATATTTTCATTTAATGTGGTGCATTCTTTCTCATTCTAAACATTTTGTGAATGCCTCTAAAAAACCACTTAAGGGCTGAAATTGTAAGTATCAGTAATGTAAACGTGGCCAGACCAGCAACAAAAGTCCGTGGTCTGGTACTCTGTTACCGTGCTGGACCAGCTATAAAGCTTCCATTGGCCAGCTCTGCTTTTGCTGTCAGCAGTTCCGACTTGTATATTTTCTCTGCACTTCAATAGAGAAAATAGAGAACTGCATTCAGCGTATTGATGCAAACAGAGGAACCTTAAAAACAAACAGGCCTCTCAGCTCTGAGAGTTGAGTGCTCTAACATGGTGGCTTTGAAGTGTTGTGAGATTAAAAATGTGCGGGAAAACTGTTTACAGAGCACAAGTCTCTGTGCCGTTGTAAACCAAGATCTCATTTGTCTTGCTAATATACTAATTGCGCTCTGGTACCTGGCTGTATTATGTCAAGTAATGCCTTCCAGACTCCTGTCAAAACAAAATCATTTTTTACACGAGTTAAAGGTGAGTAGGCTTTGGGGAACACGGTAAAGTGAATAATCCGAAAAGACAGTGGTCAAATGCAAAAGTCTTGTGACAACGTAGAATATTTACTATCTCTAAAGACATAAATCTTCCTTTGAGGTGAAAATATTAATAGTGGCACAAGATGTTTTCTTAATTTCATCCCGTTGGAAAAAATGTTGAGCTTTTAATGATTCTCTGTTTCAGTTTAAACCATGGAGCATCCTCTGTGACATACGATGCATACATATTTTTCCACTTTATGAAATATTAAGCGCGCACACAGGGAGAGTTTGTGAGTCATTGTGATATTTTTATCTTTAATCTCCCGGTGGGTTCCGGGACCAGTGTATGGCGCGGTGGGTGGGTGGGCGATGGCAGAGGGGTGAAAGGACAGTTACAGTCCGGGGATCATCCGCGATGTTAAAGTATCTCAACATGCGGCCAGTTACACTGGCTCACTCGTGTTAAAGCAGCCTCACTCTGGCTCAGTGTTAATGCACAGATGGAGCACGCTGCCTCACTCTGGCTGAGTGTTAATGCACAGATGGAGAATGCTGCCTCACTCTGACTGAGTGTTAATGCACAGATGGAGTACGCTGCCTCACTCTGGCTGAGTGTTAATGTACAGATGGAGAATGCTGCCTCACTCTGGCTGAGTGTTAATGCACAGATGGAGCACGCTGCCTCACTCTGGCTGAGTGTTAATGCACAGATGGAGCACGCTGCCTCACTCTGGCTGAGTGTTAATGCACAGATGGAGCAAGCTGCCTCACTCTGGGTCAGTGTTAATGTACAGATGGAGCATGCTGCCTCACTCTAGCTCAGTGTTAATGTACAGATGGAGAATGCTGCCTCACTCTGGCTGAGTGTTAATGCACAGATGGAGAATGCTGCCTCACTCTGGCTCAGTGTTAATGTACAGATGGAGAATGCTGCCTCACTCTGGCTGAGTGTTAATGCACAGATGGAGAATGCTGCCTCACTCTGACTGAGTGTTAATGCACAGATGGAGAATGCTGCCTCACTCTGGCTCAGTGTTAATGCACAGATGGAGCGTGCTGCCTCACTCTGGGTCAGTGTTAATGTACAGATGGAGAATGCTGCCTCACTCTGGCTGAGTGTTAATGCACAGATGGAGCACGCTGCCTCACTCTGGCTGAGTGTTAATGCACAGATGGAGCACGCTGCCTCACTCTGGGTCAGTGTTAATGCACAGATGGAGCGTGCTGCCTCACTCTGGCTGAGTGTTAATGCACAGATGGAGAATGCTGCCTCACTCTGGCTGAGTGTTAATGCACAGATGGAGAATGCTGCCTCACTCTGGCTGAGTGTTAATGCACAGATGGAGCGTGCTGCCTCACTCTCCTCACTCTGGCTGAGTGTTAATGCACAGATGGAGAATGCTGCCTCACTCTGGCTGAGTGTTAATGCACAGATGGAGAATGCTGCCTCACTCTGGCTCAGTGTTAATGCACAGATGGAGCACGCTGCCTCACTCTGGCTGAGTGTTAATGCACAGATGGAGAATGCTGCCTCACTCTGGCTGAGTGTTAATGCACAGATGGAGCGTGCTGCCTCACTCTGGGTCAGTGTTAATGTACAGATGGAGAATGCTGCCTCACTCTGGCTCAGTGTTAATGCACAGATGGAGCACGCTGCCTCACTCTGGCTGAGTGTTAATGCACAAATGGAGAATGCTGCCTCACTCTGGCTGAGTGTTAATGCACAGATGGAGCGTGCTGCCTCACTCTGGGTCAGTGTTAATGCACAGATGGAGAATGCTGCCTCACTCTGGCTCAGTGTTAATGCACAGATGGAGCGTGCTGCCTCACTCTGGGTCAGTGTTAATGTACAGATGGAGAATGCTGCCTCACTCTGGCTGAGTGTTAATGCACAGATGGAGCACGCTGCCTCACTCTGGCTGAGTGTTAATGCACAGATGGAGCAAGCTGCCTCACTCTGGGTCAGTGTTAATGTACAGATGGAGCATGCTGCCTCACTCTGGCTGAGTGTTAATGCACAGATGGAGAATGCTGCCTCACTCTGGCTGAGTGTTAATGCACAGATGGAGAATGCTGCCTCACTCTGGCTCAGTGTTAATGCACAGATGGAGCACGCTGCCTCACTCTGGCTGAGTGTTAATGCACAGATGGAGAATGCTGCCTCACTCTGGCTGAGTGTTAATGCACAGATGGAGAATGCTGCCTCACTCTGGGTCAGTGTTAATGTACAGATGGAGCACGCTGCCTCACTCTGACTGAGTGTTAATGTACAGATGGAGCGTGCTGCCTCACTCTGGGTCAGTGTTAATGCACAGATGGAGAATGCTGCCTCACTCTGGCTGAGTGTTAATGCACAGATGGAGAATGCTGCCTCACTCTAGCTCAGTGTTAATGCACAGATGGAGAATGCTGCCTCACTCTGGGTCAGTGTTAATGTACAGATGGAGCACGCTGCCTCACTCTGGCTGAGTGTTAATGCACAGATGGAGCGTGCTGCCTCACTCTGGGTCAGTGTTAATGCACAGATGGAGAATGCTGCCTCACTCTGGCTGAGTGTTAATGCACAGATGGAGAATGCTGCCTCACTCTGGCTGAGTGTTAATGCACAGATGGAGAATGCTGCCTCACTCTGGCTGAGTGTTAATGCACAGATGGAGAATGCTGCCTCACTCTGGGTCAGTGTTAATGCACAGATGGAGCACGCTGCCTCACTCTGGGTCAGTGTTAATGTACAGATGGAGAATGCTGCCTCACTCTAGCTCAGTGTTAATGCACAGATGGAGCGTGCTGCCTCACTCTGGGTCAGTGTTAATGTACAGATGGAGAATGCTGCCTCACTCTGGCTGAGTGTTAATGCACAGATGGAGCGTGCTGCCTCACTCTGGCTGAGTGTTAATGCACAGATGGAGAATGCTGCCTCACTCTGGGTCAGTGTTAATGCACAGATGGAGAATGCTGCCTCACTCTGGCTGAGTGTTAATGCACAGATGGAGAATGCTGCCTCACTCTAGCTCAGTGTTAATGCACAGATGGAGCACGCTGCCTCACTCTGGGTCAGTGTTAATGTACAGATGGAGAATGCTGCCTCACTCTAGCTCAGTGTTAATGCACAGATGGAGCGTGCTGCCTCACTCTGGGTCAGTGTTAATGTACAGATGGAGAATGCTGCCTCACTCTGGCTGAGTGTTAATGCACAGATGGAGTACGCTGCCTCACTCTGGCTGAGTGTTAATGTACAGATGGAGAATGCTGCCTCACTCTGGGTCAGTGTTAATGTACAGATGGAGAATGCTGCCTCACTCTGGCTCAGTGTTAATGCACAGATGGAGAATGCTGCCTCACTCTAGCTCAGTGTTAATGCACAGATGGAGCGTGCTGCCTCACTCTGGGTCAGTGTTAATGTACAGATGGAGAATGCTGCCTCACTCTGGCTGAGTGTTAATGCACAGATGGAGTACGCTGCCTCACTCTGGCTGAGTGTTAATGCACAGATGGAGAATGCTGCCTCACTCTGGGTCAGTGTTAATGCACAGATGGAGAATGCTGCCTCACTCTGGCTGAGTGTTAATGCACAGATGGAGCACGCTGCCTCACTCTGGCTGAGTGTTAATGCACAGATGGAGCACGCTGCCTCACTCTGGCTGAGTGTTAATGTACAGATGGAGAATGCTGCCTCACTCTGGGTCAGTGTTAATGCACAGATGGAGAATGCTGCCTCACTCTAGCTCAGTGTTAATGCACAGATGGAGCGTGCTGCCTCACTCTGGGTCAGTGTTAATGTACAGATGGAGCATGCTGCCTCACTCTGGGTCAGTGTTAATGTACAGATGGAGCACGCTGCCTCACTCTAGCTCAGTGTTAATGTACAGATGGAGCACGCTGCCTCACTCTGGCTGAGTGTTAATGTACAGATGGAGCGTGCTGCCTCACTCTGGCTGAGTGTTAATGCACAGATGGAGCGTGCTGCCTCACTCTGGGTCAGTGTTAATGTACAGATGGAGAATGCTGCCTCACTCTGGCTGAGTGTTAATGTACAGATGGAGAATGCTGCCTCACTCTGGCTGAGTGTTAATGCACAGATGGAGCACGCTGCCTCACTCTGGCTGAGTGTTAATGCACAGATGGAGCGTGCTGCCTCACTCTGGGTCAGTGTTAATGTATAGATGGAGAAAGCTACCTCACTCTAGCTCAGTGTTAATGTACAGATGGAGCACGCTGCCTCACTCTGGCTGAGTGTTAATGCACAGATGGAGCGTGCTGCCTCACTCTGGGTCAGTGTTAATGTATAGATGGAGAAAGCTACCTCACTCTAGCTCAGTGTTAATGTACAGATGGAGAATGCTGCCTCACTCTGGCTGAGTGTTAATGCACAGATGGAGCACGCTGCCTCACTCTGGCTGAGTGTTAATGCACAGATGGAGCATGTTAGTGCTGGAAAGGTACATTGTTTTTTATCTTTCCCAAATCTGGAGTTAAACCTCTGGGCCTTGAATTAGATTTTGTTATGGTATGGCAATGATTCTCATATGGCCACATTGCAAACTGGCCAAGATGATAAAATCATCTTTTTGCGGTACATACAATGACATAAATATGCAGCTATGGTAGTCAGTGATAAATAAATAAATAAATAATTCTCTACACAGGCAGCTTTAGTCTTTGATCTCAAGTCTAATGGTTGTCCCAACAGGTATGCGTCAGTCTTTATGAAAAAGTAGGAACCATGCATCTCATTGGCATTAGAGGGCTGGGCATTTTTCTCTTGAGTGAGTGAGTAGGCACCTCAAACGTCTGTCTCTTGCTACTGAAACTGGAACATATCATTTTTTGTTCACCATATGTGAAGGGAATGCAAGATTTTGACATGAAATATTAGTCTGTTAGTGGGATATTTGGAACATCCTTCAGCTACCCAGATGTTTTTTTACATTTCTGTTGGCAACAAGGTGAGATAATACATAATGGACATGCCTTTATTTTTTATAAAGAACATTTTTTTAATATATATTTTTTTACAAATAAACGGAATAAAATCTTGAATGTCAGGATATGGATTCATTTAAATTAATAATTTTTTCTTTTTGAATCAGTCCACCACAAGGGTAAAAAACTAATTTGTTTTTTTTTGTTGCCTATGGAACCACATCTTACTATACGATATTGCAAAACTGTGCCACAGAAATTCTTAGTGGGTTTTGAGTTGTAAGTGACAATAAGCAATAAGAGAACTGGGTTTTCTGAGCTCTCCTTTCACTACAGTGATCTTTTTTAGAGGAGTCTTTCAGTCAGCTTCAGCTTCAGACACAAAACTGTAGCTGATTGGCTTCCTGTCCTTATTGCAGATTCCAGGGCGGGGATGAGGCTCTGGTTCGAAACGCTCTGAGACTCTTGGTTCACGGACCCGTTTCTCTGACCTGCTTCGGTGACATCCCGGCCTGCCGCCGATGCGTTCTTCAGTTAAACACCCGCTTCCTCCTGGTGTCTGTGCGGAATGGTGGATCTGAATGAGCTCCCGCTTCAGTTTCAGGGGAGAGAAATTAAACGGTTAAATATGTCTCGTTTTCCCCTCGGCTCTCTTGCTATTTCACACTGTAAGTGAGAGTGATTTACCGGCACACGCACGCACACACATATGCACGCACACACACGCGCACACACACATTGTAGATTCCAGAGCCTCTCTCCCTTTTTTTAACGCCACTTGATCGTCACGGGTCTTTCTCTCCGTCTCAGTGGAACATCCTGCCTCTACGCTGAAATGATAAAGGCACAGCTGGGCTGAATCTGTGCTGTGTTGCTTTAATTTCTCACCCCCCCCTATCCCTGCCACAGTTGAGGGGGAGTGCAGTTTTATGCAGGTAGTAATGTGTGTGAGAGGGCCCCTGTGTGCGGGCAGTAATGTGTGTGAGAAGGCCCTTGGATGCAGGCAGTAATGTGTGTGGGAGGGCCCCTGGATGCAGGCAGTAATGTGTGTGGGGGGGCCCCTGGATGCAGGCAGTAATGTGTGTGGGAGGGCCCCTGGATGCAGGCAGTACTGTGTGTGAGAGAGCCCCTGGATGCAGACAGTAATGTGTGTGAGAAAGCCCCTGGATGCAGGTAGTAATGTGTGTGAGAGAGCCCCTGGATCCAGACAGTAATGTGTGTGAGAAAGCCCCTGGATACAAGTAGTAATGTGTGTGAGAGAGCCCCTGTGTGCAGGTAGTAATGTGTGTGAGAGAGCCCCTGGATGCAGGTAGTAATGTGTGTGAGAGAGCCCCTGGATACAAGTAGTAATGTGTGTGAGAGAGCCCCTGTGTGCAGGTAGTAATGTGTGTGAGATAGCCCCTGTGTGCAGGTAGTAATGTGTGTGAGATAGCCCCTGTGTGCAGGTAGTAATGTGTGTGAGAGAGCCCCTGGATGCAGGCAGTAATGTGTGTGAGAGGGCCCCTGGGTGCAGGCAGTAATGTGTGTGAGAGGGCCCCTGGATGCAGGCAGTAATGTGTGTGGGAGGGCCCCTGGGTGCAGGCAGTAATGTGTGTGAGAGGGCCCCTGGATGCAGGTAATAATGTGTGTGAGAGGGCCCCTGTGTGCAGGCAGTAATGTGTGTGAGAGGGCCCCTGGATGCAGGTAATAATGTGTGTGAGAGGGCCCCTGTGTGCAGGCAGTAATGTGTGTGAGAGGGCCCCTGGGTGCAGGCAGTAATGTGTGTGGGAGGGCCCCTGTGTGTAGGTAGTAATGTGTGTGAGATAGCCCCTGTGTGCAGGTAGTAATGTGTGTGAGATAGCCCCTGTGTGCAGGCAGTAATGTGTGTGAGATAGCCCCTGGGTGCAGGTAGTAATGTGTGTGAGAGAGCCCCTGTGTGTAGGTAGTAATGTGTGTGAGAGAGCCCCTGTGTGCAGGTAGTAATGTGTGTGAGAGAGCCCCTGTGTGCAGGTAGTAATGTGTGTGAGAGAGCCCCTGTGTGCAGGTAGTAATGTGTGTGAGAGAGCCCCTGTGTGTAGGTAGTAATGTGTGTGAGAGAGCCCCTGTGTGCAGGTAGTAATGTGTGTGAGATAGCCCCTGTGTGCAGGTAGTAATGTGTGTGAGAGAGCCCCTGTGTGTAGGTAGTAATGTGTGTGAGAGAGCCCCTGTGTGCAGGTAGTAATGTGTGTGAGAGAGCCCCTGTGTGTAGGTAGTAATGTGTGTGAGAGAGCCCCTGTGTGCAGGTAGTAATGTGTGTGAGAGAGCCCCTGTGTGCAGGTAGTAATGTGTGTGAGAGGGCCCCTGTGTGTAGGTAGTAATGTGTGTGAGAGAGCCCCTGTGTGCAGGTAGTAATGTGTGTGAGAGAGCCCCTGTGTGCAGGTAGTAATGTGTGTGAGAGAGCCCCTGGGTGCAGGCAGTAATGTGTGTGAGATAGCCCCTGTGTGCAGGCAGTAATGTGTGTGAGAGAGCCCCTGTGTGCAGGTAGTATGTGAGAGGGCCCCTGTGTGCAGGTAGTAATGTGTGTGAGAGAGCCCCTGTGTGCAGGTAGTATGTGAGAGGGCCCCTGTGTGCAGGTAGTAATGTGTGTGGGAGGGCCCCTGGATGCAGGTAGTAATGTGTGTGAGAGAGCCCCTGTGTGTAGGTAGTATGTGAGAGGGCCCCTGTGTATAGGTAGTAATTTGTAAGAAATAGCCCCTGTGTGTGACCGAAAGAAATGGCATGTGAGTGTGACATGCAGACTTAACGCCACTCTCGATTGGCGTCCCCAAGAGGACATGTACGGAAGACTTCACCTCTGCGGGCTTCTGGGTGTAGATGAGCATGGGAACGGGGGTCGTTACCGGAATCCCCAGCCAGGGCATTTATTATGTAACTTTTCTTCAACCAGCCACCCAATCACTGTTGGATCTCTTCCATTTGTGGCGTTTCGCTAAACCGCGGTCATACGAACCCCCCCTCCCCTCTCTCTCTCGTGGATGTACTGTATGTAAGACCCATGATTCAGCACACACACAGACGCCAGCGCACCAGCCACCTCTTTATACGTCTGCACTGTGACTATATATATTGACCTCAAATGTGACAGTGGAGCCCGAAAGCACAGACTTGCACTCAAAGCTCATAAACCGCGAGCGTGCAGACTGCGTCATTACTCGGTGGTGCCTGAGATTAAAAAAATGTTTACCCCACAGAGGCGTACGTTTTCTTGCTGATGTCAGGGATTTTGACTGCGGGTGTCGGGGTGTTTAAAGGGGGGAGGGTGAGGGTACTTCCAGAATGTGCTGGCAGACCTACTCTTGTGAAACGGCATCAAAAACCACATTTCAGGAAATGGCAATCAGGAGAAAATGGCCAAGCAACAGCAGCCAGCCTACTGTTAGGAGGTGTGCGTGTGTGTGTGCGTGTGTGCGTGCGTGTATGTGTGTGTGCTATATTATTCATATAATTATAAATGCATATTGCAAGACTGAAGTTGGATGACATTTCCCCACAATCCTCTACCACAAGCCCACAAGTGTGGTTTCTCTATTTGCATTTCATAACCATGAATGTGTTCATTTTTTGATGAGAAAATAAAATCCGAACTTGATATTGCAAACACAGTCCCTCGCTCGCTCTCTCCCCGTCTCTTCATTTCAATCTCTGAGTTTCCATGACGATGCCCATCATTGTCTTCTCCTTCTACGTGGGTCAAGCGGTGGAGGTTATAGCCTATGAGCTATGTCATGATGAGTACAGTCAAGTAAACAAGTCATTAATTACAATACTACAGGTTTGGAAAATCCCCATCAAAAAATGCAATATTTCAAGGTTAATCAAATGTCATTAATGATTATTTGATGGATACAAATATGCTATTCTGTAAGCGAGCTTTAGGTATTGTGTGGATAACCGGTAAACATTGTGTTGGTAAATAAGGTCAAGTATAGTTAAACTGTTGGTATTCTATAGATACGTAAATAAGGAAAAGTGTAGGTATTCTGTCTGTTAATAAGGTTAACTGTAGGTACTCTTTATGTCAAAAAGATAAGCTGTAGGTATTTTGTTGGTAATATGCATGTATTATGTCAGTAATCTGTACATTTTCTGTGTATAAAAAGGTAACATGTAGCTATTTTGGCAAACCAAAGGTATTATTTCAATAAACTGCCGTTATTATGTTGGTAAATTGTAGTTTTTATACAGGTAAACTGTATGTATTATGCAAGTAAACTGTAGGTATTGTATTCTGGATTAACAGCTCCAGATGTCCCTTCAGCTCCTGCTCTGGCAGTGTGGGGTGTGTTGTGTTATTCGATGCCCCTGGGGTGTAGTGAGAGGAAAGTGAGAGGGGCGGTGTGTTGATTTTACTTATAGGAAGAGGGTTTCCCAAACTTTAGTGGCCTCTTTATGCAGTCCCCAGTGTGGAGTGATAGTGGGGTCAATGAAGGAATACGTTGCCCCCCGGTCATTAATACCACCCCTCTGGCCAAATGAAGATCCTTATGGTCATGCATTGTAATCTAATTTGAACACACAACCAAATCTGGTCACTAAATATATCCTCTCCAGGCAGCAGGAGAGGCGAATAGTCTGGCAGTACAGTCGGACTATTCATTCAGCTGCATATACCCTGTAGGCAATATGTTGGCGAAACACCATAATGCGTGTGCTGTGAAAAGCCAGAAATACAGTAGTTTAGCTGACCTGTGTCACTTAATGTGTATTTTTAACTGTGCTGCTGTGGTCTCAGGTCTGTGCTGCTGTAGTCTCAGGTCTGTGCTGCTGTAGTCTCAGGTCTGTGCTGCTGTAGTCTCAGGTCTGTGCTGCTGTAGTCTCAGGTCTGTGCTGCTGTGGTCTCAGGTCTGTGCTGCTGTGGTCTCAGGTCTGTGCTGCTGTAGTCTCAGGTCTGTGCTGCTGTAGTCTCAGGTATGTGCTGCTGTAGTCTCAGGTCTGTGCTGCTGTGGTCTCAGGTCTGTGCTGCTGTAGTCTCAGGTCTGTGCTGCTGTAGTCTCAGGTCTGTGCTGCTGTAGTCTCAGGTCTGTGCTGCTGTAGTCTTAGGTCTTTGCTGCTGTAGTCTTAGGTCTGTGCTGCTGTAGTCTCAGGTCTGTGCTGCTGTAGTCTCAGGTCTGTGCTGCTGTAGTCTCAGGTCTGTGCTGCTGTAGTCTCAGGTCTGTGCTGCTGTAGTCTTAGGTCTGTGCTGCTGTAGTCTCAGGTCTGTGCTGCTGTAGTCTTAGGTCTGTGCTGCTGTAGTCTCAGGTCTGTGCTGCTGTAGTCTCAGGTCTGTGCTGCTGTAGTCTCAGGTATGTGCTGCTGTAGTCTCAGGTCTGTGCTGCTGTAGTCTCAGGTCTGTGCTGCTGTAGTCTCAGGTCTGTGCTGCTGTAGTCTCAGGTCTGTGCTGCTGTAGTCTCAGGTCTGTGCTGCTGTGGTCTCAGGTCTGTGCTGCTGTGGTCTCAGGTCTGTGCTGCTGTAGTCTCAGGTCTGTGCTGCTGTAGTCTCAGGTCTGTGCTGCTGTGGTCTCAGGTCTGTGCTGCTGTAGTCTCAGGTCTGTGCTGCTGTGTTCCCAGGTCAGCTGTGGTTCATCCTCGGTCAGTGATTCCATTAACCATTCAGCCAGAATCTGGTCCCTGACACCACCTCCTCTAGACTCCTCCCTCAGGTCCACATGCAGGGGCGGGGCCTGTCTTCTAAACTGGGACCAGTAAAATGACCATTACTGAAATCAGATTTTCTATTTATTTGATTTATATAGATTTATTTTTATTTTTATGAAGTTAAATTTTTTTAAAGTATCCATTAAATTCAATCAAATTAAAAGAAAGTAGCATGTGGGCTTGTTCACTTGATAGAGCAGTATGTTTTGGGGGCCAAATATGGGAAGGTAACTCATTATGTCAATCTTTGCTGTTTTTATGTTTATGTTTGTCAATCGATGTTTCTGGTCAGAAAAGTCTATTCATTTATTTCAAAAGGGTTCACTTTTCAAGTTTTGCTCATTTTAACTGAACTAGACAAGCTCAAGTTTAACAACCCTCCATAACTGATAGCATTGATTTAGCCATGTATTATCCACAATGCACTTTTTTTCTAAACATAACTAAATTCAACTAATTTAGTCAAATTTAACAAACTGGTTACATATTTTGCCAATATTTGCATGCTTTATAACATTTATATATCATTTGTCATAACCTGTAATACAATCATGACTGGTTCTGTTCATGTTTTGTCTCTCACACTTCTCAAAAGTAAACGGCAAAGTGCCTTGTGGGTAGAACAGCTAATATCCTTAGGCTTCATTTTGACATGGCTTTGAGGGTCGGCCCGTACCATGTCTAATGTTTATTTATTGCCTGGTGTGTTTTGACCAATTGATTGCAAGATAAAAGTATCTCAAACCAATATTTATTTTTTGAACCGTGTGAGGAAACAAAGGAGTTTCTTTGCATGGCTATCAAATGTCAAAAAAACAATTTTGGATGAATGAGCTGGTTTATTTCCACTTTGAAGAAGCTGTTTTATGTGGCAGTTCAGACTATACTGTGTATTTATGTTGGGAGTTTACACAGAGAACCCAAAACTGTAACAAGTAGTATACCCCCAGTTCACCCGGGGACTGAAGGTGCTTTCTGCAAAGCTGATGACCTCTGGCTGTTCTGTAGGTGGTGCGGTTTGGAAATTTACGGAACTTTCCATATAAGTCTCCCATGTCCTCGTTCTCAGGCTACTGTCTTCACATCGATGACATTGGGAAAAGGGAAATCTGCATGACTCATACTGTAAGTGGGAAGTTAGGAGTGGTCCTTGAGGAGGCAGTGGGCTGGCTGTAGTATTGTTTTGTTTCTATGAGTGGAAGGCTGGGAAATAGAACATAAGGGATTCTGATGATGTCAAAGAGCACGGAATGGAAAAGAGCAATGATGTAGAGAAACACTCCAGCTAGTAGCGGGACCGAGGTAGAAAAAAGGTTAGTTTACTGTTTAAAACCGACACATTTTAGCGATAGCTTTCGTCAGGGACAGAAATGGGACCGAGTGTTGCTACGATGCGTTCTTTTTTGAACGAGCGTGTTTGATTAAGATGTGTTTATAATTGTGCCCAAATATTTCCATATGTGTATATCTTATAGCTGGGAGCCGAGCAGCGCTGCGCCATTTCCCAAAGTGATCACTGATGTTTTCCTGAGTGTTAATCTGTGTTTACGTTGCATTGTAACGGGAACAAATGCAATAATTGTATCAGGACGTCGTCCATCGGTGCCCCCATGTTGGGTGGTAACTGTAAAATAAATAACTTTCAAAGAAAGAAATAAAACGTGTACACTGCCTTCCCCCGTACTTGTGCGAGCTTGTTTGTTTTAGCTATCCCTCTATAATGCGCTAATTTGTAAAACTGTGATGCGATGTGCAAGTCACCCTGGTCAAGGTAACCTGTAAAGCAAATAAATAAAGGATTGTTTAAGTATAATAATGGAGACTCTTCAGTCTACCCATAATTCCTGTGAAAACTGCGCTGAACTGGCGGTGACCCACGGCAACACAGAGAAACAAAGGCCTGGCTCTGGAACTGGGCTTTTCTGTTATTGTACTAAATAACTGAAGGTAAATCTCAGGCCCCTGTAGTTGCAAGACCAACCAAGCATTGGTGTATAATGAACTACGTTTCCCAGCTCTAGACAAGTATGGCTGCTGCTTGGAATCAAGTGTTTCTCACATCTTTATCCCATTCCTTTATCCAATGTAAAGGATTTGCACTGTCTGGGTATAGGCCAGTACATCTTGGACTTTGTAACTGAAATTTAATCTTTCAAGCATAATCTGATCTGAGCATAATCTGACCGTAAATTTGGCATTGTTAAATGTATCAAAAGAATGACGGCAATTAATTGTGTCAGAATTTGCAGGCTGGGCAAGCAACACTGCCAGACTTGTGGCGCAGGCCATCGGCAAGCCAAGTATTGAGCCATATGCAAGTCCTATCCCATGCCATGGTAGCTTCTCAGATCCGATCCCTTCTGTGTACATATTACCCTCTCTGCATTCTAGGAAACTATCCTTTTAGGGGAGAAAAAACTATTATAATCTCTTCATGAACTAGCTATGCTTAGAGTATTTTCTGGGGACTGCATAACCAGGTTACAGTATAATCAGGACATTAATTGTGTAAAAATATTTAGTGTGTGAATGTGTGTGTTTCTAGGCATGGCATTATCTGGGTATAATATTGATATCATTTAGATATGACCAGAGAGCACATTCCCTGGGGCTTTAACATATTGCTATGATATAGGGCTTTGAAAATCAAAACGTTCTCCTTTTGCTGCACTGTAAAATAAACCCATGAGTCATTTGCTTATTCTTGCTGGTGTTTAGGCTTGTGTGATTGCTGCGGTCGCTAGGTTAAAGCCCATTGTTTTTGTGGGGAGCTGGCTTTGCGGGGGGGGGGGGGGGGGCGGTTTTGTCAGGCGGATGTTTGGTTTCATGCCTCTCCAGTTGATCGTGCAACGAGGAGGGTCAGTATCAAAACCTCAGTTTTGGTCTGGACTCACTTTTATTTGTCAGAAGTATGGAAATGATTGATTACTGTTATGATGTTCTTGGCAGTGTGATTGGATATATAAGAATGAAAATATCAGCAAGGATATTCATAGCAGAAACATGCTACAGTATATCAGATAATCTGAAACCTCTTACAAAATTGAATCTATTTAGAGAATCTCTTGGTACGTTGTCAGAAATCTTGTGCAAATCATGTCGAATGAAACTAATTTTGTAGCATATTTTGTATTGTGTGTACTTTAATCACTCGACACGAGATCCGCTTGAAAATTTAGCGTACATTTTTTACTTTGTTTCATGCAACAGATTGCTAATTAAATAAGGTGTTCGCTGCAGCTTATTGGTTAAAGGGTTGTCATGGGGACAAGTAAGGAAAAGCGTGCTATAGGCCAGTCCTTTCCTTTTGTGGGGGCCCAGTTAAAGTCGGCGGTGCAGAGGGTTTTGTGCCGTTCACTCTAATTCCTGGATTGATTTGGGGTATCGGAGCAATCCCTCCTCCAACAATTCAATTCCGTCCCCCTGTTTTGAAGTGTGTGGGGCCTGTGTTGGATATATACTTGGCAGCAGGCACTTTAAATAGCCCGTGACCGGAGCCTGATGCAGACCAGTCAGTAGAAAAAAGGTGCAGCTCTAGGAAATCCAATTTGTAATCTAATACCCGCGCTGCGATTGATCGAGATTTCCTTTTATAAGACTAGTTTGTCCCCATTAAGGGCTGATTTGTTTTGCTCTGTTTTAGCGTCTGCGAGGGAGTGATGGAGCTTATCAGATATCTGCACTTTTTCCACTGCGAAGGCTTTAGGCTCAGTGCTTGGCCTAAAAGCTGCAGAGAGACTGGGAAACGGCGGGACTCCTGACCTGAGTGTGTTCATTCGGACCTGTTATTGACCCACAGAGACGGGCCTGATTGGTTCTGGCGAGCGCATAAAGGGCTGTGCAGGGCGTCTGAGTGTGTTAAACTGGCCACTGTTATCTGATCTGGGAGACGGGCTTGATCGGCCTTGGTGAACTCGCAGAGGCGTGGGCGGACCTTCTGGTCGTCTTCAAAAGCGAAGCCCTCGATGGATGGAAGCAGATAGTAAAACTGGCCAATGCCAGCGTAGGTGTGGTGCGCATACTTGCCTCCGCCTGGCCAACGAAACGACAAGCAGCCATACGCCGCTATATTGCACTCCACACATGCTAACGGCAGAAACACCCCAACGACAACCTCCCACCAACAACAGCAAACCACCCACCACGAATGGAAACCGCCAATATTAAAGCCATTACTACCTCCATCTGTAGTGCTACTGAGTGAATTATAACTGAACTTTGATTAAATAAATATACTCTGGAATTTTCACGTTTCGTTTGCCAAATGATAGTCTGACCACCTCCGCTTGACTGACCATGTACCACCCAGAGAGCTCTGAGCATGGCGACAGGGATAGGTGATGTTACGCTTTAGCTTGCCCCCCCCAGAGCCCCCCACCCCGGGTTCTCTCTTCACTCGTCTGATCCGTTTGTTCCCCAAAATAAAGGCACGACCCTGCAGCTCTTTTCAAAGAAGACATACATCGAGCATCGTTGACCCTCGCGGATCCCGCCGCCGCCGCCGTCTAGACGAGCTCGGTAAGCGCCCGTGTTGTCTGCGGCTCGGCACGGGGGGGGGTCTTCCCGGCTTTGTTTCCCCGATAATGCGGGGTTCGGTAGGGGAACGAGCCGCCCTCTGGCTTTATTCGCCGGCCTCCTTTGATGTGCACTCAAAACAGACAGGTGATACTCCTGCTCCGCCCACCAGGCCCCAATGGCAGCGCTAAAACGGGGGAGAAGAGCATGGTCATTTGAAAAAAAAACAACAACAGGGGGAACAGAACGATGGCCAGGCAATGTCCCGTGGGACACAAAGGAGGAGTCTCTCTCTCTCTCTCTCTCTCTCTCACTTTAACCTTTCTTGACTGTGAATGCCAGTTTGTATTTATTCCTCCCAGGGGGATACCGACAGGTTATTATCGCTGGGTGTGTCACCTCTTGGTGATTGACTGGGACGCAGACGGCTGGGTGTGTGGACTGGGCCTCGGGTAGTCGGCAACGCTCAATGTATGTACCCTTGTTCTTTTCTGCTCAGCATTTATGAGCACCCTGTTATTGAGAAGGCCCTGCTGGACGCATCCACACCGTGCACGTGTACCAGCGAAACCTCTGCCCGGTCTAAAACTGACGAGTCAAAAAGGTCCGACTGGATCATCATCATTTCTGGATTATATAAGAACCTCAGCCTAAAATCAATTTTTGATGTTTTTGATCTGTCTGCCTATAATAAGGTAAAAAAAATGGTAACATTTGCAGCATACTAATCTTGATATCCGTATCCCATATCCATATCGGTGTTCCGTCCTTGAAAATTCTCCCTGAGTGATTAATGTCGCTAGTACAGCCACACCCACTCTGAGAAGCGTCTGAATTAAAACGGCGTGTTTCGGATACTCAACGCGGCAAACAAGATACCCCGACAACCACGACATTGAAAAATTACGTCGTCTTAACCGAGCAACAGCCGAGGGAGCAATAAAATACAGCATGTTAATTTAGGACGACATTCCCCTCTTTTAAAATTAGCGCACAGACTGGGTGTTCAACAAGCGTAGAAATCGCACTGTGTCCGTTTCAAGAAAGATAGACTAAGACATTCTTTCCCCTTAATGGCTGTGGCCTAATGAAAGTCACATGTGAATTCTCGTAATGGTTTTGGTTGACCTTTCTTCAGCTGCTGCAGCTTAATATTTAGTGTCCCAGTGGAAGTCACGCTCCATTGGCTGCCCTGCCAATGCTCCTGACTGGTGTCTTCCCTGGATGGTTTTCATGAGATGTGCCATTAAGACTCCTCTTCTCCACACCTCAGAACAGCGCAACTGATTCCTGGCTAAACCTTTCAGTCTCTAGCTCTAATTTCAGCCATTTTGCATTTCCACATCTCTCTCTTTCTATTTCTTTTCTCTCTATCTCTTTTTCTTTGCTGAAAGTTATTTTTTTGTTGGTATTCGATTCTGAAGGTTTATTGGATCCATGTGTAACAGCTTGGCTCTGGGGCATTTCGGAATTAAGGATTCCAAAACACAAGAAGAGCTTTAAAGGCAGCAGCCACTCGGTGAGCTGGCATTCAGCATCCGACCCCTGGCACGGCATACCAGCTCTTTCATCGTCGACTCATTAATCTATCCGCAAATCCACATTTTATTACATCATCCATGCATATATTTAAGTGTACGTTCACAACACAGTTGGCTGCTCTTCTACCGTCAAAAGCTCTGGGCGCTGTTTTCCCGCATCACCATGCATTATCATAAACCTGAGTTCCTTCTGTCGCGAATGAACGATCGAGTCACGCAAGAGCTGAGCCGCTATCGGGGGAAAACAGAAGGCACTGAACCGAAGGAAACTGCGTCGTTTTTGACAAGGGCCATTTGAGAATGCAGGTTTTGAAGAAAGGAAAAGATTAGCTTTTTGCGCCAGGTTTGTTTCTCCTTCAGGGCACTACGGCCCGCGGGCTCTGAGCTCAACATGCTAAATTGAACAACAAAGCAAACAAAGTCACGGACAAGGGAAATTACACGTCTGCCACATGCGGTAACGCTTGGCCCCTCGGAAACGCCAGAGCTTTTCAAAAATAAACACGCAGATGAAAGGTGCAGGTCAGACCTCTCTTTTCCCGGTTTTTAATGATCTGAGCCGTTGTAGTTGCTCCTTCATTACTGCGGTCTGTCGTTTCCCCTCGATTCCTCTTGGCCAATAGATAGGCTTATATTTGCTTCGGTTGTTAACCCCTCTCTTGGGGTCACCTGTCAGCCTGTGCATTTTGCTTGGTGTCGTTTCCACATGTTGGCCTTCTTGGGGAACTTGCTTTGGCAGGTGTGGCTAGACCTGATTGCACGGCGGTTGGAGTAATTCTCTGGGTGGGGGAGAGGAGCGTGTCCAGTTAAGGTGGGGTTCTAAGTCAATCTCAGGTAAAAAGTTTGTGCCGAACCATAAATAAAATTGAACTTTATTGGAACACACAAAGCATCTGTAAATCAGCTTGGAAAGGATCATTTTCCTGTGGTCTGGTTCCAATCATTTGGACAGTTTCCATAAAACTTTAGAAATGTATTTCAAGCTAAAATGAGATATTTCAGCTGATTCATACGTTTCTAAGTGCTCTTCTAACTGGTTCCAGTGTAGAATCAAAGCACCTGAGCAGGGAAGACCCATACAGCAGTTGACATAGCATCCACATTGCCAGCCGGTGCAGCTGTTGCGCTGTTGGTATGGCACGGACTCTGCGGGAGCTTCAACACATTCATGTTTCTGTGTGAGAGATGTCTTCACAACATGACGGATGTTTGGGAAAGGTTAGCCAGCTTGACGTGTGTAAATATATGGTCCGAAGTGGTGGAGGAAATGCAACAGGTAATCTTGGTGTTGAGGGAGGACAGGTGGTACGCATTACTGGCTCGGAGCTCAACGGCCTCCTTCTCCCGCATGCCGGCCCCTCTTTCAGGGTTTGACAGCTGTCCAGGAAGTGTTTAAATTGATTAGACAACCTGGAAGGATTGACAAGCAGCCAGCTAAAAACAATTTGCTTTTCAAACAAGGCGCCGTTTTTGATTGTTTCGGTCTGCGTCTATCTAGGGAATGCAAAGGGAGTTTGTGGACCATGTGATTTTAGCGTGCCGCCGTGGGCCACGGCAAATGGTGGCGACAGTGTGATTGGCTGTGAGGAGTGTTTGCCGGAAGGAAACCCGGGTCATCCTCACGTTCTCCGAGCTTCTGTCTCTCACCATGGCTTGTGGCCCATTCTGGGGTAGGTTATGAGCACATTCTCTCATGGCAGTGAACATCGTGGGGCCCTGTCGTTTCTGTGCATCGACCCGCGGCCTGAAAAGTGGCTTGTGGTTACGGTGTTTGTTCGTCCTTGTTTCTGCATCTTAGACTGAAGCCACCTCTGCAGCTCAAAAGCCTTACCGGAGCAGCTCTGCTCGTGCCAGATTCTTCCAAACTGCTGGAAAATGGTGCCGTTCCACTTAGCTTATTCCTCGACCTGCCTGAAAACTGATGAAGCCAAGCGGTCTGGTCCTCGATTGCTTTCTCGTCCATCGGGAAAGGTCCATCTGGCCAGCTCGAATGCCATCTCTTCCAATCCCTCCAGGCCTTCGAAGCAACATTAACATTTAACTAGCAGCTGATAACCATGCAGGTGACGGAACGCTTCTCTGGCCCATCCGTCTTCATCAGCTCAGCCGCCTTTACCGCCATCTGGGGTCGGTTCCGCCTGGCCTTCGGGGGTGATTAGCGTCCTTGCTCAGTCATGGACGTTTAGGGATCCTCCATGTTCTCTTACTGAGCAGGAAGCCCTCTAGGGGCCTGGGTAAGCCAGGCAGGCAGTCAGAGGGCCAGAAAAAGCTCTGGGGCTGTCAGCTGAACACACAGGGTAGGCGTTAGCGGGCTTAGATCCAGCATGACCACCTCTGCCTGTGATAAATGTGCTGGCTACATTTAGCGTTTTCTGAGAGGCGGAATGAAGGGAGTCTGGGATTGGCCGGTCCAGCGTTCGCTGCTCTGTGACTGAGCAGATCATGAACTCCTGAACCGCGGGGTCCAAGCTGCACGCCAGCAAATCCCCCACCTCATAATGACCGAATCTGGTCTGCATTATTACAATCGTGAGCAACTGTAATTGCATAGATTGTCCCTCAGCTTAACTGTTTCGTTGCATTACTCTCTCAACAGTTGTATGAGCAGATAAATACTATTTGCTTTCATGGGCCCAAGATGCAATTGATGTGTGTGGAGGTTGAGACCAAGTGAAACCAATTATATGCAGCTTTAGATTTTTTACTTGCAAAAATGCCCACAAGCGTCAAATTTGTTCCCGCTTTGAGCAGACATTGAAGAGCTAGCAAGAGCTAGCCTAAATGTCCTTGTGATAACACAGTAACTGTCGTTATTCTGCTGCGGCACTAGCAGTGGTTAGCATCTCACCGTTTCTCTTAACCCCACAAGCTCAAGTTCATGATGTCAACTGTTGGAAGCATCTTCTGAAGAAAGGCACGCACTCAAAGAGCACTGATCCCATTCCAAAGCCGCCATATATTAATTCCACATCGGCACATCAGGAAACACACAATTGCATCAATGCAATGTTATTTTAATGACAATTTTGCACTGATAAAATGCAGATAAATGCTATAAAACAAACCCGCGTGCAATAAAACGGCTGTAGACATCTGCTCAAAAGCGTACAGCGATGCCCGCGATGAACACAGGAAATTGCTCGTGTGAAACACGGTCTCACTTGTACACGTAAACAGCATCTGGACTGATGCTGCCTTTGACCCAATGCTGCCTTTGACAATGCATGGTTTTAATGCCGTGAAGACAAAAATGGGGTGCATCCGGGGACAGGACCTGCTCTTAATATCCACCAAATAAGCACTCCGTTTCAACATTTCAGTCCGTCAATAAATCAATCAATCAGTTTTTTGTTTTTTTTCTATAAAACACTATTTGCAACACTATTTGCAATCAAGCTGCCACACAACACTTTGC
This sequence comes from Ilyophis sp. 1 JC-2022, assembly GCA_022702515.1. Taxonomy (NCBI): domain Eukaryota; kingdom Metazoa; phylum Chordata; class Actinopteri; order Anguilliformes; family Synaphobranchidae; genus Ilyophis; species Ilyophis sp. 1 JC-2022. The sequence goes on from CM040394.1 coordinate 82,040,643, forward strand.
AGCCAGCCTTGTGCAATAGCATTGGAACAACATAATTCAGGCGGTGTGAAGAGTTTTGGTGTTGAATGAGAGGCTGAAAAGGAAGCAAAAAAGATATTAAAGGGGAAACTGTTTCTTCTCCCTGGATTCCCTGGGGAAAGTCTTTCCATAGATGGGATTTCTGAATCTGAAAGCACCGCTGCCAGTTATGAATTTGTGATCACAGCCCACGTCCTGGGCCCTATGGGGTTTTGTGGAGAAATAGGAGGACCCAAGTATGCTGGTTTGAATCTATGCTTTATCGGTTAATAAGAAGATTTTGAAATCAAGGCAGCACGTAATCAGGAGCCAATCAAGAGAAGCGAGACCCAGTCTAATACGATGATATTTCTGGGTCTTAATTGTGAGCCTCGCTTCTGTATTTTGGGCTAGCTTTTTTTGAATGATGACACAGCTGGGAGCTTGGGGTATGAGCGGTTCTGTAATGTATCTGTGTCTTTTGTTATTGTGAAATATTTGAGTGGAATTCGAAATGTGGATGTTGCGTCTTAGAGAGAATAATAAAGTTGAGTGACATGCATGAGGAAGATTGATTTTTAAGGCCTTTCCATTCTTTGTATTTGCAGAATGCAGGAATATTGCCTTAGATGCAGCATACAAATGTTGAATCATCTCTGGCTTTGTTTCTGTGTAATTAATTCTTGTCTTGTTTGAAGTGCACTGGTGCCATACAGTGTTCCCTCCTTCCTATTTTAATGACTTGTATTCATATGACATTCTATCAGCATACTGTACCTGTCCTCAGACAGGCGACAACACCATTGTTCTCCATTACGGACACATTATAAATGTATGGGACTCTGTGACAAACATTAACTTTTTTTCACGTTTTGGAGTTAACGGTTCTGATGTTTTTGAATAAATAACCACGGACATCAAAAGCTTTACCGCGGACCGACTGGTGTCCGCGTATGGACACATCGCCGACCCCTAGAGTAGAGATGGCTCAAATTGAAACCAGAGCGTGCACATTTATTAGACGAACACATTTTAAACTGCCGAGTTACTGCAAAGCACCATGGGATACTGCAGAAAACAGGCACGTACGCGCTTTGATACGTGGCATCAGAGGCTTCATTTTTCTCTCACCAGACATGAGCCGAGCTCTGCGGCAACACCTGCAGGCAACATGCGTCAAGTTAAAGCACCGTTAGAGCTGCTAGGTTGGGATATTTGTAGTAGGTGTGACTGAAAACGACTGCTTTCTGTTTTCGACAGGGGGTCCGTAGAGCCCTGGGGTTTCTTGAAGGTACTGTAGGCTGTCCCTGCCCAGACTTGATATGACTGTATATCATTTTGAGAAAATCATTTTTATAAATTTTTTTAGCCTGGGTAGGGGGGTTGAAAACCCCTGCTCTAGACTAATGTAATTGGTGTTGACCCCCGCCTCTCAACTGTCCCTCCAGAGTAGGCTACAGTCGGGCTACTGAATCAGCTCTGACATCAGCATATCCCACGGACTCGGCGCGTTGAAATTTTGAGGGACGCGCTCCACCAAAGAGGCTCTCTCGGCCCAGGCTAACGTCGCTTGATTAATCGTCGGAGCCGAGAATAAAGTGAGTCAATACGGAAGGACACAAATAGACGGTCGTGCAAGCAGAGATTTACGGGGCCACACTAAAACAAAGGAATTCTGGAGAGGTGGGGCCAGCCTATTCACCTGAGAGCTGTCCCTGGACTGCTTTATTTTTCCGCCTATTTTTCCGCCGATCATCAAAACCGAGCTTTAACTTTCCGCTCTGACGACAAGAACCGTTTGATCTGCACAGTTTGGCTTTTAAAATATCTTTCATGCATGTTCTTGGGGAGGATATGACTTTTTATTGAAAATGACTGCTCCGTCTCGTTAGTAATATTATATCTAAAATAATCGAATGTTTACTGTATACCAGTACACATGCACTTGAGTGTGATGGGACGGGCTGTGAAATCCAGATCTTTCCTGAAATGACACGCTATGCCCCCATTTCTTGTCACTCACTGAGGAGACACCTTTCGGAGGTCACATGATTGTGGTGAGTAAGTGCATAAGGGTGGAATGTGGGTTGAACAGCTGGTCACTTAGAGATATTGATCTATTGCTCTCATTCTGTTTCAATTAGCCTCTTGCTCCTAGTAAGAGAGGCCGCTTTTTCATCCATAAACACATCTTCGGACCTACCGAGGGCCCTAAATGTCACATGCTGCAGATTGCATTCCCTGACCTCATATAAACTCATCTCTTTGGGTGGCGTTGAACCCACCAGTAGCTCTGTAAACATTTAACCGTCTGACAGGACTCTGGGGTCTTCCTTATACGGGATGAAAAAAGGACATGTTAAATTGTTTGAGTGCACGTGGTGAGCTGTGCTAAATAGATCACCTCTCCAGTAGTGGTTAAAAAAAGGTGGGTCATTGGAGGTCAAGCAAAACAGCACAGAGTAATGGGGCCAAATGTCTTATTTTGGGTATTGAAAGAGGAATTTGTGGCAGTTTGTCAAATAATAATAATAAAAACACTGATATTCAACAAAAACAATAACTAATGAAATAAATGTGTTTAAAAGTTAAAGGCCGCTTATAATATTTACAGCGAAATGTATTACAGTAAGAGAGAGAAATGAACGTTCTATTTAGTGAGAACATCTAAACAAATAGATAGGCCGTTATCTTTTGTGGGAACATGTTTTTGATAACTTTTTGGGACAGCTTGTCTTGAAAGTTTCTTCCTGCTATAATTTACTGTAATACATGTCTACACCAGACGTGGGACCAACAAATGCTGTAGACTCCACATTTTGGGATATTTATGACGCGGAACTGACAAGCAGTTACTTAAATAGCTATTTTAAGTCCGCCACACACAACAAACTAGCTGCAGTGTGTGTGTGTGTGTAAGTATATGGAGTATATGTATGCCCTTGCACAGTGTAGCTGTTTATAATGACCCAAGGTGAAGTGATGATATAAGTGGACCTATAATTAAGTACCTAAGCGGAGCATGTAGTCCAGATGTAGAGACACACAGGTGTATATGCACTCGCAGGCCGTGCCTACCAAAATAAGGCAGTGCATGAGCACTGACTAAACGGACTCCGACCAACCTGTTTTCAAATGAAATCTAATATAGAACATTTTATTTCCGCCTGCTCTTTGATCAACAAGTCTCAAGTTAGAAGGTCAACTTGTACAATAAAATGCATGTAGATGGCATTTTAATGCGTTCACACAGCAGCGCGCCCCCTTCACAGTCCTGCAGGTCATGGAGGAAATGCTTTGTCCCCTTTGGACCCATAATAATGTATCCGAAGGTCAACGCTTTCAACGCTTGAAGCTAATTTGCCCGTTTCTCCTCACATGTATTCTCGACAGGGCAAAGCCCGCCATAGCCTGTTCAGTGTGTTACGCTTTCCCACAGCTGTGACCCTTTCTTCACCCTCGCCAATTCACTGCCAGATAAATAATCCTCATGCCCAGAACCATATGAAAAATATACAATATAACACGTTCCCTGTGAGAATTGTTTATTGGTCGAGGGCTGTCTTGCGTTACTTAATGGGCTCTTAAATCTTGAGAGTGAGTGTTAATGACAAGGCTCAATGTCACGGTCATGAGAGACCCAAGAAAAGGTTGCTTTTTGGTGCAGAGCCGTCCGTAAAGCAAGCAGGCCAGTCATGGGCGGGGTGAATGGGGGCAGGTGGGGTTATACAGGAGCTGGGGGTGAGCGTAGAGGTCTTTAGTGTCAGTGTTAACATGACCTCAGTGTTAACGTACATCCACGTGTAATACATTCTGCGGCTGTCCTGAAGGAGCTATTTTACCTCTCAAAGAATCTTGAGAAATCCTTAATGGCGTTGCATACCTTTAAGTCCAACAGATGATCACAAAAAACTTTTTAAATGACTGAATTTAAAAACCCAATTCTTTTGAACATGACAGATGTACACAGAAACAATCAGGACGTTGCAATGCTTTGGCCAAAGTGTGGTAGGAAATGGCATATCTGTATAAGCTAACATTCGCCGCGTTGTTTTTTCTAGTGCTGTGTAAAGTGTGTCGTGCAATAGCTGGTGTAGACGAAAGGCTCACTTGAATGTGATTGTTTCAGGTTGGAAAGTTGACATTTCTGGTTGTTGCACAAGAGTCTTCTTGCTATTCGGGGTCATCGGAAAAGCTCATAAGTGTTGACTTGAAATCAATGTTACAACAGATTGTTGTGGCAGACCCGCTTATAGAAAAATTATTTGGAAGAGGGTCACCATCTTCTGTGAGTATCTCATACACCACCAGTCTGCATGTGGAACCCTGCTTAGGCTGTAGCTTAGGCAAACTCGAGCCCGTGTAGCACGAAGGATGGAAGTGCAGCCACCAGAGAGTTCAAAGTACACTCCAAATTAGTTTAAATATATAATCAATGACACTGGACAATGAAATGCATTGACTTACATCTGCCTTGGTTTGAATTGTTGATAATTGCTGCAAAATGGCTGCCAAATGGTCTCCACAGAAGTAAATGGCACACTGCTCTTGCTCTCTCTGATCTCTTCAAGTGGTGAGATCAGAGACTGTCTAGTGAACTGCTAGCTAATCAAACTCGACTATACTGGATTTTATTACGTTTTGCCATTTAGCATGACTTACATGACTTGCATTTTTACATACAATCCATATGTGCAGCTGGATGGTTTGCCAAAGCAATTAAAGTTTGTGTGCCTTGCCATGGCAACCCAGCTGGGAATCTAAAACACAACTTTTGAGTTATAAGCCCAGTTCCCTAACCATTATACTACACAACCTCCTAGAGTAGGAGTCTGAGTTACACTGTAAACTGTAGTAAAACTGAAAACCCGTACCGCGGATGAGAGGATTTCGATCACACACACACACACACACACACACACACACACACACACACACACACACACACACACACCAAATTTATGTCAACAGAAGAGCCCTCTAGTGAAATAATGATGTTCAGTTTTTCTTTAATTTTCCCAGTCGTTGCCTTTGTTCATACCCATCTCTGGTAGTTTGTTCTGCACTCTGGCGTTCTCAGAAATGTGATCCATTGTGTCTGTGAACTTTTAGCCAAAGAAAAAAAAAAATCTTTCTGTACCAAAAAAAGTCCTCATACAAAGAGTAATCCCTCTTAAGCATTCAATGTGGACCATGATTGATGCTCATTTTTGACCAAGCACGGTCATAATCTTCATCCTTTGAGTGCCATTGGAAATTAGGACTGGCTCCAGAATTTTGCAACCTAGTGAACGGTGCCATATGTAAGTCACAGGCTTTGATTGCATTCTGGAAGCATTAATCACACTGAAACTTGTAGGATATTTGTCATCAGAGTCAAAGATGAAAACGATTATATATTCCACCGTATACTCCTGCTCACTCAGTGATTGCTTTGTGCCGCTATTATTGCAAAACATAACATTTGAAAGAGTTTCTATAATTACTTGGTAAACATCCAGACTAGAATATTTAAGGTGGCATCATGTAAAAAAAAAAAAAGGTGAATTGAAATAACCTTTTTTGTTGTTAAGTGTTCTTCATGATCTGAATCATGAATCGCAACAATGCTTAAATGTCATTGTACGGGATACGTACAGTGTAGGTGTAAGTTCTCGGCCTTTCTGGAACCTGGCAATTGACAGAAGAGGGTGTTAGAGTTTAGGGGGAGGGCAGAGGGGAAGCATATGGGATAAATCGGGTCTCCACCCTTTCATGTCTCCGTCGGCACCTGAAACCTGTACAGGACCCAACATTTAACATCAGGGTGGGTCGGAGTCGTTTGAGCACGCTAAAGATGGCAGAGTCACTGGGTGCAAAGAGGCGACAGCCATCTAGTGTTTCACACAATAAGTTAACGCCCAGGTAAAAAGACCGGCTGGTAGACAGGAGAGCTCATTTTTGCTTTTGGTAATAATATGCAAAGAAATGCAGTTCATCGCTACTTATGTGTTTAAATCTGAAAAGGATCCTTGGATGTCAAACGGTCAATTTAATTTAAAGATTAAACAGTGAGCTGAGCTCAATAATTTTCTCCTTTTTTTGGCAAGTTATGTAGCTTAGTAGGGCCTGTTCACACCAAGAGCTTCCAGTCAGGTTATTACAGGTTATTACTTTGGCACATCATCGGTCACATGAAACTTGAATAAAGAGAAGGCAACCGGCATGTTTAAGGATCAGAGAAAAGAAAGAAACAGTCATTAGGCTTGATAGTGGGGTGACGGAGACCGTGCGTCAAAATGTGAGATGAGAGACTGATCTCTGATTGTGTTCTGCTAACTCAGGGTGGTCTGGTGCCGGCCTTACCATGCCTTTGTGTTGTGCCAGGAGGAGGTGGGAATGTTAATAATAAAATAATTTTTTTATGTTTTGGAGTGTTGCGGGGTGTTGCGGAGGTGGGAATGCATGGGGGTGCTGTGTGTGAATGAACAGGGTTGATGTGGCAGGTCAGATTTAGAAGGCCGTAGGGCCTGAAGGTGAGGTGCAGATGTGGGCCCTCCCTCTGGGCCGTGAGGAAAAGTGGACCCCGAAGTCCCCCCACGCACCTTGCCTGTCAGAACTCCAACCTCCAGTGGTCCATCTCTTAACACCTGGGCTTGCCTTTCACCAGGGTGAAAAAACATACACAACACGTAGTGCACAAGGTATTCTGTCATGCCTACAGCTCATAGCTAGTCTCATCTATCCAGAAGGTTGTTCTTTCACAACACACAAGGCCTTCTGCCATGAAACAACAGAAGGTTGTTCTATGACTGATGGTTGTTTATGGAGAGTAAGTAATAAAGGTTGGCGCTTAAATGTCATGGTCTTGCCAGAATTTTTATTGTCTCCTTCAGCAATAACTGGGCATTTTATAACCAGTCTTAAGGACCTCTGTCAGTATGAACCGCAATCAATTTAAAATGAACCATTCGCCACTTAAACTACAATTGCAGTCAAAACTTACATGTGAAATAAGGCCTCTCATGTCACCAGCTGTCAGGTCTCTTTGATGTATGGTACTCTATAGGGAACTGTTTGAGGTACTGATCAGTAATACCTCTCTCAGTGACTTATAAATGGCCTTATAAAGACATTAAAAAAACTTTTATGCTCGTGGTAGTACAGAAATCCTGACCCACCCACCCCCTCCTTCCTGCAATGCTGGCATCAATCACCAGAACCTCTTAATGCTTTTTTTTCTCAGGGAATGACTGTGCTATACAGACCTTCTGAAGTTTTTATGGCCGACCCCAATTAAAATAAAATCTTTTCAATAATAAACTGGAATCTAGCTCACAGTATATCCAGCAGGATTTCCTATAATATAAATCGGTGTGTTGACTGACCTCAATAGGAGAAGCAGTGTCAGGCGGAACCTCTCAGGTTGGCAGTAGGTTCTGTATAACGGAAGGGAAAAAGACTGGGACACAGCTCTCTCTTTTTCTCTCTCTCTTCCAATATTAATGCTCGCTCATCTGAGAGAAAGCCAGAATGTTGTATTGCTTAGCTATAAATTAAAGGGTTGTAAAATACCAGTGCCCAGATTACTTAACTGCTTTCTCACTCCTTGACTGTATCCCAGTGAATATTCTTGTGGTGGAAAGTCGTTGAAATGCCGTCTAGGCGTTCAGGTGAAAACCCGGCTAAATTAGGTTGAAAAGTGAAAGGTGAAACATCCCAACATAGATTTCCACCACTCTAGATGTCTAGATTCCGGCTTTTTGCTCACTGGGATATTAGTCCTGTACTGTATGTGTATGGTAGCCGTGAGCACAGTTAAATGATAACTTGTTTTCCAAGTTTTCAGTTGTCTCAGGAGTGAAGTGTACAGCTGGTGGTTTTGTGGTACCCGTGTGCTGAAGCAGGCCATAATCGAGGTGTGGAATGTTTTTGAGCACTCTCTTCTTGGAAAGCACATGTGATCAATACCCAGGACTGATCATTCCAATTAGTCATTTGAACCCCACCCCCTGGGATAACCTTTTAACTCCTCGCCCCGCGTAAGCGCAGAGATCACGAACGATCCGCCCGCTGTAAATCACGAGATTCGCCTTCCTCTTTTGCCTGTGGCCAGTTCGTCCATGTCATTAGTTTTACGACCTGCACTCTCCGTGCCTGAATGGGGGCCGTTAAAAGCCGCAGGGTGTGAGATGCATGTCAGAAAGATTGAGGTGAGGGGATTTCCTTGTGGCGTGGCCCGGGGTGGGAGGGGAGGCCGAGAACGGGGTGCATGCTAGTGTCGGAGCAGGTTGGCTGCCCCATCCATCTCTGGCTAATGCGCGCCCCCCCCCACAGAAAGGACAAAGTGAATCCCTGACACAAGCCCAATATCTAGGCTGGAGAACCACCCAATTCCATTTGTGTGGTGGTTAAAGTGCTCTTTTTATTTAGGTTGCAGGATTTCACAACCACCCTCCTGTTTCTTCTCACTGGACATCAGTTCAAACAAAATGATTAATAAAAAGGGTAATAATACGTACACATTGACACCTGCTTAAAGATTAATGGGAGATGTTAATGGGAGATGGGCACAGCAAAGCATGCAAAAATCATACACCTTTCTTATGACAGTGATGTACAGCTGTAATCCCTACAAATGTCACCCGATACAGATGTATATACCCTCAAATTAAAGTGGACAGCCTGAACTTTAACCTCATAGTCATTGTTTTATTTCAAATGTACTAGGGTACAGAGCCAAAGCAACAAAAATTGTGTCACTGCCCAAATACTTTTGCATTTAACTATATAGGCTACACACACTTTTTTGTTTGTTTGTTTGTTTGTTTGTTTGTTTTTAAGCTTGTATATGTACAATCTTTTTGTAGCTCAAGTGCTAGAAAAGAGTCTTCAAGATCTAAACACTGAAAAATGACCCATTTTTGGAGTTTTCTGTCTGGAGTATAATTAAGTGACTGGGTTTAGGAATCAGCGGGGTGATGGGTCCTTTTGTTACAATAAAGCAAGGTGCTTCACGACGGTAATCTGAGAATTCTGCACAAGCAGGTGCGTTGGAGGAGGCAGCCTCCTCACAGAGAGTCGAGGGAAAAACCTAAATGTTTTATCGTGTCTGCAGTTGTCTCTCTGCGGTTAAATGTCGCAGCGACTTTCCCCTCTCAATTGCATTATCTGGCTGTGTATTTTTTGATGAGATAAAAGGAAGGGCCTTCGGGTCTAAATATCAAGTGATTGTTTGGGGAGAGTATGTTTTAATGAGAGTGATGGAGAAGGAGAATGGTGGCTCTATGACTAATGCACATCCAGAGCCTTCCTCCGTTCGCATGACAAATTAGATTTTGTAGCCTTTATCTCCCTCGAACTGAGCAGGGGTGGAATAATAGAGTCTGGCTGAAGAACTTCTCTCATGAAACAGCCTCCGGGTGTTTGTGCATAGATGTTGCGGCACTAAAACAGCACTGAAGTCGCAGAGATAGAAGCGCGCCATAATAAATCATTTCTTTAATAAATGCACACGGTAAAATGCTTCAAAACACACGTGAAAGCCAATGTTCTTCTCTTTCTATCTCAAACATATTGTTGCAGTAGCATCTGTCAAAGGTATTTAAAAGGTGATGTCAATGTAACCTAGGTGACGGTGTAGTATAATAGTTAGGGAACAGGGCTGGGGTGCTTGCGTTGTACCCTCGAGCAAGACACTTACCCTGAATTGCTTCAGAAGGATGTTCATCTGCGTAAATGGATTGTATGCAAAAGCATAATCTGTGTCAAACGCTGAGAATAAGAGAGACTGCTGAATGCCGTTATGTAATGCAATGGTGCATCGTCATGTTTCCGAAATAATTATTTACACAAGCTCCGGCACTGAAGCTGGAGATACACTGGCTATCCAGGCAGTAGGGATGCAACTGAACTAAATTACACATATTGCTCAAAAAACTACAAACCCCAATTCCAAAAAAGTTGGGACAGTATGTAAAATGCACATAAAAGCAGAAAGCAGGTGATTTGTAAATTCTCTTTTACACACACATATATATATATATATATATATATATATATATATATATATATATATATACAGTGCCCTCTACTATTATTGGCACCCTGGTAAAGATGAGTAAAAAGGGTTATAAACAAATTCACCATTTGGTGAATTAGCTTAATCTCATACTGAAAAAATGAGAAAAATCCAACTTTTAATTGAAGTAAATGTATTATGAGAAAAAGCAATCCCTCACAATTATTGGCACCCCTGCAATTATATATAGAATAAAGTAATTTTTAATATTTGGTCACATATTCTTTGCATGCCATGACCTCCTGATGTCTGTGACCCAACAACATCAAAAGACACTTGATATCTTATTTTCTGGTACTCTTACAAGCGATACTATAATGACTAGATTTAGCTGTAAATTATGCTGGAACAGTATGGAACACACGGTTGGCTAAATGGCTGTAAGTCATCAAGGGGTCTGACGTATCAAACAAGCCTTAAACCATCACTCTGCTGCCATAAATACAGTAGATATGGATGGATAACTTGAAGGGTTTCTTCTCCTGACTTATTGTTCCATAGAGTTCAATCAGAAAATTTGTCAGGAGAAACAACCCTTAAAGTGATCCATCCATATCTACTACATATCTGGTGATGGTTTGAGGCTCGTTTGATACCTATGACCCTTGATGACTTACAGCCATTTTACCAACCATGTATTCCATAATGTTCCAGCATAATTTACAGCTAAATCTAATCATTATAGTATCGCTTGTAAGAGTACCAGAAAATAAAATATCAAGAATCTTTTGATGTTGTTGGGTCACAGACATCAGGAAGTCATGGCATGTAAAGGATATGCGACCAAATATTAAAAATGATTACTTTATTCTATATATAAATGCAGGGGTGCCAATAATTGTGGCACACATGTTTTTGTTAAAAATAATTATTTCTTGATGAGGGATTTTTTTTTCTCATAATAAATTTACTTCAATTAAAGATTGGATTTTTCTCATTTTTGCAGTGTGAGATTAAGCTAATTCACCTTTACCTAGTCACCTTAGTCTCCTTAACTCATCTTTACCAGTGGTGCCAATAATAGTGGAGGACACTGTGTATATATTTATATATATATATATATATATATGTTGTTAAGCTTATAACAATATGTGCCATTGTGCCATCATCAAATTTACAAGTTGTATATTCATTTGCTTTATGTTCAGCAAATCCAAAGACAAGCATACATTGCACAGATAGGGGAACCTCAGGGACCACAGAATTTAGTAGTAGAATGAAAATAGAATGAGGATGATTATAGGGAGGTAACAATCGATATTTAGAAATGTATAACTAAACTGTTGCTGTGCTAGCTAATGTATGTTGATAGCTACACAATTAGCTACCTGTGACCATGCCCTAATATTGTGTAGTGCAGTTCTTGTTTTGTATTATCCTTTTTTGTTTTCGGTGCTCAGCCTGTTTTGAGGCCCAACGCAAGCGATGTCACTTCTGATTGTCTCGCAGGATTGAAGTCCAATTAGCACTTCTGGTTCTCCCGGGCTACTGATTCGGCACTCAGGATTTACTGAAGAGAGCCTTTCATCTGTTTGTCTACGGACAGCACACATCACTACGTCTTACAGCTCTGTTGCAGACTGTATCCGCTCGTGTAGACGAATAGCTAAACGGCCTTGGAAAGGATAAGTCCGTGTTCTGTAGCCTCAGCAGGCTACGTTGCCAGCAGGCTATTGATCCAAGCCAGTTTCCCTTCTCCCTCGTTTTGTGTCTGCCTTTCCATTTATTCTGCTAGTGTTTTTTTAAGATGTCCAGAAGTCCTGTGGGGATTGCTGATCTCCAGGACTGTAGTTGAGTAGATCCACGCTAAATAAATTTTTGGATTATGAGATTGATGGCATCTATCAGTGCGCGTCGGATCAAAACTGGTATCGAGCCCCTTATTTGCACCTTCCACTCAACCCCACCTGTGGAGCAAACCGATTTGCGATTCGATGCCACTGGCTAATATTGCCAGGCTACTCAGACACTTCTGCTCCACTGAAAGCGAAACATATCGATCCCATTCCATAAGTGTTACCCTAAATCCCCCTCTCGTTCGTTAAACAGTGCACCGTCCCGTCTCCTCCATCACTCAGCACCAGCAGGACTATCTCCAAGATCCCCCCCACTCTCCGCTCCCACTTTGTCTTTTCCTGGGACGATGGACCGGGCTTTTCCACTTGCTGATCAGTCACTAATCTCATTGCCTCTAGTAGCAGCTCAAAGTACTTTTGAGGGACGTATTGGGTCTGGTTGTTATTCAGTTATACTTTGTTTTGTTTTGTTTTAGCAGCGTGATGATACGCTGACTTCAGGCTTTTTGTTACCGGAGAAATAAAAGAAAGAAATGGCTCTAAAAATTGTAAAGGTGACTTAATTTACTAAAGAAACAGTGCCATTGTTTCCAGTTGCTTAAATTGACAAGATTTAAAACACTTCCACTCCCCGTTGTATCTTTTCTGTTTTTATCAATTTTCCACTGCAGTTTAACGCATCTCATTTCAGTTTGAGGCCTGACACAGCAAGAAGGCCCTGTGTGTGTGTCCTGCAGTGTGGAGAATAGTCACAGGCTCTTCTGCAGCACTGTGTGTGGCCTGCAGTGTTGAGAATAGTCACTGGCTCGTCTGCAGCACTGTGTGTGTCCTGCAGTGTGGAGAATAGTCACCGGCTCTTCTGCAGCACTGTGTGTGTCCTGCAGTGTGGAGAATAGTCACTGGCTCTTCTGCAGCACTGTGTGTGTCCTGCAGTGTGGAGAATAGTCACTGGCTCTTCTGCGGCACTGTGTGTGTCCTGCAGTGTGGAGAATAGTCACTGGCTCTTCTGCAGCGCTGTGTGTGTCCTGCAGTGTGGAGAATAGACACTGGCTCGTCTGCAGCACTGTGTGTGTCCTGCAGTGTGGAGAATAGTCACCGGCTCTTCTGCAGCACTGTGTGTGTCCTGCAGTGTGGAGAATAGTCACAGGCTCTTCTGCAGCACTGTGTGTGGCCTGCAGTGTTGAGAATAGTCACTGGCTCGTCTGCAGCACTGTGTGTGGCCTGCAGTGTGGAGAATAGTCACTGGCTCTTCTGCAGCACTGTGTGTGGCCTGCAGTGTTGAGAATAGTCACAGGCTCTTCTGCAGCACTGTGTGTGGCCTGCAGTGTGGAGAATAGTCACTGGCTCCTCTGCAGCACTGTGTGTGTCCTGCAGTGTGGAGAATAGTCACCGGCATGTACACACTTCAGCTGCTTTGCTCTTTGCATGGGTGCAGGTGGCACAGTGGAGAGACAGAAACATAACTGCCAAAATGCAGAGAAAAAATAGGTCTTTGCAGTTTTTAAGCGACTGGTGATCTGTCGTTATGACCCCTGTCCAGATTCTCTACACACCTGTGCAGTTCATCTCCCTGTCATAATCGACCCATTTCCCCTTCAGTTAACCACACGCTGAGAAATGAGTGTGATCTGACCCTTCTCCATAATTTAGTTGCCTGGATGGGAGGGCAGATGCTGAAGGAGGGACCTGGTGGTTTAATAAATCTACAGTGGCCCTGTGAGAGAGAGCTGACCCCTCATGTTAACAACATATGGACCCTCCTGGCCTTTTCAAAGCCACAGTTCAGCCAGTACATAATTTATGTGTGGAAATTACTGGCTGGTATGTCTTGGTCATCTACATTTTTCTTGAAGAATTGCTTGCAAATCCTTGGATGTTGCTAATCCTGTCATCAGTTGTGATTAATTATAGATTGGACTCATCTTAGTGAATTTAGCTGACCATGTATAGTAGTTGGTAACGAAGAATAGATTGGCCATACAGTAAGATAGCTTGCAGACAATATTTTTCTCTTTGGGTATAATTTTGCAGTGCTGTAGTTTACCATTAGAGAACACATACATAGTCGGAGCAGAATGAGGATAAACAAAGAGAAAAAACAAATATAAGATATGGGTGAAAGAAAGGAAAAGGAGATAAGTTACTAAAATTAAACTATATATATTTTCAAAAAGCCTGACCTCTCCACAGCTTGTAGAAACCAGCAAATTGTGAACAGTAAAATTCAAGATAAGCACGTCGCTGTGCAATTTTATAAGTATTATAACCCTGCTCAAGTTATAAGTATTGCTTAAGTATAGTTCATGCACAACTAGATAAACTATACTCCATCAGGAGGAATTTTAAAGAGTACTAGTACACAGTAAAATGTCCAGTGCTAATTCAACTCTAACCAAGTACATACGAGCCTAATCTGGCCAGAGTAGGCTCATATGTACACTGCTAGAGTTGAGTTAACACTGGCCATTTTACTGTGAATGTAGAACGGTTTCCACTTCTGGAAAGGCACCACGCTGTCGTGCATGGACGAGCCCGACGGCCTCGGATCGAATCCAGACCGCGCCTGTGCAGATTGTGGCTGGTAGCTCCATGCAAAGTGCAATTGACGATTCCGTCACCTAGGGTACGGGTTCAGTCAGTTAGGGGTCCACGTTCATCGCTACACTGGTCGATCGGGCGCCCGTAGATCGCAGTCAAAGCGGCAAACGAAAGGTCTTCCTCCGACACTCTCCAAGCTTAGCTGTGGTTTGTGGTGGGAAAAGAAGTAGCTGGCAAAAACACATGTTTGAGAGGAGAGCTGGCGTTGTCTACGCTCTCCCGAATCGGCAGTGGGGCTTCACACGCATGAATGCGTCTGCAGTCACAGATAGTCGGCCATTCCAAATTAGGGTGGGAATTTGACACGCACAGCCTCGCATTGGGAGCCAAATTCATTTAAATAAATAACTAAATAGCAGTGTCCAACCAGTGCACACCGTACCTTACCGGGAATGTTAAGTATGGAATCGCCGGGAGTTGAGCTGAGTTTCTGGAATTTGACCTCCTGTTATGCATGTTCTTTTCACACATCAAGTGTGGGATTTTGGGATGCTAATGGAGAAAAACACAATTGCGGGGGGATGCGGTCAGTCCTGGATCCAGAGAGCGGTGAGGATTGGCCAGTGCCACGTCGTCCGCAGGTCAGACTGCGGTGACGGCTCACCCGAATCTGACCGGAGGCTGCATGTCCATCACTACCTGCCTGCCTGTTCATGACTTCCAAAGCTCTTCATCACCAACACCTCTTTATGGTCGCAGATGTAAGATCGAGGAACCTAAGCCCAGAATCTTATGCCCATTCATCATCCGGTTTTACAAGTACATGCATATACCTCGCAAGTTCAAATTTCGATCGCCTTTTCCGCCCATGGCTAATACGTGGGTAAGGTTCGGCGGAAAAGCTGTTTGTAAGTGTACACCTGGCAGCCCTGTAAATGGACAGGCCGGGAGACGGAGTCGAGCGCAGTCTGCCGGCCTGCTCACCGCAGCACTCTGATCGCATTATAGAGAGGAGGACAGCGGAGTGGGGGGAGATGTGAAAAATGTGCCCATTATGAGCCCGTCTGTGGCTAATAGAATTTCCGAAAGGCCCCAGATGGAGGAGGATGGAGTCCCGCTCGCAGCTCCATTTACCGGCCGGAGATATCATTTCATCGCCTGCAGTGAAACCGGGCGAGCAAGGGTTCAGAGCGGGAGCCGCGGGTGATCCCGTCGGGTTCAGAGCGAAAACTCAAAAACTGAAGAGGTACAGAGTGGGTCAAAGCTTTTAATGGCTGGCTTTAAAGAGCTCTGCTCCGACCTCCCGCCAAACCCCAAAGCAATCATCCAAAACAGCGTGTTTACAACGCCCGGGCCCCCCAGCACCTCCTCGATCAACACCCTCCTGAAAGTACTCTGACTCAAACAGCGGAGAACACTTTCCGAGTCAGACATGCTCTGGATATCCGCTTTTTTTCAGAAGCAGGACAAGAGTTGAGCGTGTGGAAGAGGCCCACAAAGGCAGGCCATTCGGTCGCGTTACAGCGGCGTGTTAGCGGTCGCATTGCAGCGATGTGTTAGCGAAGCGTGCGACTAGAGAGGGCTGCAAAATGTCTGCTGCCCATGCAGCATAGCGGTTCATTTGGGGTTGCGGGGATGTTTTTTTTCTGAAGGCCCAAAGAGCCCGGAGGTTTTCGGATGTATCGTTTCCGTGCGGCAATGGCATTCGGCTTTAGATCGCAGTGCACACACTGAGCCATTGTTGTCAAGGAGACGCGCAGAGAGCGGCTGGCCCTGGAGCACAGAAAGGGTCTGTGACACGGGGAACAACACAAGGCTTCTGATTGGTCTGGGATGCGCTTTGTCTTATAGGCTGCACGGAAGCTTCTGAGCCCTGGGCTGAGCAGGCCTTCTAATGAGAACACACTTTATATGAATTGACAAATCTGTTTATTTGATCATTGAAATGCATGTAGCACCATGTAGCACCACAGTGACCACACATCAAATAAACATCACTACATGAAGTAAAAAATTATCCATAACCCAAAATACTTGCTTATGTTGTGGCCTTCACTTTAGACAGGAAAGGCAGATGAAACAGGATTGTGTTTCCATTGTCAGTCAGTTATTTAATGTTTTCCGTAACTAAGGTGGGCAGCTTCACTTTAGACAAGAATGGCAGATGAAACAGGATTGTGTTTCCATTGTCAGTCAGTTATTTAATGTTTTCCGTAACTAAGGTGGGCAGCTTCACTTTAGACAAGAACGGCAGATGTGAGCAGATTGTGTTTCCACTGTCAGTCACTTATTTAATGTTTTCCGTAACTTTAAGGCGGGCAGCTTTACTTTAGACAAGAATGGCAGATGAGACAGGATTGTGTTTCCATTGTCAGTCACTTATTTCAATGTTTTCGTTACTTTAAGGTGGGTAGTGTGGTGGTGCAGGGAGTAGCACCGTCGCCTCACAGTGGGAATGGGCAGAGTTAGCCTTTCTGTGTGGGGTCTACATGTTCTTCCTGTGTACGCGTGGGTATCCTCCGGGTACTACAGTTTTTTTTTTTTCCCCACAGTACAAAAACATCAAGGTTAGTTTAATTGGAGAGTGTTCTTGTGGTACGAATGTGCGAGTTAATAAAATAAATGCATGTTGGTTTTGGTGTTCCAGTGCTGCACACCTCCTTTCTTTGAGAAATGAAAAATGGACAGATGACAAAGACACACTTGGATAATGCTTCTTATCTACTGTGGGACGTATACCAAGAACATACATGTCAGGTCATTAAAGTAAAAAAAATAAAAATAATCCTTTCAGTTTCTTATCGATTATGGCAGCGGCTATTTAATGTAATTTGACCACGGCATGGAAATAGGCAAAGACAGAAGGAGATGCAATTATCAGATTATACGTATTATTGTCCTGCTCTCTGGGACTAGTCTGTGAATATCCAAACGCGGGAGGCCTGGAGAGACGTCCCTCTGGCCTGTCCCTCTGTGTTCAGTGAGGTTATTTTCTGTTTGATGTGGTAATCACTGCAGATTTCCAACGCCAAGCTCTCTTTTGCCGAGTTGATGATGGATTCTGGGAAAATTTCTAGCATTTAAAATGGATGCCCACTGTTCACCAGCAGTCCCACACACCTCCGGTCTGTGTGTTCACTGTTGTCACACACCCCTGCAACTGCTCAATGAACATGTGTATCAGAGTGATCCTTGAAAAAGCTAAGAACTAGGAGTCTCATGCTCTGGGTTGGGTCATTTTTAAATAATGCTGGTGATAAATCTGTGGGTGGTTAAATCATTGGGACTGCAGTTTTACATGGACTCATTGTCCTTGGAAACCCTGAAAATTAGACACTCAGACAGTAATCCGCTACCACAGTAAAATATTTAAGGTAGCCCAAATGTAGCTGATTACTGCCTGTGAGTATTTAATCTTTGGGGTTTCCAAGGACAATGAGTCAATGTAAATTGTTCTCTATTGTAAAAAAAAAATGTCTCTCTCTCTCTTTTTTGTTTATCCCTCTTCTCTCTCTCTTTTCTCCCTCTTCTCTCTCTTCTCCCTCTCTTTTTCTGTAATGGGTTTTTAAATGGTTCGGAGATTCAAACGCGAAGGTGGGGGAATCAGAACAAGTCAGCTCACAACCGTGAGGACCAATAACAGGGAGAAAAAATAATGAACGAAAAGACAGGAACTAATTCCTTAAGGCTAACAGCCAAAACAAAAATCAACCCACTAAAACGGGCGAACTAGAAAACTAGTAGAATACCAACTAAATCTCCCAAGCTCACGTAATGAGCTAAAACGGGAAGCTTAGCAAACAAAACAACTCTCTCGGCTACCTTAACTCAAAGCCGGAAGAGTGTAAAACCAAAAGAAAAGAAACCTAAAGAAAAACTGTCTCCTAGAGAACAGTAAAGTACAAAATAGAATGCACCAAACGCTACCAGGCGAAAAACAATCCTATACCTGATTAAGTAGCTATAGCAAGTCCCCCCTGAACATAAACAAAGTTTAATATCAGGAGGTCGCTAATACCTGGCTATACCTGGCTCGAATGCAATGTCGTAAGACAAACAAGCACCAGAGAAGCGGAAGTAAGAAACTTAAATAGCACAGATGGAAACAAAAATGAGGCTGGCAAACCATGAAACGGAACGTGGAAAAAATCTGATTGATTCACAATCGTGAAAGCAGGACGAGAGCCGCAAAAAAAAAGAAAACAAACAGACGTGAACCACTACACTCTCTCTTTCTTTTCTCCCTCTTCTCTCTCTCTCTCTTTTCTCCCTCTTCTCCCTCTTCTCTCTCTCTTTTCTCCCTCTTCTCCCTCTTCTCTCTCTCTCTCTCTCTGTGCTAGATATGAGACCCAATGTAGTTTGGTGTAACACCATCACTGGGAAAGAGTATGGGGTTACATTACATTACAATCACTTAGCAGACACTCTTAGCCAGTGACGTACAGATTATTGTAACTCTCAGGAATAAAAATGCGGCATAACCAAGATGGCACAAAGGCCCATTAATAATAAGTGTAATGTTAACCTAACAAATCGTCATTTGTATTGTAACTAAAGAAAGTACCAATAGTCAGACAGCCTTTTACCTTTAACCCTTACACAGCTATTACTATAACATCATCCAAAAGTAGGTTGGGTTTTTCCTCTCATCTTCCTTTGAGAAATCGAGAAAAAGATCTCCAGCTCCGGGTGCACAAGAATTCCAATGTTTTTAATGTTTCAAATTATAAATATCTTGAATTAATAACATATTTATCAAATTACTTTAAACATCATGGTCACTGTTATTAGGTAACTATGTGCGTGTGACAGTGGCTATGTTTACATGCACAGTTGCACAGCAATGCCCCGATTATTGAGAGTAATCAGTTTGAGACAATATTCCGATTAAACATTTACACGCTTCAGAATGATGGGATTTCTCTGATTTCTTGAATAATCAGTCTAATGTCTGCGTAATAACCCACTCTTGCACCACTGCTCCTCACACCTCTCTGAGTATTGCTGCTCGCCATGTTGGTTTGAGTTACAATTGTGCCAAATACATCCAGTGTACTGTTTACTCCGATTTTAACCTTACCCCGATTAAGATAATCAGATAAAGGCGTTTACATGACAACTTCCATAGACGGAGTATTGCATGTCCTATCATTTGAGAAACAAAATGCACCCATTGTCAGAGCACATTTGAGTCAAGCTGATCTGTTGAATACTGTGAGACAGAAGAGCACCAGCAGAGAGGGGGTTAACCAACCTTCAGGCCCGTACATTTGTCTAGTCTTTAAGGCTTACAGTGTGTTTAAAAGCAACAGCTGACCCTGTATTATGATCAGATAGCCCTTTGATGATGTCACATACATGTCTGTCAAAGTGAACCGTACAGCGCGGCTCTTCTTCGTATCTAAGGCAGTTTGACACAGCTGGATATGAATCATAAAATGTCGGGATTCTTCCTGTTAAATTTTGGGTTTAACCAAACAACCCCCCTCGTAAATTGTTGTTGCTCCCTGCTATATACTTGGGATAGGATCCTCAGGATCAAATAGCCTGCGCTCATCTCTGATAACAGAGAAGTACAGAGGTTTATATTCAGCCCTCGTAAATCAGAGCAAATTTGTCACCAGTTTTAAAAATATTTAGAGAGTCCTTTATACTGACAATTATATGTAGACATTTCTTGTTCGCAAAAACAAACTTCCTGTGTATTCAAGACATGAGACTGAGCAGAAAGAAACATTGAGAAAATATGCTACAGACTGTAGACACAAAATGGTGGAGGAAATTCTACAAAACGGTCTGAGGACACAAAAACATGATTTACTTTTTCTTTCTTAGGATTGGGGACACAAGGGAGGAAAAAATGAAGACATTCAGAAGCGCAGAAATAAATATTTACACGTGTGGAAAAACAAGATAACAGAAAACATGTTTGGTCATTCCAACCAGTCGTAACAACTCAATCTGGAGCGCAGTGCAATGCCCTTAAAACTGCCATATTTTATTTATTTATTCTGTATAACCTTTTTATATGCGCATGGCCGTTGGCCAGGTTTGTGATAATGCTTTTAGTGTATGGGGGAGCTTGCAATCCAGGCTTTTATGGGTGCAGTGTGATCTTTTTCAGAGTACAGGTGACATGTATATGAATCTCTCCACTAGGGAACAATAATATGGCTGTTTCTGCTTTTATATACAGAAATAAAACTCACAACTGGCCGTAAATCGGTATGCTATTGTTACACAGCACAGAGCAGAACAGACTAACATTAAATAGCTATTTGTACTTCACAGCAGGAAGTCGTATATCTTGGTCATGCTTCTTCCTGTTATTCTAATCCTCAATGTAATATATTCATATTACAGTTTTTCTCAATCGCTTACACACTAAAACTGGTTCTATGGGCACAATATCCCAAACCATAACATCAGCTACCAAAAGAACGATTAATTTCCCAAAACTATAAACACTGCACCTGTTTTCACACAACTTGTAGATTCGTTAAAATTTATTTCAAAATTAACAATCATTTAACAAACTATCATAGCTTTTGGTTGAATGAAAAGGGCTACAGGTGAGCTCATTTGTTTTGTGAATGAGAGGAGGTGGACGAAGAAGAAGTGAACGGAGCATTATTGCCCATTGTGCCATTGTGAATGTTCCTGGCCTGCGTGGAGACAACACCGCTCTTTGTGCAGCCATCCGCCATCATTGGGTCCTCCACCGCCATGTCACCCTGGCTCCATATAACTCAGGACATCCGCTCACATTCCTTGATGGCCTCCGGCAGAGGTGGAAATCCAGGGGACATACAGTGAAAGTCCTACCATGTGTTTCTTCCACCCATAGACTCAGCCAGCTGATTTCACTAATTAGTTCTACCTCCTCGCTGAAAAATTATGTTCATTAGCAAATCCAGGTGATTGGAGCAAAATACTGGGGAGGACTTTTACTTTATGTTCCCTGGATTTCCACCTTCGGGATGCTCTATTCCAACAGGAGCAGAGGGAGGGACAGAGCAGCCCTGCTATGCCATCATTTGTGACAATGTCAGTTTTCGAAATCCCTCTGAGCGGGAAAACCTTCTCCTGGCTATGGGGCAGACATTTGGGAACATAGCGTTGGAGTCCTGCCAGGGTTGGATGAGGCACACTCGGGGGTATTTCCCCCACTCCCTGGCAAACATTGGCTGTGATGTCGATGAAAAGCTATGGTCTGACCCTGCCCAGAGACAGAATGCTGAGGCAGTGTAAATTACCTTTTTCTTTCTCAAGAACTTGTATTATTTTTACTGCTATTTAAATGTATTTACTATTTAAGTAGTTTACAGTTTTATGTTATGGAGCTAAACCCCTGGAAATTTTTTAGTTTCTACTAAGTAAAATGAACCACCGGCGAACCCCCCCAGACACTGTACTACTCCTGAATCCCAGAGATCTGCACTCTAATCCTGAACCCCAGGGCCCAGTAGTTCAAAACTTTGAATCCCTATCCAATCAGATAATTCTGTCCCGGTATTTCAAAGCAATTCAGGATAGGATCACCCTGATCCAGATTAAGACTTTTCAAGATGACCAGATCCTGAATATCAGTGCTGTGAGGGCTCTCTGTGCCAGAGACACAGAGGGAATATTGGAGGTCCAGTTGCGACAGATACGGAATCTTTAAGTGTTCAACGAACACCACTAAAACGGACAATAATCCGTAGTGGAGAGGGAGAATAAGGAGAACACAAAATAACCTCACGAAAAAGATGAGGAACTTGATAAGCGAGCAAAACAACCGAATAAGCAGACATGCTTATCTAACTCCATTTGTGGAGCGAATGAACAAAGAAAATAAAACTATTAAGATTCCTTTAAACTGGAACCAGGACAGTTAGAGCGCTCGTACAAGAACAAAGGAAATAAGCGGAAACGCTTATCTAATAACGTTCGAGGAGCGAACGAACAAAGAAAATAAAACTATTAAGATTCCTTTAACTGGAATCAGAGCAGTTAGAGCACTTGTAAAAGAACAAAGGAAATAAGCGGACACGCTTATCTAACAACGTTCGAGGAGCGAACGAACAAAGAAAATAAAACTATTAAGATTCCTTTAACTGGAATCAGAGCAGTTAGAGCGCTTGTAAAAGAACAAAGGAAATAAGCGGACACGCTTATCTAACAACGTTCGAGGAGTGAAACGAAAGAAAACCGAGAACTCATAAAACCCGAACTTCTTGGGTAAGAGCACTCGTAAGTCCGAGTATAAAACGAAAGAAAATGAGAGCGAAAAGAAACTTGCTTTTCTTTCTAAACCCTGTCTTTTTAAACTAGCTTTCTACTAATTTCCTATACCTCTTTACCGGCTCGAATGTTAAGTGGAATAACATGGAAGCAACGAGAGAGGCAGGAAGCGGAGTATAAATAGTCAACGGAAATTCATAACAGCTGAACTTACTAATGACGAGGCGAAAGCAAAACCCCGTCACGGTACAAAGGAAAATCCAATAGATTACCGGTAACGACAAAAAAGAATAACGAGAACGTGGAGATAAGGGAAGGAAGGCAAGATCCATGACAAGTGCTTTAATCCTACCCATCACCACCTATTGGATATGAAGAACAACATAAGGAAGACAGACAGTATAGCAATTTAGAGCCATTTATTAAGGATATAATGATGAACAATATTTTTATCTCATTTTATGATCACAAACTCATTATTTGGTTGAATACTCTGTTCTGAGAGGTAGGCAAGAGGCCACTGCAAATGTGACAATAAAATAAAATTAAATGTATCAACTATAAAGGCTACACATAATGTATTATTTGAATTTACCGTTGTATTTATATTAAAACATATTTTTCAATTAATTGTATAGTACATTTTGCTCTGGTAATCTACTCTAAATCCACCCCTCCAGTTGGATCAAGGTAATCCAGATTTTTTGGATCAAACTGATCCCTATCCTATGTTTTTGTTTTGAACTACCCGTTTTGAAGATTTGATCCAGATGAAAACTTGGATTTGATTTTCTGATCCGATCGGATATCAAAGTGATCCCAATCCTGTTTTTTTGGAATCCAGAATCCAGAATCCAGAACCCAGAATCCAGATCTGATCCAATAGGATAGAAACTACTGGGCCCAGAGATTTTTACTCTAATCCTGAACCCCAGAGATCTGCACTCTAATCCTGAACCCCAGAGATCTACACTCTACTCCTGAACCCCAAACATCTGCACTCTACTCCTGAACCCCAGAGATCTGCACTCTAATCCTGAACCCCAGAGATCTACACTCTACTCCTGAACCCCAAACATCTGCACTCTACTCCTGAACCCCATAGCTCTGAACCATAACCTCATGAGTCTCAATGCAACTGGATTATTCTGGAAAACAGCTTCTCTTGAGCCACATTTCCATCAAACTCCTTTGCAGCAGTACACTTTCCAAGCTGTGGTTCAAGCAGTTCTTTTTCCACAGTCCCGGTGACGCAAATGGAAGGACGCAGGTTTATCCTGCAAAATACCTAAGCATCTTCAACGTAGTCTTACACCTATCAGAATGGCAGCTGCAATTTTGCCTGTAATCGACAGTTCATATCGGAAATCACGACAGGATTTACCATGCATTTGGAATTCCTGATTCAGAACAGGAATTATAGAGGCGCAAGTCTCAGAACTGCTTGTACATAATATAGGCAGATTAAGGTAAGTATTAAATAAATAAGTTATTCTTCATACTAAATCCATCCATCCACTATCTAACCCGCTTATTCCTGGAGCCTATCCCAGCATGCATTGGGCGAGAGGCAGGAATACACCCAGGACAGGTCGCCAGTCTATCGCAGGGCATACACACCATTCACTCACACACTCATACCTATGAGCAATTAAGAGTCTCCAATTAGCTTAACCTGCATGTCTTTGGACTGTGGGAGGAAACCGGAGTACCTGGAGGATACCCACACAGACACGGGAAGGACATGCAAACTCCGCACAGAAAGGCCCTCGGCCGGGATTCTAACTCTGTATCTTCTTGCTGTGATGCGACAGTGCTAACCACTGGACCACTGTGCCACCTTCATAATAAATGAAATATTATAATATATTTATTTTTTAAATATAACAAAAAATGCTTCAATGTTAGCACTTTTGCCAATTGGACATTTGGTGAGGCTCAGTCAATTGAAAAGAAAATATTTACTTTAAGTAAGGTGGCCCAAGGTACTTGGAAATTGTAGACCCACCAGGACAACCATGTGATCACCATTATTTTGGATTCATATCCCAAGCTAAAAGGGAACTGAAGGATTTCAGGAACAGTAATTGATGTCTCGTATACATCAATGGTGTCAACAGCAGGCCAAAGCTCTCGCATGTTCTATATTATTAAGCCAAGTATGGATTTCATGCACAAACAAACACACTTTAAATATCTTTTCAGACAGAAAGGCTCCTGTCTAATTTCCAGGAGGTTCCAGGGGAATATGTGAAGTGTATATGCGATTGAGGTGTATTAGCGTCCAGGGTGGGTGTGCTGTTAAAGAGCTGCGTTGCTTAATGCCTATGGATTTCGGCAGATTGCTGCAGACGCTAATCCGACTCCGAGCGCTCTGGAAAAGGAACGGCTCGGAATGCTGATCCGCAGCCTCTTGGGAATTCCGCAGAGTGGAGTCTGTGATTAAGTGGAGGAAAGTGAATTTCAGCCAGCAACCATTCCCCTTTTCTACAGTCTCATTTGCATGCCGGAGTGTCTGTGTAGGACGGAGCCGACAGGGCCGCTACTGAGGAGGAGAAGCAATGCTGAGCGCCCTGGCTGAGAAAGGCCTCCCAACAAGCCCAAAGAATGTTCCTCTGATTATCTGTTCCGTTTGGGCTGTAGGGCAACACATCATCCCGATATGTTCAGCCGTGGATTTATAAGCTATAAGGATTCCTTTGCAGCATCTGAAAACAAGAGCGTACAAGATACAACACAGAGCTGCTTATAAACACAAAAGACCTGAGGGTCCCATGACCTTTAAGAACTGTTATTCTGTGCCTTCAAATACAGGCGGCATACAGGCTCGTCTCTAATATTCAAGATGAATAATGGACTAATAGTGGTACTGAGCAACTCCTATGATTATATGGAAACTTGGGGTTTTTTCCCACAACAGTAGACATAGCAAATGTTTGGACATACATTTTTCCTGAAATGGCATGCCCTAATTAGACACACATGGTGAATGCTAATTCTAAAGTAATCTACTGATGATTTTATTCCCCTCGGCTCCCTTTCGCAAATGGTAATGTTTTAAAAGAATTCACTTAAAGCGATTGGAATGCTCTGTAACTCCATAATCCAGTTGAATGTATGCAGCAGCTAAAATCTGGCTATGTCTGTACGTATGTGTGTGTGTGGGCTGAACTTGTGTGCGTGTGTTTGTGTGTTAGTAGGGGCTGAGGTTGTGTGTGTGTGTTTGTGTCTGTGTTATTAGGGGCTGAATTTGTGTGCGTGTGTTTGTGTGTTAGTAGGGGCTGAGGTTGTGTGTGTGTGTGTGTGTTAGTAGGCGCTGAGGTTGTGAGGCTGATAATTGAACACAGAGCTCGGGTCCTTTTCCTCTCCCACTTCATATTGCATGTAATCTTGGGAGTTGCAGTTTTCAACAGAAAAAACCTTTCATCCTCAGGACACAAAAAAACCAAACAAACAAAACAAAAAATTTCCTTGAATGATTCATTAGTTATGAAGAGTTTTGCCCCAGGAGAAAGGGCGAGTGTTCAGTAATCTAGTAACGCCGGGGACGCTGCACATCAGCTGTGTGCGGAGGTAGGACGTTAGCACGTGGGCCAGTTAATCGCAGATGCAGCTGCCGTGTTGATTTATCTGCACAGGATCTTACTGGAGGCGGGAGGTGGGCAGAAAGAACACTGGAGATTACAGGCAAAGATCCTCTATCAGTTGTAACAAGATATGGGACTCTTTGTTCTTTACATCGGGCATAAACGTTATCTCTGCCATTACCAAATCTAATTTTCTATCATCGGAACTTCTGAGAGGGAATGGATGGGCGTTGGCGGTAGGGGGGCGATGAATATGAATTTGCAAGTGGGAAACTTATTTTTTTTAATAACGGTAGCATTGCAAACAGCAATGACACAATTACCGTATGTTGTTTAGTTATTTACCTGAGGGTCAGCAATAATCCTTTCCTTATTTATCCTCCCACATTGTCGTATTTGTGAACGATGACAATTGGATTTACCGCCAACATGTTGATCTCACACCACGCCTGAGAATGTTTAGGGCTTCCTTCTGTTTATGTCCGCATGTAACATGAAAAAGATCCAAGTGCTAAACAAACGGCAGGCATGTCTCTGCCACGCCCATTAAGAGCTTTGGGAAAACATTGTAAATGGACGTCTGTCTGTGTATTCCCGTGACAGTGATAGCCTGTTGGGTTATATTGGAGTCTGTCAAAAGATGGTCCCAGTGTCCACTGATTTCTATTCCCAAAATAGAAAAACAACCAAAACCAAGTCTATTTAAAGCACAGTATAACAAAATTTACTCAAGAAGTTATATATATATATTACTATTATATATTACTTTGTTGTTCAATGATTTAAGTGGTTAGCACAAGATACATTTCTAATGCCAAGCTCCCCTTTCAACTGAAATAAGAAATAGCTGAACATGAATGATAAAGCACTAGATAATGTCTGCATGTATTAATTTAATTTAAGTGTCATGTTTTATTTAGAGTTATGGTATAACTTGCATCCATATGCAATAGTGCACTGGTTCTGAAAGTTAGTCCTGGGGGATGTGTATGCTGCTTTTTGTTACAGCCAATCTTTTAATCAAGTAAGGTTGTTGAACACGTGTTTAAGTTCTTTCATTATTTTTTCCTTAAACTTGTTAAAATAATGCAGGTTTGGCTGGGAATCATTTGCTTTGTCTTTGATTTTTTCATTATCGACCAAACGATTCAGCTTAGTGGCCATGTGTCCACACTTTCACCAATTAGGAGTCTAACGATTCACCTCAGTCTTTAATTTGATCAAAATTTTGTAAATCTCTTTATGTAATCGTCTGAAATATAGCACAATGTGAACATGGGGTTTTTATTCATCCCTGCATCATGCATAGATATTTCTGACATAATGTGGCTTAAGGGGGTAAATAATCCCCCAAAACATGAAAAGAGTAATTAAGAAATTAACAGCTTGTTAAAATTCTTGAATTGCATTTGTGGTTGGAACAAAAACCAGCATACACAGGGGGTCCCCAGGACCGAGTTTGAGAACCCTTGCCTGCAATAGTGTATCCGTTGAAATTGTTTTTCTTTCTATTGCCTAAACCTAAAGCAACACCTGATTCTAAACGAACAAAACAAAGTCTATTTCTGCAAAACAGTTAGTTGTTTATGGTTGCTTTCACCCAAAATGCATATGACAGTGTGGGAAAAATTTGGACATTTTTGTAAAACAGTAAACACAACACAGGCCTGAACACATAACACAGAATTCAGTTAAGTCCTGTCAAACTCGATTTTCGTGATTTGATCCCAGCATAAAACAGTGACTCATGAGTGTAGTCTTTACTGCACATATGCAAGTCATGCAAAAACGTGCACATGTGCAAAAGGTTTTCAGATGCTCAATCGAAAATCAGTCTGTTATTGACTAAAATTGCACCAGAATGTTGGTGGTGTTGAGAAATAGATGGAGGATAAAGAAAGACAAAGGAGAGAAGGAGAAAAAAAAAGAAAAAAAGAAAAAGCTGTAGCCCAGATAGGATGGGCAGTCTCTATCCTCAGCAGTAGAGCAGTGAAGGGAAGGTGCAGAATGGACGTGTCAGATTAGGGCCACCTTTGTAGACCATGTCATAAACCATGGTTTTCCAATGAGATGCAATCAAATCTAAACAGATTGGCTGCGACATCAATAGGATATTTAGAAATGAGCATAGATAAATAATCATATTTTGTACTTCACTGTCTTACAGCATATTTTGTCAAATAAATTACTATTAGCTATAGCCTGAGATGGAGCAAAAACCAGGACCATCTCCGGCACTCCAGGACCAGAGTTGCCTACCCATGAGAGATGAGTCTGGATTCATCTCCCAGCTTCAGCCATGGGTGGCCCGATGGTGTACACCAGTATTACTCAAGTCACGGTCCTTGAGGGGAGAGAACTGCTGGCTTCCCACCCTCCCTTTACCTGGGAGTCCGGTGTAAAGACAGTCTAATTGTTCAGTTAATTACCAGGAAGAAGCGAAAACCAGGGCTGGATATGGATTTGAGGGCCAGAGTTGAGTATCCATGGTCCAGGACAGTGGCTCTGATGTTATTTGGTGGGACTGGTACACTTGCAGCCCTTTGTTAGTGTCCCTGTTCCGCTCTCCCGCCTTTAGTGTGCGCACCTCTACCTCTACCTCTCACTCTTTCTCTCACAGGGTCCATTTGTTTTTGCCTGATGCAGTTTTTACCTACGCCTCTCTTTATATGGGACCTAGGACTGACTGGTAAGAATTCTGTGCCATTTGCACAGTGGCTGAAATGACTAACACATGTGCAATTAATTATATTCTATTGAAAACCCTTTGTGAGCAATTTTTTAACCGAGCACTATGAATTAAATTTTGTGTTCAAGGGCATATGCGTTTTTTTCTCCAAACAGTGCAGAGGATTTGTCATTAGCGAACAAAGAGTGGAAAATATGCAAGTAAGCACAGAGATAAGAGCGCAGTTGTTGTCGTTCAGTTGTCTTTGCCCGTGGCTTTGAAATATGTTTTGACGCGATTGAGTAATTATCTGATCATACTGTCATATCAAGCTTGATGCTAATCGTTTTTAGTTCGCCTTTGTGAAATTGGAAGAAAACGACGAGGGTTAAATTTGTGAACGTGAAAATAAATGTTATTCCGTATTGACGTGCAATTAAAGGCGGTTCATCTTTGTGACCTAAAAAAAAGTGGCAAATGCAAGCTGTTTCCTTATTTACGCTCACATATGCAATACCTGCGCCTGATTTATCATACTTAGCATAGACTGTACAACCTTAGGCCCTTCAAGTCGTTGTGCCAAATGACAAATTCTCATACTGGTGATTCTCACAAGAGCCGAGAATGAGAGCCAATAAGATGACTGCATTGTCACGTCACGCATGAGAAAGCGTGCAGACGATATCCAGCCCGCCCCCACTTTCGCTAGAACTGATGAGCCATCCGGAAACCCTGCATCGTCCTCATTAGCACTGTCCGGATGGCTGATTCAAAGCATACGTATGTTCTAAGGACGGGGTTATTTTTTAAAGATTTTTTGTGTGCTTTTTCGTAGTCTGCAGTCTTGATTTATTTTTATAAGATGTATCGTCAGGAAGCTGTGGGAATAGGATGGCAGATACTTGTAGAAGTCGTCTCCAAGGTCTGTACCTTTAAAAAGAAAGACTAAAAAAACATCTTTGAGGAAAGGAAATAATATGCGTGTGTTCAGCTAATTAAACTGGCCACATTATTTATGGTAGCTATGAAGTGTATGAGAGTAAATATAAAAGTGTAGTCCGAGGTCTGGATTCAAACACATTGGTCTTTAATCTTGAATTACAATAAAATGCAAGGACCCCCCCACACACACAAAGACAAAGACAGTTTGGTGTATTGAGCAATCGCTAAAACTAGTTTTAGAGTTTGTGAGGGAAAAATTGAAATGTCTCAAAGTTAAAGACAAATGCCTGAGTGCATGAGTGATCGGCTAGGATCTCTGAATGTCACAAATGGCGTAATGTGCCTTGATTGAGTGATGTGGTCAAATCCATGAGTTAGAAATGAGCGGATCATTCCTGGGTAGTTATACTTCAATGGACGGCTGATGCAACACCCTGTTGTTAACCATTAAATTCCATCTGTGTGTGTTTTGAGGGTATTGGGGGGTACAAGAGGGAGCCAGCGGGGTCTTTGCTGAAGGTTCATGAAGCTGTGGAAAAACAGGTCAATATGGATGAGAGTTATGACTGTTCCTGACACGTTCAACAGTAACCCAAACAGGATGGCTGTGCAACGTGTGTCTGCTGTGAGGAAGCCGAGCCGGCCTGAGAGAGAGGGAGGGCATGGGAGGGAGGGAGAGAGAGAAAAAGACAGAGAGAGGGAGAGGGAGAGGGAGAGAGAGGAGGTCATAATTAAAGTCAAAAGCTCCATAATTTTGGCTGTAGCCCACCCTCCCATTTCTAATAGAGATAATTAGGCACCCCACTTCACTTACCCCTATCCTTAGCCCCCTCTTTCTGCTCTGTCCATTCTCTCTCCTCCTCCAGCATCCTCTCTTCCGTGGAACATGTGGCACACACATTATGGTGAAGTATTTGTGAGGTATAAAGGCAAAGGGGTGGATAAAATAAAGAGCTGGAGAGGGAGGGTTGTTCAGCCTCCGTAGGCTCCGCCCTCTGGGAGAGACGGGCGGAGCCTCTGGGAGTAAGGTTCCGCTGAGCCTCGGCTCCCTTCATTCCCTCAGTCACAGTGGAGCCTGTCTGTGGAGGGGTGGCTGTCTGTCTGTCAGGCCAGCGATCTGTGTGTGACCACGCCGGCCTTTGCGTGTGTGGCCGCCCCCCCCGCCAATTAGGAGGGTACAGAGCTGCGGTGCATTGTGGGGCCGTGGGAGACATGAGTGCAGAATGGGAGGAATGCGCCCCTAAATGCAGTCATGTTCGCTTGTGTCGTACTCGTGAAAAGGCATCTCCCGCAAAACGCCGAGAGCATGCATTCACTCAAACGTGCACGTCTGTTACCGCAAGGCAAGCATGCGAAACAATACAAAACCAAACACGTCACATACGACACAAAACCAAATGTACACTCAATAGAACAACACAAAACCCACTCACATTCTACACACAACACAAAACCTACATGCATTCTACACATAACACAAAACCTACACGCATTCTACACATAACTCAAAACCTACACGCATTATACGCACAGCGCAAGACCAGCATACATTCCACATACTTTAGAATTATCAATCTAATCTCTGGTACAATGAAACCAATCCTGTGCAGTGCCTAGAATGTATGCAGTAATAATGTTGAAGAAGTTCAAATCATTTTCCATTAAAAAATGTAATTAGATCAGGTAGGTGGAGATTAATAGATGGAAGCAGGTTATCGGAAGGCTGGAGATTAGAGCAGATGGGTGGAGGTTAGATGAAACTGGTGTATATTTTCAGATGGGTAATGTTTACCAGGTAGCTGGAGACTGGAACAGATAAACGGCGATTAAGTCAGATAGGTGCGGATTACCTGATAGGCGGACATTATCTGATTGGTTAGGACGTTGGTGGGGTGAGGATGAAGCTGGGCCTGTTTCCAGAAGGTTGGAGACCTCAGTCCCAGATTACAGTCTTCTCGTGTCCCATTGACTCGAAGGCTTTGTTAAAAAGTCAGCCGTGTAAAACGGTAACATGCACAATGTCAGCTGTCAGTCCCCCAGACGGCATAATAAAGCTTGATAAATGTTCTCTATGGTGGGACATAAGGAACACTGACATAAATAAAGGAGACGTAGTTACTGCGGGGTACAGATGTGTACCCCGTTCTGAGGTTCTGCGACTGTGGTCTGGATGCTTTTTTGTCACAGCTGTTAAACTGACATCTCAGCAAATGTAGTAAAATGGCCTCTCCAGAGCCGAGATTTCTCTTTGCATTCCTGCCAAGTAACAGTTAGAGCCAAGAATTTACGACTTAATGTACATGGGTAAAAAAAAAAAAAAAAAAAATCTGTTTGCGAAAGATTCCATCAAATGTTCTTTGTTTGGAGTCATTTAGGAATTCCAAGCAGGGTGCTATTGCTGGAAAGATGTTTATCGCTGTTCCTCAAATGTACATTTACCCCGCTGTTTTATGTTGATAAGACGGTAAGATGGACCCCATGAGGATGTTAGTTTGACAATATGGCCGACTTGCTGCTAAATGTGGCAGATTTACTGGGAATTCACAGTTGAGGATTTGTGTTACATGGGCATCAGCGGCCCCGTTTTGGTGACAGCGGTAGTGTAAAAAACGTGCCTGGGCGCAAGTGGAATTGTTTGCGTCCGCCGGGACTGGTAGATTTGTGGTCTGCAGTTTGAACCAACATACATTGGGTGGCACAACAGGGGATGTGCCAATAAAAACATCTGGTGCTGTTCAACTTTGGTGTCTAATAATGCATTTGTGGTTTAAACCAGCCCAGACCACTTTTTTACTCGAATGTACCAGCAGTGTGCTATTTTAGTGCTCTTTAAAATGCGTACATGTGGGGCAGACAAGTGTTCACACAAGACACTTTGATGGATGTTGAGACACATGTCAAATTGTCAAAAGATATGCATTTGCAAAATAAATGCACTATCTGCGTGAACAGGAGAACCTCGAATATATTAGGTTTTCTGTGGTAACACTAATTTAAAGAATTGAAATAGTTTTGTTGGAATTACTTACTATTCCCTCATTTTTACAGTTTTTCTCGATTGTTTAGTCACATTTCCTGAAACTATAACTCAGAAAATGTGAAAAAAAATAAACTACTGTATTGGGAGTAAACAAAAAATGTAAAACAACAAAAAATAAATCATTATGGGTCTCTGCTCTTGGTCAGGCCACATATTCTCATCTACAGCACAGATTATATTTTCCCTGGCCAAGAAGCAGGGGGCATATATTCTGGAATGACGCAGTCACTCTTGGCATGACTCTGCCAGTATATCCCCACATGCCCCCTCCATTACTTAGTGTAGGCACTCCGTCGTGGGGGTTGTGGTCGT
Source organism: Ilyophis sp. 1 JC-2022 (assembly GCA_022702515.1). Classification (NCBI taxonomy): domain Eukaryota; kingdom Metazoa; phylum Chordata; class Actinopteri; order Anguilliformes; family Synaphobranchidae; genus Ilyophis; species Ilyophis sp. 1 JC-2022. The sequence goes on from CM040394.1 coordinate 82,073,809, forward strand.
ATACCTTCCACTGCCATGCAGAAAAAAAACTCCTCCATTGGGTTAAGGAATAAGAAGGGAGATGCTGGTTGAGAAATGCCGGTTTTTAACAAGTCAGTTACGAACCAAAGCAGACTGGTGGAAATTTACGTTGTCCCAAATGACGACGAACATGGGTTTGCTCTGGTCCGTCTTGCTTCCTCTAATGCGGTGGTGTGAGAGTGGAGTGTGTCAAGGAAAGTGAGGAGATGTGCAGGATTGTATGGACCTAGTGTGGCATGGTGATGTAGGAACCCCCCAACTCCTCTCACCCTTTCTCTCCCTCTACCTTTTACTTGTGAAGAGTGAGTGTGTGAATTGGTAATTGAAGTTTAGCATTTTGCATGTTCATGTTTTCCATGTGAACACAAGAGATTTCATTTATGAAGATTGTGCCTAATGAGGAGCATAGTGTGAAGTGTTTTGGAAAAGGGTTACATGAGATTTAAATTTGTGTGAAAACAAGTGAAATGTGCTTATAGTTTTGAAAAAATTGTCTTTCCTTTGGCACATGAACTTAATTTTGTTAAAGGAGCTATATGTAACACTGACACCGAGCATTTAAAATGGGTACTGCAGTCCAAATTCACAATATTGGAGAGAGTTGTCTCCGCCCACCCACTAACTAGATGGGTTTATCACAAGCCGTGTGCTAATTTACAAACAGTGTTGGGCAGATTACTTAGAAAATTTAACATTGGCTAAAAGAGAACAAACTTTCTTTGTTGTTCGACCGGCAAGGACTATCTGTAGGGTAACTTAAAAACGGTGTTTGATAGATTACTTAATAAATGTAAATGTAAAATTCCTTTGTTGGAACGATGTAACCTTAGCTAGCTTGCTAGCTAACATTAGCCTCAATACAAAAAATACCTTAACAAGACACTCGCTAGCAAACGTTAGCTACATCGTTTCACTAAAATATTTACCTAGGTATTTGGTTTGCATTAGATAAGATAGATAACTAGCTAGTAGCCGTGATAAAGGTTCACTAAGGTTAGCTAACGTTAGCTGAAGCTCAATGCTTACCTGTACAGGAGAAAATTAGTCAACTCGGCATCCGTCTTGAAATCCTTCTGATTTTCCCATGTTTTAGCACGGCTCTGGTCATCCTCGAAAAAGGACGAGGCTTTTTAGGTTGGGTAGAATCTAGTACAATCTCAGTTGATCCAGTTTGTTTGCTTGCTTCCGTGGCTGCAGGGCACTGTGTTTTTTTTGTGCCAATTTGTTTCATATCTGGCAACCCGGGGTGTTGAAATGGGCAGTGGGCGGAGTCAACTTGGAAAATAGTAAATCACACAGGCCAAAAAAAACAAACAGACGTTCCGACCCGGAATCGATAATTCAAAGGAAAACATATTGGCTGTAGCATTGTTATCGGAGAAGCCAGTATTTCGACTTGGCATGTTTCCTTAATCTATGATGACATATCATGGTAATTTTATGATTTAGTACAGTAAATGTGTTACATATAGCTCCTTTAATTGGGTTCACTGGTTCTAGTGTGCAAACAATTGAGAAAAACTGCAATAGGCTACTCTCATTTTGTAGCCATTGACCAATAATCAAACCAGCTGTAATGGAGATCTATTTAGAACTGTATGTTTCTGAACATATCTCCTTTTCTTGGCGATCTTTGGTTTCCTTTATAAACTGTTTGAATTTCTTTATATCAGAAAGCAGTCTGGAGTTTATTAATAGTACCCAGCCGCGAGGTAGGCTACCAAACAGGATTACATTACACAGTGACCTGCTCAAATGTGCACAACGTAAAAAATACAAATACATAATATGCAGATGCATAAACATATGAAACAAAGCTGAGGCAATGTGTTTCAACTGATGCCGGTCATTTACTGGAAAACTCATCACACAAGTCGTGTTGCGGAAGACCTGCAACAGTCGAAATGTGTTTTGTGGTTTTGTGTTTAAAAGCATCTGGGTAATTATTTAGGCTATTTGAATTTTTTCTGTTGTCAACATTCAAGTGTGTTTACTGTCTTAACCATGCTCGGTGGGTGCTGCTAATGAACTGCGCTTTTCTCAATAATACAGTTCAGCCAGGACAAACTCCCATATTCAAATTATGTATTATAATGAACATATCAAATTAACTATAATGAATATACAATTATTTTGGTTTGGCGCTGAATGGATCTGCTTTAGCTAACTCTAGTGCACACACCAGCATGCACTTCCTTTCAAACAGGGAGCGCGACACATCTCCCTTACTAAACAGAAGATATGCCAACCCCCCCTCGCCCCGGGACATATAAGCAGATCCAAACAACAGGTGGATGCTGGGGTGATGGAAGATGAGCAGCAATTATATATATATATTTTTTTTTTACAAGAGCAGCACAGGCAATGAGCAGAACAGGAGAGGACTCTCTCTCAGTTTTAAAGAGAGCGCTCAATTAGTGATGTATGGATGTGATTGGTTCAGTATGACCGTTTCCTGACCGAACTTGCGATGTGTATTTTACGCGTGTTGCTCACTGATGACACTTTGAGACATTCTTTTCGCGTTTTTATCAGTTTATCACTTTTTTTAACAAATTTTATTTTTTAGCAGTAGTGCTGGGACGTAGATTTATTGTTAATGGACAGTGATTTCCATGAGTTAATTTCTTTTCCTTTTCCTTCACAGTTTTATATTGATAAGGCATAACTGGTCCTTCAGGCCTCTCACACGTCCAGTTGACTGCGGTGGATTACATTCCTCTTGCTTCTTTCTTTATCTCAAGCCAGGAGAGCACGTTTTTTTGTTTAGCGTCTGATGCCAAGTGTCTCTGGTCATACGGCCAAGAAACAGAATGGTAAAATAACGATTCTACAACAATTTACCTTTTAAAGTGGAAGTTGATTTGTGTTTGTGTTTTGTTTTTGTAACATATACGGGGCAGCATATGTTGTTATGGTTACAGCCCCAGATCTGATCGCCTTGGGTTCAAACGCCAGATGGAACACTGCTCGAGCACAGTCAGGTACATTACCTCCATTTACTTCCTGAACAGGAAGACGCGCACGTGTAGGAAGACATCTGCTCTGCCGTTTAGAAAACGGAACAGCTGGAAATTATCTCTTCCGCTTTGTTCTGCGGAATTAGTTTGCAGGTTGAAAATAAATATATAATCATTTTTAATCACCGCTTGGCTTGATTTGCAGAGAAAATAAATTAAGCAAAATAATCGATCTTTCTCGCGGAGTTTGACCTATGGACCCGCACGCGCATCTTTTTCGGACGCAACAGTTTGTTGTTAGCGGCGACTGAATACGGTTTGCATACGGAGATGCCCAGGAAAGAACAAATATCTGTGGGTGACAGGAATTCTTTATTGTCTCGCTTTATTGGTCTTGGCAAGGCACAGAGGCATCAATGCATTATCATAAAGACAATTTATGCAGCTCACTAAACAAAACCGACCGCTTCCTGATCACGTAGACAGAGAGCCTGTTGAAATGAAGAGGAGCGCTCGTTTTTTCACCGTCTGCGCTCCCTGCAATATGATTGACATGCTGTGGCCTGTACTGTCAGGTACTTTGTACATACCTGCGTAACATTTAAGTGACAGGGGTTAATGGTTTGTAATGAACACGCGGTCATATCCTCGGAGAAAAGCCGAAGGCCTGCTGTTCTGAACTGTGCCTCACTGCAAAAACCAAAAAATAAGTCAATCTTAACAAGCATTTTAATCTTATATTTAGACTTTAGAATCTTATTTCTGTAACTTGTTTGCTAAATGAGACAAAAAGATTGCCAATGGATTGAGAGTTTTACTCATTTCAAGATTTGCCAGTGTGGTAAGGTAATTTCGCTTGTCGAGCAAAAGGTAACTTGAAACAAGGCAATATTTTCCACTTTAGAGAACAAAAATAAGATTTTAAGTCTCATTACAAGACTAAAACTTGTTAAGACAGACATTTTTTTGCAATGCATTCAACACCAGTCTAGTCTCTAAGCAACAGTCCTTACCCCAAGCATAGCATAGCCATATTCGTCTCTGGGTTTCAGGCCCGCTTCTACTGTTAATAGCCTAAATTAATTAGTCCTGTAATTTACCTGATCTGACATTTTGGCAAATTTCTGAACACGCTCATGAATGCTTGCTGAAAACTGTTTTTATTTTTCCATACGGAACATTCATAATGTTGTCTATCTAAAGTGAAATATGTGTTTGTGTGTTTAGCTAATTAGCTAGTCGGGCTGGAGTAATTGGTGGCAACAAAACCCTGCATACACTCTGGCCCTCCGGAGACAGAGATCCACCCCTACTCTGTATTCCTTTTCTGTTTCTCAAACTGCTTCTGCAAGCAATGTCTCTGCAGCTGATTTAGTTGTAATTAAATTTTAGATGAGAATTAAATTGCTAATTGAACGTAAATTAAAAGCATCTGCTGTTAGGAAATGACAACGGAGGGGTGTAAGTAACAGCATTTTTTAAACGATGAAACGACGCTATTTCTATTGAGCCCTGCTACATAACCGAAAGCACGTACGTATTAAGTTAAAATTTTAACTTTTGTATAGGCTTAAGTGTTTCCCAAGATATTAAGCTGAGGCATTAACTGTAATTGAACTGGTATATAATTGAAAATGAACACACCATTCCCTAGACAATCATTTTTAATTTGTTGGGCGCTGTCTCAAATTCAGGGGGATATTAATAAACGTGTTGAATAAATGTTTGTACAGATTAATTGTAAACTGTGCAGTCCGCTCAAACTTAGCTAAGGGCTCTGTTGTGACGAAAGCATTTTCGCGGCTTGTCAAATTCTTCTCCGTTTGTCGAATGTACAAGTTGCAGGGCTGGATTCTCACAGTTCAGTTCCACACACCACCGCATGCTCAGGGAAGCTTGTATGTGACGGAAAATATAATTGAGACTTCCTGTCCTCACTCACTCCAGCTGTGAAAGAATGGCTGAAGCCCATTCTCTGGACTCGCAGACTCGTGGACCCGTTAGCTAGCGTTCGTTTTTCGCAAGTGCTCTTATGTTGACTTTCCGCACCCTCTACCCGCACTTTTTGCAAGTCCGCATCAACGCCCTCGGAAATACGTCATTAAAGTCTGCGAGTCCACGAGTCCACGAGGGCTCAGTTTGAGATTCAGCCAAGATCACCATGCAGGAAAATGCACTATTCTCTTCTGAGCATGCTCAGTTCTCCCATACAGAGCATCAGTATAGCAAAGGCTTGCAAGTAGCCTACACGGAGCAGGGAAATAACTGTCATTTTTAAATTTTATTTCCTGCTTTCACCTTTCTTTGTCTTTACCATGGCCGCCGCCGTCAGTATTGCCAGTATTGCCATGGCAATACTACTTTTCAAACAACTATTGCCTGGCAATACTACTTTTTCGCAGACCATATGGCGTTTATTTCATTTAGAAAACTTAGGTAACCTGTAATGCAACCCGAATTTTATGTAGTGAAGAATCTGATTGTATCTGCAGCGATATATGAAAACATGCGACTTTATCATTGAGCTAGAGTTGATACGACACGTTGCGCCATTTGAGTGCCTGTGCACGACTACCGCGGCGGTGCGCGTGCACTGTCTTCTAGTAGACAGATGGAACGTTTCTCTACGCTACCGCCAAACCGCCGCGACCAGAGACTGCGGGAAACAGCTCAGAGGAAGAGACGTGTCGAACGATCAGATCAAGTCATCTAGCTAGACTTCAAAACACAGGTGAGATGTGTACATAAAAACAAGCATATTTGGCATCATTATCTGTCAAGTTCTTTAAGGTTTTTGTGTTTGTCTCAACTCTGCCTGAACTTGATAGGCTTGGATCATTCAGAAAGGACGCTTTTGGACAACTCGGACTCTTTTTCCATTTATTTTAAAGTTTTAGGAACTGTTTCAGTCAGGTTGAAAACCTATGAACAAAGTATATACAGAAACACAAATCACATTTAAATCAAATCAGTACACATTACTCTGTCAAATAAGAAGACTACATTTCCAATTTATCATTATTTTATCCATCACCATTAATCCCCCACAAACAAACTCCAACCAAACAGTACAAGCACAGTAAAAAGTCACTTTACCAGCAATGTCTCTCTGGTGATCTCCTTGTTGAGACCATTGTTTGTAACTGGTGCATGTGCCTTATGTGCTGGTGATTTGTGAGTGGTGACAGGTGTGGAATTGGTGATGTGTGCAACCAGTCTTCTTCAGCTCCATAGCTCCACAATTAAGTGGGGCACACTGCTGCCACCTAATGGACTGGAGCTGGAATTTGTCAGCACATTATCAGTATTGTACAACAGTTGGTCGTATTTCTGACTGAAGCATTGTTGCATGTGTTCCTCAATTTTTAACGTTAAGTGGTCAACTTCAGCCGCTAACATTAGCTAGGTAGCTAGATCGAGGCACTGAGGCACTGGGACAGTTGGGCAGAAAACTTAGTTAGCAAGCTTAAACACTAATTGTGATCAATTGAAATTTCAGAGTCGAAATGTAATGTTAGATGCATCTTGAGCCGAAATGCATTAACGTTAGCTCGTTCTTATTAGCTCCGTAGCTACTAGCTAGTTTACTAACCAGCTAAATGTAAATGATTTAAGTGAATGGATAACTAGCTATATTAGCTAATGACACAGTCCACACCATCGTCGTGTATTTCGATGGACAATGCATGAATTCAAGCAGCTTTAAGTTTAGTTCAATTTTTTATGTCTTTTTTTATTCAGATTAAGTTGCCAATGGCTAGTATTTTTTCCCATGCAGACAGGAAGAGAACAGGTTGCACGTGCAGTGCATGTGGCAGCATGAAGCATGTAGGTGCACCTTCAAAGACATTATGGACTTTTTTTAAACGGTTAATGAAGTAGGGAACATTTTTGTCCAAAATGATTGAATTTGCAGCGGCTTTTCTCTCAAAAGTTGCGATGCAATTTGCAACCTTTTTGGGTTATTTTGCAATAAAATTGTGGGAATGTTTGAAAATAGCAATAGTCAGCTCGAAAAAATTGCGATTGTTTAAAGAACTCACCCCCAACCAAAGATAATTTTATGAGGGGAAATTGCAGCAATTGACTAAATTTACAAGCGTTTTTTTTTCTGATTTGACCATTTTATGCTAAAATATTGCGGGGATTGGACAAAATTGCAAGCTGTCGCAAATAATTGGATTGGTTGAATTTGCATTAATTCTTGCAATCGCAAGATCGCTTATTCCTGGAGGGACTGATTGTAGTTGTATTGTATTAACACGCACAAGTAGTAAATCACTTGTATGTAGTAGAGGCCTACTCGTGTATAACTATCCACCTAATTGCAAAGAACTTTGTAAAGAACTTGTCAAGAATGTATATGTATATTTGTGAATTTCAACAGTATTAATAAATACATTTGTACATAAATGGAGTTTGCATGTGTTCAGACAAGTACTTGACTCAGCTGTGTAGCTGTCAGCTGCTGCTGAGACTTAATTCATGATGTAAACAGTATGGTGAATACAGGTAAAGTGGGACAGCAGGGACACTTCAATTTCATCATCTTTATCTTTGTGTATATACTTCCATTACTAAAAATAAACTAAGTTTATTATAAGTTTCCATAGCTCTGACATTTAAACCATTTGGATCTTAATTTAAAACTATGCAAAATGTAAATGATCAGAAAGTGTCCCACTTTACCTGTATTTGCCTGTATTTATCCTATTTAGATATTAGCATGATTGTGATAATTGCCTTAATGGGGGTTCATGCTTCTTGACCACTCTATATAGGGTTTTGGGTTCACCAACCATAGGAAAAAATATCTGGGAAACTGTTACATTGCAGTGATATGATCCATAATTACATTGTTAAAATATTTCACATTTAAACTTATAATAACCACACAGAATAAAATAACAAAAATAGATAGCTTTATGAGTCCTTTATTTAATGCATACACCATATTGTGCGTGGCAGTGGCGGGCCGTGCATTTCACACCTAGGCCTTCAGTGATGTCCTACACAGTCCTACCTGAATTATTCCACCTCTTAATACCATCATTATGACGCCATGGCTCTAGAAACTATACATTTAGACAGAAACGCAGTATAACCGGGCGTTGCATCACCTTAACATAGTCAAGTACAACAGAGTTATATTAATATTTCCGAAGCATTTATAATCAATAAATCCGCATTTACAATTAAGAGTGTTAAACTACCAGCTTTAAGATCGCTTGGATACTGTCAAAACTTTAAAATAAAAGGCGCTTTTAAGGGATTAGTCTACAAAGTTTTATTAAGTCCACCAAAAGTATGTTAGCTTTAACAAGTTTGTTCGCTAAACAGCGCATTGTCGCACCCAAAGCAGTTTCATTTAAGAAACGTGACGATAAAGACACATAAACTATTCACTGAAAATAAAAGAAAACAAACACATAAATTGCATTTGTTCAAGAGGATATATTTGCGACAGTGGTGAAAGTGTATTCCTAGCCTTGAATGTCCACTTTGACTCGCTAGCGTCGGGGTTGGCCGTTCTCTTCTGACGATGTCTAGCTTTTCTTGAAAAGTTCGTCTTGAAAATGGCGTTGTAATTATATCTGCGACCAAATCGATCTCTTCTCCTCCTTCAGCCATTGCGGGTTGAAAAAAAACAGCTTGTAGAAATCTCGTTCAAGTTCAGTTTGCTATCTCTGCGATAGCTCTGCCTCTCAATAGTGCGTATCCAATCAAAAGACGTGCACGTGCTGACGTTATCGTACGCCTGCTAGCTGGCCCCGGTGTCGCCAACTCGAAATCTGATTGGTTAACACCACAGGGTTGTTTCGGTTCACTTTAAGCTACAGGCGCCCGCACTGTCGATTCTGAAGGCCTAAGGGCAGATTTCTTGGACCCTGGCAACACATTATGGCTGAAATATGATTGGATAAAAGCTCTAACATAAAGGCCAGCCCTCCAAATCTCGATCTGAGGCTGGAAGCAGCGCAACCAAGAGGAAAGCTATGAAATGAAGAGAATAGACTATGGGGAATAATTTAATACATATATACAAAATACAAAAATATATCAAAATTAAATTTATATTCTGATGATGTTTAGGCCAGCAGAGAAGGCCTTGCTGGCCCTGACGGCCCGCCACTGGTGCGTGGCGAGAAAGTTTGGCAATACTACTTTTACACTGGTGATGGCACCTCTGGTCTTTACCCTAACCTACAATGTTGTGGGGGGATTGAGTAGTCTGGAAATGCTGTGGGAAGACAAATAGCCTACGTGTTTGCGTGCAGGAAGACTCCAGCACGGAGGCATGCTACTCGGCTCATATTGAACACATTTGTATAATAAGTTGTGGTTTGGATGAATTGTCCATTGGAAACAGGAATCAGCTGAGACCAAAGTGAAACTGAAGTGGAGATGAAAGTTCCCCGTCATGTGATTTGTTGCCGGGGGAGACGGACAGATCGCTTCGCTCCCTCGTCACGCTTAATGACAGACATGGGAGGAATGTCCATGAAGTGACACCAATCTGCGATTGCTTTATCTTGCTTTATCTTGCTTGTATGATTGGCATGTGTGTGTGTATGTCTGCGTATGTCCATTTGTGTGTGTATATGTGTGTGTGTGTGTGTGTTTGTGTGCCTGTGTTGGTCTGTGTGTGTATGGTTGTGCATGGGTGTACTGTGTGTGTGTGTCTGGGCGTGCAGGCCAGCAGGTTCATTTTGATGGCTTGGTATCAAAGGGAGTTGCAAAGTTGCATTCTGATCAGAATGGAATGGTTGTCCCGCTCTTCCTTTGGTTGTGGTTTCAGTACGTAAGCCACAGAGCTGCATGGACTCTATCGTCTCTCCGTGCGTTTAACACATTCCTCCTGCTCCGAGTCGTGAACATGCTCCGCCGCATGTGGCTATCCACACGTGCCTTACCGCGAACGCTTCAAAGGGCGGGCGATTCAAGTGGACGGGGGACGTTGGAATCGCTGACTGTGCGATGAGTCCGCGATGACGCCGCGTTTGTCCACTCTTCGCTCCGATGCTAACGTCGTGTCAAAGCCGGTAGACCACTGTGTCGCGTTTGGAAAGAGCTGCACGCATTAGCCACAGTTTAGCGGTAAACTACCCGCTGACTTTTTAGAGAATCTTATTGTGGCAGGGCTCGGTCCGGCAGAGGGAATCGGAGCAATCTGGGGCCTTGACTACTGGTTAAGTAGACACACACACCTGGAGCGGCACTAACTAATCAGCCCAGGGCTTAAAAGTGTGCTTCTTTCATTTTCTTTTTCTAATTTTAGTTTTTTTTTGTTGTTTTGTTTTTGCCAGGATCCAATGTGGGTGAACGGTGAAGAATAGCATTTATTTTTTTGTTTATTTTCTTTAAGAACTCGCGCTCTAATAAAACGCCGGTGAAAAACAGAATTTCCTCATCTCCCTGTGTCCGGCTATCCCGCCCCTCCCAGCGGCGTCACTCGGCGTGTGACGGTTGTTTATTTATTTGACTGCTTTCCCCTCTCTTTTTCTACCAGTTTGGAACGCCCGCCCGTTCCCCAGCTGTCGGCCGTAGCCTCCGCCGTCTGTTGGTTAGAACGCGGCCGCGCGCGCCATCCCTTTCATCGGCGACGGCTTCTTCGCATGCTTCGGCTCCAAGGCTGAGCTTTCACAGGCATGAAGTGAGGAAGTCTCAGGAAAATGCTTGGCGCGGAGCTTCAGCGAGCAGATGGTGAGCGTCCGGGCTGGCGAGGGGAGACACGGCCGTCCCGGCCCACCGAACCCCTCTCTCTCCCTGGGTGAGACGATGGCCAATTATGCTGTGCCCTGTGGAGCTGCCGGGGCCCCGGCGGTACCAAATTTAATACCAGACTGCGGGGTCTATTCAAACATTGGAACTATGCTTAACATTATGAGCCGTCCTGCAAATACGAGCTATCAAGTAGGCCATGTATTTTTCAGCATTCCCCATAACGCAACTGTCCGGCTACATTGCAAATACGTACAGATCATGTTTTTTTTTTCAGCAGAAAATGTTTTGAGGAGATGTTTGCCCAACACAAGAACATGAAAAGACATATTTAAACTTAAAAAAAGAAAAAGTAAATGTAATCTGGGTGCATTTGCAAATGTACAAACAGCTGTGAAGTTATTGTTTTAGGGGAGGTGAAAAATGAATGGTTATTCATTGTTATTCATCACAACCTCACTGCAACGTTGTAAAAATGTTCAGTCAGGTCTTGGGGCTGGAGGAACAGCGAGCTGGGTAGCATCCACCACATGTGCCTTTCACATGAGTCACTCAACACAACTCTTCTACACAAGTCCAGCTGATCGCCTTGGCACATGATGAATAAAACCCACATTCTCAGCTGCATCCCACACTGAGCGGTAGTGTGTGTATGTGCGTGTCTGCATGAGTGTGTGTGTGTGTGCATGTTTGTGTGTACACCTACATGTGCAAGCCCGAGTGTGTATTTGTGTGTGTGTGTTCATGTGTGCGCATGTCTTGTGTACTGTATGTGTGTGCAAACATGAGTGTGTGTTTGTGCGTGATTGTGCATGTGTGCGTCTGTGTGAGTGTGCACGTTTGGGGGTGAGCATGAGTATGTTTGCCTGGGTGATTGTGCATGTCTGTGTGTCTAGGTTTGTGTGTGTGTGTGTGTGTGTGTGTGTGTGCACTCCAGTGCATTTCATATCTACAGCACCTGCCAGAATCTCCACCTCTCTCAAGCTACACGCTCTTTGAAAAGGTGCCATGTAAGATATCGTCCGAGTTCCCCAGCATCGCTTTCTCTTCGACCGCACCGTTGTACCTGCGGTAAATCATCCTTGCAGTAAAAAATAATATCTCCGAGTGCTCGGCAACTGCAGTCTGGTTTTAAAGCGAAAACAACCGCGGCTCGATATGGAACAAAGAGCGAAGTCTCAATGCCGTGATATTTTCATCTCACGCCATTTTCTTGTGCACATTCGGTCGTGGGGGGCCCGTGGTGTTGAAATTCATTACGTCCTTTAGTGCTGTCTGCTTTCCCTTTGTTTATGTAGTCATAACGACAGTGGTATTGCTTTTGTTGTCGTCGTCTATATTGCGCTTTTACTGACCTGCTGCGCGAAGCTCAAAGATGTTGCGAGTTAGCCTGCGTTGAGAATCCTGGTTGTAACTCGAACCAGAATCGTTTCGATTCTCAAACCTCAGATTGCACTTTGTGCAACAGTTGGTTCTCTTTAATGAGAGCATCTGGGAAACATGTTATAAAAAGATGCGCGATGGCCTGTCGCAGGGTATCATATGGTTCCCTGCTATTGATTACGCTGGATATCCCATTGGCCATGTTGCGAGCTGATTCACTCGCTCAAATCATCTTAGAAGAAAGGGCATTTATCACAGAGGTCCGGGCTTCCATTTACCAGCACGGCTTGATTGATCTGCTGATCAAATTAAACTGCTTCACAATTGCAAACCAATGAAATTTATAGCAGCTTATATTGATCTTATTTCTCCAGTAATGTGTTTTTTGCTCTCAGCCTTGCTGAGCATTGACTGAACCAAACCGTATTTGCCATTTATTTCCAATTACCATGTAATTTTCTCTGTATCATAACCACTGACACGTTTTTTTAACGGACAACCAGAAAAAAATGGCTGGAAATTTACCTTTAAGAAACACTTTTGCGTCTTTTTGTGATGGCATAGTTTTCTTTGAAAAGTGTGTTAGGACATTTATCCCACAAATAGTAACAAGCACAGGTATTACAAGAACACGCATGAACAAAAGTAATCAGGTACCAATCTCCACACTGCATTTTAGATGTTAAATTTTTTCAAATAATTTCAATTTGATAAAATAATCAGATTTAAGGATAGTTTGATTTATTGAATGTATTGTTTTCCTTTACAGATCCTACATCCACGAGAGGATATTATTTCAGATGTTTGAGTATTTCATAAACTATAAGAACATAAACACATTCAGTTTGGCATACAGGTGAGTATAGTTTGGTTTATTATGTTCACGAGTTGATTCATTTGTTCACTTATATTTGATTGTGTATCTGCTGCAAAATTTGAATAAATTCACATATAGTACATACAGTGTACATTATTAGTTGGTACAGAGAACATTCAGACTACTCGCTTTTAAATTCTTCCCAGAGATGAGGGTCCCTGGCAGCACCTTGGGGAGCCGTCAGCCTTCAGCTCAAAGCTCAGCTGTCAAAGTTCACCAGGCAAGTTTAATCACACAAGACCTGTACAATGCAATAATTAAACGGGGCCTGTAGAAATTCCCGGGACTTCCTTCTAAAAGACAGCCCGCTAACTAGGCACAGAAGTAACTTGCCACTGTTATATCCTCCCATATATTCAGGCCTGTCGCTAAATATGACCTGATAAAACAGACCAGTCCCATTCGTAGAATTTTACGGTCCCCTCAGAAGTGTGAAAACCTACGGAAAATGTAAACAGATGTACTACAGGTCGGAGGCCACGAGCGTGTGACAGAATGAGAACGGAATCTTCTAGAAAAGATCGGTGGGAAGCGGGAGCAGGGTGAGTGTACCTGACCTATCATGAGAGTACCGAAACGCAGTGATCAGAATGGCAAAAGCAATCCCAATCACGCAGCTCAGGGTCTTTGGTACATAAGCCAACCGAAAATGAGAGCTCTCCTCGGTGCTGGGGGAGTGGGCGGGGCGTGGCAGGGTTGTGACACGGCTACGATGGGTCACGTTATGTAGGGGATCTACAGCATGGCAGTTTGACCCTGATATACACAGACACAGGGCAACAGCACAGACCTATGTTACAGGCTACAATCTTAAATGTGCCACCACACATTCCCACAATTCAAATAATGGTAATAAAAAAATGAAAATAGAACAAAGGAAAACATGTAAAGAGACATGACGTGAGTCCCACAAACGTACATGCTCACGCTTTTAAGTGCTACAAACCAGTCCTCTAGAACACTGATTGAGAAAACATAATACTTTTCATACTTATTCATAAAAGGAAAACAACAATAAAGAAAATATGGACATGAATATTCATTGAGAACAATAAGGTATTTATGGATGCCATTTATGTATTGGGTGTGTGTTTTTATTTAGATACTTCCGTGAATCGGATGTTTGTTTGACACAAGACGGCTAACAACTGATGAAAAAAACCCAGAATCTGATGTGGAATCTGATTGGTCACATTTATGTTGGTACAATAAATTAGCTTTTTATCGTCACCCAGCTTCCACATTAAAAGCACTGCCTGCGCAAGGCCTTCAGCGGAGCTACGGGTCAGATGTAAATTGATTGGAGTGCTGATGCACGCTGCATTGTGTAACTAATGGCTTCCCTAATTGGTTGGATTGGTCATATTCACTTTGCTGTCAATATCAATGAAAAATGCAAACAGGACAGCACTCAGTGACCCTCACATTTAAGGACCGCGTGGCGATCTAATGCACGCCGAAGCCCTGCCAATTACGCCCGCGTGCCCCTTAATGGCACCGCTGGGATCGGACACGGCGGCGGAAATGTGCTTGTAGTTGCACTCATTCCAGCATTTGGCAGGGATGTGAATTCCAGGCATTGTTCTTCATGAACACTGACTAAAAGCCATGCGGAATCCTCACATCACAAATGGAAATGGATGTTAGCGCTATATCGATGTGGCTAAGTCTAAAAAAAAAGCAGTTCTGAACTGTGCAGCCCGACTGTGTTTAATTTACATGACTTGTGCAGTAACCTCTTCCGTCCCAGTGGTGGCGGCTTTGCTGAGCTTCTCAGACAAGCTGCAGTGTTTCGTACCTACGGCTACTTCTACCCTCGACTAGAAATCGCCTTTTGTCTTCACACAAAGAGCACTTGACAATGATTGGCCTCCATGCGTCACATGACAACTTCAGACCAATTGGAATGGAATATGCATTGTGTGCATTGAGAAGATTAAGCCCTGGCTGGCTGCTATCCAATAGCTCTGTTTGGTCTCAACCCAAACTTGTCAATCAACAGCACAACCCAACCTGGTTGGAAGTTCCTGGAAACTGACGGAGGTTCCTAGAGACCGAGCTCCACCTGTGTTTCTGTTGTTTAGAAAAATCAAAACAACATGGAGACTGGCTACTGCTCTACAGTTTTTAGTGTACTGTGCTAATCGGCCTCCAAACTTTAATGACACAAAGCCACTGACCAGTTGTCACAGTTACATTGCTGCAGTGTAGCCTTCAACTGGATTTGAATTTGAATGAAACTTTTTTTTGCCTGGAGTGTTTTCTCTTCAACTCATATCTCTGCCGCTGCTCTTTTTCCGAAACGCAAACGGCTTTCCCGCGCAAGGAACCCCTGAGAAGGAACACGCGCCTGGATTTCAACGTAATCACAGGGCGACCACATTCTCTGGCATGCCGTGTACGGCAATTACAGTTTAAAAAAAAAATTAAAAAGACCATTGAAATACGGTATGACTGAAATAAGGGACGAATCAAGATTTTCTCGGAATAAGTCAGAGCACGTGAAAAGGGGCTGAAGTGCGGCGCTGTTCCCGGGAAACCCGGAACGTCTGGTCACCCTACCTAACCGTCAAATGTTGCGGTTATGTTTTCACCGCAGCTGTTAGCAACATGCAGTCCGTGGATTACAAAGATGGGCATGAAAGAGGCAGCGCAGTCGTAGCCCACTGGCTGGAGTAATGTCCTTAAATCCCTCTTCCAGAACAGGTTACTCATGCGTGCTGTCGGTGCCCGATGACACCGCATTTCAGACTCGCAGGATTCCGCAGTCAACTCATAATGCTATTAATATAATACAGGGAATACCTGTTTGAGTTTTCCTGTGATGTCTTCTGCGTGTATTGTGTGTGGGTGTGTGTGTGTGTGTCTGTCTGTGTCTGCGTGTCTGTCTTGTGGTTAATGGAGGGAGAGTGAAGTGGCAGCAGACGAACCCGCTGTGCAAAGCATCTCTGTTACCCGTGCTCCCCGGCCCCTCCCACTGCTACTGCTGCACGTGTATTTATGTCTGTCTATCTGTCTGTGCCAGGAAACGTGTTAACGCAAGTGCGCCCGTGTGGATGTGCGCTTGTGTCGGTGTGGTGTTTACGCTTTATGTTCACGTGTACTCGTGAGGGAGGAACCACAAATCGCGGGTCGTTTCCTCTCAGTTCGTTTATGAATAATCCTGTCCCTCAGTTTAGGGCCGCATCCGACCTGGATGAAAAGGTTCGGAGTTGCCGTGCCGCTGCATTCCACAGAGCTCGATTCGGTTGTAAACTTTGTAACCGGAACCACAAAAAACGTAAAGCACTGCTAATAAAGGGAAATGGATCAGTTACATTCAAACGAAGAGTTTCTGACAAAGGATTCCGTCCGTCTGCGTAGATTTCTGTGAGAGTGGACGCCGGCGTTAGCCCTAGCGTGCCGTCTCTGGAAGCAGGTCCCTGTGGCCAGGCTAATCTCTCTCTTAGTCCTGGAGGAATGCTGCTCAGGCGTAGTCCGCTAGTCTGCTAGCCAAAAACCTCTACACAATGTCACACTAGTATTTTACATACGTATACAATTTGATTAACATAGTGCTATTTTTGGTTTTATTGTCTGTAGAAGGGGGTCTCTATAAGAACAGAGGGAAAGCGAGAGGCTTTGTGTGGGCTGCCGTTGTCCCAGGAAAGCGCGGGGCTTCCACTCCTACGCGGTGACTGAGTTCAGAGGAGGAAGAGGACGGACCAGAGCTGTCAGGACGGAACCATCACCTCCAGACGTGCTTCGGCCCAAGAGACGGAGAGGAAGCGGGAATCGGGTAGCCGAAGGCGGCAGATCTGGCTATGACTAAGGCATCGAGTCCACGTGTCGCATCACAGTGAGCTTGAGTGGGTTTGTGGACTGGGGCGAGGAGTTAACACTGAGCCAAAAGGCAAACGGCAGACCCAGAGCTGCATTTTAGCAGGGGACGGGGGACGGGGGGGGGGTGTGTGACTCAGAAACAGACTAAAACTGATTTTAGGATGCAGGCAGGGCATTTTGGAGAGGGGGGGAGGGCAGGCAGGCTTCCTCTTCATAGTCCATCAGGAGGAACCAATCCTCCTTTTTAAGAACAATCTTCACACGCCTCTCAATTCTCACGCATCCGAGGCGTCATAGTGGAGGCTGCAGTGGGGGTGGGCTTATGGGCAGAGTTATGGATGAGGTTATGGGCCAGGTTATAGAGTAGGGTTAGGGGCAGGGTGGGTAGGCAAGATTAGGGGAAGGGTTATGGGTGTGGTTTATGGATGAGGTTATGGGCCAGGTTATAGAATAGGGTTAGGGGCAGGGTGGGTAGGCAGGATTAGGGGAAGGGTTATGGGTGTGGTTTATGGGTGGGGTTATGGGCCAGGTTATAGAATAGGGTTAGGGGCAGTGTGGGTATGCAGGATTAGGGGAAGGGTTATGGGTGTGGTTTAGGGGTGGGGTTAAGGGCCAGGTTATAGAATAGGGTTATGGGGCAGGGTGGGTAGGCAGGATTAGGGGAAGGGTTATGGGTGTGGTTTAGGGGTGGGGTTATGGGCCAGGTTATAGAATAGGGTTATGGGGCAGGGTGGGTAGGCAGGATTAGGGGAAGGGTTATGGGTGTGGTTTAGGGGTGGGGTTATGGGCCAGGTTATAGAATAGGGTTATGGGGCAGGGTGGGTAGGCAGGATTAGGGGAAGGGTTATGGGTGTGGTTTAGGGGTGGGGTTATGGGCCAGGTTATAGAATAGGGTTATGGGCAGGGTGGGTAGGCAGGATTAGGGGAAGGGTTATGGTTGTGGTTTAGGGGTGGGGTTAAGGGCCAGGTTAGAGAGTAGGGTTAGGGGCAGGGTGAGTAGGCAGGATTAGGGTGGGATTTAGAGGTGTTACACGGCGGAGGTAGCAGTGGGGTCGGTGTGGGGGTGGGTCTGGGCCGGGGTCAGGCTGCGGACGATATCATCGCGGTTGATCTTGCGCAGGGCGGTGCAGAGCGCGTCCACGCTGGCGCAGTCCTTGCTCGCCCAATCGGACAGCAGCGCCCTCACGGGATGCTCCTCCTGCTGGAAGGAAGCGATGTGCTCCTCCTCATATCCTAGCAACCCCGCCAGGCTGCACCAGCTCCGCCCCTCCTCCTCCACTGCCCCGCCCCCTACATTCAGCAGCCGCTCCACCTCCTCGCACTTATGGGGCGGCAGAGTCAGGCAGGGGCCCCCATCCACCCTCACCACTGCAGAGAGAGAGAGAGAGAGAAGGGGGGGGGGGGGAGAGAGAGGGTGAGACCAAGCAAAAGAGATGCATTTCATACTTGCTGTTCTGTAGTGTAAAATCATTTCTACTATGTATGTTACTTCAGCATCACACTTCTATAAGGCTCATATAGAGAGCAATGTGATGTAATACGTCATTACATTGCATTAATTTAGCAGACGCTCTTATGCAGAGCAGTGTTAAGCAGAGCAGTGTTAAGCGTAGGAAAACAATACATGCATTGACCTGATTTACGTGAGTAATTGCGGCAGACCTGGTTAAGAACATTCCCAGACCGTGTCAGGCCAATAAATCTTTTTTTTTTGTTGTATTATTTCAAAATTGGGAGACAAAGAATAACAGAGGAAAGAGAGAGCGAGAGAGAGAGAGAGAGAGAGAGAGAGAGAGAGAGAGAGAGGAAAAAAGAGGGAGAGATGGGCGGGCAGAGAACTAGTCACATGTACAGTAAATGTGTTTGCTATTTACCGCAGACAGTCCAAGAGGCCACCCAATCTTGTTGATTATAACCAAATCCTTCAGTCTGGCACTACACGATGACAAATCAGCTGATGTCATTATGTTTCTGATCGATAACCACATATAATCAAAAAAAAGGAGCTTTTTTGAGCTACGTGTTAAAGTCGCCTGCGAGACATAGCAGATGCAGGAGCTCAACCGCCAGAGCGGGGGACCAGCAATTATTCTGTTGCTGTCTGAGGCGCCGCGTATACCGCACATTCCGCCTTAAACAATTCGATTGAATTTGTTATTTGAGCGAGAGGAGAGACGCGCGCGCCCCCAGTTCCCACCGGCTTTCTATCCGTTGTCAACTGAGAGACGCCATGGAAACGGCGGAAGAATGCGGAGGAGCCGGAGGGCCGCGGTTCTTCTCGGCCGCGCTCCTCCGGTCATTCGCGGGCCGGGATTTACGCCGAGCCAGACCCCACAGGAACCTGAATAGATTACAGAGAGGCCTTAGAGCCACGGCCATTGTGACATCGTGAGTCGGGCCTGATCATATGCGAACCATTCACACACTGGGTCAGGCTGTTGTAAACGTCCCCCCCTCCGGGATCGCACATTTCATTTAGTTTTCCACAAAGAAAAAAAAGACATCTAAACACATCTAATTCTGCACAGGTTTCGTCTCACGGCTCGATTTTCTCGAGGGCACGCCGATTATGATGTTCGTGATGTCTGCCGCAAACTTATTTGTTTTGAAGCACTTTATTTTTTTGTTTGTTTAGCTGTCAAGGACATTAGAGTGTTCCCACACTACTTTGTAATATAATGAAAATATTTTTTAAAAACATAGGCCATGTGATGAAAATTGGTCCAATGTGTTATCATTAGCGCCACAAGATTGTTCTCCCATCCTCTGAATTTTAATCCGTCACCCAATTTACTGCTAATCAAGACACATTGTCAATACAAGATCTGGTCAGTTTTTTTATTGTTATTTATGACTACAGCAACTCAGTTTGTGTAATTACATGTGTGTACGTACTTGCATCGTGCTGTTAATTGAGAGTAATCACCCGCTCCCATAACTAGCAAGGATGAAAAACATGGTGTTGCATGAAGAGAGAAACAACCTCTCTTCAGCTTTCCTGAAGCACCAAAGGAATGTCTATGTTAAAAACAAAAGGGGACGCGGCCAGAGTGCCCCAAGGCTCTACAAAGGCTCAACAACCTCTCAAAATGTGTGGCTGGCAGAGTCTGTTTCCCTCTTTTTTATAAGCTTGCTTTTAGTTATGTTTTACTTGGTTGATATTAGCTTGCCGATTTATATCTTTGCATTTGTTTTACCGAATCCCTTTTGTTCAATCACTACTTGATCTTTTTCGTGACCTTCTTCTTCTTCGTCATCTTCTTCTATCTGTCTATTTATCTATCCGAGTTTGGGATTGAGTACCCAGAATGCACTGCTTTCAGTGATTTAAGATGATATTGACCATCTTTATCTCCTGATGACATAGCAAAATATACCATATTTAATTAAAAGCACAAATTATTATGGCAAAAAAGACTGGTGGATCAGTTGCAGGATTGACTGTTCATATGAGATTGTCGCTGACTATTTTCATATGTTCAAATGTTAGCATTTTTTATGCGCCTCCATGGTCACACATGCCAGATGTGGACTTGCAAGTATGGTCAGTGGTTTTATATTCATTCTTGTCATTTCTGCCCCAATAGGTAAGAAGCAGGATATGTTATCATTATCAATCTCATAGTTATTAATATAATGTAGAAATCGCATGCTGCAAAGTTAATTGTACCTGTTAGTCCAAATTGTCATGGTTACAGATATATCTTTTTGTCAATCTTAAGAATGCATGTTTAAAAAAAGTCCTACTTATTGTAAATTGATGCTAATGATCAAATTGTAATTTGATAAGGTAACCTAATTATCATATAATAATTATGTTACTCTATATCAGGCTGATAGGGAATCAGTGTTATACTTTTGAATAAGGTGGGGGAGCGCAGTGATCATTATAATTATCATAATTATCATTCAAACTTGGCAGTGATGCACTGCTTCCTGGAGTAGCAGAAAGAGGCGGTGATCATCAACCCCATGTTAAAGGGGCACGTTCACCTCTTGTCATCCAAATAGCATTCCACTGCGGCTCTGTACCATTTCTGTAAACTGGTTAATTCCAACCAAAAATACATATTGGAACAAATCTGAATAAACTGCAAACCCAAAGCTAACTAATATGTACGGCTGGAATAATTTGCGATACCTGGATTCTTACAGTGAGCAGTTATTTTATATAATCCTTGCCTATTTCCCTTATCCTTTAAATGATGGCTGTTCCAAAAAGTACTTGACTTCAAAAATACTGTGCGCACATGCATAGCTTTAATGTTATTTGAATGAACGCTCTGGGATTATGGGTAAACTAAGCAGTCAGAACCAATCAAACTCAGATCAGAAAAACTGGATGATAATTTTTTTTCCCACGGTCGTTTCGTTTGCAGTGCATATCTGTCAGTTTTCTGCAGAGAGTTGTTAAGATGTCCAAGAGAATTAGATAAGGTTTGGCACTGATTGAACAAAATACTCGAAACTTATCTGGGTCTTTAAAACTAAATTGCCCATAACTTCAACCTTTCTAACCCCCTTCGAAGATTATGAAGATAATTATTTCTGTAACATCTGTAACGTAAACAGCCTTTCGCAACCTTGGCGGGTGGACACCGGATTACCTGCCCTCTGTTAACTGATCCTCCTACCGGCTGAAGGCCAGTCACATAACGTCTGCGATGGAAAGCAGCCTGCCAATCATTCATTTTGCATAAGTATTTTTTTTTAAACTTCAGCGCATGTGCATTGGGGAGATGTACGAGCCTGCTGAGACATGCAGCCATATCAATATCCTATAGAAAATATCAATATTTGCAAAAAATGCCTTTCAGTAAATGATTTATAGAATGTGTTCAGTTGTCAGCGAGAGACTTACTTTACTTGAATGGCATTCAGCAGTGTTCCGAGGGTGATATTGTTTTGGTTGTGGTGTACTTTTGGCCCTAAAAGGTATATTTGCTGGACAAGTTCAGGCTTGCTCTAGGTGTGTCAGTGTCGCATGTGGGATCTCACGCAGTAATAAAAAAGACAATTCCAAACAAGCTGTAAAGCACCTTTTTTTTTTTTTTTTTTTTAAACCTGTGGCTGATGACATTGTAGATATGATTTCAGCAGGATCGGTTTCAGCGTGTTATAGTTTGTGGTTAAGCCTGGAGAACTTTATTCTGGATCAGCTGATGGGGGGCGTCGAGGTCCCAGAGCAACTGTCGCACGCCCCTTCGAATGTCGTCCCACGTGAAACCGGTTCTGCGGGACGTGCTCCAAACGGTTCCCCGTGATGGTGGGGCGTGCGTGGAAGTCTCTCCTCATTAGTTGGTCTATTAAGCCATTCTCTGGGCAGAGAGATTGCGTTCAAGCTGACAGAGCCATGGAGCACCTCTCCACACAGGGAGGGCATTGCTTTTAACGCTGCCGATCGCTCGACAGCCTAAGCACTTAATACCGGCCTTACCACAGATTTGCGGCACGTTCCCTACCTCTTCCTGTGTGGTCGCAGGGATCAGTGTCTGCTCCTCTCGACGGTGAAAACCTCGCCCGACCCCCCCTGGGCAACTCTGACTGACGGTTAACCTAAAATACGTTTAAACTCCCGTCGAAACAGGGTCAGGTGAGAGAAGAGGCGGGCGAAAGGATTTTCTCTCTCGAATCTTTCCAATTTAAACACCTTTCTGGATGTGCGTGGGGGGTGGGGTGGGTGGTTGATGGGGCGCGGCAGGATGTCGGAGCGTGAGGGAAGATTGCTGATCCTACTCTGGGGCCTGTGGGAAGCCGGGCGGCGGCTTGCTCTAAAATTCTTTTCAGCCCGTCAGTGGAAGAACCGGGGATTTGCGGTCTCTTGTTTGGCGTTTTGATTTTTATTGAGTGGTTTTAAGCCTCACAATATGAGCTAAAATGGCCGTACCTCCTCTCTCTTTGTAAACTAAAGCCCTATTTAATGAAACCTATGGGTTTATGGAGACTTGTACCTCGTGCACATTTTCACATGCACATTACAACACGGGCAGACTGTAACCTATGCCTTACTGTACTTACAGGTTTCCGTGGCAGCTCTAAAGGTAATTATCACCTATTAAAACCTGGTGCCCCACTAAATTACGCAGCCAAGAGTGAGAGGTGGCTTGGCCTGCGCTTCATCACAACACACCTGCTAATAAGCCAATCGCACAAAATTGGCGGGCTCTTCCCAAAACTGGCCCGAGGGCCCAGACGCAGGAAACCTCCGCGATGAGAGAACCGTTAAACATTTGGCGTCTGCAAACAAACGTGTTAGTTGAGCGGCGTCGCACGAAAACCAGTTGCACACCCGGAGCGTCGAAAACTAAGACTCCTATCCCTCCTTTGCCCGTTAGTCTGTATTACCAGTTACGCTACGTCGTTAGCAAGACTTCGCAGCATCGATACCGCTTCCAGCTGAGAACGGCTGAGCGATGTGATAGACAGCAATGCGGGCGGGGGTCAGCCACGGAGAGCACCGCGATCTGTCTCTCTGCGTGTGGAACAAACATCCTGTGGCAATTCATTCCCCTCAGACACCCGGGAGAACATGTGCATCCCTGTGCTTTCGGGGGGAATGACTATTAATGCTCTGCAGCTTGTAAGCAGATGTCACTTTGTTTGCTCTCTCATCCGGAACCTTCTTCGATTGCCATCTCACGATTGGATTTAGGATTGCACTGGAATCTCAGAATTCAGATCCGGATCCCTGTCACATCGTGGCTGGTGGACCCCCGAAACGCTGGTCTGAGAGACTTCATTTCACTCACTTAAGTTATTGAGTATTCTCATCAGCCAGCTTTCCATTCCTGGTCATATCATTGTTCTTTTAAAGGGGAATTCCACCCACAAAATGTGATGTTTGATTTGTAGAATAGTAGCTGTCCTCCTGATTAAAAGGAGTTCTTAGCCAACGCTCTACCTGTAGTGAGAGAAGAGATATTACCCCAAACTACTGCGCATGTTCCAGGGCTGTGTCCGAATCAGAGCCCTGTCTACTGCCCCCTGTCTCCTGCGTACAGTGCACTGGCAGAAGTGTGCTGTTTAATGTGCATTGTAGCAGAAAAATATCCGCCATACTATTTTCCAACTGCACTGTGGAAGTGTCGTAAGCAGGTCATAAGACGTCCCACCAGCGTTGCCATGTCTGCAGTTTTACAGCTAAATTGGGATACTTTCAAAGTGCAGTCATGGGTAATAATGAAACGTTGCAAAGCATGCACTTATTTTAAAAAGTAAAAACATGTGGGTGACCCGAGGATCGGGGGGTTCGATTCCTGGTCCTGCCAGATCCGAGTATGGCCAGTGCCTTGACAGAGCGGCAATTGGCGGCCTCTCCCGGGGTGGGGGGAGGCCATCGGTGGGTGAGATTCGTTGCATACAAAAGGACGTTGGGCGAGCTGTAATCACGAAATTGAATTAGCTAGGGTACAATTGGCTACCAAATTTGGAGAAAATGATGATTTCTATTTAAAATACGTTGGCTTTGGTTAAAAATAGCCTATAATTTGGGCTAGTTTTGAGTCGCCATTTGGCTGGAAAGTCTTACAAGATCTGGCAACCCTGTGCCCCACTCTTGTGCTGCCATGTCACATGTTGTTTTTGTTGTATTTGAAGAAAAATGTCAGTAAAGCTGCACCTCATTTTTTTAAAACGAAGCTTCAGGTCATATTTATGTGACGAAACTGTTCGTGTAATTTTTGAAAAGTGTGCTCCCGAATGTATTCAGCGAAACCCCGGAAGCAAGCGTGTCATCCGGGTATTTGAAGTATACTGCAGTTTTAAAAATGTTCACGTACTCTACGACTTTCCTATCTCTACGGCTTTCCTATCTATATAATTTTATCAAATTTGTAACTTTAGCTGTCAATATTTCGGTTCACAGATTGTTTTAGCCAACCACAAAGAGAGACTCAATCGGTTGCTCCTTGATCGGTTAAATAAGGTTAATGTTGGTTTTCGGTAGAATTCCCCTTTAAGGCAGAATGTGATTTTCCACAATCACCCCCACGCCCCTTTGCACATTAGTCTTTAGAAACATATAAGTACGCAGCATACCGCAATAAACAACTTTCACAGGGGTCCATATAAAGCCTTTGAATGGCTGCGATTCCCTGTACTGAGGGACGTGCTTCGCACAATGTTTTGAAAGTGTTTCTTTCAGGGTGTCTGTGGAATCCATAATTATCTGGTTGGGGTTCCAGTCTGAGAAGTTCTATAGCGCGGACCACTTCACATGCCCGTTCTCCGAGCAGCCGCCGGCCGACCATAAAAAAGGCTGCTCCTGGACAATGTGCATTTCCCAGAATCCTCTGCTTCTTGCTCATTGTGTGATTTGCTTTGGCAGCTAGTCTTTTGCCTTCATCAACTCTTGAGTACTCTACAGAGGATAATCTACCTAGTGCACTACAGAGTGTGGCCATGGGATTGGTTCAGAGTGGGTGTGTAAATTACTAGCAAGCTTGTGTTTGGTGGTTGGCTGAGAGGGTTCATGTGATTAGTTGCTCATTCAGAAACCAGGAGTGATAGGGTGCTGGTTCAGAAAATGTGCACCTACATATTGGTTATATATTGGTTAATGGGCATGTCATTGGCTACTGGTTAAGAGAGTGCATGTACAATAGGTTGCGTGATTGGTTGCTGTTTCAGAGAACAAAGGTGTGATTGATTGTTGCCTCAGAGAGTGAGCATTTGATTGGTTGCTGGTTCAAAAACCGGGCGAGTGATTGGTTGCCATTTTAGAGAGCTGGTGTGTGATTGGCCGCCAGTTCAGAAAGCGGTGTGTGATTGGCTGCCGGTTCAGAGAGCGGGTGTGTGATAGGTCACCATTTTAGACAGCTGGTGTGTGATTGGCTGCCGGTTCAGAGAGCGGACATGTGATTGGCTGCTGGGCGCTCACCTGTCTGTGCCTGAGCCTGTGCCTGTGTCTGCTGGCTCTGCTGCTGCTGCTGCTGCTGCTCCTGCAGGCTCTGGCTGTCCACAGAGATGCCACTGTCACTGTGCAGTTTCTCTCCCTCAGGCGACGGCGTCTGGTTCACTGTGCGATTGTTGGCGCCTTGCTTGTTCTGCTTGCAGCTGTTCCACCTGCGTCGCGCATACAAACAGAAAAAGGCCCTGTTACCAAAAATAGGAATCTAGCAACACAGGCGGATCCGATGCTTCTCATTCACAGTGGAGGCATTTTAACTTTATCATAAAGGCTTGTATAGCTGTCTTTTATACAGTTACTACTGTTTACTGTTCACAAGGTACCTTGCTCAGCTGTTCATAAACAATGAATACTACTATCTTCCAAGCTAGACTGAAGAGAACATCTAGGCTCCCCTCTCATCCCCACCCTCTAGCATTCATATTATGTATTATGTAGTCATTCAAGTGATAATGGTATTTTTATGGTTTTATGTTTTTCATGGCTTGTTATGAATGTACTTTGTATGTTTTCTGTGTTTATATTTTTGGTACATTGTAATTTAAGAGGGTCTGGTAAATTAATGGAATGGAATGTGGGTTTGGACAGCAGCCTCCAAGCTTTGTAGTCCAGTTACTGCTCCAGCACTCTGCTCTGCTAAATGTAGGAGCCATAATGGCCCCCAATTCCCATGCAGTTCACAGCCTTCTTACTAACACATCCCCACTACTGCTCACTGTAGGAGCCACTCCTTCCTGACACAGGTCTGCTGCTGTCTGGTCTGACCTTTCACACCCCTGCACACCCACTGAAAGTGAAAGTGCCAGAAAGTGACTGTGCTAGTGCTGCAGGGGGGCTCTATTCGGCATGTAGGACCAGAGTTGGCAATGAGATCATTGTCAGGCTACGTGCTTTGACATTGCCGCTGTTTGTTCTGCACAAAAAATATAAAATGGCATTTCAAATGGTCTTTTTTTAGATCAACGAAAGATGTCTCCTGGCTAATGCATTTTACAGTGCTGTTCCAGCAGCCACCCTGCCTGTGGGGTGAAATTGGGTCAATGTCATGCCTTCCAACAACCGGCTTGAATATTTCATAGCCTCCGTACACATCAGCACCCAGGCCTGATGCTACTTTCGCCAGAGGCCACGTCGCTACCTCAGCAGAGTTTGGTTTGTTCTTTTTTTGATGACTGAATGAGTCTGAGTTGAGCGGACAGAGAGCTGGGTTCATTTTAGACCACAGTTGGTGGTGATCAGGGCTTCACGCAAGCTGGAAATGTGCAGGACCTCCCGGGATGCAGGTTTCAGTCAGCGGTCTTATAATGGATGGTTTCTGCCGAGTTCTACACTCACGCTCCATGTTTTTGCGCTTATTCACTGTCATCATACTACGTCATCTTATTATCTTGCATCGTCATGACACAATGCAGCATTTCTAATGATAAGAGTGAGGGTCTATCAGGTGTTATCACTGGACCCGATTTTCACGTCGCTGGAGAAAGTCTTATGATTGTCTCACATGTCAGTGATAGACAGAATATATCTATATATGGCAGCTCCACCCATCATGTCTCACCTGTTGATCACCCAATCCTGTTTTTCACAAAGAGCCTCACCTCCCATAATCCCCTGTTTTCCACAAAGAGCCCCACCTCCCATATTCCCCTGTTTTCCACAGAGCCTCATGTCCCCTGATACCCAGTTTTCCAGAGAGAGCCTCATCTCCCATGATCCCTAGTATTCCACAGAGAGCCTCACCTCTTGAAGATGATGTAGGCCAGCAGCCCCACCACCACAGCCGCGAGTATGGAGCAGTAGATGGGGATGAGGTTCTCGTTGAAGCCGTGGGTGAGCACCTTGGTGGAGCTGGCCGTGGTGCCGCTCTCTGTAGGTGAGGGGCTGTGGGCGAAGTCAGGCCTGAAACCATCCGTGAAGGGGAAGGGGGAGGAGCCCAGGGAGGGAGAAGGGGAGGCCGATGGAAGGGTTGGATCTATGGACAAAAAGAGGAGAGGAAAAGGGTTAGATTTTGTCAAGTGGGACAATGCAGCACTTGTGCACGTATATTACACAGATACTCATAAAATATCTCCCTCTAGGTCTGCGCCCAGATGTATGAAGCTGTTTTTCTGCGAGTACGTGAACTGTGACGCAGGTACAACCTCGATGAAACCCAACGGGAAGGCGTTCCATTCCACATATCGCAAATCTCAGGTTGTACTGTAAGTGTACGGCCATTGGCGACAGCATGACCAACGGGAAGGCGTTCCATTCCACATATCGCAAATCTCAGGTTGTACTGTAAGTGTACGGCCATTGGCGACAGCATGACGACGTTATTCGCGCGCTGTCCGCTGCGGCTGTGCGCTGCACAGGGAGGAGGGGGGCCTTCTTTCACCCCTCCGACAGAGACTTTCCGAACCGCTATAGCTTGATTTAATCACGCTTTAACTGCCGCTTTTCTCCTGAATCTAAATAATACAGCAGAGAAGCACTCAGGAGCTAAGTGTGGCCCACCAGTCCTCTGGGACATGGAATTCTACACTAGAAAGAGCTATTTTTACAAATAGGCAAATTTACATGTTTATTTAAGAACGCAGCTTTATTTAATGTAAGAAAATGGATTGCATACGTGTACCTTCGATATATTATTGAAAATGTGACACACACCGGTATCATAATATAATAAAATCATAATTATCATAAGTTTGGCATGCATAGACCATTAGTCAACCCCTTTTATGTATAGCGGCAGTGTAGTATAATGGTTAAGAAACTGGCCTTGTAACCGAAAGGTCCCATGTTCGATTCCCAGTTTGGACACTGCCGTTGTACCTTTGAGCAAGGTACTTAACCTGAATTGCTTCAGTATATATCTAGCTGTATAAATGGATAATATGTTGTGTTGTGATAAAAAAAAAGTTGTGTAAGTCTCTGGATAAGAGCGTCTGCTAAATGCCTGTAATGTAATGTAATCATGAAGCACCAATCTTTTGTATTATTTTGTGTATTAACCCTGACCCTAACACGTAACCCATTCTCCTACAGGGCATTTGTTATGCCTAGTACTTTTAAAAAATGCTTTTCCCCCCATTTTTTCCCGAATTTGGAATGCACAGTTATGTTAACGCTGCATCGTTAATCAAAGCTTTTGCTGTCGATTCGGGGGAGCGCAGGCAAGCATGCGCTCTCTACCAAAGCATGTGAAGTCAGCCGCTGCTTCTTCTCGTACGGCTCGCACAGACATGAGTGGAAGGATGACGCTTTGAGTGAAGCGCGACAGACAAACTTGCATTAGCAGTAGCATACGTTTGGCCTTTCCTTGCAAGTCTGCCCCGCATTTTTTCCCCCTTGGATGGTTTTAATGTGAAACGTAGCCGGTGCCAATTCCCCCCCTAAACATCCGAACTCTCGGAGGCTTTGAAACGGCTCTCGTGTAAACCTCCGCAGCACTGGGACCTATTAGGCCTTATTAATTCCATGGCCGTTGCTTTGGTGACGACGGAAGTGCTCGTTTGCTGTGGGATGAGCTTTGGAGCTTGAGGGATGCCAGATTTGCTGCATGGCAATGCACAGGGAGGGCACATCAGAAAGAAAACACGACAAAAAGCCCTTGAAGTTTTGCAAGAGGCGAAGTGTGTTACTGCGAAAAATGAGGGTTTGTTTGCTTTCATTGCGCATGGGTGCGGCCTGTCCGGCCGCCAGGAGGGATATGTGAACTTTATTTAATAGCACGCTTCCTGCCGGATTCCCTACCTGGGTTCCACATCGAGCCGCTGCAACACATCTTTAACGCACTGATAATGTAGCTGGAGGTTCTGCCCTGTCCCTTCTGACTACAACAACCAGCATGCCGAGCACTCCTCCCTGTACAGTCCGGTATTTATCGATGTAGTTCCGATCTTCTGATGGTCATTTCTCACTGGACAGAATAAGAAAAACCAGGCCCTGCACTCAAACAGCATCTCAGTGCCCTGATCTAGGATAAGTTTGACCGTTTAGCACATTATTGATAAGGTTAAGGTATCGACAGGGGAAACCTTATCCTAGATCAGCTCCTCCACTTTTGAGACACTTGATGAATATGTGCTTTAATCTAGGATCAGTTTTGCCTTCACAAAGCATCCATGAAGCATCTCAGAGTACGAGTCCTGATCTAGGGTAAGTTTTACCGTTTAGCTCATTATGGATAAGGTTCGGATATTGGCAGGGTAAGCCTGATCCTAGATCAGCGCACATAGGGCTTGATTTACTAAGACCTTTAGCATGTGCGAAACCTTTTAGCGCATGCTAAACCAATAACATGAACAATGATTGGTTATGGTATTTGTTTTGCACCATTCATTGGTTGTGTTCTTAGTTTTGCATGCGCTAAAAAGTTTTGCACCCGCTAACGATCTTCGTAAATCAAGCCCGTACTCTTAATTAATGCAAACCCAGAAAGAGAAGAAAGCCTGCATAGCAGGGAATTTACATTTTAGCTTTGTTCTTTCCAGGTGCTGTTCTGCAATGCTATTTCACAACATTCGAAGTGGAGGCTTTAAACACCATAACCCACTGCTTTATCGCCTGACCAATAAAATATAATTGCCGTTACTTTTGTGGTACCCGAATACCTGCTTCCTGTCTGAGGAGCATCAATAACAGAAACTTCATGGCACTGAGCCCATTCAAACCCCTGGCTTTTCTTTTTTTGTCAGCTGCATTCTTTCCCAAACAGTCGCTTTTGATGCTAATTGCACCCCGATGGTTTTCAAACAAAACAACAAAAGCGGAAAATAAAATGCGGGTTTCTACAGATGTCTAATGTCTGAAGTAAACGCAATGGCCCTTCTTCCGATGGGTGTTTTATTGGTGTTTTTGTTTCATTTAAATGTTTTTGTTTGAACGTTTTTAAAATTAACGATGACGTTGAAACGATAAGCTGAGTCAGTCCTGCACTTATACCAAGTGCGTTATAAGTGTCAATCAAGGGCTGTAGAAAAGTGCAGCTTGTTTCTATCTGTCTTTTTTTTCCGCCCAAAGTGTGCGGTGAGTTTGCCTGTTAACCTTCAGTTATGATTCCAGTTCCCTCCCTCTACCCCTGCTGTCTGCTTACTCAGAGCTTCAGCTGCATTGTGTGTGTGTGTGTGTGTGTGTGTGTGTGTGTGTGTGTGTGTGTGTGTAAGACGATACCAGACAGGCTGCACTGGAGAGGCCCTGACTCTTCCTCAATGTCACTCACTACTGTCCAGTTCACTTTATACTCCATCTGTTCATCGCATCGTTCTCACTTTCTGCCACTCTCCTTTTTTAGCCTTTAGTCTCCTCACTTCTCTCTCTGTTACACCCTATTCCTCCATGTTGTAATTTGCCACTTTCTATTCCTCTCTCTGACCATCTTCTCTCTCTCTCTCTCTCTCTCTGTCTCTCTCTGCCCATCTTCTCTCTCTCTCTCTCTCTCTCTCTCTCTCTCTCCCTCTCACTCTCTGCCCATCTTCTCTCTCTCTCTCTCTCTCTCTCTCTCTCACTCTCACTCTCTCTCTCTGTGTTGCTGAGAGAAGGGCTGAATGGAAGCGTTGCTGTAAAGTGCTCTGATTAGCGGCAGTAATTATGCTGCAGTAAAAGCTCTGAACACACAATGAGGCCCCCGCTCCTCCTCACACCAGAGAGAGCACCACAACGCAGATGTGAGTGTGTGTGTGTGTGTGTGCACCTTTAGGTGTGTGTGTCTGTGTCTGTGCATGTGTGTCTGGTCAGCCTCTATTCGATGAGATTAGTTTGTTCCCTAAAGAATCCTGCCACGTCACGTCTCTGAATGAGAGCACCACAACGCAGATGTGTGTGTGTGTGTGTGCGTGCGTGTGTGTGTATGTGTCTGGTCAGCCTCTATTTGATGAGATTAGTTTGTTCCCTAAAGAGTCCTGCCACGTCACGTCTCTGAGGGGTGAAATGAAACTGGGCAGATACTGGTTCGTTTACCTTAAGAACTGGCTCCTTAATAGCAGGCCTGCCCTTCCCACTTTATATACGTCTTAATAAGAGTGAACAGGGTGCTCAGTGCCAATTTACATTTACAAAACACATGCGCATGATCAGCAGGCAGTAACCACTGTGCGCACCTGTACACCAGCTGCTGCTGTGCATCACTGGGGTAGCGGCTTCACAGCTGAAATGGTTAAATTATCAATATTCACATGCACGCAGTACAGAAAGAGTGTGCGTGTGTGCATGTGGCCTGTGTCTTGGGAATTTTGGAGTTTTACAGCTGGAGGTAAACAAGTGTTGTCATTCTGTGCCTTAAAAGCACAATTCACACCACTACTGCCAGCTCAATCCATCAATCCATACAGGCTGGTTCAACCTGTCCGCCCCTGGTTACAAAACCGGCATGCACATGATCGTCACATCCATCACACCTGATTTTTGGGGCTTTGACTGCCTGGAATTGTGAATTTGTGCTCGTGATTGCATCCCCTTGTTTACTGAGTGCCGGCCAGGTATAATACGGGACGTGCGATGCGCAGCAAGGCAGATATTACATGCTTCCCTGGCGCTGGTGGCGGCCTGCGGCTGTGACTCGCTCATTAAAGAGTACCCTCAGGTTAGGGGGGTGGAGACTCTCACCGCTTTGGTCCACAGACCCATTCACTCCATCTACCCACTAAGGGTCTCGAGCAGAGATGGGCAGCTCGAGGGCCAGCGTGTATGCAGGTTTTTGCTGCCACCAGTTACCAATTATTTAATTAGCCCAATCATTTACATTAACTGATATTTTAGCTACATTCTGTGATATGATCTTGTGCTTGTATGCATGCTTTGTAGCATTTTATTGTGGTCTAATTTATGAGTGAATCGCTGTTAGTGTATATGACTAATTAGCCAATTGAGCCAGGGTAACTGGTGGCAGCCAAAACCTGCATACACACCGGCCCGCAAGGCCTGGAGTTGCCCATCCCTGGTCTAGAGTCTGGTGTAAATGTGTGATGTCACCATGCGCTGCGTTCTGCTATTTTCATCTGCTTTCAGCCGCGTTCGGGGGTTCCGTAATGGCGAAACGCCTGCGCCCTCGTTCATAAATTAAATTGCTGAAAAGCAAGGTCGATTTTTCTTCAGTTTGCTACACTGACAGAAACCCTGCAGGGTGAAACGTTGTACCCCCCACCCCCCACCCTCCCCCCCCACCCCCCCAATGATACATTGTGTTTGTGAATGAAATTGAAAAGGTTGTTTATTCTACTGATGGAGTGTGGACAGGTTCAGTCTGTGCATGTTCTTTCCGGGCTGGTTCCCGGCCCCGCCGGTGAACAACAGCATCTCCTCTGTGTTTATATATCTGTTTTTGGACTGTCTGTGGAGATGACTAATTCCACAGGACAATGATTACGATTACAAAGTAAAGCTCAGAGACCCATGAAGACCAATACACAAAATATTATTCACTCATACAGTGCTCGAGAGGAAATAATCATCTCATAACACAGACTGAATGGATCCTAATGACACGCAAGCTATTAGGAAGCTGTTATGGCGTGAAAATGAGCCACTCTGTCCAAGTTATTTAGGTAAAGTCAGTATCAAGTTGGCTCGGGAATAAAGAAGTTAATTTTCATCTGCGAGCTCATTTTGCACGCGAGCTGTTGATATATGCTTGTGATATTTCCTGTCGGGGAGTTCACTCTCAGGTATCCATTTCCTTCAAGGTCACTGAGAAAAAGGATAGGCAGTATATTTATTTCAATTAATGCATTCCATGTGTAAAATGGATTTTGTTTTTTTTCTTGTACAGTTTTTACCTCTGTGCCACCTGAAAAGCAAATACCGAACCGCATTGTAACTAAAATGTGCTATATCAATACATTTTTATTTGATTTGATTTGAATATATACCTCCACCATGTATATGGTAACATTTCTGGGAGGTACTTTGTAACCACATGCATTTTCTGTATTTTTGCTCATCCCTTTCTGGGGACCCTGGCCTTTCCAGTGCGGATGTGACAAGCAAATAGTGGTGATACTATGAACTGCAGAACATGCAATGGTGACATTAAGGAATGCAGCAGATGCAGTGGTAGCAGTGAGAGATGCAGCAGGTGCAGTGGTTACAGTGAGAGATGCAGAAGGTGCAGTGGTTACAGTGAGAGATGCAGAAGGTGCAGTGGTTACAGTGAGAGATGCAGCAGGTGCAGTGGTTACAGTGAGAGATGCAGCAGATGCAGTGGTTACAGTGAGAGATGCAGCAGATACAATAGTTGCAGTGAGAGATGCAGTGGTTACAGTGAGAAATGCAGCAGGTGCAGTGGTTACAGTGAGAGATGCAGCAGATGCAGTGGTTACAGTGAGAGATGCAGTGGTTACAGTGAGAGATGCAGCAGGTGCAAAAGATGCAGTGGTAGCAGTGAGAGATGCAGCAGATGCAGTGGTTACAGTGAGAGATGCAGCAGATGCAGTGGTTACAGTGAGAGATGCAGCAGATACAATAGTTGCAGTGAGAGATGCAGCAGATGCAGTGGTTACAGTGAGAGATGCAGCAGGTGCAGTGGTTACAGTGAGAGATGCAGCAGGTGCAGTGGTTACAGTGAGAGATGCAGCAGGTGCAGTGGTTACAGTGAGAGATGCAGCAGATGCAGTGGTTACAGTGAGAGATGCAGCAGATGCAGTGGTTACAGTGAGAGATGCAGCAGATACAATAGTTGCAGTGAGAGATGCAGCAGATGCAGTGGTTACAGTGAGAGATGCAGCAGGTGCAGTGGTTACAGTGAGAGATGCAGCAGGTGCAGTGGTTACAGTGAGAGATGCAGCAGGTGCAGTGGTTACAGTGAGAGATGCAGCAGGTGCAGTGGTTACAGTGAGAGATGCAGCAGATGCAGTGGTTACAGTGAGAGATGCAGCAGATGCAGTGGTTACAGTTAGAGATGCAGCAGATGCAGTGGTTACAGTGAGAGATGCACAGATGCAGTGTTTTCTGTCGTGGATAAACTGGGGAAACTGAATAAAGGAGGGCGGAAGAGAGCGCACTCAGGGAGAAAAGACTATGAAGGATAGAGAGAGGGAGACGGGAAGAAAGGGAGGGCCAGAGGGAGGAGTGGGGGGAGAGGGGGAGGGGTGTGTGCGTAAGTGGGGCTCTACATGAGCCAGCACGCTCTGCGGCAGAATGTGATCGCTGCTCGCAGAGGTCACCCCGAGAATCCTAAACAGGCTCTGGAGAAACCCCATCGCTTTTATCGATCTCGCGCTCCTCTGCTCGCTCTCTCTCTCTGTCGCTCTCTCTCTCTCTCTCAATTTCAGTTTAAGAACTCTATCTTTATACCTCCCCTTTCCCTGCTCTTAGGCGAATCAGAAAACCTAGAGCAGCAGAGCCCTATCAATACTTTATTACCACCTGCAGCTGTGCCGTTCGGCTTGTGGAGGTGCCGCCAGGAGACGCTTACCTTCTGAGTTAGTGCCACACTTATTTTCTCCATTGCCCTTTTCCAGGGCTGTGCACTAATGGGGGTGGGGGGGGGGGGGGGGGGGGGGTCTAAAGGGAAGATATTGGGGCTTTAAACTATTAATGATCCCTTGCTCAGCCACACAGGCAGGTGAAAGCCTTGCCGAAGAGACCCTGTTGTGCAGGGGGAGCGGCGCACGTTCCACCTGACCGCCCTGAGAGCCGTAATCGGATCTGAGCGCAGATGGCCGGTGCAATAGCAGCAGGGACCTATACCGCTCTGCCTGTGAATATGTGGACAAGAGATGGGACAGAGCGGGGGGTAGTTCATAACCCAACGATGGCCAGAGGCAGCCGAGCGTAAGGAACCTACAGGCAGAAAATCCTCGGTCATTGGGCGATATCAGCGTTGCTAAGCTAAAAGCAATGCCGTCACCCCTAGCCGTGACACAACGGTGCGGTTTGCTGAGAATTCCCTTCGGTAAAGTGGATTTGATTCCCAAACGCTTCCATTTGGAGGATGGGATGACAGATTTTTCTGACTGTGCTTTTCCCAGCAACCAAACACAGAGAGGTGAAATGGACCACCCATCACCCTGTTCACCCGCCAATCCCACCTATTACCTGGGCAACCAGCCCATCCCAAGGTTCCTATTGCTTGAGAGAGGAGGCGTCGCCTAATCTCCGGCAGGTCAAAGGCTGCCACCCATGAAACAGCAGGAGGAAACTTCCTACAAACTTGTGCAGACAGAATAGTCTCGACTCTCAACAAGTGTCTTGTCTGTCCAGTTTATGTAGTCACTTGCTAAAAAGCAGTCACCTCTTCTTGTAAGCCTGGGATTGGCTCAGGTGCACAGAGTTGTTTGAGCGGTCTGGTCCTCTCTTGAGGGGAAACTGAGAGACACCCATATTCTGGCTGATGGGCTTTTCTATAGCCCCTTACCGAAAACAGCTGCGCGCTTACGCCATGCCGTCATCGGCACATCGCACCTATTAAAAATGTGCCTTAACCGCGCTACCCAACACACATTCAGGGCAGCCGCAACGTGGAAGCATTTACCTCTACATCCCTCTGCGCGCGCCTAACCCCGCCCAGAACCTTTGATATTCTTCAGAATGCAAAAGGGCGTTACAACTTGGCAAGTGTTATCGATCAAGTGCTTTAACGCAACGCTTCACACTTCACACTAATGTTTCCATCTATGTTAAACATTTGTGTTTGAGCTGTGTGATGTGGAGGTCTGTGGGTTGTCTCCTACCTGCTCACATGCTCGCTCTGCTCACATGCTCGCTCGCTCTCTTACTCTCTCTCTCTCTCTCTCTCTGTCTCTGACAGAGATATTTGGGAGTGAGCCCGATTGGCGGAGGAGAATGCGATAAAACAGAGAATGAAGAGATGTGTGAAGCATTAACAATTTGTACTGTGGCCAGTTTCCCCTTTCTTCTTTCTTCAATGTGGTCCTCTAAAAAGAGTGCCAAAGACAAGAAATCCCATATCCACAAAAGAGGATAAATCTATGCCTCCCATCTGTCCGAGCAAGTGCTCTCCCATGGTCAGACTTTGGGCAGTTCCTGGAAACCATCTGTAGAGCGGTGTCCTTTGGAAAGGAGCATTAGACAAACCGAACCAATGGAGGCCTTGCCCAGAATTGGAGTGCGATAGCGTCTCTCCCACACCGCCACCCGCCGTCTCCTCACACCGGACCCACACGACCACCCCAACTTCAAACTGGCCTCCACCAAAAAACACCCTTTAAACAGATTACATGCCGATTTCACACCCTATTAACTTCTTTGAAAAAGGACTTCCTGTGTTTTCTTTTGTTATCGGGCGCGCTCCTCCCTCTGGTGTGTGAAAACGTGGGACTGTACGTTTGATGTCCAAGGCCTGGAGGAGGAGGTCGGTTTTTAAGTTCACGCACGAAACATGAGAAACTTGGCGACTCTCCGATCCGAGTTTTACAGAAACTTCACTTGGAACACAAATTTTTACAGCCCTTTTACATCCTGTCCCTTCACGCCCCCTGACCTCTGAGGTTAGTCAATCACTTGCGATGTAAATCTTTCCCTTTCTCAAAGAAAACACGCTGTGATATAGATAAGTCCTGAGCTCTTTGAGGTCTGTTATTCATTAGAACACTTTTTCTGCATCGAGGCAGTCTTGTATGTTTGGTTTTGGAGTAGATGGCCAGGCTAATCTGACAGGCTAATTCACTACACTTAAGTCATGGGCTTAAGTGCCTCTCCTGCGCGGATTTAACGCAGGATGAGATACGCTGTATTCTAACCAGCGCTACGCGGGTGCGTTTCTCAAAATGTGTGTGGTACAGGGCATGATATTCTATTGACCTGTTTCTTGTACCTGCCCCCTGGGTTGCCAGCTTTCTACTAAAAAATGTGTGTGTGTGGGGGGGTTAACGTGTCAGTGACATTGCCTTTAATAGCCTACCTTTGTGGATCATAGTTGTTCTTACGTGGTGGAATGTATTAATCCGTCGCATTGATAAAATGATAGCTCCTATTGACTTGAATATACCCATCACACAATAAAAGAAATAATCGCTGGACAGTGGTTGCACGCAATATTTTATTAAGTAAACAAATAAATCGTTGGATTTACTGAAAAAATCTAATCTTTTTTTAACGATTTACCTAATAAAGTATTGTAGTCTACGGTGGTTGAACACAATAGCCTATATGCGACATCTTCAACTTAATCATTTTGGAGAAGCTGTGCTGACACAAATCGTCTTTCTGTCAAAGCGAATATGATCCAGACACTGTCTATCAATTAATCCATCTCATAATGGTCTGGTATACCAGACGGTCAATCATAGCCTACTTTTGCATATTTTTCTTTTTATGACAGCTCTTTCATAATTGTAAGTAGACTAGGCAAAAGAAAATAAGACCAATCTTATTTTCAAAGAACATGCACTCATTCTAATATCCATTTTTGCGCGGAAAAAAAATATTAAGTTTAAACTTTGAATACACGTATCTTGCAGACACGTCTCCTTTTCGTCAAATATCCCCTCCGCGCACGTAATGGCGCGTATGTAGCCTACTGGAGAGACTAGAGGTCTTCACGACCCGTTCCGAAACGGCCCAAACCAGACATGCATAAATTCATTTTCAAAATATAGAGACCCGGTCCGAATTGAAACCGAAGAAAACCACACCCGGGGCTATATCTTGGCGCTTAGTCTAAGCACAAGGCGTAAAGTCCATTTAGGGCGTGTCCTAGTTTACCGGCGTTTTTTGGGCGCTAAGCACGGCGCAACGCACAAATTCGGGCTGAACCTAGTCTTTTCATTAATTATAGGTGTGTCTTGGGTGTGACATGCAATAAACCAAATGTCATATCCCATTCCCTCAAATACGTGGCGCTGTAATGGGGACATGTAGTCCAGCTGTCTCTCGTGTTTGTGTTTGTTAATTTGAATGTGTTTTGTTGTGTCGGGTTTTTGTCTTTTGTTTTGGCTTAGCAAACGAGCGAAACATAACTTATGTTTGCACAAGTCATCCAAATATACAGCTTTTCATACCCAAGAAAGAATGGAAGAAATCCGTTATAAAATAGCCTACAATAGATGAATGCACTGCAATATTATATTACCGACAAAAAGGCCTAAAAACTACATCTGTAGCTTATATTAGACTAATAAACACAACACGGTGATAATCAATCATGTTAGTCTGATTACAAAATTAAGATACTTATATAGCTATAGGACATAACTTTAATGAAAAGCAACAAGTACAACTTTATTCAGCCAACGATGGATCCACAGTTAACGTGTCGTGCAATAACATTTGCATTCTTCAAGGCTTTGGATAAATAAATAAATGGGCAATAATATTAGTAATATAATAATAATAATAATTAATGAAAAAACGGGCTACATATCGTAAATTAGCCTACGGCAAATCGCCTACAAAATGGCCTGAAATCGAAAATGAGGCTAAAATATAAGCCGATGAAACTACAACCATGAGCCTTTATTTGCGATAGAATACCAAAAAATAGTTTTTGCATAGTTTTAATAAAAATAAACTAAGACACTCATCTCTCTCTCCTGGTGGGATCTGTTGAGAACGGCCTCCGTCAGTAGCCTATGAGAAACAGTAGCTATGAACGACAATAAGCACGCGCTGCTCAGCGCTTGTTACATGCATCAAAGATGCGAGAGCAAACGATATGTTTTTTTAAATTATTTATATTACAATATTACAGAATATAACATGCAATATTATTACAGAATACAATATTACATCATTTAATACGGCTCACGGGTCCATACAGGAAAAACAGTTTCATATGTGCTTACCCTAGACCCGCGGCTATTATATCAGTTCCAACCCGTACCCGTGAGACAAGTCAGAATTTTGGACCGTGCCCGCTCGGGTCTCGGGTATTCAGGTTCTGGTTGACCCGTGAAGACCTCTAGGACAGACGCTTAAAACAGCGGATAAGTCAAATGTCTGAATCACAAATAGCTTAAGCTACACGGGAGTTCGGGAGTAAGTCCCATTTGCGCGTGCTTATCTCAACTCTGAATCTGGCCTGAAAGCTCCAAAGCTCATGGATATTAGTTGTTTTGAGTTTGAGCCTAAAATCCAGTCAGAGGCAGGTGGTGACTCATTATAATGCTGCTTATCCATTTCAGGTCATCTGTACAGTACAAACCAACCTGCAATGACGGAACTCAGGAGATCCTATTCCACCTACTGCCTGGCACTGTGTGACATCAGCACTATGTATAGAGGGTTTATAAATGCACTTCATTGCACTCATGCTGATAAAACTGTGGTTCGCAGAGTAAGTAGCACGAATATGAAGATTTTCAAATCACCCTTCAAACCACTGTTAGACACCAGCCATTACCTTCTGCTACTGCTGTTAATGCTCCTGGTTTTTTAAACGCAGTTCATTAGCCACCGCTTCTTTTCACTCTGCAGTCCACTGGTTGAGCTGCGTAGTGATTCCTGGAGCTGCCACAGACAGCTGTCAGGCACCCTGATCGGGCAGTGGGTTCGCTCTTGCGCGGTGGGGAGAGCCCCTCTCTCCCTCAGCTTTGTTACGGTGTACCACACATGGCCCGTGAGACTCCTGGCCACAGGCAGCCATGTTAGCACATGCATGGTCAACATTCAATCTCCGACTGTGGTGTGTGTCTCTCCGGGTCCTGCAGCAAGGACTAGCACTTTAGCTGGGCTCCATTACTGCACCAAGGCCTAATGTTTTAGCTGCGCTAAGTTACTGCACCAAGGCCTAGCGTGCTAGCTGGGCTAAGTTACTGCACCAATGACTAGCACGTTAGCTGGGCTAAGTTACTGCACCACGGCCTAGCATGCTAGCCTGGCTCAGTTACTACACCAAGGCCTAGCGTGCTAGCTGGGCTAAGTTACTGCACCAAGGCCTAGCGTGCTAGCTGGGCTAAGTTACTGCACCAAGGACTAGCGTGTTAGCTGGGCTCAGTTACTGCACCAAGGCCTAGCGTGCTAGCTGGGCTCAGTTACTGCACCAAGGCCTAGCGTGCTAGCTGGGCTCAGTTACTGCACCAAGGCCCAGCGTGCTAGCTGGGCTAAGTTATTGCACCAAGGCCTAGTGTGCTAGGTGGAATTACTGGAAGAGCTCCTCAGGTCAGGTCTACACAGATAGTGAGAAACATTAGCTTAATGACTATCACAGCTCTGCTCTCTCATATGAATCACTCTTCCTGAAAGCACCACGCCCATTCAAATCCTCTAACCCTAATCCTATCCCCTCTAAACTGATTTCCTATCAGCTCACATGGCTGTCAGTCCCCTGTCAGTGTGGAGGTGTGCAGTGATTAAAACCAAAGACTTCCCAATGAGTAAAATCCATCAAATTTCTGTCTCTTAAAATATGATTTTGCTTATAAAATACAATTAAATTATAATCAACATATTTTGGTTGGATTTATTCAATTAATTATTAAATTAAAGGATCACTAAAATATATTGAATTGAATATATTATTACATCAAACTACTTGCATTAATCTTTATGAAGTATATGTTGCTTATGTTTTTTTATTTAATATTAATTGAGCCCGATCTTTTAGGTTTTAGTGTGGTATGTGAATTGCTTCAGTAAATGTTCAGCTGTGTAAATGTATTGTATGTTAGAAAAACAAACGTAAGTTGCCATTGGATAAGAGCATGTGCTAAATGCCTAAATGTAAATGATAAAAGTTTATCTGAATAAACATGGAGTCTCAATAACTAATCAGAACTGGCAAACAAACAACCAGCCTGACATTCTAATGCACAGACTTTTATGCGCCGGGCAAATGTTACCTCACATAGTCTCTTTAGGTGTTCAGGGCCGTTACAAAGCGGACATGGCTTCGCTCTATTACTGGGGAGGATGGCTATTCTGCAGTAGAGTGATTGGTTGCACCAAATTGAGGAAATTGTGCAGTATTATAGAATTTTTTCAACTTGCCTCAAAGCAGTTTTTTTGAGCCAACCCCTTTGTCTGCTGTTTGGAGTAACACTGCTTGAAATTCATTTCATAAAGTAATGGTTATAATGCTGTCATAACCATGACATAACATCTGTCATAACCAGTAGAGACATCATGCTATAACTTGTGACTGATGCTCTAACACTGCCATAACGTGTGCAGTGATCATTTTGAACATGTTTTGTAACAACAAAAAACACTATATTATGACAGGCGTGACATTTGTAATGATCTGTAATACACTCTCATGGCAGGTCATAGCGGGTGTTGTGTCATGCTTGTGGCATTGTTATGTAGGCTTTATGGTATACATTTAAAGTCGTATGCTACCCGTGTGCTACTGAACCGCCTCCATTGAAAACAGTTATTTGTGGCACATTTGGGCGCGTGTGAAATGCCTCACCGTGGCAGACCGCATCGTTGACGGGGGAGCAGGGCATGATCTCCAGCTCCAGGCCCTCTTCACACATGGTGCAGGGCAGGCAGGGGTCGAGCGAGCTCTCCTGGTCCGAGTAGGTGTCGTCCACGCACTCGTCGCACACGGTGTCGTGTGGCCCTCCGCAGCTGGCCAGGACGCCGAAG
Organism: Ilyophis sp. 1 JC-2022; assembly: GCA_022702515.1. Classification (NCBI taxonomy): domain Eukaryota; kingdom Metazoa; phylum Chordata; class Actinopteri; order Anguilliformes; family Synaphobranchidae; genus Ilyophis; species Ilyophis sp. 1 JC-2022. The sequence continues at coordinate 82,115,969 of CM040394.1, forward strand.
CCCTTGGCGCAGGCCGTGCAGGGCATGCACCCGCCCGACACGCTGCTCAGGTAGTACCCGTAGTCGCATACGCAGACGGCGTCGTTGGAGTCCGTGCAGGGGGTCAGCATCCGGAAGAGGCCCGTGCACATCGTGCAGGGCTGGCACGCATCCGTGTGACTGTAGTTCTCTGAGAACGTCTCGCCTGCAGGGGGGGAGGCAGGGTAGAGTTACAAATACAGGTATCTGCAACTTGATTTGTTAGTTGATTGATTGATACCCTTATTTCCTTGGTGAAGTTATTTTTGCCATTATGAAAGCCAACTGACATCACACACAAGGACACAACACAAAATGTATACAGATTTATACAACTGCAACTACAACCTGCATTGAATACAAATAAATTAAGTAGCATTTTTTCTCAGTCTTCCGGAAGTCCTTGTATGCATGGTTTGATTCCCTTTTTAAACTCTAAATGCATGTATTTGGAATATATATACATGTATTTGCACGTATGTAGGTGTGATACGTATTTAGATGTGCACATATTCTACAAATACATGAACACATGTACATGTACTTGCAAGACATATTTAACATGTAATACATATGGTTGAGTTGATTGAAGGCCATGACTAGTTATTTAGTTGAATCTGGTGTCATAGTCTTGCCCTGGGTTAGAATAAAAGCTTGAACCCAGATTAGCCTTTCTTAGATAAGACTTGACACCCCTGTGGTAACAGATTAAGGTACCGCAATGAATCAGAAAGCGTCAGAAAGTTCTGTATCGCCCTCTTTGTGTTGGAGGACAGAACTTCAGATTTAAAAAAGAAGTCCAGGAAAACTCGAGGCTGAATTAAAATGGGTTGCTTTGCCTATTTTTATTGTGTGGTACCTGCAAGGCAACCCCCACCACATCCATCCAACCCCTGTTTTTATTGTAGTTTGCACACCCCCATCACATCCATCCAACCTCTGTTTTTATTGTAGTTTGCACATACATTTATTTAGCATTTTGCAACAAAATACATTTGAGTATATTTATGCCCGTTCCTGGGTGGGGGAGCAGGATCCCGGGTTCAGTCCCATCATCGTGCAATGCTCATACATAGAAAGCAATATCGACAGTAAAAAATTAACTGACGGGACAAACCAGCAGGCGGCTCAATGTCAATTGTTGCTAACACAATCAGTCAGACAAGATTACACAAGAATCAGTCAAATCGACTGCTCGTATATCTATTTATAAGCAAAGCCTTGCTCGTTTTGAGTTTAATTTACAGGTGAAGACGAATAATTAAGCCGGTACGCTGGCAGCCAATATTGTAGGCGAACCCATTTATAACTCTGAAGGAGGGTTTCAAGGGAAGGACTCGGGAGTGGCGAGTGGTTCGAGGAGTTATATAGACCTATGCCAGTCTGAGACATGGAGGTCTTAGCAGTACAAAATAAGTAATCAATATTGCATGTTATTATGGAATTGCGCTGGGATATAATTAGAAACAGGCTAAATTATGCAGCAGTGGCCTTGTGTAGTTCTGGTGTAAGGGTTGTTTGGGGTACTGCTGCAGGATGAGAATCTGTCCCAGAACAATATTCTACTGTATGACTGTTTTCTGGTCTTCACTGCCAGAAGGGAGAGGAAATGAGGAGACCAGCTCATTCTATGCTGAGACAAAGCTCTGTGTGTGCATGTGTGTGTGTGCGCGCGCATGTGATTTTGTATGTGTGTGTGTGCGTGCGACTGTCTGTGTTTGTGCGCACACGTGTAGGTGTGTATGTGTATGCATGAGACAGTGTGTGTGCTTTTGCATGTGCATGCACGTGTGACAGTGCGCGTGCATCCATGTGTGTATGTGAGCACTGTTTTCATACCATACGTACATGCCCGAGTGCATGTTTATGTTTTTGGGAATAGGGGGTGCGTGCTTATGTGTGTGTGTGTGTACATGTTTTTTTGTTTTGTTTTTCTGGAAAGTTCTGTCTCTGGCTGTACCTCTGTGGGAACTATGAGGAGGTGCCATGGAGAGCACAGTTAATCTCTGCAAGGGAGATTTACAGTGAACTAACAGTCAGACTGACATTTCCGTAGGAGCTGAAACACGTTCCCTTTCTAAACCTGAGAAGCGTGGTGGTTGCCATGTTTTTAATTTGTTCCTCTCCTGAGTGTTGACGGGTGGAATTATGATCGGAGCACGATGATGAAACAACAGGAGGGCGTGGTGGCGACCTCGATACAGAGTTCATGTTCTACCAATGATCCATCATTGGCGGGGCTGTGTTCTTTCAGCCTGACTGGGTGAATTCCCGCGTGAGTGCTGGTGCTGTAATGTGGCTAAACATGTCTAAGCGTAAACATGTGTAAATGTGCGCAGTTCCGCGGCCGTGTGATGGAGAGAGAGGGGTCAGAGTGCAGATATCGTGGGATGTGCGGCGGGGTCTGCCAGAGGGATGGGGAGAGGCAGGACCCAAACGTGATCACCACCACCTCCTGTCTACCCTCCATCCCTACCTACCCTCTCCTAACTTGCCACCCCTCCCCCCGCACCACATCCATCCAACCCCCTTCCCCACCTCCCCTATCCTCTGCCCTCAAACCTGCCCCCTACTCCCCAGACCCCCCTCCAACGTTTCCTCCTCAGTCCATTACTGTAACGCCTGCCATCAATAATGCATAGCAGTGCGTTCAGCTGCTCCAGCGCGCAGCTGTGGGCCCTGTTCTTTGCCATCAGCAAATTACAGTCCAGTGTTTCTCACAAACAGTTCTTACAAAACTTCAGCCCCGGGTCTGGTGACAGGAAGCTGGCGTAAGAAGATGTGTGCGGGCATGATGACCCGTGGCCCGGTAGGGGCCCAGTGCGGGGGTCACTCCTTTATTTTTTTGTGGTCTGTTTCGTTACACACACGCACGCCCTCCCCCAACACATTCCTAACCCCTTTACATCCCCACAGTTCCCTTATCTCTCTGCCTCATTAACTATTGAAAGCAATAGACTGGCCTTATTTTGCTTGCAAGACTCGTCTAACATTAGTCACTTGCATAAAAAATTAAGTCTGAGAAAAAATGTTGCCACCCCCCAGGCTGTCTAACTTTGATATTTCATTTGTGTGTTCGTAACGCAGCTGGCTAACTATCAAGCGTTCACTTCAAAAGGAATCTTGTGGTTGAATGGGAGCCTATCAAATGTTGCATTGTCTACTGAATACTGAACTCTGAGCATTTATTACGGCTTTACTCGCTTACTAGCTCTGCCTATGTTGCGTCTTAGTTAAACTATACCCTCAAGCCCAATTGTTACAGCACTACGTTCTCAATCTCCCTCTTCTACCTACTACGACTCTTAACCATATGTTGTAGTCTTACATATTAAAGACTATCTGTTGTGACATTGATGACCTGCCATCATCATAAGAATATGTCAGTCTTATATTTAAACTTAAAATCTTGTTTCTATTGCTTTTTGGTAAATGAGACAAAAAGATTGCCAATGAGGTGCGACAGTTTCACTCATTGCAATGGGGTAAGACAATTTTCTACTTTTCTAATTTTCCTAAAAAAAGATTTAAAGTCTCATTACAAGACTAAAACACTTGTTGAGACAGACTTGTTTTGCAGTGCGCTCGGCGCAATGGCTGCGCCCTACCTGGGAATTGAACCTGCAACCTCTCCGCTTCAGTTCAGTAATTTGTCTGTCTCTCTGGAAACGAGCATCTAAATGCTAAATGCCTCCATATAATGTGTATGCTAAGCTAATAAACACTGTAACGTGAAACCCGCCCCCGCAGAGACTCGCCACACTTCCTGTGGTGTGAGCTACAATGCGTCTCGATCTGCACCAGCGGAGAGGAGGGAAGGGGGGCACGCTGCCCCCCACAAACAGTTACAGGTTAATGCGCTGTAGGCCAGCCAAGGCCTCCCGCTCTGATTGCTGCTGTTCTATTATTAGCACCAGAATGCTCAGAATCATTAGTAAGAGCTTAATAATAGTTGCATCTGTCCAACACTGGGACAGAGATGACGTAATTCAATCATTACAAACGGGAGTAGCTGAACCAGAAAGCGAACTTCAATTCCCGTCTTTATTATCTGCAGCTAAATACCTGCCTTGGCTGCTTTATCTCTCCTTCCCTCTCTGGCATCTCCCATTAGCCTCGTCTCTGCGGATTACTGCTAATTAATCTCCTCAGGAAACCACCTAACAACCCCCCCGTGCGCACACACACACACGCACACACACACGCACATACACACACACATACATACACTACCCCCCCCCATACACACACATATACATACAGTACATAGATACACTACCCCCCCATACACACACATATACATACAGTACATAGATACACTACCCCCCCATACACACACATACATACAATACCCCCCATACACACACACACATACATACAATACCCTCCCATACACACACACACACACACACATACATACATACATACACTACTCCCCCATACACACACACACGTACATACATACACTCACATACATACACTGCCCCCCCATACACATGCATACATGCATGCACCCCCCCCCCCCCCCCAGACACATACACACACTACCCATACCCCCGAAACATGCACACACATGCCCTCACACTCCAGAGAGGGTGCACAACAATTGAAACCGTGCGCTTTTCCAAAAACGCAAAGGATCTTCTTGGTCGTGAAGATATGACAAAAAAAAAAAAAGTCTACGTTTAACAGAAATACACTGAGCGCGCTGACATCCCAGGCAGGTCACTTGTGACGGACAGGGTCGGCGACAGGCCGCTCTGACTGGCGCAGATACACGCCCAGGATGGCGTGATGACGCTGCCCTTGCATCGGGTTCTCCTTTCCGCCCTCCCTCTCCATTGCCCCATTCTGACCCACAGTGATTACACAAAACAAATGATTCAGAGCACTGCCAGCGCCTTTTTCATTACTAAATTACCTTTTTCACATTGATAGATTTGCTCAGCGACATCACTATCTACAGTAACTCTCAGATATCACTATATTATCTCTATACATTGGATTATTTGATTTATTGTAACAGGTTAAGTGTTCAAATAGGGCTTCTCCCTTCAGAGATTCAAACCTGTAACCCCAGACCCAGCTCACTGAAAGGGCATTTCAGCTGTCACTTGTGCCTTCTGTGTGACGGGCAAAAACCAACCAACTCCTGTCGTCACTGATTAAGGACTAATTTAGCAGTCAGGGGCCTGTATCATGGAGCAGGATTACTAAATTAGCTGGAAAACTGCACAGTCTGTACTAAGTAAAACCCAGAACAGCTTTTTACTGCAGTCCATGTTCTAGATTTGGGAGGGTTCTGAATTTTACTCAGTGCAGTTATACAGAGTTAACTCGGTAATCCCGCTTCATGATACAGGCCCCTGGCCTGCTTTTTAAAAGGGTGTGCGTGCGTGCGTGCGTGCGTGCGTGTGTGTGAGAGAGAAAGAAAGAGAGAAAATGTGTATACATTGTGTATACACAATGTGTATGTATATACATGCATGTATATGTGTGTGCACATGCCTGGGCATGCATTTGTGTGTGTGTTTGTACATGTACAAGCTTGAGTGTGTGTGTGTGTGTGTGTGTGCATGTGTGCGTGCGTGTGTGTGTGGTCACGTGAGTGTATAGTTCAGTGTGAATGCAATTAAACTATTTTTTTGCTGTGCAGGTTTAATAGACCAATCTGCAGTTACAGCAGTCTACATTTAGCACTAGCACCTTTCATAAAGGCTTTTAGCTAATGCTAAGCAATGGCCTAGCTGTCCCCAGCACTGAAAGCAAGTAATGAAGAGCCATTACTGGATTTAGCAGAAGGGGACAGTGCGTATCTATCCCTATCCTAGCAGAGGGACACCTCCCTCAGGAATTATTCAGCGGGTATAACTGCTTACCCCTTGTGTAAATTTGAACATTTTTGACAAGCATTTTCAGAGTTATAATCCCACCCTCTCTTCAGGAATTATTTACCACGTGACATTTTATAGGTGTGACAAGAATGTCAATTATGAATGAACCAATGAAGACACAGAAGAGTTGACTGGGCATAAACCCTGTATGCATACAGGGCAGTCCCAGGGAAAGCGGGGGCACAGCACTGTTTGACCGACCTTGAAACCGAGAGGCTGCGGGTTCAACTCCCGGGTAGGGCACAGCAATTGTATCCTTGAGCATGGTACTAAGCTTGAACTGCTTCAGTGTATATCCAGCTGTATAAGTTGATGCTATCTAAAAGTGCACGTTGTGTCGTGCAGATTCTCAGCTTTTATTAAAGTCTATTTTGATTTCACTATGTAGACATTACAGCATATATACACATATTCATATTCCCCCATTCCAGGGCATCATAATGTTTGTGACAAATGGTCACTAGATAATTGACTAAAGTGGAAAATGCAGCATGTTGTGTCCAGGCCATGCAGTGCTCTGAACCTCATCGACAGCTAAGTGGTGCTCACACTAAAACCCCCTGAAAACCTCTCTGCAAAAAGTATGTGAAGGTGGAATTGCCCATACCAAAAAACTAATTATATTCATTCATATATTCAGATGAAGAAAATTTATTTATCTTTCCTTTCAGAAAATGTATTTCATAATACATCCTTACTATAGCATTTTACGTTCTTTAACTATTAGATTTATCTAATTTGTCATATATTATAAACATATGCCTTCTCTATAGACTATATCTTAAAAAAGAAATACTGTATGTTGTATTTATTTATATTTATTTTTGTATAGGAGTGCAAGTTCCATCGTACATGAATCAAGGTAGAAGGGAGATCCGACAGGACAGAAAGTGTGCCCTGGGGAGAGATGGACTTCCCTCGACAGAGTGAAAACGCTGATGCAACAAACATATCTTCAGTGGTAAAATGGTCATGTATCGATCCCTCGGAAATGTTCTTAACACCACAGGGCTGCCTCAACGCGTTCAATCAGGGGGAGTTTCTATAAGGGGGGAGTCGGGTTCGGAGGACCAGGCGCGACAGAGAAGAATCTAAAAGTAAACCACGGAGTGGAATACCACTAAAGTGGAACCGTGTCCGCGACAGGGAAGAAAAACACAAAAAATAGGGACAAAACTCCCGACGTAGAGCCAAAAAAACAAATATATGGCGAGACTCGAGCATAATACAGGCAGAGAATACCTCCGACTCTCAATAAGAGAGAGCACTAAACGGAGGTCAGAAAAACAGAAAATAAATAATAGCGACCCAAGATAATAGGGCGGAAAAACTTGAAGACTCGAGAAGTAGAAGCAAAAGGAGAGAAACCTCTCACCCTCAATACGAGAGGGAACTAAGAGAGAGGTAGAGAGAACGGTAACGAAAAAACTGTCTCAGCGAGACCAAAACAAAACAGAAAAACCAAAACGGGGAACAGAAAGTGCAAAAAAGAAAAGTAAATCCTACAAGGAACTCTAAGCACTGACAGGCATGTCCCACATTACACCAAAGCAGAGCGATGGAGCAAAGTGGTCATCTCAGTCTCTCACAACTGATACCGGCTTTGTGGCAGTGTATAAAGACAACACGGAAGCTCCGAGCTCATAGCCTGATTTATAGTACATTTTATACCAAAAAACCTGGCGAAAATTGATTTTTTTTATGACTGACAGTATTTCCTCCTGTATGTATGATGAAAAAAAAAGCCACCATCAATCCTTCTGAACAAACAGTTTGTGTTGTTGTGTGTCAACATAAAAAAAAAAAAAAATTTTTGGGCAATCCATCCTCCAATGTTTCTGTCTGTGTCCTGATATATGCAAATTATTATTATTTTTTTAATTAGGTAACGCCTATTTATAAATATATAAAAACAAAAAACTGAAAAAAAATTTTTTTTTTTTTTTTTAGTTACATAACAAACAAACTGGGAACTGTGTCATTTAGTTATCTATATTTTAATTTTTCACCGGGAAGGCGCAGGGCTTAAGTAGCCGGTGGAAACACCTGAACAGGAGAGGCTCTGGAAGTGGAACCAAAGCTGCGAAACAACCTCAGCCGAGAGGAAGCGGCAACCAGCGAAACCGTGACAGTTTCAGAACAGGCAAAAACTCTGTTCCCTGACACGCAGCTCTACAAAGTGGGTGATATGGGGGGCTTGGGGGTGCTGCGGACATTCGAGCGTGTTCGTGCGTACGCGGGCACACCTGCTTGTGTGGTGGTCAAATCCACTCACCCGTGTTTTTAAGGTTCAAGTAGCAGACGGAGAAAGAAAATAGTGCCAAGCATCACGGCCTCAGGACTGGTTTTATGCAGCCGGTGGCGCGGCGCGACGCGACTGCGATATACGTGACGGGCGCATTAAAAAAAAAAACGCGGGCAGAGCGTGCGCCGTTAGAAACTCGCAGATGTTTGGGTAGCAGACTGAACGAACTACTGCTTTCACCACATGAGGCCCATTTTCCCAAATTGAGCCCGTAAACCGAGCGAGCTGCAATAAACAGCTGTAAATATCTGAAACGTGTGTTCCACACACAGTCGCAGGTCTGCCACATATGGATGGCGGTATGAGACCCCTGTGAAATTTCTCTTTGCGGTTTAAAGGGCTTTTCTGTTTCTCAGGCAAATACAGGTGATACGTCCAGCTGCCGCAGTGCTGGACATGAGGAGCCCAGAGATGAACAGAATGAGTCATGGGAAACATTAAAACTGTAATGAAAAGATTTGACTATAATCTGTACTCATTTGCATGTGTCTCATACAATAGAAGTGAATGTGATACCTTATTTCAGCAGAGCAGTGGTTTCAGTCAAAAACAATTAGATTTTAATAAAAACATTTTAAAGGTGTGATTTTACATTGAGATTGTTTTCATAAAAATATTTGATTATTTTTTCCATGTTATTTTGTTGATGCAGTAATAGAACTGAAATAACATGTATGATATACTCTATGAAAGCTGTGATTTAATAATTTTGCCCAACAAAGAACCCTTGCACTTACACAGAGGAGCCTTTTAGAACCCTTTCTTCTGAGAGTGTAATAGAAATGACAAAGGCTGCGTGTAATATCTGAACGTCCAGTGAAATTACAGCATGTCCTTCTTTAACAACAGCTGTAACCATCAGCTATAACTGCGCTTTGAACTCAGTGCAACTCAAGAGGTGATCTGGCTGACCCGGTCAGTTCATTGGGAACCATAAAAAATGACAAGGCAGATAAAAAGTGAGTGAGATTCACGGTTATTTTAGTCATATCTGAAATCATCCATGCGGCGAACCACAGAGAAGTATGGTGCGGAGTAAACACTTCATAAAAATACATACGCTTAAAAAATACATCATATTCTGAAAGCATGCATTATACAAAAACCTTTTGTACACCTCAATTAAATGTTGTTCACCAAGACAAAGTTTGCATACAGTAAAGCTAAGTGGTAACATGGCTTTTTGCCAATATATATTTGCATGTATTTTTGAATAAAGTGCAGTGTGCTATTTAATGGTTTTGTATGTTTGGGAACATACTGTAATTCATGAGTAATGGTTTTAGGTGCAACATTTCTGAACTTAGGCTGGTATCACTAATAAGACAAAGCATTTAAGATTCTTTAAGCCTCTAATGCCGGAGAGCCGGCCTACAGATATGCTGTACTGATCAGATATTTTCATACTTGTGTTGTTGTCATGACGCATGTGATTCGTATTATGCCGCAAGCAAATTTTCCCCCAGAGTGTTGTTCATTCGTTGGGATGGATGGTATGTGTAGTGTGTGTAGTTGTGCCCCCCAGAGTGTTCATTCGTTGGGATGGATGGTATGTGTAGTGTGTGTAGTTGTGCCCCCCAGAGTGTTGTTCATTCGTTGGGATGGATGGCATGTGTAGTGTGTGTAGTTGTGCCCCCCAGAGTGTTGTTCATTCGTTGGGATGGATGGCATGTGTAGTGTGTGTAGTTGTGCCCCCAGAGTGTTGTTCATTCGTTGGGATGGATGGCATGTGTAGTGTGTATAGTTGTGCCCCCAGAGTGTTGTTCATTCGTTGGGATGGATGGCATGTGTAGTGTGTATAGTTGTGCCCCCAGAGTGTTGTTCATTCGTTGGGATGGATAGTATGTGTAGTGTGCGTAGTTGTACCCCCCAGAGTGTTGTTCATTCGTTGGGATGGATGGCATGTGTAGTGTGTGTAGTTGTGCCCCCCAGAGTGTTGTTCATTCGTTGGGATGGATGGCATGTGTAGTGTGTATAGTTGTGCCCCCAGAGTGTTGTTCATTCGTTGGGATGGATGGCATGTGTAGTGTGTGTAGTTGTGCCCCCCAGAGTGTTGTTCATTCGTTGGGATGGATGGCATGTGTAGTGTGTGTAGTTGTGCCCCCCAGAGTGTTGTTCATTCGTTGGGATGGATGGTATATGTGTAGTGTGTGTAGTTGTGCGATAGTTTGTTTGACGATAGCGTTACTCACTGTCCAGACACTGGGCGCAGACGGTCTGCTTGGCTCCACACTTCTTGACCACGCCGTCTCCAGGCTGGCATTGCAAACAGCACTCTCCTCCAATCTTGGTAAACTGGCCCGACTCACAGGACTCCTGAGCAGCCAGTGCCTCCATCTGCCACGGAAACCGCACAGCCATGAGACCACACCCACCCACACATCTGCCACGGCAACCGCACAGCCATGAGACCACACCCACCCACACATCTGCCACGGCAACTGCACAGCCATGAGACCACACCCACCCACACATCTGCCACGGAAACCGCACAGCCATGAGACCACACCCACCCACGCGCGCGCATGACAACCACACGCCAACACACGTGCGCGGCAACAGCACAGACATGATACCACACCCCCACACGCATATGACAACCAGACCCTACAAACACACACACGCAGCAATTACATAGACATGCGACCACACACACACACACACACATAAACTACGTAGACATGATTCCACTCATGCATGAGACCAAACCACATACACCCATAAGAATGGCAACCACACCCTCTACATTTACACGCATGGCACCTACATAGATAAGAGACCACACCCACAAATGCATACGCAACAGATGCAGGCATCAGTGGAACATGGTTAAGGTTAATAGCACCGAGTCATTTTGGCAGTGTAGTGATGGTGTAAAACGCATATGACTAACAGTGCTTTAAGACTGTAGTGATGGTGAACAAACCCCATGTCTAAGAGCATTTGCCATAATTGAATTAACCTTGCATTTAATTTTCAAAAGGAATCAGTCTACATCGCACAACAATGTTCAGTCATGTTCACTCGGTTGCAGGGCTCTTATTCTTTTCAAAGCTACAGAAATATTGAGCCAGAGAAAATGAACGTGAAATCCAAAGGCATATGTCCCTGGTGACCACCATTTGCATTTCCATTCCAGTGCTAATCAATAATTTGAACAGTGGGTTAACTGAGTTACCAGAATTCACAAAACCCATTGGCATGACTTCAATAAGTAATTTGTTCATTGATGTATTCTGAATAAATTAACTGACTTTTTACTGAAATGGGAAAAATGGCAAATAATCCAACCTGATCTGATTATAATTTTTCTAAATAAACAGCTCAAAGGTGAGTGTAGATTCTGGTTTGGGGTCAGGCTCACACACTCGCACATGCACACACACACACACACACACACACACACACACACGTGCATGCTGTCTGTCTCCCTCACAGACATACACACAATCCCTTACACCTTTGTGAAAATACCTCTTCTCTGTCTCACGAAAGCAAAAAAGCAGAGCTCCTAAAGCAGGAAGCCTCCCTCAATGTGCAGGCCCATTTTACCCAGTCACAACCCAAATATTACCCCTAACACCCCCCACCCCAACGCCCCCAAGTCCTTGTTTCAAAATCACACCCCAAATTCTATCACATGCACATTCTCTCTGTCCAATGCATTCCAGGAACAGTGTGTCTGGCACCAGTCCATCCTCAGAGCTCTTCTATCTGTCTTTAATAAGTGTCGTTTCAGCCTGGGTTCTGGGCATACCTTCCAAGCATCATTTTATTTAAGATGTGAACAAATTTGTTTTGTTTGTAGTGAATTTGGCCGAAACACATTGAAATGTAGTTTTATCATTTTACATCAAGTCCAAAACTTCTGTTTTTTTTAATCATCCAATCTACACACACACACACACACACACACATGCAGGGTGTAGTTGAGGTCTCAGGTCACATGATTATGGCAGTCAGCACGACACAGAGCTGACCCAAAGAGCAGGTTGCCAGGATCTTCCCATAACACTGTATGCAACAGCGACCTGACTTATGGTAAACATAATATGATAGACCTGAATGTGCTCATATGTCCAACACACACACACACGTACACATAAATGCACACAAACTTACAGTCTACCATAACATGCTGTATTTGTATTGTATAATCCTACACACATATGTCCTACACACACACACACTTTTACAGCATACCACAGCATATTACACTTTTGGTCTGTTAGACAACCTTATCTGGTCACACATTCATTGGTCAGCTCAAATGATAATCATGATGTCATTATTATCAAAATGAGCGTGGCTAAATCCTGTAAAACCATTTTTTAGAAGTAGCCTATATAATAACTACCTCCATTGTGATACAAAATTACTTGCAAATGAACTCTTTTCAAACGTTGACGTCATTGGCCATTAAGGCAATTTAGCCCTGGCTGTGATATTACCCAGCCATTCTTTGACTGGTCTAGCGGGGCGCCCGTCACTAAATGCAACCCATTGTAAATCAGTGGAATTGGAACACTTTCATGGGTGTCACATTTGACTTAATGTAAATTTGTATTGCTGTTCTTCATTACATAGCTACTATTATTTCATATTTTGCAGTCACTGCTATGACAAATAATTGAATATTGCTGAAAGTGTGAATGTTGCAAGCAAAACGCGTGGTACTGATCTTTCAGCACCATCGCGCTACTATAACCACGAGTGTCCAAAACCCAAAACCAATTTAAAATGGAGACATGTGGAAGCGCCGGACTTGGCATAGCCTACTCGCACCACAGGCGATAGGTTTGCGCCAAGTGATGAAGTTACTAATGATTGTAGAACATAACTTTGAACCCATTATAACTAAAAGAAAGCCCTTGAATGAATGCAGCCGCAGTAGCCAAGCGGTTTCGAAAAATATTTTGGGAACTTCTGAGCAAGTGACTAAAAAGGCGTCTAGTGACCACCAAAAAGTAACTTCAGACTCGCGGCGTTGATTAAATGATTAAAACAGCAATTGGAGTGGTGTGTTTTTGTAACCTAGGCCTGTATGACGCATTCTGAACCATCCATAGCCGACATATAGAACAAAATCATTCATTATTAAAACAGAAATATTTAATATCATAGGAGTGGTTCGTAGCCTACACTAGCCCATAGCCTACGACTTATAGTTTTCTGCTTAGCAGGCACCTGCTCTTCCAACATCCAGTTGCTATTACGAAAGATGCGCGAGCGGAGCGCCAGCGGAGTCTCCGCGCCACACAGAAAAGTACAGTAGAGACGTTTTCAGTGACGAAACGAGCAGTAAAATGTGTGAATGGGGAGGGCGAGGTCCGTTCGCCCGCTCTTTCCAGAATCGCACTGTCAGTCTCAGCCTCTCTGGATAACCGACAGTATATTCTAACAGAATCACCAGGAAAGAATAACACAAATGCCGTGGTACACTGTACTCGCACAAAGACGCCAGACACAAAATATGGAACATTTCACTATTCCCATTGTGGATGAAACGCACAGCTACATTAAATTAATACAAATAAATAGAGGAGAGACGTGCAAATACTCACCGCTCCTAGTAAAACCATTAACATCAAGGTTCTCATCCTGCGTTTTTATTTGTGTTTTGGAAAGAAAATACAGACGAATAAGTACTGAATATTTAAAAAATAATTAGTCATGTATCGGAAAAAAATATTCTGCATTGTTGGTATGTTATGTCATGAATTAATTTATCCTCGTGCGTTTCTTCATTTCCTCCTGAGTTATAGTTATAGTTGTGTCTTACAGTTTGCAGCAAAGACAATTAAGTCCACGCGCTCCAGTCGCAGTTTTAGGGACCTTTTTGCGAACGATGCGCGGTGGTGGACAGGTAGCTGCTGCCGCTGTCTAAATGAACTGTACGGAGTACGAGTATCCAGAGAGCACTGCGGAGTGGACGGGCATGCACAGTTTGACTGTGAGTCATTGAACAGATTTTACTCGCTGCGTGTGCTAGTGACTTGTGAGTCACTCCTCCCCTCCTCTGACACCAAAAGAATCAAAGAATCTCGCATGTGCCCTTCCCACCGGGCTCTCTCTCTCTCTCGCTCTCTCTGTTTTGAACTGTGTTGAAATTTGAGTTATCAAATGGATACAAACAAATATTGATTTAGCTATGTAAACCACCTTTAAATTAGCTACTTGATGTTGCTATGAATATATATATTGCTATAATGTTGCAATGAATAGCCTACGTATTATTTTTTAAATGTTTTTTTCCCCATAATCTTTATCAGAGCGGTACAGTGTATATCTATTTCACGCGATGCTCAGCAACTGCTTACCTCATCTTTTATGTTTTCTCCGAATGTCAGGAGCTCAGGTTATCATATAGGTAAATCGTAATTAAGCTACCGCAAGAGGGCGACTGACGCTAATATTCTGAATACATTACGTTGCATTGCGTTATTTAGTAACATGTTGGCTACGTTCTCTAACCCGTTGCCTACTACGCTCTGCCACCTCTGAATAGCCCTTGAATATCCCTGTCTCGAAGTTACGATGCATATTTACATTTCTATTACAACAACAAAGGGTTATATGGGTTTAGATTAGATTTCACCATCTCTATGAAAAAGAGGGATACAGTACCAAAAGCTACTCCACTCAGTCCAGAGGGGGTAAATAGAAAACCTTGGGTGCACGTTCAGTCCTTTGGCCTCAGTCTTTTCCTTGGCTGAATTTATGTATGTATTTATTTGTTTGTTTGTTTAGTTTAGTTAGTTAGCTAGTTATTTCTGCATGCAGTTTCAGCTGACTACAGTGGATGTATGTTAACCAGGTAATAGTTTAACTAATTTTGATTGTTGTAAAGTAGCTAACGCTCCCCTTTCCCTTCTAGCAGTTGTCAAAGATATTTCTGCAGCTAACAGTGATGACTGATTCTAACGATATGAGGCTAACCATCACTACCTTATCAGGTAACCATCACTGCCTTATCAGGTAACCATCACTGCCTTATCAGGTACCACATCCTCCTGCCTGCCTGGGTATCTGAGTTTTGCACTGACAGACCGTCAGCACACGGATCAATGAGGTGAGCACAGTTTGAGAAAGCAGCCTTCTATTGCTTTGATGCTATACATTCGGCTCGAGCAAATTGCATTAAATGCACAGATAATTAAAGTAAATTTACTTGAATCATCTTTGCATTGCGCAGGCCAATGGAAGCGGGTTAAACTGGTTTAATTTTTCCATAACTGCCAGAAAATGTAAATCACTCTCAGGAAGTTAAATAATGTGGTTCTGTTTCTTTTCATGTCTTCAAGGTGGTTATTTTCAGTGGTTTGCTCGACAGGGTCTTGGTGTAGAGACGGCCTACTTTTGCTATGGAATGACAGAGTAAACTTTATAGGCATAAAAGAAGCAGACATAATGTTTATTTTGAAGACAGCTCTATCCTGGTCTTATAGAAAACGAAAAGTAAAATTGCGGACATTGTCCAGGTGAACATACTGTACTTCCCACCAAAATGCATGCAAAACTCGCGCCCAAGCTCCTCTCCGTGCTAGTAAGTGGGTAAGTGATTATCCATGGTAGTTGGATGTTGTTCCAGATTCCCCTTCTAGGGGTGTTGTTAAGCACATGCGAAACAGGGTGCTGATAACCCTCTTACCATGCCGATATGTATGATATAACACCCATTTGAGTGTCATAGCACTTAATGGATCCATCCCCAGATATCATTACCGGTTCAGAAAAGTATGACAAAACCATTTTAACCAGAAAAATATGAATATATTATAGACTATAGATGTATCCTTCCGATATCTGAAGTTATTCACTCATTAAAAGTTACATTTCTGAACTAAACATTCAAGCATAATCTGTTGCTGTTGTTTTTGGAGTTTAAGGGTTTATAAAAGTAAAACCCCCCGCGACCCTAACCAGGAATAAGCAGGTTAGATAAACAACTGGACAGCCCGGTTTGAAGATCTGCACATTGAGCCAAAGAGGCTCATAATAACATGTTAAATGTCTGTTTTTTATTAAGTTTGACTGCTTACAATGTTGCAGTATCCAGGATGTTTATGTTAGTTGTAATGATACGGAAGTTAAATATGGACATTCTATTAATCCTTGCTATGCTAGAAAATGTAATTGACCAATCAGCTTCCAGGACCAGAGCTATCCATTTTATAATAGAATTTACTGCAGCTTGCATTAGCCTGGTTAGTCTGTTAAACGGCGCCTTTCTATGTTCAGCGCATGCCTGTTACACCCAATTAAGCACCGGTCAAGATAATGTAAAGGTACAGCTACACGTTATTAAGATTGAGGATACCCAAAGGGCGCAGTAAAGGCACACCTGCGGATGGTGATGGCTGAGAAGACCGTGGAAGAGCCCTGCTATAGTGAACCCATGCATTTCTGCTGGGGTTACTGCCATATAAGGTCTCCGGGCTCTCCGGGCCAGCACTTCTAACAGCTCGCATCTCTGTAACTCACACTTCTACTCAAATGCTGATGTTTGATCTCTATCCCAGTAGAACACGTGAGCCCACCCACAGATGCACATCTCCGTCGCCATCAATGAGAACTCTCACAAGATAAAACTCATAAGAGGCTCACTGCAGGTTTCTTGTGAGACTGCAGAAGCTTTTAAATTTGGGCGCTGGAGGACTACATATTGTGAACTGTTGACTTTTATGGAAACAGTGAAATGTTTCCCTACCCACCCCAGGGTTATACGGAGACAGCTGCTGGCAGGGAAAGACAGTGAGTCATCTTTCACTGCCTTCTATGGTACCATCTGACCCCTCCCTCTATCCGTGTCCTGCAGGAGCTCTCAGTGTGACATCACAGTCATCCAGGGCTCAGAAGAGGATTTAGGGGGCGAGGGCGTTAATTAAGTTCTCAGCTGTTGGTGCAAACCCTCCCTGCTTCTCCCCTTGAATCCATCTTTAAATTTGTCCCTACTTAAATAGAGCCAATGTACCTCTGACACAGAAAGAGAGTCTGGGCACCTGACGTCACGTGGCGCTGTAATGGCGACATGTAGTCCAGCTGTCTTTCGTGTATGTGTTTGTTAATTTGAATGAGTTTTGTTGTGTCGGGCTTTTGTCTCTTGTTTTTTTCATGCGCTATGTGTCATTTGTGGTACGGGGAAGCGGATGGAGATTTTTCGGGGCACTCCTGCTGCTCGTTTTTGTAATATTGACGAATTGTCTGGCCGGGATGATTTTGTTTGTGGTCATCACCATGGAGACCCATTCGCATTATGCTCGGGAATGTCCTTTGGATCTGCAGCCACAGAGTTTACCATCGCTCTTCACCGGAGTTGAAGATATCGGGACTGATCCGGGAGTGCGGCACTCTTCAGAAGGCCACCAGGGAAGGAAATGATAATGCGGAGGAGTGAGGCGGCGCGACTGGAAAGGCTGAGCTCCGTTTCAACTGTGTACAGAGACCGCAGCACTGCGTGTATGGAGGAAAGGCGGAGGCGGAGTTTGTGTGTTGGACTTATGACACTGGACATCTCGGGACAGCGGGGGCTGTTTCTAATCATGGCTATTCCACTTTAATTCACTTAAGTCACTTGATTAATGCAATGATTCTATTGTATGTCTTTATTTGATATGTTTTTTTGTTGTTGGGGCTACAACTAAAGTTCCTGAAAGGGAAATAAAAGTTATTCTATTCTATTATGTCCAGGCCCAGTGTGTTTGATTAATAATAATTAGTCCAGGGATTTGTTTAGGGCTTATTTATAGTGAGGAAAAAATAGAAATGGGAGAAAATCGGTTAGTTTATCTTAAACATCTTGGCTTTGTGTGTAAAAAAAAGTCAAAGGTGTCAGCTCAAAATCGATTATGCCAATACTTGCTCATTACTTCTTGTGTTACAGTAACAAGAAAAAACTATTGTAAATCAGCAGGCTGAGTAAAACATTGCTTGATCAGTTGAAATACATTTTTAAAAAAATGTGTTACTCTAGGCCATGGGTATTCAAATCTGAACCTCAAATCAAAATGTGTGAAATAAGGATTAGCTGTTCCAGTTGTACTGTACTTCTGTGGTCTGGGAGTCTAAACTTGAGGTTTAAACTCCAGCTAAGCACAGTGAAATTGACCCCACATGTTTCCAGGAACTTCTACGAGCCTCCCAAAATTTAAGCATGAGCTCCTGCGCTCCTGCTATCTGGGTAAAATCTCCCGGAAATGTTTCGCTATCACAGAACACCTCTGTTTGTCTGTTTTATTTTACTTCATGAAAGATTGAGTGTTTTCTGCTGTTTTACTTCTGTTATATTGGCTTTGAAAAACTCCACCCCTCCCCAGACCCCCATCCCCCGAAAACAATATGTCTACCCCTGCCCCCCACCCTAATGTCTCCCAGAAATCAATTTAGCTTGGTTGGGATGTCTGCTTTTTCCTGCTTAAATGCACCCTAGTGTCCAAGACCCTTTCCCATATGATGGCATTGCATGTGTATTGCATAAGCCATTGTGAATAAACTTTATAGCAAGCAATAGCAGATTATGAAGCAAAACGGTTTCGCTGGTTGCCGCTTCCTCTCGGCTGAGGTTGTTTCGCAGCTTCGGTTCCACTTCCACGCCGGGTTTTCCACGCCTTCTAGCACTCATAGCCGACACCTGTTCAGGTGTTTCCGCCGGCTACTTAAGCCCTACGCCTTCCCGGTCTCGGCGCTTCCGTGTTGTCTTTGGAGTAACGCGGGACTTGCCTGTCAGTGCTTAGAGTTCCTTATAAGATTTACTTTTCTCCTTTGTTCCCCATTTTGGTTTTCCTGTTTTGGTCTCGCTGAGACTGTTTTTTCATTACCGTTCTCTCTACCTCTTTTTTAGTTTCCTCTCGTATTGAGGGTGAAAGGTTTCTCTCTTTTTGCTTCTACAACTCGAGTCTTCGAGTTCTTCCGCCCTATTATTTTGGGTCGCTATTATTTTTTTAATGTTTTTTTTTACCTCCGTTCAGTGCTCTCTCTTATTGAGAGTCGGAGGTATTCTCTGCCTGTATTCTGCTTGAGTCTCGAGTCTCACCTTATTTCCGGGGTCGTTTTTCTTTGGCTCTACGCCAGGAGTTTTGTTTCAATTTTTTGTGTTTTCCTTCCCTGTCACGGACACGGTTCCGCTTTAGTGGTATTCCACTCCGTTGGTTACATTTAGATTCCTCTCTGTCGCGTCTGGTCCTCCGAACCCGACTCCCCCCCTTATAAATACACCGTATCTAAATATCCTCATCTGTTTAAAGATATCACCCATTTGTCGGTATCTGACTGGCTGTGTTTTGCAGAAGGCATGAGTCATTCTTTAAAAAGCTGGAATATTTGCAACTCGCATTCAGGAAAGAACATTATGATTTAGAAGGACAGATACTTACAGAAAAGAACAAGCACACATATGTTCGGAAATCCTCACGACTCTTATCCCCCGAATTACACAGTCAAGCAGAATTTTAGTTGCTGTTTTGTGGATTTGTCGTAACTGAGCAGTAGTGTGTTCAATGGACAGTGAGGTCTTGTGGCCGCTCTTAAAGAGAGCCCAGTAGACATTTTTAGGGGGAATCACACAGCCATATCCAGTAGTGGGTCTCAGCACTGAAGAAAATTTTCTGATCTTGCATTATTTTTCTGTTTGCCTGAAGCCTGTTCATGGTCATTTGACCCTCAGCAGTTATTGACTTTTCAACTGAGAAGTACAGGAGATGTGATTGATCCACGGCCACGTTGGACCAATCGGGTCTCTAGGAAACCCAGTCGGAAACCCATGTGTTTTTAAAAAAAAGGTCCCGCCCACTTTCCCACCCCCCTCAGAAATGCTGCATCAGTGAAACAGCAGGGACGAGATCCTGTCGAGAAGAGGGATGGGATTTCAGGCAGGGCGGATCGTGTAAGCGTTCAGATCTTATCTCATATTGATCTCTGGCCCAGTCGATGGACCCACATCCTACATCCTGCCCAGAAGCCCCCTCTAATGAACTCGTTGGACCCATGGGGTATTTTATTTGTTTCTCAGGCATTTCTATGGTTTTGCATATGTATGAGGACCCAATTGCAACATTAGCATATTTAATTAGGGGGCCATTTTCAAATACGAGGCACCGTTGTTGTTGTTGTTGTTGTTCTTCTTCTTCTCTTCTTCTTCTTCTTCTTGTTCTTCTTATTCTTTTTCTTTTTCTTCTTCTAAAAGTAAAATCTTCATACTAATTTCAAATATGGGCCCTTTTAGAAACAACGTCATGACAACAACAACATGCACATGAAAGCTCTATTGTCATATTAGACAGTATATTCTTTGAATTCCGGTGCAGAGACAGAGTGGCCTACTAAATAAATGTTTCACAAATTTAAGCTATCACAAAATGGCCACTAAATTACTATTCCAGATGTAAATAGGGGCACTTTAACAATGAAAACGTTCAAAAACCTCCCAGAGACTTACTGCCCTGTGACCTGTGATGTAATTGCTTGTCATGTGACTAAAGTCAGATTCTCAGAGTCTTCTCTTTGCACTATTGCCAGAGACCCATTAAAGAATGAGCGCTTCCCAGACCTCTCGTACGGCTCCTCTAAATATGGTGTGAAAACCTGCACGCAAAAAGTACACGCCGTGATGTTACTCTTCAGACTATAAAATCATCTTTTGTGGAATGTGCCTTTTGCTAAATCTATTTCTCAGAAAGGTTTTTTTATGGTCTAATGATGTCCTTAGACAAGCATAAATCTGTGTATAAATGTGGGAAAGCAACATAATTCAGACAAATCATATAAACCTAACAAAAACGACAACAATTTACAACTCAAAGTTGCAAGGCAAACAGCAACATGGTGGGAAAGAAAACTAATCTGCAACATAAAAACTGAGAAATATGATATTTCTGAAATGTACAAAAATAAAAAGCCATTCCCATATCTCTGTGTACATTTCAATACATTATTGGCCATTTAAATGCTGTAATTGACAACAATGTTTATGCAGAAATGTGCGTATACTTGATGTTGTATATTACATTGTTAAACTCAACTTAAACAGTTTTGACCTCCCTAGCCATGTGGCATTTAGCTATGTTTTCATCGCTGGGCGGCAGTGTGGCTTTAAGATTATTTGAACATGATTGACAGATAGCATGGTCCAGTGCCATTCATATACAAATAGAGTGCATCCACAATCAAACATAAACTATATACAGTGCCATCGACTATTATTGGCACCCCTGGTAAAGATGAGTAAAAAGGGTTATAAAAAATTCACCGTTTGGTGAATTAGCTAAATGTTGCACTGAAAAATCCAAGCTTCAATTGAAGTTAATTTATTATGAAAAAAAATCCCTCATCAAGAAATAATCATTTTTAACAAAACCATTGTGCCACAATTATTGGCACCCATGCATTTATATATAGAATAAAGTAATCATTTTGAATATTTGGTCGCATATCCTTTGAATGCCATGACTTCCTGATGTCGGTGACCCAACAACATCAAAAGACTTTTGATATCTTATTTTCTGGTACTCTTACAAGCGATACTATAACGTTTCTGCATTTGAATGTATCTTTATGGGAATTGGGAAGTGGGACTAGATTTACTGTAGCTGTAAATTACACTGGAACATTATGGAACACATGGTTTGCTAAATGGCTCTAAGTCATAAAGGATCTGATGTATCAAACAAGCCTTAAACCATCGCTCTGCTGCCAGAAATACAGTAGATATGCATGGATAACTTGAAGGGTTTCTTCTTCTGACTTATTTTTCCATAGAGTTCAATAGAAAAATTTGTCAGGAGAAACAACCCTTAAAGTTATCCATTCATATCTACTGCATATCTGGCAGCAGAGTGATGGTTTGAGGCTTGTTTGATAACTCAGACCCTTGATGACTTACAGCCATTTTACCAACCATGTATTCCATACTGTTCCAACATAATTTACAGCTAAATCTAGCCCCACCCTCCAATTCCCATAGAGATCCATTCAAATGGAGAAACGTTATAGTATCGCTTGTAAGAGTACCAGAAAATAAGATATCAAGAGTCTTTTGATGGTGTGGGGTCACAGACATCAGGAAGTCATGGCATGCAAAGAATATGCGACCAAATATTCAAAATGATTACTTTATTCTATATATAAATGCAGGGGTGCCAATAATTGTGACACACGTGGTTTTGTTGAAAATAATCATTGTTTGATGAGAAAAAAAAATTTCACACAAAATTTTTTTGTGTGACATTAAGCTAAATAATAAAAATAATAACCAAACTGTAAATCTTTTATAACCATATTTATTCATCTTTACCAGGGGTGCCAATAATAGTGTTATGTTCTGAGAGTCTGTCTGTTTTGTATTTTTTACTTGTTTATTTATTCTGATTATGTATTTATGTTTCTGATTATTTGTGGTTTCACTGTTCTGTGTTTTGTTTTACTGTCACTTCCTGTCTTCGTCACACTTTTCAGGAGTCTGTGGGGATTTCGATTTTCTCTGTATTTCTTCTGTCATGCGCTTCCTTCATTACTAATTACTTAACTTAACCGAGTTGTCCGTTAGTGTCTTCCGAGTTGTCTGTTTCTGTTCCTGAGGTTTTTTTGTGTTTTCTCTTGTTTCCTGTTACGCCTCCCTGGTTTTGACTCCTGCCTGTTCTCTCGCGACCCTGATTTTGGACTCTGTTTTTGTACCTCTGCTGTGCCTTCCCGGTTCCGACCTCTGCCTGTTCTATGACCAATCTTTGGACTCTGTTTTTGTACCGTTGTCCTGTCTCTCCGGCGTTCGACCCTGCCTGTTTCATTACGGATTGCTGCCCTGTCCCTCATTAAACTTTGGTTTTTGTACTCCCTGCCCGCTACCGGGTCCCTATTTCCACCTAACATAACAAATAGTGGAGGGCACTCTATTCATTTTTTGCATTATTAGTTAGATGCATATTGGAAAAAGCAATTGCAGCCAGATGTATTTTTACATTATAATATTATGTGTGACTATTGTTTGGCTTTATAATATATAATAATATCCTTTAGTATAATTTGGCTTTAGCATTCTGTTATAGTCTGTTTTCATGACATATCTGAGTATGTTAAACTATTTTACTCAAAATATATAATACTGATTATTATAAACACATATTGAGTTAGACAGGACACACAGTCATTTTTGTAAACCTGCCCCATAGCAGCTGGCTGTCTAAATAGGAATTCCTGAAATAACTTGTAATTGTTTCTTTGAGAATTGTGTGAGTGTGAGTCTGTCCTATCGCAAAGTCAGTCATCATCACAGACCATAGCTCCATTTCTCCAGAGAATACCTGGACTAAGAAATGACCTAGCCTCCGGTTACGGTCAATAAAACTAAGACTTCTCTAAGCCTTACTTATCCTACTGTGATGGCACTTACTCTTAAAAAAACTGGACTGTGGTAATTTGTCTCAAGAGTTTTATAATTTTTTTTTACTTTGCTAATATTGATGCAATGCTATCTTTTCGTACTGTTCAGCACTTTTGTAAGTCTGGATAACAGCGTCTGCCGAATGAAGTACACGTAAAATGTGCCTCATTTCAATTACATTTATTTGTATAATGCTTTTCACAAAGGCAGCTTTACAGAGCTCTTTCTCTCTCTCTCTGTGTCTCTATCTCTCTCTCTCTCTCTCTCTCTCTCTCTCTCTCTCTCTCTCTCTCTCTCTCTCTCTCTCTCTCTCTCTCTGTCTCTGTGTCTCTATTTCTCTCTCTCACTGTCTCTATCTCTCTCTCTCTGTCTCTATATCTCTCTCTCACTCTCTCTCTCACTCACTTTGTTTCTCTATATATCTCTATCTGTGTCTCTCTCTCTCTCTGTCTCTCTCTCTCACCGTCTCTATCTCTCTCTCTCTGTCTCTATATCTCTCTCTCTCACTCTCTCTCTCCCTCTGTCTCTATATCTCTCTGTCTCACTCGCTCTCTCTCTCACTCACTCTGTCTCTCTATATCTCTCTCTCACTCTAGATGGATATCTTTAGCTTCATCCATAGAATCTAAAGCTGCCCATTAAATCCTCTTTTTCGGGATGTTTTACGGTTGGGTAAATTCGGTGGCAGTTTTGGCAGGTGGCACCGGATCTCCGCGGCTGATGCCAGCGCAAGGTCCCCGCTAGCATTGCGGTTCACGGCAGCTGCACTGCAGGCTTCATGCGGGTGCAGACGCGCAGCTGCTCTGAGAACACCATTACAGTTTTTCACAATTGTTAACACACGTTTCTCAAAACAATAACGGCTTTCTCAAAACTGCACACACAAAACTGAAAAAAAAACACACAACAAAATGCTAAAACACTCCTCCCTCCTTTGAAAGATTTGCTTTGCCATCAAATCTCTTAACTGTAAACAAAAAAATGGAACTCGTTTTTTCATTTGTACACACAGCCATATTTTCAAATGACCACACACATATTCATTTTGACACACACACACAAACATTTGCTGCACACTACCAAGCATTTACAGCACACTGCTAAATTAATAAAAAACAACACAATCATAGAACAAAACACACAATGAATGATGATGACAATGGAGAGCCAGAGCCATTTCTCTTTTGTAAAATGTCCCCAGCAGTAATAGTTCATTCTCATAAAAAACAAATACACAAACAACAAACAAAATACAAAAATTAAGTTTTATTTATTTCGGTACACACAGAACTTACAACACAGTAAACACCACCCCAACCTCCACCCACTTCTTGTCCCCTCCTCCTCCTCCCTCTCCTCCTCTCCCTCTCCTCCTCTCCTCCTCCTCCTCCTCCTCCTCCTCCTCTCCTCCCTCTCCCTCCCTCCTCCTCTCTTCCCCTCCCTCTCCCTCTCCTCTCCCTCCCCCTCCTCCTCCTCCCTCTCCCCTCCCCTCCCTCCCTCCCCTCTCTCCTCTCTCCTCTCCTCCCCCCTCTCCTCCTCCTCTCCTCTCCTCTCTCTCCTCCTCCTCTCTCTCTTCTCTCTTCTTCCTTCTCTCCATTGTTCAAACAAACAAAACAAAGGCTCAGGCACTTTTAAAACAGCACTTGATTGCAAATTGCTCAGGCAGACTGAATGTTTAGAAGATGATTTGCATATGTTGTTGTAGTTGATGCTTTGAGATTTTACTTGAGAAGTGTGAGTGCAACTGACATTGAGTGTGTTGTTGATTGACAAACAAGTGATGTGTAATTGACATCAGTGTGTAGAGAAAGGAAAGAAAGATCTATGTGTGTAGGTGGTGAGAAGGAAAAGTAAAATGTGAAGCAGGTGAGTGTAGTTGAAAGAAGTTGTGTGCGTTGTGCGAAATTTTCGTTTTTTGTTTGCAATGTTTGTGCGAATTGTAACTGGAGCCCTGATGGACTGCTTCGCGTGTGCAGTCCGATCGTCTCTAAGTGCAAACACATTGATGACGTGAACCTTTCGTGTGTTTCCTACGGACGGTGGAGGCCACGTTAAACTGTTTTGATCCGTGCTGGAAATAGGCCAGCCCTATAGGGAACATTGACAGCGGGTGTGTGTGTGTGTGTGTGTCATATCTGTGTTCTGGAGACGGCGTATGAGGTTAATTTAGCCCGTCTGTACTTTGGTTTAATTGACAACACGGTAAAGTACGTGACATATGAACAGGAGACATTTCTATATCTTTGAGGAAACTGAGAATTATCTTGATCTCTGTATGTTGAGTGTGGCTATACCCTGTCCAGATCTCCATGTATACGTTGTACAGGAAGATTGTGGGGACAGTGGTTCGTTCTGAATTTGCCATGAGAATATGGGTTGTTGGTGGAGATGAGTTTTCATTAGAAATGGTGTTGTGATCTTGAAAAAAAAGAACAATTTTTCTATCGATCAGACTGGAATTTAGTTAGATATTTACTTTGAAGTGTTTATGGTGCTAGTCCTGTTGGTTTTTGCACATTAGTTGTTGAAATTGTTAGTTGAAATTGACTAACAATATTGTTAGGAACAAAAAATTAAGTTGCTTAAATTGATTAAATTGACTGTAATGTGCTCTACACATTGTCGTCACCTTAAGTAAAGACATAAATCCTCATCGGCATTTCTCTCTGGACCAAGTAGGAGGAGCCAAGTACAGTCTAGCACTCTCTTATTTGTCAATAAGGGGGAGGGACTAAACATATTGGGGAAGGAACTAGAAACAGAATGACAGGCAGCCAAAATGGATCATTCTTTCTGTTACGGTGAATGAGACAATGAAACAGACAGAAATTCTGCTTAAGGGAGGCGATGTACATAGCATGGGAAATAAGTAGAGGTATATAAATGTCATGGCTTACATTTCAGAGCATATACATCTTACCCTTGCTGCTTCTCTTGGGACAACACTTTCTTATTTCTCCTCTAGGGAATTGCTGCACTTTCATCTGTGATCTTTGCACTCATGTTTGCCTTGTAAGAGGGTCTGCTAAATGGCATAACGTAAAAAATCTAATGTCTGAGAATGAAAAATCATGCATTATAAATGTTTCCTTAAAATTAAAATGGCTTTTAATTAGGCCCTGGGGCACACTGGTTATATAGCTACTACTCAAACGATTTGCTGTATAATCATGCAATCATATTTCAACAGTGTTTTACATTTCAAAGTATAAGCCCTGGTATCATATTTTCCAGTGTATAAGCACACTTCAAAAATGACCCCCAAAATGACTTGTCCTCCTGCTGGCTACGTCAAAATGACAATAACTAAAACCATATAAGCTTATATACTGAACAGTATGGCAGTCTGGAAATTAAGTGGACCCTTTTAAAAACGACCCGATTAACCTAAATTGTGTGGTTACGTAGGGGACCTAGTTTTGCTTCTGGAAAAATCTGAGACCGGTGCCAGCTGGTATCAATGCCCGTGTGTCATCTGCCTGCCCTTGTGTATCAGAGCTGAGCAGGTGCTGAGCAGGTCCCGCTGTCCTGCTATCATCCATACGCAGATGTGCAGCGGTAAACACGCGGCGACTGAGGCGTCCATATAAAACAAACGTTAGCCGAGGAGCGCAGGGTCTGCTGTAAACTGATACGTGCCTCTGCAAAAGATTTCATATTATCAGCAGAGGTCCAGCTTTTGTGGCGATTACCTGTAGTTTGTCTCTGGTGTGAGTGTCACACACAGGCGCGCACACACACACACACACACACACACACACACACAAGCATGCATATGCACATTCAATTTGGTGAAATGTATCTTATACATTCAAAAATGGCTGTTGAGAAGTGCTAGTGATCATTTTAGATTATTTAGAAATAAAGTTAATTTTCAGTTCACTCCTGTTTTTATGTCATTATTTTAAACAGCTCCAGCAGGAGTACACTGGACATTAACTGGCATGAAATGGTAGAATCCCAGGTGTGGCAATTCTCTGTTATAAGCACTTATTACATATTAATTAGCTATCGCAAAAATAGAACGGATGAATAATGTATCGAGGTGTGTTTGGGAGTCACACATCTTTAAATCCTCGCATGATGATGTTGTGAGTTTAACGTGTATGGCAGTAAGAATGAATGAGCGTTGGAGAATACGTGGCAATAGATGGAGAGTGGAGATGGGATTGGGGTTTACCATAAAAGATAGGGGTGATATATGTGACTCAATGTATTGAAATGTATTTTTTTATTACGACTAACGTGCATTAAGTGCATATAATCATCAGTGGTGATGTTGGAAATCTGTGATGCATTAGAATAGTACATGTAAATGGAGTTAAGTTAGCTGCATTTGTGTCGCTGAAATAAAAATGAATTATATTTTTAAAAACCCTCACGAGATTTATCTTATAAGTAAGTGGTTATTTGCATCAAAGTGTTGCATTGCAAGAAGAAATGCCATGATCCTTTCACAGTTCTGGTTCACTTCTGCATAAACTAGTTTATTGCTCAGATTGTGCTCAGATTGGTTTTGTGTCCTTGGTTGACGTTCAAATTAAATGCCACAAACTCTTCAGTAACCATAAGTTGAACTTAACAATGTAAGTCAAGCAAAGAAATGTGTTCATTGTGCTGAGACAGAAGCTCCTTATTGATGTCAGATCAGAGCTTTTATGCCCTCTGCGTCGCTGTTTCGTTTGATGAAAGATGAGCGATCTGAAAGCGGTCCATTTACCATGCGTTCAGAAAATGAAGACAGCCTTTTCATTAAAACCAATAATGCAACCAATGTAATGAGCTGCTCTATGTCTGCGATGCTTGCAGAAGTCATTAATGGTCTATGTTCATAAGTGTCTGAGGAAATGTCTGTATCCACGATTGCTTTGACTTGGGGGCATCGGTGAAATATTTTTTTCCATATTTGTACAAGGGCTCTAGGCCCCGCTGGTTTGGAACATATCGGAGAATGCTTGTTTCTTTGTTTCATTACAGTAATGAATGGTACTGGAGCATAATCAACCCAGGCTGTGATGTGCTAAACTCTTTTGTGGACCGCGTGCAGTGATAGGATCTGGACCCGGCCCGCCTGGGGTGCCGGTTAGGGCTCTGACCACGTCCCGTTTCTCCGTAGTCCGCATCCCCCAATGTTCCTCTTGAAGGGGGAGCCGCAAGAATGCTAACAGAGCCCGTAGCATTTGGGCTGGTCAGGACAGTAATATAAAGAGACGGATAAACGTTTGCTGTTATATGGGCTAAGGAGCATTACACGCACCCCTCTGAGATGCTCAGCGCTGACGGTAATGGCTCAAGGATGTGGGATTGTGTTAGGGTGGCAGTTATGGTGGGGGAGGTAGTGTAGGGCGGGGCACTGGAGTCGTGACTGGAGGTTTGTAGCTGCACTCAACCCCCCCACGCCCACCCCCCATCTGACGCTCTCTAGGGACTCCCCTGTTTTTGAAAGGGCGGTTGAAGACACATTGCTTTCAAGTTTTCAAATAAAGAAGCTCAAAATGGCACCAACCCGTATTTTCAAGGATACACGTGGATATGATAAATCTAGGACTGTTGCAAGCAGATCATTTTGAACCTTTGCACTCAAATAAACTCCTCAAAAAAAGTTTGGAAACGTTATTTCGGTCGATTATTCCTCCCCTTTAATAATACCAATTGGTATTGTATTTTATATCGTTGGAAAGCCTGATTAGTCACCTTTACAACGAGGTACAACTTGTAAAGATCATGCATTCGTGGAATGAGCAACACAGCTAACCGTGTGGGTAGCGGCCCAAAAAAATGTGCCAAAATCCCCTGCAATATTCTTCTGTTGGTATTCACTCTCGTTTTGAGTTGCTTGGTGGACTGGATGATTGCACTCTCCCACAGTAAAGATCCATCCACACGCTACTGAGGTCCCTGACAGTGTAAAATGAATAAAGTGTAAAAATGGCCAATATGTGTTGTTTTTTCCTTATTACTGTGGGAGAGTGCAATCATCCAGTCCACCAAGCAACTCAAAACGAGAGTGAATACCAACAGAAGAATATTGCAGGGGATTTTGGCACATTTTTTTGGGCCGCTACCCACACGGTTAGCTGTGTTGCTCATTCCACGAATGCATGATCCTTACAAGTTGTACCTCGTTGTAAAGGTGACTAATCAGGCTTTCCAACGATATAAAATACAATACCAATTGGTATTATTAAAGGGGAGGAATAATCGACCGAAATAACGTTTCCAAACTTTTTTTGAGGAGTGTATATAAGTTGAGCCAATCCAAGGTGCACATCTCTAAATGAATTACTGGACTGTGGCATTTGATCTCCGTGAGTAGGTACTGTACATAATGTATATCAAAAGCCATTACCCACTTAGCACTGCAGAGCCGTGGTGTCGTCAGTCTTTCCATTTTCTTAATTACAGTAGTTAAATTATTAGATTTAATCAGCAAAATGACACTTGTATTAATGAGTGACTTTGAATGACCTTGACCCTCCATCCTATCGTTCTGAGTTGGTCTGGGCACCTGCTGGCTGAATCCCTATAGGTCCTAAATTGCCTCTGACTGTCTGTAGCATTTGTAATGGGCGTGAAGACCAGAGAAACTCCCCCATACGTCTGAAACCAAAGCAGAGAAGCGAGAGTGGAATACATCCGGACCGTGTGATGGATGGAGCGGAGGAGAAGGAAGAGGAGGAGGTGGAGGGGAAGGGGGAGGGCTGGATAGACGGAGCATTAATGGGCTCTGACAAGCAGGAGGATGGGAAAGGAGGGCGCGTGGGATTATATTGAACAGCAGTCCGCAACAACTTGATCTTCTCAGATTCATCCGGAACAACGCTTCCTTGCTGTGACTTCTGAGCCGTGATCCCGATCCAAGCTTGGGACCAGCGCTTCCGGCCCGTGTGTTTGAGCCGTGTGCCTGAGCTCTGACTGGATTCACACTCTCTTAAACGCATGATGTTTCCTGTTGATGTCAAAGTGCAGTACGTTTGCTTGTCTTTTTCAACAAGCTCATGCTGCTGCGCCCTCTGTTGAACACAAACAAGAACTGAAACTAATGTGAAAAATGTCACAACGTATCAGGAAAAGAAATATACTGTGTTATATTTTCTAAATATATCAATATGCATACATGGCAGTAGCCTTCTGCTATATCTTACAAAAAATAGAAACATTTAAATATTGTTGCAATTTATATTGGAAAAGAATGTCAATATCGGAAAACATTTATTTCCTGCGTGTATGTGTGAGAGTTTTGGCATGTGGTTGTATTTGGCTCATTTTAGCCAGTGATCAAAGTAGATGAGATGCATGCAAACAAAACGGGTGAAATCATTGTTCGGCACACATGATCAGCAGAAAATTCCCATATCCTTCATTCGATTTTTTCCCGGAAATGCATTTGTTTTATTGAGAACAGCATAGTCATTAGTATTTTCACTGAAGTATCAGACCATATGGACACGATACCATTGGGACTTGGTTTATTACGTTTTAGACAGTAATTAGCTGTCCTCCTTTACTTTGATTTAAGATGCTGCACATTTTCAAGGAGAAGAGACTCTGCAATGTGCATTGTGATTGGCTGGAGGCAGGTAGCACGGTGGAGCAGTGCTTCTTATGGGACTGACTGATAATCATCTAATACACAGGCCGAGAGAGAGAGAGATTGAGGAGGAAAGACTTGAGAGAGAACGGAGGGAGAAAAGGAGAGGAAGAGCAGAAGGAGGATGTAGGAAGGGAGACAGAGAATGGGATGGAGATGAATGATGAGGAGGGAAGGAAAGCTGGAGGGATGGAGAGGGAGAGGAAAGAAGGCTGAAGAAAGAGCGAGAGAGTCAGTGACAAGAGTCAGTGATGTCCATCATTCTAATCGCTGACATTTCAGCACCCCAGCATACCCGTGCAGCATGGGGAGTGTGTCCACAAAGTGTGCAGGGCATGCCCGTGCTGCATGAGGAGTGTGTCCACGAAGTGTGCAGGGCGTGCCCGTGCAGCATGGGGAGTGTGTCCACGAAGTGTGCGGGGCGTGCCCGTGCTGCATGAGGAGTGTGTCCACGAAGTGTGCGGAGCGTGCCCGTGCTGCATGGGGAGTGTGTCCACGAAGTGTGCAGGGCGTGCCCGTGCTGCATGAGGAGTGTGTCCACGAAGTGTGCAGGGCATGCCCGTGCTGCATGAGGAGTGTGTCCACGAAGTGTGCAGGGCGTGCCCGTGCTGCATGAGGAGTGTGTCCACGAAGTGTGCGGAGCGTGCCCGTGCTGCATGGGGAGTGTGTCCACGAAGTGTGCAGGGCGTGCCCGTGCTGCATGAGGAGTGTGTCCACGAAGTGTGCGGGGCGTGCCCGTGCTGCATGAGGAGTGTGTCCACGAAGTGTGCAGGGCGTGCCCGTGCTGCATGGGGAGTGTGTCCACGAAGTGTGCAGGGCGTGCCCGTGCTGCATGAGGAGTGTGTCCACGAAGTGTGCGGGGCGTGCCCGTGCTGCATGAGGAGTGTGTCCACGAAGTGTGCAGGGCGTGCCCGTGCTGCATGAGGAGTGTGTCCACGAAGTGTGCGGAGCGTGCCCGTGCTGCATGGGGAGTGTGTCCACTAAGTGTGCAGGGCGTGCCCGTGCTGCATGAGGAGTGTGTCCACGAAGTGTGCGGAGCGTGCCCGTGCTGCATGGGGAGTGTGTCCATGAAGTGTGCAGGGCGTGTCCGTGCTGCATGGGGAGTGTGTCCACGAAGTGTGCGGGGCGTGCCCGTGCTGCATGGGGAGTGTGTCCATGAAGTGTGCGGGGCGTGCCCGTGCTGCATGGGGAGTGTGCAGTGTGATGAGCGTTCTCGTGCATCACGAGCAGCATTTGTCAGTTGGATCTGTCAGATAACAGGGTCCCAGTGGATCGATGGGCCGATGACTTAACCCCGACCCCCTATCCTCACCTCAGACAGTCCGGCTTCAGCTCACGGGCTGGGAGAGCCTGGGTGGCCGTGCAGCTGCGCTTGTCTCGTGTGGATTCCACCCCATCCGGCCCAGTTCCAAGGTCACTCCGGCTCAGTCTTCCTCTGTCAGCAGTGTCCACTTGTCACCCAAACCTCTCTGCCCTCCCCCACCAGTACACACTCGCTCCTCTACTTAAATTACAGCAAGTGAAAGATCCATACAGTCACCTTTACTCTGACCAACCCTGTTTTTTTTTACATATTTCACCCATAGATCCTCCCTTTTGTTTACATAACCCAACATTTGGAGCATCGGTGTGCTAACGTGCTACACATGTGCTAACGGGCGAAAAGCTTTTTCGTTTGTTCTGCCTTATTTCATCACACTTATTACATCACCAAATGCAGTGGATGTAAATGGATTTGTGAGAGGTAATCGAAGATGGTGTGAACATTGGGAAATGAACGCTAGGAGGGGGGCGACCTGATCTGACTGGGCAGAGTCGGCCCACTCACAGCAGCAAGGTAGAGATCTGTTGAAGGGAAGTGGGCCTAGCTGCTGAGTGAGCTTTGAGCGATGTCGCTCACGTGACTCTCCCAATAAGTGAGCCAGTACAGCTGTGAAAATGCACACCCTTTGGGGAGACCATTTGGCACAGTCTGGTAGGGCGGCTGACTATAAACCCATATACTAATTCCCTGTGTGGCCAAGGAGTATGATTCCCTGCTGTGGAACTTTCTCTACTGCAATCCTCCCTGTAATATCTGTAGCCCTCTCTGCTTTCCCCATCTGAATAAAGACAAATGATGCATAAGGAAGATGGACTGCCTGCTCTTCATTCAGAATTCAATCATTTCTGGATGTGTAGGTGTGATCTCGACAGACACTTCAGTACCTCACCAATCATTTTACTGGAAAAATGTACGGTTGCCTGAAAACTTGTTCTTTTTTGTTAAAATGTACAAGAGCTACTCTACAGAAATGTTGTAAATTGCAGTCCCCACCTAAGAAAATTGTTTTAAAAATATTAAGTGTTCAGGTTTTTAATAGAACATCATGTGGTGATCTAATTAAATACATTTTTTAAAAACTTCTGTTCCCAGTTTTCACATCACTACCATAATACTCATTGTTTGCGTGTCCACAAAGAGACCCATTTTAGCCACTCCCCTAAAACTGAAACCAGCCAATCAGACTGCATCATCATCTCCAAAGCCTGAAAAATGAGTGACTTTAAGAAGTGTCATTACGAAACATTTTTTTAATATTGAGTAAAACTTTTGGATATGTAGGCCAAAATATTTGTGTGTTTTATAGTTATAAGTGCTTATTTCCATTTCCATGGTCACCAGCCATGTGCTAACCAGCCATGCTAAGAATTTGTTAAAATTGTCAGTATAACTGTCCCTACTGTAATAAACAGCAATGCTTCAGTACTGACATGATTGTTATGGTCAATGACAGTCATGAATTAATAAATTTTTAAAGAAAATAATTATGCCATCAGATGAAATGTTTTTTAAATTATTTTTTAAATGGGCCTGATTTACTAAGACCTTTAGCACGTGAAAAACCTTTTCCGTTAACCACACGCATTATAGTGTTTGTCATTGGTTGTTATTATTTTTTGCGTGTGCTAAAAGGTTTTGGACACGCTAAAGGTCATAGTAAATCTCGTGTAAAAAAAGTTGTGGATGTAAAACACAAAACATGTTGATTTGTACTTTTCTATGTATAGAATTTTACAGGGCGAGAGAGAACCAGACATTAACATGCCCAAGAGTAACAACGAGAGACAGAATAAAAGAGAAAATCCAACAAAGTATCAGGAATATCTAAAGCGAGAAACGGACAGAAATAAGAACTGGAAAAAAGAGGGAAAGTTTAGAGCTATGGAGCAGACAGTTGTTTGAAGATGATGGGGAAAAAATCAACAAAAGCACAGGGCATTAGTGGAAGTCAGTGAGACATTCAAATATTTTGCAGGGATTCCACACTACCAAATACCTCCAGGAATTGTGAGCCATCGCCCCAGCAAATTCTGCAGTAAATTTAAATGTTATTTCTACAAAATAAATGGACAGTGGACATCTTAACAGCTGTTTGTTTTTAATTAGTTTCAAAATGTATGACTTGATTATATTAAAATCATTGGGTATGTTGTCAATTAGGGCTTAGCAAAACAAAAAGTTCACATTATCATAACACTCGGGTCATTACCATAACATCTGATATTCTGTCAAAATTAGAATAAGTTATGTAATCAATTAAAAATATAATATGATATGGTAAATGTATATGTGCTTCAATCAGTCAGGAGGTATGAAAATGATATCAAGTTTGTATGGGGAGTTTTGGGGTGCAGTATACTGGGTTATGTTTGGTAGGGTGGGTGGGGTGTGGTTTATGGAGAGTTTCGGAGTGCAGTATACTGGGTTATGTTTGGTAGGGTGGGTGGGGTGTGGTATATGGGAAGTTTCGGGTGCAGTATACTGGGTTATGTTTGGCAGGGTGGGTGGGGTGTGGTTTATGGGGAGTTTCAGAGTGCAGTATACTGGGTTATGTTTGGTAGGGTGGGTGGGGTGCATTATACTGGGTTATGTTTGGCAGGGTGGGTGGGGTGTGGTATATGGGAAGTTTCGGAGTGCAGTATACTGGGTTATGTTTGGCAGGGTGGGTGGGGTGTGGTTTATGGGGAGTTTCGGAGTGCAGTATACTGGGTTGTTTGGTAGGGTGGGTGGGGTGCAGTATACTGGGTTATGTTTGGTGGGGTGCAGTATACTGGGTTATGTTTGGCAGGGTGGGTGGGGTGTGGTTTATGGGGAGTTTCGGGGCGCAGTATACTGGGTTATGTTTGGCAGGGTGGGTGGGGTGTGGTTTATGGGGAGTTTCGGGGTGCAGTATACTGGGTTATGTTTGGCAGGCCAGACACCACACAGCAGCTCAAGGCCCCTCTTGAGGATTTCATTCTCTTGACTTTGTTCCACTTGCCAGTCGTCTCGTCATAGCTCCGCACACAGTTCGTTGTGGCAAAGGCCTCCAGGCCACCGGCGATGAACAGCCGCTCGTCCAGCACAGCGATGCCGAAGTTGCTGCACGGCCTCACCAGGCCGCGCACCGAGCGCCACTGGTCCGCCAGTGGAGAGTAGGCCTCTACACTCCGGAGTCGGGCGGCCCCATCGAAGCCGCCCACCTGCCAGAGGTCAGCCATTTCATTTCATATTTTCGATTGGTTTCAAGTTTTATTTTCCTACGCAGTTATTTCACACAGACAATGAACCAATAACAGTTGTGTTTCACATTGTATCTTTGAATCTGTACAGAGAGAGGCTATCTTTAAGTTTCATGAAGGGGAACCTTTATTATTATTTTTTTAAACTTTATTGACCCCATGGGGTAATTTGTCCTCTGCATTTGACCCATCCTAACTACTTAGGAGCAGTGGGCAGCCACAGTGCAGCGCTTGGGGACCATCTCCAGTTCTGTGGCCAGTGGTCAAGGGCAATGGCAGACGTTTACCTAACCTGACATACATGTCTTTTGCTGTGGGAGGAAACCGGAATGCCCGGAGAAAACACGGGGATAACATGCAAACTCCAAGCAGAAAGGACCAGGACTGGGATTCGAATCCAGAACCTCCAGTGTTGTGCAAACAAAATGTAAGTCTCAGGAACAGTAAAAATACATTTTCCCCATTTCCCCAACAATGCCTTATAGTCATATGGGGGTATTGAATCAATTGTATCAGTAAATAGAGCTGGCTGAAAACTTTCAACTTGTGAAATGAAAAATGATATAGAAGGTTTACACTCTTCCTAGTATGAAATGACGAAATGGGGAACTGATGCGTTCTTTCAAGTATGAATGAGTACAGATGTACTACAAGTATGCATAATTGAGCGCTGTCCAGTACAGCAGGACTGCATGTAAAACACAAAGAGAAAGTACACTTAAAACTAATTTCCCCAGAGGAAGAAAAAAAGGTCTGTAGCAATGTGATTTTGTGAGTGGAAGACCTGAGACACAAGGGCCTCTGTACCAGTGTGATCTCACTAGTGGGGGACAGCCAGCCCATCATCTTTGGGTACAGACAGCATAATTGGGATACGTTTTTTATGGTGGTTACTGGTGGTTAAGGTAAATGATGGTTGCCATGTTTGGTGCAATTATCTCTGAGAATGAATAGCAGATACAAGTACTGCACTGAATGCACTGATACATACTCAAACCTCTGGGCCTTGCCAAGTACAGAAGACCACATCCACGGGCTATAGTATTTACTTTCTGTTTGAATGCTTGCGGTACAAACAATATGGCGACCGTACTTGCTATGCATCCTAACTAGAATAGTAAATATCACGGAAAGTATCCAGCATGCATCTGAATAATTACAGGTAATAAATTAGTTCATTCATTCATTTAGTGTTGAGATTTGGTTCAGTGAGACACTAGGGCACCTCTGCATCGTTACGATGGAATGAGAAGCAGGCCTGGGAAGTGAGCTCACCGCATAAATCTCCTCTCCGTACGCGACGACGCCCAGTCCGCTGCGGCGACTGACCATGGGGGTGATCATTGTCCAGTGGTCGGTCTGGGGGTTGTAGTACTCTGCAGTGAAGACGCACTCCTGTCCATTGAAGCCCCCACAAACGTACACCT
Organism: Ilyophis sp. 1 JC-2022; assembly: GCA_022702515.1. NCBI lineage: Eukaryota > Metazoa > Chordata > Actinopteri > Anguilliformes > Synaphobranchidae > Ilyophis > Ilyophis sp. 1 JC-2022. Next base: position 82,153,119 of record CM040394.1, read on the forward strand.
GGGTGACAGTGACATGAGCTCAGAGTGAAAATGGATAAGAATAAGGGCGGAGGCCATTTTGGAAGGCAGAAGGTCAGAGGCTGTGTCCAAATCAGAGCTCTATCTACTGCGCCCTGTCTCCTGCGTACAGTGCACTGGCCGAAGTGTGCTGTTTAATGTGCACTGTTTAGCAGTCCGCGTGATCGGAGGTCACAAAGCATGCACTAATTTAAAAAAGTAAAAATATGATTATTTCTATTTTAAATACATTGGTTTCGTTTAAAAATATATTTTAGGCTAGTTTTGAGTCGCCATTTGGCTGGAAAGTCTTGCAAGATCTGGTAACCTTGCACCCCACACTTGCGCTGCCATGTCACATGTTGTTTTTGTTGTTGAAGGAAAACGTCAGCAAAGCTGCGCCTCATTTCTTTAAAACGAAGCTTCACGTCATATTTACGTGACCAAAATGTTCGTATACTTCTTGAAAAGTGTGCTCCTTGAAAAGTATGCTCCTTGAAAAGTGTGCTCCCGAATGTACTCAGCGAAACCCCGGAAGTAAGTCTGTCATCTGGGTGTTTGAAGTATACTGCAATATTGCGTACTCTACGACTTTCTCGCCCGATCTACTCACTTAAGGCTACTCAACAGTGTGGAAGAGTGCTGATTCGGACACGGCCATAGAGTACTCAAATGAGTACATCAGAAATGGGCGGAGTCTGGTTTCGGAAGTAAATTCTCTATGACAGGTAGAACGGGCTTCGGAAACTATCGACTATTTCTTGAAAACTGATTTATAGAATGAGCCGAAACGTTCCTGGATTAGCCTGTGTGGTATAAAGATATAGACCATATATCGCATGTTCCAATTTTTTTAAATTTTTTTATTGACTGGAGTTCGACTTGTTGTCCATTTTAACGGACTACATATCAAGTACTGCATATCATCATCTCATCTGTCTGCCCATTTTTGGCAGATGGGAGTACTGCCGCTGAAGACAAGCTAACATTAGCTTGCTGTTGAGAAGCCTGCCCGACAAGGTCAGAAACTACGCTACGGTCAACCACATAAAGCAATTCTAGCTTTTAGTTCTTCAAGCTAGCTAGCTAACGTTAGAAAAAAGTGTTTAAAAGCGGCGCTGTGTGCTACTGCTGGCTAACGTTACATGACAACGTCTGGATACAACGCTGCACGTCCAGAGGGAATTATGGGACATCCAGTTTTTAAACAGTGCCAGCACTGGTACAGTATATTCACAAAAAAATACTAAAACATAAAATATACTCGAAGCTGGTCCAGAAAAACTACATAGTTTGCGAACGGGCATTATATTGAATCCAGGAAATTGATGGTAAGACATAATCACTAGAAATTGTTTAAAAGTAAGTTTAAGTTAATGTCTACGCTCTAAATGAATGGGGAATTTACTTACGAAACCAGTGTGACGTAGTCACTTGAGTACTCTATTCAGTTCAGTCACAAAGAATACTCAGTTCTGTTTTGAATGTCTCTCAAAAAGCAAAATTTTACGTCCTTAAAAATGTTCAGTTTTAAACAAAACAAATCCAGTCATGCAATAAGGTGTGATCCTGTTCTGTTGAGTATGTGATTTTGAAAAGGCTCCTACATTTTTTGATAATTTTCTGGGAACAACCAGCTCCTCCCTCAAAAGAACATATTTGGACAAGGTTAATTCTTTCATTTTAAATAAAAAATTGGAGTAGAGCTTTCCTGATGCAATTCTTGTACCACAGCCTCTGACCCCACCTTGCCATTTAGCGTAGCGGCGCTAGCATCGCTCCTGTTCTCATGCATGGGCTGGATGAAGCTCCACTGGTTGGTCTCTGGCTGGTAGCACTCGGCCGTATTGTGCCCGACGTGGCCGTCGAAGCCGCCCATGGCGTAGAGCAGCCCGCCCAGCACCGCCACGCTCACGTAGCAGCGGCGCAGGTGCATGGGCGCCGCCTCGTGCCAGGTGAGCGTTGCGGTGTCGAACCTGCGCACGCTGCTGAAGTTGTCCTCTTCGTCGCAGCCTCCGACGCAGTACACAAAGCCGTTGAGGTAGGCGGCTCCGTGGTAGGCCCGAGGCCTCTCCCGGGCCTGTGCCACACAGACCCAGCGGTTGGCCCGCACGTCGTACGACTCCAGGGCGTTGGTGGGGCTGCCTTCTCTCCAGCCCCCGATGGCCAGCAGTATAGAATGGGGCAGCCGTGGGGAGCAAGGCTGAGCGTTGATGTAGGAACTGAAGAGCCTGGTCACCAAGCGGTTCTGCAGGAACCTTCTGGTCTTCATGAGCAAGCCCCTACACTCCCTGCTCTCTTTCACGACCGAGTTCTCCATCACGTTGTGGAGGAAGTAGTCGGGATCCAGGAAGGACAGCCGTACCTTGGCAGACAGACGGACAGAGCAGCAGACTCCTGTAATCACTGGCAGCGCTATGCCTATATTTAAATATTAAATCACCTTTTCTTCAAATGAATCCATGTTATGTTTCTCTCTTTCTCCCCTATACATTTTTATACCACTAAGGGCCTGATTTACTAAGACCTTTAGCGTGTGCAAAACCTTTTAGCGCACATAACTAATAACACAACCAATGATTGGTGCAAAACAAATACCATGACCAATCATTGGTCATGTTATTGGTTTTGCGTGTGCTAAAAGGTTTTGCACATGCTAAAGGTCCCTAAGATCCATATTTCACAAACAAAACACATAAAATCCAGGCCATTAAAATAAAATGCCCATCCAAGATTCATATGGCATGAAAGAGTTATTTTATTGGCCTTCCTCAATTCCCAATGAATGCAGAGGTGACAGATTAAGAGCGTCTCGGTTACCTTGGGCAACAGCGCAGAGATGGAGGCTTTGCGCTCTGAGGGAGAGTGCCCGATCCACCGAAGGATCACGTCGAACACGACGCCCTCCTCCTTGACATTGAGCTCATTGTCCCCGACGATGCCGCACAGCTGGGGCAGGGGCAGCCCCAGGAACTCCTGCGAGGTGCGGCCCACCTCCTCGAAGTGGCGCAGGATGAAGCGGTAGGCGCGCAACTGCAGTTCGGGTTGGGGGTAGGATGCTGCCATGCTCCAGATGCCGATGCAGTTCCGAGGGCGCATCCGGGCCTCCAAGTAGCAGAAGCACGCGCGAGCCACGCCTGGGACACAGAAGCCAACCGCGGCCTGCAGGAGAGGAGCCACGTTGGCCTCGGTGACCGTCGGGAAGTGACCGTAGACGTGCTCGATGAGGAGCCTCATGGTGTCTGCTGACACCCCGGAGATGCTGTACTCCTGCCATTCTGCGTCATCACTGCTGCTGGTGAACAGCGAGCTGCAAGAGGGGGCCGCACAGAAACCACAAGAGGAATGGGACCCCGCAAATGCGACTTTTGTACAAGCACCTTGCTCACAACAGATGCAGACAATTGTCAAATTGAGGCAGAACGGTGTCTGGCACGTCAGCTTTGTTGAGTAATTAAACTATGCTCGAATTTGACCATTTCACACATGAAAATCCAATCTAGTCCCAACATTTATTGTGGCTAATTTAGCCAGTTATTCTCACAAACTTCATTTTTCACTGTCGTGCTGAGGTCCCCACCCATCCCCATTCCTTTTTAAAGAGCTTTTTCCCGTTTTTCTCCCCGTTTTGGAACGCCCAGATGTATATGTTTATCAGTGCTCATTGCTGCAACTTCCGCTATCAATTCAGGAGAGCACAAGCATGTTATCTCTTCCGAAGCATGTGATGTCCCCCACCACTTTATATGACAGCGCAGTTCACAAGTCAAGCTCGCGCAGTCAGTAAGAGATACTGCATGTGCAGCTCAACAGGCAGACTTTCGGGTGCCCGGTTGACGAGTAAAGGGTTGCTGGTACGCGATGACGAGGCATGCTTATCCCAACTGATTGAAACCCTCCCATGCCAGTCAGACTGCTGGTCACAATCAGCACTGGCACAGTCCAGAAGTGGGGCACATCCATGCACAAGAACAGGATGAGACACCCAGCACCCTGCCCCCACCCTCCACCTCTGCCTGCCTGCTCCCCATTTCATCATCAGAAAACTGCAAACAACAAAGTTGCTGTTGCTGTGGAAACCCACATTAGGCTCGTGGATTTTGCCTTCGTATGGAGATTACTTGCTGGTTTTGCTTTCAAATTCAAAATCTGCTTTTTCATAATAGGCTCTTTTTAGTTACATACCACCTACTGAAAATATATTTTTTATATATAGCTTTTAGCTAAATATACATTTTTCATTCATATCAACACAACTTAAGGCTTTGTGGAGAACACATTTTTGTTACATGTATACATTTATACTTTCCAGGTGAGATGCATTTAGGATTCATGCAACTTTTTAGAAATATGTAGCACTTATAATTGTTTTCCCTTACCAGAAGTAAGAGCTGCTGGCAGACAGGATGGCCTTGTGAGCGTTGAACTTAGTGCCGCTGACCTCAATCACCACGTCACACAGCTTACCCTCCATACGCAGCTTGTTAAAGACAGTGTAGTCCATGCGGGCAGTATCTTGTCCCGTTCCTCCTTTGAAACTTGACTCAGCGAATGGAGAACTGGAACCTTCTAATTTCACATAAGACAGTCCAGCAACACATTCTCTCAATGAACACATGCATCATTATGGTGTATGTCCATTTCTTTTCGATTCCTTTACCAATGACAAAGAGAATCAATATATTGCACCTGTTTGTGGTACAGCTACATACAAACTGTAGCAACAGTATCTTTCCACTTTCCCAATGTTCTAGAACTTCTCATTATTACATAACAGTGCAACAAGTGTTGTGAAAGTATGGCCCTACTATGGTGCCAACCACATCACCATTTTCAGCCATGAAGACAGAAGTAGGACGTTTTTTTGTTTGTCAGCAAAGGTTTCATGTGTACAGCCTCTGGTCTGGGGGTTGTTTTACACTGGGGATATGCTATGATTTCTCCAGCAATCTTTAAAATAGTACACTTATTGCTACATAAAAAAAGAAAGACAAAATGGTCTCACTTAAAATGTCCCTTCAAAATTAACAAGGTATGCACATTCGAACATGGAGAAACTTCAGCAATAAAAGTTCAATAAATGACCAAACACCGTGCCATAAAATGTAAAAGTCATATTAGCAAGGCTTATGAAAAATAGATGCTTTCATTTTGCACAGTCATGCTAGAAATGTGCTATAAGTGCTATAGCAATAGGAAGCAGTTGTTTCCCCTAGTACAGGCCATTATTAGTGCATTCCAAACTGTATAATAACTTTTTTTATATTTATAAATTATAAATGTATAATAATGCTATAGTAATTCACTCATAATTGAACAGCAAGGTTCTAGTTCTGGACCGCACTATTACAGGGAAAAAAATGCCTGGGTTTTCAAATGTACAAGATGTTTTAAACTGCATGGTTGACTCACTCACTCTAGCTTTTGACATATGTACGCAAAGTAGTGCCAGTAGAAACCTTGATTGCATTACGAGTGATCTACTTCAGAGCTCTACTTTCCACATTGGGATTGTTCCATGTGAAACCAGACCCCTTTCTGGCACGACCACCACAGATCTTCTTCAAAGTTGGAATGCCTATCCTAAATAATGTATGATGCATTCTGGGTGAAGGTAGATATCAAAATGGACATCTCCATTGTTCACTTCAGCCGTGCATTCCCGGTATTTTACAATGCGCTTCAAATACGGTGTCAGGGCCATTCCACGACATCAGTACCAATTATTTCAGAGGTTGTTTGAAAAGCATGCCGTTTACACTTCTGACATTCAGAGAAAGCTGTGTCAGAAAGCAAAGCTCAAAATGGAAAGATAAAAAAGAGACCTTTTCATGAAAAATAATGTTGGGAGTCTATTTTTATGCTATTGCCGCGTTCCAAAATGTGCAATGATAAGGAATTTTTGAAGTTTTTTGGTGTGCAAGGTCATAGCTCTTCTATGCATATTATGTGTGGGGCAGACGTATGTGTACAGTAATGTAAAAGAGCCCTCCTGTTTCTTGCTGAAAAAAGCCTGAGATATGGATGAATGACTTCCACTGGCACTCCGAGCCACAATCTCCACCTGCTCTCTATCTGAGGCACCAGTTTCTCATTAAACAGTAGATTCAATAGTGAAGGTACTGTGGAAATATAATAAATATATATATTCCTTATGCTGAGCTCGTCACAGTTTTCTGTACACTTGTTCCAAAGTCAGATGGCTGCTTTAAACTGCTGCATTTATTTTAAAGCCATTTTATTGCCTGGAGATAATGTACTGGAGGGGTCACCTGATACTCCATGACTGGCTTAACCCCTAGCAGGACAAAGACAATTCAAAGACTGCAGCTATGGACCCATGGTGTGCTGTAGCCCGGGCATTACATTACACTACATTGAGGCGTTTAGCAGACGCTCTTATCCAGTGAGACTTATACAGCTTAGCTACTTCCTTTTTTTGGCACACATCTGTATATTTATTGAAGCAACTTAGGTAACAAGACCTGCTCAAGGGTGGTAGTGCCCCACCTAGGAATCGAACCTGCTATCGCTACGCTGCAAGTCCAGTTTCGTAACCATTGTACTATACTGCCGCCTGGAACTGTCTAGGCCATGGAACTGATCTTGCTCTCATGTCAATACTGTTTGCCAAATAGGCCACACAATAGCCTGTATGTTGTTTTTTTTACTATTATATTGTTCCATGCAAATATGAAAATATAATTTAAACATACTGTATATTTAGAAGGCGGGAAATATGAGCGTTAGCTGCTGAAAGTGCACACACTTTTTCGGAAAAAGCTACAAAATAACCATAACCCAAGAAACAGCACTTGTTTGGTCCACACAAACCTTTGTCATGATACTACTTTAAGCATGTGTAGCTTTTTTATCCCTAATGTGCATATTACTCTGCTATTGGCTCTCCATGCAGTCTTTGTGATTGGTCCCACAGTGTAAATCCATCTGAGGATGCACAAGGAGAGCATGACTGCTGGTGGGCATGCTATTGCTTTTTTCTATCAAGTGACCGACATCTGTAAATAACTATTATAATTACATAACATGAAATAGTATGCAGTATTAATATTATCTATCGTTGCAATAACTTAACTATCAATCATATCACAATGATATGTCTTCATTCGTGAATAACAATGGTAGAGAGGCCCAAATCGATTGGTAGATAAATTAATGTTCTTGTTAAATCGAATCCCTTTCTACCATAATTGTGTCTATTTATCCTGTCGGTGAAATTTAGTCTCTCTCAAAGAACAGATACTTTCCACCAGGCAACAATGGATTTATCAGTTACATTTATTCAGCTGAAGAGAGTAGCCTACACCCAGGAAACAATCAAAGTGGCGCTATAGGATGACTCCCCTATAGTTGGGTAGCACACACTTTTATACACATCCAGCTCTACTATTTTGTCATTCACAACTGCACGCTGTCGTGCTGAAGTTTATTTTTAAACTGTATTGCGGCGTTAATTTCAGGTTTTATGCAGCGTTTACTATGTTTTGTGGTTGTCGTGGTTGTTGCCGTGCTGTAGGGGTGCGCATTTACAAATGGTATGTTTGTGTTATTCCCCGTTTGGAAGCCGGTTTTGACTTCGCTTTGTGCGAGCATTTTCGCGTCTTTTCTATGCCGCTTTGTTATGCATAGAGTTCACAACTACTCGGTTCCAGAAGGAAGTTTGGTAGTAAGCTGCTTGTTTGTATATTATGGAAGCATATTCGCGCCAAAATTCAAATGAAAATGCAAAACGGCGATTGCATTTCGTTTACATTCGATGTGCGCAAAAACCATGACATAATGAAAATGCAAAAGGCCGTTTAGCATATCGTTTTCCTGCTTTGCGGCACAAAAGTGACATATTGCATCTGTTTACATTATAATTTCCGTGTGGTCACGCAAAAACCCAAACTACATTTGCTTTTGGTTTTACATTTGGTTCAACTTCAATTGTTGTCTGTGATTTAGGTCGTCCGGCAATTACCAGGCTAGATACAAATAGCGAGATTTCATAGTTCTCTGTGTTTGGGGATTATATGCTAAATGCTAAAAACTAGAAAGGGAACGAGGTATCCTAAACGTTACTATGAGTCTAGCCAGCCCGTTACTAACTTAAAGGAACAAGCCAACATTTTGGGAAATTGGCTTATTTGCCATCTTCCCCAGAGTCAGACAAGAAGATGAATATCCTTTTTTTCTGTGTGCGTGCAGTAAGAAGCATAGAGACCCGCACCGTTAGCCTAGCTTAGCCGCAATCACTGGAAGTGGGTTAGACCAGTTAGCCTAGCTCCCTCAAAAGTGACAAAATACACTTTCCAACAACTCCAAAACTTTCTTATTTACATGTTGTGACTTATTTACATGCATTTACCACGTGTAGAAATAACAATGTAAAATGAGACATTGTAATTTTCGAAGCAGATACATATATACCCTTCATTAACTATTTTCTTCTTGCAGAATCACCGCTAGTAAACCACCGCTTCCTGGGCGCAGTGGAACTTTTCGTCTTGCCCTGTAAGAGCACACTGGCAGAGCATTGTCATGTCTACCAGTACCCCTTGTCCTTGTTTATGTCAGTTGATTTGGATATTTTAATAAAACCATTGTTGTAACCGTTTCCCTTGTGTTTTGAAATAATTTGGGTTGCGGCCCTTCGAGCCGGGGTTGTAACAATGACCAAATAAGGATAAGAGCAGTTAGCTTCAGACGTTCAAAGTGCGCCGATGGTTCATCTTGCAAAAAGAGCAGTACATCTTGTATCTTACGGTAGGTTTTCTGTGGCATCCTGCAGCACCCCAGCAGGGTGGGTTCCTCTTAAAATGTCCCATTACTGATCTCAGCATACTTTGGCACAAAGGTTTGGCATATTGCTTTAAACACATATTAGTGCACAGCATAAGCATACAGGTGCAGCTCAAAAAATTAGAATATCGTGAAAAAGTTCAATATTTTTTGTCACACATTTCAGAAAGTGAAACTCATATATTATATAGATTCATTACACGTAGAGTGAAATATTTCAAGCCTTTACTTCTTGTAATTTTGATGATTATGGCTTACAGCTAATGAAAACCCAAATTCAGTGTCAGAAAATTAGAATATTGTGAAAAAGTTAAATATTGGAAACTCATGGTGTCACACTCTAATCAGCTAATTAACTGAAAACACCTGCAAAGGTTTCCTGAGCCTTTAAATGGTTTCTCAGTCTGGTTCAGTAGGCTACACAATCATGGGGAAGACTGCTGATTTGACAGATGTCCAGAAGACAGTCATTGACACCCTCCACAAGGTGGGTAAGCCACAAAAGGTAATTGCTAAAGAAGCTGGTTGTTCACAGAGTGCTGTATCCAAGCATATTCATAGACAGTTGAGTGGAAGGAAAAAGTGTGGAAGGAAAAGGTGCACAAGCAACAGGGATAACCGCAGCCTTGAGAGGATTGTCAAGCAAAATCCATTCAAGAATTTGGGGGAGCTTCACAAGGAGTGGACTGAGGCTGGAGTCAGTACATCAAGAGCCACCACGCACAGACGAATCCAGGACATGGGCTACAAATGTCGCATTCCTCGCGTCAAACCACTCCTGAACCAGAGACAACGCCAGAAGTGTTTTACCTGGGCTAAGGAGAAAAAGAACTGGACTGTTGCTCAGTGGTCCAAAGTCCTCTTTTCAGATGAAAGTCAATTTTGCATTTCATTTGGAAATCAAGGTCCCAGAGTCTGGAGGAAGAGTGGAGAGGCACAGAATCCATGTTGCTTGAAGTCCAGTGTGAAGTTTCCACAGTCAGTGATGATTTGGGGTGCCATGTCATCTGCTGGTGTTGGTCCACTGTGTTTTCTGAAGTCCACAGTCAACGCAGCCATCTACCAGGAAATTTTAGAGCACTTAATGCTTCCTTCTGCTGACAAGCTTTATGGAGATGCTGATTTCATTTTCCAGCAGGACTTGGCACCTGCCCACACTGCCAAAAGTACCAAAAGCTGGTTCAATGACTATGGTATTACTGTGCTTGATTGGCCAGCAAACTCGCCTGACCTGAACCCCATAGAGAATCTATGGGGTATTGTCAAGAGGAAGATGAGAGACACCAGACCCAACAATGCAGACGACCTATCAAAGCAACCTGGGCTTCCATTGCACCTCAGCAGTGCCACAGGCTGATCGCCTCCATGCCACGCCGCATTGATGCAGTAATTCATGCAAAAGCCATAATCATCAAAATTACACGAAATAAAGGCTTGAAATATTTCACTCTGTGTAATGAATCTATATAATATATGAGTTTCACTTTCTGACATGAGTGACAAAAAATATTGAACTTTTTCACGATATTCTAATTTTTTGAGCTGCACCTGTATGTGTATGTAAATTTTTCTCCCACAATCCCCTTAGAGTTTAGGGCTGGAAATCATCCTGAAGCTAAGAGAAAAAGTTAATTCCAAGAAAACTGATAAATAGCTTTTCTTCTGGGTTGCGTAAATATAAACAGCACTGTTTAGCATTTGAGATGTTCCCGTGCGCAGAACAGATTGCTGTTTGCAGAATGTCCGCAGCCTTCTCACGGCCAAACTGTAACGCCTCTGCTCGCTACCGGGTCGTGACCTCTGACCTCGGACAGGAAGTGAAGCCCTGACTCTCTCTGGCTGGGCCCAGATTGCTTCTCTTCTCTGTTTTCTCCTGCGCTCCCCACATCCTCGGCCACCTGGAAAAATAACTCAGTCAGAAACAGGATCCTCAGAGGTCAGACTGGCTTCTCTGCTGTCGCACTAATGGAGATAGATGTACCAGTGTAATTGGTCTTTAAAAAGCTGCAATAAAAGAGATCCATTAATCTCTCCTTTCCTCTTCCAGCGACACATCTATCTAAGGAAGCAGGAACCAAACTGATGGGGAGAGCCAATTCGTTTGTTTTTCACTTTGCATTTAAAAAAAAAACACATTTCTTTAATTACCTTAAGATTTTCTTTTTCATAAAAGAGGAGAAATTACCTGACATCATTTCCGTTTTTCCCCAGAAATGTCATTAAAAATCTAATTCCAGGATTCATGAAACATGGGAGCAGTTTGGTATCATTTCCATGTTATAGAATATCGTTACACATTACTCTGCATTACTCCTCTACATCACCACCTTTCACTCCTCTGTCTGCCTCTTCTTTTCTCTCTCTCTCTCTCTCTCTCTCTCTCTCCCCATCATTAGAAACCCACCCGCAGCTGTCAGGGTTTGGACCTCCATTTGCTCCCTTTCAATTAGAGTAGTGCAGTGAAGGAAACAGGCATCCTGTCGCTGTGACTCAAAGCAATTACACCCACAGAAACAACAGCACAAACCGACATACTGATTACACACCGCATACTGCTGTGCTCCCATACATCATCGCTTCACGCTAAAACAGGATGGAACACCCATGCATTGATTTAGAAAACATACGATGAAATGGACATGTTTTTGTAAATGCAGCATATACAATGGGGGAAATAAGTATTGGACACGTCAACAATTTTATTATCAAACATATATTTTCAAATGCTATCACATGATTTTTTTTTTGACGTTGGTATTGGTATTATAAAAATAAACACACAAAGAAAAATTAATTAACGTTCCATTTAAAAAAAAAAAGTATGTGCAATAAAGTGAAATGACACAGGAAAAAAAAAAACACGCTAAATTAAAAATTAAAGAAAGTAGAAATTTTTTTTTTTTTTATTTGATTATGCATTGCATGCCATGCCATGACTGATGATGATGAAACAAAAAAAACAACATCAAAAATCTTTTTGATTATTACTCTGCTGGTACTCTACAACTATAACATAACAGCTCTGCATCTGATGGAAAATCTATGGGGGGGGGGGGGTGGGGTAGACAAGATTTTAAAATTACACTGGAAACAATAACAAACACATAAGGGGCTAAGTCAAGTAGGGTCTGAGGGTAAAAAGGTCTGATGTATTACAACTCTTCCTTAATCATGCTGCTGCCATAAATATAGATAATATATGGATTCTCTGACTTCTTTTTTTTTTCTTCTATTTTTCCATAGGAGTTCATTAGGAAAAAGAAAAAAGAGAAAAAAGACTCCTTCCATCTTTACTGACTCTATTTCTGCATACTGTATTTTAAAGCAGTGTTTAATAATTAATAGGCCCTTTAGACTTTCAGCCATTTTACCAACCCATGTGTTCTATTGTTGTTCATTTGTTTTATATTGTAAATCTCACCCCCCCCCCCCCCCCAATCCCAATTCCCATAGAGATCCATAGAGATCGCAGTAGTGTTATATTACAGAGTACGCAGAGTGAGCCCAAATAAAGCTTTTGATGTTGTTGGGTCACAGACATCATAAAGTCATCATGGAAATGCATGCAATCAAAAAAAAAAAAAAAATAAAAAAATTTTAATTTTAAAATTTATTTTTATTTTTTTTTTTTTTTTTTTCATTTTTTTTTTTTTTTTTTTTTTTTTTTTTTTTTTTTTTTTTTTTTTTTTTTTTTTAGTTTTATTTAGTTACATAATTTATATTGTTCATTCTTTTCAACATGTGAATAGTACAATGGAATGTGAATAATATAAAATAATTGATGTTGAATTGTTGATTGTTCCATTTTCATTGTACACACTTGCGTGCGCGCGTGCGTGCCTGGCGTGCACACACACACTGAATAGGTACAGAACACTTGAAACTTCAATGCAAATTTGGGTCAGCTTTATGTCTAGTGAAGAAAAAAATGCAAAAAATAAATGTATGCGTGTGCATCACCTGAAAGGCTCTTTTCTAACCGTATGGAGTTTTGAGGCATTCCTGGGACTGTCTTTAACAGCCATGTCTAATGCAGCAACCCAAGCTGCACTACAGGAAGTGTGCTCCGTTCCCTCTGTTCATTGCGAAATACAGATGTTGCATTCATCTGGTAGTGGGGCATTGGATGAGAATGCACACTTTCTCCTCCCCTGGGGAACTCTGGGAAATGTGGTTTTCGTGGCTCTTGTGTGCATAAAGTCAAGCACTCATGAACACCAGATCTCAACCTGTACTCTGCCATCAAGGGACCTTGTTAATGCTCTGGTATGACATCCTGAGGCTCTAGAATTGCTAACAAATTTACGCTTAACATGATAGCACGTGCTACACCTGTGTCCTCTGTATCATTTTCTATCACTCCATATCTCTCCTTCCTTCACTCACTCCCTCTCTCCCCCTCACACCATACAGGCACCATACAAGCTTATCTCCACACTATGTCCCTAAGAAAGTATTTTTAGTAACCTTCTTAAATGACGAACTGTTTTGTATTGTATTTCAAATATGCTTTCTTCATCATGCAAAGGAGCTAAGGACATCTGTATGAGCACAGTAACCTGCACAGACCTAATCTGTAACAATTAAAGTTATGTAAAACAGATCATGAGACATAAAGTAGTCAATTGTCGATTTCAACAGATGCATTATTAATTGATGGTATTAGCATTTATAGCTAACCACTTACTTAAATAAGGTTTTGCAGACCACTATCAGTCACACCACTGTAATGTTGTAAAATATTCACGTGTTTGTGTCCACGTGCGTACATGCAGTCAAGAGTGTGCACGTATACATGTGGTGATGGAGGGTTAACAGCACGAGTGCGCTAACAGTATCACCGGTAATGAGCACTGCGTAGACAGTGTGCAGGGCTGCAGTCTGTATTGTGCTGATCAGAAAGCCATTGTGACGCATTATTGCGGCTAATAAAAGCCGCCGTCGTTCGGAGTATATTTCATAGCAGTTTTATGGAGCTGCAGCTGGATGAGTCACACGAGGCAGGAGTCCCGAATCGGCTACCGCTCTCCCCACAGCGCAAAGCGCTCCCTCCCTCCCTCCGCACACCTTCAGAGAATTACCGTTCATCTTCCCTGCTTTCTTTGTCCTTCACTCTCTCTTTTTCACGTCACAGAGAGTGTGGCTCACAAAAGCGAGAGCAAGCCCAGTCATTTCTGATAGGCAGCTTGGGTTTCCAAGCTTATTTATTCTAAAGCAGGGAATTTTCAAATCTGGCCCTCGAGGCCAGTAGTACTGTTGGTTTTATTTTCTGCCTGATAGTTCATTGATCGATTAATGCCACTGATTGGCCAGAGATTTAACTCACCTGGTGTCCCAGGTTTAAATCAGCTCTGATTAGAGGGGAAGAATGAAAACCAGCCGGCCTCGAGCGCCAGATTTGAGCATCCCTGGTCTAATGGCTCATTGTATGTGTTCTCCACACAACACACAGAGACCCTCGCTACAGCGATTCCTTGACCTCGATGACGGCAATAATTCAAGCAGCGTTTCACATTCTTTGACTAATAAAAGCAGGTGTTTGTTTTATTCACCGTAAAAACAGTCTGGTGACTTAATTTTAGTCATTTCTGAACTCTCCGACCTATGGAACCGCATTGACATAATTGTAAGCCAAAGCTAAGCGCAAATGTTGAAGGAATTCTGTTCTATATCTTTGCTTTTGGTCTGCATTCAATCAACATTTGTCTTTAACCATGCGTGTGCATTTATATAGTTTGGTGGTCTAAGTGACCACCAAAATGACTGTGTTTGCGTTGTAAAAACAGGAACACTTGTATTTAATTGTAAGTCAAAGTTAAAGACAAATGTTGATTGGGTCCAGTCCATTGACTCTGTTGCAGATCTAGTTTGATAAACTAAAAAAGTAAGTGCTCCTTCTGTATATTTACTCTCAGTATCTCTCACTGTTTATTTATGTAGTGTGTAGCAGGGCGGTCTGAGATCATGGTGTTCTGTTCTTTCCAAGGACAGGGGCCAGATTGGTAAGTTTTCAATTAATCCAATCATATCATACCATTATTAGACGTCTGGTTGTTTGTGTTCAGTTTTGTATGAAGCATAAGTATACTTTTATATAGGGAGTATGAGGCAGTGATTAAGGAGTGTTTTTGACTTACAAATGAATGCATTTTACAATTTGTGTAAAATAACACACGCATGTATTCTTACTGTTTCTCCAGCAGGGAGAAGCCTCTTTGTTCATATGGTGATGCTCTGTAAGAAGACTGGCGGTGAGGAGTCGGGAAATCAACTTCTGCTGTTTTTGAGCGGTAGATACTGCCCTCTAGAGGCCGTATTTCAAACATACTCAGGAACAAACCATGCTTTTTTTCAACAGTGTAATGTAACAGAACTGAAAGAGGAGCAGTGAACACAGACAGTAGCCTGTACAGTGTCACTGTCCCCCCCCTTTCTCCAGTACAATAGGTCACTCACAGCTATCTACATACAAGTGCCCGGGGGCTAGTAACATGTGTTAAATGTGTGACCTGCTGCTTCCTGCTCACAGGCTCCTGAGCTCCTGCTTGTTCCACAGACTGACAGGCTAGAACTTCCTGCTGTCCTCATTTCATTATGAATCATTGACAGCAGCTGCATTGTCCTACATGGGTCACTGTGAGAGGGGTACCTGCCAGACAGGATTTCAGTTTCTCACAGCACTTTCACACACGCACACATGCACGCACACACACACTCTCACACACACACACTCACACAAACAGATGCACAAACACAAACACACACATCCATGGGCACACACACACACATAAACACATGTATTCACACACATACACACACCTATGTACACATACATACATACCAACATAAGTACTGTATGTGCACACACTTACACAAGCACATGCACACACACGCATGGGCACACACATGCATTACGGTGTCCCTCCCAACCTACTCCGGGCCATAAGGACCATGTACACGGGCACAAAAAGCTAAGGTGACGACCCCAGATGGCAACAGCGAAGAGTTTGACATCTTTGCAGGGGTGTTGCAAGGGGACACCCTCGCCGCCTTCCTCTTCATTATAGTCCTGGACTACGCACTAAGGCAGGCCATCAATGGACAAGAGCAGAATCTCGGCTTCACTATCACACCTATGAGGTCAAGAAGATTCCCTGCTGTAGTCCTAGCGGACCTGGACTATGCGGATGACATCAGCCTGCTATCTGATCGTGTGGAACAAGCTCAGGAGCTCTTGACCAGAGTGGAGACAGAGTGTGTCAAGGTTGGCCTTAGGCTAAATGTCAAGAAAACCGAGGTCATCACCTACAATATCTTCCCGGACCATCCACCTCTAATGACAACAGGAGGCACTGCTCTGAAGAACGTCTTTGACATCAAATACCTGGGCTCATGGGTCAACTCGTCAGAGCAAGACCTTAAAGTGAGGAAGGCGCTTTCATGGAAGGCTCTGAACGGCATGGCCAGTGTGTGGAACTCCAACCTCCCTCGACATATCAAGCTCAGCTTCTTTTATGCGACTGTAGAATCCATTCTTCTATATGGTTGTGAATGCTGGACCCTGAAGCCCTCCCTGCAGAAGTCTCTGGATAGGTGCTACACCAGAATGCTGCGTGTAGTACTGAACATCAACCAGAACGAGCATGTTACCAACACACGTCTGTATGGGGAGGTACTAAGGTTAAGCGAGAAAGTAGCTGTTAGAAGAATTAAGTTTGCCGGTCACTGCCAGAGGCACCCGGAGCTCCCAGCCAGCAAGCTGGTGCTGTAGGAGCCAACACACGGGCATCGATCAAGAGGGCGTCCCACACCAACATACGTGGATGTACTAAGGAAGGACGTGGGGGCGGAAACAACTGAAGAGCTAGCCGGATGCATGGAGGATCGAGAAAACTGGAAACAGCGTTGGAGGGCTCGTCTGAGGACAACCTAGATAGATATATAGATTAATTTACAGCAATCTCCTCAGACAGCATGCTTTTAGGCAGTGGGAGGACAGTTTGCTTGGCGAAAACCCATGATGAGCATGATGGTAACATGGTTAGAGGTATTACACTTCTCAATGGCAAGTTTGGGGTTTGGCAAATTCAGATTATGTGTGTGTGTGTGTAGAATAGAATAGAATAAAAGTTAAGGAACTTCAGTTGTAGCCCCAGCAACAACAAAAAAGACAGAGGCAGACCCACAACACACAAACAAACGTATCAAATAAAAACATTCAATAGAATCATTGCATTGATCAAACTAATTAAGTGAATTAAAATAAATTTAAGTAATACAGCCATGATTAAAAATAGCCCCCACTGACCCGAGATGTCCAGTGGCATTAAGCAGTCCAACACATAAACTCCGCCTCCGCGACTCTCCTCCGTACACGCAGCGTCGCGGTCTCTGTACACCGTCGAAACTGAGCACCGAACTGCGTCAGCATTCCCAGTCACCGCCTCACTCCTCCCCGGCATTATCCTTTCCTTCTCTTCCGTGGTGGCCTTTGAAGATTGCCTGCAGTCTTCGACATCTTCAACTCCGGTGAAGAGCGATGGTAAACTTTGTTGCTGCAGACCTAACGGACATTCCCGAGCATATGTTGCGAATTCGTCTCTATGGTGACGACCACAAACAAAATAATATCGATGAGACAATTCGTCAATATTATCAAAACGAGCAGCAGGAGTGCCCTGAAAAATATCCAGCCCGCTTCCCTGTCCCACCACAGACACACAGCGCATGAAAAAAACAAAAGACAAAAGCCAGACACAACAAAATACATTCAAATTAACAAACACGAACACGAGAAACAGCTGGACTACATGTTGCCATTACAGCTACATGTGACATGTGTGTGTGTTTTTTCATATTTAAGCATGCTTTCAGACACTTTTTTTTTTTTTAATTCTAATTTGGCACTCTTAAAGAGTGCAAAATGTAAGTACTGACACAATTTTTTAAATCAAGAATTAGCTATTGTAATTTAACACGTAGTCAATAAAATAAATTTATGCAATAAAATAAACAATCTTACACAAGATTAGGGAACCTGTGCAATGAATAACTGCATGGGTTAGTTTCCTGGAGGAAACACAAAATACACAAATACTTTTGACTTTTTGTCAAATACTTTTCAGCCACCAGAAGAAGCATAACCTAAAGTTGTCACTGACTAAAGATATGCACACAAAAAAAGTTTGTTATGACGAACTACATGGCTCCTGTGCCGTATTATCTGTGTGTAAATTTAATTCAAACACGCCCTGAAGGGCATTTGAGATAGAATCTGTTGAAATGGCGCACTCCCGGTACAGATGCGTCTTTGGTGCGGCTCTTTACGATCAGGAGATTATGGAGGAGTCCCCCACGGAGCTGAGCATCCCCCTTCAGACTCGCCTCCCAATCCCATTATCAAGGTCAAACAGACGGGGAGGAGAAAAACCCATCTGTATCCGTCAAGCTTTCTTAGCGGAAAAGACCCCCGGTTGTCAAGAGACCATTGAAAGTCTCATTGTTGAGAGTGATGCGCCAGCGGGCCGGGTACATTGATCTTAGCTGTCAGCGTTCCGTTTGATGGATTGAGAGCCATCCTATCTCTGATGATCCTTGGTGTGAAGGCAGCTGAGCCAGTAGCTTTCACTGTTGAGACACCGGCAATATAAAAACTGGTTGATTTGATCTTCAATCCATTTTTCACGCACACAAACGCACGCGGAATTTCCAGCTCCCAGAGGGTCGTGGCACAGCTGATGGTCATTTGAATCAGCCCACGTTGCTCACTCCCTTCATCAGGCCTGTTAGAAAGGCACAGTCCTAGCCTTGGTCTAAATATGCATTGCTAACGTGCTCACCATATAAAAAGCCCTCTGAAACGCTGGCCTGTTTGTGACGTTGTTTATGTTTTGTTTCCATTGAGTTAACCCCTACGTTGCCTGAAGGAGACTGTAAGTCGAATTGTTTTTTTTTTTGCATGTGAAGATATAATAGAGATTATAAGATTATAATAATAATAAGCTATTTGACTTTAGCTCAGTCTTTGTTTGCTCTAAACTCATCAAGCATGCATAGACTAACTGTAGTTTCAACTCTATATGTATTAGCATACACAGGATCATTGAACAGAGCCCTGTTTTTTACTTTATCTGCATGTCCCTACGAAGCCCTTTAACACCAGGCAGGTGAAATACTGCTGTTGGAAGTTTATTTCTGCTTAATTGGTGCCCTTCACAGTACTTCAACTTCATATAATGCCAGAGGCATCGCAGAAATATATAAACTAACTCAAATGTTGAAGGATTGGGTCACCTTCAGCAATCTGAACATCGTCAAGACTAATTTATAAGTCCCATTCAATTTTATTGAGTGAAACTGATGTTTTATGTCCATGTTAATAAACATAAATTACATATAGACTGTAGAAAAAAATAAGGGCACTATAAGTTTTGCTAGTTAAAGTACAGCCCTCAATTTATGAAAAACGGCACATGCCCTTGTCCATAAAAATCTGTAACAAAATGTGAAAGTAATATTTACATTGATGTTTGTATTTTCTTATCTATAAATATATATTTATCACTGTAGAATAGTATGAATTGAATTCAGCAAATGCAATGGAAAACCTTTCTGATTAATTAGAATTTCATTAGCAGAGCCGCTTGAGTAGCAGTTTTTAAAAAATAATTTCAGCTAGGACATGGAAGGATACGTTAATGAGTGATCCCAGGCAGGCTTTGGGATTCAGTGGTTTCACTGCCCCTGACAGTCACTCATGGGTTAAACGGAATGTATGCCCTGTAATTAGCTTCACTGTGATTGACAGCGGAAAAGAGCTAGTTTCTAAATGGCACACATAAATCCCCTCCATTCTGGATGATGTCAGTATCTTCCATCCCCCAGGTTGATGCTTACTGGTCCTTAATGATGTGCCTGCTCTTTGCACCAGCACTGTCCAGCCTTTGCCTAGCAAAAGACGAGCAGCTCAATTAACACATCAAGTCAGCCGAATTAATTGAGAGCTCAGCTGGAATTAGACCGAGCTCACACGATGCACTCTGAGGTGCTTTAGATCAAGGGTGCACTGCCCAGGCCGAGCCGTTTCGGGATTTTACTCCAACTTCTGCTTTAATTTATTTGACCTGACATTTTTTGACAAAGCCGTGAGCTACAGCTGCAGACGGCACATGTGTCCTCTGTAAAAATGTGTTACCGTGGTCGGATGCGGGGGCGAAGCAGCACTGGCGTATACAACTGTTTAGAAAATTCTGCCAGACTAACGGTTGGAATAAACGCCATTACCGCTATTGGCCCTTTAGAACGAGAGTTATGCCCCCTAGTGCACCTCATTCACTTTAACGCTCTTTGGAGTGAACATATCTTTTTATGTTCAAATAGTTAATTCCTGCCTACTTCTTTCAGCACATTGTCAATTTGAAATCAAGCTTTGTTGGCAGATAATAATGAGCACTTCAACTAAAGAGCACGCTATTATTTTGACACTTTTAACTTGTATGTAATCCCACACGGAGAAAATTTTATGGTAATTACTCAATTATTCTACACTGCTGTTACAGGTGTCACAAGGAGGAATATTATTTCTCCGGCTACCATAGGCACTAACCCACCCCCAGGGTACAGATGGAATTTTCAAGGTACTTTTACGTTGAATCTGTATAATGGCTTAACACACCCAATACGCTTTACAAATAAGATATCTCTGTATCCACTCGGAAACCAAAGACACTGTTGTGATATTTGTTTGCGGACAATTCAAGTCTTTTAAGATGCCAGCAACACCAAAATGGTTATGTCGTAGCTTCGCGTTTTCACCAAACCATGAAAAAAAGCTATTGCACTGCGACTGCTCGATAAGTCGACAAAGAGCTAGATCATAATTCTGCACACGGAAGATCAACTGTTGGTGTAAGGCTCCTTGCCACCAGTTGAAACGTCTGAGACGCTTCCCAGGGCCGTGTCCAAGCACAGAGTAGGGCCGTGTCCGAATATTTGAGTCCACTTTGTCAAACAGCTTTTGAGTGGGCGATTTTTTCTCACAAATGGGGGCACTTGAAATACCAGGATGAACCCCTTATTTCCGGGGTTTTGTGGAGGGAATTCAGGAGCACACTCATCTGCAGAATGGTGAACTCATCCTACAATTTCCGTCAGTAACAGTAAAAGCGTAAAATACATGCGTATATGGTATCATATTACAAAATCCTCTTTTTTATTTTTGTTAATTCTATCTTCATTCATAATCTACACTTTGTAACAATCGTCATATGTTAACTGATTGATATTCTCAATAAAAATGTTTTTAAAAAAAAAAGTATATTACAAACTACTTCCTCACTAGTTTGGAAAGAGTTTTGCAGGATTTCTTTCGCACACTGCTTGCAAAGTGAGGGGACAGAGCACAGAGGGACAGGGGTCTGAGTGGACAGGGGACAGCAGACAGGGAACAGGGGTCGTATTCGGTCACGGCCTTGGTTATTCTGGCCACTGTGCACTGCGGCTCTGGTGGAAAACAGTCGGGTGACCTTTAACCTCTTTTTTTGACGACATGGAGGGCCTCTACCTTTTCCAGAAGGGGAGGGGCAGGGGGAGCAGGAGCTGCTGCTTGTCCCAGAAATCTGGGACAACAGGGGGCTGCTAGGTGGCTAATTCAGTTGTGGCACCAAGTCGTGGTGCATAGATGAGTCTCAAGGTATTGGATCGAATCCGAACCGTGCCAGTGCGGACTGTGGCCGGTAGCTCTATAGGGCGACGCACAATTGGCGATTAGGGGTTCGCGCTCATCAGTATGTAGTGACTCCCGGTGGCCGATGTCAAAGCCCCATATGAAATGTCATCCCCTAACTCTATGCGAGCTTAGCTGTTTGCAGTGTGAAAAGAAGCAGACTGATGACGCCACGTGTTTTGGAGGAGAACCGTGGTTGTCTACACTCTCCCAAATCGGCAGCGGGCCATTCCAAATTAGGGTGGGAATTAGACATGCTCAACCTCACGTCGGGTGCCAAACTTATAATAAAAAAGAATAGAAGAGAAATTTCTGAAAAACTGTGCAGGCAGGCCAACATGTCTCCGTTTTCACGACACAGGAAATTCATGTTTTCTGTGTCTCACTGTGAGACCAGCTCCCCAGGACACCTGCCAGCCCTCTGATTTAGAACATAAAGCCTTTAATGGTTCATTGTGAAATTCTTTGTGTAAGAAACAAGCTACACAGACCTTTATTTCCTTTCTGCTTTGTGATGCAGGTGCAGAGCTGGCAGGATACCAGGAGATTTGAGGGGAGGGGGGTGGGGGTGCCCCGTCAAAAGTCACAAAGCCAAGGAGCGGTCCCTGCTAGCTGATTTTTTGTTCTCTCAGATCCAAACACTGGCCAAGGTTTTCAAGTAGAATTCCTTTTCAGCTACAGTTACACTCTAGCCTCTCGGATACTTCAGGGTAATTGGCAACCACACAAAATGACTGGGTTCTGGAGCAGTCTCGGCCGTACTGCAGAACTCAGCACTGGCCAGTAGAGGGCACCACACTGTATGTGAACTGCTCTGCTAATCATCATGTGCTGTTTCCACTGCCTAACTGATATTAAAATGAGCCAAAATACAGTTTAGCACTTAACCTGTTTAAAACTGTTTAATTAGATACTTTAGAGTTGACTTCTGTGCGTTAACTTTCCCAGGATGTTCCCGCTTTTACCCGTTGATCGTACAGATGCAGGACTTGACTGAATGCAAGTGTCACATAGCACCCAGCAAGGTGGTTCCTCTGTCGGTGTGTGATAACCGCACCAGCCTGCTTGCACCAGCACAGATAGAGCTAATCGGCAGGGGCTGTGCTCCACGGCTACCACCCACCCGCTCAACCTACAGCTCTTTTCTTAAATAAGGCATTATTCAAAATTCAGGAGACCTCTTTCTATTGGTGGGTTGTGATTGTTTCCATGGCTATGCAGGCTTGCTGCATATTGGTGGGGGCTCACCTAAACTGTAATGTGAGCCTTGTGGATGTCTTCACGAACATGCCTTCCATGAATGGGGGTAACATTCACTGTGTTTCCCCTGCTGTGTGGAAAAAGACATATCCAATATGTCTATCTCATTAATTATTCTTATTGCCGCTCAGCTGTGTCCAGTTTATACATGTTTTAAAATAAGTTCTGTGTTTTTTTTACTGTTCCAGCATGTAAGCTGCTTATTTCATTTTTAGGGCATTGTACATAGACAGTTGGTATATTGTTGTATGCTTTATGTATTCGACTTGCGCCACTGTGCTGACTGTAGTCTTTCAAAAAGTCATTCTGACGAATGACCACCTATCACATAGTATTCAGACATGTTTGTACAGTATATCCTGATATATCTTGTATTCCGTCGACAATTTCTCATTTTGTTATGTGTATTAGGGTATTAAAAATGTATTGTTTAAGAATTCTACTTCTGTTTTTGTATTGATTGAAATTATGTATGTCTTTCTTCTCAGTACTGTGCATTGAGTCGAGGAACATTGCCGGTGAAATATAATTTATTATTGTTATTATTTTCAACAGCCTTTTTCTGGTTGGAGAAGGCTGAGAGCAACTTTTCACAAAATACAGAAACAAGATATTTTATGAATGTTTTGATTCCTCTTGTTCCAGAAATGATCTAATGCTTTTTTAATAAACAGCTGTGAGGCCTCATCTAGACTATAAAAATATCTTAATTCAACTTCCAAACCAGTCCCACAGAAACAAGCCAATCGCTTTGTAGGCAGGGTTCGTGAGTCTGTTTGTGAGAGCGCCGGTCTGAAAAAGGTTCTCACAGGTTTGCTTGAACAAAAGCCAGCTTACGGTAAGCCTCTATCAGGGAGGCGAAACAGGCTGTTGTTCACTTTCGAAAAGGACATGTTCAGGGGTTGTTTGCCATCGAGAGCCAGCATACACTACATCCTGACCCCTCCAGCAGTGCAATAAACAATTCTGTTCTGTTACAACTTACTCTGTAGGAAAGTGGTGAGAAACCTGCGTGTGCTGAACAACGTTCTGACTGCTAATAGAATGCCATTCCCCGCTTGCTCATTCCCCTGTTCTGAACACTGTGGGATAGTTTATCTTAATTCTTTGTGGTTTTTTTCATCCAAACAAACAGGAAATCTGGGTAACACTTTATAATAAGGGAACACACCTCATGCCTGAATTAATGCATGACTCATCATGATTTCATCATGATTTAATGCATGAATTAATGCATGATGTATCATGAACTCTGTGCGGTTCAATATTAATAAATGATCAAGCCATTATTAGTTCATGTGATTACTGTACACTTAATGTATCATCAGTTAATGAACATTAACTCACAGTTAAGTCATACATTAAGTAACATGTCATCAAAGTAGCTGCAAACCAGTTAGGTAGACAAAAGCTTCTCAGACCATCAGTGGTGGATTTATCCATTTTGGGGCCCCCAAAACTCTTCCTGACAGTGTGCTGACAAAGCTGTTCGCTTTTAAAACAACAGAAATTCAGATTTTTATAAATCACCCATTTTTATAACAACACCCCCCCCCCCCCATTGCTTGTGCATATAAGGAGACAGGATCTGTGTGGCTTACAATATCACATGTTTTATGTTATTTTAATTTAATTTATCTTAGGAAATGTATTATTTGTCATTTTTTATCAATATTAGCCTATTTGCAATATTCAATCATTCAGACTAATAAGCTGCTGGGTGAACCCTATGCCTACTTCTAATATGTTTCTACTAAAACTATGGTGCTTTAGTCATATTTTCAACCCAGTTATACCATAATACAGAATAATCAATCTGTGATTTTACTTGACACAATAACAAACATATAGTATTGATGTTTTACTTATTGTACAGCCAACAAAAGACTCTGGTTGGTCAACATATGACTTACTCAACATATGACTCTGATTAGGGAACGGGTACAATAATGATTAATCTAGCCTACAATTACACGCATGCTAGGACCGTGAAAATAGGAAAAATAAAAATAGGAAGTGAATCTACTATCTACTGATTGGAGGCTAAGGAAATTATTAAAAGCGTTTTTATTTTTTACAATCCAGATAACCTGTTTGTGACTTTTGTCGCCTTTAGCTTTCCGTATACAAAAACCACAACCGTAATATACGGTAGTTCGAACTTCCATGAAAACGAATACAATCTATTAGACAGACAACAGGCGCTCGTTGAATGAATGGAAGTCAGTGGAGTTTTTACACTGAAACGGGTCATTATCAGACAGACGAAATGAAGTTTCCCTTTTCTTTTTAGATTATGGCTATGTTGTCATGGCCCAGTACTACTACTTACAACCCGTTATGATTGTGACTATCCAACGAAAACGAACTTTAAAACCGGCTAGCGCCGGGCAGATGCGCGTCATTCTAAGCATACGTTATGTAACTTTAGTTGCTAAGCTAACTGAAAAAACTACATGAATGTTACTTAAATTCCGGTAAGTAGTTTATGTAGCTAGTTAGCTCATTGTAAATGCGTTAAATGTTGGCTATGTTTGCAAGAAAATCGACGTAGCAGCGAATCAATCTCAGACACAAATAGCTAGCAAGCTAGCTGCTATGAGGCCTACTATCACTTGTAATTTTGCTTGCTTGCTGGCTTGCCAATGTCAAATTTATTTAGGCTAGTTCAGTGGCATTAGTATTAGAACACACAGGGATTTGCATATTGCTGCTAACTGTAACAGTAGCTAGTTAGGCAAATGTTAAATTGCATAATTCCCTTAGAAATGTCCTTTTCGGAGTAAAATGTGTATGTATCTAACGTTACCCTGTCATGTGAGCTCAGGACTGGACTTATTTAAATAATTTGATTTTGCGAGGATCATGTACAGTAGCCTAACTTAGTTATCCTTCAGTTGCCACCAGACATATATATATATAGAAATATTGAACTGAATTAGATTCAACTACTTTATGTGATGTCGTAATAAACCTACATGTAGTTCAACCTTTTCATACTGATTTCTGTCAGCTAGTCATCATCACGTGTTCAAGAAGACCAACCAGAGTAATCTCCGATGAGTAAAACAACAACTAGCTTTGTATCGTGTCAACTATAATCACGCATTGATTATTATTCTTATATGTATTGTGGATATAACTAGTTTTAATATATGACTGTTAACCTTTTAGTTTTGGTAGAAAAAACTGTTTTGGCAGGGGTTTCTAAATTATAGCCCAAGCGGAAATTGAGAGGTGCAGTGCACTGGAAGCCATATTGGTTGCTGTAACTTCGGCAATAGAAGCAAGCAGTTGAGTCCGTTCAATATCATAGAGTTCAGTGTATTGCCCACTTTTTTTTGGTGTCTATCTGAGTGCCATTCTAGTTTTGATTTGTAAATGATCTTCTTTTAACAGTAGGGTCGTGGGAGATATGGCAGGACATGGAGGAGGCGGAAATGGGTTTTTTGGGATTTTGAGGTATCAGAGGAAATGGCCAGTTCTGAGACTGGTGAAGACTGCTCCCAAATTTTGAAGACACGTTCGTCGGGGGACCACAACAATAAGTGATCAGTGGCGTTGCCACTGCTGGATACACACATTTCATTGTTAACCACAGCAGGAGCTTTATTGATCCTAACAGTGGGGGACATACACAAAATATAGAGAGGGCTAAGGGGATTTATAAAAATCAGATATGGTGACTGAGAGGAAATGGGAGTGAGGTCCTTTTGAATGTCTTAAATTGTGTTCCACATGTATAATTAATAAAACATTGATGTTCTATTTGGACGACTTTTGACTGGTTTATTTTAATATTAGGTTTTCAAGGGTGCAGAAATCATTGAGCTATTTATTAAGTAATAGTGATGTGATGATGGGGTAATCATTACTATATGAAGAATTGTGTGTGACTTTACTTGAAGGGTCACAATTCATTGAACTCATAATTAAGTAATGATGAACTCATGGTTAACAAATGCTTGCCTCCTATCAATCTACATTAAGTAATCATTTACAAATTAGTATCAAGCCATGACTTTACTTAGAGGGACACAAGTCAGCCAAGTACTTAGGAAGTAATGGTGATTGCATGTGTGAAATAATGATGAAATTTAATGATAAATGGTGAACTTACAATTTACACTCAGTATCCACTGTATTAGGAATACCTACCTAGTACTATCTAATGTTCTGTTGCTGCAGCCCATCCCTTTCAGGGTTCAACATGTGCATTCAGTGATGCCCCTCTGCTCACCACATTTTTTTGGCCTTTCTGTTAGCTTGAATGTGTCTGGCCATTCTTCTCTGACCTCTCTCATTAACAAGGTTGTTTGTGCTCTCAGAACTGCCACTTGATATTTTTGGGGTATCACACTCAACCCCGACCCAATTTTTCCAACAAATAGCGTATATTAACCTTGAGTATTGGTAACTATATAATTGAAAAATAAGTACAAAGTACTCATTCTCTAAAACATGAATGGCTGTCATAATCCACACACATTGACTCCATATTATTTACAAAGATCAAGTCTATTAAACGTGATTTTTTTATGACACATTAGAGATGGGCCTACTATAGGGTTTGCCCAGAAGCATAGTCTGAATGACTGAATATTGGCAAATATAGACTAAATACTAATTATGCACTTTCTAAGATAAATTAAAATAACAAAGCATTTGATATTACTGTCACAATTTTGACAGGTAAATGATAGATGGGGCTTAGAAGCCACACTGGCAGAATTTTTTTTTAAGTGAACAGCTTTGTCGGCGTTTTTTCTGAGTTTTAGCGGCCCCGATATAGATAAATCCACCACTGATGGTCTGAGAAGCTTTTGTCTACCTAACTGGTTTGCAGCTACTTTGATGACATGTTACTTAATGTATGACTTAACTATGAGTTAATGTTCATTAATTGATGATACATTAAGTGTACAGTAATCACATGAACTAATAATGCCTTGATCATTTATTAATATTGAACCGCACAGAGTTCATGATACATCATGCATTAATTCATGCATTAAATCATGATGAAATCATGATGAGTCATGCATTAATTCAGGCATGAGGTGTGTTCCCTTATTGTAAAGTGTTACCGAAATCTGTATCGTTCACACAAAGCTTGCTTTTGGAAGAGCTTACACTTTCCACCTATTTTATGAAAGAGAAATATTTAGTGTGTAAAATGAGGAGGGGAGCGAGGAACAATGAGAGAAAGAGGGTGAAAGAACATATAGGGTGGAGCTTAACGCAGACTGTCTGTGTTTTTTATAAGATAGTGTCCAGATAGAGAGAGAGACGTATGGAAGCCACTGATAGCTGGCTCACTCTACACAGTTCTGAGGATAATGCAGACTTTCACTAGAACACTCTTCCAACCCTACTCCTCCCTGTGACACCGTACCAGTGTCTATCGCTATGTATATTGCTGACCACCTCTTTTTCACTGTCATGAACAATATAAAAGATTGCGCAAAATCTGATCTTGGGGAAAAAATTATATTTTCCCTTCATAAAAGTTTGAACTTGAACTTGCTAACCTGATAAGCTAGCAAATTTATCTGAGATCTGAAAACTGGGGTGTGGGATGGGGGGGGGGGGCACACAGGCCGAGATCAAAGGTCAAAATGACTTTAATTCAAGGTCGCTTCGTGTTAAATCATAACTGTACACTGAAGATCCACAGGTTATTTTTTTTCCAATTGTGTTCCAGCTCGTGTCTTGATTATACTGTCGGCACCGGCCGGGAAGAAAGTTCAGAATTTTCTAGTTTGAAAGGCCTATGTAACATCCCATGGCTGTGCATCTGTGAAATTAAAGGAAGTGATATTAAAGGTCTCAGGTGAAACCTTTAAGTTGTACGGTCACAAATATGTGATTAGAATGTTCTCAACTGAACATTCTAATGTTGATGTAACAATCACTACTGGTAAAACAATGGAGGCCTGTTACCTACGTCACAATTTGGCCAGACACGCCCACTTTTTACGCAAACCGCCTTACTGGAAGACCAAATGCTGGTGTTCCATAACGTTATGCAAACCAAACTAATAGGCTATCACATTTAATCGGGAGGTTGCTTAATTTCCCTTTATTGCCATCATCGGAATTTGCTTTACGCAATGCTTACAGGTAGCTCAGCAATATACAAAATATACAGTGCACAACATAACGAAACAATTTCTCAGTTTGGCGGTGTACAGAGACCGCGGCACTGCATGTATGGAGGAAATTCGTGGATGTGGAGTTTGTGCGTTGGACTGCTTGGTGACACTGGACATCTCGGGACAGCGGGGGCCATTTTTAATCATGGCTGTATTGCACTTTCATTCACTTGATTGATGTAATGATTCTGTTGGATATCTTTGTTTGATATGTTTGTTTGTGTGTTGTGGGTCCCACTGTCTATGTCTTTTTTGTTGTTGCTGGGGCTACAACTGAAGTTCCCTGGCGGGAAATAAAAGTTATTATATTCTATTCTAATAATACCAACATAAACAAATATTATAAGGAGTATCGCGGGGGTATACGTACGAAGTAAGATTAATTACAGAGTAAACCCCGGAACCCTCCCAAATCTGGAACATGCATGGGCTGAAGTAGAAAGAGCTGTTCTGTGTTTTATTTGTTATCCAGCTAGTACTAACTCAGTAATCCTGCTTTGTAGTATACCACCTTGGTAAGTAAAGTGCTTGTGCAGTTAATATGGGAGCAAAGTGATACGTTACATGTTAAAGTATTAACGGTAGGCTACAGTAGCCTACTTCAGCAATAAAACATTTTAGCTCGATGGATAGAATATAATAACTTTTTTTCCCCGATAGGGAACTTCAGTTGTAGACACCATAAAAGGCAAATCAGTTCTACACATAAAGTACATTTACCGTTACTTTAATTATTACTTTCAAATACATTGTTATTTGGTGCTTACTATCGTAACGTTACATTTTATTTTCGCCCTCTTCGGGATTCTCTCATATTGCTCGAACCCTGCCTGGCCAGCACAGGTAGCTAATGTTTACAGTTTATCCAATCTATTTGTGAGACGTTGTACAACGTAGCACCCCTAGCAATGTAATAATAGTTCAAATGAACACTGTTTTGATGTTCACAATATGCTTGACGTATCACATTAGGTTAACATTAATGTTTCGCAGGCGTAGCAGTCGTTCACACAAATGATATAGCTACTAACGTTAGCTAAACCAAGCGATTAATTCACTTTTAACTTTCTAACATTAAGATAATGCACATAGATGTACATTAGGCCAGCTAGTTATGTATATATTAACTGGCTAACTTTATAATTTGTTCATAAAGCGTAATTTACCATTAATGATCCGAGCCTATGCTGTCTAAACCCTGCTTACTCCTCACTGCTTTCAACCACCAGTCTCTTCTTTCGGTCGTAAAATTGAGTTCGTTCACCCTGCCTGGTGGTTTAGCTACTATGGTGAGTCCTCAAATTATCATGGAAAAGGACATTTTCGCCTTTTCCCAGTTTTATTCGCACATCAGTACGCAGTGCAGAAGTTCGTCATTGTAGGACAGCAATCATAGTAGCGTTAGCATGAAACTCGTTTCATGGAGTAGCGAACACTACGAGTTCAGTGGTAACGTTAAGCGTCTCTGTTAGGGTTGGACCTCCAACATGGCGGCGCGTCCCTGTAACCATTGGTAACGACAGTTCTAGTTCTATGTGACAGGCCTCCATTACCTCATTTAGAATTTTGAAGGAAAAAAAAACATTCCAAAAAAAAAGGAAAAGTACTCCCATAGAGCTCCGTAGTCCCTCCTCCTCCTATTCCTGGCTGGTCTCGGAAGACTGCCGGAAGCCATTACCTGCCCCACTTTGGGATCATAAGGGTCACCCTTATGATGATACTATGGCATTGTATGGACCAAACTTTGACATACAGTGGATATAAAACATCTACACACCCCTGTTAAAATGGCAGGTTTTTGTGATGTAAAAAAATTAAACCAAGATAAATCATGTCAAAACTTTTTCCACCTTTCATGTGAAATTGCAACCTATGAAAATCAAAGTGAAAAACAAACTGAAACATTTTAAGAATTTTTTTTTAAATAAAAAACTTACAATAACCTGGTTGCATAAGTATGCACACCCTTTTATAATTGATGTGGCTGTGTTCAGAATCAACCAGTCACATGCAAACTCATGTTAAATAGTAGTTAGTATACACCTGCCGTCAATTAATGTGACTCTGATTAACCCCAAATAAAGTTCAGCTCTTCCTGTAGGAATTTCCTGACATTTTCTTGGTTGCATCCTACTGCAAAAACCATGGTCTACAAAGAGCTTACAAAGCATGAACGGCATCTCGTTGTCGAAAGGTATCGATCAGGAGAGGGGTACAAAATAATTTCCAAAGCATTAGATATACCATTGAACACAGATAGACAATCATCAACAAATGGAGAAAATATGGCAGTGACATTACCAAGAACAGGACGTCCCTCCAAAATTGATTAGAAGACACAGAGAAAACTGGTCAGGGAGGCTTCCAAGAGGCCTATGGCAAAATTAAAAGAGCTGCAGGAATTTCTGGCAAGTACTGGTTGCTCCCTACATGTGACAACAATCTCCTGTATTCTTCATATGTCTGGGCTATGGGGTAGGGTGACAAGACGGAAGCCTTTTCTCACGAAAAAAAACATCCAAGCCCGGCAAAATTTAGCAAAAAGGCACATCCAGTCTCCCAAAACCATGTGAAAAAATGTGTTATGGTTTGATGAGACCAAGGTTGGACTTTTTGGCCATAATTCCAAAAGGTATGTTGTTTGGCGCAAAAACAACACCGCATATCATCAAAAGATCACCATACCCACAGTGAAGCATGGTGGTGGCAGCATCATGCTTTGGGGTTGCTTTTCTTCAGCTGGAACTGGGGCTTTAGTCAAGGTGGAGGGAATCATGAATAGCTCCAAATACCAGTCAATTTTGGCACCAAAATGGAATTTCTCATTTCAGCACGACAACGACCCAAAGCATACATCCAAATCAACAAAAGAATGGCTTCACCAAAAGAAGATGAATGTTTTGGAATGGCCCAGAGCCTAGACCACAGTGGGATGACCTGAAGAGGGATGTGCACAGGAGATGCCCTCGCAATTTGATGGATCTAGAACGTTATTGCAAGAAAGAGCGGGAAAATATTCCCCAGTCAAGATGTGACAAGCTCATAGATTCTTACCCAAAACGACTGAGTGCTGTAATACAATCAAGAGGTGCTTCAACAAAGTATTCGTTTAGGGGTGTGCACACTTATGCAACCAGGTTATTGTATGTTTTTTTTTCTTCCTGAAAATTGTCTGTTTTTCACTTTATTTTCATAGGTTTAAATTTCACATTGAAGGTTGAAAAAGTTCTGACATGATTTAACTTGGTTTCATTTTTTTTACATCCCAAAAACATGCCATTTTAACAGGGGCGTGTAGACTTTTTATATTCACTGTATACAGTGAGCACCATAGTTAATTGGACAGTGACACATTTTTTGTTATTTTGGTACCAGCAAACAAGATATCAAGTGTTTTCAAGGAGTGTTTTCATATTGTTTGGTCACAGACATCAGAAAGTCATGGAATGCAAATATTAAAAAATATTACTTTATTGTACATGATGTTAAACTGTCTAATATTTTTTGATGCACGGAAATGGGGGGGACTAGCCTACGTACTAAAGGTTCTATAATTTTGAAACCATTCATCCGATATGGATGAAAATACCATCAAATTAAAGCTGACAGTCTGCACTTCAACAGCATTGTATCCTTTCAAACTCATAGTGCTAAAGTACAGAACCAAAATAACACAATGTGTCACTGTCCAATTAATTATGGTGCTCAATGTATGTGATACAAAGTCCATTATATACTCACCACCGCGTTTAATGGGATATTTCACCTTAGTGTGACATAAGTTTTGTGGAGCCTACACCATTATATTTGCATAGTGTGAATACTAGCAACATCAGCAATTCCCGCAGACCGTTAACGTCATCACCGTTAGTCCGGTTGTCAAGGTCCCCATTCACTCCCATTAATTTTCGGGACCTCGCCAAAATTAATTGTTTTAAAGCACACACTAACTACGACGGATAATACATCGCTAAAAGAGAACACGATGGGGAAAAGGTACGTGTTTGTTTTGAGCTTATAAGATGTTGTCACGTTTAAATGAGCTATATAATAGTGAAACTATTTTCGGATTTATGCTACTGCATAGAAATACAACAAGCCGTAGTTAAATTTTTTGTTTTATTATTACGTAAACCTACAACTAACGGTAGACTACTTCAACTTTATTGTACGCAAGGATTTTTCTCTGAGTTAAAATAACAAAGGTTTTTTGCCAGATCTTTTTTTTTCTTCATTTAAAATATAATAAAACGATGAAACTACATTACATATCAAAACAAACACGTAACTTTTCACCGTCGTGTTCTCTTTTAACTATGTATGATCTGGTGTAGTTCGTGTGTGCTTTAAAACGATTCATTTAGGTGAGATCCCGAAAATGAATGGGAGTGAATGGGGACCCTGACAACCGGGACTACCGGGGATGCCGTTAACGGTCAGCAGGGACAGCTGATGTCAATATTCACGCTATGCAAATATAATGGGGTAGGTTCCACAAAATGACTATTGTCACACTGAGGTGAAATATTCCTTTAAATCAAATTTGAGTCATATAATTAATGGAGTTTGAGAAACATAACTACACTATCCAGAACCCCCGGCTGGCTCCCGCTTTTGCTAGCTAGCTAATGCAGTACCGGCCGCTCTGCTAGCGAAAATGGCTATCGCTCGGTCTGTTCTTGGAACTTATTATGGAAATAGCTACCAGCCAAAAAAGTAGCTACCGGCCGCTCTGCTAGCAAAAATGGCTATCACTTTGTATTATTATGGAAGTGAAACTGAGAGTATCACCAAGGGCGAGAATCACTTATCAGTCTGGCCATGTCGAAAGTGTCAGCTTTATGGCTTTAACTGGCGGTGAGCAAGTGAGCAGCCCAGATGTTGTAGTCGTTTTAGTTTGATGTTTATTTGTTGGACATAATTTCAAGTTATTATACATTTTTATGAATTATTAAAAAATGTGACAACCATTTTCTTGGGTGTTTTGAACGTGTAGCTGCCTGAATATACAAAAAAACATTTTCAGTTCAAACATTTTGACTCAGAAAAGTGGCACCAGACGTTCATCACCAAAGTGGGCGAGACTACGGAGCTCTATGGCGGAAGAGGCAGAGGAACTCAGGGAAACTCCAAAGTGAGGATGTGAAGAGGAATCAGTTTGACCTGAAAGGCCCTTTCACTCTACTTGACTCCTCACTGGTCTACTAGGGCTTTAGGCCTAAAATTGGCTTCGATCTACAAACGTAGAAGAGTTGCATTATTTGACGTTGTTTTCCTCATTATAATGGAGATCAACAGATCTCTGTACATCCTTCCTTTTCAGACCAGCATGATTTTAATTCAACACTTTGAATTAGACACTTTAGAACACTTTGTAATCAAAGAAACGACCAGCCCAAGGTTTTTCATGATAGAATAAAATAGATTTTCCATTGAGAATGAAAGCATACATAAATCACAATTCTTAAAATATACAAACGGTAAACTCTGACTGAGTTCTGACTGTATGATAGTAAACTAAAAGATTGGACATAATGCTGTCAGATCATTTAGATACAGAATACATGCATAAAAACATCCACAAATAAATCAGTTCTAATAAATGTCTACTCTGAAATATAGGAATGCATAGAGGTTTTAAAAATAAATGTCACTACAGAACATGACATTATGCATGCTGTTTTATAACTAGGGTGTCATGACCTGAGGTTCAAATGTGAAAAATGTAGAGAATTTCTATTATCAGTAACAGTAGTAGTATGATTGGTTTCAGTAGCCTATTTACTGAATTTCAGTACAATAATGTTGGACTTCCAAAACTCACAGGTTTTGACTGCTAGAGTTTCTTAAAATATAATCAAGACCATTGAAGGGGTTTCCATTGTACTTTATATGGTTACATTTACATTACATAATAGTGCCTTCCAAATAATAATTGCCACTTTTCACATAACTAGAAATGAATGCACTCATTGGACCTCATTCATGAAGCGTTCCTAAATATGGCAAATGTTTTCGTATGCACGTACGTATGTCCATACGCGTAAATGACAGGCGGGTTCACATTATTTTCTGATTAGCATAAATGCATTCCCACAAATTGCCTTATATGTAGGTTGTCACTTTCATTTAAAGGTCCATGCAAACTCAAAATGGCCCAGGAAAAGCAAAAAAAAATATTATTCCAACACTGAAATCAAAGTTTTATTAGCAGCTGTTCAATAAATAGTTTAGTATTTTCTCCCATCACACAAGCTGTTAAAGTGCAAGCCTATCTGCATCGGACGAGCGCATTGCTTCTATCTGCAAAGCACAAGGCTGCAGTCTTTCTCACAGCCTGGAAATAAAATGATAGATTTTTGTGCTCTGTGCGTGTGAGAGGTGGGTTGAGGCTATGTTTGTGCAGTACAGTTATGGCACCAATAACATTGCTGGGCAGGTTATCAATTTCAAAAAACCCGGAAACGACTAACCAGCCATATATCACTCTCAGCCAACAAATAGCTTTTGCGCGATCCTAAAGATGTGTTCGTTTCTATCCTAAGCAGCCAACTCCTCCAACAGGACAAGGGTCAGCCATTGCAATGCTGGCTACAGACCTGTAGGCAATTTAAAACAAATTTTGTTCATTGGTCAAATGTTTGTTTTAAATAGCATATTTAACGTCATATAAGTCAGCATTTAAATTTGACCAAATTAGAAAAATAGCAGTGGGAGTGCACTTATGAGTCTAATTGAACAAGTTAATATAGCCTACAATTGATTAATAGGCATCATCTATCTAATTTGTTTGCTTTTTATAATTGTAATTTATCAGCTACGTTTGCATTGTGTATTTAAGAGGCTACATTTTGTCATGTGAATTTAACAAAAAATAAAAATAAATTAACGTTTGAATTGATATTCAGCAGCTACATTTAGTGGCATTTTGAATTTACGTATGAGGTAAGCGTGGTCGTGCGCAGGTGTAAAGTTTGTTCGTACATACTAACAAATCTCAGATATGAAAATGTTGATGAATGCCAAAATACAGGCAAAATTGCTAATACGAACGATTTACGTGCAAATTCGTTCTGCTCACTTTTTATGAATGAGGCCCATTGTCTGGGTAATGAAATTGTGGAGTATCATCATTATTGCCATTGGATATAAATTTTTATGGCAAATGTCTATCTGTCATAATGTGACCTTGGTGGACATATCTTTGTAAATGGATCATTCAGAATTGAGAACAATTAGCGCACCTCATGGTGTTGGCAAGAATAATACTTAAAATAGTTCAAATCAACGAGGCTGTGACAACCAGGCAGGTAAGGACCCAAATGCACGACAGGAGTTTTGAAAATAAAGAGTTTTTATTTTCAGTGGGCGCAAGACAGTGTCCACTGTGGAACCCACAGTGAACTGGTGAGCAGGAACAGGCGAAGTAGCCAGGAGTGGTCTTTAGCCGGGTTCGTAGCAACGGATCAGGCGAAGGTTGAGTCAGGATCCACACAGGGAAGCCAGGGCGTGTGGCATCCAGACCTGGGTTCATAAGCCAGATTCTAGGAAACTAGAATTGTCAGGAAACAAGTACAAACAAGACAAGGACCGTAATACTCTGACAAGGAATCACAGGAACAGCACGGTTAATATAACTAGTGTCATTAGAGCTGATAAACTGCAGCTTGCGGGAAATGCGTGCGAGATCAGCGAATTGATTGAACAATTAGAAAACCACGTGAGGAATGCGGTGAAAGCAATTAGGTGTGAATTGTGTCATTAAGATGTGGTGCAAGTAATAATGTGCAATGTAGACACAATCAGGCAATGAACGCAGACATGACACAATCAGGTTCAGGGAAAACAGAGGAAAACACCAAGGAAGGAACGGGGAGCGGAGCGGATCGTAACAGAGGCAGTCTCAATGTGAGTGAAAGCCAGCAGCCATTAGCGGTGCACTGTGGGAAGCCCCGCCTCGGCCGTGCTGCAGTCGTATTAGCTGAAGTTCTACAGGTATTCTACAGAATTTTACAAAAGCGGTCCAATGAACATCGCTGCTGTTTGGATGCGTTGTAAATGAATGCATGGAGGAGTATTTTAGTCTTCGTATGCGGCCCTGCCAAAAATGAAGCGCGTGTCACGATTACGCTGCGCGGCAATGTGAGCTAACTCAGATCTTCTGGAGCCGGCGTCGGCCCACGTTCCCAAACCTCCACCAGACGGTACCGGTGCTTCATGGGTGTTTGGAGATGAAGCGATGGCCGCCGCGTGTGGCTTTGAGCCACAGCTGCATGCAAGCCGCTCTTAGACCGTTGCCGGTCCTGCAGGCTCCCTTACTCTTTGATCATGGGCGGAAGGCCGCCGTCCAGACTTGGCCTTCAAGGACCAGAGATGAGCTGGAATTGAGTTGCTCTGCTTTATATATTGCTATGAGTTCTTTCAGCGTGTTTGATGTAGGAAAATTCAAATAAATTAGGAAAATGGATTGATGATCCACATGCACTGGTTACTGGTCTACGGAGGCTACTGTCTTCTCTGTTGTATGTTATTCAGATGGATTTTAATATGCTTTTAACATCTGCACTATATTTTCATCGTTTTTTGGGGGAAGCACTTTGTAGATTTTGTTTGGATGAGTGCATTAAAAATAAAAATGTATAATTATATTATTACATTTCTCTGTTCACAGCAAAAAGCCACCAAAAAGTCCCTCGGAAAAGAAAAACTTTTAAAAGCATGACAAATATTTGATAAGGGGACCTCACAGGGGAAACCCCCCCCACTGAAGGGAATCCCAAGTGCGTAAACAAGATGACGTGGGCGCTCAAGATGCTGCTCTCCTGATAAGCCTACCCTGCTGGGTGATCGACGCGAGCGCCGCGAAGCTGGCAGGAATCCGGGGTGTCGGGACATAGTGCTAGCTGCTAGCTGTTACCCTGTCACGAATGTGCAGATGCAGTTACCCTCTGCTGAATGAAGGCTCAGAGTTACCCTGTCCCAAATGTGCAGATGCAGTTACCCTCTGCTGAATGAAGGCTCAGAGTTACCCTGTCCCAAATGTGCAGATGCAGTTACCCTCTACTGAATGAAGGCTCAGAGTTACCCTGTCCCAAATGTGCTGATGCAGTTACCCTCTACTGAATGAAGGCTCAGAGTTACCCTGTCCCAAATGTGCTGATGCAGTTAGCCTCTACTGAATGAAGGCTCAGAGTTACCCTGTCCCAAATGTGCAGATGCAGTTACCCTCTACTGAATGAAGGCTCAGAGTTACCCTGTCCCAAATGTGCTGATGCAGTTACCCTCTACTGAATGAAGGCTCAGAGTTACCCTGTCCCAAATGTGCTGATGCAGTTACCCTCTACTGAATGAAGGCTCAGAGTTACCCTGTCCCAAATGTGCTGATGCAGTTACCCTCTACTGAATGAAGGCTCAGAGTTACCCTGTCCCAAATGTGCTGATGCAGTTAGCCTCTACTGAATGAAGGCTCAGAGTTACCCTGTCCCAAATGTGCAGATGCAGTTACCCTCTACTGAATGAAGGCTCAGAGTTACCCTGTCCCAAATGTGCTGATGCAGTTACCCTCTACTGAATGAAGGCTCAGAGTTACCCTGTCCCAAATGTGCTGATGCAGTTACCCTCTACTGAATGAAGGCTCAGAGTTACCCTGTCCCAAATGTGCTGATGCAGTTACCCTCTACTGAATGAAGGCTCAGAGTTACCCTGTCCTGACTGCGCAGACTCAGCTACTCTGTCCTGACTGCGCAGACTCGGGGCGGTCCTATCCCACCCCACCAGGCAGGCAGAGACCTGAGCTGGCCCCAGACTGACAGGGTGGAGGCGGGGGGGTGGGGGGGGGGAGCTGGGCTGGGATAGCCCCGGCGCAAGATGTCCTGGCCCGATAGCCTCCAGAGCGGCTCTTATCTCTTTCTGTCCCACCGGTGCCACACGGGGCAGCTCGCGTTGGCAAAGGGGGGGGGGGGGGGGGGTTGTGGGTGTTTCCAATTTTGTGCAAGCCTGTCTACCTTCCCCACAAACCACTTTTTGACCCGCTGCCTGTCCACATACACACCGGAGGGTCCCACTCACCTGGACACGTTCCCCACAGGTAAGGGCTGCCTACCAATCAGGTCTGGGGTCTACTGCTGCTCTGTGGGAGGTCAACATTCACAACGGACAGGAAAGGGGAGGGGGGGGGTTCATCCGGAAAGTTGTGCTCAGGCTCATGGGTATATTTTTCTTTGACGGAGCACGTCTATGTGACATTAAAGTTCATTGTAAAGTTTTGAAAAGCGCTTCCAAATTTTTTTATTTGTCAATTTTACCGGTTCGGGCCCTTTGGCTATATTTGTAGGGTTGTGCTCCATTCGCCAAAATGGGAAGAATATATTTTGGAAGGGAAATTCTTGTGGTTGACATTCTTGACAATATAATGACTTAATGTAGTGATGTCGTTTCAGTATTCATCTTTCGCTTATGTTAATATCCAGCATTATCTGGTCTGTGTGTTCTGCAGTTCATTGTAAGAGGAGATATCATGTTTTTTTTATGTCACTGAAAGTAGTCAAGTTGAGGTGAAGAAATGGAAATTTTTACAAATGCATTAAGGTTTTCCCAACGTGAAGTTTTATGTATTGACCAATTAAAAATGCATTTGCGACGTAAAATAGTCCATTTGACCTTAAGAAAAATCTGCTGAATTTATAAATGTTGTGTGCGACATTTGCAAGTGCCAATAAAAAAACATTCCTTTGAAAAATATATATTTTTTATTAAATACTGTATATATATATGTGAATGTGAGTGTCGCTCTTACATGATATCCATCCTCACACCCATCAGTGTGTTGCTGCACCTATTGCTGCTTATCAGCTTTTTCAGGGCTGGGGGCCACAGAACTAGCAATATGTATTTGTCAGTTTAGCCACCTCATAGTCATTACTTTGGCTGCATTAATAATCAAATAAAAACAATAATAGGCTTGCACATTACCACATACAGTACCTACGCACAGAATACACAATGCATTTTGGCTGTAGGCTATTTGTTGTATATTGTGTATTTACAATTGGTTGGTCAATCACTGTGGGAGATACAGCAAATGTACATAATAGAGGCACAAGTAAAGAGAGGTTAGCAGTGTGTGCTAACAAGTGCGTTGCCAGAGTAAAGTCATACTGTAAACTGATGAAGTCTACAGTGAGAGTTAACCAATGTCTTCTACAGATTGTAAGTTGTTGAATACTGTAGAGCGGGAGGTTAACAGTATGTGACTGGGTGAAGTCAGACTGTTAGCTGTATTATTGTAGAGCGGGAGGTTAGCCGTGTGTGACTGGGTGAAGTCAGACTGTTAGCTGTATTACTGTAGAGTGCGAGGTTAACAGTATGTGACTGGGTGAAGTCAGACTGTTAGCTGTATTACTGTAGAGTGCGAGGTTAACAGTATGTGACTGGGTGAAGTCAGACTGTTAGCTGTATTACTGTAGAGTGCGAGGTTAACAGTATGTGACTGGGTGAAGCCAGACTGTTAGTTGTATTACTATAGAGTGCGAGGTTAACAGTATGTGACTGGGTGAAGTCAGACTGTTAGCTGTATTATTGTAGAGCGGGAGGTTAGCCGTGTGTGACTGGGTGAAGTCAGACTGTTAGCTGTATTACTGTAGAGCGGGAGGTTAACAGTATGTGACTGGGTGAAGTCAGACTGTTAGCTGTATTACTGTAGAGCGGGAGCTTAGCCGTGTGTGATTGGGTGAAGCCAGACTATTGCTAGGAAGAGCTCAGTGCCTGGAATAAGGGTGTAACAGAGATAAAAATTAAGTTTTTCTGGCAAGGACAGTGTAAAAGATGGTGGAACATCAGAAGCCCTTACACATGTCTATTATTATTATTATTATTATTATTATTATTGTTGTTGTTACTATTAGTCACAATCTTTTCACAGATTGTGTGTGATTAGACACACTTTTAATGGAGTGCCTTTGTTTTTCTCCAACTCTACCTTGCATGTTTTTTTCAAGCTGTGAATTTACTTGAATTCTGTATTATCATTGAAGATTAAATCTGTTAAGCACACCTCTGCTCTGTCAAATAATTTGACATTCAAAATTATTTAACCCTGTAAGACACACGCCATATTTCGACCAGACTACTGAAAATTTCCGAAGAAACCTCTGTTTTTGCCAATATTTACAGTAAAATTCTTACTTCGTTTACGTTTTAGTTAGTGATGCATTTCATTGAAATATCTCAGGGATCCGAGGGAACATTTTCAGATCTTACTGTTTCAAACAGAAGTGACATAATTGTCAAATAGAATCATATGACGAGTCTGACACGGTCTTGGCATTGAAATGGTCACGTCAGTTTATTATAAGATGAATATGTGAATGGAATCATGATTTTAAAAAACTGAAACGGTTTTAAGACATTGACATTGCATATTTTTAGGTTATGTGAAGACACTTCTGAGACTTCAAGAACACGGGAGCCTAAACCAGCACTGCAACACACGCCGATGGACACAGATTTGTCATTTGGATGGGTGAGTCAAAGCTTCTTCAAAAACACTTTGACTAAACTATTCTGGTTCAAGCAATTCCGATTGATGAGCAATCCACAGATCCAAACATGGTTTTGATCAATTTTTTAATGGTTTCATCCTTAATCTCAGACACTCTGAGGTCACAGGCTACATTGTTGCTTCATGTTCTCTCTCCCCCCCCCCCCCCTCTCTCTCTCTCCAGGACAATGATATGTCTGGTGAAAATAATTACTCACCGTTTTCCTCTCCCTTCAATATGTGAGTGCCCCCTTCCCTTCATGCGCTAACAGTGATATTGGATTCGATTTCTGAAGCGCCTTCCATCTAATGATCTCAAAGTGCTTTATTGTGAAGGGGTAAAACTCACCTCAGCTGCCACCAATGTGTAGCACCCACATGTAAAGCAGCCATTTTGTGCCAGAGCACCTACCACATGACCCTTATTGCACACTCGTCAAACACCCAAATCTATTTCATTAGCGGTACATTGGGATATATATTTTTTTTCTGAGGCTTAGAAATATACAATTCAGAGTACCAGGGCCATCACTCACTATATGACATCATGCCCTCTACTGGTTGGAAATGGAATTACACCCAATCAGACAGGGGTGGAAAATGATGGTCCTCCAAAACCACAGGTGGCAGTAGTTTTCCCTTGTATCAAACATGTATTTCCTCAGACATTAAATGATTCCTTGCTGCCTATTACACCTGATGCCCCCAGTGGCACTGACTTTCATCTATAAAAGACTGATGAAAAATTTCCTCTTCAAATTTTTTTTATATAAAAATATAAAAATGCAATACAAAAGTGTGCCCAGTAAGGGGACGTGGCATTATTTTTCAGGAATTGGAGTCGCCTCACTAAAGGTATGTTCTTGCCGTGGCCCATTTTCCATAAGATCTGGTGAGAGCTGGTTTAGTGCACAGGAGCGGAGCGTTAGCCCCACCACTGTGACAAGCCTCCCCCCCACATTTGTTTAACCTCTCACTGCCCACCATCCCCCCCTTCTCTCTTAGGACCACGCGCAGTCGCAAAGGGAACTATGACCTGGAGCAGCAGCGGCAGGAGGAGGGTGACTTCCGACCGCAGAGCATCACCCTTCGCCCGGACCCGGACGGTGAGCGGGGGGCGTGTCCTCCTCTGCTTTCGCTTTGCCCCATTGGCCCAAGCAGGTCTCCATCACACATTGAGCAGAGTTTATTGGCTGTGTCATGACTGAAATGAGGAACCCACTGCTCTGCAGACTTTGGGGTGGGGACAGTGGGTTCTCAGCCCGATGGGAGGGGGTGTACAGCGAGGGACAATCCGTTTTGGGATTCTGTCAACTTCTGCTCTTAACTATTTCATTATATAATCCATTTGATCTGACATTTTTGATAAAGTCATGAAATACCACTGCAGACAGGACACATATCTTCCGTGTAAAAGGTGTAAAATTGGGTGAACCAATACTGGTTTATAAGCCATGTCCAGAATAATTTATTGAAGCTCAACCCGTGCAGCACTCACAACAAACTTCTGGAGTTGTGTCCCCTCGCTATTGTGATGTTTCTCAGGATTGTGTTTGTGCGAGTCATAAGGGAGCGATAATTAATCTTTTTAAAGTAATATTTTTTAGGGCTTTTCAGCTTTATTTGACAGCACAGTGTAGAGAGACGGGAAACATGGGAACCAGAGAGAGGGAGAGACATGCGACAAAGGTCGCGCGGCCATATTGGAACCGCTCACATCGCTCACGCTACGCCACAGAGACACCCCGATACAAGTCTTTTTAAAACACAACAGATGAATCGTCATTCACAGGTGCTGTCATTC
Source organism: Ilyophis sp. 1 JC-2022 (assembly GCA_022702515.1). NCBI lineage: Eukaryota > Metazoa > Chordata > Actinopteri > Anguilliformes > Synaphobranchidae > Ilyophis > Ilyophis sp. 1 JC-2022. The sequence goes on from CM040394.1 coordinate 82,196,402, forward strand.
ACCTACAGATTTTAACTCTTGAACAGAACAAATTATTTTTACCGGCTCACACGAAACAGCGATTGATACCAACACCAGCAAGAGAAAACATCTAGCCCACACAATTTTAACACAATAACCAGTAATTTTTGTATGGTAGGCCCTGGACCAAGAGTGTTCCATCTTTCTTCCCTATCACAGATTTCTACGTAAGCGCCTTTATATTTTTCTGACAGGGATGCAAGTCAAATATTGGCAAAATTATAAGAATGAAAATGTACCACAAGTTCAATGTTTAAAAAATACAAAATAGTTTTTCATTATAACCTGTGAAATATAGAAAACACATTAAGGCATTAAGGACTAAGCCTGTCAGAGTTCTAACTTGCATTCCGTTATATGTTTGTATCTCAGGGGTTCTCCTCTACATGTTTTCATTTTGTGTATAGTCAAGTGTGTGACTGTATTGTAAGAAGTGTTTGGAGTATGTTATATTTTAGACAACAAACAGGAAGCAGAGAGGGGAAGTGGTTAGATAAATTACCTAAATATTGATTAAATTCCCACGTGGAATGTTGCTGTTGTACCCTTGAATGAGACACTTAATCTTGATTTCTTATATATATATATGAACAAAAATAGCATATATATTTTCCTACAGTGTCGAGTGTCTCAAACCGCATCAAACCTGGACTTTTAGGATCTCTGCCTCTACTACATGACCTAGAAAGCTATTCCACACATAAACAATTCTGTGTGTTAAGAAACACTTCCTGATATTCATACAGAATCGACCTCTGGCTGATTTCCACCTGTCCCAGTTTGTTCTACTGACACAACTCAACCTGAAACATCTATGTTCACCTTGTAATCCCTTTTATGGATTTAAAAACCTCAGTAGAATCCCCCTCTTTTACGAAGAATGAAGTGATGAATTATCTTAAGACCTTCCTAATAACTTTTCATAAGCGGGAACAAACTGAGTTACCCTTTCTTGAACTGTTTCCAGAGCTTGGGTATTTCCTACTGTACGTATTGGTAGATGTGTAAAATGTTAGCTACGCATGCTATCCTCGCTACGGGGACAGACACATGACATTGATAGTGAGGATAAGTACACACAGCATAGCTTGCTCAGGGCATTTATACATTTGTCTGTGGAGGTGCGTCAGTGTTTGGACACCGATCACTGAACACAGCCCGAGGATGTTCAACGGGGGTACCGGAGAGCGGACCGATGCGTCGGCCTTCAGCGCTCAACACTTTTTCTGTGTGTTTCAGCTGCTCTGAACCTCAACAGCAATGCCAACTCCAGGGGAGACTGCCAGGTAGGTAGCTGGGCCAGAGCCACCTCAGGCGATGCATGAATCAGCATTAAGTAAAGATCGAATGAGTACATTAACGGGTGAAGCCTGAGTCAATGCCAGTTCATTTGTGTTTTTTTAGAGTTTGATAAGCCATTGAGTAGCTGCTCTAGGCCAGAAGTCAGTTTTAGGGCAATGCAATGCTCCTGTCATGGACCTGTTTGTTTGCAAAAAAGCAAACCTTCAATTCTCTACAGTAAAAGCGCAATCATGGTTGTGCAAAAATCATGTGTAAAATGAAGAATCTGTCATTTCTGTAATCTGAGTTTGAATCGGCTCTTGAGCGTTCTTCAGCCAGGTCTGCTGTATAGTTCAGACCGGGGTCAAATACTTTGATACGCTCAAATCTGGCCCTTGAGGCTAGTATTACTGTTTGCTTTCATTCGCCTCCTCTAATCAGGACTGATTTAAACCTGGAACAACAGTTCAGCTAAATCTCTGGCCAATCAGTGGCATTAGGTCTGGCGCAGTCTGCTCACGGTCACATGATTCTCTCTCACGTACCGCAGTGGCGCGCAGGAGCCGCAAGGTGGCGCTGTGACTGCGGATACGCATGGGAGCGGGCGCGTGTCCCGGATATCCGTGGTACTGAAGTCCCCTTTATCCTCCAGGCATACGTGGAGCTGAACGAATTAATGAGGGACCAGAACCAGGAGTGCTACTGGCAGGAGACAGGCCGATGGGTGCGGTACGAAGAGAGCTACGACACGGGGGCGGGCACCTGGGGCCCCTCCCACATCTCTTACCTGACCTTCAAGAGCCTCATCCAGCTGCGCAGGGCCATGGCCTCGGGTGAGGCAGGGGGAGTGACACAGGAAACACACTGGGGGAAGGGTACAGATAAGATATCGGGGGAAGAACTCAGCCCAGGGGCCTTCTCACATCAGTGCTGAAGCTAAACAAGTGTGCGCTTGGGGCCAGTTGGGGGCACTGTCCTATAGAAGGTGGAGTCCTTAAGAGGAGATGTTAAAGGTGGCGTGTAACTTTTTTCGAAATTAGTGGTGATTGTCAACCTCCCGTGTCCTGGTCAAATTCTCACCAAACTGGTTTTCAACATCTGGCCACCTAATGACCCATCACATCTGATTGGCTCCACCATCCCTTGCCTTCCTGCCTACTTTGATTCCCCAGGTTCTCACTCTGAAAGAAAGTCGAGTTCTGGGTTTGCTTTCTTTGTCAAGTAAAGGTAAATCAATAATATGAAAATACATTCATTCCCATGCCTGGAGCTGCCCTGTTCCTGTCTAGATCGTTTCAGTTTTTCAGGCCTGAGACCTGTTATCACTAAATTACCCACAAGGTGGCGCTAATAGTCAAGGTTTCTTTTTTCTTCTTGAAATATTTGAATACTTTTTCCTTCAGTCAGAAATTCTCCAGTACAGACTGCACTGGGTCCAGAGTGCACTAGGTACAGACTGCTCTGGGTATAGACTGCGCTTGTACAGACTGCACTGGGTCCAGAGTGCACTAGGTACAGACTGCTCTGGGTATAGACTGCGCTTGTACAGACTGCACTGGGTCCAGAGTGCACTAGGTACAGACTGCTCTGGGTATAGACTGCGCTTGTACAGACTGCACTGGGTACAGACTGTGCTGTGTAGACTGCACTGGGTATAGACTGTGCTGGGTACAGATTGTGCTGGGTATAGACTTCACTGGGTCCACACTACACTGGGTACAGACTGTGCTGGGTATAGACCACACTGCGTGCAGACTGTGCTAGGTATAGAATTAGCTGGGTACAGACTCATCTGGGTATAGACTTCTCTGGGTATATTCTGTACTGGATACAGACTCTGCTCGGTAGATACCATACTGCTGAAAGGGAGTTAAATTGAATGCTCCTTGGATATACAGTGTTCCCTAAAGTGTTGGTTTCTAGGTAATTTCTTTAAAGCACAATTGAACTTTTGTAAAAACTTTGAGTTGTGTAGTTACCTGGCCATGATATGAGTCCAAATGGTGGCGAAATATGTTCATTAGTTGCTCTGTGCTCCCCTGGGGTGATAATCCAAAATAGGGTATTTGTCGCTCTCCATTCACTTCTATAGAGCAGTTAAAACGGTCTCAAAATGAAACTTCTAGCACATATACAGACGAGAACGAAGCGGATACAAACGAGAACCAGTCCTCTTACATTTTTTTCGTATTTGATTTGGAACATAGACAGGGGCGTTTTTAGGACCTGAAAACATCTGGGGCTTTGTAAGGCCAGAATGGACCAGGAGGAAAGACCAGAATGTCCCCACAGTACTGTATAACACAACTGGAAATATTGTGGAGCTTGTGTTACCATACAAAAAAAGGCTCAATATAACAAAAATGTTTTGTTTCATTTGTAAATTGAAATGTAAAAGGTTTTTTTGGGACCTGATAATCACAGTTAACGTGGAGTAATTAATGGAGTAATTGTGTTTGTGCTCGTGTGCTACCCGTTTTTTTATTATGAAACCATTTTTACGCTCAGTATTGGTGGGGTAACTGACCCTGCTTTATGAGACTCGCTACAACGGAGGAGATATTTTAATATAAACATTTTGTAAGTTGCCCATTTGTGTTTCAAATCATTTGTGTTGCGGCCCCTCATTTGTGTCGTAACACAAAGAAATAACACTTTTTCACAGGAAGGTTTGCGGTTATTGTAAAAAAAAAAAAAAAAAGCAAGCTTTTGCAACTTTAGCGGAATTCCGTTGATTTTGCGTTAATAGTTGCGATCGCGACATCCTGGAGGGACTGATTAATAGTGGCAATACTATACTATGAATACCCCAAACATGAGTCAAAAATGACAAACACCACAGCATTACAGTTTGCAACAGATGCAAACATTTGTGTAGTAGAGACCCTTACAACAGTCTTTGTTTTTATCATGGTTCAAGCCAATAATCTTAGTTTCTAATCATTTCTATCATTATGCTGTCCATGCCATCTTGTGAGGGAATATAATATTAATAGTTCCAACTTCCAAGTGTGTCAAGGAGGTAGGCGATGTGTGTAGAAAGATAGTGAACAGCCTGTCCATCAGAAAGAGGATGAGTAAAGATAACCAGAATTTACATTTAGCTGTGCTAGCTTGCTAATATTAATGCATTCATGTGGGGGGAAACTTTACGCTTCCTGCATAATCGCTTTTTAGATGTAATTTAAATTGTTGGCCTATTTCTTTGTTCTTTTCTGAAAAAAGCCAAGAAGACTCATTTGTTTTTTACTTTCCATGATTATGCCATAGCCTACGTTGCTCAATGCTATAGTACAGCGCTTGTGTAGCGCTTTATTGCGCCCCCAATAACAATAATAACAAGTTCCGCTCTGCTACAGTACATTAAAATCAGCTCCTGGGCTCCGGCGCCCCTGAACGTATATCCGGTAGGTAATTCTTGCACCAGAAACAGAGGACTGAGGACCGGTTATCGTTTGTATTGACAGAATCTGCTTCGTTCGCGTTCGTACACGTGCTAGAAGTGTCATTTTGAGAACTAATTTTTCAACTAATGAACATATTTCGTCACCATTTTTACTCATATCATGGCCAGGTAACTACACAACTCAAAGTTCAATTTTGCTTTACAGGCCAAGAATGGCTTTGTTTCCTAGAGAGGAAGACAAGGGTGTTTGCAGGATGCACATGCAGAGTAAACACAGGATGGCGTGTCTGCATGTCTCTGCTCCCTCACACTCACACTCCTCTCTCTCTCTCTCTCGCTCTCTCTCTCCGTCCCTCTACCTCGGTTTGGTTGGTACTTGGTCACCGGTGGCACACTCAGGCGTGGTGCTGCTGGACCTGGGCGAGAGTAGCCTGTCGGGCGTGGCTGAGAAGGTGGTGGACGAGCTAGTGTCCAAGAAAGAGATCCGGCAGGGTGACCGCGAGGGCCTGCTGAGGTCTCTGCTACAGAAGCGCAGGTATCATACACACCTGTACACACGCGTTCACCTGCACTGCACTTATACACACGCTCACCTGTACACACATGTTCACCTTCGCTGCACGTACACACACACACACACTCACCTGTGCACACTCACTTGCAGGGCACACATCCTTTCCTGCTGCTTTATTGGACTGTCGGGCTCCACCAGTATACTCAACTTCTGTGTATCTAGAAGTTTATCAATGTTATAATGAGTCACTGCCACAGAAGGTCTCTTACCGACTCCTGCGGATGGTAAAATCCATGACTCGTTACATCTGTTGCATTCAGTAAAACGTGTGGCAGCACTGAGGAACCAGGCCTGTGATTGGTGCTTGTATGTTTTTCTTGGCTTGTGGTCCAATGTGATTTCCTCTCTGCAGCCAGTGTGACCAAAAGGAGGTTGCAGAACAGTCATCCGGTATAGAGATGCAAACATTCTCTGTCACCAAGAAGGTAACACACAAAAGGACAGACACACAGTGACATCACAATATTTAACTGCCCCAGAAATCACTGGAATGTTCCGTTTTAAATCAACTCTGACATTCAATTTTACACTGATAGAATACAGAATAGAATGGGCGGCAGTGTGGTATAATGGTTAAGGAACTGGGTTTGTAACCGAAAGGTTGTAGGTTCGATTCTCGGGTCGGACACTGCCGTTGTACCCTTGAGCAAGGTACTTCACCTGCATTGCTTCAGTATATATCCAGCTGTATTAATGGATACTATGGATAAATGCAAAAGAAATGCTGTGTAAGTCGCTCTGGATAAGAGCGTCTGCTAAATGCCTATAATGTAATGTAATGTAGAATAGAATTTGATCCAATTTTCACTCATATAAGGATCTTTTAAAGTTGATACAGTTAATAATTAGCACTTTACTGTGTTAACAGCTTTATAAATGGACAGGTAGATAAGTTTGTAATAGTTTATAATCATTCAGTGGTAAATATTCATGGGTTGTTGCGTATCCTCATGTGTGGACTATGTTAGATAAGGTATTACTTTATTATTACCCGGAATCCATACCTGTACCCTTCCCAAGCTATTGGTTCTGCTTTTAAATTCTACAGTTGTTTGACCTTTGACCCCTTACCCCCTCTGACAGAGAGACGCAACAGACAGTCTGGAGGCCTCATTGGTCCTCTCAGGTGAGTGTGAGATTGATCCAACAACGGTCCAGTAATAAAAGTGCAGCAGGCGTTTTGATTGACATGTGTCGTCGTGCGACAGGGGCGCTGGACTTTCTGCAGAAGCCTACGGTGGCCTTTGTGCGTCTGAGCAAGGCTGTCGTCATGGAGACGACCCTGGAGTCCCCGGTGCCGGTCCGCTTCGTCTTCGTGCTGGTGGGGCCGAGCCAGAGCAGCATGGATTACCACGAGTCCGGCCGATCCATGGCGGCGCTGATGGCCGACAGGGTGAGAAAGGGGGATGGACTGAGGTGGGGAAGTGGAGGAAGAGAGGGGATCCTGGGACAGGAAATAAGGGAGGGAATAAAATGAGAGCAGGCAGAATGAGGGAGGAAAGAGAAACCAGAGTGCCAGATTTGTCAAAAAGCAAATGAGTTTTTACCTTGTTTGCTTTTTGAGGGGTTCAGGCCTGGTTTTTGCATGTTTCCATGTTTCCCTGTAAAGCAAATTTGTGACCCTTCTCTGTAAAAAGTTCAATACAAATAAAATTTTATTTTATTTTATTTCATTTATGGCTTGAATTTAGGCCATAAACTTCATATCCAGTTTTCCTGGTTCAAGTAATAATAATAATAATAATAATAATAATAATAATAAATACCTGTCCAGAGCCCAAAGTCACTTAAGTTTTTTTTAAAAAGCTAAGGGTAAGTTATTCTGAAGCGGTGGGTCTTAAGTAGGGATTTTAAAATGGCAACACTCTCTGCTTTCCTGATGTTTTTTAGAAGAGTGGTCCACAAAGACGGCGTATTATTTGTACCTGTATTTTTTGGCTGCCCTGGTCAGAATGCTGACTCTCCCTCCTTGCCCCGCAGGTGTTCAACACTGCAGCGTTCCTGGCGGACAGCGAAAAGGAGCTGACGGACGCCGTGGCGGACTTCATGGACTGCAGCATCGTGGTCCCGCCCACGGAGATCCCGAATGTGGCCATGCTCCAACCTATCATCAGCTTCCAGAAGAAACTCCTCAGAGACCGCTTGCGCCCGTCTGACACCCGCCTCTTTTTCGACGAAAAGCCCAAAGGTGAGGCCCACCCTGACCCGGAGGGTGCCGAACCAGCATGTTCCCAAATTGTGCCCACTGGCAAGTCATGGGACAAGTTGGGGTGGTGCATGAGATAATGTTACACTTGAGTCCCCTTTCTTCTCTTGAGACCCGGCAGAAAAAGGTATTTAAAACATTTTTTTGATATAATACAAATGTTTTGGATGACAGTATTTTTTTTTATTGAATGTCCCTTGTCGTGTAGGTTTCAGCATAATAGAATATATGATTCTTGACAGTAAGACCAGAGACTCATGTCCCCTACAGGGGACAAACATACATTTCCGGGTCTTAGGAAGATATTTTAACGTCATAAATGCATTCACACCATCAAAGTAAAAATGTAAGTATATATACTTACATTACTGAAACAAAATTCACATTTCTAAAGGGCACAATGTAAACACCTCACCCAGGAATCAAAGCAGTGACCCTCAGACCCTCAGAGGCTAACAGCGGGGGAAATAAACCACGATTTAGGAGCGTGGTGGAGTGTGTCTATGGGGGAAAAAAAGTGATCGCAGTGTTTGCTGCACGTTTGAAGGCAAGGAGGAGCCCAAGGATGACCCCCTAGTCCGCACGGGACGGCCGTTTGGAGGCATGATCAAAGACATCAAGAGGCGCTACCCACTGTACCTCAGCGACTTCACCGATGCCCTCAACCCCCAGGTCCTGGCCGCCGTCATCTTCATTTACTTCGCCGCCCTGTCTCCGGCCATCACCTTCGGAGGGCTCCTGTGTGAGTGTGGTCATCGCCACTGGGGGGCGTAGTATTTACACAGGGCAGAGATAGGGAACAGTAATCCTGGGGCCTCATGTATAAACGGTACATACGTACAAAAATGATTCGTAGGCCACTTTCCGCACGGATTTTGGATTTAGAAAAACAAGCTTGACGTCAAAACTTGCACATATTTGCACAGAGCATGACTCTGGGGGAATTGGCGACTCCAATGGTGGAGAAACTGGCGTACGCATCTTTTTTGTACGCATGCAACGTTTGTAGATGAGGCCCCTGAGGGGGCCGGAGTATCTGCCGGTTTCTGTCTCCACCAATCAGCGTGGCTCGATATAGTCAATTCGCTGTAGCCTATAGGCCAACGCAGATTTGCTCCCAGTTCAGACTGCGGGAAAACATTTACATCGAGGACACAAGGACAGTGTTCAGCCGTAGTTTGTGTGCTCATCAATACAATGTTGGATCACGAACGGTAAATGATGAGTCAGATTATAACTGAGAGCAGACTTTTACATGAAATCCAGAAAAGCGTATCGTCTTCCAAGAATGGGTTCCCCACCTCTGATATAGGGCTTGCCACAGCTCAGCTCAGCTTATCCTGGGCCTGGCTTATCTTCATGGGCTAAGATTTCAGGAGAAAAAAAGACCAATGATCGCTGCTTTACCCCAGCCTGGAGAGCTGGTTATCTACCCAGGATAGCGGGGTATTGCGGTTGTGTGATTTTGAACACAAGAGATATACAGCAGGGGTGGTAAAGTCTAGTTCTAGACGGCTGGCAATGTCTGTTGTTTTTTGATGTGTTTCAGTCTTTGATTTAACTTACTGATTGATTTAACTTACTGATTGGCTAAGGAGTCCACACACCTTGTTTCCAAGGCCTACATTAGCTGCTGATTGGAAGAGGACAGTGCAAAAACCTGCAGATGCTGCAGCCCTCCAGAACTGAAGTTTGACACCCCCAATGTTAGCTTTCGGAGCTTGCATGTGTCTCCATCCCACAAAGCTTTTTGTTCGTCTGATTTAAGGCTGGTTTAGAAAATGTAGAGCAGGGCTGCCCAACCCTGTTCCTGGAGATCTACTGTTCCGTAGGTTTTCATTTCACCCCTAATTTTGGCACACCTGATTCTACTAATTAACAGCTCAATGAGATCGCTAGGTGTTGAATGAGGCGTGCTTTGATAGGCTTGGAGTGAAAACCTACAGGACAGTAGATTTCCAGGAACAAAATTGGGCAGCCCTGATGTAGAGCCACCGCCGGCCTTTTTCTCCAGAGTGCTGACCATTCTGTGACCCCTCCCCCCCGCACAGCTGATAAGACGGAGCACATGATGGGCGTTTCCGAGCTGATGATCTCCACCTGCATCCAGGGAATCATCTTCTGTCTCATCGCCGCCCAGCCGGTCTTGGTCATCGGCTTCTCCGGGCCCCTGCTGGTCTTCGAAGAGGCCTTTTTTGGAGTATGTGTCTCGCCGATTCCAGTCCGTTCAAATCATTTTATTTCCGTAGCGCTTTTAAAAGAGACGCCGTCACACAGGTGCTTTACAGGAAAATAGCAAAATGGGAAAATTGGGAAAGACTGGGCCTGAACCTCCAAAAGACTAGCGAGGTAAAAACACTCTCCAAAAACAAAAAAATAAGCAGGCCTCTTGTGCACGCCTGCATGACTCGCACTAACATACTTTACTTTCACCACCTGAAAGCACTTAAAGGGCTAGTTTTTCATTTAAAAGTTTTTTTTCATTTTAGTGTATGTTTTTGATTTAGCCAAACAATGTTTATGTGATGCCATGAAGGATATTTTACATATTTACAGAAGTTTATGGCAGGTATAGGGGCATATATCAGCTAAATAGCAGTAATGTACCGTTAAATGTATTGTTAAAAGTGATGGAGGTGAAAGAAGGGATAGAGTGCTTTTACCTCTATCACATTTAACCTCACCATTGACATTACATTCTGACCGGTACTTAGCTGATGCTCTTATCCAGAGTAACTTACACACACTTCTGCATTTATACAAAGTATCCATTCATATAACTGGATACACTGAAGCAGTTTACTGAAGCAAATCAGGTTAAGTACCTTGCTCAAGGGTACAACGGCAGTGTCCTGCCTGGGAACTGAACCTGCAACCTTTTGTAAACTTTGTAACCCCTTTTGTAATTTTTAGGTTACAAGCCCGGTTCCCTACCCATTATACTACATCAGCACCCCAATACCATTAGGTATTACTAAATGCACTACCGCTTTTTAATTCCTGCACTTTCGCACTGAAAGGGGTCCACTCTTGGGATACGTAGGCTGAGGATGTGCACCTTTACGGTAACCGTGTAAACCTGTCATATATGATCTCTCCCTCTTGCTCTGGCAGTTCTGTAAATCCCAGGGGATTGAGTACATTGTGGGCCGAGTCTGGGTGGGCCTCTGGCTGGTGGTCATCGTGGTGGTGGTGGTGGCCGCAGAGGGGAGTTTTCTGGTCAGGTTCATCTCCCGCTTCACGCAAGAGATCTTCTCCATCCTCATCTCCCTCATCTTCATCTACGAGACCTTCGTCAAGCTCATCTGGGTAGATCCCCTCTCCTCCATTCCACTACATCGCTCTTTTCACCTCTACCTCGCTTCTTGTGTCACCTCCATCGCTCTCTCCATTCACGTGTCCAGTGACTATTTTACGCCTTACAGGCCACGCAGTGCTACAGTGCCCAGAGCTTCATAGTTTTATTTTTTCTTGACCGGACGACTGTAACTCACTTTATTCAGCGCTTAGTAAAAAGGCTATATAGTACTTATAACTAATGGAGACGGACTTTTAGCCACAACTAAGAAAAGAGAGCATGTGAGGGTTTTGGCATTTTTGCACCAGTCACTTTTAGCATTGATTTTAAAATGTTAATCTTCACTTTAAAAGCAAAACATGTATTCAGTTTGTATTGCAGAGCATTTAGCCAACTACATGCACATCCAGCCTTAGGTCCTATGGCCAAGCTACTTTGATAATTCTAGGCTAAAAAAAGGGGGACAGGGCCTTTTCTTTTCAAAAATGTGAGGCTGCTGAAGTTTGTGTGTCCTCCATTACATCTAATTTAAAAACCCAATTTTTGTGAGCTAGCTTTCAGTTTAATGCTGTACTTTGTTGATGTTAGCTAATTTTTATCTATGTATTTTTATTTTATTTGAGAGTTTCCCTTTTGTTATATCCCTGTATTTATTTTTTATTCTTATTTTATATATTGGATGTATTTTATTGTATTGCATAAAGCAATTAGAAAAATTGTGAGGAAAGTGCTCTACAGATAAAAATATAAATTTTATATGATGAATCTTATTTAACATCCTACAGGCCACCCAGTACTGCATGAGAGCCGATTACTATTTTACACCCTGCAGTCCACACAGTACTACAGGAAGGCCAGTGACTATTTTTCTTGTTTTTTTTTACTATTTCCCCTGTTGTGTCCAGGTTTTCAGCGAACATCCCCTGATCCTAAACTACGAGCATCTGAACGATACCTTGGACAACCCCTTCCACCCCGTAACAGAAAGGATTAACAGGACAGACGACCATGGCAACATCACGTACCACCACTACATCCGAGAGAGATCTTACCCCAATACGGCCTTGCTCTCCATGTGCCTCATGTTTGGCTGTTTCTTCATCGCCTACTTCTTTCGCCAATTCAAGAACGGACATTTCCTACCTGGGGCAGTAGGTCACTATGAATGACTCTCTATGAATGACTCACTATGAATGACTCAGAAACGATTCCTCTCACAGATTACTCACTGATTTGTTTCAGTGATTCTTATGTCCACATCCTGAATGTCTTTGCACTGCAAAAAAATGTCTTACCGAGTGCGTTAGTCTTGTATTCTTGTAAGAGACATAAAATCTCATTTTCTTTCTGAAAAGTGGAAAATATTAGCTTGTTTTAAATTACTTTTTGCTTGACAAGTGAAATTATCTTACCCCACTGGCAAATCTTGAAATGAGTAAAACTATCTCACCCCACAGCCAGATAGTCTATCTTATTTAGCAAAAAAGAAACAGAAATAAGATGTAAAGTCTAAATATAAGATTAAAATGCTTGTTAAGATTAGGTTTTTGCAGTGTGGGGCCACCAGTATTCAGCTTTACTGCTGAACATTCTGTCTTGCTGCCAGCTGTCAAAGAATGTAAAAGCTCTTGATGTGAAAATAAAAAAAGCTCAGACATTTAGGGTCAGTTCTATAATTCATTTGGAAAGAAACTCAGGGCAAATTGCATTCTCAATCACTGTCAACAGGACTTGGACAAAATGCTTAGCTGGAGGCTTGTGTGTCTTAACAATCACCACTGGGATCTATTTAAGTGTTATCTTGAGAAGCCGACTAACTGACCTGCCGCACGCATCTGTGTAACAAGCCTCATGACTTCCCCTCAGATACGTCGAATGATTGGAGATTTCGGGGTCCCCATCGCCATTTTCATCATGATTTCTATAGACATCTTCATTGAGGATGCCTACACACAGGTTTGTGGTGGCCTATTAATTCTGCGCTACCGCAAGACTCCTAGTTCAAATGTTCATGTCAGAATTTGTGTGGGATGGCCTGGAGGCCAAGGCGCTGACTTCTCTCTTTGCACAGAAGGATATTAAACCCCACTTACCATAACATAATATGTATGAAATATTTTAGCAGCATTAGTAAACGGAAAGTTCAGTGAAGGCAAGAGTGTCGTAAGCATTTTAACAATGAGGCCGCTCTCCAGTCTGCCCTCCAGACAAACTCAGCCAGCTGGCCCGTCCAAGCTGTGAAATAGTGAGGAGAGTAAACGTTTGTCTCTCCTGCTACTCCTGGGCAGAAACTGATGGTGCCCAAAGGCCTGACGGTGTCCAACCCTTCAGCCAGGGGTTGGCTGATCAATCCCTTGGGAGTAAAGAAAACATTCCCCATCTGGATGATGTTCGCCTGCATCGTCCCTGCACTGCTGGTCTTCATCCTCATCTTCCTCGAGTCTCAGATCACCTCGTAAGTGGTCACATTCCCAGTGGGCACATTTCTCCAAACACAACCGGCTTACTGTGTGTTCTGTTTGGCAAACAACAAAACCGTACCCTGGGAACACCATCGCAAATCCTTGAAGAGTTTTGTTAGAACTTTTCTGTTTACTGTTTCCCAGTTGACCTACAACCAATTCACCACCAATTATTAACCTTCATGCCTTTCTTTCATATCCCCAAAACCTCTGACCTTGAGGAGCACGACCTTTTGAAGAGCTACTGTATGTGACACACAAAAATGGGCACAAATTCACTTCTTAATACAAAATACCAACCAGACATGTATCTATGAAGTAAAACCAAAATGGTGGGAGCATAGGTTGCTTTGCAAGTGGTCTAGAGCTATAAAACATCCAAAAACTAAGGAGATCAACCTGTTTTAGTTATGAAAAGCATATATGCAAATACAAAATTGAAACGCGTGTTCTTGAAATTCCGCCATTTAGGACCTTAGCTATCATTGTAGCGTATGTTGCTAATATGACTTACAAATGTGGGGCGGGTTTGGGGTAGAGCTAATCAAATCTTCCATGTTTCAGTTGGTCCTCAAGTTTGATTTTCTGATGATTTTCTGGAAATGATTCTTTGTTTTAGGAATAATGAGCTGCCAAGACCGAGGAATGCATTTATAAAAACTCTTGAAAAATTTATATAAAAAAAAATAATAAAATAAATATTGTGTACAAAAATGTCAGTCTTATCTTTAAGTCTACGGTTTTAATTGCGGAAGTACATTACATTACAGGCTTATCCAGAGCAACCTGCACAGCTTTTTGCATAGTATCCATTTATACAACTAGATGTTTAATGAAGTACAATCACAGTGTCCTACCTGAGTATCAAACCTGGAACCGTTGATTTAAAAGCCAAGACTATCTTCCCTTTTTTTGCTTAAATGTAGTATCAAGGTGAAAGGCTGACTAAGGGGTGTGAACAACAGCCTCAGGTGAATATTGACACTACTCACTGCTCTGTACGCTGTTCCTGGCAGGCTGATCGTGAGCAAGCCGGAGAGGAAAATGGTGAAGGGGTCAGGGTTTCACCTCGACCTGCTGATCATAGTGGGTATGGGGGGCATCGGCTCCATTTTTGGGGTGCCCTGGCTGAGTGCTGCCACGGTGCGCTCGGTCACCCACGCCAACGCCCTGACGATCATGTCCAAGGGGCCCACGCCCAAGATCCAGAAGGTGTTGGAGCAGAGGGTCAGCGGAATCCTAGTGGCCTCATTGGTCGGTAAGTCCTGCACCCCCCCTTCCTATCTGCCATGGCAACTGTGCCGGATAAGATGCAGCGGGCTTCAGGTTGGGGTTTAATACGTTTTAAAATCAGGGCTTACTAGTTTAACCCTCATATTATATTCAGAGTCAATTTTACCAGGTTCATCTTTTTAAAACCAGTTAACCTTACTTTTTCATCTTGATACTTATATTACTTTTCCTATTTTATTGGGATAACATTCCATAAACATAATGCTATGTTTTCAAAAGACCAACAAATACAAATGTGTTTGTTGTGTGGGGTCATTTGCGGGGTAGCTGTATAAAATGTAAGAAAATATATAATCTTTTTATCTATTTTTTCATTTATCCTGGCTTGAAAACCCTGGCTACTCTGAATGCTGTAAAGGAGGAGAGCAGACAGTCCGGCCTCCCATGAGCATTTTGTTCAGGAACACGGAGAGGGTTACAGAGACAGTCGAGAAAACGCCACTACAGGCCACACGGGCGATACCTACGGGTTGAGAGTAGATCACCCTACGGCCTGCGCCCTGTGGCCTCCCCCTTACCAAACCTTTACGTTTAGGCTTTTTGTACGTCGCCGTGGGTCACAGCGTCTGCTGACTGGCGTAACGTTTCATCTTTTCAATTACGGTCCTTGAAAAATTGGCTTTAGTGAAAATTGAAAGATGGATTTAGTACTTTTGTCTGAAAGGGAAGAGATGCGCCGTGTCTGACGTTTCCAGTGTAACCTTTACGGCGCCTTGTGTTCTCAGGCATTTCCATCCTGATGGAGCCCATCCTGAAGATGATTCCTATGACAGCTCTGTTTGGGATCTTCCTGTATATGGGTATCACCTCTCTCAGCGGAATCCAGCTTTGGGACCGCATACTTCTCCTGTTGACGCCCAAGAAGTACTACCCTAAGGATGCGTACGCCACCATGGTACAGCAGCTCGCTGTTTAGCTCCTGTCCCCTGCTGCTAAAATGCAAGATTGCGCATACGATGTTTGATTACATTTAAAACGCTAGAATAGACATAAAATATTTGATGAGAAAAATATGCAAAACAGAAATGCGATAATGACTTCCATTTCGACCGTCTGGATTAAAAGGGGGAGAAACACTTATTCCCATCTCCCTCCTTTCTGTCCTTGTAAAGCATGCATATTCTGTCGTTGTAAAACATGCATATTCTATATTGATTTTCTCTCTCGCCTTCTGTTCTCTCTCTGTGTCAGGTGAAGCCCCTGCGGATACACCTGTTCACTCTGATACAGATTTTGTGTTTGGTGGCCCTGTGGGCGGTGAAGTCCAGCCCCATCTCCCTGGCCCTCCCCTTCGTCATCATCATCACCATCCCAATCCGCATGCTCATGACCGGCCGCCTCTTCACATCCCTGGAAATGAAATGCGTGAGTTTTGACAGAATCTCGTGGATAATAAAACAGGGATAGGACAGGTGTGTTATCACTGATGAACCAGAGCAGAGCTCAGCCAATCACGGGGTACACCAATAGAACAATGTCAATGGTAATTGGTGAATACCTTCGTGCTATACTACCTAGTGATATACTACATATCTTAAAGGATCTTGGAAGTGTAGCCAGAACGTATCCTCCAATCACCATCGGCATTGTTCTGTTTCTTATTTCCAACCTACACCGTGATTGGTGGAGATCCTCAGAGGAATCTATGCAAAAAGTCGCATCATGTCTGTCCTATCACTGCTTCATTCTTTCTGCAGCATCTGCACACATTCTTTCTCAACAATTATGTCTTGCACCTATTCACACTGCTGCAACTGCTGACTTTTTACTGTCCTCATATTATAGAAATCTTTCTTCAGCATATATACAGAAAATATGATGGTGCTTGCAATGTACAAAGTACTCTAAAAGTCCAAATCTGCAGGTTTTCCGCCCTCCCTTTACCTGGGAATCAGGTGTGAAGACAGTCTGGCCAATCACTAGCACTAATTGTTCAGTCAATTACCTGAGGAAAAAAACAAATTTGATTTCAAGGGCCATATTTGAGTATCCATGCTTTTTACAGCCTCTCAACTACATGACACTCAAACAAAAGTCCATAAATTACAGTTGTTATATTTATCAAATCAGTTGTCCAGTTGTAAACACTTCACTGAGCTATACCTAATGCCGATTCAATGAAGCCTATTTAAACAAATTAAATATATTTGTATAGCACATTGTACAAACATTTATCAAGATACGCTTTGCATGGACCCTGTCCTAAACTCCCACAAAAGCAAGCCCAGGGGGACAGTGGCATGGATAAACACCCTTAGATAGGAGTGGGACAGATAGGTGGAAACCTTGGGAGGAACCAGACTTAAGAGGAGGAGCCCATCCGCCTCTGGTCGATTTATGGGTTTGCCCACCTCTTTGATTGTGAGAAGGCTGCAAAGTCAGAGATAGATAAGAAGTCTCAAGCCAGGATTCAGTGGGGCACACATTATTTTCGGTGAGGCTCCATACCAAGATATCTATTATATCCAGACCTGGGTCAATTCAATATTTAAATATTTGCATCTGAAAATGCTACTTTCTGTGTATTTAAGTATTTTCAAATAAAATAAATACTTGTATCTTTAAAACTCTAAATACTATTTGGAAAATATAAATTACATTGTATTTGAGTATTTGAAATACATTCCAAAACTTTTTCAAATCAAATCTATTTAAAACTTCAAATACTGTTTTAAAATAGAAAAAGTAGTAAATAGCTACACTCCCTGAAAAAATGGGTACTCAATGTGCAACAGTTGTTAACCAGACACCGATATTAGAAAATTGATACAGGAAGTTTTGGAAGTTAACACAATGCCCATATTTGGACTGCATGTTTTGTCAAGTTTCAATCATATTCACATAGAGTTGGAGTTAGGGTTAAGGAGATTGAGCTCATCTGTTTTTAAATCTTCTCAAGCTCATTTGTGTGGTGTGATTTGAAGTTTTCTTTGGCCTGTACCGAGTTGCTTTGTGTTTTGACCCCTGGTACTGACCCCTACTCGTTTGAGATTATGGCACCAGTGAGACCCAAGACCACTACATCATGCCCAAGGATACTTCTGGAAACTTCATAACTCATTGCAGACACTGCAACAAAAAATGAAGCTTGACGTCTTGGAGCTTATTTGAAATTAAACTATACACTCTTTGAAAAAATTGGTTTTAAGAGTCTTTATAGTTCTACTAATATTTCAAGGAACCTCCAAAGGACATCTGCGAAAAATAACTTTTATACATCTTGAATCTGTTAATATGGTTAGGAAACAAGGTGAAGCTCTAAGTAGACTCATTTGTTTTAAGAGTGTACTTAAAAAGGTTTTTCTTTCTTTTTTTAATAAGAACTTTTCAAATAATGAAATATAAAATAATCAAAAAATATAAATTTTCTATATTTAAAAATGATTAAGTAGTTGAAATATACGTTCAAAGATGGCTAACATTTATTTGAAAATACTTTTCTGTATTTTAAATACACTGTATTTTTTTTTTTTTATAGTATTTATTTTTAAGTGCAAAAAAGAGAGAAGGAAAAATGTTTTAAAACTATTTGCAACAAATACTTTGCTAATAATGTTTTTAAAAGGACTTAAAAGTACAAATAAGTATTTGACCCTGGTCTGATTATATCTCCACTTAACTCAAGGATATACTTAGGAGGGGGAAACGGGCTTAACTTCCACATAAATTCAAGCTAAGTGCAAGAACCTCAAGACAGGATCGGCAGCCCTAACAGAGCAGTCAATAGGACATGAGCAGTAAACAGGCATGCTATTGGGATGAACATCCTTTTATTTTCCCATTCAGAATATTAACAATGTATGGCTTCACAACCCAGATAATAACCTTAAAGGCATTTTAGAGTATTTCATCAAAGTAATGCGCGGTCGACACAGTTGTGTTAGATGTGTGCGCGGCATTAGTCGGCTGCTGTATCGCAGCTGGTGTTCTGCTGTAATCCTGTGTTCTATTGTGCTGTGTCACAGCTGGATGCTGATGATGTCAACGTGAACCTGGAGGAGGAGCCCGGGATGGACGTGTACACGGAATCTCCACTACCTTAGACACCTGGACGCAGTTACTTTGGTGCTCCCGAACTAAGCAACCATACTTTTTATTATTTTTTATTATATGACAAATGTGTCCTTTTAAACCCAGCAGAATCGTTTTAGCATGCCCTAATCCTATGGTAAACTGACTTTTGTAAGGGGTGTGCTTTTGTGTGATTGGTAAATACTCAAATAGGTGTCTTTAGCATTCAGACATGAAAAAACAATTGCCACAAAAATATTTGTTAAACATTAAAAATCCAATTAGATTTGGACTAAAAATCTATTTACTCATTGTACCATTTTTTTAACGTGTTTAGCATTACAAATGTAATTGTAATTGTAGGATTGTTAGTTTAGCTATTTTCATCATTAATTTAATTCATTATTTTGTTGCCTTAACACATTTACTTACCACAAAATATTTTACTTTTCATTGTTAGCTTTTATCCATTGTGCTGTAGGACTGAGTTGTGAGTTTAAAGTGGAATTTGTTTTTATAGCTGAAATCCACTCTAGCTTTATATGTTAGAGCATTACAACTTTCTAACTTTCACTAGGAATGCTTGAATATGGGCATTATCTGCACTTATAAAGAACTTACAGTATATAATGATATTACAACCAAAAATAATTTAATATTTTCTCTTCCACTTGAGTTTTGTGCATTCTTGTATGTGCTTAATTTGTGTGTGAATGGAATGTCATAATTAATCATTATGATCTGTAAATATGTGAAAGATTAAATCATGCTGATATACGGCAATATCCAGTCAATTTCAAAGGAAGGGCCATTTAAAATAAAAGTCTGTGTGTATTTGGAGGGGGGTAAGGTGGGTGTACATTTGATTGTTTTTTCTATTGTATTTTTTTTCTGTTTTTGTGACCAACTGCCTGTGTGCTTCTTAATCATGCATCTATTAAAAGTAGATTTTTCTCTGATTCCATGGTACATCTATTTTTGTGTTTGATTACCCCCCCCCCTCCCAAATTTCATCATGTTCCTTTCTGTTCCCATTCTATTTCACACCATCAGTGTGTGCCAGAGCACATGGTAGCACACCGTATAACAATTTGCACACACGGTAGAGTCCATCACAAGTGTTGAGTGGACTGCGCATGTACATGTAAGTAATTTCAAACAAGTCCGAAGATATAGACTTCAGAACTATGCGTTCCGCTGTGGGGCACATGGCACCGATAACACAACACTCAAACGGGGAAGAGGAAAGTATTGAGCAAACAGCTGTACAGCTTTGTTGAATACAATTTCATAGTCCAGTCATCAAAAATTATTCTTCTGGAATGATGGTATTTAAAAATGGATGTCGCTTAAAGTCAGACCCAATACACACTCCATAAGTTAGGGATGCATAACTGGTTTTTGTTCCAACCAATTCACTTAGTTTTAGTTTTCTGACAGCTCTATAAACTACGCTGATTCACTCCTGTACTTGAGCACAGTAAAAACTTTAGGATGCACTTGCCGTCTGCGGCTGTGGCTGGTGCTTATAAATGTCAGATCAATATATTGAGCTACTAAATTATGAGCAGAAATTGGCACAAAATCCCGAAAGTGTGCACCCCTGCCACGAGTCGTGGTTAAACCCACGTGTCGCATAAAACGACTACATGGCCCAGAAGGCAATGCGACACACGATCAGGCAAATCTGGTTCAGCGGTTCAGGCATAGAAGTGGTTCAAACCACTGAACACCCCATACGTTTTCGGCTTCCTGGTTGAAGATGGCGGATGAGAATGAGACAGCGCTGACGCTGGAGAAAGAAGAAGAGGGAGAAGAGTTCCATGCCCATTGTAGCGACTGTGAAAACGAGGAGAATGACTTCGATGATGGGTAAAGACTGAAGCGCCGTTAAAGGAAATCTGTCATCTTCGTCGGCGCGGCAGAAAGATAATTATTTTTTTCGTACTGCTGGGCTGAGGCAAGCGAATACCAAGGTATCCCTCCCTAGTGTTACTTCATTGGGGAGTTGCCTTGACAGATAGCCTGTTTTTGATGCTGATTGGGCCATCATATCATCAGTTCCTGGTATGGGTGGGTTTTTCTGTTTTGTAGCCTTAATGGTTCAATATCGGCTAACCAACTACGGCTAGGATTTCAGTAATTAACAGTTAAATGCGCAAGTGAAGTGTGATTTCATCTGAAAAAATGCAGTACACTGGCACTGTCTTGTTAGAAAGCGACATGAGTCGCTTATTGAAAGTTCTGATGCATAAGTTGAAATCCTGCACAATGATTTGGGGAGGGAAAAAACCAATGACAGCTGACTGGCTAGGTTAGCCAACCTAGCTACCTCCATATGGTGCTGGAACGAGGAAAAATATAGCAACGTTAGCTGCTGTAAAATACCGAATCCTTTGTATGGATCGTCGAAGCTACCTGTCAGATAACTAATCAATAAACTATTCACTCATTTTGAGCGCTTCAAAACAAAGCGTTTGTCATTTGCTTGTCAACAAAATACAACATAGAAACCTCAATTTCATGCTAACCCCATACGTTAGCTAGTTTGGCTAACTGGCGATCTCATTCAAAATTGTGGTGTGTTATGTTAGCTAGCTAACGCGTTCAGTAAAGATATCAGGGCTGCAGCGAACATGCTGTGGCCTGAGCTCTCGGTTTTAGCGAGCGACACTTTGATCGCTGTTTTGGCCAATGTATGACTGACTGCGATAAGACTGTCCAAACATGCACTAGCGTTATTCTATTTACGCGACCACAGACTGTTATAGCTAGATGGTTTTGCAAAGTTTAGCGTAACCTGCTTATTTGCTGGCTCACAGTTTCATTGCCAACGTTAGCCGGTATTGCAGTAAGTTGCTTTACGTTTAGGCTACTAGCTACTAGCCGAAGCGCAGCTGAGCTAGCTGTAATTGACTTGCGAGCTCAGGCAGTAGTTATCTAACAGGATCAGAAACCGCAGTAATTACTCGTAGACTGTCATAATTCTAGGCTGGTGTTCCGTTAGCTATACTAAACAGCTAGCCCGTGAACTTCGATTCATTAAACGACAAAAGTGCAAAGATCTAGCTAACGTTATATGTCAAATGCATCTCCAACCTTCATTTGACTGGGTTGAGATTGAGGAATGTATGCCATCGCGTGCAGTTTTATATGAACAGCATACACCAGGCAACGTTGCTTGACTTGGTGTCCAAGAAAGACAAGAGAAAGATGTAGTTTAGCTAGCTAAGGCCTTGCTGAGGCAGCATCATTCGTCCGTGCGTTCTGTCAAAAGGACTCAAGGTCATTCAGGGACTGCCGTTCTGTCAGAGGGGAACGTTTTTATCCAAGTGGTTAAACCTAAACCAGATAGAATGAGCTCGAGTGTATTTCCCATTTCGCAGAAGCTAGTATGTTTAGTTCTTCCCATCATAACACAATGGAATTGATACCCAAAATGGGCTCTGTTTTACTTCTCCTTTCAACACTAACCCTTAGGCGCATAGTTACAAACATGACATTTTCTCGTGTGTTTCGGATATAGTACCCACATGTACCCCTACCCCTTTTTTCTTCACTTGTAAGTGTAGAGTTGAGTCTTTGTTTAGATGTTTCTTAAAGGAAGCACGGTTGTTATTTTAAAATTGGTAACATTTTTATTAATCTCATATCTGCCCGGAGTCCACTTTAAGAGAATGTGTGGCTCTTCTCATAGCATTTCATTTTTAGTTTTACTTTAATGTGATTAAATCCGTCACAACTAACATTAAGTCTACCAGTCTACGCTTGCACTAAAAACACAACAAATTATTGGTATGTTAAACACTTATTTGAGTATT
The DNA here is from genome assembly GCA_022702515.1 of Ilyophis sp. 1 JC-2022. Taxonomy (NCBI): domain Eukaryota; kingdom Metazoa; phylum Chordata; class Actinopteri; order Anguilliformes; family Synaphobranchidae; genus Ilyophis; species Ilyophis sp. 1 JC-2022. Next base: position 82,218,775 of record CM040394.1, read on the forward strand.
GTTTCCTTTTAAAGCATTTTACCACTGTTCAGGGATGGTATCCACATTCCCACTGCATAACACTGTCAGCTATCCCATATTTAAAAGAAGCAGGTTCACACTAACCTACTCTACTTCCTGTGTGACATGGTGCAGCTAAATCTCAGGCTGCAATACACTGGCTGTAATTCTGTAGCCCTGACTCATTGAAAAGTCCCAGCTCTTTCCTGGTGCTCCTCCAGCCTGGACAACAGGTTATCATAATGGTTGTGGATCTGGGCTTGTAGCTCAAAGGTTGCAGGTTCAATTCCCAGGTTAACCAGTGCCACTGTACCTTGAATTCTTGTTTTTAAAGGAGGCTGAGATAAGAGACTAAACCTACATGTACATGCACAGTCCGCTCAACGATTGTGATGGACTCTACCGTGTGTGCAAATTGTTATATGGTAGCGCACCTGTGTAGATCGGTGTGCTACCATGTGCTCTGGCACACACGGATGGTGTCAAATAGAATGGAACATGAAAGGAACATGACTTTGTTTCTGGATGGTGGTCCTTGGAAGAGCACAGAACAGCAATCAAAGTGCTATCGCTTTCTTGTTTACTGTTCTTGTTGACTTCACTGAACGCTGACTTCCCTGTGGCTTGCGGGGATCACATGATGCACCATCTGGTCTGACCTTACAAATGCAGCTCAGTGTGGCTACGCTCCATCCGTGGACACTAATGGGATTAGCCCCGCGCTCGTCTGTAAGGGCGCAGCCTCCCTCGCCCCGGGATCCGCACTCTGAAACCACGGGAACCAGGGTGGGTCTGCACTGCAGAGAGGGATGGACAGCGTGAGGCCACAACCTCACATGTAATTGGCTCTCTCACTCCCCCTGTCTTCCTTCTTTATTTGATCGGCAGGTAAGGGAAGCACACAGAGCCAGTGTGGCGTATAATTATTCCCAGCGTATAATGTGTATATAGAGACTGGAAAGGACGGGAGGGGCCAGGCAGTGAAGCACCTGGAAGTGTGCAAAAGCTTGCTGCCCATTGAACTCAATGTAGAAAACCAAGATTTCACAATTAAATAAAACCTCATCGGTCATTTTTTGTGATCATGAATTTTATTAGCCTATGTGTCGCAGTTTATGAAAGAAACTATGATTTGTTTTTGGTCTGGATTAATCAATAATTATCTAATTATTGCCGTGATGTTGGAAATAGGTAGTTTCGGACATGAAGCTACTTTGTATTGCCATTTTCTGATTCATGAAGGTCAACAACCTTTTGTCTCATTTAATTTGTGTGTTCTCTGATCTTCCCCATGTTGATGTTGAGTAAGGGGTTTTGGTCTGTATCTGTATTTTGTCTGTCATATTTATACCCCAGTGAAACAGGAAGATGAGAATGACCACAGAATAGTTTCTAAATGGGAATATACTTCAATTATGTATTGTTTGTAACCATTTATAGCATTGCCAAATACATTTTTTTTTCATTGAATACTTTGACCTAAATTAAATATTAGATTTGTCTTTTTGATATTTTTTTATAGCCTTTTTTGCTAATATTTTCCAGGGTTACCAATAATTCTGGTGGGCACTACTGTACGTGAATACATTTCACTAAATTATCAGACTTATCTTAAATTATCATTTGTTTCTGGTTCATTAATTGCCTTTTTACGTTTCTTTTCTAAAAGACACATCCACGGCGAAAAGCACACGGCCTGCTTGACTCATTTTAGTGGAATAAAGAGGGAAGTAGCTGGGTCTTTGTTATCATGTTACCAGTTTGAACTCGACATTCATGGTATTGAGAAATACCCTCAGTACAGGGTGTGTAATTGCGCTGTTATGGCAATTTGAAAAGGGATGTGTCTTGAAAGTTTTAAAACTTTTTTTGGCGTCTCCAGTGAGGATCACTGTAACGGTGTATGAAAGGTGACGTACATACTGCAGTGTTCTATAGTGTTACGCAAACCTTTTGTAAATATTCTGGTTATGTTTTATTTTGTGCAGGTGGCCTTCTATTATGAAATGCCTTTTCATCTAACATGTTTTGTTTCTTCCTCTGACAACACCAGTGCTTGCGTTGTGGAGGCAGCCTCCTTTGCTATGCACTGGTTGCAGGCTCCACAGCTGTAGCAAAGAGGATATAAGCACATGTCGCTATAAGAAGCCCCCATTGTATTGTCACTGGATTATCCACGCCCAGTGGTGTGTTGTGGAAACTTTTTGTTGCAGTTCGCATTTGTGCTACAATGTGAAAACGGGGTCTGTATTTTCGGCCAGTATGGCCAGAATAATATTGCCTATTGATATCGACCCCGTGATTTCCCTGTGCCTGCTGAGAAGGTTTGTCGTCTTCTTCCTCAAGGGACAAGAGCCCCGGCGAGGACACTGGTGCGAAGAAGAAAAAGAGGAGGCATAAGAAGAAAAAGGATAAAAGCGGAGGCACGGATTCTTCCCAGAACTCCATGGGCAAGGTCAGCTTTGCCTGCGGGGTCCTGACCTGTACTATACGAGCGCACATAGGAGCGAGGGAATATGCGCGCGCATCGCAAGTGTGGCTGTGTGTGGCTGTGTGTGGCTGTGTGTGTCTGTGTGTGTCTGTGTGTGTCTGTGTGTGTGTGTGTGTGTGTGTCAGCGTACGTTTGTGCGTGCCTTTGTGTGCATGCGTGTATTGTGTGCGTTTGCCTGTCTCCTCACGTGTGTTTGTCTCTGTGGTTGCTGTTGTGTCGCCGAGTAAATTAATCTACCTGCTTTCTGACCAGCTGCCCTGTGGCCTCATTTAGCAGGTGAACTCACTGCCGGCTGACAAGTTGCATGAAATCCAGAAGGCTATCGAGTTGTTCTCCGTGGGCCAGGGCCCTGCCAAAACCATCGAGGAGGCCACTCGACGTAGCTACCAGTTCTGGGACACGCAGCCCGTCCCCAAGCTAGGTATGGAATTCAATGGGGGGAGAAGACAAGTCTATTCCAGGGGCCTGTTCCAGAAAGCAAGATTACTGAGATTTCTGGATGACTGCACTGAGTAAAACCCGGGACCCTCCAGAATTTGGAAAATGGACTGAAGTAAAAAGAGCGGTTCCAGGTTTTACTTAGTGCAGTTATCCAGCTGACTCCTGCTTTCTGGAACAGGCCGCTGGTTTAGGGTATGTAAACAGCAAAGTATATCATGAATGATGCACTGTATAACATTTGAATCTATCAGTTTTAATGGGAAGGGGTCTGTGCTCTCTGATTGGGCTGACTGCTCTATCGCTCTGTGATTGGGCCAGTTGTGCTCTCTAACAGCAAAGCCCCACAGAAAGTGGTGTGGAGCGGATTTCTCGTGCGATTACACCGCCTCCATTCATTTTCGATGAGAGGCGATTCCTCGTGCCTGCAAAGCATGTTGAGATTGCTTGCGATGCGAGGCGTCCTGGCGAGAAGGGGGAACGTGGGGAAATAACCAATCACATTAAAGATTCTGGGAGGCAAGAACGATGGCGTGCGATTTCACCGTTTTCTGTAGGGCTTTGCTGTTACTCTGTGAGTGGGCCAGCTGTGCTCTCTCGCTTTGTGATTGGGCCAGCTGTGCTCTCTCGCTCTGTGATTGGGCCAGCTGTGCTCTCTCGCTCTGTGATTGGGCCAGCTGTGCTCTCTCGCTTTGTGATTGGGCCAGCTGTGCTTTCTTGCTCTGTGATTGGGCCAGCTGTGCTCTCTCTTTCTGTGATTGGGCCAGCTGTGCTCTCTCTTTCTGTGATTGGGCCAGCTGTGCTCTCTCGCTTTGTGATTGGGCCTACCTGTATTTTCTTGCTCTGATTGGGCTGATTTTTTGTTATTCTTTTTTTGCTTTCCAGGGGAGATGGTGACGTCACACGGCTGCATAGAGCCGGACAAAGCCAACATCCGTGATGAGCCCTACAGCCTCCCCGCTGGCTTCTGCTGGGATGCTCTAGATTTGGGTAACCCTGCTGTGGTGAGCCATCCGCCAGTCCCTCAGTCAAACCCCCCCCCCCCCATCCATTGATTAAGCTGAACTCTGAAAGTGTTTTTCTCTATCTCTTCCTCACAGCTGAAAGAGCTGTACACCCTTCTTAATGAAAACTATGTGGAGGACGACGACAACATGTTCCGCTTTGACTACTCCCCAGAGTTCCTCCTGTGGTGAGTGCTGTCCCTGCTACAATGGGGGCGTGGCCAGTGTTTGGCCTTTCAGCCCGTGGCATTTGATTGGCTCATACAGTACATTGGTGAACCTGATGAATGTTTGCTCATTTTAAATTTAAATGTCTGATAAATGTGAGGTCATTTCATGAGCTGAATTTTGTTCCGTTTTCTGCTCAGTTTACACATTTTTGCAACTTTCCCTGAGTGAGACTGTATTGTCCATTTTTTAAAATATTTTCTTTGGCAGGATGTTATTTGTCTGTTTCCTGCTAGTATTTGTGGATAGTGTGTGTAGAACGCAGAGAGATATTCAGTCATGTTTCTGTTGACTTTACAGCGGTCAGTCTGTTCCGGATCTTTCTCAGTGTGTTCGATTCTCTCATTATCAGTAGACATGATTTTGGCTTAGTTGGCTCGTAGCCCTAGTACCTTGTCAAATGGAAAATGTCAGGTCCAGAAGTGCTTGTCTGTTACAGCACTTCATACAGCTGTCCATTAAGGCACATTATAGTGTACGTAAGGGCTTTGAACATATAGCGACGATCTTTGTTTGTGCACACGTCTGCACTGTAGACTCACTATAAACATTGTGCTGACCGGACAATAGACGAAACGCTTTGAAGATTTGAAGAGCAAATGCCGCCTGATTCTTTATTTCGTTGTGCGACGTTCGAAGTACATACAGTGCCTTGAAAAAGTTTTCAAACCGCTTGGAATCTATAAATGTTTTTCTATTCAGTATTTGTAATGTAAACTCGTATGCTCTAACATTTACTGTTAGTGCATATGAGTTATTTGTCTGCAGATGTTTTAGAGAAAATAAAAAAAACTAAATATCTTTCTTGCATAAGTAATCAAGCCCCGAACATTAATATTTGATAGAGCCACCCTTTCCTGCAATGACCACTTTAGGCTAATTCTTTTGAGGTAAGTATCTACCAGCTTTGGGTGTGATTTTTTGCTCATTCTTCTTAGCGGATTTGCTTCAGGTTGTTCAGTTCTGTTGGACGATGCTTGTGGGCCACAATTTTCAAAGAGAGCCACAGATTCTCAGTGGGACTGAGATTAGGACTGTAGCCACTGTAGGACGTTCGCCATTTAGTTCTTGAGCCACTCCACTGTCGCTTTGGCCTTGTGCTTGGGATCATTGTCCTGGTGAAAGGTGAACATTCTCCTGAACTTCACTTTTTAGCGGACTGAATGAGGTTTTTTTTGCTGTATGTTGCTCCATCTATTCTTCTTTCAATTTGAACAAGATGCCCAGTCCCTGCTGATGAAAAGCATCCCACGCCATGCATCACTGTGAGGATGCCGTTTCCTGAAGCAGTGTTAGGTTTGCTCCGCACATAGCATTTTGAACTTTAGCCAAAAAGCTATCGCTTGGTCTCATCTGACCACAAAACCTTTTCCCACATCTTCGCTGAGTCACTGAGATGGTTGTTTTTTTTTAGTAATGGTTTCTTTCTCATCACTCTCCCATAGAGGACCGTTTTAAGCAAAGCTCTCGATGTTGTTGACTGGTTTACTTCTCTCAGCCACTGAACTGTCGCTTCTTTAAAGAGATTGTTGGCCTCTCAGTGGCTTCTCTCACAAGTCTTCTTTTGCTTGGACACTGAATTTTGAGAAACGGCCTTTTCTAGATTTCGTATTTTATGCATTTGCATTGTTTTTATCTCAAACTTCTGTAGAATGCTCTTTAGTCATCGTTTTAACACCTTTCCTTCAGAGTCACAGCCTGGCCAATGATCCTTGAACAGACTGGGGTTTTTATCCAGAGAATGGAAGTCACTTTTTAGTGGTTCACACTCAGAGGCCAATGGTAAGGCAGTTACCATCAATTTTTTTTGCCGTCAAATTACCAATTTCTCATCTTTGTAAACTTGGAGCTTCAAGAACAAAGCTTATGCAAGCAGCATATTTAATTTAAACTTTTTTTTTTCTTAAATATGTTCTAACATAAAAACCAATGGCAACTCAAAATAATGAATTTTGAGTTTAATTAATATATATATATATCTCACAGAAGACAATTTCAATGTATCATTTGTATTTCAGTAAAATGTGAGAATTGGTCAAGGGTCTGAATACTTTTGCAAGGCACTGTATATGAATCAGCATTCTGATCTTTCTCAAGAATATGTCTTATCTCAAATACCGAAGTGTTCAAGATGACGTCATATCCTTCAAAAGGCCAAAGACAGTTTTAATATTAGTTGACTTTTTGGTTAGAGCTCAAATAAAATAAACACATGAATAAAAAAAAAAAAGGCTTGGACTCTAAAACGGCTAACAGACATTCTTAGGAACTGTCTGTTAGCCGTTATGTCCTGGATGCCAGACAATTCTTTTATGATCAAATGAAGATGAAACAGATCCGTATTAGCTCCAAAGCTCAAATTTAACATTGAGAACAAGTTACCCATGTTAGATCTGCAAAGCAAATCTCAGACAAGAAATTCAGGAAGTGATTTTTGACTCCGATAACAAATTACTAAGCTTGTTTTTTTACCGTCTGTGAAGCACCGAGATAGTGTGCTCCCAATGCAGAAAAGCTAGTGCATGCATTTATTACAAGCAGACTAAACATTCTTATGTTATTTGAAATACCAGTACAAAGGGTGTTATACAACTTAAGTTACTTTCTACATTTTTATAAGTGCTTTTATGTCTTTTGCTGAATTTCAACTTGAGGTAATTTTTTTTACTTTTAATTTGTGTTATCTCACTTCAATTTTATTATTTTTTTCTATTGTCACTTTGCGTATTTTAACTGTCTGTTAACAATGTTAAGTTTATTTATTATTATTATTATTATATGTAATATGCATCTCCACCTCCCCAGGGCCCTCAGGCCCCCAGGATGGCTGCCGCAGTGGCACTGTGGGGTGCGTGTTAACTCCAACAAGAAGCTTGTGGGCTTCATCAGCGCCATCCCGGCCAACATCCGCATCTACGACACGTCAGTACCGCCCTGCCGTCTCTCACACGCCGCGGAGAACGCCTCGTTCGTCTGTCGCTATTCTTTGCAGGAAGCCCTTCATTGGTTTGTGTGCCAGTACTCAACCCGAGAGATAGCGGAAGCCCTTCGTTGGTTTGTGTGCCAGTACTCAACCCGAGAGATAGCGGGAAGCCCTTCGTTGGTTTGTGTGCCAGTACTCAACCCGAGGGATAGTTTTTCACTGGCCACACTGGCCAGCATGTGTGCCTTCTCGCAGGACTGTCATTCATTTTTTCAGCTTTGGGTTTCCAGTTCTGCAATAGGCTCTTGGGCCATCTGGTCACCTTGGTATTGCCACCAGTATATGATTATATAACCGCAAGCCACCCTTTTATAGTCTTTAGTTTTATAGTCTTTCCCTGTTTTTATCTCAGGCTGCTTCATATAGTAGACCCATTCAAAATGACTCAAATGGATTGTTGACTGTGATAAGCATGAAAATAAACGGACAATTAACGTAGAATTTTCAGCAATTTAGGTGAATTCTGAAAGTTTTGCCCAAGATGCCAACCATTTGAACCTATTTAATGTCCCAGATACATATGCAGCAGGCCTCTTGCAGCAGGCAGTCTCCAAAGGCTTTGCTTAATATTTTTGTTGATATTTCTGAAATTATAGGATGACTTAAATAGGACATGTCATGTCATAAAAGAGAACCTTATTTAGGTTAGTCTTTAAAAATGCCTGTTTTGTACCCCGTTTAGTTTCAGATGGTTTGCTATATTGCTATTATTGTTATTATTTATTTATTTATTTTTACATTTGGCCATCTGTCGTGTAGGACCAGTTATGAAAAATCTCAAAGAATGTTACTGGGTAGCGACACCGCAGTCCAGTTCAAATTTGTGGTTGACAAGTTTACACTAGATTCTAAAACTGTGATTCACTCTGAACAAATGTCTTATTGGCTGAGGCCAGCCTTCAAGAGTCACCTCTAATGTTGTTGCCCGGCTTTCGATGCAAAGACACTCATATCCAACACTCTCCCGTACAAACACAGTTGTATCTACCGCTGCTGCCCTGTGCTTCCACACAGAGGCAGTCGTACCTAACCCTATTGGCCTGTTCTTCCACACAGAGACAGTCGTATCTAACCCTATTGGCCTGTTCTTCCACACAGAGACAGTCGTATCTAACCCTATTGGCCTGTGCTTCCACACAGAGGCAGTCGTACCTAACCCTATTGGCCTGTTCTTCCACACAGAGACAGTCGTACCTAACCCTATTGGCCTGTGCTTCCACACAGAGGCAGTCGTACCTAACCCTATTGGCCTGTTCTTCCACACAGAGACAGTCGTACCTAACCCTATTGGCCTGTTCTTCCACACAGAGACAGTCGTATCTAACCCTATTGGCCTGTTCTTCCACACAGAGGCAGTCGTACCTAACCCTATTGGCCTGTTCTTCCACACAGAGACAGTCGTATCTAACCCGATTGGCCTGTTCTTTCACACAGAGACAGTCGTACCTAACCCTATTGGCCTGTTCTTCCACACAGAGACAGTCGTACCTAACCCTATTGGCCTGTGCTTCCACACAGAGGCAGTCGTACCTAACCCTATTGGCCTGTTCTTCCACACAGAGACAGTCGTATCTAACCCGATTGGCCTGTTCTTTCACACAGAGACAGTTCTATCTAACACACTTGCCCTGCTCTCCAATACTGACACAGTCACATTTCCATACAGAGACACTACGCTGTTGCCCTGCTCTTCCATACAGAAACACTCGTATCCAATGCGGTTTGCCTGCTCGCCCACACAGAGGCGGTTGTATCTAACACTGCTGTCCTGTTCTCCTATACAGAGAGAAGAAGATGGTGGAGATAAACTTCCTGTGTGTGCATAAGAAACTGCGCTCCAAACGCGTAGCTCCAGTGCTGATCCGGGAGATAACCCGGCGGGTCAACCTGGAGGGCATTTTCCAGGCTGTTTACACCGCGGGCGTGGTCCTGCCCAAACCTGTCGGCACTTGCAGGTGTGTGTTGCACTGACCCTCACGTACATACCAGCGTGTATTCGCGCGCACACACGTACACACACCCAAACGCAGGTGTGTACTTTTATGTACACCTGCAGGTGTGCTGTTAGCCACTCACGCACACCCTCACACACACACTGGTCTTCATTTATGCACGTAGTTGCGAACTGACACACACGTTAAATGCAAGCGTATTGCTCCCACACACACACAAAAGTTTGAACTCGCATGGCGCACATTTTAATTTTGCCGTTTCACACCTGACTGTTGATTTAAGGTGTCTACGTCGACAGGTACTGGCACCGTTCTCTGAACCCGCGGAAGTTAATCGAGGTGAAGTTTTCACATCTAAGCAGGAACATGACTATGCAACGGACCATGAAGCTATACCGGCTGCCCGAGGTCAGTGCACTGGCGCCCCCTGGTGGCCTGTAACATTGAAGTCTGCTGTCTTGCGTTTCCATCAGGGAGGGCTCTTTCAAACGCTAGTACTTACTCTGTCTTTATGGTTAGGAGACACTTGTGTTCACTTTTGAAATCTGTGTGCTTGGTTAGGCCACACGGACAAAACCTACATGAAAAAGAAAAATTACTTGAAGGTGTGCCACACATGTTCTCTGTCTTCAAATGTATTCAAATGTTCGGATAAGAGTATTTGCACGTAATTTTACAGTATTTACAAAAAATATGCAAATAATGGGACTCCACTCAATCGCAACGAATGGCTGAAGTGCCCGAGCATTGACGGATGGCGTGTGGCCTTACCTTTGTGACTCAGAAGCGGGAATAAGCAAATATCGTCTAACTTAATTTTAAGTTAAACCTATTAACATTAACTAATTTAGAGGCATCAGTTGTGTGTAGATTTTCATACCATGCAAAGGAGGGAACGCAGCCTTTCTCGTCGCACTTGCGATCTGTCTGGGCGACACAGGCGTGGCTTCCACTGTGCTTATAGAGCTTATAGAGAATTTGACTGTATTTTGCGCTGGCACTCAGTATAGGCGTGTCTCTATGGAGTACATCTATTAAAATATCTGCATGTGCATGTGGTTAACGGTGATCTCAAAATCCCAGAATGTAACCAAGTTCAGACTAATAAATGTATCCGGAAATAATACAAAAATGGGAAACATTGTTATGCAATGAGCAAGACCGAAAATGGCACAGTTCAATGCGGAATAGCAAATACTGTATCAATACTGTTCACATTTGAAATGTGTTCTGAGATCTCTATTAAGCACCCCCCCCCCCATACTGCAACAGCAATGACACCAACAGTTAGCCTTTTAACACCAAACATGACTACGCTGTACATTGTAATAGTTTGTTATGTGTTGTTACTATATGTAGTTACGCTACTAATATGTTTACTACAAATTATCATATGCTGTTAAGTCATGAGTTAACGGCATATTATAAGTGACAGGTTGTGTGTGGGGGCTGTAGGGTAATTTATTGCTGTTTCTTTTGCAACCTGCTTGCTCTGTGAAAGCCATTTCCACTAATTCGGGGGGTTTGCACAGTAGATGGGCTTCTGTAATCTCTAAGCCACCCTACGTGTATATGTCTTGGACTGCGGTGTTCAGTCAGTCAGCAGGTCTGTGTTGTAGCCTGCGTTGTGTCACTGCAGTAGCTGTGCTCTGGCAGTGCAGATAATTTCCTATCTGATAATTTCTCTCTTTCCTCCCAAAATGACAAGTCGCCCCCGTCTTCCCCGTCTTCCCCCAGGCCCCAAAAACGGCAGGCTTGCGGCAGATGACCCGGAAGGACGTGGAGGCGGTGCACAAGCTCCTGGGGGAATACCTGCGACAGTTCCACCTGACACCCGTCCTGAACCCGGAGGAGGTGGAGCACTGGCTGCTGCCCCAGGAAAACATCATTGACACCTTCCTGGTGGAGGTCAGCTGACTGCCGTCATGGTCTGTCTGTAAATGGAGGCCGCGTGAAATTGTAGTTTCATAACTATAACCACATTACATTACTGCCATTTATCCAGAGCGATTTACAAACGAGGAGACGAGTGCACACATTGGGGTTAAGAGCAACAGTACCCCTCGAGCTGGGAGGTAAATACTCAGAAACCACAAATGTCAAAACCTAGGATCGACCAGTAAAACCAGTTAAGCCTGTTTGGAGAAAATACATGAGGATTACACAACAACAAAAACTTTGCAAAGTACATTTTTGCAAGGTAACAAGACCCAAAAATATCAATAACAATGTATCAACAAATTAGAAGTGCGATGAATAGTATTTCATCGCTGCCACAGCCATTAGAAGTGCGAGATAGAGAGCGTGGAGGGGAGGAGCCAAGATTAGACTTGAAGGGATGAATATGACTAATATGAGGTCATTCCACCACCGGGGGGCCAGGACAGACGACAGGCGTGACCTGGAAGTACAGGCATGCAGAGGGAGGAGGAGGCTAATTACTACTACTGCTACTGCTACTGCTAATAATACTAATACTAATACTAATACTAATAATCGCTTCCTTCCACGTTAACACAGATGCATAGTTCAGCATGGTAACTGTGCTGGTTTCCAGAGTCCTGATATTGTAGTGTCTTTATCAGAGTATATGGACTGTTTATCATAATAACTGTTCTGCTATCTACAGTTCTGATATCACATATCAGAGTAAATGTGCTGATATCATGAGTGGTGATATCATAGTTTGTTAATAAGAACAACTGCTGATGTCCAGAGTACTGAGTGTATTAATCAGAGTAACTGTACTGTTTGTGCTACAGACCCCGGAAGGTGTGGTGACGGATATGATAAGCTTCTACACCCTGCCCTCCACCATTATGAACCACCCAGTGCACCACAGCCTGAAAGCGGCTTACTCCTTCTACAACGTGCACACGGTCACACCCCTGCTGGACTTGATGAGCGACGTCCTCGTCCTGGCCAAATCGGTGAGACCGGGGCATTCCAAAATCCCAAAGCAAACGTGACAAAAGGCATCTGCCAAAGAACAAAAGGCCACGATGTCGCACTACCGAAATATTAACCGATACCCACAACACCATTTGTCCTGGGGGGGAAGAAGGTTGGGGAGGGCGGGTGAATTTGCAGTTTGGGGGAGGAGGCCTTACACTGAAATGTACAGCAATGCAAATAACATTTCTCGTTGATTTGCATGTCGAGCTGGTTCTGTCGCTGCGTATTATCGTAACGTGTGCCGAGGAACATTTCTCCAGAGCCTGCTCTTGTTCAGATGCCCGTTTCGACTGACTGTTGTTACGCAGTGCTAGCAGGCTGCTGTTAAGCTGAACATCCTCAATAAAACAAGACTGATCAATCAATACTAAGCTATTCTAGTGAAATGGTTTAAATTTGATCAGGCTAATCTTACATTGTAATATGGCACTGACAAGGATTAGCTCTAAGTGGACCGGCAACAAATTGATTAAGTAGATTTACTCTAGACTGACAACTATACTTGCTCAAAAATGACACTTATAATAATCATTTTATGTATAGCCTTTATGTTTCACATACACATGGGTATTTTAGCAAATGTGTATAAATGGGATTTATTTTGGAAGGAAAAAACAAATATCTGACATATATGACAGAAGGGCATAAAATGGATGTGACAATTAAATTGACTGCTGGTGAATTCACACACGCTAACCTACTATATCCTTCTATGCACGCTAACTGTAAGCAAAACATATGGAAGATAACTTGAATTGTAAAGGCTTTTTGTCTGTCCATTTACGCCACCACAGCTTTGTAGTTCGTGTCTATTCCATATTCTATGTGTCTGTAGTCCGAGTGGAGGGCGATCAATAAGCAAGAACACGCACGCTACAATTTGTAAATGCATCCATATTACCCTAATATGTGATACAATAAATTTGCCTCAGGTTCATAGCTTGGAATACGTGGATTCAACAGGAAGAAATATTATACTAATATTAGTCTGTACGTGGTCAGTGGCATCAAATAGAACCACAACGTGCACTAAAATCTCAAATCAAATCCGTAATGAGACACTTTGAAACCATGTCTGTGGTCTATATGTCTCTCGGGATAAGCACTCATTTCAGGGTCCATAATAAGCAGGGACAGTCTAAAAATATCCTAATTTCTTACAGGGATCATTAATATTACACTATTATCTGATTTCAGATGCTTATCAAATGTATTGCCATTTCAGTTAAAATGTACCTCCATAAATTGACTTTATGTAAATAATTATTTCAGAGTTGAGGGAAGGACCATTGCTTTGCATGTATACACTAAGTGGTGTGTTGGGGGTACGGTGTTCAGTGCAGGTCCACACTTTTGGGGGGGAAAGTGCAGTTTGGCTTACGGCTCTGAGAATTGTGCTCTCAAAGGGTCCTTCTCATTTCTATCTCCCCGTGTCTGTGTGTAGAAAGGGTTTGATGTCTTCAATGCGCTCGACCTGATGGAGAACAAGACGTTCCTGGAGAAACTCAAGTTTGGCATTGGCGACGGGAACCTGCAGTATTACCTGTACAATTGGAAGTGCCCCAGCATGAGCTCTGAGAAGGTGCGGTATATCCACCCCACACACAAAATGTATTTGTGAATACGTATAAATATTTTTTTCCGGTGCGATGCAGTGTCAAATAACATTTTTCTCTACGCAATAAGCGCTATCTTTATAGGGGGATATCTTTAGGGCCATTTTTCTTCCACTTTTATATTAAATTAATGTAGTGGTGTCATAGATGGCTTGTTTTACAGCAGATAGTGTCTTGGATATTAATATTATTGTAGTTGCAGTAGTTTGGAACGCTACTGCTACGTACACAAAACCCCTTGCGTAATATCATGCGATAAGGGGTCGATTTAATTCAATTTGAATTCAATTCCATTTATTTTGTATAGTTATTTTTACAGAGAACCGTCGCAAAGACGCTGTACAGAGAAGCTAAAGGTTTACAAAATCACGTGTCAAATAGTCTGAGTTGATCAACTTGGCGCAAAGTGGACTGCTTCTGTTAAAATGGAAAGATACGTGGATTTTCCATTTTTGCGGGTTATCCTGAATTAATATGCAAAATTGGGCGTCCCGTTATTTTGTGAAATAGTGGGTGGAGGTCATGCAAATAGAGGACATTTTCACGTGTAATGCGATTTACTAAGCCCGAAAGCAATTTTGGGAAAGGTAATTGCATGTGCATTTTAGTACAAATGGAAAGCAGGTATTAAAAGATAAGATGACGGCTGTCATTGTAGCAAGAAGAATACGTCGCAACAATCAAAGCCCACAGAGCACGTATTTATTTTAACAGTAAGAATAAATACAATTTTAATCATGGAGCAAATTGTGTTACAGAATACAATATTAACTAGTATTTGAATCAAACAAGCAAAATACAACTATTATTTTTATAGTTATAGTCTATTATAACAACTAGTGAATAACAAAGCAAATAAAAACTTTATCAAAATCAGATGGAAATGTGATTTTATGTGGCACTAACGGCGCAAGTAGTGCTAGTAGTAAGTATAATTTCAGTCCTTACAAGCGCCTGTAACTCCCGGCAGAATCTAAGAGACGTCCAGGAAAACAATTTGTCGTAAACTGCCAGCTTGTCAGTTTAACCGTAGCCTATACCTACACTGTTTAAAAGAATAAATAAATAAAATTTAAAAAAATTTAAAATGGCATAAAAACGGCAGCAATGTTGCCGGTGGGAAAACCATATGAATCCTGTTATTTAATGGGATGGGAAAAACTGTATTTTTAAAGTTAAATGTTCAAAACACTGCCAAAGTAATGTATGTCATGTAAAGTCAATAATGGCTTTTTCCATTCATTCAATGGTTTTTCACTGGCAACATTGCTGCTGTTTTCTTACGAGATATTGTTTTTTCATTACAGTGAAACCATTCCTAACATGCAAAATCTCATGTAAATACGGCTGTTTGCGGCTGGAGTCATTTACATAAATGTATTAAATTCCGCCCTTTGTCCTGTTGTTGATTGTAAGTTCTGGTATGGGTCACACATACTTAGCACCTGGTGATGTCAATGTGTCGCAGACTTCAAACAGTCATTGCATGCAAAGGATATGCGTAAAGGATATACTTTCATATACATAACATTAATACGTCTCAAACATTATGGTGCCCGTAGAAGTGGGAAGAAGTAGTTAAATAACTCTTGTAGATGAATGTTGTTGTCTTCCATTAACTGATTTTGTTCAGATTCTCGACTATACTGAATAGTAAAGACCTGTTCCTGTGTTAAACGTTTGAGCCCCTTGCAGACTACGAGTCAAGCGTCTGCATGGAAATGAATGGACGCTTTGAGACGAGTTAACTGAAGGCTTGCTTGCTGCTGTTGTTGCCCTCAGGTTGGTCTGGTGCTCCAGTGATCTCCTCTTGCCACAGCCAAATTAGGAGGCCATGCCATGAACTTACCACCTGGATAATGGGATGATGGACTTTTCTCTTCAGGGAAGAGAACCACCGCCCATTTTTAATTTTGACCTTTGACTTTGACCTTTGACCTGCACTGCTGCTGTTGGCAGGGGGAGGGCTGCCCCCCTCGCATGGAGCTAAAGCCATTGTATCTTCCATCCTGTGCATCAGCAAGTGAACCAAGTCACTACTGTATTATACACACACCATACACACACACACACACACATCATGCCATATATCAGCAACTGAGGAATATTACTACTGTACCACACTCACCAAACACATACACAATGAAGCCATTATATCTTCCATCCTGTATATCACCATGTGAGCCCAGTCACTACTGCACTAAATAAACACACACACACACACACAAACATCAAATGAAGCCATTGTAACTTCTATCCTGTGCATCAGCAGTGAATCCAAGTCACTACTTTACTGTACACACACACACACACACATACACCTATATCACACACGCACGCACAATACACACACAATTCACGCAGGCATACACACACCATACACACAAACACGTGCACACATGCAGATAGCTTTTTTCCAGCATAGTTTGGATCGCTTTTGCAAAAACACTCTTACTGTCTTCTTCAGTGAAAGTTTCAGAAGAAAAGAAATCGAGACAAAATAAATATCCAAAGTGGACACAATACAAGGGCTTCTGTAAAATGTTTTTTATTTTTATTTTATCTTATTGCTATCTTGTCCTTAAGGGACGTTAGCCCGTTCTCTCTCCTTGTGTGCCAGTCCTCTTCCTTGTACTTCCTTTCACCAGTGCTAGTGAATGTAAGAGGGACCAGGCTGTCTTCACTGAACTAAGAAATGTTTGAGCTTCTTCTTCTCCTTCCACACCCCCACACCCTACTGTTTTCACTGAATTTGCCCCAAAATTGTCACCTCGCGGTTAATCCCGTTCACGGAAAAGCCTCCTTTACAGGGGGTGCGTCCCAATATTCTTTACTCCCCACCTCCTTTCCTCCGCTCCCCCACTACCACTCCTCCGACCCAGAAGTATGCAAAACTGCCTGAACGTTACGAGTATTTGCATGTACAGTATACAACGTACCTGACATTGCGGTTTCCGTCGAGACATTAATTAATATGTAACCATTAATACGTTATTAAGATGTAATCAGCGACATTAGATTAAAACACAGTGATCTGTTTCCGGGGCATGGAGGAGAGGAGGTGGTAGTGGAGGAAAAGAGAGGGCATTTTTTGAGTATTGGGATGCTCCCAGGTAGTTTTGTCCAGTGAAAGGACCCAGTGAAGAGTAGGCTAGCTGATGCCTGTTGAGAAGAGATATGGGGGGAGGGGAGGTTAATGACCTTAAATACTACTTATTAAATTGAGGATGGGATAAATGTATTGTAATGGTGGTGGGCATTTGGCAGAGGTATGAATCACTACTCTGAGCATGTCTCGGTGTAAACTGAAAAACGCTAATGTGGAAAAGTGCGTGTGTGTGTGTCTATAGGGAAGGGGGAGATGTGATGTGTGGCAGGGGGGGGTTGTTTGTTTTTATGCTAAATAAAAGTTTAGAAGTGGTTTGAGGATTGGTATCTGTGAATTAGCATTTCTTCATGATCATTGGTAAAGAGTTTTTTTTTTTTTAAATAGTAAGTCTTTCACCACCAAATTTCCTGAGATGTTAAATAATTTGATACATTGAAATGTGCATTCATTAAATAACAGTGCAAGACAGTCCCCTCCCCAGTTTGACAGACAGATTGCCTCGTCTCTGCACACCCCTGCTGCCCTCCGAAGACAAACTCTTGATCCTATGATAAGAAGAGAAAGAAAAAAAGAAAAACATGCTGGACAGACGAAGATGCCAATGATTATATTGAAAACTGGCAGAGCAGGTGTCTTTATTTGATCCACTGTTTATGAGGTGACACCACATAGCTTGGAAATTCTAACCGTACCCTTACCCCACACTCCATAATTTAAAAGTCGTGTTGTACCCATATGTCAGCCTAGACCTCAAAGATCCAGCAGATGCAAAATGTAATTTGTATGTAAAGGTACACAAACAATAGCTCATTTAAGTTTTACAAGGTTTTATAAAGTGTATTTGTGGAAGGCAGTGGAAGTCACTGACATATACAGGTGCAGCTCAAAAAATTAGAATATCGTGAAAAAGTTCAATATTTTTTGTCACTCGTTTCAGAACGTGAAACTCATATATTATATAGATTCATTACACATAGAGTGAAATATTTCAAGCCTTTATTTCTTGTAATTTTGATGATTATGGCTTACAGCTAATGAAAACAAAAAATTCAGTGTCTCAAAAATTATTATAATTTTTTACTTTATTTTTTTTTTATATATTATTTATTATTTGGTGTATGCATATTTGCATATGCTGTTTCCTGAAGTCTGTGAACCCATCAAAATCACATCAAAAGAAATCTTATTCTTATTTTCAGGTTACTGTACAAGCGATACTATCTCTGCTCTCTCTGATCTCTCTGGAATTTGGGGGGGGGGGGGGGTGAATTTGCTGTAAATTACACTGGTACAGTATACATGGGGGAACACATGGCTGGCTATGGCTGTAAGTCATCAGGGTCTATCGAGCCCACGACGAATCCCAAACATCACTCTGTTGGCCAGATGTGGATGGATCACTGCAAGGGTTATTTCTCCTTACTCATTTTCCTATAGAACTCTATGGGGAAAAAAGTCAGGAGAAACAACCCTTAAAGGGACCCATCCACATCTACTCCATATCTGGCCGCAGAGTGATGGTTTGGGGCTCGTTTGATACCTTAGACCCTTGATGACGTACAGCCATTTCGCCAGTCATGTGTTCCATACTGTACCAGCGTAATTTACAGCTGAATCTAGTCTCACCCCCCCCAATTCTCATAGAGATCAGTTCAAATGCAGAGGTTATAGTATCACTTCTAACAGTACCTGAAAATAAGATATCGAGAGTCTTTTGATGTTGATTGGTCACAGACTTCAGGAAGTAACAGCATGCAAAGGATATGCGACCAAATATTAAATATGATACTTTCAAAATATGTTAAAGCAAAATATTCTAATTTTCTGAGACACTGAATTTGGGTTTTCATTAGCTGTAAGCCATAATCATCAAAATTACAAGAAATAAAGGCTTGAAATATTTCACTCTGTGTGTAATGAATCTATATAATATGAGTTTCACTTTCTGAAATGAGTGACAAAAAATATTGAACTTTTTCCACGATATTCTAATTTTTTGAGCTACACCTGTATATGCAGGTATTTAGGTATTATTTAAACAAGACTCATAAATATAATAGAATATAATAAAATATAGCTAGCCATTCTGCTCGTGTCGAATTCAGAGGATCTGTAAAGTTTCAATAAATCATAAATAAACAACAAAAATGCTTTTAAATACTTTTACAGCCTACAAATAACGTTATGCACCTCGTGTGGTTCTAATTTGGCAGTATGGATAAAAACGTTTTAAAAAAAAGAAAACACTCGAATTTGATCCGTTAGGTCCACACACTATTTAATTTGAATTTAATAGGGAAGTTACCAATGCGATCGACAGGCTCATGCCTCTTTATCTCAACATTTGTAACACACTCGTTCTAGTTTGAATATTTTTGAAACGACAACGGTTGATGGCAGATTGAATTTTCTTTCTCGCGTTTTGTGATGACGAAATATGACGCCATATTAATGGGACGTTTGTAGAAAGAAACAGCGATTTTATACATTGAAACACCTCCGTTATTTTTCATAAATGTATTAATGCTCACGTTATTCTGGAAATTCACCGTTGATTCATTTCAAGTTATATTACCAGGTATGACTAATTTATTAAACTGATTGTTTGTTCACATGTAAACAAAGTAGCTTAGGGTTAGCAGACTGCCGTCTATATCACAGGCTATCTGATATTGCTTGCTAACTTAGCTACGCTAGGCGTGTTGTCGGCTGTTTGTGTTTGCCAGCCTGCTCGCTGCCTCTCTAGTTGTTAGCCGGTGCTCTAACATTAGCTGACATAGCTAGCTAATCAGCTCACTCAGACTTTTATTGACAGTTCGAGTCTCTCAGAACCAAGCACTGACATTCTTGAAAAAAATGTGTCTCGCGTTAACTTAATCTAACTTAGGTAGCGAACTAGTCAATAAATAAACAACCAAGCTATAACTAACGTTAACGGTTATTTTTGAGATGTAAGAAGCTTGCTAGACTTGGTTGGCTAACGTTAGCTGAGGTTAATTGCGTGTGTATTTATCGTGCTGATAGCCAAATTCCTTGACACTACCTTGATAACATTAGCTAATGTTAGCCAGATATTAAATGATACATCTCTGAACATACAGCTAGCTAACGTTAGCTATTTAATTTCCGTTTAATTGTGTTTGCAGATCTAATTGTGGTGTTTGATCTAATTTACGTGTGGCCCTTGACGTTACCTGTAAATTTAAGTCCAATGTACTGTTACTCTGCATTTGATAACCAGATGTTCCTCAGTCAGTTTGCTTATTGGTGTGACCATTGAACATGATAATAACATCAATGAAACATATAATTACACAAATAGTCCTGTATCTTGGAAATACGTGAATTGCACCTGTACTGGAAACTTGCTTCTTTGATGTCAGCGTGTAACATTATATTGTTTGAGAATATTCTTTAAAAAAATTTAAAAAAATTAATGTCTGACTTGTGCTGTGGAAAAGGTGCGAAATACATGAATATTATTGTTCTGTGCTTTTTGTGTTGTGTCACAGGACTCCCTCCGGTGTCTTGAGTCTGTGGGGTTGGCGTCACAACCAGAGCAGGACCAGGGGGCACGCTGGCATCGAGAGGGTCGGGCAAGCTTGAGATGGACATCCACCTGTCTGTTAGCTTCCTGCGGGCGCAGCTGGGCGGCACCATCGAGGAGGCCGTGCGCACCGCGGTGGAGACGGTTCTGTGCGAGACGGTGCGGCTGCTGGGAGGCCAGCTCGGGGAGCTCCACGGGGCCGGCCCCGAGAAGGTCCAGGACATCCCCAGCCTGAAGTTGCGTTTGGAGGCCAGCGGGGGCGACTGGAGGGTGCAGCCGGGGGGCGCGGCGGGGATGGCTGAGACGGACACCGGGCCGAATAAGAGGACCGCTAAGGGCGGGCTGTGCCGGAACGGCGGCGGCGCGCAGAAGCTGCTCAATAACGGCGAGATGCTGGAGCCCCCGGTGCTGGTTGAGCAGGGCGAGTGCGTGGCCTTCCCCGACCCCTTCGACATGGTCTCCGGGGGTCCAAGCGTCGAGGACTTTGAGGAGAGCCAGGACATGGGGCTGCCCACAGACTGGGAGCTGATGAACAGAGTGTACAAAGCGGAACACAGCGAGGGCATTTCCCTAATAGACGAGGGCGGGACTGCACACTGTAAGCACCGCCCTTTTTGGGTTCCATACACGTGCATGGGAGGTGCTGCTTAACGGGGGAATTAATAAGGCAGGGATATGATTTTTCTTGAAAAATCTAAATACTGGAAATACTGATTTTCAGACCCTAAATGTCTCTGTGGACACTCAGTATTTGACTTTATTGCTGAAGATCGAGTCCTACTATCAGCGGACTCAATACAACAAATACAAATCCTCTGGTTGAGACGGTCAATCATTATTTTCAGATTAATCGGTGGGGGGGGATCAGGAAAAATGACATCCCTGATGGGAGCATTGCTAGCGCGCGAGCGCCATCGTTCGGTAACAGTGACACATTATCATATGTCATGTGCGTCTCGGTGTGTGCTTGTCTGACCTCGTCTTTCTCTTTAACGGGCAGATGCCGACGAGTACCTGCTGCACGGGCGGGACCTGCGGATCATCACCGTGCCGCTGGAGGAGGAGATGTCCGAGCTGGACACCGCCGAGCCCGAGGACCACCTCCCCCAGTTCAGCCCCACCGAGGTGAAGAAGGAGCTCCCCGAAGCACAGGCCTCCTTCGTCGCAGAGGACGCCCCGGTCGTTCCCCTTTCCTATGAGGTAAAACAGCTCCGCACGCTACAGCCCAGGCCGTCCGTTGCGGCAAATGACATCACTTGTATGGGTTTCCATGTTTGGAGTTTTGCGCTCCTGGTAATGCAAATGCCTCCAAACCCCAGTGCCTCTGAATCGGAGTTCACGAGGCATGTGAACGCCTGCGAGAAACTGTGCAGTCACCTGTTGTGAGGCAATAAAGGTACGAGCAGTTCTATTGGGTGGAGTTCTTGGTCTTTCGCCGAACAGGCCAATCACATCGCCTGGTTGTACGGAGTGGCCGGCCAGGGGCGTGGCTTGGAACTTGCAGAAGACTCACCCCCGTTTCATCTCTATTGTTGTACGACATGCTTACAGAGGTTTGACCGGTGTCGCACGGTGCGCGTAGTCACGGAAACGGGAGCGAGGCGTGAGGCGGGTAGAGTCGCTCGGTGCATTTGGCTGCGGAAGCGTGAATGAAAGGCGCGGCGATCCTGACGGTGTGTGTTCCTCCCCCCGCAGCCCCCGGGCGGGGACGTGGGCGAGGCCGGCCCCCCGGCGGAGTTCGGCCCGAAGGACTACGTGGAGCAGCTACGCCTGTGGCTGGAGCGCCTGTGCCCCGAGGTGATCCGGGAGTACGAGCGCGACGGCTGCCTGTGCGAGCTCTCCCGCCGCAAGCTCATCAAGTTCGCCGTGTCCTTCATCATGGAAGAGTTTGGATTGTACGCGCACCCCGCCCCCCGTGTGTCTGTCTGCCTGCATCTGTTGAACCGCATGTGTAAAGGAAGTAAAGAGGCCAACAGTCACAAGACGTTTATTTCTCTGTAAATATTTTTATGTTTTATGGAAGAACCAAATATTACACGGACAAGTATTACGGCTTAAAGCTATACTCAGTGTGTGCACTATCACCGGTGAAACGGGCATTTTAAAATGGCCATCGATTTTGAATTAAATCTGTTCATTTGATTATTAATGGACAAAATTTAATCCATTCATCCATCCATCCGTTAATTATGGACAAACTTTCATCTGCAACACAGTTCACCGTTCAAACATTAAACATTTCATGAGTCAGAAAACTCAAACCTCTTTCAAGAAATTTTAGGACTGCTGGCTTTACTTGACTTATTAAAGATGTCCCCTCAATGTTACAACATCATTACATAAATGTAATCACCAGACCCAGTAGCCATTGAGCATTTCTCAGCACAGTAAAATGGTCTTGCTGGTTTTGTTAAATAAAACTCTCTCTGTCCTGCCAGCTATCCCACGTCTGCCCAGAAGACCATGCTGGCCGAACACATCGTCAAGCTGTTCCCTGCCCTCAGACTGTGTGTGCCTTCGGCTGGGATTGACGGCATTGTGAGTGAACCGTACAAGACCCGACTGACCTGTCTTCTGAAAGCCCGTATACGCGGTCTCGTTTGCATTGCTTTATTCATAACAAAATACGTATGCACGTTGTGCAATATGTGCCTAATTGTGAGGCGTGTCAACCGGTAAATCTAATCTGTGGTTCTAGTTAATTTAAGTGGTTGAATCAAGGAGCAGGACTGGATGCGTCTGCAGTGGCAACAAGTGAAGTAGACAATTCTTTTGATCTCGGTTATAGACCCAAGTTATAGACTTAACAAGCACTTAGGACCAAGCTGAAACACACCAAAAGGCTTTCCGCCGATTTGATGCTCTAGTCCTCCGCTGCTTGGCCCTGCAACCTTTGACCTTTGACCCTCTGCAGGAGCACTTGTATGACCCCATGTCGCGGACGGGCTACATCGAGACGCGGCTGCGGAACTTTCGGCGGACGTTGGAGGCCGATAAGAAGAAGTACGTGCTGAAACGGAGGCGGGCGGAGCTGGGAATAGCTGAGCAAAAGCCTCGGGCGGGGCCGGGGGACGGGCAAGGGGCTGAGGAGACGCGCAAATGGGTGGCGCTGCTGAAGAAGACACGTCCCCTCAGCAAGAACCTGCCCACCATCCACAGCGGCATGGAGCGCACCTTCGCCGCCCGCAGGAAGTGGATGAGCAGCAAGCGGCCCAGCGTCAACGCCGTGCTCGCCGAGTACCCACGCTTCCTGGATGTTCCCTCCACGGTGAGACCCATCTCCATGGACACCAGGGCTTTGGATGTGCAAAACATTTTTTACATTTTTTTAAATAAATGTTTACTCCAGAAAGACCAATATTCCTATTTCATTGGTCATGATTAGAGCTCTTAGAACTAATTGCACAGTTCAAATGGCGAAAGAATTCATTTTAATGATATGTTTTATTGATGTTTCATTCAAATGGAAAAATTTGGATTTGAAAGAATACTTTAGCCCGTGCTCTTTCAGCTTGCTTGCCCTCGCCCTGGTCTCATTTCTCAAATAAAAATGAGTCCTTTTCGTCTGTAGTAACGGTTTGTTTACAAAACGAGCCAACCAACACTAAAGCTGCAGCTGCCTGCCAAATACCTCTGAACCAACCCGTAATGAGGAGATTTACAATAACAAAACCTGCTTGGTTACCGGCCAAAGTGGCTGCTAGCGTAAAAATATTACCAGCCACAATCCAAATTTTACCAGCATTTGGCTGGTGGCTGGTATTAATTTCACACGGCTCTCCTGAGTATCAATTAACATTTGGAAAGCTCCTGTAAAAATGGTACAGGCTAATCTTGCCTTATTTGCTGTCAGAGGTGGCCCTCTTGTGGCCATCTTGGTAAATGTGTGCAGACTGGTTGAGGGTGTTGACATTTAATTATATGGAAATACATATAATATAATTGAATGGTTACATTTTGGGAAAAAAGGAACTTGTTGCACATGCTCAAATCTGGCCTTAAAATTGTATTCAACTGCAGTCAAAATGGAGGTGAAGTTGCTTTGCAGGTGGAACAGATGTATAACTTCGACAACAAAGAGACGATCCATATTACACGTGAAATGCATATTTGAATTCCATGTATTTAGCAGCTATATTCATAAAATATCCACACTCAACATTTTTAGTTAAAATCAGGCTAAAAGAATGAAACATTTATGAAACATATATTGCCTTTTTTCAGTGAAATTAAAATACACAATTAATTCTATTTAAAATGTATATTACTTTTAGACAGATGTTCTGATTGGCAGTTTTTATCCAATTTTCTTGTACCTGTAGAGTTGGGTATCTAAGACTGCAATCAGCACACAACACCATTTCACTCACGAAGGCAATGTGCCAAAACGCTTGAATCTTTCAACATCGCTTTAACAAAAAACTAAAAATCTTTATGTAGTTGCTGAATTGTGCACCCCTATTTTCAATCTGAAATAAGGTCTTAAATAAGATCACAATCCATTTTGGCTGACAAAAAAAGAATGGGAGTTTTACGGGAGTGGATTTTGGGAGAAGAAGCGGACTTTTTGTGAATCCGTCGCGTTTTTGTGTCCAGGTGGACCTGGAGTTCGAGAAGATGTTCCCAGGGAAGGGGGACGCCTTCCTGACCCAGTGGTCGTTGTGCGTGCTGCCGAAGGTGCGCCAAATCGCCGAGCGGGAGAAACACCCGGAAATCGCAGCGCTGCTGCAGCAGGCCGGCTCCCAGCAGGAAGGTGAGCAAGAGCAAAACACAAGCGACCTTTAAAAAGCAACTTTAGTGAAAAATAACACATACAAACATACAGCATAACGTAATAACAAACACAAACATACAGTATACACACACACACACACACACACTGATTTGGCACTGTACTCCACAAATTTAGATTTGTAATCAAACGATTCACGTGTGGTTTTAAAGTGCAGATTTTCAGTTTTTATTAAAAGGGTATTTTTATATATTTTGGTTTCACCATATAGGTATTGCACCGCTTTTTATACAAATCCCAATTTCAAAAAAGTTGGGACACCGACAGTATGTAAAATGCACATAAAAGCAGAAAGCAGTTATTTGTAAATTCTCTTTTACATACAGTACCAGTCAAAAGTTTGGATACACCTACTCGTAGAAGGTTTTTTTTTCATAATTTTTACTGTTTTCTACATTATAGAATAGTAAAGACATCAAATCTGAGATAACACAAATTAAGTTATGCAAAGGCCAAAAACAAATAAAAAAAGTCTTATATTTTAGATTCTTCAAAGTAGCCACCCTTTGTAGCCAGCCTTGATAACATCTTTGCACATTCTTGCCATTCCCTCAATCAACTTTTGCGGTAAACGGGTATTCCACAGGTAAACATGTGATGCTATCATGACTCTGTATAAAATGATATCAAAAGTTTCTTGAAATTTTATTTCCAGGTACTCTTAGAAGCGATACTATAACCTCTCTGCATTTTAATGGATCTCTATGCGAATTGGGGGGTGAGACTAGATTCAGCTGTAAATTACGCTGGTACAGTATGGAACATATGACTGGCGAAATGGCTGTAAGTTGTCAAGGGTCTAAGGTATCAAATTAGCCCCAAATCATCACTCTGTTGCCAGATATGGAGTAGATGTGGATGGATCACTTTAAGGCTTGTTTCTCCTGACTTTTTTTCCCCATAGAGTTCTATAGGAAAATGAGTCAGGAGAAATAACCCTTGCAGTGATCCATCCACATCTACTCCATATCTGGCAACAGAGTGATGGTTTGGGGCTCATTTGATACGTTAGAAACTTAATGATTTATAGCCATTTCGTTATTTCTGACTCCTGTTACACTCTTGATTATATCTCTTCACGTAGCAAAGTAGTCAAAATTCACTTTCTCGTGATCTCTGTCTAGGCAACACCTGGTGCCAGATATCCGTTTCTGCTGTCGTGGAAATGTCCCTTTCTACCCACAGTGAAGCAAAGTCTGTTCAACAGAATCACAACAAACCCGTCTAAGATATAAAATAATAATTAGTTTATTTGCAGATAAACCAAATGAGAAAGTGCTCACCAAAAAACTCTCTACTTGAACACCAGCCAAGTTAGATATATATACTCATCTTTACAGGCTATGTCACAGAGGGCGGATTTCTAAGCACAAGAGAAATACAGACAGATGAAAGACAAAATACAGATCCTCAGGGACATGTGTTAACCCTTGGCCTCGATGGCCCCCTCCCTGGTCAAGAAGGAGACAGCCATTGAAAGATGTTTCCTAAGCAAGGACATAACATTAGCTTCACCGTCATGCATGACCTTCTATTTGATGTGGGCCAGACACAGAGGAACCGGGGTGCCCCAGCTCATGTGCTGGCTAAAACCCTCTATCCCTTACCTCTGCATTACTGTTAGACTAAATGGATAATGGCCCTGTCACACTATTGCGTATCGTACTAGCGTATGCCAGCGTATGAAAAATATCACTCATACGCTGATATACGCTGACATACGCTAGGGGTACGTTAGGCATAGGTTGTATACGTTTCAAGCACGGTCGCATACGGTGGCATACGCTGGCATACGGCGGCATACGCTGGCATACGGCGAGGCACAAAAAGTTTTTTAAGCATGCTTAAAAATTTTGTGCGTATTCGGACGTATGGTTAAGCATACGCTAGGCATACACTAGGCATACGCTAGCCATACACTGGCCATACGCTATTTTCAAGGGCTTTTTGTGCGTATGAAAATTATTTTATGAATTTACATACGCAACTCATACGTTTCTCTCATATGCAATAGTGTGACAGGGCCATAATCGAAGAGAAATCATTAATAAGTGTTAAATGTTAATAATGTGTTTGTCTCTTAATTAACATACACAATGTAAATAAGAAAATTTCCATTACATTTCCCCCTTTTATCATTCTATGATAACAATCCAATTTTCTTACTTTAATACACAATAAATGATTACATAGGAAAAATCATTACACTGGTAAAAGAAAGTAGTTATAAGGAAAAGTTTTGATTATAAATGTACTACTGATTATTTCTTAACATACATAGAATCACTACTAGCAATAGTAAGTATAAAGAAAAAGAAAACCATTTATATGGTACACTTTTAGGACCACTCTCGAAACGGTCGACCTTCAAACTTTTCAACTTACACCACTGTCCTGTTTCCCATCCCACCTCAGTTAGGGTGGGCCAACCTCACATCATATATCCCATAGGGGAGTCAGTAAACATCTGGGAATTGTTTAAGAAGGATCCCCTCATCCTGCTCAGGATTGGGAACATTAAACTGGAGATACTGACCTACTGCAGCTTGGGTGAGGCGTGTAATACAAGCACGTATCAAAGGTGTGTCACAGCAGCAAAGAAATACGAGTAGAACTATATGTGGATAAGTCAGGAATCATGTATGTGGAATCGTATAAGGCAATGAGGGCACACACTCCACTCCAGTCAGGGGGTGGGGGGGGGGGGAGCTGTACAGACTGAATGCCCACACAGCCAATACCAATCACCTAACATCCTGCTCCCAAGGCGAGAGGGGGCACGGCTCCAGAACAGTTGGCAGTTTGTGTGCTATCCCAAGGTAATGAGATTGCGTGTGACCGGTACTTCCTGCACGTATAAGCAACCCTATCTGGGTCCTTTCTACAGGAGCTTGAAGGATTACTCAGACAGTCAAAACAATTATCCAGCTGTATGGCCGGACAGTTACAAACAACAGTTTTACACTGATCACTGTCTAATTTTCTCAGCACATTAGAACCGTTACATAACACGCGCTCCAAACTTCATACCATGTTTAAGTACGACTGGACCAGGCATTTTCCATGATACCTGTGGCCATGCTAGGTAATCATTCAGGAAAAAACAATTCTTGTTAAACACTGGAGAACGCAATTTTGACAGATTTAATGGCACAGAGAAATTGGCTTCACTCCACCGTTTTCTCATACCTGGGTGAGCACTTAGTCCCATTAAACATATTGCATGCTCATCCTTCAGATTCTGTACCTGTAGAAAAGGGCCTGCTGTGGAATGAGGCATGTGAGAGCAAACATAACAAGACTGGTTAAAGTGTTGTTTTGCAGTCCGCTCAGCATAACACCACCAAGAGTTAGTAGCATAATGGTAAATGGTAAATGGACTGCCTTTATCCAAAGCGCTTTACAATGGCCTCTCACTCACCCGTTCACACACACATTCACACACCAATGGCGGCAGCTGCCATGCAAGGTGCTAGCCTGCTCATTGGGAGCAATTTGGGGTTCAGTGTCTTGCCCAAGGACACTTCGACATGTGGACAGGAGGAGCCGGGGATCGAACCGCCAACCCTGCGATCAGCGGACGACCCGCTCTACCTCCTGAGCCACAGCCACCCCGGCATAATGATGCCTCGTAGTTCCTTGTGGCAGCCAATCTTTGTTCCCAGTGGTGGCATACCTTTTAGGCCTCTTGAGTCATTACAGCTGTACTGTTTGGCTCAGTGGCTTTGATGTAGAGCTCATGAATCAGGAGAATGGGTAACACAGTTATGAGGCTTACTAGGCATATCAAAAGTGTACCTACTCCGAGGCTGCAGCCTGCACTTCTGAAGGGGTCGTACCCCTCTGCTCTTCTGCTGCAGTGTGGCATGTTGGGAGCTGATATTACCGTCACGTGCTCCTTGAAGTGGTGGTTCTCTTTGAGTTTTTAAACTCCGTGAGAAACGTCGTCGCCCAACGCGTCGGTCGAGGTGGGTCTTTCACCCTTATCCCTCCTGTGGCGCTGGTGGAGCTCTTTTGCAGTGGCTGGCGTGAACCCAAGAGGTGCTTTAACCTGTTGGTGCACAGATCTCAGAACATTGGTTAGCTGAACACAGTAACTTACCATTCGAGTGTCCGCTAGGTTTCCGTCCAGCATCAGCCCTGGTGGGTGACATCCAGTCTTCATGGGCCGTCCTGTGATCACCTCATATGGAGACAACCCTGTGACAGCATGAACCCTTCCCCGCATACCTGTAAGAACAATTGGCAGGGCCTGGACCCAATCCAAACCTGTTTCTGCCATTACTTTGGTTAGTCGATTCTTAATGGTTCCATTTGCCCTCTCTACCGCCCCCCCCCCCCACTCTGGGGGTGGTAAGCACAATGGAACTTCAACCCATTTTGAAAACATAACAATGAACACCAAACAATATTTCTTACCTCTGCAGCTTACCAAGTGTCCATTCTGTATAGCTTTCCCTGTAAAAGCATATCTGCCGTCAGTGGAAATATTCACAGTTTTACCTTCCGCCAAATAGCAGGTGCGTGCGAAAAGTTCAGCAGCCTGCGCTGAGAGGTGTCCAGGAAGGCGGGCTGACTCCAGAACTTGATGATGCGTCACCACTGCGTAGCCAAATTGACTGTCACCTGTGAGGGGACAAAGACTGGCAGAACCGTCAACAGAAAATCTCAAAGTCTGCATTTGAAAGGGAGTGGTGGCGAGGTCAGGACGGGGAGAGAGAACTTGATCTGAAACATGAAAACAATTATGCGGCTCCCCATCCTCTAGAGTAGGAAGCAACAGGCCTGTTTTTTTCCCCACAGTGCTCCTGCATGAGCACAGCCAACACATAACTAGCCTCTCTTCACTTACTGTAAAAGTAAAACATTTATTAATCTCAGGCAGCCCAAGCGTGGGCGCGCTTGCCAATACAGTTATGCGTTTGTTTAAATCTGCGCATGCGCGGTCAGTCCAAGTCACATTGTCAAATGCTACTAGTGTCCGGCCGTGAGCCAGGTCCTGCAGAGACTGTCAGTTCCGCAGAATCTGGAATCCACTGCCTGCAATAACCAGTCATACTTAAAAAAGACATTAGTTGTTTCTTAGTCCGTGGTTTTAGTAGATCCAGAATCGCTTGGTATTCTGCTATCTCCCAAAGTTTTACCGTCAGCTGAAATGTCATGACACAAATACAGTTTTTTTTTTTTTTCAGTCTGAACCTTATCAGCAGAGACGTTGTGTCCCTGTTTGAATCAATTTTTTTTTTACAGTATTAGAGAGAGTCTGCTTCACATGTGGCCTGATCAGGAGAGCAGACTAAAATGCCATCTACATACTGTACTAAACACTTATGTTATTATTATTATTATTATTATTTTTATTTTTTTTAAAAATGTGAAATCCTCTAGATTTTCTTGCAGCGCTGCTGAGAATATCGCCGGGGATTCTGCATACCCCTGGTGCATTCGAGACCAGGTGTCGCGTTTATTTTTGAATGTAAACGCAAAACCAGAACTGAGATTCCTTTTCTACAGGAATGCTGGAAAGAAAAAAATAATTGGCCGATTCTAAGCTTGGGCGTAACTTGGGATCGGTCAGTTTTTCGCAGCCAGCTCCTTAAATGAAACATTTTGTGTTTCGTTCACTTTAAACATTTACTGCAATTTGAGCCAAATTGAAAACTTCCAAGATACACAAACAGGACTTGATTTCTGACTTCTCTCTACCTTAACTGTTTTTAAAAAAAAAAATTTTAACCACTATACATGGCAGATCATTGAAATTACGCAGAGCTGTCAATGAATAAAACCATTGTGAGCTAGCTTGTTTGTGGTTGCTAGTGTCCTCAAAGCCTTTGTCAGAAAGACCTGCCGGGTGTGGCTGCGTCCGTTCCGTCTCCGTGGAGCCTGATAGCATTATCATGGCTAACTGTGCCATTTCTGTAGTCCGTGACGGCATTAGCGTGTCTGTGCTGTCTCTGGAGCCTGATTGTGTTAGCATTAGCGTGTCTGTGCTGTCTCTGGAGCCTGATTGTGTTAGCATTAACGTGTCTGTGCTGTCTCTGCAGATGCGTGTACCTTGACCATGCTGAAGGTGCTGATCCACTTACTGCCTCCCACCAACACTGGCCGGGCCACCCTGCCCACCAAGTGCAGCATCAAACACGCTATCCGCTACCTGGTGGATATCGTCCCAGTAAGTGCACACTCATGCCACCTATCGTTCTGTCATTCATCCCCTGGTATGGGATTTTTCAGTATTCAGTATTTCAAGACCCTTCCTGAACCAGAGGCAGGGGACTTGTCATAAGCAGTTTTTGCACTGTTTATCAGCTGATGGTCAGATGGAATATTCAGCACTGAAGCCAAGTACATGTGGCTCTAGAGATATTTAATGTGTGGATAAATCAGTATTTCCTGTTTAATCAGGTACATTTCTCTTAATGATATACAGTTGTGTTAAAACAAATAGCAGTACAACATCAGTAACCTGATGAACCACTGTTATTAGTAGTAGTGATATTTCTGCATGGCAAATAATTTACTTGTAGATGTAGTAGTGTAATATAAAAACAACAAACCCAACTGTCATGACATGCACGCTGCTTGTTCTGAGTAATTGACTCATTCATTGAAAGGGGCGTGTTCAAAATAATAGCAGTGTGGAGTTTAATTAGAGAATTCATTAATTCTGTGAAAAAACAGGTGTCATTAATAGTCCTTTATTAAGGAAGAAGGGAAGCAAATGTTTCACACATTGTTATAAAATATATTTCCTTCTGAATTGCTAAGTAAAATGGGCCGTTCCAAACATTGTTCGGAGGAACAACGTAATTTGATTAAAAAGTTGATTGGAGAGGGGAAAACGCATAAAGAAGTGCAGCAAATTATAGGATGCTCAGCTAAAAAGATTTCAAATGCTTTAAAATGGCAACAAAAACCTGAAACGCGGAAGAAAACGAGCAACTACTGTTAAAACGGATCGAAGAATAGTCAGAATGGCAAAGATTCAGCCAATCGTCACCTCCAGAAAGATCAAAGATGATCAAAACAGTCAGAAGACATTTGATCGAAGCTAAGCTATCAGCAAGAAGCCCCCGTAAAGCACCATTGTTGAAAAAACGGCACGTGCTGAATCGGTTAAAATTTGCCAAGGAACACTTTGATTGGCCCAAAGAGAAATGGCGTAACATTCTGTTGACTGATGAGAGTAAAACTCTTCTTTTCGGGTCTTGTGGTCGTCGACAGTACGTCAGACTACTGAATTTAAGCCACAGTACACTGTGAAGACAGTGAAGCATGGAGGCGCAAAAATCATGGTATGGGGACACTACGGTGTTGGGCCTATTTATCGTATACCAGGGATCATGGATCAGTTTGAATACATCAAAATACTTGAAGAGATTATGTTGCTGTAATGCGAAGAGAAAATGCCCCTGAAATGAGTGTTTCAAATGGTAAATGGACTGCACTTATATAGCGCCTTTATCCAAAGCGCTTTACAATGGCCTCTCACTCACCCGTTCACACACACATTCACACACCAATGGCGGCAGCCACCATGCAAGGCGCTAGCCTGCTCATTGGGAGCAATTTGGGGTTCAGTGTCTTGCCCAAGGACACTTCGACATGTGGACAGGAGGAGCCGGGGATCGACCCTGTAATCAGTGGACGACCCGCTCTACCTCCTGAGCCACAGCCGCCCCCAAAGACAACGACCCCAAACACGAGCAACATCTTGGTTCCAGACAAAAAGGATTGAGGTAATGGAGTGGCCAGCTCAATCCCCCGACCTCAACCCCATTGAAAACTTGTGGGGTGACATTAAAAATGCAGTTTCTGAAGCAAAACCCAAAAATTCACAGGAACTGTGGAATGCAGTTTGTTCATCCTGGGCTGTAATACCTGTTTCTAGATGCCAGAAGTTGGTTGACTCAAAGCAACGCAGATGCGCAGCAGTTATCAAAAACAATGGTTATGCAACTAAATATTAGTTCAGTCATTTAAAGTGGTTAAATCTTGAAAAAAAAAATTCAGTTTATACAGTAAGTGTTTGAGTTTGAAGAGAAAAATGTCGACACTGCTATTTTTTTGAACAGATTAATATTCCTTTTTTTTGCTTCCAGTAAAAGAATAGCGCAGACTTGATAAAATTTGTTAATGCTTTGATTTGGAATTGAATGAGTAATGTTTCCACTACATTTAAAATATGGAACTAAAAGCTATTAAAAAATATTTGCTCTTCACTTATTTTAACGCACTGCTATTTATTTGAACACCACTGTATGGTGCAAATTAGGTAAAATACTGTTTGCGATATGTGGTGAAAATCAGTGTAAATAATTACTGCCTGCAGGTAAATAGAATGTGGAAAGTATAGGAGTGCCAGCTGTGATGGGGTTAAAGTAGACGTTTTCCCTTGCTCAACTGTTGCTTTGCCCCAAAAGGTGGACACCAAGGTGTCGTCACTATTCTGTGACCCAGGGCCCCCGACCGGCCCCGCCCCAAGGGACCAGGCCAAGCCTTACATCCTAAGCATGGGGCCCCTGGACAGGCCCGGCCGGCAGCTCTACATCCTGGCACCCGCCGAGCGAGTGGCCCTGCCCCTGGTGGAGGGCAGTCTGATCGCCGCCGTGGACAAGCTCTTCAAGTTCCTGCGGGTCTTTGGGCTGGGCTACCCCATGCAGCTCAGCTCTCTCTACAACTTCCTGGAGCATCTGTACGGGCTGGAGAAGCCCCACAGCGCCCCCGGTGGCAAGAGATCCAAAGTGCTGGAACTGGTGTCGCGGCTGCACTCGCTCTCCTGACAGAACGCCGCTCGCCTGACTTAATCCCGCCCTTGTGACTTTTCCTGTTCTCCTCCTCCCTCTTGTCGCATTTCTTTGCCTCTTCCTTCCAGATCATGTTGCTGGAGGATGTTTTGTAACACTGAGTGTATTGTAGGCACTTGAGATAATGACTTGATATATTCTGCAAGGTTTTCTGTCAGTGTAATGCAGTAAGCTGCAGTTTTCCGCTGTTGGCTAGCGTAAATAGGTCTTTAGAATACCTTTAAGTGAAACCCTGGTTTGTTTGATTGTTTTTTTTAAATAAGCCTGGTTATTTTAACTGGTACAGCAATGGTTGGGTTTGGTCATTTAGCTACTGAAAGTCTGTTTTGTGATGCTCTGGAGTGTTAGGCCTTGCCTTTGTTGTGTTAAAGTAAGATGTCACTGAACAATGGTATTACAGATGCTCCATTTAATGGCTCAATGCGATTTATTTATTAAACTTCTGTGGAACAGCAGGGACACTATGCACAAAATAGCAAAACCAAACAATAGCACTATATGGAATCCATATACAAACAATGTAGTTTATTTCGTTTAATTTTTTTTAATAATCAAAATGTGCTAATACATCGAACTTGAATGGACATATTTTATTTAGTTTTTTTTTTCTTTTTCTTTTTACTTCAAAAAAGTTACAACATTTTCTTCCTAACAACATCTCCGACAATATAATGCCACTTATATTTATTAATTTGGCCAACTAATCATGAAAATAAGTACATTAAATTATAATTATTTTTTAATATAACAATCAGTAGTTACCATGTTACTTGCGACTGTAGCAAGCACATTTTGGTTTCCTAGTTTTGCTACAGTCGCATATTTATTGAACTTGCATTGTTATTCGGTTTTGTGAACGTCTACTCCAGTTCTACCTGCAGTTTTTTAACGAAGTACAGTGCAACATTATATTGTTTATTAATCATTGGCGAAGTATAATACTGTTACTGTCGATATGTTAAACATAAACATAGGAAACGGATAGATGCGCATTTAGTGGTGTAGCTATGACGAATCGCTGTTACTTCGAATTATATTAGTCATATTTCGTTTTCATTTTTGATCATAAGTGACTCAATTCTAATGGGAAGCCATTCATAAATTTATAAGTAAAGCAAAAAAGTTCTGTGTTTGAACAGGTACTAAAGAGTTTATCCATTGCCTGGAGGAACCTTGTGGATTTGGATTTGTCTGGATGTGAATTCCATTGTATTTATCCATGGATGGTTTTGTTTTTATAAATGGAAAAAAAAAAGAAAACTCAATAAAATGGGGGCCTACTCTTCTGCTAAGACTAGTA
This sequence comes from Ilyophis sp. 1 JC-2022, assembly GCA_022702515.1. NCBI lineage: Eukaryota > Metazoa > Chordata > Actinopteri > Anguilliformes > Synaphobranchidae > Ilyophis > Ilyophis sp. 1 JC-2022. The sequence goes on from CM040394.1 coordinate 82,254,000, forward strand.
GCAAAGTGACTTTGAGGATCACTGTTATTCCCTGTCTGTGTTGCCATATTATAATGTGTTTATCCCTTGCGTAGTATACAGTGAAGTCCAAAAGTATTTGGACAGTGACATATTTTTGTTGTTGTTTTGGCTCTGTACTCCAGCACATTGGATTTGAAATGGAACAGTGTATTGCTTGTAAGAGTACCTGCAACTACAATATCAAGAGTCTTTTGATGTTGTTGGGTCACATAGGATATGCAACCAAATATTAAATATGGTGACTTTATTTAAGTTTGTTAATTTGTCCAATTACTTTTGGTCCCCTAAAATGGGGGACTATGTATAAAAAGAGCTATAATCGCTCCACGGTTCACCCGATATGGATGTAAACACCCTCAAATTAAAGCTGAAAGTCTGCACTTTAACCTCACGGTCACTGTTCCATTTCAAATCCAATGTACTCCCAATGTGCTGGAGTACAGAGCCAAAACAACAAAACGTGCCACTGTGCAAATCATTTTGGACGGCACTGTATGTGCTAGAGATGGATTTCACACTATTCAGTGAGCATGCTGTGTCTCAAATGTAGTTTCATTGATAATCTGTTCATATTTTTTTTTTTAAAAGAATAGATCCAGAATAATCCAGAACATGAACAGATATTGGAGCTAAGATAAAAAGCTAAGATAAAAATGCTAAAGCATTTTATAAAAGCTTTATCTTGTTGATTTTAAACAAACTTCTTTTGGAATGCAGAATGCAGCATCACTGCTTCAGGTAACTTTGGGAATATCATCGTCTGCATTCCTCATGAGTTACATTCTTATTTAATTTCTAGTTTAAATAAGTTTTCTCTGTTCGGCAGAGGATGTAGTTTAAGGTCCGCCTACCTACCGTTGTACTGAGGGTAGAGCGTCAAGGCATCAGTGGGTACAAGGTCTGACATGAACTCTGCTTTGACATCGGCAAAGTTCAGCATAAGTGTTTTTTTCTTCTATTACACAACCACTACACAAGTGCAAGTGAACCGTGTAGGACAAAGGTTGAAGCTGACTGGTGGGTGGGGCCACAGAACACTGCAGACCACGGAAGTGATTTCTGTCTGGGACTCGTCGCCAGCTACAGTGGTAACAATGTGGATCTCGGTGGTGATTATATCTGTGGCTTTGGTTGTTTTTCTGTTCAAATATTTTACAGGGACCCATGGACCGAATCCGTTTGGTATTGATACTCGAGAACCGCTGAAACCGCTAGTCACGGATAAGAAAGAAAAAAAGAAAGTTCTCAAGCAAGGTGAGTTTCTCAATCGAGTGTGTCTCAACGCGGTTGTTCCCAATTTTAGCTTGCAAAACACTTTAGGCTACAGCAGTGTTAATATAGTACATAAAAAATACCATCTTAGATTTGTATTCTCAGTCTTAAAACTACTAGCACAATATTAGTAATTGATGGCATGCAGCTAGCGAGTTCCCCTAGCCAAATTGGCATTTGTAGCTGTCAAACCAGCCAACCGTCCATGCTAGTTATTAGTTAACCACTTGATTCGCTGGTAACTACCTAATGTTATTATCTAACATATTTTAAAGACCATATTGTATCGATGTTTATTGCTACGTTAGGCTACCAAATGTTCTGTATATTATTCCTCCCCAACTGACTACAACAACAAAAGTTTTCTACAGTTCAGCAACTATTTTGTAAAAAATGTATTTAAGAATATGGAGTAATATCACAAACGTGATAGGAGGTGTAAACTGTATACTACTAGGTGAAACCATAGACTGTATAAAGGGTGAAACAAGTTTTCAGATTATATTTTTCATCGGTCCACTATAGAGGTGTTCATGTATGCGTTTGCCTGCTTGTTTATTTACTGTCACCATGGTCAATGCAATGTCGGTAAATCCTGATCTATGTGAGTGAGAGGTCTGTCTGCCTCACTGCCTCTTGACTTTCAGGATTTCTAGCCAGCAAAGTGCCGGAGAACCTGGATGCCATTGTGATCGGCAGTGGGGTCGGTGGGTTGGGGCTCGCGGTGCTTCTTGCCAAGGTTGGGAAACGCGTTCTCGTCCTAGAGCAACATGACCGCGCCGGCGGTTGCTGCCACACCTTCACGGAGAAAGGCTTCGAGTTTGACGTTGGTGAGCCAGCCATGGTGGTCGTCCTTTTTTTAATTATTATTTTTAATGTTTTTAAAATATATATATACAATAACCAAAAATTAACACCTCCCAACCATTTTCTCCAGTTTGAATACCTTCAATTAATATATAGGCCTATGCTTCTTCTTTTTTTGATGAATATAGCATATCCATTGCTTGCACTTCACACTGACAACCAAATGATTGCATTTTAATACTAACACAATCATGTAGAACAAAGGGCTAGGCTTCCGTAAAAGGGGTTGGCTTAGTCACTTGGCAAACTGCTCTTTATTTTCTGGACTCTTTGCCGCCAACCACATTACTTGCTTTTTGCACCAGTCTGGACCGGTAATAAACTTTGTAAACTTTCCATCGTCATTGGAACTGTTATTTATTTTCAGATGCCGCCTTATTTGTGTGTACATTGTGCTGACAGACCCGTTGGTCCACAGGTATCCACTACATTGGGGACCTGTTGGAGCACAAGCCTTTTCGCTGCATGCTGGATCAGCTGACCAATGGGCAGCTGCAGTGGGTGCCCCTGGATAATCCCTACGACCAGGTGGTGCTGGGCCCCGCCGAAAACAGACGGGTGTACCCCATCTACAGCGGCAGGAATCGTTACCCAGAGGAGCTGAAGAAGTGCTTCCCCGGGGAGGAGAAGGCCATCGATAAGTACTTAGAGCTTGTTAAGGTACGAGAACTGCTCGCGGAGCGCCGCCGATCGGATCCGCCGTACCGCTGACTGTAGCGGCTGCTCTCAAAAGCGTACCGACCAGAACTGCTATGCTTAAAGGCACCACCGATCAGCCATTTTAGTGGGAGGTGTAGGAATCTAAAATGTTTCTGAACGTTCTCCTCGGTTGTTCCCGATCGGCACATCTTCAGCTTCCTGGATAATGCCTGTCCTTATCCACGCTTAATATTAGTCTGAGTGTATTGCTGCTTTCAGGCTGCTTGTGGTGTTTCCGTCGCTGCCACTGCACAGTTCCGAGGGCTACTTGCAGGGCTAAGATGAGGCCCGATGTGGGCGACTGTGTTACTCTGGGAGTCTGAAGGCCTTGAGGACAAAGGGACCAGTGTCCGTGTGACGGTGCTGTAGCACTGGAGGGTTGCCAGGTTCTGGCGATAGCGGGGACATTTCCCTGCAATAAGCAGTTGGTGGTGGTGGACTTGCTGCCTCATGCAACCCGTTCCCCCTGCAGACCTGGCAGCAGGCTTGCCCCTAACACAATGCAACTTGTTCTAGCCTGCTTCTACCCTACTCAAAGAACTGTCTGGAATAGGCATGCTGCATTACCTCATGCTTCTGTCTGTGCTAGTGGTAAAGACTTAGAAGACACAATCAGATACACACACTACGACATCACTTAACAGTGACCAGAATAGGACAGAAGTAATGAAATCTGTTCAGGGCTTTTATTTATTTATTTTTTATTGGGACTACTTTAACCCTTTAGTGTAAGCCCGCAAATATGTTATTAGAATGTTTGTAACTGAACATTCCTATGCTGATGTAACGATCACTACTTTGAAAGCAATGGAGTTCTAGAACACTGACTTAGAATTTTGAAAAAACATTACAAAAAACCTTCTCTTGAAAGGGTTAAATTTACAGCGAATGTGTCGCTGGACATTTTGATCTGCCAGCATTCGCTGTACCTTCATCAGGCCTGGTTTTCTGGTAATGCAGTGGAAAAGTAATCATGCCATTATTAGTAATCATGCCATTATTAGCTCCAGCTTGCGAACTAGCCTGGTCAGTCTGTGCAACAGTCAGATTCGGGGGCCCTGTGTGTTGCAGTTCTCTCCCATAATCGTAGTGCCAGAAATCACCGCTTTCACAGAAAGCCATGTGCACTATACCCCACTGAATTGTTTTCTTTTACTTCACTGCTCGATTAGCAAAATTACACCAGTGAAAACAAATGCAATTAACTTATACGTTACACAAACGATACGACACAGTTTCTTACACATATTCAGTGTGGTTTGGTCATGGATGTCATTTGTTAATAAAACTGATTTTACATTATTACAGTAAAAATATGTTTGCTTTTACAGATCACATCCTTTTTTAGGCCGCTAAACCAATCGTAGGATGAAATTGGAATGTCATTACTTGCATAGTGTAAGAGTGCAAGTGACATCTGGATGGCGGTTGCAAATGGAAATCGCCACTGCTAAAACTCCTGAGCTACGTTTACATTCATCGTTAATATGAATTGCCAGCATGGCTGCATTTGTTAGCAGTGATAGTGGTTCTGACGCGGGTGGGTCTGTGGTGGGCGTGTTTTGCAGAAAGCGGGCCGCAGTGTCTGGATCCTGGCGATGCTGAAGCTCCTCCCAGTCCCCCTGGCCAAGTTCCTCGTTTACACGGGCCTGGCCAGTCGGCTCTCTCCGTTCCTCAGGCTCGCCTCGCGCAGTCTGACTGAAGTGGTGAACGAGCTGACGGACAACCAGGACCTGAGGGCAGTCTTCTCATACATCTTCGGCACCTACGGTATTACGCGGCGTGCTTCAGTTAAACTCGCCACGTGTTACTCTGTGTAACGCTAATAAAATCGATCTGTGTAATGTTTGTGTTTTATCGTCGCGCTGATAAGCAAGTCGTGTGTAATTCCGACACTAGAAAATGGTTGGAATTGGACTGACAGAGGTTGCAGGTACGATTCCAGTAGCTGTGCCACTGCCATTGTACTCTTGGGCAAGGTCCATAACCAAAATTTTATCCAGTTTTAGAAATGGATAGTGTGTAAAAATATAAGCCACATAACTCACTTTGGATAAAGACATCTCCTAAGCAAATACATAATAGTAGTAGTAGTAGTAGTGGTAGTAGTAGTGGTGCTGATTGCAGTCAGTCCAACAAAATAGCAATAACCATACATCTGTCATGTCCTCTTGTGCCTCCCTCTGTGTGTAACTTCTGTTTTGAACTTGCAGAAGGAACTCCCCCCCCCCCTGTACCTAGCATTGACTAGAGTGTTCCATCAGAATCCCTACCTAGACGAAGAATGTACATATTTTATCTAATCTGCTTATTATTATTTGTTCTTATTGCTCCTATCTTGTTTGTCTGTAACTCTTGTATATGTTGTTTGTAACAGGGCGCTCTTGAAAATGAGAGCTTGCTCTCAAGAGCCTTCCCTGTATAAATAAAGGAGAAATAAAAATAAATAAACTGTATTTGCATTGTGTTTGTAGTCTGATGCTAACTGTTGCTGTGTGTTTTTCAGGAAACATCCCGAAGGATGCCAGTTTCTCCATGCACAGTCTCCTGGTGTGCCACTACCTGAATGGAGCCTGGTACCCGAAGGGGGGCGCTAGCGAGATCGCCTATCACATGATCCCCATCATCGAGCAGGCCGGGGGGGCGGTGCTGGTCCGCGCTACCGTGAACCGCATTCTCTTCAACGGAGCCAAAGAAGCGTACGGTAAGGCGTGGCACCCTGTGCCCCACAGTCTCCCGCTGCCGTAAACTCACAGTCTTCGCAGTGTGTGCGTCTGCCATTTTGTGTCATCCCACCTGCAGGGTATGACATTCACTTTTTCACCCACTGGCCAGAGTGGCTTATGGATTCTAAGAATCACCAGCCATTTAAAAAAAAATTTCCAGCCACATTACCTTTTACAATATAACACAACCTGGTTGGTTACTGGCCAAAGTGGCTGCTAGAGTAGTAAATCCTTCCAGCCATAATCAAAATTTTACCAGAATTTGGTTGGTGGCCGGGGTTTATTTCACACCATGCATACCTGAGAAGAGTGTCTTGCTACTTAGCACAGCACTGTTGGTTCTGTTATGCCAAGTGCAGACTACACGACTTTCAAAATCCTGATATATCTGTACAGCTCGCATTACACATTCCTTTCCTGTAATCTGTAGTCTTGTCGAGGTAGTGATGCGCACAGTGCAGACGAGGTTTGCAAATTACAGGATCCCCAACAAAGAGCGTCTGATCCCCAAACTCAGTTTTCCCGCAAAAACACACAGCAGACTGAGTGTATGTGTGATTTGTGATTGTAGCAGACTGTGTGTCCGTGTGACTGGTGATTGTAGCAGACAGACAGTGTGTGTGATTGTAGCAGACTCAGTGTATGTGTGATTTGTGATTGTAGCAGACTGTGTGTCCGTGTGACTGGTGATTGTAGCAGACAGACTGTGTGTGTGATTGTAGCAGACTGTGTGTGTGTGATTGTAGCAGACTGTGTGTCTGTGTGATTGGTGATTGTAGCAGACTGTGTGTCTGTGTGATTGGTGATTGTAGCAGACTGTGTGTCTGTGTGATTGGTGATTGTAGCAGACTGTGTGTCTGTGTGATTGGTGATTGTAGCAGACTGTGTGTCTGTGTGATTGGTGATTGTAGCAGACTGTGTGTCTGTGTGATTGGTGATTGTATTGCAGACTGATCAGTGTTTGTCTCGCTGGGTTTCAGGTGTGAGTGTGATGAAGGGTCAGGAGGAAGTGCATGTACACGCCCCCATTGTGATCTCCAACGCCGGACTCTTCAACACATACCAGCAGCTCTTACCTAAGGAACTACAGGCTCTTCCTGGTAAGTGCAGTTATAGCCACACCCACTGGTAGTAGCTATTGCCATGCCCACTGGTAGCAGTTGAAGCCACACCCACTGGTAGCAATTATGAACATGTCCACTGGTAGCAGGTTTTGCCATGCTCACTGGCCACACCAGCTCTGATCATTGACCCAGCTGTATAACACAGTGGTGTTGTAGTGTAGTGCTGTAGCGTGTAACAATGTGCGGTGTGACACTGCGGGCCGTAACAGTGCGGGGCGTAACAGTGTTGTGCGTAACAGTGCGGGGTGTAACAGTGTTGTTCGTAACAGTGTGGGGCGTAACAGTGCGGAGTGTAACAGTGTTGTTCGTAACAGTGTGGGGCGTAACAGTGCAGGGTGTAACAGTGTTGTGCGTAACAGTGCGGGGTGTAACAGTGTTGTGCGTAACAGTGTGGGGCGTAACAGTGTGGGGTGTAACAGTGTTGTGCATAACAGTGCGGGGTGTAACAGTGTTGTTCGTAACAGTGTGGGGTGTAACAGTGCGGAGTGTAACAGTGTTGTTCGTAACAGTGTGGGGCGTAACAGTGCGGGGTGTAACAGTGTTGTGCATAACAGTGCGGGGTGTAACAGTGTTGTGCGTAACAGTGTGGGGTGTAACAGTGTTGTGCGTAACAGTGCGGGGTGTAACAGTGCAGGGCGTAACAAATTGTGGGGTTTAACAGTGTTGTGCGTAACAGTGCGGGGTGTAACAGTGTTGTGCGTAACAGTGTGGGGCTTAACAGCGGGGGGTGTAACAGTGTTGTGCATAACAGTGCGGGGTGTAACAGTGCGGGGTGTAACAGTGTTGTGCGTAACAGTGTGGGGTGTAACAGTGTTGTGCGTAACAGTGTGGGGCGTAACAGTGCAGGGCGTAACAAATTTTGGGGTTTAACAGTGTTGTGCGTAACAGTGCGGTGCGTAACACTGGCGGGGTGTGTAACAGTGTGGTGCGTAACGCTGTGGCGGGGTGTGTAACAGTGTGGTGCGTAACGCTGTGGCGTGGTGCGTAACAGTGCGGGGTGTAACGCTGTGGTGTGGTCTCGCAGCCGTGCAGACGCAGATGAACATGATGAAGAATGGAGTGGGTGGACTGAGCTTGTTCCTGGGGCTCAATGGCACCAAGGAGGAGCTGGGCCTGAAAGCTGACAACTACTGGATCTTCTCCGAGAACAACCTGGATGAACTGTGAGCACGCTCTCTCCCCTCTCCCAAGCAGAAACACATCCCTGTTACATCACTACTGAAATAACTCAGGGCTGCTCTGCCAAAAGCCCATAAACCTTCTTGTTATTCATAAGAAATCCCGTCCTCGGACCCATTCACTGAAACGGGGGAAGGCAACCCTGCTCCTAGAGTGGCAGATACGTTCTTGGTTTTTGTTCCATTCTGACCTGTAACTACATAACTGGGTTCATTATTAGGCCTCAAGACTGCAGATGACCATGTGCTGGAGGTGTGTTCAAAACCTTTTAGCACACGCAAAACTAACAACATGTTCAATGATAGGCCATGGTATTTGTTTTGCACCAATCATTGGTTGTGTTACACTAAAGGTCGTAGTAAATCAGGCCATAAGACTGAGACGCTTAGCAATCCATCATACTGTGCAATCAAGCTCAGAAGAACAAAAACATCTCTGGCACTTCAGGATTAGTACTGCCTGCCCTTCTATTAGAGACACAGAATGAAGACATGGGAGAACGCTACTAAACAATGTCTTGCGACGTGTCTGGTGTACAGTGTATTCCATAAACCATTTACCAGGTTGCATTTCATTAGAGTAATTCAGATAAGCAGATAAATCCAATCGCTCTTTGCACCTATGACACCCCTCGGTCGTCCTAATCTTTGCTGAGATCGCTGTGTGGAAGGTGTGCATGCCTGTGAGCGTCTCGCGGGGAGTTTGCGCTGCACAGACTGCGTGCATCGATTCCAATTCCGCGGACTTTGGAAAAGAATACACGTGAAACGTTACTCGGCTCAAAACACAATCAGCTGCTGCATCAGCTACGTGTTGTATGTGGTGTACCCGTCCTATCGTTACTGTCTGTGATAATACGGTGTTCACAGTGTAATGTCATGTACGACGTTCTCAGAAACTACCTTTTTGTATCTGCCCTCGCTGGCTGCCTTCCACCACGGGGGTATACTACGAAGCAGGATTACTTGGTGAGCTGGATAAATGCACCGAGTAAAATCCGGAACCATCCCAAGTCTGGAACATGGACTGAAGTAAAAAGAGCTGTTCCCGGTTTTACTCAGTCCAGTTATCTAGCTAACTAAGGGCCAGATTCAAAGTTGAGATAAGCACGCGCAAATGGGACTTTTTGTGATTCAGATATTTGACAAAGGTAGGATTTTACAAAGGCAAATGCGGTTATTAAATGCAATGTCACTGACACGTTGAAAATGTATACCCCCACACACATTTTTTTAGTAGAAGTCTGTCAACCCAGGGGGCAGGTACAATATATATAGATATATTAGAATATCATGCCCTGTGCCACCCACATTTTGAGAAACACACCAGCATAGCGCAGGTTAGAATACGGCGTATCTCAGTCCACGTTAAATCCGCGCAGGAGAGACACTTAAGCGCATGACTTAAGTTGGCCATCTCTGAATCCGGATGTAATCCTGCTTCGTAGTATACCCCCCAGCTTTCTGTAATACATACAAACGTATTGTTAAAAACCTTGTTGGACTACCACCATAAAATATTGAACACCCAGCATTTGCAGAAAACAAATATGCGCTGTTGCATCTAACAATACCAAAAATTGTTATCTTTGTACATGTGAGAGATAGGTGGTTTAATTTTGATAATGACTATCTCCCAAAGCATTCAAATCTGGAGAATTTGGTTCAATGTGGTTCTCTGCTGTTTGTCAAAGAAATGTTCCCTTTACCGACCAAGCTTCAAAAGGCTTGTGAATTGGCAGGAAGCGCTTTGTACTCGAGCTGTATCGATATGTTTATTAGAAAAATACATTGGGGGGACTATTACAGTATGTTGTTGTTTTATTTATATATGATGCACTGCAGTTTTATGAATTTGTTTTATTTTGATAACTTGTGCGCCATCATTATTTGCGGGGTTTTTTCACCCTTGTTTTAACGCCAATCCTGCTAATTACCAACTGACGCTTGGTTTCTAATTGGCGCTATACTATTGGAACACTGTACTTGCACTGTAGCTACTGTACTTAGTCACCCAAGCATGTGGGTGGAGTTAAGCTCACTGGCAGGCAGGCCGTTTAACCCTATAATGTGAGAACGCACACAACAGAGCGTATTCGGGCCTGAACAGCGAGGCTGCACACTCACAGAGCTCAGTGCATTAAGGCCTTACTCTACTTCAGGGTGGAGAGCTACTTAAACGGAAACAGGGAGGAGTCGGCAAAGAAAGTACCCCTGCTATTCGTCGCTTCGCCGTCAGCCAAAGACCCGACGTGGGAGGAAAGACAGCCAGGTAAACTTACGAGACCCGTTTCTCCAGTCGAACATCTAACACAGGACGGTCAAACTCAAGTCCAGGAGGATCATCGTGTCTGCAGGTTTTTTTGCAGTTTCATTTCAATCAAAAAGAAATTGGACCTTGGATACAAGGTGTGGTTTTTACCCAATCGGAGGCTTAAATGAAACAGACGTGCGGAAACCAGCAGATGCTTTAGCCCTCCTGATTTGTATGCGTATGAATGTACTCGTGCGCACTCTTCCCTGAGCTGTGCGGAGAGGTATTTTAGAAGTAAGCTGCTCTCCTTCGGTTTAAAATGAGATCCACGGTCCAACGTACTGTCCTTTTCTCCAGGGAAGTCTACTCTGAGCCTGGTCACTGTTGCCAATTATGAGTGGTTTGAGGAGTGGAAGGACGACAAGGTGACCAACAGGGCGACGGACTACAAAGCGGTGAAGGAGGCCTTCATCAACTCTATCGTCGACAAGGTGGTCGAAATATTCCCCAAGATAAAGGACAAGGTTAGAAATGCCCCGTTAGCTTACAGTACTATGAGCCTCACCAGGATGCATATAACCTAAAGGAATTATGAGCCTGACCAGACTGCATATAACCTAAAGGAATTATGAGCCTGACCAGACTGCATATAACCTAAAGGAATTATGAGCCTGACCAGGCTGCACATAACCTAAAGGAATTATGAGCCTGACCAGACTGCATATAACCTAAAGGAATTATGAGCCTGACCAGACTGCATATAACCTAAAGGAATTATGAGCCTGACCAGGCTGCACATAACCTAAAGGAATTATGAGCCTGACCAGGCTGCACATAACCTAAAGGAATTATGAGCCTTACCAGACTGCATATAACCTAATAAGGGTGCTATGAGCCTGACCAAAAGGTGCTATGAGCCTGACCAGACTGCAAATAACCTATTGGTGCTATGAGCCTGACCAAAAGGTGCTATGAGCCTGACCAGAGTGCAAATAACCTAATGGTGCTATGAGCCTGACCAGACTGCAAACAACCTAATGGTGCTATGAGCCTGACCAGACTGCATTTAACCTAAAGGTGCTATGAGCCTGACCAGACTGCATTTAACCTAAAGGTGCTATGAGCTTGGCTAGACTGCATATAACCCACTGGAATTATGATCCTGACCAAACTGCATATAACGTAAAGCTATTATGAGCCTGACTGGACTGCATGTAACCCACTGGAATTATGAGCCACGACACCATGCCTCTCCTGCTTTGGTCCAGATTGAATACGTCGATGCCGGGACTCCAATAACAAACCAGCACTACATCGCTGCTCCGCGCGGGGAAATTTACGGCTGCGACCATGGCACGGCTCGCTTCACCCCCGATCTCAGCGCCACCATCCGGCCCCAGACTCCCCTGAAGAACCTCTACCTCACAGGTGAGTAGTGCAGTTTGGCTTGCCTCTGTGAGTCCTGTCAATGTGTGCATGGATAAAGCCCTTGACAGAAACCTAGCGCTTCCTGAGATGGATGGGCAGTGTTAAAAATTCTAATGTAATTAAGCGCAAGGTTCAAGCCATTAGTCATCAGCAAAAAAAATTTGACAACGTTGCTTCAGACATGAATTTTCAGAACTTCACACAGGAATTTTCGACATTTGTCAAAAACAATTATTAATATACATAATCCGATGAAATAATGTTTGTTTTTCAAACTTAAAATATGTATTTTACTCAATATTAGAAATATATATACACAATTAACATGCCACTTTGTTGAAATTATGCCATGTAGCTATAGATACATTTTTTACAAGACATTTTTGAATGAGTTGTTGAAATAGTTTGAACGCTTACCTTTGTGAGCAATGAGTCACACGTGCTTCCATTCCATCCCGTGTGGCGTGCATGCATGGTGCCTGTGTGTGTGTGTGTGTGTGCGCGCGCGTGCGTGGCACAGGTCAGGACGTCTTCGTGTGCGGCTTCGCGGGGGCTTTGGCCGGGGCCCTCACCTGCGGCTCGGTCATCCTGAACCGCAACCTGCACCTTGACGCCATCGCTCTGGCCAAGACCCTTAACAATAACAACCACAAGAAGAAGCTGTAGTCTGCGAGGCACCTTCCGGAAAGATCCCCATTGTCCTCTAAACACCCCCTGCCACATGGACTCACGAGCCTCTTGTTTGGCTGTTAAAGGGAGCAGTGACTAACTCTAGCAGTTTAATAATGCATTAATGGCGCTTATGTTCAGCCCTTCTTCCTTACCCTGTGAAGAAAGACCAAAGACCCAATGCTATAAATCGGATTCACAATTTTATTTAATTTTTTAAGACAGTAGCTGTATGTTATTCACAGGTATGTGAAATTTTTTGTTTTTTCCCCCCCTTATACACAGGGATGGTCAGTATGGCTGAGAAATATGGCCTAAAATGATCACAAATGTTCTTTTTTTTGTTTGGTAATGGTCAGTTATCACTATATACGTCCAATAACGCTCTATGTAAAGTCAAGAGAATTTCCAGCTCTAAACGCAATGTAAGAGATGGATGAAGCCTGAAGAAATGAGATGGTGCTTTGATGGCTTAACTATAAAAGTATCATTCTTAAGCTGACATTCAAACAACATGCTCACAAAACGACAAGCTCACGTTCAGCGATAGGCACTTATGTATCACCCATTCTTGAGAATTGGGACAAGACCTTGTTTTCTTTCTTTTTTTAAAGAAACTATCCATCTGACGGAGGTGACTTTTCACTGAAGGCGGTGGGTAGAAAGATCACATGGGCTGACTTTGGCAGGCAGAACATAACTGCATCCAGTTCCTTGTCCAGGCTGTTTACCCATAAAAAATATATACTGTATCAAAAAAGAACTCTAAAAAGTTTATTATTTTTATCATGCAAAATTTGATCATGTTCAAGATTGCTTCAATGCCCAGCCCTACCTATGCATTATGCAGGTGTGCGCATGTAGCTGGAAGGAGCCTTACAAAGCGTTAATACACTCAGGGCCTGATTTACTAAAAACTTTTATTATTTGGTATTAGTTTTGCACCAATCATTGGTCGTGTTATTAGTTTTGCGTGTCCTCAACGTTTTTGCACCCAGTAAAGGTTTTAGTAAATCAGGCCCTCAATCTTATCCAGAAAGGGGTTTGGGTGCAGGCTTTTGTTCCAACCATGCAGTTACACACCTGATTCTACTAATCAACCACTAGAGCCTTTGCTAAGCACCTTGATTAGTAGAATCAGGTGTGTTACTGCTTGGTTGGAACAAAAGCCTGCACCCACACCGGCCCTTACTGGATAAGATTGAGGACCCCTGGTGTAGTTCATCCTCCATGTACCATATCCCAGAGGCTAATTCAGCTTGACAGCTGGGAGCTTATTGGTTGATGGGAAGGGAGGAGTTCATTACACTACATTACATTACAGTTATTTGGCAGACGCTTTCATCCAAAGCGATGTACAATAAGTGCATATTGAAGGTCATTGACACAACTACAAAGCAAATCTGATGAAGCACAACTTTCTCACAACATAGGAGCTATCCCTAGTAATTACATTACATTACAGTCATTTAGCAGACGCTTTTATCCAAAGCGACGTACAGTAAGTGCATATAGAAAGGTCATCGAAGTAACTACAGATGACATATAAGTTATAACACATAACATATAGTAATGAACATAGAATACAGTCAGCTATACCTTCTAAGCTATAAAATAGCAAAAAAAACAAATAGAAAATAAAGAAATGATTGAATAATATGAAATAATTGAGTGGCAAGTTGGTAGGTATGTGTACTGAATGTGCCATGCAGTCAGATCATCATGGTGTGACAGAATCCTATGTGGTCATATACCTCAGAGCATTTTGACTTCGGTACTTTGTATATGCTTTACTTTGAGTCTCTGTGGAATGTGCCCTAGTATATTTCACATTAGACCTGAATTTTTGAAATGTATAATTTAACTCCCATGAACAGCTTAAAGAAGGGATAATTATATTGTGCATGAGGCTATAAATAATAACAGGAGATCCTGCGCAAATAAAGTTACTACCAAATCTTGCTTTTGATACTTGTTTGCATTTATAGTATGTGGGAATTCATTGATGGATGATTATAAACCCGTTGAAGTACTCATTGCTTTGCCTTTCTGCTCTTTGCCAGTATATCCTGTTCCCACAAAGTGTATGTACATTTTCATTTTCTGTGTTATGTTTCCGCAAAGTTATGTGCCTTTATGTTTGTAGGGTCAGTGATGCTTTTCTCTTGAATTGTATAGTCATACATTAGCTTGTCATGGGGTAAAAACATAGAGCGTATACGTATAGGGACTGGAGAGGGTGGGAGGGTCAGGCAGTGAAGCACCCGGAAGTATGCTTGCTGAGTGCAAAACAGGGCTGCGTTCGGATCAGAATTCATGCTTTCGTTCCCTTCCCTTCCTTCAAGGGGGAATCCCCAAAAAGCCAGAATGAAATATGGCAGCCACGCCAAGTGGGATTTGGTTCCAATGTAAGAAAGGGGCGGGAGTAATTATATTCCCTCGCTCCCTCGTTTATTCTCCCTTCCCACCAAGGGTATATAATGCAAGTTTCCAGCAAGAAGGGAATCCCACAATGCAGTGCTCCACACGGAAAAAGTGGGCGGTCACATTTCAATGGTGTTGACCTTCCTACATGTTGCAAGGGCGGTTCAGTTCCGTTTTTGTTTGTTTCTCATCAATCCTCCCTTGCAGAGCACCTGTTGAGTTTGCTTGCTGCACGTAGCAAATTGCGTCACAAGATGGCTCCCTCGAGGGAAGCGAGCATGGGAAGGGAATGTGTAAAATTGGATCCGAATGCAGCCAGGATTTCTGCCCATTGAATTAAATGGAGAAAACCAAGCTGATTTCACAACCAAAAAAAACCTAGTCAATTTATTTGTGATAATAAATTTAATTATGTATAGCAGTTTGTGAAACAATTATTGTTTTGGTCCAGAAGTGTTTTCCTAAAAATGTAACATATTTTCACAATCTGAATTTCAAATGAAACGTAAAGATTGTTAATAGACTTTAAAAAGATATAGTCAAGAAAGTTAAATTTTGCCTTCAAAGGTCTGATATTCCCCATTAATTTTAATGGGAGCTCCAGTCTTTTGCGCTCTCAGACACGTGTAGTTCAGGTTATTTCCGGGTGCTTCGCAGCTTAGGTTGGCTGGGAGCGTACTTTCCTGCCTCGTTAAATATACATGTCTATGGGCTTTAATTCAAATCGATGCTTGACCTTCTGGTTTAAAAAAAATACCTTTCAACTTCCCCATTGCAATTAAACCCTAAATCAAACATTACTGTGGGACTCCGTTTTTTAATCAGCCAGTGGAAAATCTTCAGTGCAGGTTTAGTACGACACTGGGTATTCCTTGCAATACCTCTCTCTTCATTAGATTTCCTGCTAAATGTGCCACGAGCATTCTGTTAGAAATCATTATTTAATGTGGCCACAATAGTGTGTTTCATGAGTTGCCTGAAAGAATGGCCATGACCAAATATGATCATCACCCCTTTGAGGGCACATATTTGAGTCAGCTTTTTGTGTGTGTGACTTTCTCACAAATGGGGGTACTTAAAATCTCCGGATGAAACCCTTGTTTTCGGTGTTATGTTGAGGGAGATTCAGGAGCACACTCTTCCGACAATTTCATGAAGTGAACCGGAAGTAAAAACTACAACTCGTAGTACAAGACATAGGCTGTGTCTGAATCAGCACCCTTCCATACTATTAGGTAGGCTTGTTGGGTAGACAGGATGAAAAAGTCATTGAGTAAGCAAAATTTTCTCTAAATATAGTATACTTAAAACCCCCGTATGATACACTTACTTCCGGGGTTTCGCTGAGTATATTCGGGAGCACACTTCAAGAAGTACATAAACATTTTGTTCGCATAAATATGACTTGAAGCTTCGTTTTAAAAAATGAGGTGCAACTTCGCTGGCGTTTACCTTCAAACACAACAAAAACATGTTGTGACATTGCCGCACAATTGTGGGACGTCTTACGGCACTTCCACAGTACGGTTAGAAAATAGTATGGCGGATATTTTTTGTGCACTGCACGTTGTGTTCTAAACATTAAAAAGCACACTTCTGCTAATGCACTGTACGCAGAAGACAGGGTGCAGTAGATAGGGCTCTGATTCGGACACCTCCATAGAGCGTATGAGGTACAAGAGCGGGTCATATTATGAACTACTTCAGTTTGGAAAAGGTTTTGTAGAATATCTTTCGTACACTGCTTGCAAAGTGAGGGGAGAGGGCACATAGTAAACTGGGGTCTGAGTGGGCAGGGGGCAGGGAACGGGGATCATGTTCGGTCATGGCCCGTTTGCGTAAATGGCTGCATTATGTATAATGTACATGGGACAATGATGTTTTGTGGCGTGGACCTGCATAGGTTTCAATCTTTCAGTTCATAGCTGTTCTTTATTATTATTGGCTAAATGGGAATTCTCTGTAAATGCAATGCCATTGGGCCTAGCCATAGCTACTCCCCTGTTGATCCCCATTTAAAACAGACTTCTGTTAGAGAATGGTTCCATGTTTCATTAGGTGGTATGACTAAAATGGGTTCTCCTTTTTAAATGTACAATTTCTTGTGTTTTTCCCCAAATTGAGCCGACCGTTGGGTATTAAAACAATATCAAGCAATGGATGAAAAAGCACATCAAAAGTTTCATTAGTTAGTAGGTTTAAAAAAAAAAAGAAAAAAAAAAGAGAGAGGCGTGGGAACCAGAACCCGAACAGTCAACTGTTTGCATGCGCAGACCACGTGAAAGTGACGTTCTGGCTCATGCAACCCTCTGTCAGATAGGATGAGAAGTTAGAGAAATGTGATTAGCTGAGGACTGGACCCTGTGCAACTGTACATGCGCAAATTGCGCATCCTCGATGACCCAAACTTCTCATTTAGCTGAAAAGGCAGTTGAGCTTCAAGTTTTACATGTAAATAGCAAGCAGGATTCAGCCTGTGATTAATGACAGCGATTTCTACCCAGGTATTATTTTCATTTGAATTCACAATTTGAATATTTATACATAATAAACCTACACAATTCTGTATATTATAGTATACATTTTAAAAAGCCTGTTACAATAACCTACAGCAGCAAATATAGTCCTTGTTGGACAGTTTAGCTACTGTTGCTAAAAGATTATGCTTATTATGCTCGCCAACAGTTTAATGGATCTTGGTCTGCAATGAGAGGGCAATACTAACTGCAATATCTTTCAGATGAATAATAATGTACTATTTGACATGGCAATGTTAAAGCTAACGTTGCACAAAATTGTTCTTGCAAAATATAGACTTCTTAGCCACACAATCTTAGCATGACACTGGCTAGTAGCAGACTGCCTGAAGTACCGTCTAGCTTGTTAAGCTAACAAAAGCCTAGCTTGTGCTAGTCAATTGGCCTAACGTTGCCAAAAATGAGCTTGATAACGGTATAACGTTACAGATCTATAACGTTAAGTTAGCTATGCATTGTAACGTTAGCTCTCCGACCGGAAACCGTTTGTCTGAGAAAGCCTGCTATAAGCAAGAAATATAACGCAATATGAACTTGTATATTTTGATAGATCGGTGCTGTTTTAACATCTGCTGCCAGCTGAGCTTACTATAACGTTAGTTGCCATGCATCATTATATGTGGCCTTATCGTGCTTGCAATGGGAAAATCGCTTTGGTGGGTACCTAGCGAAACACTGAACCATTACTTGTGTCATCCGTCAATGCAGTTGGGAAAATATGGACGTCTACAGCTGCATTGGTACTGAGGATTATGAACTATTGGTGGAAATCGGAGAGGGCGCGTATGGCAAAGTGTACAAAGCTAGAGAGACGAAGGACAAACAACGTCTCGTCGCACTGAAGAAGCTGAATATACAAAACGACCCTGAAAGCGGTATCCCTGCATTTATGATCCGGGAGGTGGCGCTGTTGCGAAAAACGGAGTACTTCAACCACCCAAATATTGTGAAGTAAGCCAAATCTACCCCTGTCAAGTCCTGTGTGGACTACAGCATCTGTAAATCTGACATTCTACAAATAGTTTTAATTCAAATAATTCAACAAATAATTATTTGATTTGTTTTGGCCAGTTGCATTACTAATTATATTTGATTCATCTGATTATATACTCTTCAAAAAAAGAAAGTATACAAAGGTATAGAAAACACTAATAGGGAAGATATGACTGATATATACGGTATGTATGGTTAGGTACATTGGAACAAGCTCTTTTTTTTAAAGAGCATACTTTCATGACCCCATGCGGTCAGTTTTCAGTGTGGTGTATGCACATGCAAATCTTAACTGATAATAGTCCATGCAAATATAGCATAAACAACTCTGTGTTACCTTTGTGTAGGTTGCTAAATGTGTCGGCTGTACTCCGGAATCGAACCTTGGACTTGACGTTGGTTTTTGAGTACATCGATCAGGACTTGACGACGTTCCTTGCGTCAGCCCCAGCCAGCGGACTGTGTCTTGAAAAAATTAAAGTGAGTCTTCAGTCTTAGCTAAACCCAGATAAGATCAAATTCCATTTTAAACCAGACTGCGCTGGTCAATCTGGTTTAAGCTGTGTTTTCAACACTTCTAGCTGGTTTTAGCTGGTCGACCAGCTGTTTACCAGCTGACCGGGCTATCAGGTCAGCTTGTCCTCCAGTTTGGCTTGCAGCTTACTCTACCTGCTTAACCTACTTTGACCAGCCACATGCCAGCTTTGACCGGTAACAGACCTACTTTGACCAGCTATGTCGAAAACACATCTAAAACCAGCTTAGAATCCCGGTTGGTCTTAGATGGAATTTTCAGCAGGGATGTAACACAGTTCTCTTCTCCTCACTAAAGAGAAGCTTATTGTTTTTTTAAAAACATTTCAGACCCTACAGAACTGTAAATTCCCTGTATTTTCACTCCTATAAATTAGCACCTTTACCTGCGTTTCTTGTGCATGATATAATGAAGACATGTACTGTAATACACATACGGTGATAAATGAGACCACATGCTGCTTCCTGCCTAAGCAGGATATGATGCGTCAGCTATTGGGCGGGCTGGATTTTCTCCACACCAACATGCTGGTGCACCGCGACCTGAAGCCGGACAACGTGCTGGTCAGCAGCCGAGGGGAGGTGAAGATCGCCGATTTCGGACTGGCGCGAATCTACAGCCATCAGATAGCTCTCACGCCCTGTGTAAGTTCACGGCTATTTACAAGTGTAATTTTATACCAGGCTTATATGTGTACCATTAGTAATACCGTTCACTTTCACCATATATGCCAAGTACTTATTTCATTAACGGTTGCAAGGCGAAGGGATGTGTTTGCTTTTTTCAGTTTGGTATGGTTTTGGGTTTCAAAAAAGCATAACAAAAGGTGCACAGCTTACGCTTCATATTAAAGCACTAAATGAATGGCCGCTATGTCTGTGTGTTGTGTGTATTCCAAGTTGGTGAGTAAACCCAGGAGTGTCCAATCTTATCTGAAAGGGGCCGGTGTGGGTGCAGGTTTTTGTTTTAGCCGGGCAGTACGACACCTGATTCAACTAATTAACTAATCATGGTCTTCAATCAAGTCCTCGATAAGTAGAATCAGGTGTCTTAGTGCAGGGCTAAAACAAAAAACCTGCACCCACATCGGCCCTTTTTGGATAACATTGGACAACCCTGGTCTAAATGCTGTATATACTGTATGTGTGTGTGTGTGTGTGTGTGTGTGTGCGCACAGGTGGTGACACTGTGGTACAGGGCCCCTGAGGTGCTTCTGCACTCTGTCTACATGCCCTCTGTGGACGTGTGGAGCGCGGGCTGCATCTTCGCTGAGCTCTTCCTCCTCAGGTAGGGACAGGCCACCCTGCGCGCCTGCGCTCCTGAAGCTCGCTGACCAACTCGCTTTCCATCCCACGGCCGTATGTGCTTCACAACAATACAGGAACATTATCAGGACATTTTTTGTGCTAACGTGGCGCTCTAATGGCGACATGTACTCCAGCTGTCTCTCGTGTTTGTGTTTGTTAATTTGAATGTGTTTTGTTGTGTCGGGCTTTTGTCTTTGTACATAAGCTGTGGAGATTTTTCAGGGCACTCCTGCTGCTCGTTTTGATAATATTGACGAATTGTCTAGTCGATATAATTTTGTTTGTGGTCGTCACCATGGAGACGGATTCACAATATATGCTCGGGATTGTACGTTGGATCTGCAGACTGCAGCAACAAAGTTACCATCGCACTTCACCGGAGTTGAGGATGTCGGGACTGATCCAGGAGTACAGGCAATCTTCAAGAGGCAACCAGGGAGGGAGAACATGATGCGGAGGAGTGAGGAGACGACTGGGAAGATTGAAGCAGTTCAGTGCTCCGTTTCAGCGGTGTACAGAGACTGCGGCGCTGCGTGTATGGAGGAGAGTCGTGGAGGCGGAGTTTGTGTGTTGGACTGCTTGGTGACACTGGACATCTCGGGACAGTGGGGGCTATTTTTAATCATGGCTGCATTGTACTTTAATTCACTTAATTCACTTGATTGATGTAATAATTCTGTTGGATGTCTTTGTTTGATATGTTTGTTTGTGTGTTGTGGGTCTGCCCCACTGTCTATGTCTTTTTTGTTGTTTCTGGGGCTACAACTGAAGTTCCCTAGCGGGAAAATAAAAGTTATTCTATTTCATTCTGTTCTATTCTATTCTATTTTAACTCAACTGGAACCTGCTGGGTCATTTAGTAGCTCTTCAGAGTAGAATAGAATGGACTGGGGGGAAAAAAACTTTATTGTCAATTAAATTTACATGAAATGTAAATTGTCCTTAGGCACTTTGGCTTTCGTGGTAAAATAGTAAAAACATCCACAGTTGCAAAAATGTTGATTGTACAATATCACCTGTATGTGGCACAAGTCAAACAGGCCCTTGTGAAGGACTAATAGACGATAGTGCTTCCTGTATGCGCGCGGACAGTAATCTGCGCCTTTCTCCCGCTCAAACGCAGGCCCTTGTTCCGTGAGTTCTCTGAGGCTCGGCTGCTGCAGAAGATCTTTGAGTGAGTATCCATCATTCCCCCACCATTGTGCAGAAAAAGGCGGACGTTCCCCATGAAGCTCGGCTGCACGCATCCCCGTTACGTCGTGTCTTTCAGAGTCATCGGTCTGCCCGGGGAGGAGGACTGGCCAGCAGAGAGTCCCGTGCAGTACTCCTCAATCTGGGGAACGGGCGCTGGATCAACCCAGCTGCTCCCAAACCTGAGCCTGCAGGAGAACGACCTGCTAAGTGTAGGTTGAAATAGTTCCACTTTAACCATTTCAAACTTGGCGCATGTTTTTTTTTTTGCGCTTTACAGCGAGTATTTTTCAAATTTTGTGTTTTCTTCTCGGCACGTCCGACCTGCGTGTTTTCGATTGGTTTTAGACGAAGGTGAGTTAACGCTTTCCGTTTGTGTTTTCTGCAGCAGTGTTTGGCGTTCAACCCCGCCAAGAGGATCTCGGCCTCCAGGGCCTTGGCCCACTCTTTCCTGACTGGACCCTGATGCGGGCCCCCTCCCAGGCCAGACCAGAGAAAAGAGGGGCGGAGACTAAAGCAAGATCCGGAGGTGTGGTTCCCTGGCTCGGGCCAAACTCTACAGCTCCCTAGGGTTTGTGAGAATGGAGATGAATTCATTTTTTTGTACTAAATTGGCAATTAATTTTCCAGCCGACTGAATATTACTGAGTGAGCATACATTTCGCCCCTCCCTTGGATTTCTTGAGTTGTAAGGTGCACCTTATACTGTAAAATCGGAGAGGGCCAGAACCCGAGGCAAAAATATCGGTACCCTGGGAATAGAAACATGAAAGCTGGAGTTTCAGCCATCATGCACAACAAAAGCTCCGTTTCCATTTCATTTCTATATAGATCTTGACATCTGAAAGAATATAAAAATTATTTTTATCAGATAAGGTGTACCCTATGGCATCAGAAGCCTAATCAATAAGTAGCTGGTGAATCACTGGAGTTGCCGCATTGGAATATCAATGGCTAAACGCAAAACACGAAAAACGTAAAACGAATACCTCTAGCGGTAGTTGTTGCTACGTTATTTAATTTTTTTTGTTGTTTTATTTATTGTTTGTGGAGATCTTGGATGCAAACCACAATTACCTAGGGGGTCATGCATAAGTAGTGCTGCATGATATGTATGTGTGTGACAGAGAGAGGTGGACTGGAGCAATGTAGCAAGAGTGAAGTTCAGGCTCTGAAGAAGGGCATGTCCTGTCCTCTTACGACCTCACTAAGTTACATCTCGTGATTGAAGTCAACGTATCAATTTTTCCAGACTTCATCAACATGTTGGAAAATACATGACCATCCATCGGTGTGGGTAGTGTTGTTAACTCAGACAAAGGGGTGATGGAAAGGACTTATTGATTTACTCTTTTAGTTTGTATTTAGTGTTTCGGTATAGTTTTGTTTTGCGTGTTACATTTATCGTCTGATTTTAGCAGCACAAAACTTCTTGGCATCTGGGGTAAAATTAATTGTAGGCCCACTAGATATTAGCATATGCACATGTCTGTTGGTTTGTTCTTGGGCACAGGGCATTCATTTTTCAAATGATGTTTGGAAATATATTTATTTTTTATATGAAAAACAATGATCTGGCTGAAGTGACAAATGAAAGTGTGGAAAAGTATGGTTGTGTTCAGTGTGTAAGAGCCAATATTATACAAGATTACTGAGTTCATGTCAAGCCTTTTTGAATCTGTCAGTGAGTTATAGATTAATTTGTTTCACAGATTTGATGTCAAAACAGGTTTGAGTCAGCTTCCGACATGCCCCCTTATGTGTAGGTAATGCTGAAATTCAAACTGGGATGATGAGCTGCTTAAAGATATATCACTCGGGTATTATAACTCGAGGAGGGAAATTGGAATAATGATATGTCAAATTCCAAGCTGCTGCAGGTTATGTACAAAACTTTTATGAAATTAATGTTTTTTCACCAGCACGTTGTCTTTTCTGTTTTGAGTGCATGGTGTGTGTTTTTTTAGTTTGTAATGTTCACATCTATGTCTTGTTTTGTTGTATGGGGTTTTAA
This sequence comes from Ilyophis sp. 1 JC-2022, assembly GCA_022702515.1. Lineage (NCBI taxonomy): Eukaryota > Metazoa > Chordata > Actinopteri > Anguilliformes > Synaphobranchidae > Ilyophis > Ilyophis sp. 1 JC-2022. Next base: position 82,277,239 of record CM040394.1, read on the forward strand.
TAAAAGGATAAACAAAACAAGAAAGGTTTTGCAATTAAGCACTTTTTGTCGTGGAATTCAGCTATCCTGTTCCAGTGTAATTTACATTTTTGTTGTACTTATTTTCAAATATGGTTACGTGAAAGCATATTTACGAAACCATTTTAAATTACTTTATATGCATTTTACACAATTGAGTGAACAGCTCTGGTTTGTCTGTTAGAGAGCTGGTTTTAAAGGCTGTTGGACGTGGCAAAGGTGTTTTTGAAATAAAGGATCTTTTGCATGTTTGTTTGTGCACGTGTGCTTTCGCGTTCTATTCTGGCTGGTTTGATTGGCACCTATGCAGTTCACGCAAAGGTGGCACAGAGCAAGCCACTGCAGTGCTGTTTGTATTGGTTTTCACATGAGTTGCTGAAACCCCAACAGGGTTTGTCTTCATTTGTGATGAACTTTGTCAGTGAACAAATGGGAAACACGAAGTTATTTGCTTGCTTACGGTCTACGAGCTTTTCCGTACTAGCAGCAAGTGGCGCTGTTGCTGTTGCAAAACTTGAGTGCTGAACTGATCCATGTTTGTGGGAATCGCCTAATTCCTGTTAAAACCACGTTGTTGACATTTGACAAGGTGTTCATTTCTTGCGTTTATGACGGATTGTTTGCCTTGGCCTATAATTCCCTCTACCGTAATTAGAGGAAAGGAAAACAATTATCTACTGTTCTTCAATACACGTTCACCGTGGCAGGACTTCTTGGATGAAACGTGCTTTTGATAATTACAAGGAATTAAAGCGAGGATGGGAAAACAACATTTAGAGGCACGTTCTGGGTAATAATAGGCATTTAGGCTGGAAGGTTTCACTCAAGAGCCCATTAAAAAAGGGAGCCCGGGCCTGGTGGTGTAGGTCACCTCTCCAGTTAATAAATCGCTGAATTTAAATAATGAGGTTAAATAATGCTATTATCCTTCCATTAGGGAAGTATGGGTTCTCAATCTACAGCTGCCGATATGTGTGATTAGTGGTGGACGTGTTTAAGAGTGATTGCCATGCCTTGCGCCCTTGGCTGCGGCCCGGATAGAGGAATGCTGAGGCACAGGGGGTATTTTTATCGGGGTGAGGCTCGCATTCCCTATATGGACTGTCCTGCACTCCCAGGCAGCGCACAGATGGCCTGCCCAGGTCCCCTCGCCACCAATCGCCCATCGATCCCAATCACACAGCTGAAGCAACTCGTGTAAGTACCTCTGCAAACTTCCTCGTGTCAGGTCTCACGCGGGACTTTAGCCATTATACACCCACCCGATGCCTTTTCCATTCTGGTAGTGCGAGCATACGTAGCCTACATGTTTTTTTGCATGACACACAATGTGAAAAATATAATAAAATGTTGAATATGGAACTGCTCTTGTATTTATTTGTTTATATTTATTGTTATTATAGCCAATTAATTGTATCGTTTTGTAAAAAGCAGACTATTTTTAAACTTTATTTTTAGACACTATTGATATTGCCCAATATGATTTGTAATTGAACTTCACACGACTGATATGTCAACTGAAGCCGAGTGAGAAACCATCTCAACCATTGATTTGCCTGCCCTACTGCATTTTACAATGATCTTAAGAAATTAAAATTATATTATTATTGTTATTATGTCCATTTAAGTACGGCCTTTTCCTCAACAAAATTATTTCGTATTCGATTATGAATATGGCCCGTCAATGTGTTGCCTACACTTTGTCCGAAACTTTGGCTTAGATCACGATTTAAGGGTCGAGGAAGCGTTTAATTTATGCAAAAGCAAATAGAGGGACGGATACTTAGCGAACTCGTTTCTAGGTGACTTGCTGCTGCGTGCAGAAACTTTTAAATGGGGACAGTAAGTCAGTAACTACCCAAGAATAAGTAATGACTGCCTTCCTGAGATGATAATTACGCTTTAAGTGAAATGGGATTCTCTCTTGTTGAATCGACCAGCCCTCCTGAATAGCTAATATAGCCTGTCACTGCTTGCATGAGGCTCCTGTGTTTGCGACGGATTCCGTGAGTTGACAAATGTTGTTACAGCGTTTGAAGTGCATTTCCGAGTAGCCTACTAACCTGTCAGGTTTCCAAGAAAATCCTTAGACAAAAGCACGGGGACCGCTACTAGGGTTTCTCCAGGTGAACGATAGAAGTGGAATGCTCTATTATCCTGGTACAGATTATTTAACTAGGTAGGCTATTGTACGCTGACTGTGGACTGAGGACAGCTCCGTTTTTTTTCCTCCAGGTGTTGCTTTGTGTAAGGTAAGACATTTCTTTATCACCTTCAGCTACACCTATAGGCCTACTGGGAAATAATTGTATTTGTGAAGGGGGGAAACGTGTTTGTGTATTCACACTGCCTTTGTGGCGTTGTTGAATATAGCAATTTAGAAAGAAACATTTTGAGCGTTACGACATGTTGTGCTTCCGTTGCTGGACAGTAACCTGCCATTCTTGCAGTCATTGACATTGTAAACCAATTACCCTATTATAGGTCTATGTACTAATACTGACGCACTTTTTGACGCGTTTTGATGATTACTGGATAGTTTAAGTAGGCTAAGCATTCGCAAAACTCGTGTCTCCCTTAAAAACAGGCTATAGATAATACGAAACGGAGTTTCTTCAGAATATGCCTAATTCGTTAGAATATACATTTCTGTATGTTGCTATTTTTGAAATGGGCAATATGCAGCAGTAGACCAGTAAACGTGTTGATTGGGGACAACTTTGGAAAATGACAGTGGACCAACGTTGGGCCAACAAAAATTGCTTACTGGGAGGCTCATATAGTCTCGTGCTCATGATATTTGATTTGTAACCAGAAGCTCCTTCTACTTCTTTAAGACTCTTGACTAAGTATATAAACCTACCTGCTTAATTAAATATTCGGTTACATAATAGCAAAAATTAAAGGGGTCTAATTGTGTTGCATTGTAGCATAGTGGTTGGTATTTATTTTACCGCAATTTGAATTATCTTAATTGGCCATAGAAATTAATACATTCATAAATTGACATAAAATTTGCCGTAAGCAGGGACTGACTGGTACCAACTGGAGAATGCACAATATCCTGCAAGCGTTCAAACAGTCACTCTATCAGTCAGTTCGGATTCCATCAGCATATTCTCAGGTCTAGAAAAGTCTGCCTTTACTGCTTATTATGGCTGGAAGTTTGTCAGGGCTTCTTAGTGTAGGAGATTGAGGTGCATTGAGCGCCGAGAAGCGTCAATAGCTTCAGAGCAGTAGGTGCTACATTACCAATAAATTACCACATTTATCATCCCTAGAAGACTTTTTTTTCTTTCTGTCTGGTCCAATAAAACTCGCTGCCTGTGTCAATTAGTGTTTGTACATTCCTGTGGTATGCAGCTCAGCATGGGTTGCTTTTTGAGTTCAGTGACTGACTGCATCAGGTGACCTGTCACACTGCCCCTTTTTGGTGATTAATTTGCATAGGAAAATGTATAGCGCAGAGAGAAATGCTGCATACACGTCACGCGAAAAGCGGTTACCTGCACTATTTGCATAGGCCTATAGTTTCTGTTGTTATCCACACCCTTGTACAACAAATTATGTCGTATGGCATTGGCATGTGTACGTAATTGGTTTTCTGCTCTGCGTAGTCTTCAGGGAGGATATCATGTTTAAGCCAAATGAAGTTGCTCCAGGTGTGCCTCCGGTATCCGAGTGCCGGTGACCTGGTCTGTTATCAGCTTTCAGGCCCTGTGGCATGTGCAGTTCCAGTTTGCATGTGTTTACAGCCGGTTGCTAGGCAGCAGGACATCCGAAGACGTTCAGAGACATTTGAGCATCTAGTGCAGAGCTGCCGTTTGGAGACTTGGGACAATGCTTAGTTAACTTTTTGACTTGAAGCAAAGGAAGGGATGTCATTTTTGGTTTTAGCCAAGATATTAGACAGACTAGTGTGTGGGATTTCAGTGCCATGCCAGCTGAAGGGTTTGGATTCAGCCTACAGTCTGGCATTTCCAGAGATGATATAAATAGTACCCACTATTTAGGATGTAATATTTTCAAATGATATATTGTCATAATGCCCCTGTGATAACCTTGTGTTCTGTCCAGGGGGCTGTGTTTGTACATTGAGCTGATGAACGACCGTAGAAACTTCTACCTCAGGCCCTACGACCTACTCCATACCCCCAACCCAGCCCCTCTCCCTAACCTCTACTCCCACAGCCCCTACCCCAAACTCTCACCCCCTGCAACCTGCCCCCACTACCAACCCCCTCCCCCCAGCCTCTACCAATTGTCCATGACCCCCCACACACACACATGCCCACATGGGCACCTGTTATTAATTGGTGGGTTTTGGCAGGGCGGGGACGCAGAATCGCCCTCTCTGGTGCACATCACTCCGGGATCACAGGGCACCAGCATGGATTACAGCGTGTTATTCTGGGACTGCAGGGTCCTCCCATGGTGCGGCGGTGGAGGCGGTGAACTTGGGTTAACGCAGCCAGACCTTGCCGCACACACGGATGTCAGAAAGGCTGCCGGGTGGTAATTCGCCACTTTTTTTGCGTGAGCCAGACTCCGCCCTGCGCATATTTTCCCAGCGGTGTATTGGCCCCGCTCTTTGCTCTGGTCTTCAGCATCACAAAGGGTGCTCGTTGGGTGCTGAAATTCCATTCCCGTTGGAGAGGAAGAGAAGGTCGTTCTGTTTGTTTAGGAGAGGGTGGGAGCTCTGACGTCGCTCCGCGGTGACCGGCGGTCTCCTGGGAGAGCGGGACAGTGGTCCGTGGGGGGTGCTGATGGGGCAGCTGACACGCACAAAGAGGGCAGCTGTACAGCAGAGGCTCTCACTGTGGGCTGCGTCGTAAACAGAAGGCCTTGTCAGAATGCTAGATGAGGGAAGTCTGAGAATCTGCTTGTTTCATCAGTCTTGATACGGGATTTAAGTGGAAATAAAGAAAATTTCTAAAAAATAAACCATGGCCCACAGTTGGATCTTATAAACTTGGTTTTTAGTATTTTAGCCACTTGGCAAGTTATCGAAAAACAGAGTGTGAAGTGTTTTTTTGTTTTTCAGACCTTTCAAAGGTTACAGCTGCTACATTTGCTTCACATATTAAACCACAATGTGGATCGCTAACTGCCAGTGCTGTCTATACCACAGTGTGGAACGCTAACTGGCAGTGCCGTCTATACCACAGTGTGGATCACTAACTGCCAGTGCTGTCTATACCACAGTGTGGATCACTAACTGCCAGTGCTGTCTATACCACAGTGTGGATCACTAACTGCCAGTGCTGGCTGTCTATACCACAGTGTGGATCACTAACTGACAGTTCTGTCTATACCACAGTACGGATCACTAACTGGCAGTGCTGTCTATACCACAGTACGGATCACTAACTGGCAGTGCTGGCTGTCTATACCACAGTGTGGATCACTAACTGACAGTTCTGTCTATACCACAGTACGGATCACTAACTGGCAGTGCTGTCTATACCACAGTACGGATCACTAACTGGCAGTGCTGTCTATACCACAGTACGACATCACTAACTGCCAGTGCTGTCTATACCACAGTACGGATCACTAACTGCCAGTGCTGTCTATACCACAGTGTGGATCACTAACTGGCAGTGCTGTCTATACCACAGTGTGGGTCACTAACTGACAGTGCTGTCTATACCACAGTGTGGGTCACTAACTGACAGTGCTGCCGATACCACAGTGTGGATCACTAACTGGCAGTGCTGTCTATACCACAGTGTGGGTCACTAACTGACAGTGCTGCCGATACCACAGTGTGGATCACTAACTGTGATAGTGCTGTTTATTTATCAGAATTGGAACTGACCATTTCTCAGTGTGTCTGCATGTGAAGTCTTTTGGTTTTTGTGGGAAAAGAGGGTTCACCAGGGTTGTACAGAAAAAAGTAAAACAAAAACACTTTAGTGCTTGTGGCGCTGGGAATGCTTTGTTGAACTGCACATTTTCCACAGACATTTTCAGGTTCCTCCACTTCCCAAGCACTTTTCAACCACTTTCCCATCGATCTTTGTGACACAAATTGGGCTCTGTTTTTGGCCAAGACCTTTACGTTTGTGCAAAGACATTTGTTAGACCAATTATCTCTCGGCACCTCTGACCCGGAGCCGGCCCAGCTGTCTCTGGGGTCTAGGCTCGCGGTTTCCTGTGGTTAAATGTTCATTAGATCTAAACCGGAGACCAGTGTAAAGATGAGAAACATCATCATGCCTAACAACCAGCTGGAGTCACTGTCATTTTTGTCTTCAGTCTGTCCTGTACTTTCACACTGGTGTTTTAGGTTGTGATGGCTTGTGGTTGATGACGTCTATGTGGGTTGTGCTGGGTTGCTGTAGATGTTGTTGTCTTGAGGCTAATTTGCTGTAGGTGTTGTTGTTTTGAGGCTATTTTGGCTTGGTGATGATGGGTTGGGTTGTTTTGGGTTTGTGTTTTGTTATACACTGCTCAAAAAAATTAAGGGAACACTTAATCATCACAGTATAACACCAAGTCAATTAAACCAAACCGCTCATGCTGGATGATGTTGCAGGCAGCATAACATTCACCACGGCGTCTCCAGACTCTTTTACGTCTGTCACATGTGATCAGTGTGAACCTGCTCTCATCTGTGAAGAGAACGGGGCGCCAATGGCGAACCTGCCAATTCTGGTGTTCTCTGGCAAATGCCAATCGAGCTGCACGGTGCTGGGCTGTGAGCACAGGTCCCACTACAGGACGTCGGGCTCTCAGAAACATGCACACAAGTAGCCCGCTGGAGGTCATTTTGTAGGGCTCTGACAGTGCTCCTCCTGTTCCTTCTTGCACAAAGGAGCACATACCGGTCCTGTCGCTGGGTTGTTGCCCTTCTACAGCCCTGTCCAGCTCTCCTCGTGTAATGGCCCGTCTCCCGGTATCTCCTCCACGCTCTTGAGACTGTGCTAGGACACACAGCAAACCTTCTTGTGACGGCACGTATGGATGTGCCATCCTGGAGGAGCTGGACTACTTGTGCAACCTGAATGGACTGCAGGTACCGCCTCATGCTACCAGTAGTGACAAGGGCACTAGCAAAATGCAAAACTAGAGAAAAATCAGTCAGGAAGGATAAGGAGAGAGAAATGGTCTGTGGCCACCACCTGCAAAACCATTTACTTTTTGGGGGTTGTCTTGCTGTTGCCTCTCCTGTCCATCTGTTGTTACTTTCATTTGCACCAAAGCAGGTGAAATTGATTCGCAATCGTTTACGCTTCCGAACTGGACAGATCGATATCCCAGAAGTTTAATTGACTTATACTGTGTTGATTAAGTGTTCTCTTAATTTTTTTTGAGCAGTGTATTTGCTTGGGTTAAGTCGGGTTACCATTGGTGGATTGGGTTGTGTTGGGTTTGTATTTTGCTGTTTTGGGTGTTGTGACGCGCTGTGGTAAGCAGTGGGTTGCGTTGTGTATAGGGGCTGTGGTACAAGTCCTGTGTTGTGGTTAAACCTGGGTAAAATCGTTACACTCTTAGATGTTGGTATTTGGTAGAACTAGAAAACGCTCTTGCAGATAACCATATTTTCTAAAAAAACCTGTTTGCCAAAAAAACCATAATGTACACATAAGGAGATATTAATTTGGCATATTTGTGAAATTAGAAGTTTCTTCTAAAACCTGCCAGTGATTTACTGGAATTTTTCTGGTGTCTTGAGGTTTAAAGTGTTTGACCCAGGTCTGGTTGAGGTCTTCATACACTCTCAGGGGTTGTCTGCCTAGGGTTGAGTCCGGGGGATACGGTGTGTCAGAACCCTATTTCCACCAATGAACCATCCAGCCAAAAGACCCAACCCTCCGCTGGGTCGACGGAGGGGGGACGGGAGCAAGGGGGCTTCCCTGCATTGACAGAAGCCTGAAAAATTTGGGCCGCATGTCCCGACGCTAAAGCCCAGTAAATCACAGCAAAGGTCGGGTGTCACCTCGTTAAAGTTCCAGCGATTTAAACGCCCTGTTCCGCGGCGATCACAGCGGCTCTGCGGGATCCTCCCTAAGCCCCTAATACCTGTGTGAGGAAGGAGAATGGGCGATGGGGCCCTTTGTAAAGCCCTCTGTGTTTTTAACGGGCCGTTTACTCTGTTTGCGGCTGCAAAGAGGAATTCGCAGAGGAGTGAGATGTGGCTTTTAACGGGAACCACGTTTTCTCGTCTCTGCCCGAGCCTTTATCGGCACTTTGTTTGCGGGCAGTAACGCGGGCCGGGGAGCTGTGCGCTTGCCCGCGTTAATGGCAAATCGCTCCTGTGCAGCCTGCCGATCAGTGTATGTGACAGATAGCATTATCGGATTACGAGCTGATGATCCGTACTGATCCCCCTCCCCGGGGCCCGTCACATGACCTCCGGGGATCACGGAGCATAGAGCCGGCCTCTATCGGCGTCGCTCAGGATACACGCTGCGGCACGGTGGCGGTTTTTCCCCCTCGTTTAACGAGTCCAGCCGGGACCTCCGGGCGTCTTTCTCTCGCCCACTCTTTCTCGGGAGAAGGTAGGATGGGAATTTGCCGAAAAATACTGTTCGCTTATTACGTCTGTCTGTTTGCCCCACCCCTTTCTCCATCTCTGCGTTTTGTCTCAGGTGTGTGGTCAGCCAGCTTGTCCAAACTGTCTGTGGGGGGGAAAAAAGGGCTCATGACTACAGGAACCTGTCCTCAGTAAGAGCCATGCCTGCTAAATGAATGTGACAGTAGTAAAATGGCATTTTGTCTCATGTTGTTGGAAAGTTGCAGGCGTAACAGCTTGCTGTTTTTTTTCCAAGTGTTTTTCCAATCCAACTCTTTTTCTGACTAATGGTCAGATACTTTCAGCTTCCGTTTACACTATTATTTTTTCGGATTTAAGTAATTTTAAGTGATTTTTCATGCAAAAAACTCCACCAATTTAAAATAAGCAAAAAATTAGATTTTCTCAAAATTGGTAAGAGTAAGCTAAGTACATTTTGGAAAAACACTCAGTTGTAATCCTCCTACTGGCTTCTTTATAGAATTGGACTCAGATTATCTACTCATATCTTAGTGGCTTGTGTTGGATGCACTTTATAGCCTTTCTGTGATGTGGCGCTTTTGAAAAGATAAACCCTTTAGCCATTCGGAGTGGAGTACTGCTTACCCCATGAATGCGCACATGGAGGTCTTTACAACACGCTGTGCTTTCTGAGCTTCAGCCACGCCATTGAAGAGACGCACTGACGTGTGTTTATGAACTCTTACGTCTACAGTACGCACTGTGCCCTTCCCCAGGTTCGGAGGGACGGACATTGTTCGATGTGCCAATTACACACAAACTAGGGAGGCTGCTTTTACTTATGCCCCTGAACTGAACACCCTGTTGTTAGATGTTAGGGAGGCGGCAACCTGAAATATTTTAAAAGTAAGCTGAAAACGCTTTTCTTAGGTTGGCTTTTGGATGATTATGCTTTTGTCTTTTATTGGTCTGCTGTTTTTAATTCCCGTTCTTAAATAATCTCTCAATTATACATTGATTTTAAAAAGTCCTGGTTTTTGTCTGTTTTTAATGGGTCATGAATGTATCGTGATGCTTTTAATTTTATTTTTTGATTATTGTGATTGTAATATGCCATTTTATTTTAGTTCTTTGTCCTTTTCTGTGTTTATGTGAAACACTTTGTGCTGATTTTTGTATTATGAGGTGCTAGACATTGTTGTTATTATTATTATTATTATTATTATGGTATTACTAATAGTATTATTATGAGAAGGTTCCCAGGTCCGATTTCTAGTGTTAAATCTATAGGTTTTTTATGTCTAATGAAAGTCAGGTAGGGTGTAACAGGACCTGTAACCGGCAGAAATGTTTTCCCCTGATGGTGGTATATTAGTCCTGTGTAACTCTCGGTGTGTAATTTCACCTGCGCTGGCTGATGCGTCTCTTTTTTGGCAGCCCGTGCGCAAAAGGAGCTGTGGCCCACAGTCCTGAGCACCACGGTCAGTAAACAGGAACACGGTTTGAGGCGGTTTTGGTAAACTAGTTTTCCAAGCCAGACAGGCCTCAAGCATTTCTGTTGTTTGAGGTTTAGAAGTCGGAACACAACCTTTCTGCCGTAAGGCGCTGTGGCCGTTGTTGTAACATTAACGGCAGTGGTGTTGAGTGTCATGAGTGTGTTATGAAAGCCTATCGTGACATCATTGGCTGAACCTTGTTTTTCTTTAGGGTGAAACTGCTGCTGATGTTTTCTGTTCGTGACATTATAATTTGGCACTAGGGGGATGTTTGTAAAGTGATGCCACGATGCTTTTTTGCATGTTGTCTTAGAATAAGCCTTTGTTTGTGCAAGCACATTGTTTTTTTGTTTTTTTCCCTAAACCTGCTCCATCCAAACAGTTAAAACGACTTTCTCAGAAATATTTTGTTGCACCCCATAAAATCTTATTTTACTCTCGGTAGTATGTGTTTCTTCCTATGGTATGTGCATTGTTGCTAAGGGTGTGCCATTCCGCTCACTGTAATTGATATAATTGGCATGATGAGGGACACCAGCTTACCAAAGACAGCGCTAGCAATGGGACAGCGCAGGCCAAATGAAATGAATAGAATGTAAGCACTTTACCTTATTACCTTATCCTGGCTGTATGCTTTGCACTTGAAGACTGGGATTATTGTGTGTTTTATGGTTTTACTGTTGTTTAATGTGGATAGTTTGTGACGTGTCATTGGATGAATTGTTGTCTCTGCTCTTCTATCTTCCATCCTGAGCTCTGGATATAAATTCCAATGTATGTATTTTACATTACATTTTACATAAAAGTGGTGAACTGAGCTGGCACAGTGCGGCTTCTTCATCCCTATGATGGGTGGAGCTATCAATCACTGACATGTTTGCATTCCCGAAAAGCTTGATTCTCCAAACCCAAGCTGCTTGATAGATTCAGATCAGTAATTCACAGGCAGTGTGTGAAAGCTACACATTGTGTGGCTCGTAAAGCCCCACCCTTCCATCGCTAGACATACATCGCTGCTGCTCAGTCTCGCTGTGTAGTTAACAGTAACCTGAAGGCTTTGTACACACTGCGTTTCGGAGAACCTTTTATGAGCCTGTTTTAAAGGGTTTGGTCCTGTGTGCTGATGGGCGGTAGCTCCGTGCCTAATGTGTTCTAGGCCCTGAGTGGTTGGACTGCCGCCGGAAGGCTGGGAAAGCCGATGTGTCGCCTCTAACTGAGTCTCTTTTGTGTGACCTCAGTGATCCTGAAACACTGTGAGGAAAACGGTGTCTGAAGGTCTGGCCATCGCAGATCCTGAATTAAAGTAGAACTCCGCAGTCAACATTCATTATTTACCATGCTGGCTCTCGCCTTAAGAATAATTTATCTGTCTCATATCTAACGTGTCACATAATCCTTAGCCCGCAACAAAGAAAATGAACGGAACCAGAACCACGCCCCGAACAATGCCTCCACCTGGGTATAAGGTCTCCCCTGTCCCCAACTGTAGAGAATGGATTCAGAAAACCTAGTGGAGGCTACAGTTTAGATGAAACTAAGACAATATTCCAAGAAAATGGTAGATTTACCACCGTTATGCATTGTTCCCCTGTTGAAAAGACACTGATAAAAATGATAAAAAGTTGTAACCCAATGACATCATCACTTCAAATGGCTTTTTCAGATGCAGATGATAGATTTGGCTTTGGCACGAGTAAAAATGAATTATCTGATTATTGAATGGTGAATGATGATGTCACCAAACATTGTATGTTTGTGGTCGGTTGATTTTGGCAGCGTTGGGAGTTTGGAGTCAGTTGGTTTGAACAGTCTTGGCTGTGTTGTGTGTCAGTTAACTTGCACAGTATTGGCTGTTTTTCAGTCATTTGATTTTGGCTGTGTTGGGTCGGTTGTTTTGGGCAGTATTTGTTGTGTTGGGTCCGTTTATTTGGGCAGTGTTGGTGGTGCTGGGTTAGTTTTATTTGGCCAGTGTTGTCTATTGTGTGTCAGTGGCCAATTGATTGAGGTAGTGTTGTCTGTTGGGTCAGTTGTGCTGGTACTGCCTTCTGGAGCCTCAGTCTGTCCCATTGCCCTGGTCTATTTCTGGACAATTTCTGGTCAACGTGCAGATCCACAGATGCTATTTCTATATTTATAGTCTGTGAATCACATCCATTATTTGCGTTTCAGACCTGGAAGACTATGTGTTGAGACTTTGCAGTGTAGAAAATAGACTTTCAGGATAACGTGTGCATGAAAGCGTCAATTTAGAAATAGATTTTAACAGCTCCTTTTCTAGTGTGAGCTAGCCTCTGGAATGAGGTTCCGCTTGTAGTTATGGCAATGTTACCTATTAATAGGTAATAAAACGGGCAGAGAAAATCCGTCACGGCAGCCATGTTTGTCCTCTGGCCGGGCTCAGGGTGAGTGGACTCGGCGACCTTGTATGAAATTAAGTATTTTTACCAGGACTTTGAAAGCGGGGATGGGTACATGGTACCGAGCCTGCTAGTCGGCCCTATTCTGTTTGTGGTTTAGAAGGTCTCCTCTTCAGAACCCTCCGTTTAGGCAAAAGGTGCAAGGTGTTGATCGATGTCCTATTCTCAGGTTTGAAAACGTGGCACATTCCACGTTGCAAACATTGTTTATCAGCGCTGCCAAACTGTCTTCCTGATGCCCAGTCTATTTGGAGTGCACATCCCGTTTACCATAATTTGAAATTGTCCTTGAAATATTGGCTGAAATGGCACTGAATCACCCTCCAGGGGCAAGGATGCCAGCAGCACAGTTGGTTTGCACTATTGGGTATCACAGTCAGTGACCGTCTATCACCCAGCGATTGACATCTATGGCGTTTCCACTGTAGAGGCTGGGAGCTGGCTATAAAGAGCTGCAGACAGTGCTGACTGACAAAGTTTGCTTTCCCACTGTATTGCAGTAGCTGTAGCCACGGCTACGGATCAACCACCTTTATTTAATCAGGTAAGGCCAGTTGAGAACAGAGCTCTCTTTTACAAAGGCACTGAAGCAGTATGGAAGTAAAAGCGGTAAAATATATTTTGCATCTAAAAGACACAAGTCATTACAAAAATGATCTTGGAAAATGTATAAATAATATACTTTTATAGCCGATGGAATACAGCATGTGATTTGCTTGAGCCACATTCGCTGAGATAATAGAGTGGAGGTTAGCGATGCTGAGATAATAGAGTGGAGGTTAGCGATGCTAATGGACTCATGGAGCGCGTGTGAATACAGAGAGCATTGGCGCCACAGGATTGGACTTGCACTGGCTCTGCTGACGCTGCCGGTGGAGCACAAAAGAGCCGAATCCGACCACGGCAAACCCCACGCCTGAATGTTCAGTCTGTCAAACCTGAGCGACGACTGACCGTGTGAATACGAGACGTTTCAGTGGCGATGCTGTGTCTTTTTCTGTGATTACAGCATGAAACTAAACATTGCTAAACAAAATAGAAATGTCTGTTTTCACGGTCTGGTGCCATCAAACAAGAGTATTTTTCATCTGCTAGTAATACGTAGGGGTACATCCGGATCTGCTTACTGGTACACTTTGTGGTCAGTGTTGTAGAACTTTTACTGTGGAGTTCCTCTTCACTACGGCACCTACAGTCAAGCCGGAAAGTCTGCATACCCCTTTCACCTTTCCACATTTTATTACGTTACAGACTTATACTACAATAGATTGAGTTAATTTTTTGCCTCAAACATCTACATACAATAGCCAATAATGACAAAGTGAAAACAGGTTTTTAGAAAATATGCAATTTTGTTTTACTGACAAAAATAGGTTATTTAAAGGTTACATATCTGTACATACCCTTAGCCTAATACTTTGTTGCTGCACCTTTGGCAGCGATTACAGCTTCAAGGCATCTTGGGAAATAAGCTACGAGCTTGGCACACTTGTTTCTGGACATTTTTTCCCATTCCTCTTTGCATATTCTTGCAAGCTCCGTCAGGTTGGATGGGGAGCATCGGTACACAGCCATTTTCAACTTTTTCCACAGATGTTCAATTGGATTCAGGTCTGGGCTCTGGCCGGGCCACTTAAGGACATGCACAGACTTTCTCCGAAGCCACTTGTTTGTTCTCTTGGCTCTGTGCTTCGGGTCGTTGTTATGTTGGAAGGTAAACCTTCGCCCCAGTCTGAGGTCCGGAGCGCTCTGGAGCAGGTTTTCTTCAAGGATCTTGGTGTACTTAGCTACATTCATCTTTCCCTCTATCAGGACTAGTCGTCTCGTTCCCGCTGCTGAAAAACATCCCCACATCATGATGCTGCCACCGCCATGCTTCACTGTAGGGATGGTATTAGCCAGGTGATGAGCGGTGCCTGGTTTCCTCTAGACGTGACGCTTGGTATTCAGGCCAAAAAGTTAAATTTTGGTTTCATCAGACCAGAAAATCTTGATTCTCATGGTTTGAGAGTCCTCTAGGTGCCGTTTGGCAAACTCCAAGCGGGCTGTGATGTGCCTTTTTTTTTAATTTATTTTTTTAAATTTGTTTCTGATTTTTCCCTTTTTCTCCCAATTTAGTAGCCAATTGAACCCCTATTCTAATTCAATTCCCCCCGTGTAGCAACCGCTAGAGAACCGCCGCTGCACGACCCCGTCGATCGGTATTTATTAGGGAGGACGCTACGTCCTCTACAGGGCGCAGCTCCTGACCGTGACACGCCCTGGGTCCCCCTGTGCGCAGCGGTTCTCTCCGAGCCCCTCCCCCCACCCGGAAGCGACCGCCAATTGTCGCTTCCACAGGGCACCGGCCACGCTCGGCTATGGCAGGACCGGGGCGCGAACCCCGATCCTCGGAGTACAACTGCGCTGATTGAAAGTCAGCGGTCTTTACCGCTGTACCACCGTGGCGGCCGTGATGTGCCTTTTACTAAGGAGGGGCTTCCGTTTGGCCACTCTACCATAAAGGCCTCCTTAGTGGAGTGCTGCCTGGATGGTTGATTTTCTGAAAGGTTCTCCCATCACCACAAGGATACGCTGGAGCTCTGTCAGAGTGACCCTCAGGTTTCTGCTCACCTCCCTGGCTAAGGCCCGTCTTCCCCGATTGCTCAGTTTGGCCGGGCGGCCAGGCGGAAGATTCTTGGTGGTTCCAAACTTATTCCATTTACGAATGATGGTGGCCACTGTGCTCTTTGGGACCTGTAAAGCTGCAGAGATTTTTCCATACCCTTCTCCAGATCTATGACTTGACAATCCTGTTTCTGAGGTCTGCAGATAATTACTTTGACCCCAAGGCTTGGAGTTTGCTCTGACATGCACTGTCAACTGTGGGACCTTATATAGGCAGGTGTTGGCAATCCCCAATGATGTCCAATCAATTGAATTTATCACAGGTGGACTCCAATTAAGTTGTAGAAACATCTCAAGCAGTATCAGTGGAAACAAGATGCACCTCAGCTCACTTTTGGGTGTCATATCAAAGGGTGTGCACATTTGTGTAAATATTATATTTAATATTTTGATTTTTAATAAATTAGCACAAATGTCTAAACCTGTTTTCACTTTGTCATTATGGGCTATTTTGTGTAGAATTTTGAGAGAAAAAATGAACTAAATCTATTGTAGAATATGTCTGTAACGTAATAAAACGTGGAGAAGGTGAAAGGGGTGTTCAGACCTTCCGGCTTGACTGTACATACAACAACATCATTATGGCTTTTCTTAATTCGGTAAACTAAGTGTACACTGAAGAAAGCTTGACGCTGAAACGTCTGCAGTTTTTTCCTCAGTATTAAAAAAAAATCTTCGCTAAGGCGTGTTTACGGCATCCTTAAGTGTGCGTAGCCATCTTTTCTTCTTGGTTTATTACGCACCCAATCGAGTCTGAGCGTAATTAACTTTTTACATTTGCTTACGTCAATAACACTTTCAGTTGTGCTGTGGGCCTCTACCAGACCTAGCAGAAAATATAGGCTACACTTAAAATACTTTTACTCTTCAAATGCTGATCAAATGTGAAAACACTATTACAGGAAAAAAGGACTTTTTCTGCAAAACATGCTACTAAGCAAAGTGTAAAATCATATGAAATTTTTTTTAAATCCTGGATATCAGTGAAAATAGGCTATATGCTCAGTAATTTGCAGAAATGTATCTGTTAACCCTTTGAAATATTTTGACCTACTGTAGATATATGTAGTTGTTCTGTTGGGCTTTCAGGGTTATGCGTCATTTCGTAAGCCACCCAGGCTAAGAGTGTTTGGTAAATTAATAAATGTATAGTTTCCCCCGACAGTAGTTTATATTGAATCATTTTTCGTGTGCACTGTTCGTGTGCAGTGGTACAATGACGGGTGTGAACCAAAAGGAGGGAAGTTTAAAAACAATCTTTGCCTCGGAGTTAGCAGTCCTGATACACGAGTGTCCTGGATTCACTGTGTTTCTCCTCAAGTGATCTAAGCACACTAGCCCAGATCAGTAACCACAATATTTATTTTACAAATGTGAGCATCAGTAGAGAAGTAGCCGTCTAGTACTGAAATGGAATCTGAGTGTATTCTGCACAGTGTGTATTCTGGAGAAGCGTTCCCGTGTGGCATGTGTCGCTCTCTTGTTTCGCACACCTCCATAGAAAGGCCGAGTTATTTTTGCGGCCTCCAGTGTTGCCGTTTTGGAGGACTGACCTCGCTGGATGCACGGTAGTGCAGACTCCCCACGGTGTAAGAGACCCTCAACCTTTAGTGCTTTTTTTAGCGGTAAGGAAGAGGAGGGTAGGAGAAGGAGGAAGAAGAAGCCAACATCGCAGGCCTCTGTCCCTCAGCATGTGGCGGGATTAGCCAGATGTGGGAACCACTGCCTTCAGACAATCCCAGAAGCTTCTTAAAGCCAGAGGTCATCTTGCTTTAGGAAGCTTGTGGAATAGGCTGTGTCCGAATCAGCACCCTTCCATACTATTGAGTATGCTTGTTGAGTAGAGAGGACGAGAAAGTAGTTAAGTAAGCAACATTTTTTCTAAACGTAGTATTTTTAAAACCCCCAGATGATATGCTTACTTCCAGAGTTTCGCTGAGTATATTCAGGAGGCGGGAGCATACTTTTTCAAGAAGTGAACAGACATTTTGGTTGCATGACACCCAGCTTCGTTTTAAAAAGGAGGCGCAGCTTTGCTGACGTTTTTCTTCAATGGCGGGTTGGATAATGGACGGATGGATGCTCTGAGCTCTGGTCAGTACAGTGGAGCTCCGGGCTCTGGTCAGTACAGTGGAGCTCCGGGCTCTGGTCAGTACAGTGGAGCTCCGGGCTCTGGTCAGTACAGTGGAGATCTAAACTCTGGTCAGTACAGTGGAGATCTAAACTCTGGTCAGTACAGTGGAGCTCCGGGCTCTGGTCAGTACAGTGGAGCTCCGGGCTCTGGTCAGTACAGTGGCATTAAGTTGCTCTGGCCTCCAGCACTGGTGGGATTTGGGCGGAAGCACAACAAAGGACTAAATGCTGCAACAGCATTCTCCCATGCAGCCCATCTCTCTAAACACACAGCCTGTGCGTGTGTGTCTGTGTGTCGAGTCTATGTGTGTGTGAATTAATGTATAGGTGTGTGTGCATACTGTGCCTGTTTTTGTTTGAGTGTAAGTGTATGTATAGGTTTGTGTGTCTGTCTGTGTGTGTTGTGAGTGCGTGTGAATGTATGTATGGGTGTGCGCGTCTGTCTTTGTTTGAGTGTAAGTGTATACAGGTTTGTGTGCATGTATGCACTTTGTGTGAGTGTGTGTTTGTCTTGCACCTGTGCGTCCGCATGGGCGGCAGAATCGTGTAAATTCATCACAACAGCGAGGGCACAACATTAACTTCCACTGGTACGATTAACTTTCTCAGTCGCGAGCGCAAGCGCATGATTTGGATAGCATGGTATTAAGCGATGACCTCGCACGCTGATGAAAAGTTGTCTTCATTTGCATACCCTATTTTTACATTGACGTAAAGATTGATAGCGACTCGAGACTTGACATAATATGCAAAATGTTTTTTATTTGAATATTTGGTTACTGTACTGTACTGTCTCCTCATCCCTGTCCTCGTTTTTCCTTTTAAAATCATCAGCTATATAGATCGCTTAATTTTTGGAAAATTATCGGGTAAATGGATTGTTTCAGTTAGCCACTTTTGGTGTTCTCTCACTTTCTAGAAAGCGACAGGGCTATCATTTTTTACGTCTGCATGTATTGTTAGGCTACTGAAAGCAGGAAGCTGGCCTAATGAAAATAGATTGCTGTGACACTTCCAATGATCCTCGGGGCGTTTATTTGCTTCGACAGCCAAATGCACCAGGCGCTTATTAGAGACCGGTGGTTATTTGAGACAGGCGTTAATTGGAAATTTCACAGTAAATGACTGCTCATCGTCGTTTAAATAATTTCTTTATATTTTACCCACTCACAAGAATGCGACCAAGTCGAATATTGACATACTTCAAAAAGGTTTCATATGCGGCCATTTTGGTCGCGGTCTACAGCCCTGGTAGTGTTGTAATGTGATATTTTATGAGATGTCATTTATGTCACAGTGCTGATGTCACAAACAGTGATGATGTTGCAGTGTGTGTGTGTGTGTGCCAGGGGCGTTTCTAGACTGCTTTGATTGGTGGGGCATGAAGAGATGTTGGCGGGGCACAAGGGGCGGACGAAGTAGCGGGATGTCTGGGGGTCCTCCCTCAGAAAAATTTGAGCATTTTAAAACTAATTTCCTGCACTTCTACACAACCTCACACAGGGAATTTAATCAAATAATGTTTAATTTATTAACATTTTGAAGATTATAATTTTTTTTTTCTTCAAAGCCCTAGATGAGATTTGAGATTTTTTTCATATAAAGCTAAAGCATAGGCTAATCAGTATATTAGTGGATACTGGATACAATAATTTTATTACATTTTAAACCCATCTCCCCCCCCATCTTACAGGAGGACAACTTTATTTATGCCCAATAGTACCAAATCATAATCTAATCTTGGAAACAAGTATATTAGAGATGAGCTATATTCTTTCATCATTTCAGTCTATTTGTACTATTTTCTATTTACATGGGAAACTATGTTACTGTAACTGGCTCATCATTTTCATTTATATTTTAGCCACTCCACTGACTAGCCAACACACAGCAGTAGGCTAGCTAACACACACACACACACACACACACACACACACACACACACAGGCGCCGCACACACATGTGCAGCCAGCTAGTGCAATGCTGCAGATGTTTCACAGAATCGCAGCTATAACAACTAGGCTAGATGCAACACGTAGTCAATCTATTTAAAATCAAATCTCCCAGATGGAGATTCTCCCCACTATCCTCAACTCACCGAGTAAGCTGGGCTAGCGAATATTATATCCTAAGCAATGCGTAACAGTTACAGAAGAGGCAGCATAGATGGATCAAAGAGACTTTATCTCTCTTGTGGTGTCTCCATGTTTTATATGGCCAGCCCAACCAATCAGATATTAGATAAATATATTATTTCGATGTGGCATTTTTATGATTGGCCAAATCGTCTGTAGCTCTAATAGTCTACTGACGGCGCTGGGCACCAACTTCATATTGTCGGATTTTATTTTTTCTGGATTTGGCTTCAAAATGGTCAATAGGACAATAGGAAAGCAGTGCATTTTTTGATGACCAATGACAAAATTACAGAAAACTATGAACGCTCAAAAATATAGCTATAACGGTGATTTTTTCAGAGTTTTCATTGGATGGGCAGACGATTCCTCTGGGTGGGCAAGGCTTATCTCTGGGTGGGCAATGCCCACCCCAGCCCACCCGTAGACACGCCCCTGGTGTGCTTGTGCCTTATTCATTCCACATTATTAAGTCGAGGTGAGAGATAGAAAGGTCTTGGTGTGGGGAGGAAGAGTGTGGATATGTGCAGTCGTGCAGAGAGCGACGTTTCGTCGTGAGGTCGTAAGGGAACAGCCCAACCTCGGTTCACTCTATTAATGCTTCTCTCCTTCTCTTTGTCCTCTACCAGCAGGGGGGATGAGCTCAGTGGAGTGAACAGCCAGCCTACTGGGCGCACAGGAATCAGAGCTTTGGGATCTCCTCTTCTGCAGAGCCACTCTGGTGTTGCACTGAAAGGGAAGGGACTGTTAGCGGGTCGTTTTTTAAATGCTAAACTACCGCTAGTGGCGTAGACACTGCTGATCAAGGGGAGACAGAGACACAGAGAGTTTGGCATGGACACCATGGAAAACCCGGTTCTGGAGTCGAAAGCCGAACGGATCGCCCGCTACAAGGCGGACAGGAGGAGGGAGCTGGCCGAGCGCTTCGGCCACGTGGAGGAGCTCCCGTCCAAGTACGTGCGGAGGGAACGGCGGGAGGCCTGCGACGCCCCGTCCGCCGCTCATCTGGAGAACGAGGGCGCTCCCCCCAGGGCGAGCGGCACTGTGGGCGGGTACGCTAATGCTAACACTAACACTAACGGCCAAGCATTCGGGCAGCGCGACGTCTGCTCCAGGGACGCCCCGCCGGAGTTAGGGCGTCCTCGATGGAGAACCGCCACGGCTACAGCCACCCAGCCCCTCCCTCCAGAAATCTCCAACGGCACAGGAACTGATCCTCACATAAACAGGTGAGCCTGTTCCTCTCCTGCTGACGAGGGGGAGGGGGATGGGCATGTCCAGGCCCCCACAGACTTTTCGGGATCTTACTATTTCTCACCTGATTTTCCTACTTTCAGGGCTGTTGGCTTGGTCCACAGCGAAAACATCCACCTGGCGTTTGTGGTGTCACTCCCTAAAACATAGCAATGATTTTAGCCTCTCTAGCTCCACACTTAAGTTGTGTTTCTGGTAATATCCTGCCTACACTGGAACTACACTGTTTTTATTCTTGCATAATTCTAAACTTTATCCTGCAGTGACTCACTCCTCTGTATTTTTAATAATGTTTCAGAAAAAATGGAAACAAATCGTTCTCTTTCCAGTTAGATGATTTAGTGTCTTTGTAAGCTGTAAGACGACAGAGTTGAGTGGGATTGAGCGCTGATTTGAAGCATGAAATTCCCTCAAGCTCAGGTTGACCTCAGATGAGGTTGTGTTGTGGTGATGGTCAGGTTTATCTCAGGCGAGGTTGTGTTGTGGTGATGGTCAGGTTTATCTCAGGCGAGGTTGTGTTGTGGTGATGGTCAGGTTTATCTCAGGCGAGGTTGTGTTGTGCTGATGGTCAGGTTTACCTAAGGCGAGGTTGTGTTGTTGTGTTGTGGTCATGGTCAGGTTTATCTAAGGCGAGGTTGTGTTGTGGTGTCCGTCAGGTTTAAACTCAGGCGAGGTTGTGTTGTGGTGATGGTCAGGTTTACCTACGGCGAGGTTGTGTTGTGGTGTCCGTCAGGTTTAAACTCAGGCGAGGTTGTGTTGTGGTGATGGTCAGGTTTACCTAAGGCGAGGTTGTGTTGTGGTGTCCGTCAGGTTTAAACTCAGGCGAGGTTGTGTTGTGGTGATGTGTTGTGGTGTCCGTCAGGTTTAAACTCAGGCGAGGTTGTGTTGTGGTGATGGTCAGGTTTATCTCAGGCGAGGTTGTGTTGTGGTGTCCGTCAGGTTTAAACTCAGGCGAGGTTGTGTTGTGGTGATGGTCAGGTTTACCTACGGCGAGGTTGTGTTGTGGTGTCCATCAGGTTTAAACTCAGGCGAGGTTGTGTTGTGGTCATGGTCAGGTTTACCTACGGCGAGGTTGTGTTGTGGTGTCCATCAGGTTTAAACTCAGGCGAGGTTGTGTTGTGGTGATGGTCAGGTTTACCTACGGCGAGGTTGTGTTGTGGTGTCCATCAGGTTTAAACTCAGGCGAGGTTGTGTTGTGGTGATGGTCAGGTTTACCTACGGCGAGGTTGTGTTGTGGTGTCCATCAGGTTTAAACTCAGGCGAGGTTGTGTTGTGGTGATGGTCAGGTTTACCTAAGGCGAGGTTGTGTTGTGGTGTCCGTCAGGTTTAAACTCAGGCGAGGTTGTGTTGTGGTGATGGTCAGGTTTACCTCAGGTGATGTTGTGTTGTGTTGGTCTTGCATTGTGGTATTGGTTGAAGCCTCAACCTTAAATTACACACTCCATGCAAATTGTGCATTAACATATATTTCGAAGCATTTGCCAGTCAGTTAAATATTGTTCATAGACTTGTATGTGCAGACTTTGAAAAAAAAAAATAAAAAGCCTGCTTCTGTGCATACAGTCAGGTTTCACTCTAAAGCAGCCAAGTTTATCTTAAATGTATAATTATATATTTTTTGATACCCGACCTTATTCAATATATTTTTTTTATTGCAGCATAGTTTGATTTAATTTATGGCAGTAATCTATAGGTAAGGGCTTATGTCAGAAATGAGGTTTAACAGTTCGATATAAAACGGAAATGATGTTATTGCTGGACAGGTGTGATTGACACTGCAGCAGCATGTCCTTCCTACAGTGCTGTGCAGAACATCGTAACCATGGCAATCTGAGTTCATATAAACTGAGCAAAACTCAAGTGGACCTTTCTTTCCCTCATTTTGAGAAATTATTATGCAAAACAAGAAAATGTACATCTTCATTGCAACAGAGCCAGATTGTATCTGCTTTTATTAATATTAATATATATATACATTTATATATATAATTTTTTTGTGGCGTCTTGCTTTCTCTTTCAAAAGAATCCAGAGGCTGGTCAATGGAGTTCTTTTAATAGATTTTTTTGTAGTTTTTTGTCCCTCACCCTTTGTCCTTCCCTCCCTGCCTCTTCCCCGCCTCTGCCCGCCCCCTCCAGGCAGTGGTCCCAGGCTGCTACAGGGCTGTGCGATGGGGGCGGAGACCCCCCTGCCCACGATGCTTCGCAGCTTCACACGCGGGTGTCAGTGGGGCAGCTGAGGAGCGCCCTGCTGCAGCAGAGCGTGAGCAGGGCGCAGCACGAAATGGCGTAGGTCACGCCTGGGCATGCGTGTCCTTACCCGGGGGCTCACGCTAGCGGGTGCCGGACCAAGGTCCACCAACAAGACGCAGTCGGCAAAGTCACTCACAATCAACCCTGCGTCAGGAACCACCCCTGATGTTTTTACGTTACCGTTTGGCTCAGTAAAGGTCCCTTTGGTTAAAAAAGACTAAAGGGAGACCGTAATTGAAGCGACACATACTGAACCGACTTTGTAAGAATGCCGTAACTGACGTCCTTCTCGTGTCGACTCAGTGTAATTTCAGTCAAGCTGTGTGAGGTACACATCTTCAGAAATTAAAGATTGAAAAAGAGTGGCTGACGCAAACCCTTTGGTTTATATGCGTATGAAGGACCTGGATCGGCCATCCCTGATCTAAAGCTACTAACCGCAAGTGCTTTACAGAGACCATATTAGTGAAATCTCATCAGTCCTCTTTCTATAGTGGCAGATTGTGTATTGCTGCTCTAAGAAGCCTTCCCACCTATATATTCGTGTGTTGTTTGTCTGTCCATAATTGTGTCCCTAAGCATTTGACTCTGTTCTTTGGGAATGGTGCATTTCCTTGCCGATGCCCCAGGGTGTATTTTACGGTGCACGGACACAGTGAAGGGAACGGATGACTTTGAGTGCTGTCGTCTTTGTCTGGGTGGAACACAGGCCTGTTGAAAGCGCTCTGCAAGTCGGCTATTGCCGTTCCCTCCTGGCTGGGCCTGTCTCAAAGACTCTGGTTTTAGAGGGGAGCTGAATCAAGCCCTCAAGATGCTATCCTCGACTGTTTTCCTGTTCTCTCTGTCTTTCAATCCTCCGTTATTTTCGTGGTTTACTCGTGAAGTGCCACCGCTCCTTAACCTTTTTTTTTTTTGTTCTATTTTTAGGACTTGTCAGCTTTATTTGACAGCACAGTCTAGAAAGACAGGAAAAATGGGAGCAAGAGGGAGAGACATGCGACAAAGGATTCAAAGTGCCAACGTCGCGGCTCGCAATGAGCGTGTGGAACAGTGCTCTACAGGCTAGGCCACAGAGACACCCCTTCTTTAACCTTTTTTTAGAATTATTTCAAGGGGGAGCTTTGCTAAATACCGGAACGTACCGTTTGTTTTGATCGATACGTCCTGTAGCACAGGTTGACAGTATTGTTCAGGTGTGAAAATACGGGATGCAAGAAGGAGGATATCAGGGACCCTTAAAAATGAGGGTGGACCTCTTCACCTCCCTGCGGACTCACTGTGCTTTTAAATGTTAACATGGCAGCTTACAACGTTGACACTTATGTTGAGGTCTTAACACAGGAAATTGCTTTTGCACTGATGTGAGGAGGACTGGCCACTGGATGTGGAATTCTCACTTTTCCCAGTGGTACCGCCCCCACGACGTGTCTGTGTATGTCTGTCTTTTAATGAGCGCTGTGTAACTGTGTTACCGTGGAGATTTGTTCCAGCTCATAGCCGTACTGAGTAAAGCTCTGAATTATCCACAACAGGAGGAGGGGGAATTACAATTAGGAGTAAATCAGGAGCATTCCAGGCTTTTCTACAGTTGGGGGGAAATCAGGAAAATTACAGGCTTTACTACTGTTAGAGGGATATCAGGAGAATTCAGGGCTTTTCCACATTTAGGGGGAAATCAGGGCAATTCCAAGCTTTCCCACATTTAGGGGGAATTTAGAAGAATTCCAGGTTTTGATGCTTTTGCATGATACTGAGACTGGGACCACTGCTTGGCACTATCTGTAACCCCTGCTGTTACCCCTGCCACACGTGCTGTTGCTTACATAGTGAATGCTGTATACTGCCTCTGATGTGCAATATGCAAATAATATGTGTGTTTATGTGTGTGCATGAGTGGGTTTGTTCACGCTCTTTCCTTATTTCTTTCTTATTTCTGTTTCTCCTTCCCTTATTTGATGTAAGCAGTGATGGCGGGTCCGTAACCTCATCCCTGGATTTGGCGGGAAGTTCAGGACCTGAGGGGCGGCGCCGAACTCGCCGCTACCTGCCCGGGGGGGCGGGCGGCGGCCGCAAGACAAACGAGCGCTTCCGGACCCAGCCGGTTACAGCCACCGAGGTGCAGGAGAGCGCTGGGTAGGGGCTGGAGTGTGCTCGGGCCTGGTGTGTGCTGTGAAGCCTGGGGCTCGCTTAAGTAGAGCTGGCCCAGCTAGGGATGGCCATGGTTAACCGTATAACCATGTGCTCAAAAAAAAAAGAAGTCACTATCCTTTTATAAATATAATTTTAAATAAAAACTGTATTGTTTACCCTTTATTGATTTCATTATTATGTTTCATAATATTAAATTTAGATTTATTTTAGGCTACCAGGCTGGGCCTTTGTTCCTGCATACGAGCTGTCGAAGCACCATATTGTTAAGAAGATTTATTTTCAAAAAAGCCTACTATAAAAGAAAGAAATTGAAGTGGCAAGTTTTACATCATTCAAGAATCGTGACTTGATTTGTTTTATTAAGATAGACCACATTCTAGACCGTTATCCTATCAATACATTTGTTTCTAAATAAAATGGCAAATTATGATGATGATGATGATGATAATAATTATTATTAACAAGAATAATAGCAATAGTAATTATGATTATTATGCCACTGTTAACCATGTGCCTTTTCCATGTGTACATTGTTATATTTGCCCGAACGCCCATCCCTAGCCCCAAAGCAATGACACTGATAGGGGCCCCGTTTGCTGTGCTGTGAATCCACGGCTGTGTGCTGTACAGTAAAACCAATAGTGTGTGCATGACCAGGAGAGAACCAGGGGTGTGTTAACTGTCTGTGACGGATGCGGTTTAGGAAGCTGCTTTGTGTGTGATTCGTTCTTGGGGCGGCCTTAGTTGTTTTGGGCCCCCAACATGAACGGGCCATTATAGGGAGCCTACAAATGCCTGTTATCCTATAGGCGGAAGGAACCTAATTGCTTGCATAATCCAAATTCCCACTTCATAACAATGAATTTTTGGTACGTTCGCAAGTTCAAGTTTGAATTTACGGCTTAATTTGCAAACCAGCTAGCAACTGTAACACGAAACTGTAACCTTGTTGTGATAGCAAGCTGGCTAGTCCTGTCGTTAATCCCGCAATTGGTTTGGTTGATTTGTTACTTTACAGTGGCTTCCCAGAAGGTGCTATGCTGGAGCTGGGTGGCTGGCATTATTGAGTCAAAGGCACTAGTCTTTGGTTTCATCTACAAACCAGCCTATTACATTAGCGGTTAACAAAATGGACAGGTAAAAGAGCCAATCACAAAGTTTTGTAATTTGCATTTTTCGAGGCAGGCAGGGCAAGGTCGTAATGTTCTCAGCATGTGAGTGTTGACATTTCTGCTAAAAGTGTGTATTTTTTCCCCTCAGCTAGCAGCAGTTAGCAGAGGATGCCCTACGCCTACAGCATTTTCTGTATGTGTTCCAAGGCCGGCCCTGCTCCTACAGGGTTGTTGCTAAACTCCCAGCTGTAGGCTTGTGAGCTGTGTGCTTTCCTGAGACTTTCATGGCAGCTGTTGAGCATTTCTTGAGCATATATGAACTTTTGAACATGTTTAGTTTTCCATTTTTAACATAGGTTTTGTTTTCCATATAAGTTACATGAACTTGTTTTTCATCTTTGATTTCTGAAGAGGAAAGCCGTGACCTCTGTACCGCAGAGTTCAAAAGGTTCTGAGATTCTGTGCAGGAAATCACGTGAGAGTCGTCTGAGGGAAACCGCTCCCACATGAGTGTGAGGCGTAGCTGCATTTTCTATGCTTGTGTGTCTGCAGCCTCTGGAGAAGTGCTCTGAGGAGACGGCAGCAATTTGCAAACAAGCCTACAACCCCCTTAATGAGTGAATACATTTCCCATGATCCCGTGTCCCCTTAGTAAACGAGTAGCATCGAGGGAGCTGCTGGGCGGCTCATCTCGATAAGGCGCTGTTCCAGTGTATGGATGGGCCTCAAGGTCTAGTATAGACTCTGGCAGTACCCACTGGGGCCAGCAGCCCCACAAGGCGACGCATAAGCAATGGTATCGCCCAGGGAGAGAGGGTTTGATTCGGCACCGATGTTTCGTTGTGTACCAGCGCCCACCCCCTGGTTGATCGTTTCCCCACATTCTGACTGTTGAGCTGCACATGAAATGTCTTCCTCCCCCTCATGTCTGCACGAGCGCGCCTTGTCGAAGACGCCGTGAAAATAAAAAAGATGAGGAGGCGACATGGCGTGCTTCGGAGGAGCGCACACGCTTGTCTTCACATGATTGTCTATTCAAATCTGAGGGGGAAAAAAAGGCATTTTAAAAATAGAATTAGCATAATTAATTTTCACAAATGCAATTTGAATGTTTTTGCATTCTGAATCTAAACACTGCAAAACAACTGCGTGCACATAACAAGCGTTGAGCTACCGTGTGACTTGCACACTTCTTCATTTGATCACCTCAGTCCCTTCATGACCCACAGGAGGTCTCAACTCACAGTTTTGGAACGACTGTTCTGCGGGGCATTACCCGGTAGATTTCTGCCGTCGGGAAAGAAGTAAGGAAAGAGTGGTGATCTCACCTCTTTTGTCTGTTTTTCAATGTTTGACCTCATTTGTCTTCTGATTTCTCCCGTAGCTTTATTGAAACTGAAGACGGGGACACACAGAAAGGTAAGCCTCTCTCTTTCTAAGGCTTTTTTTCCCCCAGAACATTTTCCCGCTCTTGGTTGTATCAGGGATTAACCTCTTTAAAATTATAGGCACAAATTATTTTAATAAGAGACTAAGATTAAAGATGGCACAGGACACACTTACATATGGAAGCGGGTGAATATCGCGTGCAGGCCTGTAGGAAATGTGTTTGAGCAGAGCTGATGGAAGCACCTGGCTTTTTAGGCCATTTTGTACCCCATACCAATCTTATTTATTCAGCTTTATTACCAGAGGCTTTAAAGTGTTGATGGGTTTGATAACTTGAGCTTTGAGTTGGTCCTTTTTTGCCCCGTTTGGCCCCGCTTGGCCCTATTTGACTCTGTTTGTCCCAGGATTCAGTTGCACACTTCCTCTATGGGCCTGAGCATTGTATCAACCTACCATTCTCATCGTAATTGGAGCGACATCATCACTGTGTGTGACATGAACACTGTGACATAAGTAACATCTCATAAAATATCACATAACATCACTATGGTGACGCATTTACAAATTGTGATTCTGGTCCCTGTGCAAGACGTACACACACACGCACACACGCGCTACACACTCCTGGTTCATATATCATAAGTGTTCTTCATATATTAATTAAAAGGGTCTTGCCTCTGTCTCCATAAAAAATAACACACTGTGTATCACCATGGTTACAAAGAGGGGACTCCTGCTTGCTTTCTCTTGTCTTCTCTCTCTGTCGTCTCGAGAGTTATTCTGTGCATTTCTTGCATATAGTCAGGCTGCTGCTGAGATGGCTGCTTTGACCGTTACACATGGATCATGTCATGCTGGGCTGTCTGTTGTGTTGGGTTCCCTGTTTGAGAGACTGCTGACACCTGAACCACCTTCCCCCCACCAACCCTTTATTTGTGAATGACATAATAAAAAAATACAGATATGGAGGCTGTTTGTTTTTAGTTTTTTCACTTAGTTCACAAACAAAGCACGTTCATCTGTGTATAAAAATCATTTTATCCAGCGAAATGTCTCGATATGAATTTACATCATCTAACAGTAACAATACAAAATCTATTATTTTCATTTCTTTTTCTTTTTCTATGTTTTGCTTTTGCAATTTCCAAATAGGCTCAATAAAAAAGGCGGCTGAAAAAGCAAGCAAAAAAACTGAGCGATGGAGGTATCGCTCAGTCTTGCTGCGGTTTCATGCCATTTTCTTAAATAATGTAACTAATGACAAAAATAACCAAAATTGGAGCTAATTTTATGGTATACAGTTGAGAAGGAACAATTTATTTCCTTATAGAATCAATTATTTTCAGAACTAACAAACAGAGGTTTTTGCATAACTATGGACAAAATAGAACTAGTAACCAGAAATGGAATTAGCAACGAGATGTTTTCTGTTCAAATAGAACGATCAATCGGGAGTTTTGCTTGACGGAAACGGAAAGCAACATGTCAAAATAGCCTCAGAAGGATATTTTAATTTCAGCTGATTAAGTCGATAAAAAATCTATAAATATAAATGTTACTATATATAATCATTGTTGGTAACCATGGTATAAGCGCATGAATTACCTCGGAGCCGGGCATTACAGTTTAAATGCCCTTCGCGGAGGGAAATTACCCTCGTCGAATTTACTACCTCCGCGTCAGGCGTTCAAACTGTAATACCCGGCTCCTCGGTCATTATTGCTTACATATACAGTAAACAGTATATACATAATAATATATATATTTTTTGTGATATATAAATGAGAGTACAGGCAGTGGACTGTGGACTCATGATCATGGTTGGGTGCCAAATCACACAACAAATCACCGTGCATTTCGTAGAATCTACCACAAAATATCCTACGGAGAATTGCTGAGCTGACTGGTCGAGCGTCTGACAGTGTTCACCATGTGTCCGTGTTCTTTTCCAGCTGACGAGAAAACGGACGAGAGAGCCAAGATGAGCGTCGCTGCCAAGATGACTCTCTTTAAAGTGAGTACCGCCGTCCCCTCTGAAACCTGAACCCCCCTCCCGCCCGGCCTGCGCTGTCCACCCTTAACTCTGTACAGAAAGGTCACTTCCTCTGATGCAGCTTCTGAGCGTGAGAGGCCCTAATAAACCAGCCGGCCTTTAGTTTCTCTTAGGAGGACTAACTGTACAAAGCTAAAGGCATAGTCATGCTTTGTCAGTGTCAGTGTCTTCGGTTCAGTGGCTGATTTAAAAATATCAGAGTGACAGTTAGTTTTGCTCAGGCTCGTTTTGAACTGAAACTGGGAGAAAGTGGAATCCATAGCGGAATGTGGTTTGCTTTGCTATGCTAGCCCAAAAGTCCTCGTGGCTAATGCTGCCCTGTGGGCGGAAACTCACAGTGGGGGAGAGATGACCATGTGAGGGGTTGTGTAGCCAATCGGATGCATGGGTGGATGTTACGGTGGCCAGGGAATTTGACCAGCGTATGAGCTTAACAGCCCCACTCTTTCAAAAAGTGCTGTGGGATTTTTAATGACCAGCATATTCATTCAACAGCTCCACTCTTTCAAAAAGTTTTGTGGGATCTTTAACGACCGCAATGAGTCGTTCTCCTCTGAAGGAGAGAAGTGTTTTCTCCCACACCCTGGCTGCTGTCTCCTCCAGCGCCCCCTGGTGCCTCCCCGTGGTACGGCAGAGTGTTGCCAGTATTTCCTCGCGGTGCCCAGTTACTCCGGGTTCAGTTTTAATTGTGAGGGGAAAACGGGAATGCTGTGAGCCCTGGAGGAATGCCAGGCTGTCTTGGCGCAGAGCCACAGTCGGTAATCCCCCTGTTGCTGAGTCATCACAAATAAAAATTGAACACAGAAACGGATCCGGGTGCAATTACCAGCTTGGTCAAAAAATTGCTGTTGATTTGCACGAAACAGTTTGAAAATGAGCGTTTACAGGGTGCATAATGCTTACCTTGTAGTGTGGAAATGTAACTACTGTAAAAAGTATGTGTTTTAGTAAGTATTCAACCCTCATTTCTGTGAGTTAGAGATACAGTACAGTTAGACACACCTACAGTACTCAAGCCTGAGTTAGCCGTGCTGAGCATTACACATGGAAACAAGGTTCGAGTCAGCAGTCCACACAATGACAGCTGTCTTAGCAAAGAACATAATCCATACTCATGAAAAAGCATCATATTATGTGCTAAAGTGACTATTTTAAAAATGGCTGTGTAAGCATCTCAACATTTTATCAGCAGCTAATATTAAGTGGTAGTAACGCATTAGACATGTCATTCTCATGCAATAGATATGTGGGGGACGTGCAGTGTATCCCAAAAGCAGGCTGGAAAAATTTGGCCAGGTAGAATTTTTCATGATGTATTTCAAGACGGGTTCATTGTAGTTCCTGCTTGTCTGTAAGGATAACATATCTGAGTAATAGTCTCCCAGACATAAAGCCATAAAGCTGTGTACAACAGTAGACCTATGGCACAGTGTTTATGTGCATACAAAACTCATGTAGACCCACTCTAGTTTCTGCTCTTTCTTTGATTGTACTGTATCATGCTTGCTGACCTAAGGCAGTCCTGGGTTAATATCACATTTCCGCATGTTTTGTTTGAAATGCGGGGGTTGCCACAAGAGCCTCTGAATCCCAGGCGTGATTGAATGGCTCGTGAAAGCCAGGTGAAAATGCCCTGTGGGGGCGGGGTTACCGTTAAAAGTAATTAAGAGCCTATTATTAGATTCCCCATCGAGGCGGACGGTAACGGAACACTGGGGAGTCCAGTTACCATGTGACCCGCTCGGCTGCTGTGTTTCCATTCGTCGTGCCGCTGCTGTGGGCCCTCTGAGAAGGGAGGGCCTTGCTTCAACAGCCTCTGACCCGCTTTACCCCGTTGCCCCTCTCTGAGAGGGAAAGAACGGCTCCGGCCGCAGCCAATGGCTCTGCCCCTCCTCGGAATCTGAGAAAAGACCGACGTTCAGAATCAGTCTGGCTTCGGAAGCCTGAGCAGGAACTGCCCCTCGGGTACCCCTCGCTCCCATTTTTAGAGTGCCCCTCAGGCTTTCACCAGGCATAGTGGGCTGCCAGCTAGCACAGACAAACTTTAGCCCCTACCTCTGCGGAGGCCTATGCCTCTCTGCTACAAGTTCTAAGACCATTTAAACATAAACCATATGACACAGGAGAGTGCATCTGAATAGCTGCTGCCATTTTGCTGGTATTTTTGCAGTGAGAATGGCTTGTTGTGCTGGTATCTCAGTGCTGTCATCTTGCTGGGATTTTTACAGTAAGAATGGCTTGTTTTGTCTCCAGGAGCTGGAGAAGTGAGAATGGCTTGTTGTGCTGGTATCTCAGTGCTGTCATCTTGCTGGGATTTTTACAGTAAAGGCTTGTTTTGTCTCCAGGAGCTGGAGAAGACTGCGGGGCCTGAGGTTTCCTCTTTCCTGAAGCCCCGCCCTCGGAGCGTCACATACGAGCGGCGGAGTCGCCATGCCGACGATCACAGGGTGCTCACACAGCCAGTCACCACCGAGGAGGTGGTTGAGGCCATCAGGTAGGCTCCACTCAGCCGTGCGCACATTCATCATTTAGACAGAGATGAAGTACCAGCACGCTGCTGTCAGGCCTGTTAAGTGATATTGAAATTAACCTGAGAAATGTGTCAAGGTTTTGATCGTTTGGCCTTTGTGGGGTCACAGGTTAAGTCTAATGTGTTGGAACTTTGTTCTTCTTTTAGCTCACTGCTTAGATTACAGGGCCAGAGAATTCAGATGACTAAATGACAGAGCTCTTTTTCAGCAGTA
The DNA here is from genome assembly GCA_022702515.1 of Ilyophis sp. 1 JC-2022. NCBI lineage: Eukaryota > Metazoa > Chordata > Actinopteri > Anguilliformes > Synaphobranchidae > Ilyophis > Ilyophis sp. 1 JC-2022. The sequence goes on from CM040394.1 coordinate 82,309,540, forward strand.
AGAAAACCCATGTTAGACATTTCACAAAGATACTGAAAATACCTGAAAAGTCCCTGCAGTTTATAGTTTAGGGACAGTGTGCTTTAAACAGCAAAGACAGTGTGTTATAAACTGCAGGGACAGTGTGCTTTAAACTGCAGGGACAGTGTGCTATAAACTGCAGGGACAGTGTGCTATAAGCTGCAGGGACAGTGTGCTATAAGCTGCAGGGACAGTGTGCTATAAGCTGCAGGGACAGTGTGCTATAAGCTGCAGGGACAGTGTGCTATAAGCTGTGGGGGCAGTGTGCTATAAGCTGCAGGGACAGTGTGCTATAAGCTGCAGAGACAGTGTGCTATAAGCTGCAGGGACAGTGTGCTATAAGCTGCAGGGACAGTGTGCTATAAGCTGCAGGGACAGTGTGCTATAAGCCGCAGGGACAGTGTGCTATAAGCTGCAGGGACAGTGTGCTATAATCTGCAGGGACAGTGTGCTATAAGCTGCAGGGACAGTGTGCTATAAACTGCAGGGGCAGTGTGCTATAAGCTGCGGGGGCAGTGTGCTATAAGCTGCAGGGACAGTGTGCTATAAGCTGCAGGGACAGTGTGCTATAAGCTGCGGGGACAGTGTGCTATAAGCTGCGGGGACAGTGTGCTATAAGCTGCGGGGACAGTGTGCTATAAGCTGCGGGGGCAGTGTGCTATAAGCTGCGGGGGCAGTGTGCTATAAGCTGCGGGGGCAGTGTGCTATAAGCTGCGGGGGCAGTGTGCTATAAACTGTGGGGGCAATGTGCTATAAGCTGTGGGGGCAATGTGCTATAAACTGCGGGGGCAGTGTGCTGTAAACTGCAGGGACAGTGTGCTATAATCTGCAGGGACAGTGTGCTATAAGCTGCAGGGACAGTGTGCTATAAACTGCAGGGACAGTGTGCTATAATCTGCAGGGACAGTGTGCTATAATCTGCAGGGACAGTGTGCTATAAACTGCAGGGACAGTGTGCTATAAGCTGCAGGGACAGTGTGCTATAAGTTGCAGGCATAGTGTGCTTTAAACTGTGTTGGTAGATAATTGTAGTTAATAGTGTGCTATATCAGTCTCTCTGGTTGTGTCCTGTATTGGGCCTTGGCCTGGCTGTGAAGGACAGGAGGCTGATCTGCAACTTGCGGGAAAGTTGTAAATCAGGTCCGGGTGTTCCAGGCGGCACGTGGCTACGCTTTCACAGAGTGCAGCTGACCGATTTGCATACCCAACGTGGCTATATCGTCTGGCCCTCCCACCCCCTGCCTGGCTGACCTGCGTGGAATTTGTGCTCTTCCATTGAACGTCGATTCACTTCTGTGTGTTGGAATGCCCAGTGTAGTATTTCAAGTCCTGTTGGCAGTGAACCAAGCAAGATTTTACCAACCCTTTTTCAGTTAAAAGTCTGGTTTGCTTTCTATACCAAGCCAAGTGCAAAGGGTCAGATGACAAAAATGAAGTGAATGGGGTCAAAAAGAAGGGAGTGGGTGGTCCACACTTTCAAAGGTCACAGTCTTGTGCGTCCCAAGTATCCGCAGACTGCACAGATTTTTGTGTGGTATGATTGGGCGACTGAAAATAAGTGTGAGGTTCACTTTAATGACCTCACTACCGAGACTAGACAACTGGTAAACAATTGTGGGTTTGCACTGAGGTAAGATACCCGTGTGTCCAGTGCAGTGGGGTTCTTTCATGAACACGGTTGGGGGGCAATTGGACATTCCAAATTAGGGTGGGAATTGGACATACACAGCCCCGTATTGGGCGCCAAATTGTTAAAGAAGAAAATTTTAAAAAAGGAAAAAAAAAACAGTCTTCATTCTGTGGGTGCGTCCCAATAGTCGAAAAATGCAACCTTTCCTCCTCCGCTACCACTACTCTACTCTACTCTGTACCCCGGAAGCAGATCTTTGTGTTTTAATCTAATGTTGCTGATTACATCTTAATTACGTATTAATGAGTCTTTATCTGCTCTGATCCGAGTTAGTAGAACAAGATACTTAAAAAAAGGTGTATACTGCCACCTGTTGTTCTGGAGTAAAACAACATGCAGTCATCTTGAAATTTCAATAAGCGTAATTATTGGAGCCTAATCTGTGGCATTCATTGTCTCCCTTACCTTTACTCTTCTTCTCCCTCTGTAGACTCCCCATGCCAGCTGGACAGGCCGGGGAGCAGGGCGTGAATCAGGGCGGGGCCCAGGGTGTGAACCAGGACGGGGCCCAGGCTGATGGGGACGGTTTAGAGGGAGGGAGGCCAGAGATGGAGGATGAGAGCTCCAAGCTGAGCATGAGTGAGAAACTGGCTCTCTTCAACAAGCGGGCGGAGCCTGAAAGCAAGGCCCAGCCCGTCCCCATGGACGCACCAGAGAAGCGCAGGCAGAAGGGGGCACGCTACCGCACCCAGCCAATCACCATGGACGAGGTCAAACTGGTGAGCCTGGCCACACCCACTCGCACCTCCGTCTTCTATTTGTATTTTATAGATGCATCTTTTTGGGAAGTATTGTATATTTTTTTGTACTTTTGCACCAAAAGAGTCATCATCTCTCTCGCTCCTGTTCTGTCTGTCTCTCTACACTGGGCTGTCAAATAAAGCTGAAAAAATCTAAAATATAACTTTATAAACAGACTTGCTTGTGAGGCTAACGGTTCCCTAACTGCTCCCTGAACCTCCCACCCCCCCTCAGCTACAACAGGGAGCCGTGCAGCTGCCTGCCCTGTGCCTTCCTGCCCACCTGTGCGACCGCCAGCAGACCCAATCCGTCAACCTGAAGCCCAGCGAGGTGTGCCGCCCGCCGGCCGAGGCCCAGCCAGAGCCGCCCCGCCCCGCCCTGCCCGGCCTGCAGCTCCAGAGCTCCGAGCTGCGGGAGATCAGAGGCATCCTGAAGAAGAACCGGGCCGACGCCGCGGACAGGCCCAATCGTGCCGCAGACCAGCAGGAGGCACCGGTGGGCCAGGAACGGAACGGCGAGGGCACGACCGATAGCGGGAGCACTGCCCCCGTCGCCCCCTGGAGGAGGAGGGCCAGAAGCAGGACCACCACCCCCATCTTCAGCGAAGCGCCTCTCCCCCCGCCCCGCAGGTCCCGCGGGAAGCCGCTGGCCCCGAAGAACACCTGCGCCTCACCTGAGCATGGCCAGGAGCCACACAGGTACTGAAATTATACCCCGACACCCAGCGCTAATGCTAAGCCCATGCTACACTCATGAGAGGCAGGTACCGAAAACCCAACGCTAACAAGCCAGCCTAATATTCTGAGACCCATGTACTGAACATCCAGCACTATCAGCATAGTGTGTGTGTGTGTGTGTGTGTGTGTGTGTGTGTGTGTGTGTGTGTGTGTGTGTGTGTAACTGTGTGTGTTTTTGTTCTTTAGCAGGTTGTCTGAGCCCTGCAGTGCTGAAACGGAACAGCAGAGGAGTGTTAAACACAGTGAGGTCAGTCACGTGGTTCAGCTGTCTCTACCTGAACACAGCTCTCAACTGCAGGGCACTGAGAACTCCTGTAGGACGAAGAAGGTAAGATCACTAATCCAACATTACACACACAATACATGCCCCCAGTACCACAAGTACAGTATTACACACACTACAATACATGTTCCCAGTACCACTAATACAGTATTACACACACTACAATACATGTCCCAAGTACCACTAATACAGTATTATACACACAATACATATCCCCAGTACCACTAATACAGTATTATACACACTACAATACATGCCCCCAGTACCACTAATACAGTATTATACACACTACAATACATGTCCCAAGTACCACTAATACAGTATTATACACACAATACATATCCCCAGTACCACTAATACAGTATTATACACACTACAATACATGCCCCCAGTACCACTAATACAGTATTATACACACTACAATACATGTTCCCAGTTCCACTAATACAGTATTACACACACTACAATACATGTCCCAAGTACCACTAATACAGTATTATACACACAATACATATCCCCAGTACCACTAATACAGTATTATACACACTACAATACATGTTCCCAGTTCCACTAATACTGTATTACACACACTACAATACATGTCCCAAGTACCACTAATACAGTATTATACACACAATACATATCCCCAGTACCACTAATACAGTATTGTACACACTACAATACATGTCCCCAGTACCACTAATACAGTATTACACACATTACAATACATGTCCCCAGTGCAACTAATCCGCTATCACACACTGTGCACTGCATCAGCTTATGCACAGCCTCTGCAACGCATCACAGCCTAGCGTCGCTACCCGCATGAGTTTTCATTTTACCCCTTTTTTTTTTTTTTTTTTACCAAGGAGTGATTGAACGAGGCTGAACGTTCACATACTCTGAGAAAGACGACTTTTGTTAATGCTTTTTAACTTGATTTAAAAACGATCTGTATCCATTCAGAAACCCTGAAGCCATGTATAGCAGTACAGTACAGCCATGTTCACATCCTGGACACAGTACCACCATCCTCATATGACCCAACACAGACTCCAAACAGCTTGTTGATCAGAACATTGATCATCCAAGACGATTCTGGGGATTTCTCGCCTAAATCCGTCTCGATTAGTCTTGAGTCTGAGTCCCACGGAGTGGAGGGGTTCGCCAGTAGGGAGCCGCTCGCAGGGGTCAGCCAATGTCCTGCTCACGCAGAAATCCTTTGGGCTTTTGAGGTGGGGGGGCCAGAAGCACATGATATGCACAAAAGCTTGATTTTGTCCCGGTAATAAAGCCCTGTGTGGAAACATCTTTGGGAATCTGTAGCTGCACCTCTAGAGGGGCAGTGTGCTTTTCCTGAGCCAGCTGTGTGTGACTTCTTGTCTCACAGTTAAATGGCCATCGTTTAGCGACGTGCATGGAATTGTTTCGGTTGTTTTGAACGTTTTGGTTCCTCTTCCTCTGCTGGTCTGCTTTTCCACTCGTTTCCCAGTGAAGGTTCTGTGCCGTTTCTCGCGAACGATCAGGGCGGTGAAATAAATGCAGAAAGGAGGGAAGAAAAGGGGTTTCCTGTCAGGAAAGATGCTATGATCAGGGAAGTCATTTCTTCAGTTTTTTTTTGCTTTTCTTTTTATATGCTTTTATCCCTATTTCTCCCCAATTTGGAATTCTCAGTTGCGTTTTATCAGCGCTTGTCGCCCTAACCTCCACTATCGATTCGTGAGAGTGCAACCGCTTATCGCCCTAACCTCCATGATCGATTCGTGAGAGTGCAATAAGCATATGTTCTCTTCCGAAATGTGATTACAGCCGCCACTTTTTATCACGCCGCGGTTTGCCGAGCGAGCTCGCGTAGCTGCAGGAAGACGTTTCATGTGCACCTGAGCAGACGGACTTGTGGGCGGGAGTTGCTACTTGCTACTTGCTAGTTTGTTAGATGTCATTATCGCCATTGGTTTTCCATCGCCATTGGTTTTCCATCGCCATTGGTTTTAACATAAAAAAAACAGACACTGGCATCACTTTGTTTATCTGTATGAGGGGTTCTGTGGAACATCATTTAAAGCTCTGGGCCCTAGTTCATGTTCTGCCTTTCAGGATTCATGCTGTTTGTTCCTATTATTCTCTACTGCTCCTTTTTGTATAGGAATCTATCGTTCCCCGCCTCCTCTGCTTTCACTTCCTTATTCCTGTTCTCCCTTTAGGTTGAGAATAAGATTTCCCATGATGCCGCTGACCACACTGCGTGCTGGGTAAGCTTAGGTCTCCATGCTGTCCTGTTGAATAAGCTGTCCAAGTGAGCCAATCATAAGCGAATACTGATAAAAGTAACCTATCAGGGGCTCCCGGGTTCCCGCCTTGCCCTTGGTGCATAAATTGGTGCATAGCAGTACAGATGCAGTTATGGACAAGAGTGTTCACTGGTCAGCTAAAAATAAAGTGAGCTATAGCCATAATTACATAGCTATAACTGGCAATCTTTACAGGAATTAAAAATGTTTGTTCACACTGGGAATTAGATTTTTATTTTTGTTGTGCTACTGTTCATCTGCCTGCATTTTCAATACTGGACTTTTGAGCAGTGCTATGAAGGTGTAGATCATACTCTCTCCAGATTTCTCATGGCCTCTGAATAAATGTCTTACCATCGATCTGTTATCACACATAATTCCATTGGCTGGTGTTTGATCCATAGAGAACAGTAATACATAATTAAATTGGCTGCTTTGTGATCCATATAGAGCTGTAATGCATAATTCCATTGGCTGGTGTGCGATCCATAGAGAGCAGTAATACATAATTCCATTGGCTGGTGTGGTCCATAGAGAGCAGTAATGAATAATTCCATTGGCTGCTGTGTGATCCATAGAGAGCAGTAATACATAATTCCATTGGCTGGTGTGGTCCATAGAGAGCAGTAATACATAATTCCATTGGCTGGTGTGGTCCATAGAGAGCAGTAATGAATAATTCCATTGGCTGCTGTGTGATCCATAGAGAGCAGTAAACTGCAGTAAGCTGTAGAGCTGTGATGCTCTCAGCAGTGTGTGTAGGATGCTTAGTTTGAACAGCTCTGCCCCACCTTCCTGTCCAGGAGCCTGTGTTCTCCTCCCTCTTTGTACCTGCTAGCCCCACCTCCCAGTATGCATTCTGTTACAATCAGGTGAGTGTGTACTCGTGCACGTGCGTGAATGTGTGTTTGTGCATGTGTGAGCGTGCATGTGTCTGTATGTTGTGCGCACGCATGTATGTGGGTCTGTGTGCACGTATGCATTTGGATGTGTTTGTGTGCTGTATGTGTGTGCGTCTGCTGTATGTGTGTCTGTTTGTTTGTGTGCCTGCACACAAAATGTGTTTTGTGTGTCTATATATGTGTGTGTACAAATGTGTGTATGTGTATTTTGTGTACATGCATGTCTGTGTTTGCATACAGGTGTGTGTGTGTGTGTGTGTGTGTGTGTGTGTGTGTGTGTCGTGTGTATGATTGTTGGTGCATTTGTGCATTTGTGTCTGTGGGTGCTTGTCTATTTGTGTTGGTGTGTGTGTTTGTATGCGTGAGTGTGCATGTACAGTATGTGTGCGTGTTTGGAGGTTCTGGGCTCAATGCGTGTCTGCTACTGCACAGTACATCTTCTCTCATTGGCTGCTGTGCTCTCTCTTGAATTGAGAGCTGGGTTATCAGCGTCAGCAGGCCTGTGTGTGGGGTTCCTTTATTGTGAGTATCGTACTATGGCTTCTGATGAGGGCTGAGGCAGCACAGCCCCTCAGACTGACGGTTTGAAGCGTTTCCCCAAAATGAGGAGCTCTAGCGTAGTGGGATAGCTCCGGTGTGCATGTGTGTGTGTGTGTGTGCGTGTGTGCGGGTGCAGTGGAAATGTATGAGCTGGCATGGAAGCAGCACCTGTGGGAGCTGTAAATTCCAGATGTCAGCCTGCACAGAGCGTTTCTTTGTTTCTCATATTTGGCGCCCCCTGGTGGTAGAGTGCGCCCAATCACTGTGCTGGGAGATCACAAAGCTCTTTCTCTGTTTGGCTGCTTGGTTTACTTGCAAAGTAGTTTGAGTTTAACTAGCATGGCATAATGTGGCACACATGCTAATTTAGAGCAGACATATCTGCTGGTGCAGGCTAGTGTTTGATGCTATCAAGGTCACTAATTCTGTTCAGAATAAGGGCAGCTATCAAGGCTGTATGTGATTGTCACATTGACGCATGTTTTATAGCCAATGCTTATTGCTTATGCAATAAATATGTGAGTATGTTAGTAATATTTAAGTACAATAAATGATCAATAATTGAGTGCTGTGTGCTTTGTGCGTGGAGCGTTTCTCTGTGTCTCTCTCTCAGGTCCTCTCTCCCTCTCTCCCTCTCTCGTATCCAGACAACTCAGGCCTACGAGGCCCAAGAGCTCTCTTCTGCCACTGAGGGAAACTCTCAAACCCCCTGGAGACCGAAGGTGAAGCACAATTACACACACACACACACGCCATACACAAACACATGCGCGCACCCACACACACATAGCGCAGAGCTGTGGTAGTCACACAAGCCCTGTGTTTCTGCGCAGAGCTGCAATACTTACACAAACCTGTGTGTCTGCACAGAGTGCCACAGCGGAGGTGGAGACAAACGCGCAGTCGGCTGAGCCTGCCTGCGTCCTGCAGGAGGAGGAGGAACAGTGGAAGGTCAAGGTTCACGGCTCCCCCAACGACTCCGCCCAGTTCACTGTCGCTGGGTTCACTGCCAAGAGAGGTCAGCGTGCCTCCATTAACCTTTCTAATATCCATGTTATCAGCTCTACGGAGCACCGGTTCTGCCACAGACAGCCATATGGAGGACAATATTTGTACGTAGTAGGTCAATTGATGCAGTAAAACCAAGTAAACACATAATTCAAATAGGGTGCATTAAAAGGATACAGTTTACAAACCTGTGAGAGCAGGGCTGCCACACAGTCAGCGCCTGGTGTTTCTTCACGGCTAGGTAGCTTAAAATGGCTTAAAAGGGTTGTGGTTAGTTGAGGTAAGGTGACCCCAGAGGTCTGTCCCCTGGCAGGCCCGCTCTCCGGTATCCGACAAGCAGGACTCTCCCACAGGAGCCCTTTGTCAGCCCGCTGGGAGGTAACATCCTCTCCTAAAACACTGCTGTTCTTGTGGTCAACGGGAATAAGTTAAAGTTCACGCTCAGCTCTGCTGTTTGAGTCGCTGCTTGGGGTGTCCCGTCCCGTCCCGTCTCAGACCGAGTCCTCTGCCTTTAACAGAGACCTGCGCTCACCCCCAAGTGGACCCTGAAAAGGAAAAGAGGCCGGACAAGCCTCACAGCCAAGGTGAGTGCACCCTTCTTACAACACTCATAGCCTGAAGAACATAGGAGGCCGGACAAGCCTCACAGTCAAGGTGAGTGCACCCTTCTTACAACACTCATAGCCTGAAGAACATAGGAGGCCTGAAGAGCCTCACAGTCAAGGCAAGTGCACCCTTCCTACAACACTCATGATTAGTATTAGAGTATGAATTAGGCTCTTTGAGAGAAGGTTTGAACCAATCTGCCCAGTAATGAGTACATAGTGTTTGAAGTACAGTAGACCAGCATAGCGACAGAACTGTATAGCAGTCAGATATAATAAACGGAGTACTGGAAATCCCTGATGGTGTAGAGAACTGACATTTGGCTTGGTGGTGCTCATTTGAACTTCCTGTTTTTTGCAGTTTTGACTAAGCCAACTTGACCAACTTCTCACTTAAAACATTTCTTTGTTATTAATAACTTGGCTTTCAGTGGAGCTGGGCTTCAGTAAGCACTAAAGCCATTGGCCACTATGGAGCCGGTCGCATTTTCATTTGACCTGCCTTGCATCCCTCCTGTAAAATGGTCCAATTAAATGGTCCTGATTGGTCGAATGGAACTTTCCTCAGAACCTGGCCAAGGTGAGACTTCGATCGAGGTAGCGGCTGAGGGGGTGACGGAGGTGATGACGGTGGACGGTGTGGACACGCCCACAGCTCCCGCCCCCATCCTCAGCTCCAGCAGCCCCGCCCACATGGAGCAGGACTTCAGCTGCATCCTCCAGTCCACCTCACCCAAGTAAGTCACACCCCTTTTGCCTGTTTCTTCCAATCCCACACGCATGTAAGCCATGCCTTTCATTGTTATCCATCTTAATCCGACGTGCCCCAACATGTGTCTGCTCCTTTCGGCCAAGCCAATACCCTTTCAGTTGCATCCTCAAATACTCCACACCCAAGTAAACCATGCCCCCTTTCAGCTACATGGTCCAGTCCACCATGCCCATGTGTGCTTGTGCGCGCATATGTGTCTGTATCTGCGTGTGTTTGTGTGTGTGTGTGTACTTTTGCATATATGTGTGTGTTGCGTAAAGTACTTAATATGAATATCTGCATCTAAATATGTACCTGTATGGAAAGAAAACATAGACTAAGTGGCCTGTAACTGGATGTGTGTGTGTGTGTGTGTGTGTGTTTATGTGCGTGTGTGCGTGCGTGTATGTGTGGGTCACGTGTACAGGTTGACGTCCTTAGTAGCGGATCATAAGCGGGCGGTACGTCCGACCCGTAAAACCCAGGGCTCACGGAACCCCCTGCGTGTGCTGGCAGCCCGTGCGGACATCCGGCAGGAGTACACCGAACAGCGTCCCAGTGTGACATCACCGACAGAGAACAGTTGAGTCATGTGTCATGTTCACAACGTCATTCTGAGAAAATAATGGCCACCTTAAAAAATCAGGATCTGTTTCTGGGGCGTTTTTTATGTTTGTCTACTTTTAAAAGCCTTTTAGTGTTATACTGAAATAATGTTAATCTGTTGCATATCTGTAACTTGTAGTAAATGGTATTGTGTGAATTATGTCCGTCCTCAGTGGCCAAGAATCCCAGCCTATCAGAGGAGCCTCCGGCAGGCCTGGCCAATAAGGAGAACTGTGATGGCAACCTGTGCAACTCCAAGCCCACCGAAGATGTGACTAACAACAGTTACCTGCCATACAGCACGCTCATGCTCCTCCACATCAAAGGTCAGTTTTCTGGCGTTTCTTGTTCAGGAATTGGTGGAAGGCCTGATGGCAGAGGATTGCTGGGATATGTAGTTTCTCAATGGATTTTTTTTTTTTTACTGTGGGCAATGAATAAATGTTGCATCATTGAATTTCAGTCAAGATGTCAGATGCCAGACATTTTGCTGAAATGCACTCACCCAGCATGTTGGTTCAAATATATTTCTCTTTGTTGGTTTAAATGACTGATCAGATCATTATTTTAATCACTATTAACTCACTATTTTAAGGACAGTATACTGTAAAGTTGAAAGTGCATGTGAGGTGGATTGACCATGTGCTGGTGAGGTGACTGGCCGTGTGCATGTGAAATGATTGACCGTGTGCAGATGAGGTGATTGACCGTGTGCAGATGAGATGATTGACCGTGTTCAGGTGAGGTGATTGACCGTGTGCTGGTGAGGTGATTGACCGTGTCCTGGTGAGGTGATTGATCGTGTGCAGATGAGGTGATTGACCGTGTTCAGGTGAGGTGATTGACCGTGTGCTGGTGAGGTGATTGACCGTGTGCTGGTGAGGTGATTGATCGTGTTCAGGTGAGGTGATTGACCGTGTTCAGGTGAGGTGATTGACCGTGTTCAGGTGAGGTGATTGACCGTGTGCAGGCGAGGTGATTGACCGTGTGCAGGTGAGGTGATTGACCGTGTTCAGGCGAGGTGTCTGACCATGTGCAGACGAGGTGATTGACCGTGTTCTGGTGAGGTGATTGACCATGTTCAGGTGAGGTAATCGATCGTGTGCAGGTGAGGTGTCTGACCGTGTGCAGGTGAGCTCACTTGAGCTTGTGTACGGTTCTCTTTGGCAGGTCGAAGGCACGTCCAGGTGCGTCTGGTGGAGCCAGTGACCCGGTCCTTGAACAGTGGTGACTGCTTCCTGCTGGTCACGCCCGCTCATTGCTTCTTGTGGAACGGCAAGTTCGCCAACGTCCTGGAGAAAGCCAAGGTACCACACCGCTTTAGGTTTGAGTCCTGTAACACTGCTGTTGTCCACGGACTTTGGAATGTTTCACATCTTTAGAGCAAGCTGCTTCGCTTCAGTTCAGCTAATACTCAAATGTATAAATGGACAACATGTAAAACCTTTGCTGTGCTGTTCACCCTGTTACCAGAGAAGTTTGTTTTAATGACATTGACTCTAACACTACAGAGATGCACTCTACCTAGCAGGGATGGGCAGTATTTTAGATACATGAAATGGAATCTGAAAGATGTATTTGCTAACCTCTTTTCTCTATGGTTTATATGCATGTATTTGGGAGGAATTATTGCATTTTATAACGGATACATCTTATTGTGTTTCTGCTCTTCCCTGACGGGGCCCGCAGGCCTTGGAGCTGGCGTTCTCTGTGCAGTCGCAGGGGGATTTGGGCTGCACCGCCCCTCAGGTGACCATCCTGGAGGAGGGCAGAGAGGCGGACAGCGGCCTAGCCGAGGAGTTTTGGGACCTGCTGGGGGGAAAAACTGAGTACAGAGGTGCGGGAATCTGGGACAGACGCACGGACACACCAGACACATGCCGCGTCCCAACCAGCACACTACATACTATTTACTTTTAAATTCATAAGAACTGTTCATAAGTTTTACTCACTAGTGTAGTGGATGTGGTGGCTGAAGTTCTAGCCCAAGGACCATTTTAAGGAAAATATCTGCCCAGAGATTTAATTTGCCTTGAATAGCTTGCATATATTACATTCTTTTTCAAATTATTCTCTGGTTGGAAAAAGCCTCCACAACATGGTGTCTTTCATTGAGATTTGCCACATTACCTGTAATACAAGTTCCTCTGCTGTGGCTAGTTCCAGCTATTAGCTAGCTAGATGACTAATAATGTTACAATAACAGAGGCTAGCTAACTAGCAAGCAAGCTGGAACTAGCTAATGACATTTTTTCTAAATGTTTATTGTTCTGTAGCTTGCTACCAGCATACACTCTCTCACATAGTACTGTGTGGCCTGTAGGGTGTAAAATGGACACTGTGTAAAATAATCACGGGCCCTTTGTGTGTGTGTGTTTGTGTGTGTGTGTGTGCGTGCGTGCGTGTGTGCATGCGCGTACGCGTGCAGGAGCCGGAGATCCAGAGGAGGATGAGCAGTTTGAGAGCGGGGTGGTAGAGTCTAACTGCGCTTACCGGCTGGCGGAGGACAGGCTGGTTCCCCATGACGACGCCTGGGCCAGCCTCCCTGGAGTCAGCCTGCTAAACTCCTCAGAGGTCAGAATCCCCATCAGTACATCTGGGGCAGAGTTTGCTGTGTCTATGTCTATCTTTCTTGTACATATGTGCCTCTATGTCTCTTTACCTGGCTGTAACACTGAATCAGAGGTGTGTGTGTGTGTGTGTGTGTGTGTGTGTGTGTGGTGTGTGTGTGTGTGTGTGTGTGTGTGGGCATACATGTGAGGTTGGGTGTGTGTGTGTGCCTGTGTGGTCTGGTCTATGTTCGCCATGTGTCTGTTTGTATAGACCTCTAGGTGCTGCGAGGTGTTGTTTTTGACTTTTGCAGTCAGGTGTGCGTGTTCTGTGTTTATTTGCTGGTGCTGGTTTTTGACTTTAGCATGAGGGGTATGTGTTAACTTATGTGTTGATGTGCACGCTCTGGCGTATGACTTTTGCAGTAAGGTGTGTGGGTGTTCTGTGTTGATACAGGTGCTGGTTTTTGACTTCGGCAGTGAGGTGTATGTGTGGCAGGGGAAGGATGTGCCTCCGGTCCACAGGCAGGTGGCGCTGCAGTTGGGCAGACAGGTGTGGGGCGGGCCCTACGATTACAGCAACTGCAGAGTGAACCCTCTCAACCCCTCAGCCACAAGCTCAGAGATACACAGGTGAGTCTATCACGCACACACACACACACACACACACATGCGCGCACACATACACATGCAGACAGCCACTCGCACACACGCATTCCCACACACAGCCGCACTCACACACACGCACACACTCACACAGACACACACACATACACACTCACTCACACATTCTGCATTTGAAGGTGTTCAGTAGGGCTGAGGAATACAGATATTTTTCATCAATGAGAAATCCATCCATGGAGCTGCAGTGTAGAATATTTATGTTCAGTCACATCGCTGTGCATGCGAGAGTTCTAGGGAATGCTGTTAGCATGAGATAGCAGGCTTTCTCCACTGTGCTACCAGACCTTCATCAGAACAGCATAGTGTGGGGCTCCCATTAGGAAGAGTGCCAGCTCAGAACCCATCAACTCACATATCCGCACACAGGTCTTCACAGGGTTCAGTCTGAAACCGTTTAATAAAACGACCCAGCCTGACTTACGTCAGGGGCATTTCACACTCACCCTTGGAGAACTGCAGGGTGTGCTGGTTTGCTTTATTATTGATAAATTCACCATTCACCAAATTTTGATCAGTTAAACCAATTTTGTTGCAGTTATCTCACCCTACCTCATTTCATGGCTCTGAACTGCTGACTGAATTAAGGTGATAAGAAAGAGCGGCTACCCTGTGGTGCCTTTACGGTGTCGTACATGTCTAATGTTGTTTCCCTGCGACAGCAAGGTCGGGTCGTGAGCCGTACCCCTGCATCGGGGGAAATTGGTAACTGGGGCTTGTTTCTACAGAAAGGGGGAGGGGAGGCCCAGCTGGGCGCTGTTCGGCTGTCTGTCGGAACACAACGAGACCGCGCTCTTCAGAGAGAAGTTTCTGGACTGGGCTGGGAGGGGCGGAGCCAAAGAGGAGGTACCTGTGGAGGAACTGGTGAGGAGGAGAGTGTTGTCAAGTAGGTGAACGCCGGGTTTGGCCGGAGCGATCGCGTTGCGTGATGTCGCGCCGCTCGTCTTCTCCCTTGCAGGTTCCCGCGACCCTTGACCCCCGTGAGTCAGAGCTGCAGCCGTGCGACGCCAGGGCCCTGCTGGCGGGGAAGGTTGGGCCGGTGGGCACCATCCTGGACGACATGGATGTGCAGAGGGGGCGTGGCCTGGTGAGGGCGGAGGATGGCCAGCAGGGCGAGTTGAGCACCGTTGCCGTGGATGTCTGGAACGTCCGGGAGCTCGACGAGTGCAAACTCCCGAGAGAGAGCATGAGCCAGCTGCACGAGGGAAGCACCTACGCCGTCCGCTGGAAGTACTCCGTCACCAGTGCAGGTGAGTCTGTTACCACGGTCACCAGGGGGTGTTTATCTGTTTCCACGGTCACCGGCGTGGGTGTGTCAGTCGTAGTTACATCATTTACTTTACAAAGCACAAATAAAAAGCAATGAGCAGGGCTCAGTAAGTCATCATCGTCACAGCCAGTGGTCATCTGTAAACCTAAACCACAGCATTCAAATTTCAATGAATCAATCACATTTTATCTATATAGGGCCATTTTTAAAGATTGTTTTTTATGTGCATTACGTGTAAAGTGCATGCAAGAGGGGATTTGATGGTATAGGGTTAGATGCCCTCACCCACTACTACTGTGGGGTAGTGGGTGAGGGCATTGCTCTATCAGAGTGGTACTGTAACGTTGGAGTCGGTAATGGTACGGTGGGGTAGTGGGTGAGAGTCTTTGGTTGCATATTGGCTGCAAGGTTGTTCCACAGGTGGGGAGCAGTCATTTAACACTTGAGTAAGGTACTTCATATGAATATCTGCATCTAATTATCGACCTCTATGGAAAACGAAAGCTAAATGGCCTGTAACTGTGTGTGTGTGTGTGTGTGTGTGTCCACAGTGGGGAAGGAGCAGTCTCTGGGTGAGGTGGTCAGTGCCGCTCCAGGGCGGGAGCACTGTGCCTGCTTCCTCTGGCAGGGCCGGAGCTCCATGGTCAGCAGTAAGGACACATCCGCTCTCATGGAGCTAGGCAACCAGAGGGGGGTGCAGGTGAGTGTATCGCGGTTTAGATTCAGTGTGTATCTATAGCATGTCCTCAAGTCTGCTGTCATTCATAAATAAATACTTACAGTGTGTGTGTGTGTGTGTTTGTCTGTGCATGGTGTTCAGGTGCTGGTGCCACAGGGGAGAGAACCTCCCTGTTTCCTGCAACTGTTCCAGGGAGGCCTGGTCATCCACAAGGGCAGCCGAGAAGATGGCATCAACACCAGTACAGACAGCATCAACACCAGTACAGACGGCACCAACACAGGTACAGACAGCATCAACACCAGTACAGACGGCACCAACACAGGTACAGACAGCATCAACACCAGTACAGACAGCATCAACACCAGTACAGACGGCACCAACACAGGTACAGACAGCATCAACACCAGTACAGACGGCACCAACACAGGTACAGACAGCACCAATACAGCTACAGACAGCACCAACACCAGTACAGACGGCACCAACACACAGCTACAGTCGGCATCAAGACAGGCTGGTTTTTGTGTGTCTCTTCCTGATCTGAACTGAGGGTGATTCCTCTGTCTGTGCTGAGGGTGATTCCCATGTGTCTGTGCTGAGGGCGATTACCATGTGTCTGTGCTGAGGGTGATTCCCATGTGCCTGTGCTGAGGGTGATTCCCCTGTGTCTGTGCTGAGGGTGATTCCCCTGTGTCTGTGCTGAGGGTGATTCCCCTGTGTCTGTGCTGAGGGTGATTCCCCTGTGTCTGTGCTGAGGGTGATGCCCTCGTTTCTGTGCTGAGGGTGATTCCCCCGTGTCTGTGCTGAGGGTGATTCCCCTGTATCTGCTGAGGGTGATTCCCCTGTGTCTGTGCTGAGGGTGATTCCCCTGTGTCTGTGCTGAGGGTGATTCCCCTGTGTCTGTGCTGAGGGTGATTCCCATGTGTCTGTGCTGAGGGTGATTCCCCTGTGTCTGTGCTGAGGGTGATTTTCCTGTGTCTGTGCCGCTGTGTTTGCAACAGGAGGCTGGCGGTTGTTCTGTGTGCGGGGGGAGTTACCGGATGAGGGGTCCATGCTGGAGGTGGACTGCTGCTGTGGCAGCCTGCGTTCCCGCGGCTCACTCATCCTGCTCCATGCCCAGCAGGGGGTGCTGTTTTTGTGGTATGGCTGCAAGGCCAACACCAGCACCCGAGAGGTTGGCAGGAGGGCTGCTGAGAGAATCACACAGACGTACGTGCGCTGCTCGCAAGACCCCGCTCTGCTCGGGCATACCACATACAAACACACAAAATACACTAGCAGTTTTTCTTACGATATTAATATGTGTGTTTGTGTGTGTGCTTATATGTGTCGTGTGTGTATGTGTGCATGTTTGTATGTTAGTTGTCCTCCAGAACTGGGGCTGAGCAGTAGCTGCAGTTTGATGGTGCAGGAGGTGGAGGAAGGGGCAGAGCCAGTGGAGTTTTGGAACTCCCTGGGGCAACCGGACAGGAAGGCCTATGACTGCATGCTGCAAGGTACTGGCCACACCCACTAACCACATCTACACCTGAAATGACAAGCTCCAAGCTTTTACAAACTACACCTGAAAGCACAAGGAACTAACCACACCTTTACTTGAATGCACTGTTCACAGTTCATTCTTAAATGCACCGTTCACAGAAGACACAGTTCGACCCTTTTTGGAGATCTGCATCCACTCATAAAGTGGAAAGGCAGAGAGCTGTCACACACAGGCTGTAAGAGAGGCTAAACGCCTGCACAGTTAAATAATCATTGTAGTGGTACAAGCTGGGATTGGAAAAATACACTAAAATGTATCCTGTTTCAAAATACAAACCACCTCCCTAATAAATGCGTAGGTTGCTCTACCGATGGTACAGATGTATAAACCGTACAACAAAAAAAAGGTGAGCAACCTGTATTACATTCAATAAATGTATTTGAAATACTGCCCATACTTGGGTTGATGTATGGAAGAATTCTGCAAACAGGATGTTGGAAGCATAGATATAGAACCATAGATGTGACATATGTCATAGTTAGTGGCACAATTTTTGAGACCATACGCAGGTAAGATGGTGGCCAGTAACCATGGTTTTATATCTATGAGCCAATCATCAGCTATTTGGCTTCTGAGACCCAATTATGACATCACAGTGGGTTAGAAAGTACATGACACTTTGCCATAGGTTCCTAATAAAGCTGTACCCAGGTAAGATGGCTGCCAAATTGTTCCATTTCAGAATTCCAAATTACTATTACATTAAATGATATGTCATATCTATGGTTCCATATCTATGGTTGGAAGTGCTGAGTAATGACAGGTGGCTGCGGCTGTTCTGATTGGTCAGTTTGTTGTTTCTCCGCAGACCCTGGAAAGTACAACTTCACACCACGGCTGTTCCGCTTCAGCGCCGGCTCAAGCGTCTTTGAGGGGCAGGAGATTGTGGGCTCCGCTCGGGTGCTTGGAATGGTCACGCCCATGCCTTTCCTACAGGAGCACCTTTACTCTGTACCACAGCCAGGTGGGCCCCAAAACCACACCCACACAGCATGTTGAATGTTGAAGCACCACAGTACTAAATGCTTGACATATAGTACCTCGGGCTAGTAAGCCAGGTAACGGAGCTGCTCAGCTGATTGGATTTGTATGAATCAGGTGTCTGGTTTCAGGGTTTGGCTTGGAACTGTGGGTAATGCCCCTTCTATGTCAGAAAAGCTCTGCACTTCTTGAACAACCGTATATACAATGTGATAAAAAATCAAAATCACCAACTGACAAATCGTATTCTGTAAAGATCCATGTGTAACTATCTGAAAGGATATCAGGAAAACCAGGGATATGAGTACCTCTCTGTGGATCCATGTCTGTTTGCCATAAGTAGTAGCAATTAAATGATTCATTGAGATTTGCAGGTGATGATGCTTCATGGTAACTCAACAGCTGGCTTAACGAGGAGGCTGTGTTATCATCTAGCCTCTGGAGGACTGAATGAAACTGGTTGCACAGGGTTGTAGTTTAAAAAGCAGCAAGTGAGGTAAAAACTCCCCAGTGGGAGGTAAACTGCTCAAAGTGTGGTGAGAAAAATACTCCCCAAAGGGAGGAAATCTCCGGAGGAACCCGGTTACAGCGGGGGAGCCCATCCTCTGCTGACCAGTTAAGTAAGCATAGAATGGATGGTAACAAATTTTTTTACGAGGGATCTATTACAGCCAATAACCAAATGGATTGAGCAGGTTACAGTCTGAGGTAGTAAACTAGCTGATAAACTAGGAAGTCAAAATTAAGAGATGCAATTCAGTGGGACTGGGCAAAGCATTTGGGGCTCCATTTTGCGTCAAGGCGTGGGCTTGAATCGGGAGGGACGTGGCTGGAGTGGTCTGTGAACTCAGGGTGAAGGAAGGGCAGAAGCCCCAGGGATAAAGAAACAGAGAAGGAGAAGGTTAGGCACTATAGAATTAGGAGAGTAACAATTGAACATTTGGAGGCCAGAGTGTAATATGGAAAGCCCCAGGGCACTATGCTATGGCAGCATATCCATATGATGAATATCCAGAAATGGCATCTGACCTTCATCTGAACAAGTTACGACATCCTAGCAAACTGACATGGCTGTGCTCAAACGCTTCTATATCCTGTCTGTCTCTCTGGAGCTCACTTCCTGCTGGATAATCACATGGGGGTTATGCTAATTCTGTGTTGTGTGTTTGTCTGTCTGTCTCTAGCCCTGTTCCTACTGGATAACCACATGGAAGTGTACCTGTGGCAGGGAGGGGAGCCCGGTGACTCGCAATCCCCGAGCTCGGCCCGGATTGGCTGGGACAGCGAGAGGAAGTGCGCCATGGAGACCGTGCTTCAGTACTGTAGAGGTGGGGGCTCGGGGGGCTTAGTAGAGTGTCAGTAGTAGAGATGGGGCTCTGGGTCAGTACTGATGGGTGGGGCTTTGGGTCAGTACTGAAGGGATGGGGCTCTGGGTCAGTACTGAAGGAATGGGGCTCTGGGTCAGTACTATAGGAATGGGGCTCTGGGTCAGTACTGAAGTGGTTGCACTGCAGTGTCAGTACTGAGGGGGTGGGGCATGCTTTAAGGTGGGGTGAAAAAGTTAACATAAAAAAATTAAGTCAGGATTGACACAGACCTTGCATCCAAACTAAGCCAGGAAAATGCACCCCACCATTTGGAACCACCAGAACCCTTTGCTGTTGGGTTTCTATTTCTTTTTGGTTACAGCGAGAACAGCAATGCAAAGTGTCTGTCTGTGGAACTGCTAAGAGCTCCTCTCTGGTGTCTTTCAGAGAAGAACTCAAGACGGCCCCCACAGGCCTACCTGATACACACTGGAACAGAGCCCCTCACCTTCACCAACATCTTCCCCCGCTGGGAGAGGGACCCCAAAACCAGGCTGCAGGTAAGAAAGGGACCCCAAAACCAGGCTACAGATAGATGAGCCTATCCAAAGCAAGCAGCTGAGCCGAGCTTCCTCTGCGCTGCCTAGTAATAACTAATAACTGTCAGCAGGGGGAGCAGGTGCTGAGCCTGTTCTGTGTGTGTGCTGTGTGGTAATAACTGTGTCTTCCAGCAGGGGGAGCCTGTGCGGAGCAAGGTGACGCTGGTGCGAGACGCTCTGGCTCGTCTCACTAAAGCCCAGTACTCAGTGGAGGAGCTGCTGAGCAAGCCGCTGCCCGAGGGGGTCGACCCCCTGCGGCTGGAGATCTACCTCTCTGACCTGGACTTTCAAGTACGAAACGCCCCATAATCTCATCTGCCCATTTTAGGCCATAACCCTATTTGATTTCATATGTTGATACTCAGCTTAAATATATTTTATCTATCTCATTTATAATACTTTAGCCGGCACGGCATTACAAAGAAAATGTGCAGAGCCCCACCCCCAAATGATGTCACCAAAGTATTTGCCTTCCCTTTCCATCATTGCAGAGAATATATTTAGAAAATGGCTTCAGGACAAATTACACTAAAAGAAGACCCACACCCTCCAGTGTAAATATATTGTAGATATTGTAATTGTGACTTGAAATATCTAGAAAACAAAACAAGTTATTTCCAAGTGACTTGAACAATTCTATGGTATTTTATCGCGTGTGACCATTGTGCTACTATCACTGATATTTCACTTTGACCTTCAAGCCAAAGTTTATTTTTGTTCAGTTCGACAATGTCTTGTCTGAATCTTTCAGAGAGTTTTGGAGATGAAGAGGGAAGAGTTCAACTCCCTTCCAGATTGCAAACAACTCAGCTTGAAGAAAAGCAAAGGACTGATTTGAAAAAAAGAAGAAATATTATTTTACTTTATTTCTGTATGCAAAAAATGGGGGAAACGCTCTGCACTTTTTTGTATGTTGAATTTTTAAGAAAAGCATTTTTCTCTTGTAAAGTGACAATGTTCAGGTTGTACATTCTGGATTAGCCATGTTTTTTCCAAAATCTCATTTTAAATTCTCATTTATCTGTGATGTTTTCAAGGAGAAAAGCTGCCTTTAACTTCAGAAAAAGTAATTTTCTAACTGATGCTCAATTCTATATACATTGGAGACATCCAAAAATATACATGTTGTATATTTGTAAGTGCAATGTTTTCCTGTATTTGAATCATGGAAACTATGATAATAGAGAGTAACAAAAAAACAAAAAACTACCAATCGCTAAAATGGTGTTTATGGTAAGTGCAATACAAGGCACAAACTGGTCTGTACATACTCAAGAGCATTCAAAGCAGTTACTCCACTCTGGGCTTTACATACACAGGGCCATATTTACTAAAGAATTGCGACTGCTTTTCCAATGAAAAAGCAAAAAAAAAAGAAGAAAAAAAAAGGTCACACAGTATCTATGGCGGCTTTACTAAATGCTCGCGATGGGCCAAAATCACTATTAGGATGTAATTTGTGGGGATTACTCTGCGACTTTCTTTTTGATACATAGTTAAATGTGTTCTTGCATATGTATACCTGGAGTGAACGAGCTTAAACAGGGTGGAGTTTCTGTAAATTAGCTCAATTAAGTATCGCGTCTAATTTACTAAAGCATGCGTTAATTGTGATTCTCCTCTTTGCGTGAGAATCCTTCTGAATGCAGGCGGTAATTTGTCTGCATTTATAGAGCCTATAGCTCACACTCCTGGTCAGCCCTGCAACAGCAGTGACCAGTTGCTGGATTGCCAGTGGCCAGCCCTGGGATGTTTCGCCTCACTGCACGCATGGCTTGTGGCTACTTTCTTCACCTCATCAGGGACGTGGGACGGGTTTTGCAGAGCAATGGTTTGAGCAGCAGCCTGGCCACTTCCTTGCGGGAAGCCGGAGAAGGGTGTCGGGCTGTACGCATGTCCTCAGCCGTCAAATGAGTTTCCCTATCGGGCTGCGTGGGGTGGAGATTTAAAATTGAATTCATCCTCTGATGCACAGCATTCTGGGAAGGAGACAGGATTCAACATGTTTCTAATAATCATTTCTCATAATCTTTTCTTTACATTCTCTACCTGTCATTGTGTTATACCTAATTCATTTTGCATGTGATTTCTCCTCTCCATTGGTGTTGTATTCCGATGCTGTAATACGGCATCGTGAAGCTGTACCTCATTGACCATTACCTCCGTTTCCTATCTGTAAATTTAAGTTTTTTCTCTCTTGTGGTTACCTCGTTACCTGTGCCTGGTTGCTCCATATCTATTTCTTAGCGCATTGTAATCTGGACATGTTAGCATGCCATATCGTTTCTGACCCGTTTTATGGGCGTCTCCTACAGCAAAATTACGAATGAAGGCAGTTAATTTATTTGATAGCGTAATTACAACCAGTCTTGGTAAATCGGTCCTTGATATGTCAGTATTCTGCGACCACAACAGAGCCGCAAGATAGCAAATGTTTTCCTCAGTAAATCTGGCCCTCAAAGTATTAAGAGTAGTTACTCAGAAAATACTGAGAATAGTTACTGCACACAGGTCTGTACATACTCTGACCAATGTGGAGTAACTGCTCTTTGTACTGGTGTGTACGTACTAAGTATTACGAGTAGTTACTCCTCACTGGTCTATACATACACAAAGAGAGTAGTTTCTCCACACTAGTCTATGCATACAGAGAGAGTACATACTCCTCTCATTGTCCATGGCCCTGTGCTGTGATGAATTACCTTCAAATATATGAATTTGTAAAACATATACTGCTCTTGTGGGGAAAAACAAAATCTGTAGACTTTAAACATGGCTCTCTAATTAATATTTTTTACAATTAAAACAGTACAGGTGTGTTCAAGCTTTTGAAAGATTTTATGGCTATTCAAATTGGTACATTTTTAATTTGAGGAGACTGAAAATAAAATGTATGGCTGTATTACTGACATGAATCAGACTAAAACTTTTAAAAGAAGTAACAAAACCATTTGTGTATTTTCAAGAAACTTTAATTTGCAAATCAACCGAGTAAATGATAGCTAACAAAGAATTACAACACAGAAGTCCAGTAACATGTGGTAAACAGTAAAGAGTACAAAGGCTTAACATATTGGTTGTAAGCAAGAGGAAAATGCAAACCAAAGTGTTTTTACAGTATTGCTTGAGTAGAGCTCTGTATGTCTGTAGAAAAGAGTGTCTTTTCTGCTATTGAATGTTTAAATCACAGCAAAATGACATCAAATCAACTGGTGTCCTGGAACACCTAACGTCATTGACATTGGAAATTTTTGTACGTTACTGTTGCTCTATATGTGCATTTTATGATATGTAAATCCTACTACACATACTTTTATGACTGAAGCAGTGGGTTACTGTACTGTACATAGTCCCTGATCGTGCGCAAAACTAATCCGAGGGATGTACTCACGGTTCTGCTCTGGTCTGAACTTGGGGAACGAAGCAACCCTCCCCCTGTGGGTTTTGGTCGCTGTTTTTGTGAGGGTATGGATTACCTGCTACTTTGAGCTGCATTCCACAACTGTATGTTCACTGCTGATTACAGGCAGATTAGCCTACGGGTCACTCCTTGGCCAGAGTTTGGAGAAGCACGTTCCCACATCCATAGTACCTACATAATAAGACCTCTCTACGATCTCTACATATCCCTGCATTGTTTTCCCCTCGTATGTTTATGGTAAGAGACAACTTAACAGGTTTATGAACTCCACGTGGGTGACCTTTAGAGAAATAGGGGCACAAATATATTATCACATTGCACCACTTCACAATATATTGGAAAATGTACAAATTATTACAGCTTTAAAATATTGCTGTATTAGGAAACTGCTGTTAAATACGTCATAATTTTTTCAAGAAGTTAGTATAGTAACAATATACTTCTGTATATGCCACTTCCGTGAGGACAGTTTGGACATATATTTCATTGTCTTAGAGACTGCTGTCTCCTGTCAAGTGTGAAAATGCTCAAAGGTTAAATGTCAAAGGGGCTTATTCAAACTGGTACCCACCACTGTGTGGTCTTTCTCAACACAACGACTTTATTTGTGCTTCGCTCTATTGACACTTCAATCTTTGTTCAAAAAGACATTTCAATCCCTGTGCGATGGACTCATGCAACGTGAAAATATCTGTCCGTTTGACGTCCGGGTTTGCAGTTCCACTGGCAACAGGAAAAGCTAAGAGAGATCGGTTGTATTTAATGCTGGAGCAAAAGCCGATTTAATGTTCGGCGAACCCCGTTGACTCGGCACATCGTGTTTCCTGACTGCTCAGACAGCGCAAGGCATGAAGTACGGAGATTTGAGATCTTCCGGTGGAAAAGTTTGCTTCTTGCGCAATCGGCGGGGTGAAGTCACCTCAGAGATACGTTCTCACGGTGGGGTTTACAGTAGTATTTTTATGGTTTGAGTTTGTGTTTTTTCTGAGCATCTATCGGGATGCATCTGCGGTTGTAGCCAGGAATAGACACTACAGTATAGACAGTACTTAAAGATAAGACTACTTAAATTACGTGTGTTACAATCATATGCATTTGCACGTATATATCTCATACACTGTTGTTTATATGTACAGTTATTTGGAACGTATTTAGCATTTTTAACTGAAATACATGGTGTATTATCACCCATCCCAGGCTATAGCTGGCGTGTATCTACAGGATGTGTGTATGCTCCTCAGGCAGTGCAGGCTCGTACTTTTAGAGCAGATCTAGACACCGTTCAGAGCAGATTTAGACAGTGTTCAGAATGGCTCTAGACACTTCAGAGCAGATCTAGACACCGTTCAGAGGGGATCTAGGCGCCTTTCATAGGAGATCTAGACACCGTTCAGAGGGGATCTAGACATAGTTCAGAGGGGATCTCGACACGGTTCCGAGGGGATCTAGACACCATTCAAGCGGATCTAGATGGCCTGTTCCTTCTGCATGGCCTCGGGTCCCGGTGGGGCGTAGTCAGGTTCAGATGCCAGTGCTGCCTCCCGTAGCGCCACCATGTGGTCCTCGGCAGCATGGAGCGACTTGTCGATCCAGTCGGTGCTGCCGGCCATGTGACAGGCGTTACGGGTCACCAGTACCAGGTGGCTGACTGACAGCAAGAGGGCGGTGGCCCTGCAGGGGCAAAATTCAGAATGAATAACTGACAATGCAATCTTTTATTATGATTATAATAATTAATTCCTCATATATATGTATTCTATATTACTCATTTTAAATAAAATTATGTTATTATTATTACTATTATTGTTATTCATACATATTTTATTATTACTATCAATCAGAAAAAAGGCAATTTCCCCACTGTGTTTAAAATGATTACTGTTGCCACCGTCCTCTCCATGCGGTCTCAGTGATAAATGTATCACTGCGAATCTGTGTATATGCATGACGTGCAGTGCAGAATTCAGACATTAACAAGGTACAGCTGCGCTGTGGGCTGAGCTAGAGTCCTCTAACAGCTTTAAACGGTCTGTCTTGCCTGGCATCGAGGAGTATTGGGTCCAGAGGCGGGTACATGGATCTCACAACATCGTCCACCCTGCAGAGAGCCGGAGAGACGAGACGCAGCTTATTAACGTCCCAAACGGCTCAGAGAGGCTGACGCAGAACAGAGTGCTACGATTAAATATGGAAACGGCGTGGAACTGATCCAGCTGGCAATGAGCTTGTGCTTTTCCGTTTATTACTTCTCTCACTCGTTGCACACACACCTGGGGCCGATTCGTTTGGCCACAGCGATGATGTCGCTGAGGCTGGCGGGGGCTTTGACCTTTGCCCCCGAACCCATTGTCAAGGCTACGAGCTTCTCAGTCAGGGTATGGCAAATCTGCAGGAGAGGTACAGACATGGGCCAACATGCATTCAAATATCTTAAGAGGATAATGCTCCACTCTATAAACTTGTTAAACCCGTGTTAGGCAACTCCGGGGTAACGGTTACCTTTAAGATGGAGATGCAATGTGACACTAAACCACTGTAAGAAGGAAGAGGAAGAAATGTAAGAACATTTATCAATGCAAACGTTTCACAACGACCAAAACAAGTCTAACCCACTCCTGTGACTGAGTACAAAAGAGGATGTAAATCCTTATGCACACGTAATAACATTAAAGTGAGTTTTTCATAGCAGCTTTGATGCTGCTGAATATATATTGCTGAAGGTTGTGAGGATACTGATGATGATGACGATGATGATGATTATCATGATACTGATTATATAGTGATGAAGGTTCGGATGATGAGAAAACAACTGATTATACACAGTAACATTGTCCAGTGTAAATTCAACGCCAACAGAGTTTATACGAGTCCACTCTGGCCATAGTGTACTTATAAACTCTGTAATAGTTGATTTAACACGGTACATTTTACTGTGTATAATCATCCTCATCATCATGACCTTCATCGCTATGATTGGTATCAGAGTCATCGGTTTACGCTGAACATTTTACTGTGTGTAGTAACGAAGGTCACGAGGATGACTATGGCGGCGATGGAACGTACGAGGCGTCCTCGATCCAGTCCTCGTTCTCCAGGATGGCTTCGATGTGCGGGTTGGTGATGACCACGTCGTCCAGCTCCAGCTCTGAGGCCTCGCTCTGTGTTTCCATGGCGCCGATCAGATCGACAGTGGGCCTGAGGAGGGATGGGACATCTCGGAGAGAGACTCGCAGACTGACCGCACGCTCTATATTTTAATTCATAATTGACCACACCTGCTCTGCTTTTACATTGAACTGACCGCACCTACGCTACTTCCAGAAACAACTGACCATGCCCTCTCTACTTCCTCACAGAACTGGAACGGATAGGACTGACAGCATCGTACCTTTTTGCGGGGGTATGATTTTTAACATTAGGCATAACAACAGCATAAACTGTAGCACGGATAGTCCCTGGCTCTAAATTGTATTGAGTATCTGAGTGGAGCTTAACATTTCAAAATGTATTATTTCGGCAGGATACTTTCATCCACCAGTTACTATGAGCTATTATGCTACAGTAGCAGCAGACAGCTGTTGATTTTATAGTTAAAAGCACCTGCATTCCCCATTTCTCTGGTGCCTTGGAGTGTAATGGTGGTGGTGTTTTGTAACAGGTGTAGAATGCTTTGCTGACTAGCTTGTGGAAGCTAAATTCCAATTGGGATGCCTTTAGCTGAAGGCAATCGGGTATCTAATCTGTTTGGGTTGGGAATATTGAGGGTGTTCCTCCACAATATGGACCCTAAATGTGCTCCTCGCATGCACACCCCAAACCTCTTGGAATTGTCCACATCGGGGTTCCACCACCAAGTTTTCCCACCATCTTACATGCATCTTCCCTCATGATAGATACATAGATCCCTCAAGATGCACACCACTCAAAACGCCTGAACTAAATCAACATGTTGTTTAACGTTTAGGTTCTCTGTTCTCTATGCAAGTTATATTTTCGCACACACACACACACACACACACACACACGTGTTGGCAAACTTGTCAACACAAAGTTAAGACAGAAGTTGGCATTTAGTTGTAAATCAGGAAGAATGCTGACTAAATCCATGTGATGATATTCCACTACTTTCCCACTACTTTACCTTCCCTTAATCCACCCCCTCCCATGATTGGATACTGACTTGGATTCAGACTGCAACAGGTCTGCAGGATGGTAGTATCGGTGACGGCAGACCACCACCAGGGCGATGAAGGACGCCAGAAAGATGGTGGCCAGCACCCCGATCGCCACGATCACCACAGTCTCCATGTCAACGCCTGCTCCCACGGCGACGGGTGCTTTGGAAACCCAGGGCTCGGAACAGCGAGTGGGTATGTGCGCCTACAGGTCTGCACTCATCTGTAACAGGCAGGTCCCTTTGTTCCTGTAAATTTGTTTTGTGAAAACGAGTGCTGCTACATCATTGGCCAAAGATAGCCTCAATCTCATTGTCCGCTCTATGAAACTACAGTCGCAGCAAACAAGTTACCAAATAAGCCATTTTATTTGAGTTCCATGCTATCGATCAAAGCTTTTCGTGCAAGAATGAGTGATGCAATTAATCTTCGGCACACAGACGTGTTTGCAGAGGCACACCCGTAAAGTGCACACGGCCTGGCTGGATGTCAGTTAAGTTAAAACCATGAAACATTTAGAAATAATTCCACTTCTGTCTCCGAGACACATTCTCTCCTAATCAGACTGAGACTCCTACATAAATCTTCAGTTGTTGTCTAAAACTTTTTTTTTAAATTAAAAAAAATGTCACGGTATCATGCCAATGTGTGAGTGTTTACATTGAGACCGTTGATGTATCACAAAAAGAATACAGCAGATATACATTTGTACTGTACAGTGGGCCATGACAGGTTCCCATTTTTACCAAAAAAACTGCTGAATGCTGTACTAGGCAAAATTGCACAGGGTAAACTATCATACAGTACGCATTACAGGAAAAGGCCCAACCTTTTCTAGCCCAGTCAATATTCTGGGCCTACATCCATTTGGAAAACAACATAAACAAGTTAGGGACACTAAGAACCAAAACAGTCCCTTACCGTTTTTGGAGTGACGGGTTCTGAGCGGGTTCGGTATTTAAATCGGAGCCCCAGTCTCATGGTCTCCCCGCAGATAAGTTCGCAGAGTCCCAGGTAAAACAAACAGGACCGCGCCCACCTGCCCTCTGCACAGCTAAGTTACTGTTTAACCAAGCCCAACGGAGAACCTGAGAGGCCTAGAACCACTGTCACTGCGCCAAGTCTGTTAAATCAAACAACTTCCTGTGAGAAATCCCCTTCTGCTGCGCACAAAATAACTGGCGTGAGCTTGGCCAGCTGAACAATGGGGCAATATGCAAAATATGTCTGGGTCCATACAGTCCAAACTGTAAAACATACTAAACCATAAAGTGAACAATTCCTTTTAACTGTATTCAATCTGATCGGGGTAAATACCATGCTTAGACTGAGAGCCGAAAACATTTTTAAATCTCTTTTCAACAAGGTCTGTTAAAGACATTATTAAGCTACAAAGTTCAGCTTTTAAAAAATAGCTTTTTATCAAACCAGGACGGAACAAAGGGTGCAGAATGGTAAAATAATTGACAAAATTGGGACAAGCTTTTCCAACATTTGACAAAATTAAGCCACGTGCGAAACAGCCTATCAATTCTCCCGGTGGTTGTAAAACTATAACTCTAAATACATATTTAAAAAACAACAACCCAGAGCTGTATTTCAGTGTTATATTGACTTTCCCCTCCGTTTCCGGCTGATTGGGGAAATTCCAGATCGCAACTGCAATACAGTCTTTAGCCTACACATTTAGCCTGAGCTGTGATGTTCAACCCAAAGCTAAATATGTTGTTTTATTATTAGTTTGACATTGTAATATTAAATATGTGTATATGGTAAACATAAACTTCGACGTACAGTATGTTTTTGTTTGAACATTAGAGTTGTGATTTTAGCCTTGGTTTAAGGCTATTCAAGGTCTAATATTCCTGACGACAATGGAGATGTGAAGCAGCTAACCTTTCAACGTAGGTGTTGGGCCAATAATCCTGGCGCTGCTTCTGATGCGAAGCACTTCATCGGACAACGGAGTATAAATCTGTATTCAGAATGCTAGCAATTACAGCAGGTGCCAGGTCGACATATAGCCACCATCTGATGAGAAGTAGCTACATTCTTTGAAAATTTCAGCGGCGCGCGTTAGCCTTGAGCGAGCAGACATTATCGGAAAAGTCTGGAATGTCATAATTCTTTAATAGGATTAATCCACGGCCCACTAATCGCAACAATGTTCTCTGAAAAGTTAACAGTCTCGAGTCCGTCTGTTGTAGAGAATCCGTTGATCTAAAAGTGGTGAGGGTCTACTCAGCTCCATCCACTGCTGGCTGTGTAAAATTTAGGTGCAGCCAATATCTACAGTGAATTGGTGTGGAACCTGTAATAATGCTGAAATGCTTCTTATTGATTTTTTTCTGAGGTTTTACATCTAGCTACTGTTCTCATCATTATTTCTACTTTTTAACTGAATGTCTTAGATACATTCTTTAGCTCAAGGAATGTTGAACATATAAATTACAATATATGCTGTATCTGTCTTAACTGATTCATCTTTACACAAGTCTTACATTAGCTGACTCCAAAATTACCAAGACAATAAATATATGTATATATTTGTGCCCCTCTTGGCCTAACTTATTTTTTGTTTTTGTTTTGTTCTAGTTAGAATATGAACAAATTTGCAAAACAAAGCTGGCCCACCTTTAATGTTGTGTGGCTCTGACATGGACCTGTAAGAGATCCAGACAACCCCTCACACATACACGCACACACAAACACACTTACACACACTTAGAGTACATATGCATATCACATGATACATAAGCCCTTCACATTTATGAGCACTGTATAATCAACCCCAGTCTTCTCGAAAATTTTAAACGGGCCTTCCTTGAGGATATCTCCATTTGAGATATTATTATGTTCAGCAAAGAAAATGCTAATAACCTTAATAAATCCCAACTGCTGCATTAACAATTAAACCCCATTTCACAAGCGAGCAACTCTTCTCCAAAGTTACTGGACACAATGAATCAAGTGACTACATTGGAGTGGTGCCCAGGCTAGCTCTGCACTTAACACTGGCCTTCACTTTTCACAACTTCTCAGTGAAAATAGAAAGATGCATACAGTGCTCAACATGCATGTTTATAGTGCATGGCAGTGCCCTTTAACCTGTAATCAGTCAAGCCATACACACATACAATTTGCATATT
This sequence comes from Ilyophis sp. 1 JC-2022, assembly GCA_022702515.1. Classification (NCBI taxonomy): domain Eukaryota; kingdom Metazoa; phylum Chordata; class Actinopteri; order Anguilliformes; family Synaphobranchidae; genus Ilyophis; species Ilyophis sp. 1 JC-2022. The sequence goes on from CM040394.1 coordinate 82,340,072, forward strand.
TTGTGGCACATAACCAATAGTACGGGTTTCCAAATGTACATTTTATGTCTTCCTTAATTTTGTAATATCAGTCAAATTATCAAAAATCTTCATATTACAGGACCTGTGATACTATCTGTATGTGGCTGCTCTATGGTTAGACAAGGAATGTTGACTATACTGTAACAATAAATAACTTCGTAAGTACAGACCAGTAGCCTATTCAGTAAATAAGGAAAAGGTAGAAATGATTGCTTGCACGGCCAAAAAGAAGACATCTTCTAAAGCAAAAAAATATATATATTAAAAAAATGGAAACCTGCTGAAATAACAATAGTCTGCACCACAACAGTTAGTATCGTTTCCGGTGTAAAATTAATTTACATTAATTGTGGTCAAACAACGTCCGACGGGGCCACAGCGCAACCACATGCGCTTTAAAAAGTAGCGTAAAAATCACCTCCACCCCAGTAAAAAAAAAGTAAAAATTCGCATTTGTGCCAAAATACAGCCGAAAAGGTGCAGTAGGCTACATTGAGTTATTTTATTTTTTTAAATGGTCAAACGGTAGCCTACATGTGTGGCAAGAGAATGCGTTGTAGCCTATTGACAAGTGCAAGATAAGCTCAACACAAAGTTGCACGAAATAGCCTACATAACAACCATTAATAATTTAATAATAATAAAATGAAGTTAAACAATATTTTCAACCATAATTATAGCCTACAGCAAAGCAGTTGAATCATGAAGTTAAAATAACATTTGCTGGTTTCCACTTTCGACTTAATGATGAACGTAGTTCCAATAAATCTATTAAGAAACTGAAACTGGCTCACCTACTGATTATTCGGTCTATGCCATAGCGTTGCAGCGTCTTAGTCCAGAAGAACGTTCACAGTATTCCCGGGAATTCGCGGACACGAAACTGGGCTATAAAGCTGCAGTGCGCATACTGGCAACTACGTGAACACATGAGTTCGCTGATATGCGCAAGGCTGACCTCGGTGTTTCGCCGCGAAGTTTACGCTGTAATAGGCCTACTATTGCAACTACACTGCTCAAAAAAATGAAGGGAACACTTAATCATCACAGTATAACACCAAGACAATTAAACCAAACCGGTCATGCTGGATGATGTTGCAGGCAGCATAACATTTGCCACGGTGTCTCCAGACTCTTTCATGTCTGTCACATGTTCTCAGTGTGAACCTGCTCTCATCTGTGAAGAGAACGGGGCACCAATGGCGAACCTGCCAATTCTGGTGTTCTCTGGCAAATGCCAATCGAGCTGCACAGTGCTGGGTCATTTTGTAGGGCTCTGGCAGTGCTCCTCCTGTTCCTCCTCGCACAAAGGAGCACATACCGGTCCTGCCGCTGGGTTGTTGCCCTTCTACGGCTCTGTCCAGCTCTCCTTGTGTAATGGCCTGTCTCCCGGGATCTCCTCCACGCTCTTGAGACTGGAGGAGATTTTTCACAGCAAACCTTCTTGCGACGGCACGTATGGATGTGCCATCCTGGAGGAGTTGGACTACCTGTGCAACCTGAATGGGCGGCAGGTACCGCCTCATGCTACCAGTAGTGACAAGGGCACTAGCAAAATGCAAAACTAGAGAAAAATCAGTCAGGAAGGATAAGAAGAGAAATGGTATGTGGCCACCGCCTGCAAAACTATTTACGTTTTGGTGGTTGTCTTGCTGTTGCCTCTCCTGTCCATCTGTTGTCACTTTCATTTGCACCAAAGCAGGTGAAATTGATTCACAATAGTTTACTACACTTCCTATCTGGACAGATCAATATCCCAGAAGTTTAATTGACTTGGTGTTATACTGTGTTAAGTGTTCCCTTCATTTCTTTGAGCAGTGTATTTAACTTCCACACCAGAAATCCAAACCAGTGTAAGCTGGTAAAGATGCAATAAGGTATTTACAACATAGGCCTACTAGCTATTTGTATTATTCAACATATCATTTCTGGGGGCGGGCTGGGAACATGTATAGTAGGCTATTAGCTTATTCGGTTGAATAGCCCATCACTTGGAGAAAAAAACAACGCATTATAATTACTGGCTGACTTACTCTGAATGTAGCCTAATATCTGACCTTTTTCCTGTTATTGCTGCCTGTGCACCAGTTATGAGAAAGTCATTCTCCAAATCTTCTATGTTTAATTTAGTTGACTCCCAGACACAAGATCCTCTGACCTTCTTTCAAAATCAAACTCAATCAATTTAAAATCTATTATCAGCTCACTTAAACGTGTCCTCATTTTTTTCAACATGTGAAGGAACTTTCTTAAAAATTGCAGCCTTGATTACAACAGATTTCTGTGTGAAATCATCGATTTCTCCAGTGTGACAACGGTCATTTAACCTATAGGCTAGCCTACTTGTGCTAGGTTGTGGGCTATATGAATAGCATGTCTGAATAAAGTATTGTTGATGGTAATATTCTGAATTCTGATTTGTAATGGAACAGTGACTATGAGGTTAATGTGCAGACTTTCAGCTTTAATTTGAGGGTTTCTGCATCCATATCGGATGAACCGTGTAGAAATGTATTTGTAGCCCTTTTTATACATTGGACAAATACATTTACATAAACTTCATCATCATCATCATCATCCATCAACCCGCTTATTCCTATTCAGGGTCACGGGGGGTGCTGGAGCCTATCCCAGCATGCATTGGGCGAGAGGCAGGAATACACCCTGGTCAGGCCGCCAATCCATCACAGTACTAAAATTTAGTACAGCATTTACATAAACTTAAATAAAGTAATCATATTTAATATTTTGTTGCATCGTGCCATGACTTCCTGATGTCCGTGACCCAACACCATCAAAAGATGAAGCTGTAAATTAGGCTGGAACAGTATGGAACACATGGTTGGCTAAATGGCTGTAAGTCATCAAGAGTCTGATGTATCAAACGAGCCTTAAACCATCACTCTGCTGCCAGATATGCAGTAGATGTGGATGGTTCACTTTAAAAGGTTTCTTATCCTGACTTATTTTTCCATAAACAACAGGAAAATGAGTCAGGAGAAACAACCGTAAAGTGATCCGTCCACATCTACTGCATATCTGGCAGCAGAGTGATGGTTTGAGGCTTGTTTGATACCTCAGACCCTTCATGACTTACAGCCATACCATGTGTTCCAGAATAATTCCAGCTCAAACTAGCCAAGGTAGCAGAAGCTTGTCAGCCTGTTCTATCCAGTTCTACCCAGTTAGCAACAAATTGCAATTTCACACCACATCTGAAAAAAAGAGAAATACTATCTGCCTCACCCAGTGCATACAGAAGACCCACCTCTTCTTGGATTCACAATTTAATCTTGGAATTCATCTTGCATCTGTCTATTTCCACTTCATGGCAATTTTTCTGACCTGGATTACCTCAGGATTGTTATAGCATGCTTTAAGTGCAAATTTTAAGTTCGCATCCCTAGTGAAATAATGTGTGGGAAATGCTGTAGGAATTGAATTTCATGCTTTTTTTTTCTGTGAGAAACTGGCACTTCAGAAGCCACACTCAACTCAAAAGCTTGATTGAGTTGAAAACCCCTATAGTGTAGGTAGGCTAATGCAGTGGTTTTCAACCGTGGTCCTGGAGTAGGCTACCTCTGTGTAGCCTATGCTGGTTTTTGTTCAAACCTTTATTGCAATTCCTGAAGCATCATGAGTTGTTAATTCCTTTTAATAAGATACTTTTTAAGGTCTAATGTGGGTTGATTACTCAATTACACATTAGAACTATATTAATGTTAAAAATGATTAATTGCCTATTCCATATTCATTTGAGGACATTCAGCCAGTCAGGCCAATCTTTAGACAATGTTTTAATGCTTTCACTTTCTGTTAAGTGCCGTGGTAAATGATTGATTTCAGAAGAGGTTAGGATGCATTTTGTATTGAATTAATTGATAGACCTACAGTTGAAATCAATGAAGTCTTAAATGCTGAACATGTACACCTGGTCAGTGGTACTAAACCATATGTGGAAAATTAAGAGTTCAAGGACAAAGCAAATATTACTGAGCCAAACCAACATTGTGTTAAAGTGGGGACAGATTAGCCTACACAATTTTTTAGCCCGATTTGGCAATGATTTGAGATTGGGCAGAGTCTGCGGAAGTCTAGGGCGGTTGCGCTGTAGGCTGTAGCTAGTCACAGCTGCCTATATGTCTGTGTGGGAGTGAAAGACTGAAATCTCTCTCTCGTGCGATCCCAGTTGGCAACGGTCTATGATTCTCCTTATGTTTGTGCTTCTCAAAGACAGCCGCCATTATGTGTGTATGACAGAAGACTGAAAATCTGCATATGACGACAAATTTGTGTTGCTCATTCCTTTCATTGTCACTTACAATTGGCGCAATGTTTCCCCAGCTTATAGGACAAGAAGGACCGTAGTCTTACATTTGAGCCTGCAAGGCATCAAAGAGGGAACAGCTGAGGAAGAGGAGAATTAACGGGGAAGATATGATCCGAGGAGAACTTTGAGTTGGACTGAGATGTCTTGGTGAGTGAACAAGGAGCTGACACTACACTACTACTACTAGCAGTAATATCACTCACTGTAGCTGGCTTACATCAGCACTAGCCTACGTGCTACTCTAACTATGTATGTAGAAGCTTCCTGGGGGGTATACTACAAAGCAGGATTTCTCAGTTAGCTGGATAACTGCGCTGAGTAAAACCTGGCTGGGACCCCTCCAAAATATGGAACATGGACTGAAGTAAAGAGCTGTTCTGGGTTTTACTTGGTGCAGTTATACAGCTGACTGAGTAATCCTGCTTTGTGGTTTACCCCGCCTGGACTATGAGGAATCAGACCAGCGTTTTATTCATTTAAATTTTTTTGCTTGCTTGCTATAGCTCTCTTGGAAAAGCAGGTTTTCTCACTGGATTATGGTGAGCTTTCCTCTCGCCTTCAAGCTCATTTAACGGCTTCCTGGATGTTGTATGAGTGGAGGACGGTTGCTCGGCAACTTCACGGAGCTCACCTTGCCGCTTTGTTGGCTCCCACGGGGGAAGCTACTTTAATTACAAAGTGTTGTTTCTACACATTGTATCTGGAATGTACGCTAAGCACAGAGGTCTCCGAACTCTGTCCTAGCTGGGGGACTACTGTATGCTGGTTTTTGCTCCAATCGCAGTTGCAATCCCACACTTTTAGCAAGCCGTTTAATCTTTCTTAATCGGGCGCTTTTCATGTTAATAGGGATTATTTACCCTCTTAAACTAGATTGTCTGTGCCTGCCATGAAGATTAGGAGACCCGTGTTCACATTGTACTTATTGTGCTATTATTGCAAACAATTTCATGAAGAGGTAACAAATGTTTAACTGATCCAATTAAAGACTGAGATGAATCAATAGGCTCATAATTAGGTTGTCCAACGCATGCAAGTTCTTTTATCATCTCCCCCCCCAAACTTAACACAATGCAGGTTTGGCTCATTTTTGTTTGATTTGTGTTTGAATTCTTCATTATCTACCAACGTGTCTTCACCAATTAGAGGCCTATTGATTCATCTTGATTCAGTTTAAAAAAAATAGTGTACTTGTTCTTTTTATGTATTTGTGTAATTCCTCTTTGTAATTGTTTGCAATATAGCACAATAAGAACAATGTGAACATGGGACTGTTATTCTTCATGGCATGCATAGCTATTTCTGACAGTGGTAAATAATCCCTCTAAACATGAAAAGCACCTAATTAAGAAAAATGAACAGCTTGTTAAATTTCTGGGATTGCAATTGTGGTTGGAACAAAAACCAGCATACAGTAGTCCTCCAGCTAGGACAGAGATTGGAAACCACTGCACTTGCTTGCACAAGAGCAGTGGTCCGCAATCTAATCCGGAAAGGGCCGGTGTGGGTGCAGGTTTTTGTTCCAGTCAAGCAGTAACACACCTGATTCTACTAATCAAGGTAATTAGCAAAACTCCAGCGATTGAGTAGTAGAATCAGGCGTGTAACTACTTGGTTGGAACAAAAGCCTGCACCTACACCGACCCTTTCTGGATAAGATTGAGGACCCCTGCACGAGAGTAACTTTACTTCAGTACAAGGAATGAGAACCACTGATGTATTTCTTCTCAATGACTCATGCCATATACTTACTTAGCCTGCATTATTATTTGGAAAGAACTACAAATGTTGAACACTGCAACCAAACGCTGGTATACATCCTGAGTAAAACTAGAATCATTAATATAGGTGCTACAGACAAATTCAAATATTAAATGGAAGGGAAATAAAGTGGCTACACCGTCAAATGTTCCCAAAATTCTCACTAGGTTAAATGAAAATTTCAGCCTGTTTCTTCATACCCAGTTGAAAATCATGGCCACAATATATTTATTTACACAAAAATTAAGAAGAAGAAAGTGACATAACTGAAATTTTATTTTAGGACCCAGATTGGGAACGAATCGTCAAATCTATCGCCTCTGACTCACCCTCATTCTCATTTCTCTTATGTCCAGTAGGTGGCAGTAAGTCATCAAAATTAGTTTCAACAACCCAATGGACCCAAAAGGAAGACGTATGACCAGATTTTATCAAAACAAACATGTAGTTAACGTGTACTTTATATGTAGATATCACATTAACAATCTGTACTTCATGACTGAACATGTACTTATGTTAATGTCTTGACGGTGTGTTTGAAGCTGACAATTCTGAGCGGTTTGATGTTCTGTAAAAGAAGTGTCTTCTGTCTCCCGCTGCATGTGACCGAGACGGCCAATCACAGCAACAGATTCTAGGTGCACTTTCCCCTGACGGTCTGAACCTCCAATTGTTTTAGTTCCAGTTGATTTGGCACAGGGGAAAACAGCCAGTAGCCCAAGAAAGCAAAACTACAGTGAGCACGGGCAGATGTACAGACAACTTGCATATTGCATGGAAAGAAATTGGTAGAAATTCCACCCAAGAGCTAGTGACATTACTTCAATGCAGAATCACCTTGGCTACTCACTGCTGCTTTAAGACTGCTTCCGGGCTCTGTAATCCTATTTAATGTATGGTACTGTACTGTTTGTCGACCAGTTAAATGGCCACGTGTTTCCATTAGCCATTTCAGGTTCATTTCTGCCAGCACACACATTCGAACTATATTGTATTGTGTGCTCCTTTTGCATTTGTGAGTGAGAATGAGCGTGGGCACAGAGAGAATAGAAATTATTGCTTAAGAAATGGAAACTATGGCAATATTAATGAAGAGGGACTCTGAGGAAGAATCAATGGGGGGAAAAATCGTGCAGAAAATGCCAATTGGTGCTGTTTGTGCCTTTTTTATAGTGGTTCAGAGGTATTAGAGCCATACAAATATAATTGCCTGGTCCACAGCGTCTCAGTGGAGCTCGGGACCAATGCACACATGCACAGGAGCTGTGTTTAATGTGGGGGAAAGGGGCCCGTTCTGAGCAGGGAGCTTTGTACGAGCCTCCTGGCGAAGGTGTCCGAGAGCTCCTCGCGTCCCTTCACAGCTGTTGGCAGGCGTGGCACTGGCCTCGGCGTCCGTACGGCCGATCTCCGCCGCGGTTTTTCGTCGAGCGGCACCTGAGAGCAGCTGGCAGTGCTTCCCGTTTTGACTTCAAAACCTACTGGATAGACTGCGTCAGAAAGAAAAGTGACCCGTGGGTTAGTTTTCAATTGTAGAAACGTGACCCTACTGATAAAAATGTGAGTGTTTATTCAATTTCATAACCTACAATGGTTGACATAACAAATGTGTTCTTATTCAGGTAGATTAATTACATTAATTACAAATTACAGAGACATTTCATTTTTTGCATATTCAAACATATAAATACGAACGGTCATATAAACTCATTTAGAACAAAAAAACTTTTTTTGACATCTTAAAATAGGGGGACGGGGGTCGTTTAAAAAAAAAAATTCTGCGTCCGTCTTCGCTCTGCATCTGCGGCCAGCCTGTGATCACACAGGAGTCCGCAAGGATCGAGTCAGAAGAGCTTCAGAGGACCGATTCCTACGCCTCACTGGCTCAGTAAACCCAGCGCATATGCAACAGAATGCCTGCTGTGCACACATCTCATAGAATGCTCATAGAAACGACACGTAATTAGGTGTATATGGGTGCGTCCCAATACTCGAAAAATGCACCCTCCTTTCCTCCACTACTACCTCCTCTCCTCCGTGCCCCGGAAACCTATCTTTTGTGTCAATCTAATGTTGCTGATTTGGCTACATATTACTTACAAATAGTTACAAATTGTTTAATTTCTACGCAAACCGCAATGTCAAGTACATTGTATACTGTACATGCAACTACTTGCATTCAAAATGTAGTTTTGCATACTTCCGGGTAGGAGAGGAGTGGTAGTGGGGGAGTGGAGGAAAAGAAATGGGGAGTGAAGAATATTGGGACGCAGCCTATGTCTTCATGCCAGAGGGAGAGCGAGAACCATTTCTAGCGCTTGACGTCTTCGCGAAGATGAGGAAACTCGGGTCGCAGTGCAGAGATAGGCGCAAAATCATGCCCGCGCTACCAGGAAGGTCACCATTTTCGAACCGAGGTTCAAACGGAGGTTTCAAACCGCCACAATGTCACAAAGCAAGGCCTTGCAGCTTCAGAGCCTCTCCGCTGCAGATATAAGAGAGGGTTGCATCTCGCCATTTCACATTAGGAGGAGCACCCGTGCATAAACGGCCGATTAAGGGTGAGCGCATCGCTCGTACAGGTCAGCGGCCTTGCGTCAAACCCCCGTTCCCTCATGGGAACTCTCGCTCTGCTTTATGGCGATCAGCGGCCGTGACGCGATGTTATCGCCTGGGAAAACTGCATGAATGGCACATTTTGTATGATAAATGCACAAACGTGTAATAAATACCCTCTGTCTAAATACCCTCTGTTACGTTACCTATTCTGCTTAAGCGGTGGTAATTATGAACATAGCTATGCACTTTACTGGTATTGGGAAAGCTGTCTCAAAAAAGAGTACAAAATATACTCAAGGAAGGTGAGATGTAAAATTTTACTAAGAAACAGGTAGGCCTAGTGTGCATTTTTTAAGGAAAGTCAACAATGTCAAAATATATATTTTTTAAAGTTCTCACGATTACTTGCACTGGCTGCCACCAAAAAAGATCATCACGCCAGGACAAACGGCAGGACAGACACCATGAGAACAACCTCATAAATAATTACACCCCCAACAATACAAATACTGACCACATTCATCATAACCTACACGTGAGTGTTGAGGGGGCTGGGTAGCAGCCGGAGACTTAACATTTATTTTTGTTCTTATGCTCATTTCTACCAATACCCAATTGGTAGAGAACAGCTGTTCTTTGTCATAAATGCGTACGGTTAATGTAATCCATAGAATAACAGTTTTAAGTAGGTTTTAAGAGCGGTACTGATACGCCATCGCACTGATTCCAGTGAATGCTTTCCAGTGGTTTGGGGGCATGGTAAAGATAATGTGTGTGGGTTTAGCGGAATGTTTTTCTCTCCACGCATGGCATGGCGTGCCTCATGGGCTAGCGCTCGGCTGAAAGCGCAGAGGTTAATTTCTGCTGGAGGCGAACGTGTTAGAACAGCGTTATGTGAGGTTTTGTGTGTGTGCGCGCGCACGCGTGTTTGCGTGTTAACAAGTCATGGTGTGCAGTGCCGAGGATTTTGAGCATTACAGATTCTATAGATAGCATCATGTGATGACCCATTTAGTGTTTGTTCTTGGATAAAGGGAGGTAACAAGTGTTTGTGTTGTAGTGCGTTTGACGTGGTGCTGTTCGATAATCAGTGCTAATGGTGCATTGGCAGTTTTCAGTACGCTCGGTTCAGTTCAATTACATTTTGTCTGTATAGTGCTTTTCAGAGATAATGTCACAAAGATGTTTTACAGAAGAACAAATGTGTTTGTTTATGTGTGTTTGTCTATGTCTCGATCCATTGCAAATCTGCTTGTGCCAACGATGACTATGAAGAAGTATATAATTTTGTAAGTGAGGTTAAACATTGTAAATATAATCTCAACAAGAAACGTTTTCAATGTACAAAAATGCTAAGTTACCTATACAAAGCACTGTCTATAATAACACGAGCAGAATCTAGGCCTAACATTACAAGTATTGATATCAAAATGAGGCAAAATTACAAAAAACTATAATGGCTCTTAGCTCACAGAAATTAAATAAGATGGAGAATGCATTTCAGAAGTATAAATGAGCTTCCCACCAATATTATACAGCTGTATATGTAAAAGCAATTATGAGTTGGCAAGCAAGCTAGCTTCTGCACAAAACAAAGATGGTGATGACAAAGTTTTGAAAAATGTTCTATGGCTTCAGAGATGGCATGTTCTATTGGCTGAAACCGCTTCAAATGTGCACTTTCTTATGTCCAAAAGCATCACATGTTCACATCTTTACGTCACTCAAAAGCATGTGACATCATTCACTTTGCCTGTGTATCCTGCAATTGGCTAGTTTGGTCAGACTACTTCGATCTATGTTGTTCTTGGCAGATCATACGTTGTTATACAATGGGGAGAATTATTTTTTATGGCCATAATGTGATGAGGAAATTGGCAGGAAAAGGGATTGAGAATGAGAAAAAATAGCAAAAATATTCCAGGTTCAGGGCCTTATTGTATGGACATGTGAAGTTCTATCAGAATTCTGTTTGTGCTTATGAGGTCAGAAGGAACAATGTGGTCATTGGTTATTTCTGTAGGAAACCCTGAAAAGTGGCAAACTCTCTGTGCTGTGTGTGTACGGGGCAAGCCCCATCGAGCCGTAACTTGGCGGATGGCTTATGAGATAAATGAAATATTTTTGTGAATGTGTGCTTACAATAATTTGGACTGTAGGAGGTGCGTGAATGCTCAATTCAGGCACAGAGAGGTCCCGGGTAAAGGTTTGTTTGTAAGAAACGGCAGTCACGCTGTCACAAGTGGTTTGCATAACCCAGGACAGCAGTATGACCATCATACTTAATAGTAGTAGGCTGGACCAGTACATTTGACCTTTTAAAAGGTGCATTCACCAGTACCCCAGTCAGATATCTAGCTATATACAGTGCATATAAGAAATAAAAATGTAGGACCTGCTGTGTTACCCAAATTGATGAGGTATTTGATATCAATGGTTAACCCCCCCCCCCCCGCCCTCCCACCTGCTGCCATAATAAAAATTAAAAAGCTTCTTTTTTTTTGTCCCAGAATTCAAATTAATTCTCTTTGAAATTGCATTGTTCTTGTCCATGAGATATAACCAAAATGGCCACATGCTGCTCCAAAATGGAATTTTCAAAATGAGGCTATAATCCTCCCTCCACGTGAAGCCAATTTAAAAAATGAGCCATAGTGTGCATTGAAAAGCATGCTCTCTTTCTCACAAAGACAACAAATTTCTATTCTTAGAGATATTTCACCTCAGTGTGACAAAAGTCATTTTGTGGAGCCTACCCCATTATATTTGCATAGTGTGAATATTAGCAACATCAGCGATCCCTGCTGGCCGTTAACGGCATCGCCGTTAGACTGGCCGTCAGGGTCCCCATTCACTCCCGTTCATTTTCGCAACCTCATCAAAATGAATCGTTTTAAAGCACACACTAACTACGGCAGATAATACATCGATAAAAGAACACGACGGTGAAAAGGTACATGTTTATAAGATGTTGTCACGTTTAATCGAGCTATAATAGTGGAACTATTTTGGGATATGCTACTGCGTAGAAATAACAAAGGTTTTTGCCGGATCTTCTTTTTCTTTTAAAAGGTAATAAAATGTTGAAACTACATTAAATATCAAAAGAAACACGTACCTTTTCACCGTCGTGATCTCTTTTATCGATGTATTATCTGCCATAGTTAGTGTGTGCTTTAAAACCATTAATTTTGGTGAAGTCTCGAAAATGAATGGGAGTGAATGGCGATGTCACTAATATTCACGCTATGCAAATATAATGGGGTAGGCTCCACAAAATGACGCTAAGGTGAAATATCTCTTTAAAGGGGACCATAAATTAAATCAAAAGACTTAGGTTGTTGGTTGATTTTTCCAAGCAAGCTACCTAATATTGGAATTTTTCTCAACTGTTTACACGCTGGAACTGGTGCTTTGAACCCAATCGGCAAACATTTGCGTTCGTGTGTGAAACTGAAAGACAGTTTCTTCAAAACCATGAGGGCATTTTGCTTGTTTTCGCACAAATTTAAGCCTCATTTTACCCTTTCCAAAAACACTTCACACAATTCTCATTGTGCAAATTGTTTTGGGAAAGGGTGAAATTTATGATTGTCATTATCGTCACAAAGGATATCTCTTTTGTCCACATTGAAAATAATACTATTCAACATGCCAAACTAAAATTATTTCAGCACATTGTTTCAAAATGCCAAACTAAGATGTATTATTTGAACACATTGATCTTCACAGGGCCTACTCTGGTTGCTTTAATTATTCAATCAGCAATCTGAGCTTTTAGCGCAAATAAAATAACCAACAGCATCCTCTGGGAAAAGGATGAAAGGATGAGTTGGGGTGAAGCAAGTGTACCTTGTTCCTTTTCAGAGGACTGGAAGAATTCCACTTCCAGTATGGGGAAGTAAGTACTATCATGTTAGCCCTACTGGACTGCTGGAGATGCATCTCTGATTCTGTTATGTCATTTTCTTTTCAGAGAATGTTTTCGAACAAGATTATGAAAAAATAATAATGGTGTCTTTCATTTATCACTCCAGCTGGCATTCAGTGAGGTTCATTCATTTGATGGCTTGTGTATGATTTGTAAGCACAATGTAATTTTGAGGTGAGAAAATAGTGTTACAAGTTTTGCAGAAACCGTTGACTGTTTTGTGTTAGGCGTTTGCTTTTTTGAGAAATTAGTTGAGAAGTACAGTTTTGGGTAAACACTAGTAAAACTAGGACCAATTCCATGACCTGGAATATTGTTTTATTGTCACAGAATGAGGTATAGAAAGAGGGTGTAGTTAAAGCCATACTACCTTTGGTTAGTCTTTGGTTTACTTTTTCATCCTGGTCAGAGATCAACTCACAAGTTTATGGATCCATCATGCTTGTTTTCCTTGCATATTGATTCAACAATCAATCAGTCAATCTTTATCTTTGTGCAGGATCATTTACAAACAAGTTGCCGTACAGTGCTTCACGGTGAACATTTTCTATAGGGAATGGGGAGAGGAGAAAGCCCAGTTGAGCCTGCTTCAGAAAATGGGGACAGGCCTGGGTGTGTGAAGTCTGTTGAAAGCAGAGAGGAGGTCAGGGGTCAAATCAGGAACGGCAGATGGGCACGCCCCCCGTCAGGCTGCAGAATGGCCCTCCTCTGGCACACGCTTACAATCGAATTGACATCTTACGCACGGTATACACACAAACTAAAAATAAGCTACTACTTTCATTCCGTGCCAACGTTTATTGTAGCCACCTGCTGAATGTACCGACGGATGCATAATTTCCCTCCGTCTACCCTTGAGATTTAATACCAAGGATGGCTTTAGTTACGGGCATGCTCGGGGAACGGTTCAAACTTTCAGGTGTCCGTAACACCTGGAGCTAATGGTGTTTGAAGGCGGCAGCATTTCTAGCGGAACAGGAGGTCTCGAGTCTCCATCACTTTGGGGGTGGGGGGGAGGGGGGGGGAGGGGTGGTGTCTGTTATGGATGAGCTGCCAATCGATCCACAATAACGGCCTCACTGGTGGAAAAAGCCTTCAACCGTATTATAGCGCTATAGATCATGCTGTCTTTGGGAGGAGGCTTGGATCACACACACGCACACAGACAGACACAGACACACACATGCTCACACCAGCAAAGAAAGCTGCTACGTGGGGGATTCAGAGCAACGGAAGAGGGCACAGATGGTGTTGTTTTGAGCGGAAGTGTATAATTTTTCCTCTTTTTTTCTTTTCTAGTTAATTCGCAGAGAGGATTGTATGCTGGCCCTAGATTCTGCAGAAATAATTAGAAATGGATTCGGAATTTCCAGTCTCTGCAGATTCGAGTTGTCGATAACTGATAATATCATTAGGGTGCATTGATTCTTTTATCTATGTGATTTAGAAGTAAGAATTGCCTGTTTGTCTGGTTCGTGTCCGTGTGACGTCCACTCCCGGTCCGTCTTTAATGTGAGCAGGAGGTAATGGACGATGAGCGAGACCGAACACGAAGAGGAAGGGGGCGAAGCTTGACTCGACCCTTCTCTGCGCAGCCTGGTTTCCTGTTGTGTAACCTAAGACAGAGGGCCGCAGGCGGAGTGACGCATTTTCAGCTGGTGCGAGGTGTAGGTGAGGTGGCCAACGTCATGTGACTGAAGGGGGAGGGGCATCGTGAGGGGTGATGTAAAAATGTAGGCCACTGAGACAAAGTGACGCCATCTCGTCTTCTCCTAGAGAAGAGCTAAAGGCAGAGCGTAAACGGGATAATGGGGAAAAAGGAAGGGAGAGAAGAATCAAAACGGGATTGAAACACTTGTGTGCCGTCTCTTTCGGCCGATTCGACGAGCACCAGTGAGTGAATATAACCTACAAAAGCGCTGGGGTTATGCGCTCTTGTTCTAAAGTCTGAACAGTGCCATGTGTGCACTTGATAATGATGTGCATGCATTGCTAAAAAACCTTCAGATTGTTCCCATCCTGACTTGTTGCGCCACCTGTGCCCCCACACCCCCCCGCATCGTTCGGCTTTCGCTGCTCGGTCCGCGTACAAACCGACTCCGTCGAGCTCGCGATTAGACGCTGGGACGACGGTTTAGTTTTCTGGCCTCTGCAGGTTTGCTTTTTTAATTAATTAATTAATTATTTAAACAAAGTGGATCCATCCCACCTCAACATCTGTTCACCTATGCCGTGGCGTGCAGACGAAGAAGGACGTGCGACTGGGGAATTTCCACAGCAGATGGCAGAGCCACAGACGGGCTTCCCAGAACCGCGGGTCTCCACTCTCATTTGCATATCAGTCCTCTCCGTGCCGGAGCATAAATCAGGTGGGCCAGGTGGGGAACTGATGCTCGCAATGGAAAATGCCCTAGTGGGGTTTAATGGGTGGGGCCGACACGCATAATAATAACGGCACTTATTATAATAACGTATTTAGGAGTGACTCTAGATCATTATTGCATATTAAGGACGATAAAAACGCTATACTAAATTGATTGAGCCTTACTCTCTCTCAGGTGGGTGCAGATATACAGTTAAAAAGAAGCTTCTGGAATCTTAGTCTACACAGTTTTATATGACGTAGTTGGATTTATCCTACAATGCTAGCAGAATTAGCATTAGATATTGGCTATTTTCATAGAGCGTTCGTTTTTCTCGTTTGCACGGCGGCCCGATTGACCAGCGGGGGGTCGCTAGACGGCAATGATCACGGATCCCTAACCGACTGAACCGTCCCATACCCCGGGAGATGCGATTGCCGATTGCGCGTCGCCCTACGGAGCTACCGGCCACAGTCCGCACAGGCACGTCATTCATAGTTTGCATGAGTTCTTTATTGATGTGTAACGTACGTACACTTGTCCGGGAATGCTGTTAGCCAGGTCTGCCGCTATTGCTTATGTAAATCAGGCGGATGCACTTCGTGTCTCCTACATAGTAAGTCATTCTGGAATCTGGCTAAGAAAGTCTGCTAAATGAATACATTGTAATATAATGCAATATAACATGCATGTCAAAACCTGAGGCCTGAAAAAAGCAATCTCTTAAGTTCCGGAGCCATCCATGGGGCGTCGTAGACTTGACCCAGTTCTGAGTACTCTTTTAGCCTGCTGATAAATGGATGGGCTAAATGGCCTGTTCTCATCTTTATACATGTAATACATTACTTAAGTTCTTGCATTTGTTGTAGATGGAAGATTTTCCACAGACAAGGTACAATGGATTACTGCTGTATGGAGCTTTTTTAAAAAAAAAGTGCTTTTCATGCAGGATGTGTATAAATTACGGAGCGTGAGCAGCGCTACCGAGCTCCCATTCGAACCAGCGGCTGGAACGCGCTTTGGAAATGCGTTTATCTGGGAGGAATTGGAAACCAAATCAAAAGGATGTCGTTCTAATCCCTGGCAGCTTGCGCTCGATCGCTTTTCAATCCTTTTCCTCCCGCTCCCCTGTCTCACACAGCTTTGGATACATAACGGCTTTGAAGCCGTGTCGGTCTGAGTAGCTTTCAGCGGGAAATTTACGAGAGGCCTGTAACTGTCGCCTTGAGATGAGGCTTTGTGTGAAAAAATATTTCACAGAGACAATGCTCTGAGCTGCCTTCGTATTGCACCGCACTGTACTTAAAGCGAGCTGAAGCTGCTCTGACAGTATCTTGATCTTTGAGCACTGACTGGCACTCAACTGTAATTGAATCTATTGTTATTTATGTATCCAGGGAAAGAAACCCACTGAGAATTGGGGGGTGACCTGGCCCATTCAAGTAATTGTTATGGAGACGTACGGAGGGCAGCGTGGACCAAGCTGCTGATCAATGGGCTTGCTTGACCACTGTATTAATGAGACAAAACACATAAAAGTGGGGTTTGAGTGTCACTGACACATCGCGCCCCAGGTATGCAGCCTCATAACACCTTTTTGAGAGACACCTGGCATACATATACTTTAATATCACACATTTGTCATAATAAATGCAATTTACTGCGCTATTAAAAATAAGACATTTCATTTGGTTAACAGCTGGTTGTACGTTATTGGTTTATTTCTATTTGAAAATTTAAAGTTGTACAAGTTTTTCAAGTGTTTTGGAAATTAGAGATTCGTGTACCGATTTTATTTAACAACATGTACAAACAGTACAAAAAATGCAATCCAACATGTGTTGATTTAGTTTCTGTATATCCAGCACAATTCCTCCAGTTAAAATAACTCTTAATAACGTTTATATGAGTTCAGTGGGAACGGTAAACTCAAAGTTAAAATGACACCATCGGTTTATTTTTACACTGAACATTTTCGCGTAGCCTAGCCTTGCGACCGCACGGCTGCGGAGGACATAATCCCTGAACTCCGAGGGGCCCGAGGTCGGCGCTCTCCTACCCGACTTCCCGCTTTAACCGCGGCAGATTGGTATCCGCTCTGACATTTAGCGCCCTGGTGAGGACGGAATGACTGATGGATTTAATACCCCCACAGATGGGCCGCTCTCGTCACGGGCTCCCGTCGCTTCTGCGGTTTCCTGGGAGAAGGGCGAATCGGCCGACATGCATATGCATCCTTCGCGAGCGCCTCGCTCGGCCGGTGTTACCGGAACCGACTCCCACGTGTCGTCTTCTGTGGTGCGCGTGATACTCCCTGCGGGGAGGGGCGGAGAGGGAGTAGCGAGATGCTGCCGGGCCTGCCGCTCCCTGCCCGTGAAAGTATTTGCGAACACTAGGAAGGGTCAATAAATCACGTGTGGTTAAAGTGCCGATTACCAGCCTTTATTAAAGGGTGTTTTTATGTATTTTGGTTTCACTGTGTAGAAATTTCAGCACTTTTTAAACATAGCCTCCTCCCCCCATTTCAGGACACCATAATGTTTGGCTTCACATGTGTTTCTGATTAGTCAGGTGTGTTCAATTGCTTCCTTAGTGCAGCTATAAGAGAGCATACAATATCTAGTCCTGATTCTATGCATTTGATTGCCTTTGGAGTCCGTTATTGACGTGTGGAACAGAGTTGTACCGGACCACTGTTTGGAACATCATTAAATTTCATTAAAAGAAATGAGAGCCCTGGTGAGCTGAGTAATCGCAAAGGGCCTGGTAGGCTACAGTTGACGACTGAAGAACTCTGACCATAATTAAGAAAACCCCCAAAACACTTGTCCGACAGATCAAAAAACTCTTCAGGAGGCAGGTGTGGATACGTCAGTGACTATTGTCCACGGAAGACATCACAAACCACAACTACAGAGACCACACTGCAAGATGCAAACCACTAGTCGGATGCAAACAATAGGACGGCCAGGTTATAGTTTGCTACAAAGTGCCTAAAGGAGAGTTCTGGAAAAAGGTCTTGTGGACAGATGAGACCAAGATTAACGCATCAGTGATGACAAGCGCAAAGTGAGTGAGTCTGTGTGTACGTGTGGTTTTAAGTGCGCGCGCGCATGTGTGTCTCAGTTTGTATGTGTGAGTGTGTGTTTGAGAGAGAATATGTGTGTTTGTGTGTGTGACTGCTGTGGTGGGGAGGGGGAGCTGTGTCTACATTTTACATATCGTCACACGCCCTACACACGTCAATCCTGTTCCCTCCTTTGTTACCATACATCTTACAACTACAATCCTGTTCCCTCCTCCCTTACCCTTCACACTACACAGTATAAATGAGTCACTCTTCCATTACACTGTAATCCTGTTCCAATCGTATTGCTGAGGCTCTGATTTACATGTTTCTAATGAGGAAGGAGTGAAGGGCAGGTCTTTGAATTTGCTCTCCTCTTGAATCTTCTCTAAAGCTCTCCCTAGGTCATCGCTCTCTGAAATGTCTCCTATGTTGTTTTTTTTGAGAGCGCTCTCTGCTATCCAATTAAAGAGGTCCTTGAAGAGATATTTTTGGTGATGTGATGGCTTTGAGTGCTGAAACATCCAGTCTGCCATTCAAATTCTAGTCTGTCGCCTCTGACGCACGGCTAATAACGTGTTAGAAAATTATTTGGTTTCATCTTGGTTTAAAGCTGTTTTTTTTTGCTATGGCATAATGCGGGTGCCATATTTAGCTTTCTGGACAGAGCTTCTTTGAAAAAGAGATTTATATATCAGTGAGGCTCGCCTAGATAAATGAAGTATGAATAAAAATGGACAGTGGTCAAAAACAAGGCTTAGAATCACTTAATTTGTTCAAGGTTGGGTTGTTGGGGTGGGGGGGGAAAAAACAGACAGCTAAAACTCAAATTCAAGGAACTGTGACAAATCGTACTGTGTACACGCTCTTTTTTGTGTGTGTGGACCGTGTTTGGTATCGTTCCAGTCCCAACCAACAAAGGTTAAATGCTATAAACTGCATGCGAGTTCAGTATTGTGCAAATACAAATGTCTACATACTTCATTTAACAGTCATTGATTGGTGTTAAAAATAATCGTAGTTATTATTTAAAATGCACTAGCAATGCTCAATTTTATCGGACTATTTTTAGTTTAGATAAATGTATCAATCTTTAGTCTCTGATTGTATACGTTTTATGAGTGAACCATTTGCTCCTGGATTTGTTTAAAAATTTTTTTTTTTTACTTTTTACTTATTTAATCATTTTTCAATCTGACTCTGTAAACTAACTTGTGTGAAAAAGGAAAAAATAAAAAATCGCAATACTTTTAAATTTTTTTTATCTGACTGTATCCGTACTGACAGAAATGTCATCCACAAGGAGTGTGGATGACGGAACATCCTGCCCCGAATGTGTTTTCCTCAGATTCCGTGTTGCCAATCCACACCTCTCGGAAAGGAATTCATATGTTGTCCTTTTCCTTGCCATTCGTATTCACCCGGAATCTGCGTCTGGAATAGCGACTGTATTTCATCAAAGCGCTCTTATACTTTTTTCAATTTATTTACATTTTTTTGCTGAAGGTACAGGTGTACGAGTCACCATTGCTGGGATACACTTATCCGAACTGTATTTACCCTAACTTATCGTGCTCAGGGTGCGTGTGCGAATGTAGACATTTCTGTGACGTTACTTCCTGAAAAGGTCAGCTGTTGCCGCTACTCCTCGGTTTCAGTGAGTTCTGGTCGGCACAGTCGCGTTCACCGGCCTGACCAGTTCAATGCTTCACTGGGCTGTGAAATAATTCAGTTGCTGGCGGTGCTTAAAAGACATGTGACATTCAGGTGATCTTGATCTTGGTATTGGAAGAGTTTGGTCCTGGAAGCGGGAATAGGTATCGGCAGTTAGATGCGCGGGTGACTGTACTTGATGGCGGTAGTTACAGGAGTGTACTTGTCATTGTCGTAAACAGATAAGGGAGTGGGCCCTTAAATACAGGCGGTAACGGGCACCCTGGACATCTGTTCGAATGTAAAATGCGAATCCCACTGCTCCTCACTGGGCACATCTGCAGAAGCCACTGACTGTGAAATGGCCGCTCAGGGCGCTGAACCGTGCTCCCAGTGGTCGGCCATTTTGTGTCAAGAACCCTGCGGAGGACTTATTTGCTTGTCGTAGCACTAAAGAATGTTGAAGCATGCCCACTTTTGTGTGTGCGCGCGTGCGTGCGTAGGTGAGCGAGAGCAAGGGAGATGGCGAGAGCGCGCGGGGAAACCGGGGGCCCTGCAAAAATTGGGGTGCACGTTCATGAAAGGGCAGATTTAGCCATTTCTCACTGCGGCCCCAGACACAATTTCCATTAACACAGGGCCTGGACACTATTGGAATTGAAGTAGGCCCGCAGACACAATTTCAAATGCAAGGAGGCCCATGCGTGGGTCCGACTGGAGATCTGTACCCACCCCACTCCTGCAACATGCCATACCGTGCCTGTGAATAGCCTATAATCCTTTACTACCTGCAAACCTTCTGTCCGAGCTGGACTTTGTTGTAGATTAATTTGCAAGGAGGAAATCCAAATAAGCCGATCAAATCGGTAAAGGAGATGATTTTATAAATAAATTTTTTGACAAGAAGGAAACTTGTGCGGGCGGGCATCGCACCGCTGGCGCCCAGGGCCCCGTGGTCGCTTAACCCAGCCATGAGAGTTCAGTATGTGTAACATTGTGGGAGTGCGTGCGTGCAAATGTAATCGAGATTGAGGGAGTGTGATATTCAAGAATTGTGTCTTCTTAACGCAGGATACGTGGATAGATAATTCACATGGTGACACCTTCATTTTGCGAGATCTCTGGATTTATCCGTCCGCCCACAGTTACTGATGATTCTATACCCTCAAATGACGTGAACTGTCAAAGGCTCCTTCAGCACGCTGAAGTGTAGAAAACGGGTAATGCCGTTAATACAGTCAAGCCGGAAAGTCTGCCCACCCCTTTCACCTTCTCCACGTTTTATTACATTACAGACATATTGTACAATAGATTGAGTTCATTTTTTGTCGCAAAATTCTACACAAAATAGCCCATAATGACAGTGAAAACATGTTTTTAGACATTTTTGCAAATGTATTAAAAATCAAAAACTGATATCTCTCATTTACATAAGTATTCATACCCTTTGCTGTATCACATATAATATTTGGTCTCATATCCTTTGCATGCTGTTACTTCCTGAAGTCTGTGACCAATCAACATCAAAATATCTCGATATCTTATTTTTTTTTACTGTTTACAAGCGATATATAACCTCTCTGCATTTGAACTGATCTCTCTATGATGAGGGGGGGGGGAGAGAGATTCAGCTGTAAATTACGCTGGTACAGTATGGAACACATGACTGGTGAAATGGCTGTATGTCATCAAGGGTCTAAGGTATCAAACGAACCCCAAACCATCACTCTGCGGCCAGATATGGAGTAGATGTGGATGGATCCCTTTAAGGGTTGTTTCTTCTGACTTTTTTCCCCATAGAGTTCTATAGGAAAATGAGTCAGGAGAAATAACCCTTGCAGTGATCCATCCACATCTACTCCATATCTGGAAACAAGGTGATGGTTTGGGGCTCGTTCAATAGCTCAGACCCTTGATGACTTACAGCCATTTAGCCAGCCATGTGTTCCATACTGTACCAGTGTAATTTACAGCTGAATCTAGTCTCACCCCCCAATTCCCATAGAGATCCTTTCAAATGCAGAGAGCTTATAGTATCGCTTGTAACAGTACCTGGAAATAAGATATCGAGTCTTTTGATGTTGATGGGTCACAGACTTCAGGAAGTAACAGCATGCAAAGGATATGAGACCAAACATTAAATATGATACTTTAAAAATATGTTAAAGCAAAGGGTATGAATACTTATGTAAATGAAAGATTTCGGTTTTCGATTTATAATACATTTGCAAAAATTTCTAAAAACATGTTTTCACTTTGTCATTATGGGCTATTTTGTGTAGAATTGAGACAAAAAATGAACTCAATCTATTGTAGAATATGTCTGTAATGTAATAAAACGTGGAGAAGGGGAAAGGGGTGGGCAGACTTTCCGGCTTGACTGTATATCCGTCTCATCAGAGTAGCCACAGGAGGCCCAATAAACGATTCACAATCAAAAAAGCTGACTCTGGAGGGGGGGCGAGCAGCAACACACTGAAAGAAATTCCTCACAGCGTGACGGCAAAGTACAAGAAAAGTATTTGTTTATATTTGAAAAACATTCTCTGTCTTTCTTCTAATGGCTAGTTATTCATCATCCCTCCTGAACAGGCTCCCTGGAATCGCACTCAAAGAGCCCGGGGGGGGATTTTGCATAGAATTTTTTCCTGCTGTACCAAAAGTCAAAACCGAAGGTTTACATCTTTAGAATTGAAGGTAATGTTGACATAGTGGATGTGTGTGTGTGTGTGTGTGTGTGTGTGTGTGTGTAACTGTGAGGGAGAGAGCTGGCTGCTTAGCTCTGTATTCTCATGGAGGAAGAGAAGTTGGTGAGATATAATGGCGGCCGTCGGTCACACTGACCATCCCCAGCTTGTTGAAAAGCAGGGTGCTCCAAGTGAAATAGGGCCAGTACTTAGACTGCAGGGGTCTGATATTCACGAGGAGGCGTGGGATTATCTCTTGACTGTAACCCTCCTTCTGTGGGCTCATTGCATAATTCCCTTGTGAATTGGCGCGACTTGCTAATCGGAGTGGTTCGTGATATCGATATCACACTGGTTCACACACTTACCTTTTGCTTGCAATGTTGATTGTTCAATCTTTAACAAATCCCTGAGGTAAGTTGATCACAAAATACCTGGCACATACCTGACGTCATATCATGGGCATGATGTCAAAGCCAGTAGTACTGCTGGTTTTCTTTCCTACCTGATAGTTAACTGATTTGATTAACGTCACTGATTGGCCAGAGATACCACTTACCTGGTGGTCCCAGGCCTAAATCCGTCCCTGATTGGTGGGGAAGAATGAACCAGAACTAGTTGCCCCCAGTTCTAGATTTCAGTGCTTTTAATTTATGTTTATTCCTGTCAAGTAATGCAATTTGTTAAATGCAAGAGAAAACCCAAGATACTGCCGAGTGTATCTCTAATGGGTTTGTGCAATGTCGTGAATCCAATGAGTTGAGAACGCAGCCCCGCGACTTGTCTGCAACTTTTCCAATCATGCTCACGTCTCACTCCTCCTCGTCTCACTTCGTCGGCTCCCCATTACAACTCGCATCAAGTATAAAACGTGTACTAGCCTGAAGGGCAGTTGGCGGAACGGCTCCACCGTATGTGTCATCGAACTTCAAACCGTACACCCCAGCCAGATCTCTCTGTTCCCTGCCTCGAGCTGACTGGCTATCCCCTCCCTGCGCGTTCGCTTCTTCCAGTCTTCCCAAGTCTGTCCGTACTGGCCCCCAATGCCGAGGTGATGTCCCGCCTATTCAGACTGCATATTGGCTCCCATCCCCTGCCCGTAGCACTCCTATCTTTTGTATGAACAATATTTTTTTGTGATTTTTATGATTTTCTTTTGTAGTGAATTGACAAGAGCCTGAATATGGTTTTATATCAGACAAAATGTGCTCGACACTGATGTGTATTCTTGGCCTCGTATGAACTCTGTTCGTTTCAGATTAACACTGAACATTTTTTTCTGTCTGGCATCAGGGCATTTTTAATTTTATATTTTAGCAAAAATAAATTTCTAAGTTTTCTGTGTTTTTTTGTTTGTTGTTGTTTTATTTATTTATTTTTTCCTGTTTATTTTTTCTGAAAAACTAATTATTAATTGGTCTAGGTCAGTTTAAATTTACAATAACAAATCGGCCTACATTTTGATTGATTGGTTGATTTCACTTACTGTACTGTTACAACACCAAAGGATATCTATGCACACCAAGTATATTCTTTTTTGGGTCTGTACTGCACTGTTAAAACAAAAACCATTGATCTTAACGAACATCAACTCTCAGTGAGTGTTCAGAAGAGATTAATTGCTTCTATTAACTTTTATTTCAAGTTGTGAATTAATTTTCATTAAATCCCCCCACATTTAGTTCTGATGTCTAACATGTTCTACTATTCTTGACCTGTCACATTTGTTCTGAAAGCTGGGTAGAAAGACGGCTCCTTATGAATCCTGTAAAAACCAGCGACTTACACACGAGTGAGCCTTCGGGACTCTGAATGGAATAGAAATACAATGGACAATTACATTTTCCTACTTCTGCTAAATTAAACTGGAAGTGAAATGAATGCATCTGTAAGATTAGCTCCAACCGGTACTCAATTTAATAAGAAATAAATAAAAAAAACTTTATGAAGCTCAACCTCCCTAAAAATGGAATATGCACTATAGAAGTATTCTTCCACAGAATAATGGTATGTTTTCTTGACGTTTCAGAAGAACCGAACAAAAATGTATTAGTTGGAATGCAGTTATGCAAAAATGAATTCATTGAAATTATATCAAATTAGACTCTCGCGATCGCCCCAGGGGTTTTTTCAATGCTTGCCATGTTCAGTTAGTTCAATCTTTTACAAATTACTGCGGTAAGTTGATGACAAAATACCTGGCACATACCTGACATCATATCATGGGCATGATGTCAAAGCCAGTAGTACTGCTGGTTTTCTTTCCTACCTGATAGTTAAACGATTGATTAATGTCACTGATTGGCCAGAGATGCCACTTAACTGGTGGTCCCAGGCCTAAATCCATTCCTGATTGGTGGGGAAGAATGAAAACCAGAACTACTTACGCCCAGTTCTAGACTTCAGTGCTTTTAGTTTATATTTATTCCTGTCAAGTAATGCAATTTGTTAAATGCAAGAAAAAACTGTCAGAAAAACCCAAGATACTGCTGAGTGTAGCTCTAATGACTTACCCACGAGTAAGCCTTCGGGACTCTGAATGGAATAGAAATACAATAGATAATTACATTTTCCTACTTCTGCTAAATTAAACTGGAATTGAAGTGAATGCATCTAAGATTTGCTCCAACCGGTACTCAATTTAATAAAAAAATAAAATAAAATAAAATAAAAACTTTATGGAGCTCAATCTCCCTAAAAATGAAATATGCACTATAGAAGTATTCTTCCACAGAATAATGGTATGTTTTTTTGACGTTTCAGAAGAACCAAACAAAAATGTATTAGTTGGAATGCAGTTATGCAAAAATTAATTCATTGAAATTATGTCAAATTAGACTCTCTAGCCCCAGGGGCTTTCTCAATGTTTAAAAAACGTGCTCTTTGTCTCATTTACAAACACATTGGGAAACTTGGAGCATATTGCACACAATCAGATTAAAAGCTTGCCAGAACTTGAAATTCCTACTGTTAGAAACTATAAGAAAACAAAAGCCCTTTGGCCGAACCAGTACCCAGAAATCAGGAAATCCCAAACCAAACTGACAAACTTTGGACCAGATGAAATGATTTATTTCTACATGACATGATTTTGTTATGCCTCTTCCCCCATCTCTAGTCTTTGTACAATCTTATTTATTCGGCTGATTAAAGTGAGTCCGAATTTGCCCTTACCATGACGACTCAGCGAGAGAGTCGTCTCGAAAATAATGGGACGCAAACAAAAATGAAAATGTATTGAAACATTTTCTAAAGGGAGCGGATTTTTAGTTATTATCCACAGCAATCTGAACTTCCACACACACGCCGTCTGGCTTCATGTAATCAGAGCTATAAAAACTGAAAGCGAATAAAAATTTTTAGCGACATGTTTTTATCGACAATTATGTTTCCGCCTATGCCTCACGGCTACTCAGACTGCGATTCGTGGAACGTCCGTGCTTAATTGCATTGCTGAGTAAAATCACGTCCCCGTTCCAGATTGTGTTTCTTTTGTTCTTGGAGAGGTGATTGTGTTTTTGAAAGAATTAAAGGATTTGCACGGTCCAAAGGGAAGGCAATGCACATTAAACATTACACGCAAAAAAAGAAGACTCTTTGAACGCCTGAAGACATTTTGCTTCACGTTGAATCTGCTCTTGAGATGCCAAATTTCTTTTGAAACTTTAGAAACTAGTTTCACGTTGTGCGTTTGTTTAGCCGTGTGTGTGTGTGGCTTTGTTGGTTTGTGTGTTCATATACGTTGGCCTATGTGTTTGACTGATCAGTATATTGTCATATCATTTCTAATTGGCATGAAATTAAGTTTTAGAGGCAAATTAGAAAAAATTGTACTGTAGCTCATTTGTTAAATTGTGCAACCTGTCACATTTGACCTTTCTTACCTCCCCATTAATTTGGGCTTGACAATGTTGTCAATTTGCTAAATGTTTACAATTAATTGCTTACATTGTGCAATAGAATGCTTCATCTTCCGGTACTTGTATGCTTGTTGTCGTGCCAGATATTGATGAAGTCTGACCTGATGACACAATACATGTGTGTTTGTATTGGAAATTGGTGACTATAATTGGATGAGTATGTATAATCAGGGGTCTGGATGTTAAAATTAGCTGGCGGTAGTGTAAATTTACTGACTGGCTGCCGTGTTTTGCCACACAATGTACAATAATTGGAATGTACTTCTATATAAAAGATGCTCGTGTATTGGAAATCAATGATCCAGAGGATGCAGTTTTCCTCTGAAGAGATCGACAAGAGCACATATTTTTCCACCAGAGGGAATGAATGTGGTTATTATGCTTCTGTTTCTGACCACAATACCGCTGCTACTACTTACTACTATTACTATGACTATTTTTGGGGAACCACTGCCATAGTAACCATGTTGCTTGTAGAACCCGACTGTTTTTAGAACCCACTGGCTGTGGAACCCCATAGACATCTTTGCCAGCCATATTGCTCAGCAGCAAACCTGCTAGAATGTGTTTGCTCCTAATAAAAGAGTAATTAAAAATGTTTTCATGAAGATGTATACGTACCTGCATGTACTTGCAGTCTCAAAAATCTATTTCTTCCAATCAATAACTGAATTATCCCATGTCTTTTTATTTATTTATTTGTTTTTTCCCCCCTAGATACATCATTCATTGAATTTTAGACAAAAGATGAAGGCTGAACTTAATGAGCAGTGTCTACAGCATGTGTTCTGTTTACACTCCGATGTGAAAAGGATTTTTTTTTTGTCTTTGTAGCATACTTCAAAAGATAAACCAATGGAATATGCAACAGTGATAGTTGTGTGTACCTTTCTGTGTGGAGAACTGTGTGTGTGTGCCTGTGGTTCAATGTGTGTGTTTGTACATCTGAGTTTGTAGATGTAGATGTACTCTGTGCTGCCCCCTGGGGTCGGAGAGAGAGTGTGTGTGTGTGTTTGGGGGGGGAGGGGTCTCTAGAGAACACCCAGGGTGCACGTTCTACGCGTGAGCGATGAAAGATGGCCGTAGCTGACGCTCCCTCCCGACGTGCCGCCCTTTGCATTTGCTCTCCATTTTTCCACCTGCCCCCAACCCCCCCGTCGATTCCAGCGTCGGACGTGATGGAAAAACCTTTGTCAGGCAGCGCGGGCTGTAGTTTCGGCTGGCGTGGCGGAGTGCTTGTAGTGGGAGATCAGAGGAAAGAGGTCCCGATAGCTGTCGCTCAAAGGAGCGGTGAGCCGTATTGATCCGGGGATGGGTGATTTGCAGGGGAATCACCTGGGGCTTCTCCTTGGTCTGACGCACGTCGAACACCTCAAGCAAGCACAACCAGTCAAGACAATGCAGTATAGGGGGGGGGGGGGGGGTATTGATCTGATTAGCTTCACGTCTCTAGGGAGGAGGAAGGGGGCTCCAAATGTTTGCCAACACCCCCAGTGCCTCATGGGAGCTGAGCAGCTGAACAAAGTACAAGACCTCTAGTGTGAAAAATGCCCCTTTCTTAAGACACGTGCCTCAGAGCCTGGAAGCTCCACCCATTGGACCCCGTTGGTCAGGGTGATATCGTAAAACACACTGCGCTCTGACTAACTGACCTGTCTAAATAAAGGTAAATAAATAACTTAATCTCAAACGGGCGCCCCTGTACTCACACTAATTAAGCTCCTCTTCACATTCATCCTGAAGTAGCCCCAGGCCGAATTACTGGAGGACACATCAGTTACCCCCCCCCCCCCCCCCACTCCCTGTTTTTTCAATTACCCCCTGCCCCCCTCCCACCCTCCCGCTTCCTCAAAGGACGACGAGTCCAAGACGCCCTTTTGAATGGAGCGCACAAGCACCAGCTCTAATAACACTAACAAAAAATGCAAGCGGATTAATAACCACAACAGATACTGAGCGGGACGGAGTCGTTTCTCCGCGTTGGATCAAAGCGGACGTTGGCTCACAGGCGCTGCTCGTTTATCGGGTGTTTGTAATACTGGTGTGTTTGTAATACTGGCGTGTTTGTAATACTGGCGTGTTTGTAATACTGGCGTGTTTGTAATACTGGCGTATTTGTAATACTGGCGTGTTTGTAATACTGGCGTATTTGTAATACTGGCATGTTTGTAATACTGGCGTATTTGTAATACTGGCATGTTTGTAATACTGGCGTGTTTGTAATACTGGCATGTTTGTAATACTGGCGTGTTTGTAATACCGGCGTGTTTGTAATGACGGCCTTTTCCTCATCGGAGATCAAAGAAGAATTTTGTTCATTTGAGACTTTAATCTGATGCGAGAGGTGACCCATTCTACTCTGCTTGGACATCGTGTGTCTCAGTCGCACAGGATCACAGAATAAACACGGAATAATTCTGCGATGGAAGTGAAATTACCCCTCCCCCCCTCAATGAAAGCCCACATAATTGTTCGGCGCGCTGCATCGCATATTTATCATGTGCGTATAGACTCTTATTCTCTCATTTGTTGCGCCGACGTTTATGCCCGTTGGCTTAAGGAAACCGCGCATAAATAATTAATGAGAAGGGAGAGAGGCGCAATAATCGACGCATCTGTATTCAGTTTGTCAGCAGAAACTGTTCCTGTGTTGTGTTTGGTTTTGCGGTCCTCTGAGCAGTGACTAGGCAGTTTTTCCACAGTAAACGAGGTCTGCGGCCTTAACTTCGAGGCAAACGACGCGCTGTGCGGCCGCCGTACCTTTTCGAGGATCCCAGGGCGGTTCACGCGTGAACGCCGCCACAGACGGTCAGGGGAGAGACCATGCATAATTCATAAGGCAGCGTCGATGGAAGGTTGCAGAGATCCCTATTTTTTTCCAGGTGTCTTTGCTTTTTTTTTTTCTGTGGGCGGCGAGGCAATGTATAACATGTCTTAAATGATTTAAGCTGGCTCACCCTTGACATTGATCTAAATTATCCAGTAGCGAGATATGGATTCCTGACCTGGGTCGAGAATTTTATATACTTATTATAAACGGTAATAAACTTTTTTAGAAACTGGCGTTCAAAAATTAGTTGTAAATTTTGAAGTGCAGTATACAGCATGCATCTTCAAAATATCATCAGACTCTGAACACCGACCAGAGCTCTCTGTTCTGCTTCCTCGTGGTGTCTGGCACCTCCAAAGTCCCCCCACAGCACAAACCTTCCCCTTCTTCTGACAGACTGAACACTCCTCTTCATGGCTCCCCTGACCCCTCTTTAGATATCCTTTCTTTCTTTTCTTTGTTTCTATAGATTTATTTTAGGATGAGATTATATAACTGCCTAAATGCTATCCGTCTAGTTGTACCCTTGTACTTTTGTAAATGCTGTCCGTCTAGTTGTACCTTTTTTTTAAACAAAACTAATGACGAATGATAATACTAATGTTTGTTATCGTTGTACTTGTTGATTATACTGTAAACGGGCCTCTGTGACATCTTGGAGATGCTGCATTTGGGGTTCTAAGATTAGCAGAGATGTTCTCCACTAATGTACCTCACACCGGACAAGAGCTTCCGCCAGGCGATTTTAAGGTAATGTAAAGGTCACTCAATTTTTGCATTATAATTGAGAACAGAATGATTTAGCCCTTTTTTGATTGTGTGTTACGCTTAATCATTTGGATGTAATCGCATTGAATCGGGAGCGGACTTGAAATTCCAGATTGGCTGTTTACTGTACCGTCGCGTGGCTGCTGACGTGCGCGCTGAATCGGCCGAGAGTTCGCGCCCCCCGGCCAGCGTGCGTTTTCGACACGTATGGAGGGAGCGGTGTTGGCCGCGTAGCTCGGACTGCCTAGTGCTCCCGATAAGGAGTGCGGGGGCCGTTTAAGTGGCAGTGTTTCGACGATTAATGCCTGTGTGCGCGTAGCCACGTGAGCCTTTCCTCTATGCGGCGTGTCTGTATCGAGGCTGAGGGGCTCGTGTTGCGCTGTAAAATACAGCCTCACCTCTTGTGCTCTTTCTACACAACATCTATAATTAAATCTTTAACATACCCCCAGCCCCAGTACTTCAACCCTGTCACGGAGAACAACACTGATGCAAGCGCAAATCCAGTTGCCCAATGTCTGCATTTGTACTTCAGTGCAGTGGAGCCCTTATTACGCTGTTTAAATTGCATGTTTATGTGCGTGTGAATTGGGTACTTATGATAATCTGCTCCCTGTGATTATCCAGACCATGTGATCTTCTGTTGGCATCAGAAATGCTTGGGACTCGGGAGTGCATTTTAAGTCTGAATTATCGGTTTCCGGCTGTTTGAATGGATTGAATCCCCCGTCTGATCCGTATTATTTTTGTTTGCTTATCCCTTCATCGCTGCAGAGTGGCAGAGGTGGGACTGATCTCGATGAGCGTTCTGAGCACTCTGTAAGAGTGGCTGAACGCCAAGCTGGCGGTGGTCTCCAAGGGCGGAGGGCAGGTAAAGATGGCACAAAATGAAATAAAGTGAAATGAGAGAAGAGGTAGAGGAAAGGAGAGATGGAGGAAAGGAAAGCTGGGGGAAAAAGAAGGGATGAGGTAGAGAAATGGAGAGATGGGGGGAGGGGAAGGAGGATACATGGGCTGATTGCTGGCTGGTTGCAGTCTCCGCCCCTGTGATGAGAGCTTTTTGGGAGCCCTGTCTTATTTCCTTGTATGATTCCTGTGAGTGACACACAGGATAAGGAATTAGTCATCAGGATATAGCAGGGGGAGGGGCTGATCCGGCTTAATCTGTGATGTCGTCCTTTCTCGGTAACGAAAACCTGGTCACCTGGACTTCTATATTGATAACTTGGAGAGCTTTTTCAGTTAATCAGAAACTTAATTCGTTTTATTCTCTTCTCTAAGAGTGGGAAACATGTTGACTGTCTCTCGGAATACTGTTAAAAGCCTCCCGGCTCTGTAAAATGCACCTGCCTTGTTTTTCTTGAGCTTTCCAGAGGATTTTTGGTGTTCCGATTCAGTGGCTAAGCAATTAACCTCCAGTGGTCTCCTCATCAGGATGTATGCTGTTCTCTATTCAAGCTTTTCAGAAAACAGCTGAGAGCGGTGCGCTAATATACTGACGGAGTGCGGGAGAACCAAAGAGAAGCTGCTCATGTACCTGGGAAAACATTGTATTTATACGGGGCGTCACAGAAACCAGAGGTTAATAAATGCAGTGTGTACAAACCGTGGATTAAAAGCAAGCAATTTTGCTAAATGTCTCGCTTGCAGAGGCCAGATAATTACAACACAGAGACAAGCACACAAAAAATAAATATGTGTGTGTGTGTACATATATATATGTGTGTATATATATATACATACAGTGCCCTCCACAATTATTGGCACCCCTGGTAAAGATGAGTAAAATGGGTTATAAAAAATTCACCGTTTTGTGAATTATCTTAATCTCACACTGAATTAAATCTCTCCAGATCATCCAGAGTTATAGGTCCTCTCTTGTGCACTCTCCTGCTCAGCCCACAGGTTTTCAATGGGGTTTAGGTCAGGGGTCTGAGATGGCCATGGCAGAAGCTTGATTTTGTGTTCAGTTAACCATTTTTGTGTTGATTTGGACGTATGTTTTGAATCATTGTCCTGCTGGAAGATCCAACGACGACCCAGTTTTAGTTTTTCTGGCAGCCAAATTCAGATTAAAAGTTTCTTGGTATTTTATGGAGTTCATGATGCCATGTACCCTAACAAGGTTCCCAGGGCCTTTGGAGGAAAAACAGCCCCAAAACATCACCGAACCTTCACCGTACTTAACAGTGGGGATCAGGTTTTTTTCTGGTATAGCCATCCTTCTTTTTACGCCAAACCCACCTTGAGTGTTGGTTGCCGAAAAGCTCAATTTTCAGTCATAAAGGGTCTGATATGTAAACAAGCCTCAAACCGTTACTCTGCTGCCAGATATACAGTAGATATGGATGGATAATTTTAAGGGTTGTTTCTCCTGACAAATTCTCCTAGTGAACTCTATGGAAAAATAAGTCAGGAGAAGAAACCCTTCAGGTTATCCATCTACTGTTTCTGGCAGCAGAGTAACAGTTTGAGGCTTGTTTGATACGTCAGACCCTTGATGACTTACAGCCATTTAGCCAACCATGTGTTCAATACTGTTCCAGTGTAATTTACAGCTAAATCTAGTCCCACCCCCCAATTCCCATAGAGATCCATTCAAATGCAGAGAGGTTATAGTATCACATGTAGGAGTACCAGAAAATAAGATATCAAGAGTATTTTCATATTTTTGGGTCACAGACATCAGGAAGTCATGACATGCAAAGGATATGCGACCAAATATGAAAAATGAATACTTTATTCTACATTATGTTAAACTGTTCAATATTTTTTGATGCCCAGAAATGGGGGGGGGGGAGAAACTATGTACAAAAGGTTTTATAATTTATAAATTGTTCATCCGATATGGATGAAAATACCCTCAAATTAAAGCTGACTGTCTGCACTTCAACCTTATTGTCATTGTATCCTTTCAAACTCAAAGTGCTAGAGTACAGAACTAAAATAACAACAAGACAACTGATAATTTTGCAGTGGTCTTTTAATTTTTTACAGAGCTGTATATATAGAATGGTATTTGTTGGGACTTTAGTGGGGTCTGTGGGCATGCTCCCCTGTGAGATAATTTTTCCTAAAAATCACTCAGAATGGTTTATTCTGATAAGTTTTGAAAGTAGAAAATTACATTATTCAACAATTACATTGTTGTTGGATGCATTTTACCAGTCTTAAACTAACATGAGTAAGCGATTGAAGACATGACTGTAATTATCAACCTTTTTTTATTTGAAATGCTCAAAAGTGTGCTTTTTTTTGCCAGCCATTGTGCTCAGCATAGCCATGTAGTTCATGTAAACCAACTAATTTCTGGTTACTTAATGTAACAATAGAAATAAATAAAAATAAAGATTAAATAATAAACAAATAACTACTGCTGTCTCCATAAGACTGTCTATGGCCTGTCTTAATCCTGTCCTAGCCAGCTTGTGTGTTCAAACAAATGAATTGGACCTATGTGAAGACGAAACCCATCACAACAAGGATACTATTTTGTATTGTATATCTTACATTTCAGAATACACTTATAATGTGAAGGCTAAATGTATCCCAAAGCTTACACATTTAACCAGCTGTCCCTGAGGGGTGGGGTTTAAGAATGACCTCTGGCTCAGGCCTGGCTCTTTCAGATGTACATAACTCACAATAGAAACAACACTGCTGCTAGTTTCTAAATTGGGTGGTTGTATATGACAAAGCTGACAGTCCTCTTTTAAACACCGATCTCGGGAGCAATGTTACAGACAAATACAGATGAGTGGTGATCACATAATGTGGTACTGGCCATAAATGCTCTTTCTGCCACAGTGGTAAATGGGGCAGAACCATAGAAATAGAAATTTACCACAGTTACATACTTTGTCATGTTTTATTAAAGAGAACCTTATTATTCTAGTACTTACATACTCAATATCACATGTTTTTCTTGGTGAGCTGCTCCGAGGTTACCTTGGATTCTCACTTCAGGGAACATACGAACAGTGACAACACACTTAGACCCAGTAAGCACCTGGGACAAGCTTGGGACGTTCACCTCGGTGTCCTCAGTGAACCGTCTCTTTGTTCACCTACAACAGGAAAACGGCGCGTCCAAAAAACCGAAGAGCGGAGCGGAGATTGGGATGAGAGTCGATTACTTCTCCCACATTATCAAGCCGTACGGTTCTGGCAGGTAAGGGGTGGGAGGGGGATTAACTCTAACCTATCCTGACAGGCCGGGCAAATGCAGACTCATCTTCAGCGGCCGAGAACCGCGCTGAAATTTCTCAGAGGGCGATGCTAATCCAATGTTTATTCCTGCCAACTTCATGCGCTCGCACCGATTTAATCAGTGTGTACACGCACTTTTGGCCAGTGATTAACATGAAGAAGAGGCCACCACTGGCGATTTATGCATGGCAGTTACAGTTTGTCTGCGCCGATAGAAGGCCTTACACAAGAACACGGTTCAGGCCCAGGTTACTGCAGTTGGCAGCCATTATATTTCTAACTCTTATAGATGGCTTCTCCGAGTAATTTGAGAGTGTAGCTGGCAGCTAGAGGGATGAATTTGTTCAACAGAAATGGTGGAGTACATTTTTCACTTGATGGAATAAAACGTGTGCAGACGTGGCTTTTCAAGCAGCGGTCGATGGACGCTTTGTTATTTCAACTGTTTGGGAGGTACTTTAGCTTTCGGTTTGTGTGGGTTTGTCTGTGACTATGTGCTTTGTTGTATTTGTGTGTGTGTATATGAACGTGTGTGTGTATAATGTACGGTGCAGTTCAAGCATATTTGGACGGTGACCTTTTTCGTTTTGACTCCAGCACATTGGATTTGAAATGGAACAGTGGCTATGAAGTGCAGACATTCCGTTAAAATTTTTGGGTGTTTACATCCATATCTTGTGAATTGTGTAGCAATTGTAGCCATTTTCATACATAATCCTTGCCATTTTCGGGGACCAAAAGTAATTTGACAAATGAACATAAACTTAACGTCATCTTCATATTTGGTTGCATATCCGTTGCATGCCATGATCTCCTGATATCTTTAACCGAACAACATCAAAAGACTCTTGATATATCTCTTGAGTTATACTATAACCTCTCTGCATTTGAATAGATCTCTATTAGAATTGGGGGGCAGGGGGACCTGGGGGGCCTAGATTAAGCTGTAAATTACGCTAAATGGCTGCAATTCATCTACGGTCTGAGGCATCAAATGAGCCTCTGCTGCCAGATATGACTTATTTTTTTCATAGACTTCAATAGGTTCAGCATATCATACATTTTCATAAGTATTCATGCTGTATTATATACGGTCGACCATTATGTATGTAGAAAAAAGCAAGGTCCCCAGTAACCCGAGGGCCAGGAAATACCGCTCTGCGCTTTGTGCTTTCGTAGGATATTCTGCACTTCAAGGTTATGTGTGGTTGCCACGTGACCTCATTGACTGCACGTGACCTCATTGGTTGCGATTCGACCTCAGGCGCACTGTCAGGTTTGCGGTTTCCCAGCAGCCCCACGGTGTTAGTTGTGAGGACAGAGACAGATGTCTGTGATGGAGCCCATTTGCGCGTCATGCGCTGCTGGGCCCTCCCTCCCTCCCTCTGTCCATGGCCAGGCCTCATTAGAGGCCAGACTGTTCTGCTGGCAGCTTTCACGACCGCACTGTAGTTACTGAAACCCCTCGACAAAATCGGAATGGAGATTTAAATAGCTGGAGCCGGGCAGACGGACACGATTCTCGCCCTCGTCCGCCTCGCCCCGGGGGAGGGGAGAGGCGTTTGTGGCCAGCCCTTCCGGTCTTCTGAGCAACGGGCTATCTCTGCTATCTTTCGCCCTCTGCTCCCCTGACACGAGTCAATGCGACTCTCCACCAGTGACATATCGCGTCTCGTTCTGTTCCGCTGAACTGAATAGAAAACTGGAACAACCCCGCGCACTTACCTTTCTTCTGAATAAGATTACGGTGCGTTGACCTAATGTAGTCGCATGAAAATGGAAGAGGCCCGCCCTCTTTTATGCTAATAAAGCAAAAAGCCTGATTTGTTTTGCCCATCAGGGCTTCCTCGGCTTCAGTGCGAAAGTATCAGGCCATTTAAACAGTCTTTGCACTGCTTGGGTGGGGTGGGGGTCCATTTGGTTTGCCACAATATAAAATTCACCTACTTTGGGACAACAAAATGAAAGAAAACATGGGAAAAAATTATCAAGAAAAAAAGAAGTGAATTCTGTTGTCCTCCTGAGTTGAAGCAGATCGCTGAGGCTACACCACTCTTGTCTAAGGGAGATGGAGGCAGAGAGACAGAGCAAAATAAACTAGAACACTTTTTTGGATTTGTGGAAAAATAATAAATTTGTCAAGTGCCAGAGAAAAATTTACAACACAGAATGATCATATCTGGGGGGAAAAAAAGCTCCTGGAACAAATTTATCAGAAAAACTTGAAAGAAAAAAGAATAATTCCAATCAGAGCAAAATATTTGAACAACTAAAAGGCTTAGATACAGCTATTAAAGGCTGTCCAAAACCTTTGGACAATTGGACAGGCCTTCCCCTCAGGAGGAGAAAACTGCATGCCAGGCAGGCTTGTGGACTTGTTGGCATCAGCAGAAAGATACTGAAACACAGCAGCCCTAACCTGAGGCCCTTGTCAAATTATTTAATTTAATTTTGGATACTGAGATCTGGAACCAAGGCCCGATTACCCCTGTATTTAAAAGCGGAGCTAAACTGGATCCAAACAATTATCGAGGCATCTGTGTGAGCAGTAATCTGTCAGTATAATTAATGCCCCGATACTGGCCTTCCTTAATGAACACAATGTGTTGAGTTAGAGCCAGATTGGCTTTTTACCAAATCGTCACACCTCTGACCGTATTTACACCCAAGGCACACTCATATGGAAAATATTAGCACGTTTTTTTGTTGATTTCAAAAAATAATTTGCTTCAATTTGGTACAAAGGACTATTCTTTCAATTCTGACAGAGTGGTGTAGGGGTTTAAAGGCAGTGACATCATATAATCAATATACACAATGATTAAGAGCAGTATCAGCACCAACATGGAACCAACATAAATTAATTATCCACTCAGGGGCATGGCGTGAGAGTGCTACAGTCTGAGTTCAATGCTGTTTAACATTTACATCAATGAATCAGCTTGAAGAGCCTTTATCCCCTGGACTCGACGCAATAAAGAAACTCAATTCTTACTCTGTGAGGATGCTCGCCCACAGAACTGGGACCACAGCAGTCTGTCATACCTAGAGGAAAACTAATAGACTTGGGCACTTGGGCCACGGAAAGCGGAACCGGTACCACTTCACCTTAGTTGCCAACAGCATTCCAGTGAAAGCAGAGGAAGGGTGGAGAGGGAGAGACCTACCAATCTACGAGCATTTTCATAGCACTTGTTTCCAGTTTTTTGCTTAGAATGTATTTAGTTTAGAATAGTTTAGTATAGCTGACTTACCCATTGCTTACTGTGTGTACTATATTCAACGTTCATTACTGGGATAGCTGCTACGTGTGCTACAATAGCTGCTAGATGTGCTTTGTCTGATCTGTTTTGTAGTTGCTTCAATGACCTTCGGTATGCATTTATTGTATGTTGCTTTGGATAAAAGCGTCTGCCTAATGAATGTAATGTCATGAGAGAAATTGGGAGGGGAGGGGAAAGCCAGATAAAAAGAAAGGGAGTGAAGGACACAGAGCTAGATAAAAGCCCCTTTCACACATGGAACATTGCCGGGTTCAATTATGTGGGTTAGGTAGTGGTTTTTCTCATTAACACATACGTAGGTCCCCTATACAGAAAATTTCCCTCAAAACAATGCAGCCCCAATATCTTTTGTGCAAAGTCTCATATTTGTGCAAGAATTGTCGATAAGGCGGATTCAGTAAAGTATTTATTAAAGTGATTGTGTCAGAAACAAAAGGTCTTGGGTGCGAACGTCGTAACCTTTTGCACGCTTTGTCTGCTTTTGTTTACACTAGAATTGTTCCGGAAGATTCCCGGAAAATCGTACTTGGTGTAAGAAGTCTGTCTCTGAGGCCAATATGTCTGCTAGCCACACATTCCCTTGATCTTATCATTTTTACAAATACTGTTGGTGCAAGAGTAGCATAGCGAACGTGAGTGGGAAATCAGGAACTACTCAAATCAACAGACGTGCTAATTCACAGCTAATCACAGCAAGACGGCCAATACACTACGGCCTAATTGATAGGTGTCACAAAACACAAAACTGTCTACATCCTTCCTAGTATGTGTATTCAACACTCCGGATCAAAGTTTGGGAGAGCAGATAAGAAGCAGTCATTTGAAACGTTCGTGGTTCAGTCTGACTCTGCTGAATCCTAAGTGTCATTCGTGCGCTTAGTCACTGTCGGTATCGGAAATAAACTTTGTATTTTCATCACGTTCGAGAGACGTTCCTTTTTTCCTTACATTGGTCTTTATCTGAAAAATAGTTGGAACATCTTACAGGAGAAATCTACTCCGGCTATGTTCACACATGTTCACACATTGATTTCCGTAACGTTTATGGGTTA
The DNA here is from genome assembly GCA_022702515.1 of Ilyophis sp. 1 JC-2022. Lineage (NCBI taxonomy): Eukaryota > Metazoa > Chordata > Actinopteri > Anguilliformes > Synaphobranchidae > Ilyophis > Ilyophis sp. 1 JC-2022. The sequence continues at coordinate 82,378,504 of CM040394.1, forward strand.
AGATGCATGTGTGAAAAGGGCTAAAGAGTGAGGCAGAGAGACGGAAGGAGAGAGAGATGGAGGGAGGGATGGGTGAGCAGAAGAGAGATGTGAGTGAGAGTAAGGGAGCAAGAGAATTCTGGGCAACAGTGACACAGGTGCAGGGGTCTCTGTTGTGGGAGGGGGGAGGGGGTGGTGCAGGCAGCATAGTGGTGACTACATGCACACACACACACACACACACACACACACACACACACATGCTCTCTCTCTTACACATCTCTGCACAAACATGCAGCAGCTGTCACCGTCATACACACTCTACTCATGGCAAAGACAACAATCATTTCCCCGATTTCTTCATAGTTGAGTTACCCCTTGGAAGAGCGAAAGATTCACAGAACATTTCACCCAAATTCATCTATCCTGACAAGTCAAGCCTGTAATGGAGCAAAGGCTCATGGGATTACCAATGGCTACATCACGTACAGCTACAGTCCCAAAGGTACAGTCAGACTGTTATTCATCAGTTTTTATTTATTTATTTTGAGTCCTGTTTTTAGTCCCATAATTATTTGATTGATTGAAACCTGGTTCCAGGACCATAATCACTAAAAGGCATCTTTCCAAATTCTGTGGAAGTAACGGGGTACAGTAAATTTTGGCATTAGTAATGAAACGTATGTCATTAGCATCACAGTGCTTTTTGTATCGAGGGCTTGTACAATATAATTTAACGCTTCAGAGGCAGCGGTTATAGCGCTGTGGCCTGATCTAAAACCTCAATTCGCTGGGCTCAGAATGCAATTGGCCTGCACAAAAAGTTTTAGCTGGGCATTAACCTATGACTTTTTGCGACTACTGACAGCTTTGATAGGTCGGTAGTAATAGGATGGTGGTTGCTAAGGTCAGTGGGGTTGTTAGGAAGCGGGCTGTTAAACACAAGATCCAGGAACATTGTCTAGCGCAGGAGATTGGTACGTGGTTTACAGAGCAGTATATTTCACTGTTGGCAGTCACCTCCAGAACTCCCGACGCTTTGCACGTGGTTTCAGGCGTAGAGCGGCAGATGCACGCGGTCGGGTGTCAGCCACGGCTCATGCACCTCTACTGACTTGTTCCCACGGTGTCAGCGCGATCCTCAACGCAGCTCACGCAGACGCCAACGCCCATGCAGACCCACAACACGTGCACCCCCGATCCCCGTGGGCAGCGTCCGCCAACTCCACTCCGAGCAGCAGAACTAGACCCCAGATCCAAGTCGGAGGCAAACCGTGTACAAGGGTATTCTGCTTGCAATTGGTACTTAAGCTTTCCCGTTCGACGGTAATTACTCTGAGTTTTTGATGATAAAATCCTTTTTCTGTGTAGCCGCTCTTTAAATTCAGCAGTTAAAATCAGTTGAGGTAAAAGCTCAAGTAAAACAATTAAGTCAGATGAAGGCCGACAGCTGCAAACCGCAGGATAAACAAAAAACGCTACTTCCTGCTTGCAGCCATCTTGGGGAAATGCATCTATTTCAAATCCAAAATGGAGCTATGCAGATTCTGGTAAAAAAAAAAGGCAATTGCACCAATAGCTTTCCGTTCTTGTACCTCCTAATGTATCCAGTGGATGTGTAATTAGTGCTCGTAATTAATGCTCTAGACTCTATCGGGACTGACAGGAACTTAGGAGACCCTTCTTCCTATATTTATTTATTTTATTCGCAGAGCTCTTCACGTGGAGATGCGGCCAGAAGCCGCAGGGGGTTGGCATGGCGATCCCGGAGGAGGGGGGAGGGCCTACCCTCTCGGCGGACTCGTCAGCCGATTCGTGTCCTCAATCTGTCCGCCGCTCGATTCGGCCATTACTCACGGCTTTCAACATTAATTACCGCCTCGGGGGGGGCGGGGGGGGGGGTGTCATTACGGACCCAGGCTGTGGCCGTACCCTTTTTTTCCGCTCCCCCCTGAAAGCATACGCCGCACAGGTTTTCTTTGAAGCCGGCGCGAGAAATTTTATTTGAACAGGACAGGGGGTGGCTTGCCGTGAATTACGATGCCGGAGCTACTAAGCTGATCTTGGGTTAAGTCAGTCGCAGTCCTTCACGGCAGGTTTTTCAGACCCCCCCCTTTAAGTGGATCCCGCCCCTCATGCTACGGTTCTCCTTGTCTGCTGTAGAACGTTGGGCTGTGCGGGGCTGATTTGGCCCGATTTCACGCTCCGGTGCGTTTGCTTCACAGGGTGAAACAACAGGAAGATTCATTTGGAAAAAAAAACGCCGCCTAAATGAAACTCAAGGGCAGAAAAGACGGTGGTTGTGAAACCGCAGCAGGCTTCAGACGTTGATGTAATTATTTCTGACCAGGCTGGTTTTCTTTCTGTCTGCATTGGTGACTCCTCCGTTGGGATCTGTCATCTCGACGGTCGGGTACGCTCTCAGAAGAAAGGGTTCCAAAAGGCTCCTCTTTGTCGTCATCGAGAAACCAAATCTAGTTCAAGGGTTTTTTTGTCTGGCAAAATTGTAATAACTGGGAGTTTTTGTCACTTTCCATAAAGAACTAAAATTGGTTCCCATTACTTTTTTTTCAGTATGAATAGACGACAGCACTTTTTCATACTGCATTGATGAGTCTTACAGAAAGCCGAGGGAGACGTGTTCAAATAGCGAGCATGCGCTATGTTCAAAGGACAGAGTTTAGCGTCTCTTTAAAGGTAGCTTCTCGTAGCGGGAATTGGAATGCCGCTGACACGCGCTGACCTTTTCGCATAGTCATCCCGCTCTAGAAAACGCGTTATTGACAGTTGAGCATCCTTGTGAAGCTGGAGCTCCCGTCGTCATCGACACTCAATATCACAAACGCAACGTTCGATCGTCTCCCCTGCATTTCTCGACATAACGCCACAGGATTATTCCACGGCTCGTCCGCGCTTGTACAAATACAACACGGAAAGCATAATGAAAATGGCAAAATGGGTTTCTCTCAATTTCTCAGTAAATGGCAATATATGGCAAATGCACCTTTTCTTTTCATGAAAATAACTCTGGGGCTGGGTGGGAAAGGGCCAGAAAGTGGATTACAAATTGAATGAATCTCGCCACACATCATCATCACATCATTGTGTGCAGCTGGTATGAGAAAGTGACGTTTTTTTAATACTTAATATGTGTTTTCGGTACATTACTTATGCTCGCGTTCCAAAGGCACCTCTATTAACGCCCGATGACAGTTTCAATACATCCCAATTTCCCCCCCAAATGGCACATCAAATACGCTGCCGTATTCAGCTCCGGAGGGGGTACGGGGGGTGTTACGAGAGAGGGAGTCGTACGCTCTACGGCACCAAACTGCTGCGCGGGAGAGCGACGCATCGCGGCGTGTTATCGCTCGCTCGTCTCCTTTGCCCTGAAAGAGTTCGGGTCCAGCAGATCTTCTTGCCAAAGCCGGAAGGTCACGCGCAAAACCTCGAGCAGCCGGTAAATCATACTTACACGCTCGGCTGGGTTGAGGCTTGGTAGGTCAGCCCGTTCTAAAAGGATGTGGGATTATTTTTATTATTACCAGTGTTGCCGTTGCATTGGGGGGTTGCAGTGAGGCCTTTGACGGAGGGACAGCTGTGACGGTCAAAGTTTCCACTCCGTTTACATCTAGTCCAATCCCCCAATTCCCATAGAGATCCATTCAAATGCAGAGACGTGATAGTATCGCTTGTAGGAGTACCAGAAAATAAGATATCAAGAGTATTTTGATGTTGTTGGGTCATAGACATCAGGAAGTCATGGCATGCAAAGAATATGCAACAAAATATAATCTTTTAAAATTTTATTCTATATAGAAATGCAGGGGTGCAAATAATTGTGGCACACATGGTTTTGTTAAAAATAATTATGTCTTGATGAGGGATTTTTTTTTCTCATAATAAATTTACTTCAAGTAAAGGTTGGATTTTTCTAATTTTGTCTGTGTGAAATTAAGCTAATTCACAGAAACGGTGAATTTTTTAGAACTCTTTTTACTCAACTTTACCAGGGGTGCCAATAATAGTGGAGGGCACTGTATATATACAGTGTATATTTATAAAGTATATGGTATATCCTCCTAAGACCCGGCAATTCATTTCTGACGAGAGTTTCTGGCTTAATCTCAAGAACCATATTTTGTACCATGCTGAAACCGTGGGCAATTCCATAAAAATAAAATAAGTAATATTTTGACGGTATTTTCACTGCAACCTGTTTTTGTCATCCGAGACGCTTGTATTATCTCAACAAAAAAAAGAAAATAGTTCTGCTTGGTCTCAGGAGGACGTAGATCTGTATTTCTACTGCGTTCCTCTTTAACACGGGTCTGTATATGACTGTCTGCTTGAATCCGCGTAGAATCAGTCCCCAGAGCTGTACTTGGCATTGACAGCAAATGCATGTTGATTAGATGGAGGGTAAGGTGGTGGTGCAGCGTATTCAAAGTCACAGGGATGAGAACGGGACAACTCTGCTTTCCCAATACGGGAGTAAGAAAACCTCTTCTATTTGTTTTATATTCTGGATATTCCCGTCTTGCGACTCAAGTCCATTGTTGTTGTTGTGTCACCTTCCCAAAACGTATGGTACGGTAATGGCTCTTCTAACCGTATGACTGACATTAAGGCATTTACGGAAATAACAAAATGTATGCACGTTGGGGTGTGGTACATACAGATGAGAGGGTATGATAGAGACGGGTATGGAGAGTAGACCTGTATTTTTGTTTTTTTTGTTTTTGCAGATTTGTATGTGGTGAGAAATGAAGACAAGGAAACTTTTACAACTCCAGTCAAGTGTTGAGGCAGGATCATAAGGGAGTGGCATAGAAAGTAAGGGACAAAACCTCTCATGTGGTTGATTTTCCTGGAACATCAAACATTGAAGTCAAAATATATCCCCTGCTCTGGATTGGTAAGCTACATTTGTGTAGTAGCCTACGAGCAATGTGGCTGCATCTGTGTGTTAGTACCTCAGCACTGAGATTTCAGAGAGAGGCTGTCCACTGGTGTATTACTTTTGTAGTTACTGGGAAGCAGGTCTGGCCTCAAAAGCAATGAGAGAAGGCTTTGGGCCTGTAATATCTTGTGGAGGCAGGGATTGCTTGCTCCGTGTACTAGTTCACTAAGAAGATCAAAACATATAAAAAGCAACTATGTTTGAACAGCTTGGACAAAACAATGAAACATGTATTTGTGGATATACAGTAAGAATTGATAATATTATGCTATTGCTATGCTGTATAAAACCAGATGAGAGAGAGATTGAAAAAATACTTTATTAAAGAAAAACTTCTTCCACTGCACAATCACACTGAGAAAATGGCATTAAAAAGAAAAAACTGATATAAATATATTTAGTACACGAATATTGAGTTGAACCACTAATTTCTGTGTTATTTCAATAATATATCAACTTGAGAGCAAAGTGACATTTAATCAACAGCACATAAAACAAAGCACTTCGTTTTTATTGCAATTATGATATGTGCCGGTATTAAAGTGCCCGTAAATGCAGTATTCTACAGTGGGCGATAAGATAAATAATCTAAGCCTTCAATGTCATGATTCAGCAAAATAGTTGCATTGCAAGTGTGCCATTTCCTGTGAACGCGCTTCTTTCCAACTGGCGGCGAGGATGCCTGGCACAGAACCAGCCAAAGCAAGCGCGTTGGCATGCGGGTGACTCGAAGATCCGATGCTTTAAATATTCATTCCACCTCTAATGCAGAAGCTGAAATTCAGGTTGAGGACAGATTTAAGTTGGTGCGGGCCTGAAAGGAGGCCGAGGCTACAGATTGTGTTGCGGTCCCGTCTCCTCTTCTGGGGGGAGGCGCTGGTAGCGGATAGCCTGAGGTAGAGGTCAGGGTAATGGGCGGAGTCTCGGGGGTGACCAAATCATGAGCCACAGGACAATCTGGAGCTAATTGGGGTGACAACCTTGCCAAGCTATGATGCAGTCCATATGCCGATAGCACGGGCCATACAGTTGGGATACCCATAACCAACCAACGCTATTCTCCTATACACTCTCAAACACACACACACACACTCGTATAAAGTGATACATATTATGTGAATATGTTACACTGATGTGCCTGAAATTTATGTTTCTGATTGAGCTGATCACTCATGCTACTTGGTCTTTATTTACTAACAGTGTTTCCCAGCTGCGCAGATGCAGAATCGCGACATACACTATACATATAAAGCCTTTCCATGGGTAAATTAAACCTCTTGCACAACATCTGAATCACTTAATTCCCTTTTGGAACTTCTGTACTATATATGAATTTGCTCATACACTGTAAAATGTGCAGTGTTAATTCAACTCTTACAGAGTACATATGGTCCCTATTTGACTCGTAGTATGTACTAGAGTTGAATTAACACTGCACATTTTACTGTGCAAGCATGGTGCCTCAGAGAAGACCGACACATTATTTTCATGTGTAAAACATCTCCATAGTTCAATTAAGGAAGTAGCCAGTGATGGATGAATAATTGATTCTTGTACGTTCAGCTACACCCCGTAATCAATGTACTGCTGGTTGGCCGACTCCTGTGTCTGTCTGCTGTGAATACACAGACCTGAGCAACAGTAAAATAATGATTTCACTTGTTTCGTTTGGAGGAAATACATTTTGAATGCAATGAAGTGTGCGGAAATAGAAGGAGATGTTTATTTAGCAATTTCACTCGAAGCACAGGATTGCTACAAGACGATGAGAAAATGTTTCCTTTACTTAATGCCTCACTTGTCTGGCTAATAACCTTGCACTAACATGAGCCTGACAATAGTACTACGAGCCTGACCAGGCTGCTCATAACCTTATGGTACTATGAGCCTGACCAGGCTGCTCATAAGCTTATTGTACTATGAGCCTGTCCAGGCTGCTCATAAGCTTATTGTACTATGAGCATGACCAGGCTGCCCATAACCTTATGGTACTATGAGCCTGACCAGGCTGCTCATAAGCTTATTGTACTATGAGCCTGTCCAGGCTGCCCATAAGCTTTATGGTACTATGAGCCTGACCAGGCTGCCCATAAGCTTATTGTACTATGAGCCTGACCAGGCTGCCCATAACCTTATGGTACTATGAGCCTGACCAGGCTGCTCATAAGCTTATTGTACTATGAGCCTGTCCAGGCTGCCCATAAGCTTATTGTACTATGAGCCTGACCAGGCTGCTCATAACCTTTATGGTACTATGAGCCTGACCAGGCTGCTCATAAGCTTATTGTACTATGAGCCTGTCCAGGCTGCCCATAAGCTTATGGTACTACGAGCCTGACCAGGCTGCTCATAACCTTTATGGTACTATGAGCCTGACCAGGCTGCTCATAACCTTTATGGTACTATGAGCCTGACCAGGCTGCTCATAAGCTTATGGTACTATGAGCCTGACCAGACTGCACATAGTCTTCTGATGAAACATACTCTTTTGTATGTGGGACACCAATTGGAGGTGGCGATTGATGCAAAGTCAACCACTGACCTATGGTATAAAACCGCTTAAAACTAGGCCCAATTACATTGCAGGAACCAGTCTTACAATATGCAGCTTCTTTTTCTATTGAGTATCGACGCGCCATAAACACCTAAGCTGAAAAAGATATTTAGCAAAAAGGAAATGTGTCTGGCTCAATGTTCAATGTGTGACATTTATCCAATTGCCACAATTGCACTTAATTGTGATACAGCAGGTGGCATGTATGCACTTTGTTACTTAGGCTAGCAGTTGTCGGTCTGAATCAATGTTCAAAATTGCCTTGGATAAGGACTCAAAAGGAAGCGGCTATGCTTGGGCGAAAGCTGTGATATTGGGATCAATTGAATATAGCACTACGGCATTATAATGCAGAAAAAGTAAAGTAAAGATGAGCCATAAAAAAGTGATAAACTCTGGCTCTGCTTTTTGTGAGGGAATAAATAACCAGCAGGAGTTATAATGAGGAACATTTGTTCTGACGTACAAGGTGAAAGTGGTTTCGATGCGGGTGAACTGCGAGGAGCGGAGATCGGGAGAGATGCTTTGGTAATACGAGGACTGCACCACCTGCAGCTCGTCTCAGGCGAGTGCCATGTTCCCTCGGCTCTACCCAGCAGGCCTGTCAATTCTGCTCCGTAGTCACAGGGAGAAGAAGGCAAAGGAAGTGGCAGGACCTTCTCTGTGAATCGGACTCCCTGCAGCTCAGCAGAGGACAGACGCGTTGCGGCTTGTCTGTCTCTGCATTTCAGTGCCAAAACGGAGCAATCACGTTTTTTTCAAGGGAAGATTTCAAGGTGCTTCTGTATACATATTTATTTACCTGTGATTGTGGTTAAAGATTAAGCAAGTGGAAGCTATAGCCTATTTTCAACTGGAGCTGAAAGGCATTCAGGGGATTCGATCAATATTTGTCTTGTTAATTAATGATTAATTTTTAAAATGAGTATTACTTTCTACACAGTTTAGTGAGTTCATAAATCTCTCAAACTAAATTGTCAAACTGGGTTTGTGAGAAAAAAGTACAATGCTTACATTGTACTTGCAAGCATAAGTTAAGGACAGATTGAATTCAGGCCACTGTCTTTTAAACACATTTAGCTAAAAAGGCAACGTATGATAATAGTTTAAATTATTGTCATTACATGAAATCCATTTAGCAGACACTTTTTGACAGCAACTCTCAAAAGAAACTACATTAGTGCAATAATTTGTTTTACAAGAGCAGCGGTAACCACAGCAAAGCACTGAGAGGTATTCAGATGATGATAATTATTATTATGATTAATATTCTTCCTCCTCTTTCTCCCACTTTGAAAAGCCTAATCGCATTCGTTAGCATGACTCATTGCCGCCAAGGAACATGATGTCAGCTGCCTCTTATCACACTGCAGTCTACAAGGTGAATTCTCCTGGCTGATGCTAGAGCCAATTGTGCTGGCCGGATGCTCAATCACCCATAAGGGCTGACGGCCACACTGGCACAGTCCAGATATGAAAGCAGACTATTGGGCTTCATACAGGCACTGGAACAGTGCCTTAATAGCATAAGTCCAGCAGCACCACAGACTATTTTTATTACTGGCACATTTCATATGTATTTTTGATTTCTTATGCATGTTTTTTTTGTTTTTTTTGTTTGCATACCCGCTTTAATACCTTAGCTTTATAATAAGTTGCGATGCACTTGGACACATCGTCTGTGGGTGTTTCGGGTCTCTCAACATCGGACACCTTCACTCCGGTGACCCAGTCAGAGTTAATCGAGCATCAACTTGTGTCCAAGCTGCATTATGTCACCCACGGAGTCATAAAGTCACTGAGATTACCAGAGATTACATTCATCTGGTGAGTCAGGTTTAAATCAGCCCCTTATTAGAGGGAAGGAATTTAAACCAGCAGTACTACTGGCCCTTAGTGCTTGATTTGAGTATCCCTGAAGATTGGTTGACAAGCAAACCCTCTGCCGCCCACCTTGACGGGCTCACGCCTTGATTTTTGTTTGTGCCACTGGTTCCCCAGGTCTTTGTACTCGGCACTCTACCTCACATTGGCCTCTTCCCTTCGTTCTTCCCAAGGTGCAGTGAGATCCAGTATCGCCGCCTGATTCGACCACAGTACGGTCCCTGTTCTGAGAGTGGTCACTGCGATGGTATCTGGAAACAGAAGCTGCCTCTCTTGGTTTATCTTCAGCTGGTAGTCTTGTGCTAGTTCATGGGGATCTGTTGTGGCTCTGGGCTGTGCCTTTGGTTGCTCCCCAGTTCTGATGAATGCCTGCTGGGTGCTGGAGTTTGTAGTACTTGTTGATGCCTCTGGTCACGGTGCCTGCCGTAGCGACCAGTCACCAATCACCTTTGGGCAGCAGCAGAGGATGCCCCTGCATTCTTGCCTTCAGCAGAGATGGTCAGGCCAGGGTGATCTTGCCCCAGGGTGGGTAGGCTCAGTAGGACATTACCAACAGCCTGGATCATCAGCTTGATGTGTAATAGGGCTTCACTTGCAAAAGCACAAACTATGAGATCTTGCGGTCCATTGCTTGCTTCCATCATGTCCATACGCCTTGTTGCTGTATCCCAACCATCCTGCTGCTGTGTACCTCTTCCACCTTCTTGTTGTAATTCATCCTGGACAAAGTTGGGCCTGTCTTTGCCTTGGGACTTATCATAGCCTGTTGTTGTGGAGCTACCAATGCTCAATTGTCCTGGATCACCGCTTCCACCAGCACTCTTCTCTGGCTTTTCTGTGAGGGAATCTGTGGGTCCTCCAAGGACAAGTGGAACTTTGTCTGTAGTCTTCCACCCTCTTCAACACTAGGGATCTGGATTTTGTTGGCTTGAAATTCATCAATGCCTAATTTGACAACCCCCTCCGCCTCCAAGCCCCGCAGGATCCATCTGCTCCCTGGCACCAATATTATGGTGACAGTCACGTCCCAAATAAAGGCTCTGATTGGGGGCTGCCACAGGCCAGACAAAGGCTGTGACCGAATACGACCCCGGTTCCCTGTTCCCTGTCTGCTGTCCATTCAGACCCCTGTCTACTATGTGCCCTGTCCCCTCACTATGCAAGCAGTGTGCGAAAGAAATCCCACAAAACTTTCCAAACTAGTGTAATATGACCCACTCTTGTACCCTAGATATGCATATATGCTCTATGTCTTTTACGTTTTTACGTCCGGGTTACTTACTGAAATTGTCAGATGAGTGCACAGTTCTGTGGATGAGCGTGCTCCTGAATTCTCTCAACAAAATCCTGCTTTTTGCAGGTACATCCTGGTATTTTAAGTGCACCCATTTGTGAGAAAATGTCACCCACTCAAAAGTGGACTCAAATATGCACCCTCCCAGTGCTGTTTCCACCTGCTTGTGGGATATTGAGATATAAGCATTGGCAAGTTCCAGCTACATCACTATCAGACCTTGCTTCTTTGGCATTCTGTGTGTGTGTGTGTGTGTGTGTGTTGCAAGTGAACAAATGGGACTACTTGGCTAGCTTGTAAAATACTTGCATACTTGCTAGCTTAGCTTGTGTGTGTTAGCTAGTCTAACTTGTCCAACTACTACCTCTTCAGCCAGCAAAGTACACTGAGCCTCACAAAAGTCTTTCTTTAATTCAAATGATTTGCTATCTTCAGCGACCACTGGAAGAAAAGGTGACACGTGTGTGTGTGTGTGTGCGTGCGTACATGCTTGTGTAACTGTGCATGATTGAAGTCAACCGAGAAAAAACTACTGCACAAGATCAAGGTCACATCAGCCTCATCCTTTTACATACAGTAGGTACAATTTTTATCAAAGTTCGATTACTTCTGAGAGTTTTCATTCTTCACTTTAATTCACTTTTTTTCACACCGTCATTCCACCAGATTAATGGGTAGGCAGTCAAGGCAATCTAGATGAATGCATCATTAAAGCAAATAGATTTAATCATAAAAGCTTTTATGAGTTTTATGAAAAGGTCACAGGATAAAAAGAACTCGCCAGAGTATACCAGTGGAATATTGATCAGTAGAGAGCTTGGCTCCCTTCTCACAGGTTATGAGGACGTGTTGACACTGCACAGAGGCACAGAGAACTATAGCTGGGATCTGCAGCTCTCTGTATTTTTAACTTTGCTTTACCGACATAGAAAGACAACTCGATTCATCTATTGTTCGGTATATGTGTAGTACTTATTTCACAATCATCTGAACTTGTTTGCGGCTTCCCTTCTGAGCAGAGCCAATTGAATTTGCCTAGTCAGCGTCCGGCCAGATATTTATACTGTGCAGTTTACGCACTGAGAAATATGAGAAATAAATTGGAGTCCTGTGAACTGACACAATGCAGGCAGAGGGGAGGCTCGGGCCATGTCACTGTGCGAGCGCATGGATGAGATCTCTGCTGAGGCCTGCAGATTCACCTATTTGCGTGACTTTCAGCTCCGTGTGCACTGAATGGAAAATGAACTGCCACTTCAATTCTGCAGCCTCTTCTCAAACGGCGGCTCCCTTTGTAATTGGATATGACGCCTGACACGTTTTCTGTGCTGTTGTCGTGGGTCGCGTGAACTCCGCCTCTTCAGAGCATGTTTTTTATTATTTTTTTGTTCTTTTCAAATACACGTCAGAATCGGTGAGGGGAAACTGCCTCGTGGCAGTATGGAACCACCATCATAATATGCCGTGTGGATGTGCTTATTTTCAAATGTGTCTTCCTGGAGCAATAGGGCTACATTCTGATTGGCCAGCAGACCGCCACACTCTCCTGTGTACCAGAGCGGGCTGCTCCATTTAACAGAAAATGCCTTTTATTTGCTATTCGCCCTGCTTGCATATGCTCGTGCTACACAACAGAGCATCTAATTTATGTTAAAATTGTGAAGAATGGCCCATCACCTTTTCTTGTGTATTGATTGTTTTCAGTTGTGACCTGTACTGGTAATATTTCAAGCAGAATTTTAGCTATATAAACCCCTCAAACAAAAGTTTGGAAATTTGTTTTGGTCGATTATATCTCTGTTGTCACTGTATTATTAGCATTGTATCTTATATCATTGTAAAGCCTGTTCATTTCCCTTTACAATGATGTCCCATTTGTAAGGATCATGCATTTGTGGGCTGAGCAGCTCTATTGTTTTGAGTTGTTTGGGGGATTGGATGATTGAACTCAAGGAACTAACGAGGAACAAACGAGACATATTGGTAATGTTACGCTTTATTCATTGAACAAACAGTCAGGAGCCTCAGTAGCGGGTGGAAGAACCGTACGCAGCCACAACCGCCTGGCACCTCCTCTTCATGCTGGTCACCAGCCTGGTCATGTGTTGCTGTGGGATGGCATTACAACTCAAAACAATAGAATCAATACCAACAGGAGAATACACTGTTTGACATTGGCAGGGAAATTTCACTTGGGACCCCACCCACATAATCAGCTGTGCTGCTCATCCCACAAATGCATGATCCTTACAAATGGGACATCATTGTAAAGGGAAATGAACAGGCTTTATAACAGGTTTATATATTTTTGTTATATATTGTTCTTCAACCATATAGTAGTGGTACATAGATGCATCTTGCAGATATGAGTTACTTAAGCTAAAACAAACAAAATTGATATTTTCTCTGCAACGTCCTGTTCAACTCACTGAAACCACAGTCTCCCATCATGCATTTATTTCCTTGTGGTCATTATGCTGCACAACAATGTGGCAGAGAGAATATAAGGGATCACTTCCTAGCTTGTGTGAAATGTATCTGATGTTATCATTGCAATATAAAGGCTTTACAGGGATATTCCACCCCGGAATCTAAATCATAATCTACATTGTGTCTTTTTATGCAATGTCCCCTATTTAAGTTTCAATATGAGAAATGTGCTCCGATGCATTGAATATAAAACCAAATGGAATCTAACGGGCAAAAAATGTAGGTCAGAACTACCAATTTAAATCACCTTCCACTAACTTCATCTTGTTTGCCCATGTAATGACTTTTCAAATTATCCTTGTTTGGAGATACACGTCACGTGGCGCTGTAATGGCGACATGTAGTCCAGCTGTTCTCTCTCTGTTCGTGTTTGTTCATTTGAATGTGTTTTGTTGCGTCTGGCTTTTGTCTTTGTTTTTTTCATGCACTGTGTGTCTGTAGTGGGATGGGGAAGCGGGCTGGAGATTTTTCAGGGCACTCCTGCTGCTCGTTTGATAATATCGACGAATTGTCTCGTCGATATAATTTGTTTTTGTGGACGTCACCATGGAGACTAATTAGCAACGTATGCTTAGGAGTGTCCATTGGATCTGCAGACTGCAGCAAAAAAGTTTACCATCGCTCTTCACCGGAGTTGAGGATTTCGGGACTGATCCGGGAGTGCAGGCAATCTTCAAAAGGCAGCCAAGGAAGGAGAACATAATGCGGGAGAGGAATGAGGAGACGACTGGGAGGATTGACGCAGTGTGGTGCTCCATTTCGGCGGTGGGCAGAGACCGCGGCGCTGCGTGTATGGAGGAGAGTCGTGGAGGCGGAGTTTGTGTGTTGGACTGCTTGGTGACACTGGACATCTTGGGACAGCGGGTCTATTTTTTTAAATCTTGGCTGTATTGCACTTTAATTCACTTAATTCACTCGATTGATGTAATGATTCTGTTGGATGTATTTGTTTGATATGTTTGTTTGTGTGTTGTGGGTCTGTCTTTTTTGTTGTTGCTGGGGTTACAACTGAAGTTCTCTTGCGGGAAAATAAGTTATTCTATTCTATTGTATTCTATTGAATCAGCTGCCAATTTCATCTTATTTCACTAATAATGCAATTAATGCCAAAACAATCCACTTACCCGTTAACATTTTTTTTTTTCCCAGAATTTTGGAGTTCGCTGCTGACAAATATCCATATGCAGTTCCAGCTCAGAAGGAGTATGGTGGAGCTTCAGCTTCTCTTCATTGCCCATGGGAAGGCAAGGGCCATGCCAAAAATACCACTTAAATCAATAATATACCTACTCGGTCATTATTATTCCATATTAGATTAAAATATGGGATTGTGTAGTGATCGGAAGTATGTATGATGATTTTGATGTTGAGTGTAGTTTAAGCGTGCGGCATTGATTCCCTTATATTTGGACATCAAAAAAAAAAAACATCCGGATGGACCAAGAACACTCGATACAAGTATAACATCGTTATTTTTTTATTTATCCATTTTTTGAATATCCCTTTAATGCATCCAAGAAAACCACATGCATATTTCATGAGACTGAACATAAACTCAAAATTAACTTGTAAAACGCCTCTCTGCACAATTTAAAATCTCTAAATCTCTTTGGTGACTCGCTTTTGCACGTGACATCATTATTGATAAGCGCAGCTAATCTGCGGAATGAGGTTCTGGCTGCCTCTAAAATGGTTTAGTGCAGGGGTGTCCAAACTTTTTTCACTGAGGGCCAGATGGAGAAAAATGATGACTACCACGGGCCACAGGCTATTATATATATATAGGCTATGTGTGCGTGTGTGGTGTGTAAAATAAATAAGTGCGCGCAGACATGTGGCATACAGTTGCCAACATCACTTAGATTTCTATTTAAATTAGGCGAATATCGCTGTGATGTCGGGCGTGAGGTTTGTAGATGCTATTCACAGGACATCGCAAAGGTGACTGTCTGTTATCTTTGATCGCAAACGGCTCTTGTTTAAAGTCATCAGGGGAAATGTTTGCTCACATATGTATGTGGAGCCGAACAGACTCAGCATTCTTTTTGCGTGGCGCCTCATCTGTGGAAATTTTGACTTTTTCCAAACTCTTGTAGAACTCTGGCAGTGGAAGCTGCTGGTGCCGACTGCGAAACAGGTCATCACATTGCATCTCGATGAGTTCCAACTGTATGTCCCCTGGTGCTTCATCCACGTTAACATGTTGATGTCCTTCTCAATAGAAGCAAAATCATGAAAGCGCGTGTTGAACTCTGTGATCAATGACGTGATTACTGTCACATATTTCCCCATCTGCTCAGGGCTGTTGGCATTTGGGAAAGTGTCGATTACCTCCCGGAGAGAGGGGAAGTGTGCGGCATTGCGTTCACTGACTTGTCTCTCAAATAGACGGAGCTTCACGACAAATGCTTTCATGTGTGACACGATTGTGTCTTTCCCTTGCAAGGCTGTGTTCAAAAAAAAATTAGTAGCTGAGCCGAATCTGTTGTGTCGGTACTCGTCACACGCAATTGAATAGAAATGATACAACGGAGCTTTGTCTGATATTTGCGCCTTGATGTTAGCTGATTAATCCTCGATTTGCCGGGCCATTGTGTTTCTCGCAACACTAACATTGCAGAAGTCTTGTTTCTTTTCTGTAGCATTCTGCTGCGTTTGATTAGCATGAAAAAACTGGGTTTGTTGCAATGATTGGCTTGCCGCCAACTGCTTTGATTTCTCTTCTCTGGCTGCTCCAGTATATGCCTTAAAAGACGCTTCGTTTCATAATGTCTCTTAACGTTAAATTATTTTCATCACCGCTACTGATTCCTGGCAAATTAAACAGACACACTTGCCTCTGTACTCAGTGAAAAAGTATTCATTTTGCCATCGTGGCTGGAATTTCCTACATTCACTATCCACCTTTCGATTATTTGCCGTCGCCATGTTGATAAGAATACGATTTGTAGGCTACAGGAACGTTGATTCTTTTTTGTTTGGGGGGGGGGGGGGGGCGTAAACTGCTGATCTGTTTTTAGAGTTGGGCTTTTACTATACTGCCCCCTAGTGTTAAAAAAACAACAGCATTTTTTTCCTAATTTGTAGCAGCGGGCCAGATTTAATAATTCTTCTGAAATGTTTCGAGGGCCACTTTAAAACGCTTCGAGGGCCGCAATTGGCCCGCGGGCCGTAGTTTGGACACCCCTGGTTTAGTGTTTAATCTTTAGTGACAGACAAATCTTCGGACGGACGGGAAAAACAACATTTCGATTTTTTGGAGAAGCTGACCTTTAGAGACTGAATTTTCCACTATAATATTTAGTCTCTAGAATGGAGTGAGCTTTTGTCTCTTGTTATGCGATGACATTATCCTCTGTGTGGAGGCACCGCCAGGGTCTCTTTTTTAAGCAATGCAAGGAATTGCAGTTTGATCATAGCTTTTGAACTTGAAGGTGATTTGAAGATATTCCCGCCCTTGGTGAATCCTCTTTTTCAGATGAATAATGCACCCAGGCTCAGAATTTTAAAGTGGAAACCGGTTTTAATGTGCAAATTGAAATCTTCAGACCCTGGATCGAAGTAAGGATCGAGGTTCTAAAGTGTAAATTTAAATCTGTGATACGCTTGAACGGACGACGGCACGTCTGAAATTCTGGAAACGCGTGGAAAAGGTGTACGGCGCGTGTGTTTTGAGCGGGTCTCGGCTGATGCAGCGGCAGCGCGAGTCCGGTGGTGACCTCACGCAGACTCGCCGGGGCCACCACGATTCCCGCGAGCATTGCTCACCGTGGACGAGGCGCACTGCGATTCTGTGCCATTAATCACTGCATGCTATTGGGTTGTCTGAGCAGAAGCCAGTGAGCTTCCTTCGCGAAGCCTCGGGAGATCAAGTGCGCAGAAAGAACGAGTCTTACTAAGAACTGAACAGTATGTCAGTCTCTTGCGGGGCTTGCACGTTTGAGAACTCAGGGAGACGAAACGGCTGATTGAGTTCCCAGCAGTCTCTATTTTATTAGGTTAAGGAAAGCAGACAAGCGTACCCCTCTTTTTATATATTTTTTGCTTTATTCAGACCAGTAGAAAGCAGAGAGGGTTACTGATAGAGGTGGGATGACCGCTTGGAACCTGCTTTTCTGTGGATCAAACCCCCACCCGTGCAGGGGGATTTGCATATGGCTCGAGAGTCGGTCGCCTGTATGACAAGTTTCCCCAGAGTTCCCTGCAGTGTTAGGACTCCAGTAGGACTTTGGCTCCCCAAGTGAAAAAAACCTCTCTGGTCACACTTCAGATAAATAAATAACTTTTCAGAGCATATAATTGCAGTTATTGGCCCTACCTTAAGTTTTAAGATCACATTAATAAAGCGATGTGTCTGTTATTGCTCTTGGGAGACCAAGATTAGGTGCCCCAGAAGGGGAGGAATAAAAATGTTTATTTTCAGTTTTATTTACCATCATTAAAATAGTTTTGACTAACTCCTTTCGCGGCAAAATTTGTGGCACTATGTTGGCTCAGAGAAAATGGCACTTCTGCAATGAAAATGCAAAACGCAAAAATATTCACCTCCCTTTTTAGAATAATGAGCTCTATAAACAAATGTTCCTACTCATTATATATGAGGCATTAATTAATATACGAGGTATATGAAAGGCATTAATCAGTAAGTGGTTAAAAAGCAGCAGAGATTCATGGGACTTAGTCAGGTAATCTTAAATGTCTCATTAGGATGGAATTGACCAGTTAGTGAAAATTAAGCTAGAAATTATGTTTATAGCTACAAAATGAGAGGAGGCCTAAGAAAATGCATTGTGTGTATATACTATATATATAGTGTATACATTATACATTGTGTGTATAATGTATCTATACCGTATACATTATACATTGTGTATATATACTTTATACATTATAAATTGTGTGTAAATACTGTATACGTTATACATTGTGTATACTGTATACATTTTACATTGTGTGTATATACTGTATACATTGTGTGTGTATATACTGTATGTATACACAGGGCCGGCTCTGACCAATTGGCTGCCCTAGGCAGGATTTTATCTGGCGCCCCCTTGCATCACAGTTTATTCACTACCAATAACATGCACTCACACTTTTGTTTTCACATTTTTCTTTTACTGAAAATAACCCACAAAATCAAACAGTTAACATCAAAACTGAACAAGTGACATTATTATTATAGATATTTACAATATATTATCTTTAATATATATATTAAAGAAACCAGTAGCCTACTGCCATAAATAAAGTAAGGTAAAATATAGAAGAAGAGTGTATGACCATTGGGTGTTAGTCTATTAGTATATTTTTTTTTTACAAGAATAAAGATGAAAAACTTAAAAAGATGCATGTCTGCTATACTGTACATAAGATGGGCATGCATACTAATGGAAATTTAATTAAACATTATTGTCATTACAATGAAATGTAGATTTACATTTGCAGTCCAAAAAAAGCAGTAAACTGCAGTTTAATACTAATATAGCATAATGGGAAAGCTTATTTGGCATTAACATTAATGATATGCACTTTAAAACACTGATGTAACTCACTATATATACTAACTTTAGAGATTATGAACTGTAACACAACAAACCAAAGGCTTACTACAAGTTAATTATAAAGGAGATGAAAAGGAATAGCATTTTGATTACAGGGTAACCAGATGTCAATAAAAATGTAGCCTACAGTATGACACAGGACTAACACCTGCTGAATAGACCTAATTTCCCTGATGATGACTGGTACTACAGTTCTCTTATTTTTATACTTACTTTTATTTTATGTAGGCTACTGTTATGCACGCATAGTCTATGTATTTTTCAAGATGAGGCGACCATTCTCTTGCCGCTGTCCAGCTAGCTAGCAAGAAGGTGCAGAGTGACAGAGAGCTGATGTGTGAGTGACTAGTGACTAGCTAATGTAACGCTCGGCTCGGCTACAGTAATATTAGCT
Source organism: Ilyophis sp. 1 JC-2022 (assembly GCA_022702515.1). NCBI lineage: Eukaryota > Metazoa > Chordata > Actinopteri > Anguilliformes > Synaphobranchidae > Ilyophis > Ilyophis sp. 1 JC-2022. The sequence continues at coordinate 82,397,626 of CM040394.1, forward strand.
AGCTAACTTAAGTTATCTGGCACTATCCTCTTCAACACAAGCGCCCCCGGTACCGGGGCATGATGCGCCTAAAGTCAGAGAGCACTAGACAATTAATTTCAGAACATTAACCCTGTGTTCACACAGCGAGCAACTGGTCGCTGAGTCGGTCAATTCTACGAGGCTGGGGGCAGGGCAAGAGCTTCCCGTTGTGTCATCCAAGTCAGTTCGTGCAGCTACAATTATTTGATAAAGAGAAACAACGGCAATAGCCTACGTATAACAAAGACATATTTGCGATGCATCCTATTCTTTATAGTTATGCCATGACACTGATAATGTGTTCTCGCTATCTAGCGATAGGCTAGCCTATATCTATCTTCGTCGCGAGCTACCGATCTTTATCTACTATCTACGCTAGATACATAGATAGATGTAAAACTCAACATGTATTTTTTTGGCTCAATGTGATATTGGTAGAACAGCTACACATATCCTTTAAGGTTATGTTATGACACTGATAATTATACAATGATAATATATAAATTATTTACTGTTGTTACCGCTGCTTACCCTATTTCGCCTAGCTTAGTTTGATAGGCAATATTACGTAGATTACGTTCATGAAATTATATTAAACTTCCAATTAGATTCTTTCTCTCCTTTATTTGAACGTTTTGGAGGGATATTTTTTTACTATAAATTGAGTCTTCAGCTTCATGATTACCACTTTGGAAAATGAACCGGGAAAAAAACTGCTAGCTGTCGCCCTAATTTATTTACGCCGGAGGAAGCGCCGGAGGCTCTGGGTGCATAGCACCGTACAACGCCGCCGGCAGCTCGGATAATTTCACCGGCTGGTGCAGGAACTCCGCCTGGACGGGGACCGCTTCCAGCGTTATTTTCGGCTGGATTGTGAGCAGTTCGACCGGCTTCTGGCAACAGTGGGACCCCTTTTCACGAAATGGTTCCGTATCGGTTTGAGAAATATGAAGCGCGGAACTCTGATTGTCGCTCAAAAGTTAAGTTTCGGCCAACATTTATCGGCCGATTTTGGTCGCTCAGTTTTCTATTCGCTCAGGTCGCTGACCGTCGCTCAACTTCATAGAGAATGAATGGACTTCCGGCGACTGGGCGACCGAAGTTGCTGGATGTGTGAACGCAGCGTAATTGCCTGGCTGGAGGGGGGCGGGGTGACATGAACTAAGAAATTATTATTATTTAATAGGCTATGCTATAGAGCTACGCTGGTTGTTGTGGGGTTATTTAATATTTCGAAATAACAGTGTTAACTAGTAGTATTAGTCAAAAATTATAAAAATAAAAATTTAAAAAGCGAAACTTTTTTTTTTCTTCTCCCATTTGTTGCGCCCCCTCTGGGTGGTGGCGCCCTTAGCATTTGCCTATACTGCCTATGCCAAAAACCGGCTCTGTGTATACAGTATACATTGTGTATATATACTGTATACATTATGCATTGGTGTATTTTAGGTCACTTTCAAAGTTATCAATATTTAATTCTGGCCAATCTCTGAGGTTCTACTGTACTAACCATATTCGCCATCTCAGGCTCAGGCTAGAGACTGTGCTCTAATGTAGGTACAATATTCCAAAACAAGAAATTAATTCCAAAAATGTTTAATGGAGAGAGAACCTTCTGCCCAATCAGCACACAGTAAGCGTTTCTCATCACAGCAGGGAACATGCAATACCCCTCCTTGCCATTAGGGGCAGCTTTTGAACAATGTGGCATTGACACATATATTGGATTGTTTGATGTGAGTACTGTTCTCATATTCATCCAAGTGCAACAAAAAACCATGTAGTTCAATGCAGTCTAAGTGGAAGAAAGCCAAGCCTGTACAGGATATGTGGATATAAATAATGGAATGTGTTATGTGTAAGTGCTGTAATGGTGTCTGTTTTTGGAGCTGTTACGTAAGCTGGTCACATCCATATTTGAACTATCAACAATCACAGTACACAATATCTGGAGCAGATGGAAGTGAACCCAGCATATTGCGTCAGGCGAAACAAGGCAGTGGGTGGGTAGAACAATGGCAACAGCACCGGACTCTGGGCAGTAAAGTTTTTTTTGCCAGTAAAACATAAAGTTAACTGTCGTCTGAGAATGCAGCGGGCACAGCTAATGGAAACTAGTTTTCTAAGTTGAGGAGAAGTGCCAGATAGAAAGTTATTTTTTGTCTTGTGTTAAAAATACTGTTGTTATATCAAACTAACACATCAGTGGGTGAATATAAAGTTTCATGACATTATTTATGCCGTTATCAAAGTGGATAGAAATTGCGGTAAAGTTGGTGCGAAAAACCAACTCAGGATTTAGACCTATAACGTAACGCAGCTTAATCATTAGCTTAAAAATTGTATTCATAATTTTATGATCTGCAGACAATAATACAAACAGACCATGATACAAGCAATATCGTTCTTGAAAATATAATGCTTCTATGATTTTGAAAAATTTCTCCCAATAACATAGGTGGGAAAAAGTCTAAGGGTGTGCGTACGGTCACTCATTAAAGGGTGTAACTTCAAAAGACCATTATAAAGCATACATAGTGCATATGTGGCTATAGTGCTCTTACTTTTTAAAGCAGTTAAGAGTGGGTGGGCTTCATGATGGCTAACACCTTTTCAGAATGTCAATTAATACTCTTAACTGTGGGTGAGGCTTGATTCCGGATCTTACTGTGTACAAGAATACATTGAATCTTTCACTTGTATGTTTATGGTCCTTAATATTGTACTTATTGCACAAATAAAGTAATGGATTGTGTTTAAAATTCTTACGTAAAATGCGAGAATATATGTGGGGAAAGTGTATACGTACATGTAAAGGGTAAAGGAAGGCTTTGCAAAAAGGATGATTTGTAAAAATCTTGACGTGACACAAAATAATTCATATTCCGACATTTTTACTATGCGCCTGTTAGAAGATTGAAATGAAAGATTTAAGCATGGTTTCTCATAACTCTGTCAGCGCCAGATTTATATTGCACTGTGCTCTAATGGCGGCTTTTAATAACGAGTTATCGCTGAACACAACTGGAGATGCTGACATCTGAAAATCTATAAAGTGCAATAAAATTGCAGATTACACTCATGGGGACTGGCCCGTACCAGGAAGAGAAATGGGGGGGGGGGGGGGGTTTGGTGGAGGGGGGGGGTGTATTTGCAGAAACATCTCACGGCCCTGAACTGAGCACCTGAATGCACAGACAGGTACAGACCTGGGGCCACATGTATAAACAGTGCTGAGCTGAAAAAGGCCCTCGGAAAGCCGCGTAAGCGAGTTTCCACACAGAAATTCAGATGTATAATATAACGCGTGCTGTGAGAATCTGCATATCTCTACACATGATGGACACCATACATACGCAATGTTTGGGGTCCGTGTGATATGTCGACTCCGTGACCGAATAACAGAGGTAGAAATGCAAAACCTTTTTTAAGCAGATTTCCAACTTTCACCCTGAGCGTTCTTTTACTCAGATTTTTATACATGTGGCCCCTGGGCTGTGTCCGACTACTGTGTACTAGCATACTGTATACTGCTCACAGCATACTGTTTAGTGGCATGCAGTATGCAAAAAAAATATCCTCCATACTATTATCAGCGAAAATAAGTATATCATCCGGGGATATTAAGAGCACTCAATTTTCAGAATTGTCATGTACTTAACACCTAAAAAAGTATACTCAACTGGCATACTCAATAGTAGCCATTGGACATTGAACCCTAAGTATTAAACCTTTCTTCATTAATTTTCCAGCCTTATATTTATACACAGGATGTATATGAAATTGAAGAGGTGCTAGAGGAGAAAACCGTTTATATTGTGTCTGTAGCGAGTGCTATTTTCTATGATAGAAGTGCAGTATAACCTCAAAAATACAAACCACAGAGTTGAGGACTGTGCATGTAAATGAATGAAGTGCAGTGTATGCAATTAGCTACCCATTATCAAGCTTCTTTATATAACTTACAAATGAGAGCATTAAAAAAATTAGTCACACTTTCCCTGCTTAAAATTCTTATGCGATCTGCAGCCTACATTCCTGGTTATTACCTTAAAGTGGGTTTATAGCTACAAAATGAGTGGAGCCTTTAAAAGATATTATATATATAGCTAGTAATGTAACAGTCAATCAACCTCTACTTCATATTTTACCAGCTCGGTGGGTGGACTTGTTTTGCAAGCGGAAGGCCTCCTGACCATAATGGGCATGTTCTGCTACAGTTATGCGCAAAACTATGTTATGTGGGATAACTCCACATGGTCCACCCAGTGTTAGGCCTGCTAGCACACGAACACAGAGAGAACCTCCCACCCAATCAGCACGCAGTAAGGGTTTCTCATCACAGCAGGGAATGTGCAATACCCCTCCCTACCAGTAGGGGCAGTATCCGTTTCTCATTACACCAGTAAATGGAAACAAGGAATGGACCTCCCTGCCATTAGGGGCAGTCTATGCATTTTGGTCTTAGTTAAACACTCCATTAAGGCTGCTACGACACTGCTAAGGCTGGTGGAATGATGCAGACCTGACCCGCCATGTCAATTACTCAGTTACAGTTGACACAACTTTGTTCCTAAGAGACAAATCCAAAGTTAGCGAAGCAATTCAGGTGATAAATACATTTTCACTGACCTCAGGTCTCAATCTATACAATTCTTAATTCTTCCAATTAAGGATTGTACAGATACTGTTATCTCAGGGATTCCTATCAAACATAAGGTTAAATACCTTTCCATTATAATAGAGAAAGACCTAAACTCTAGATTGTGTTTTAACCCTCTTATTTCTTCAGTCCAACAGAGATTTAATCTTTGGCTTCAGAGGGATTTATCCAAAATGGATATTGATACGGCCTTTCCAGCTGTATTCCAGCCGTATCCACACTGTTTTAGTACTTGATGTCTCAAAAGAAATTTGCACAAAAGTTGACCAGATCCTGTTTGGAAAACTAAAAATAAAAAAATAATAAAACCTGCTGCAATTTTATTTTGGAATTTATATAATGACATGGATTGAAGAAACACCTCGGTTTTATCAAGAAAATGTCTCCTTACAAATACGGTGCAGGAGGTATCTTTTAAGATTCTGCCCAGGTGTTACCCAATTAAAACAAACCTTATTAAATTTAAGATCAATAATGGTACCCTATGCTCATTCTGTAACAATCCTCATGTATTTTGAGAATGTACATATTGTCCTGTTTTTTTGGAATGATTTAAATAATACTATACATGGTAATGTCAAATGTTTTTTTAAACTGAAATTTTAATATGTGCTACTTGGTGTTTCAAAAAGGTAAGCATAAACAAAATGTATATCAACCTTTTCACTAAATATCATTTTTATTCTGGTGAATTCTATTCTGGCTAATCATGCACCAAATTTTTTAGTATTTAAGGTCACATTTGTGATGTATAACGCATTGCATCAATTCTAAAGCCATTAAGACCAAAATATTATGTGATCAATTTTGTAATGAAATTTTATATCAATATTATAACCACGAGAAACTTGTAATATGCTTATTTCCCTTCTTATGAATAAAAAAGACCTGACCTGCTCTGTGAGTCAGGTAGATCAGAAGCTCTGGGAATGTATTGCATTGACAACATAGACTTGTGTATCTTCCTTCCCCCCACACTGTGTATTGATGATAAATTTTTTTCATTATTAGCCTGCGCGTCTTTTCTGTAGGATTTGACCTCTCGGTCTTGATTTCTCTAATGTTTTAAATGAACAAACATTGCATTGCACAATATGGTCTTATGTTTTATCGGAGATTGACCGTGTGTAAAACTCAAGAAGGGATTTCTTTTTTCTTAGTTTTAATTTGGGCATAAAATGCAGAGGCAAATGAAAAATTAACCAGTGACATTTGAAGCGAATGGATTTCTCATCTCTTTGACCCTTGTAATGAAAATAAATTTCTCCCTGGTAGAATAAGGGACAAATACAATTAAATTACATTTAACAGTGTGCAGATTATGGGAACTGAACATTAAAAAAACATCAACGTGTGTGTGTGTATGTGTGACCTCTACGTTCTTATTAACATAATATATTCATAAGTGTGTACTGCACTGATACACTGGCAGCATGTGCTTACTTTCGCTAATTGCCAGGGACCGTTAAATGAATAAACACTGAGGATTATTCTGTTGTGCTCATAATTTTGTGTGGTACACGGTAACCACATAAATAGAGGCCGGTGTTTCAGGATCTGTAGGCAGCTTGCAGGATCATATGAACTTCATGGCCATTGTGAGAACCACATTTGTAGCTTTTCTATTTTAGCCTGCAGGTCTTTTTTCCCCCAAATGTTGCCGAAGAGAAGGCTGTGGGTTTTAGAGAATGAAGTATTTTTTGACTAGCCTTTTATTCCTAAATATAAAAAATCTGTGATGAATCGCCTCATTTTCGAAAGGTACAGATTTTTTAGAGGTTTGTGAAAGGTTAAAACCTATATGGGAAAGTGCCACCAGAGATAAAAACTAAAAAAGGTTGTGTATTTTTTTTTTTTAATACAACTACCCCACAAATGACCACGCACAACACCTTTTGTATACAAGGTTGGTACATAGCATTGGTATATAGCATTACATTTATTGTGTGTTGTTTACTGTTTAATCTGAACAAATGAGGAAAAATCATATAGTGCTGAGATGAAACGATAAAGTTAACGGGTTTTTAAGAGACGCCAAACATTGAATCTGATCAAATTGACCCGGAGTATAATATGAGGGTTAAGCTAGAATCGCGGAGTCACCTTGTAACCTCCTCTTAACAAATGACCCTAGTGGTGCTGGACTTGATACTTGGGCAGGAAACCTCCTTGGGAAAAATGCAGATGCTGATACAAATACAGATACAGATCTCCCAGTGTCACAAACTGAAAAAGCATTGAAGATCTTCATCTAGGGGTCTTACAGTATTCATAGCCCCCTTTCATTCTAATCTGCAAATGTACAAGACCACAGCTGCGAAATATATTCACAGTAATGGCTGACGTTTTCTCAATTTGTTTACATCAATCTACACTTGTCATTAGAAATGGCCTCAGTAAATCTAAAGGAAATAAAAATGCTCAGAAGTCAAACAAAACGTCAAGAGAACGGAATCTTTTTATAGTTTATGGTTTCATAGCTGAGGTTGTTGACTGCTTTTGTAGAGCTCTACAAATCTAACCGAGCAGACCCCTGTGACTTTGCTCATACCTGCTTACCTCAGGTGCTTATAACGCATCATACCTGCTTACCTCAGGTGATTATAACGCATCGTGCCTGCTTACCTCAGGTGCTTATAACGCCGTGAGGGTTTGGTTGAACTCTGATGAGTCAACTGCGACAAAACAAAACACGATGCAGAACAAGTCACTCACAGAAGCGAGGACCACTAAAGCAGTCTAGGTACCCGAAATAATAGAAACGAAAACGAGAGACTAAAAACTCCCTGGCAGTAGCCAAAATAATAAACCACCCACAAAACCGGATGTAGCTCGTAGACACGAGTAGAAGGGTAAGGTAAAAAAAAACTCCCAACAGAAATACAGGAGCAAAAGCTTGAGAGAGAAGAAAAATAAAGAATCACCTTCGGAACATAGACTATAACGCCCGATAAATAGGTGAAAAATAAATTAAATTAAAATAAACCTCTCACTTTCCAGTAGCAGAGAGTAGAAGGAGAAGTAGGGAAAAAGATAGAATCTTTCTTAGGAATTTAGAACCTAACCAACCCTGAATTCGTGAAGGCACGATATGACGAAGAAGCGCCAGGAAGCGGAAGTGAGGGTTTTAAATACCTGAAAGGTAAATGAACAGGTGAACCGAATAATTAGTGGGGAAAAGGAAAACTCCGAAATGGAACGCGGAAAAATCAGAACGCGGAACAATTCTGAAAATAAAGAAAAAAATGGGCGAAAAACTCTTGCCTCTGTTTTTGTTATGTCTGCATTAATAGATCATAAAAGACTTCTTGTCTCAACTGTATAACCTACATATGCTCTCTCGCCCCCTCCTAACCTGAGCAGCACTGGTGGTTCATTTAAAACTTTAGTGGTCATTTTCCACTTCAGTTGGCAGTCTTTTTCAAAAGCTTTTCAAAAACCAAGCTTTATGTATTTTGTGTACTTGGTACATTATTTCACATCAAAGTACGCTGGTATGCATCATTATACTTAAATTCTTAAAAAGGAGGCCTATTGTTGTGCATGCTGATCATTCTGATTTGGGGTGGTGGGACTAGATGTGGATATTGGCAATATGGATGATATTGATGTCATTCCTTTACTTCTCCTGACTTAGTTCAATATGAAAGTTTGTCAGGAGAAATTACTCTTAAAGTGATCCATCCATATCTACTGCAGCAGAGTGATGGTTTGAAGCTAGTTTGATACCTCAGATCCTTGATGACTTACAGCCATTTTGCCAACCATGTATTCCATATTGCTCCAGCGTAATTTACAGCTAAATCTAGTCCCACCCCCCAATTCCCATAGAGATCCATTCCAATGCAGAGGTGTTATAGTATCGCTTGTAGGAGTACCAGAAAATAAGATATCAAGAGTCTTTTGATATTGTTGGGTCATAGACATCAGGAAATCATGGCATGGAAAGGATATGCGACCAAATATTTTAAAAAAAATTACTTTATTCTACATTATGTTAAACTGTCCAATATCTTTTGATGCCCAAAAATGGGGGGGGACTATGTACAAAAGGTTCTATAATTTCTAAACGGTTCATCCGATATGGATGAAAATACCATCAAATTAAAGCTGACAGTCTGCCCTTCAACCTTATCATATTCTTTCAAAGTGCTTAGTACAGAACCAAAATAACAAAATGTGTCACTGTCCAATGAATTATGGTGCTCACTGTATGTGATCTGTATGTGTATGAGATCCATGCCTATCCTGTTTTTATGTTGTTTTGTTTTATTGTCAGTTTGAGGGAGATAATGTATGTTTCAGTTAAAGCATTGTAAGTATCAAACACCGTTGCCTTAAGAGAAAGTATTTGGGTTTACGCAGATGTAGTACTCTGACCTATTCTTTTTTTTTTTCTTCAGTTTTTTCCCCCCCATATTTTTCTCCCAATTTAGTAGCCAATTGAATCCCTATTCTAATTAAATTCCCCCCGTGTAGCAACCGCTAGAGAACCACCGCTATACAACCCTGTCAGCCAGTAGTAGTCTACAGGGCGCGACTCCTCGAGCTCCTGACCGTGATTCCAACTCGCCCAGGGCCTTTCTGCGAGCCCCTTCCCCCACACGGAAGCAGCCGCCCATTGCCGCTCCCACAGGGCACCGGCCATGCTCGGATCTGGCAGGACCGGGGCGTGGCTGATCTATTCTATTCAAATTAGACCACAAGAACGCATGTTCCTGATCGGTTAGCCAGGTTATTGGTGGTGGTTTGGTCTATATTTGCCAATTAAACTGTTGCTATGGTTGTTTATTCTGTCTCTTTAACTGCCCTTTCTGGTTTGTGTATGTAGTTGTGTGTGGTTGCTGTACAATTTTGTTAACATAAAAAAGGTTGATTATCCCTGTGCATATATTGTAGTGCTGTCAGGCGTGCCATGAAACACTTTGCTTCTGAAATTAAATTTACCCAGACTAAGATGCATTATGCCAAACTGCTACAATTGGAGCAGGCAGCAGTCGGAGACAAAATACTTTTTTCGATGTTTGTTTAATGTTAATTAATTGCTATGTTCTGGTATAAGAATGCAGCTGCTGGTCACGAACAGGATGTGAAAACTATCACTGGTCCTGAAGGTTTACCATCTCAATTAATAAGGTTTGGTAACATCGAATCTCAACCCCAACCCCCCTGGCTTTTTATATTAAATATCGTGGGCGTAGAGCATTTGACCAAAAATCTCACTGAATGTGAAAAGCATGTAATTAAACGAAGGCTGCGTTCGCCATAAATTAGCAAGCCGCATCACTGAATGAACTGTGCCATTGTACATTCTGTTGTTTCGCAGATCAGTTGAAAGCTTAATTTCCTCTCTGGTTCTGGACTTCAGCAACCAATTTAAAATGTTTTCAAATATACGGCTGTGTGCGAATCAGAGCCCTATCTCCTGCATACAGTGCACTGGCGGAAGCGTGCTGTTTAATGTGCACTGTGTAGCACGCGATGTGCAGTCCGCGAAAAATATCCGCCATGCAGGCACGTGCAGAGGATGTTAGAGGGGCAGGGGCCCAAATTAATAAAAAGGCACGCCGGCAATTTTTGCAAATAATTAAATAAATATATGCCTGGAATGAAGGGATATTAAAATGTATGTATTCAGGGTATTTCCTGGCAGAGAATATGGTTTTTGGCGGTAAGTAGGCTATGCGAGCGCACGCAGCAAATTTCTGTTCCATAAATACCGTAAATACAGTTTTTGGAGTATGTATGTAGGCTATGGTTGTAAAGTACCAGTTGGGTTGTGTTTAGGAGTTAGGTTTTAGAAATCAAAGGTAATCGAATATTTGAATATTATACCAATTATGATATTTTGATAGCGCACAAATGGAAAAATAAATAAAGAACACTCTAAAACACAAATAAAATGTGTAGCTACAAGTAAAAAAAAAAAAAGACCTTACAAAAGCACCGTGTGTGTTTTTACATAGTCTACGTTGATGTAGTTATTTCAGCCCTATATGCGATAGGTCACTGTGGAAATGTCGACTGTACGGGACTTTGGCGAAAGGTAACGAGATAAATTCTTCAGGGTTAATCATAATACAGTGGTAGCTGCATATAGCCTACAAGTAAGATATTTGGTTTCATTAACATATTTATAGCTACGAGAGATTTTGTAGAAAAAAATGAGGCGTCTTCTAAACCGAAAGTGCATCAGGTAGCCAGTAGCCTACAGTAAGCAATGGAAAACGCAGAATGCTTAGGCCTATTTGTACAACGGTTTAAAAAAATATTATTGTTTCTAGCTATATCTGAACATGATTTTCTTGTAAATAATGACTTTTACAGTCTGTGCAGTGGCAAAACGGGAATAACACCCAATATATTGCACTGCAGTATCAATCCTGCGGGTTTTCTTAAAACTGTAGCCTAGTTTATAATTTAAGACAAACATAAATACTGTAATTGGGACCGATACATCTACCACTATAGTATGGGGCGCCAAAGTGGATCGGGTTAAAGCTTTTACCTTTTCTGAAGTTAGTGCTTCAAAGGTAGCCTAATTCAAAATTGGAGCGTGTTCCATCCAACTCGCTGCGTACACTATGTCTTTCTACCAAGTCGCCCCAAAGATTTAGGTTGCACTCTACCACAGAATAGCTGAGCCGCATTTCTATACAGTCTATGGTTCTGCTTCTTCTACTCATCTCCTAGTACTGAAATCTTGAAGGCGACTAGTACAATATACATCACCATCCGCTAGCCGAAAGACCATATTGCACCCAAAAAATTTACTTCATTTGGATATGAATTTATTTGGCGTTTTCTCAATTATTTTCATTTTGGCGGTTGCGATTTCCCTTTGGCGGTTCGTGAAATAATTTATTTAAAACAAACCCATGACTGAGGTTGGTTCAAACACTGCTACATGACAGTTAATTAATGAAATTAAGTAAATTAAGCAAAGAAATTAAGTGTATTTCAATAAATTATTCTCACATGTTACGTATTATATTAGCTAACTAGCTATCGAGACAATAAGACAACATTAAAACTACTGTGGTGCGATGGGACCGTTCTTTTAAGTTCAGTGGTTGGGACACAAGAACTTGACCCCCACATTACTAGCAAAAGGTATCAACGCAACGATAGCTAGTTGGCATATTTTGAGCTGCTAAATAGTTCAAGCATAGATAGACCCTACTTGCCAAATAGTGTCAAGCAATTTCTAAAGCGCATTAATATCAATATAAAACGAAAATGAACAGTATATTTATACTTTGTTTGGCCACATACCTGATGTCTGCCTCAAAGTAACTCATCACACTGACTGACTCACGACTGTTGAGTGCCTATGCATGCGTATGCGTGCAATTTTGCATGCGTGCATTCTTTCACCATAGAAAGGCTCGGTGCCCACACAGTGCTCGCCACTGTGGCGGAAATCAAGAGGGAGGGTAGAGGTAGAGGGCATCGCCGGGGAGCACCAATCTCCCGACCTGATATTTTGATTCAATCAATATATCTGTTCGGCAGGGCAGGCTGTGCGCAAACAGGAATTTATTTATTTATTTTTAAAAAATTTAAATGAAAAATGATGCTGAAAAAGGGCAGTTCTCTATAGCAGGCCAAACGGCAGGTGCTCAAGCCCCCTTTGAGGTCTATGTGTGCACGTGCCTGCCGGCATGCTATTTTCCAACTGTACTGTGGAAGTGTTGTAAGCAGATCGTAAGACGTCCCACCAGTGTTGCCATATCCGTGGTTTTACAGCTAAATTGGGTGCAGTCACGGGTAAGTCACAAAGCACACACTTATTTAAAAAAGTAAAAACATGATGATTTATATTTACAATATGTTGGTTTTGGTTAAAAGTATATTTTGGGCTAGTTTTGAGTTGCCATTTGGCTGGAAAGTCTTGCAAGATCTAGCAATCCTGTGCCCCACCCTTGCGTGGCCATGTCACATTGTGTTATTTTTGTATTTGAGGGAAAACATCAGCGAAGCTCCGCCTCATTTTTTAAAACTAAGCTTTCGTCATATTTATGCGACCAAAATGTTTGTGTACTTCTTGAAAACTGTGTTTCCAAATGTACTCAGCGAAACCCCGGAAGTAAGTGTATCATACGGGGGTTTAAAGTATACTATATTTACAGAAAATTTTGCATATTTAAAAACTTTTTCATCGAGCCTACCTAATAGTATGTAAGGATGCTGTTTCGGACACAGTCCCTTTGTATATCTATTTTGAGACATTTTGTCGACATGACACTGTTGTCTCAAAACAGACAAGTGAGCCCCCTGTCTACTGGAGTAATGTTAGTGTTGTTTTTCTTGTATGTCTACGACACATAGGTTAGACAGCCAATCACCAGTCGAGATGTTGGAACAAGCATTCTTGGATAGCCAATCACCAGTGTAGATCTTTTTTTTTTCTTTTTCCGGTGTTGAAACATGGTACCAAATGGCACGGCATTTTTTTATGCATTTTGGGCGGTACCATAGACGTAACAAAATGTTGATGCCCAACTGTATAGACCAGCCTCATTTTCTTCACTGCTGATTTCACAGACAGGGGAAAAGAGAGGGATTACAGTAGAAATGGGATCACAGTACAGAGCTTTCACATGGTGGGGAGGGTTCACGTGTCATTGACAGTCCCTCCGCTGACAGACTGCCCCAAATGACCTCCCCAAGCCAGGTTCACTTGGCTTGACATACGTAATCTAGCAGGCATTGCAGGTTATTACAACTCTCAGAGCTGGGGAGGGATGTCTATCTAATCTCAGTCAGGAGAGCGGGCCCCTCTAACAGGTGTGTATTTGGTTGGCTGCAACACAAGCCTGCTGAAATAACCACCAGCCCCACAGTGAATAGGACTGAATTAACCTGCTCATGATATTGATGTCATTCCATTGATTAATATTAGCGAGGGGCTACGGCATTGCAATAAGCCTGTAAACTAGTACTCAGTTAAGGGTAGTCTCTATTTGGATTCCTCAGTAAACAAAGCATTCATTCTGCTGTCTTCCTGCTATGAAGGCCTACATTAATAGCGTTTAGAGCGTGTCTTTTAATGTGAATACATGTCCCCCGGTTTAATGGCTAACGCAATTTACTGGGCCAGCCAGCGTGCCGCCATGATGTAACAGCCACTGCGCTCACGATGGCACTGTACAGCCGCGGGTTTGGGGACAGTGTTGGAGTAGCACAGGTCATTACAGAACCCAGCGAATGCCCTGCAGTGAGTAATCTCAAAAGGGCTGATACGTTTACGGGATAAGCAACACAGACGAACAGGACAGACGAGCTATAAGGTGAAAGGGTTCACGGGAAACGTGAAATGGGAATTATCCCCTGCTGCAGGGAGAATGTACACTCTATGGGGTTCGATTTCATTGTTTCAGAGCAGAATATATTGTACATAAAGTCTGGTCCACAACAGCCCTGAAACCATCCAGCCAGAATGAAAAACAAATCAACAGTTCTGTTTCTTGGTTATGAGCTCATCACATAAGCAAATCCTGATATCTACATCTTCAAATGTTCCACTGTTTTTTTGATGAGCATTTAAGGGCCTTACCATTCTATCAGAATATAATAAATTGCAATATTGTATTGTTAAATAAAGTCTCTTATACATAGTCAGATGTTCAAAATCCTAAGTGTATAAGGCAACATAATTACACTGGCAGGACTTTAATTTTGAATTGGCAGTTGACCAATGTATGTCAATTTCAGTAAATTGCATTACATCACTGAAAAGCAAGCCACAATGATAAAAGTCTAAATGCAGCAGATTTCAAAGTTTTGTTTGGTCAGTGAAACTTTCATGTTTTCATAATGTTTTTTCCTTTACGTTTTGTAATCGACAACTGTGCCGCTCAAGTTACAGATGCAACCGCGTGTTTCTTTTTGCCTGAAGGCACAACACAGACTTAATTAAGAAAAAAGTTTAGTGCACGGCTGTCGGGGGATCTCTGTGTCCGAGACACAGAGGGAATATTGGAAGTCCAGATGCGATAGCTGAGCAAACTGAAAATGTTCGAAAGAACACCACCGACGGACAATAATCCGTAGTGGAATAAAGGAAAATAACCAAACACAAATAACCTCGCGATAAGAACGAGGAAACTCGATCTCCGAGCGAAAACAAAGAAATAAGCTATACGCTTATCTAACTCCTGTTAGTGGAGCGAAACAAAAAGTTAAACACAAATAACCTCGCGATAAGAACGAGGAAACTCGATCTCCGAGCGAAAACAAAGAAATAAGCTATACGCTTATCTAACTCCTGTTAGTGGAGCGAAACAGAAAGTATAACACAGAGAGCTCAACAGAACCCCAAACGTTTCGGGTAAGAGCACTCCTAGATAAGAAAGGAAAAACCAAAAGAAACGAAAAGCCTCTGCTCTGCACTGAGAGCGAAAAAAGAGAACTTACTTTCTAAACTTCCTAACCTCTCTTTTTTTAAACTAGCTTTTTCTAACTAACCTCCTATACCTCTTGTACCGGCTCGAATGTGGAATAACATGGAAGCAACGAGAGAGGCAGGAGGCGGAGTATAAATAGTCAACAGAAATTAATCACAGGTGAACTTACTAATGACGAGGCGAAAGCAAAACCCCGTCGCAGAACCAAGGAAAATCCGATAGATTACCGGTAACGACAAAAAGGAATAAAGAGGACGCGGAGATAAGAGAAGGAAGGCAAGATCCATGACAACGGCAAGGCTTTCCATTTTTATTTTTAATTTTTTATCTGGATAGACTAAATAAACAAACCCCTCTTGACAGTTTAATCCATCGAGCCATAGTGTAATCCGTGTTTACCAATTGCTGTTGAAAGTGTGTTGATTTTCCCTTTATCATAAGCATTATAGGTAACCATGGCTACATTGGGTTTATAATGAATTCAACAAAAATGTATAGGCTAATACAGAAGAATCTCAATAAAGGACTGACTTGTCAATAAAACAAGAATAAAACCAGGAATTCCAATGAATCAAGGATTCAAATGCCTAAAAATTTTTATATTTTGTCACTTTCAAGGTTATGAACACTTCCGACCTCCATTCCCAATGTGTTTGCATCTTGGAGGTTCTACTGCAATAATAATACATTTGATCCTCGATTTCTAATCCAGCAGTGCACAGAAAACCCCCAGAGTCTGAAGATAAACAAGGTTTAAGCTTTGCATTTATATCGCATATTTAATCTCAAAGCACTTTACAGTGAAGAAACACACTTCAAGCATCACCTATGTGTAGCACCCACCTGGGCGATGCTTGGCAGCCATTTTGTGCCAGAATGCGCATCTCATTTCACTCGGGGTGCAGAGGATGGATATTATTAAGCAAATGAATCAAGCTGAAATGTTACCGCCACCTGTCACTTATTGGTGCTGTACTTGTATTGCAGTAGCCGTAACAGCTACAGTACTAATATCCCCCAGTATAGGCAGAAAGGATTACTTTCAACAAAGCTACTGCAGCTTTTCTCCAGGTTAAGCGGAACTGGTGCATGAAACTCACTGCTGACTCACCGGTCAGTAAACATCTCATGTCACTGATTGTAAAGAGTCCAGAGTACACAAATCTCCCATTGAATGTTCTCTCAGTTTGTTTACATCTTAACACAGCCTGTATGGGACAATGCTATTGTATGGTGTGAGGTTTACACCTGCTGTTATTTTAAGGGGTACAATAATTGCACATGCACTTTCATTGACTGTTAGCCACATCCGGAACATGCTTCCTGGACCCTACTTAGGGCCTGATTTGCTAAGACCTTTAGACCTTTAGTACCAAATGATTGGTCATGGTATTTGTTTTGCACCAATCATTGGTTGTGTTATTGGTTTTGCATGTGCTAAAAGTTTTTGCACCCACTAAAGGTCTTTAATGTATAGTGGGAATATCTCCAACGCTGAGGATGAAATTGTGTGTTTTCATTGTGAGATTGGATAGATGCTCTCTCTCTCTCTCTCTCTCTCTCTGAGGTGGAGGTTGTGTTTGTGAGAGCTCTTGTCTGTTTTTCTAAAATTTTAATTTCTATTACTTTTCTATTCTTTATATGTTTACCTACTGATTTAAAACAGATACTTAGTTGTTTTTGGTTTAGTGGGATACTACAGTATTATTTGGGGAAGGGGGGGTTTTCAGTTTGAGACGCTGTAATGGCGTCTCAGCTAGGAGGAGAAACTTTGTCTCTCCGACATGGGGTAAGATGTGTTACCGAAAATAGCACATCAGTCGAGGACGTTCTGAATGCAATTGCAGAGCAGGTAGGAGGGGAAAACATCGATTCGGCTTCTCTAATGAATAAAGCTGTGGTGGTCTTTTTTAAAAAGACGGAATTAGTCACTAAACTTGTGGTGAGTGGAATATGGGTTCGTGGGGTGTTTGTACAAGTAACCCCACTTTCCGCACCAGCCACAAAGGTAATTGTTTCCAATGTCCCGCCGTTCATAAAAAATGAAGATATTAAAAGAGAGCTTGTGCGATATGGCAAATTCGCTGGCACCATGAAAATGATACCTTTAGGTTGCAAAAATGTCAATTTAAAACATATACTGTCGTTTCGTCGACAAATATATATGTTTTTAAATGCCGAAACAGAAACGATTGATATTTCTTTTAGGGTCAGATATGGAGAAAGTTCGTTCAAAGTTTTTTGCGAGCACGGATAGCTTGCGATGTTTTGAATGTGGGGACATTGGACATAAAAAGAGATCGTGCCCACATAAAAATAAACCGGCTAATGAAGAAACCGGTGCGGGTTCAGCAGAACGGCCCAGTGAGGATTCTAAAGGTGAGGAGGCTGAGGCAGAAAAGCAGGGCGGAGAAGATATTGCTGTTGTTTCAGAGGAATGTAATGATAAGGAGGAGGCAGAGGAAAATGTGCTGGGAAGTGTGGAGATGGGTAAAATGGGGAATCAAACAGAAGGGATAACTCAGTTGGGTGATCCCCTTGAAGGTACTAGTGAGTACACAGCATTTGTGCTGAACTCTGGTAGACTAGGGAGAACTGAGAAACGTAAATCCAATAATGAACGTGTTTTTCATTGTGAAAATGAACAGTCCACTGAGAGAAAAAAAAAGGTAGAGTAGAAAAAGAAAGTCTGGATTCTGAGAAAACGGGCTTAAATGAAGAAGAAGTTGTGGTTGCAGAAAAAGTAGTAGAAGCCCCTTCGTTTTCGGAACCACAGAGCCTACCTGAGCAGGCAGAACAGGAAAATATAGCTGGGATGGATTGTGAAGATGGTAAAGATAGCTGTGTGCAGGAAGATGATGGAGAGTTTTCGGATTCTTCAATCCTATCGGAAAGTGTAACCAGCTAAGAGGGCGATAATACGCTTTACACCATAAAAGAAATATAGTTTTTAATGTGCTTAATTTCTTTCCTGACGGAGATAAATTTGTGCGGTCTGTTAAAAATATAATTAGTAACGTTAGCATGGCTGAATTAAATAGCCAGAAAAGATACAGATTGAAAAAACATTGCACATCGGTTAGAAAATCGAGGTCGATTTCAAAACTAGTGAAATAAATGGCTTGTGGGTTTTTTTATTTCACTTTTCTCCTTTCTTCACGGTGCCTTGTATGTTTGGTTTTATTTCATTTTTACTTCATGAATACATTAAATATAGGATCACTTAATGTTAACGGCGCCAGAGATGGGGTAAAAAGGGGATTGGTAGCTGAAGTAATGAAACAAAAAAGACTGAATGTCCTTTTTTTACAAGAGACTCATAGTAACATAGAAAATGAAACTGAGTGGAGACTATGGTGGGAAGGAGATTGTTTTCTGAGCCATGGGACAAACTTGAGTGCTGGGGTTGCCATTTTATTTTCACCTGCTTTTAATGTTAAATTATTGGCTAAGGAGGAAATTGTTAAAGGGCGGCTTTTATGTGTGAATGTAGAAATATTGGGGATTTCTTATTTTTTTATTACTATTTATGCCCAAAATGTGGGGACAGATAGGCAGTTTTTATTTGAACAGTTACAGAAAAAACTTTTAAAAATTGCAGATAGTGATGCCGTTTTTATTATAGGGGGAGATTGGAACTGCACTTTAGATTTTACAATGGACAGAAATGGTGCAGAACCGCATTTTAAATCTGCAGAGTTTCTTAAGAAGCTCTCAAAACATTTTGATCTGTGTGATGCCTGGAGAGAACAAAATCCAAATGTGAGACAGTACACATGGGTAAAGAGTGCCTTAAATACAGTGTGTGCAGCCAGGTTAGATAGGTTTTATATTCTTAAAAATGAAAGGCACAGGGTAACAAGGACAGGTATCTTACCAGTGGGTTTTACGGACCATCATTTAATTGTTTTAAGTATGTGCATTAAGAAGAGGACCAAAGGTAGTTTTTATTGGAAATTTAATATAAAATTGCTGGAAGATGAAATATTTTGTGCAAAATTTGAGGATTTCTGGCAAAAATGGAAAGGGGAAAAAGAAAGGTTCGAAACAGTAGGACTCTGGTGGGAGGTGGGCAAAGTTCAAATTAAAACTTTTTGTCAGCAGTACACAGAGTATAGTACTGCTAGGAGCAGAAGGGCTGTGGCAGAACTAGAAAAGGAAATTACTCAAATGGAGGAGGAGGTGATAATGACCAATAATACAGGTATGTTGCAGGCTCTTAAGGAAAAAAAAAGAAATCTGGCTACTATACTGAATGAGAAGGTTAAGGGGGCTCTGATTAGAGCCAGATTTTGTACATTAAAAGACATGGATGCTCCTAGCAAGTTCTTTTTTAATTTGGAAAGAAAGGTGGTACAACGCAAAGAGCTGTGCATTTTAAATCTTCCTGGTGGAAAAACGACTGCTGACCCTGGGGAAATCCGGGAAGAAGTGGTGTGTTTTTATAAAGAACTTTTTAAAGCGGAAGATGTGGACATGCAGCAGGTTGAGACACTTCATAAAGACCTACCAAAGCTAACTGCAGAAGAAAAGGAGGAGTTGGACTCTGAGCTCAGTATGCAGGAGATCACTGAGGCTGTGGGACAGATGTCTTCAGGCCGTGCCCCAGGCATTGATGGATTACCTGCTGAATTTTATAAAAAGTTTTGGGAATGTATGGGGCAGGATTTTTATGGGGTGGTTATGGAGAGTAGTTTGAAACAGGAGCTTCCACAAAGCTGTCGCCGGGCAGTGCTCACAATGCTGCCGAAAAAAGGGGACCTGTGCCTGTTAAAAAACTGGCGAACTTTGGCACTTTTATGCACTGATTTTAAGATACTGTCAAAAAGTATAGCAAATAGAATAAAAAAATATGTTTCTAGAATAACAAAAAAGGATCAAACCTATTGCATTCCAGACAGATCAATCAGAGACAATCTGTTTCTGATTAGAGATGTGGTAGAGCTGGCAAAGGTTTATAATTTAAATTTTGGCCTTTTCTCTATCGATCAAGAAAAAGCTTTTGATAGGGTGGATCACAGCTACTTAATGAAGACACTAGAGGCTTTTGGTTTTGGGGATGGCCTTCTGTCTTGGGTGAGACTGCTGTATAAAAATGTGTCTTGCTTAGTAAAGGTAGCGGGGGGACTAAGCAGGCCAATAGAGGTACAGCGTGGCATCAGACAAGGGTGCCCTTTGTCAGGGCTACTGTACACCTTAGCCATTGAACCTTTGCTTTGCCTCATTAGGAAGAAATTGAGTGGTCTGATTGTGCCAGGAGAGTCTCTCTGTAAAAAAATTAAAGTCTCAGCGTACGCTGATGATATAATGGTGGTAGTAAAAAATCAGGGGGATCTGGCTGCCCTAGAAAAATGTATCCAGACCTATGAGCAGGCCTCCTCTGGCAGGGTAAATTGGGAGAAGAGTGAGGCATTGCTTTGTGGTTCATGGCAAAATGAAAATCCTCCCAAGTTGCCAGGAAATCTGGTTTGGAAGAGAGAAGGGCTGAAAGTGCTAGGTGTGTACTTGGGGACTTCTCAATATATGCAGAAGAATTGGGAGGGTGTAATGGAAAAGGCGTGTGCTAGGATTTCTAGGTGGAAATGGCTTCTTTCACAGGTATCTTTTAGAGGTAGGGTGTTAATTCTAAATAATTTGGTGGCATCTGCACTATGGCACAGGTTGGCGGTGTTGACGCCACCAGGCGGATTCCTAAAAGAATTTCAAAAATTAATGGTGCAGTTCTTTTGGTCAGGGCAGCACTGGCTCAGGGCAGCAGTGTTGTATCTGCCACTGCAGGAAGGAGGGCAGGGACTCATGGACCTGGAGAGTAGGGTAATAGCTTTCCGGTTGCAAGCGGCTCAGAGGCTCCTGTACAAGAAGGTGTGCTGGAGGGAGACTGCCTGTGCACTGCTCAGAAAAGCAGGTGGATTGGGCCTGGATAGACATCTGTTCCTGATGGAGCTAGAGCCTATGGACACAGTAGGTCTTACTGTTTTTTACGCCTCAGTAATAAAGGCATGGACTGATACATTTTGTACTCAGAGGGACACATTATGGACAATGGAAGAACCAATATTTAGAAATCCGTTTTTGAAACTGCCTCCTTTGATTTTAGAAAGCATAAGGGGCCATTTTACAAGGGCAGGGCTGACCAAACTGGCCCATCTAAGGAGTGAGGAAGGTGGAGACTGGAGAACTGTGAAGGACATAGCAGCAGAGGCTGGAGTTCATTCACTAAGAATGGTGGAAAAAATAATGGTGAGAGTCAGAGCACTTTGGCCCTCCCAGAATCAAAGACATAGTGAAGAAGCTCAGACTGCAGAGGCCCTTTTCTTCCCATCGGTCCGTATAAGAGCGAAGGTGGGGGACTGGCAAGAGGAAGAGGGGAAACTGTTGACATTCAAGACTCCTGAGGTGGAGAATTTTGAGACAGTGGCTAAAAAAGCCTTGAGTGTTTTAAGTGTGAAGGTTCGGCACTTGCATGCACTAGAAGATTTAAGAGCAGGGGCGTGGCAAGAAGAACAAATTGTGCCCATGGTTACAAATTGGCGGTTATTGTACAAATCACCCTTGCCAAAGAGATCAGGTGACCTCCAATGGAGGATTATACACGGAGCCATAGCCACAAATAGATACCTGGCACACGTCAACCATGAGCAAGATGATGGCTGCCCTTTTTGTGGGATAGTGGAGACTGTGTCACATATTTTTGTTCTTTGTCCTCGATTGTCTCATCTGCTTTTATTATTAAAAGAGCTATGTGAGAGGTTTGGGGTGTTTTTTGACAGTAGAGTGTTTGTTATAGGAACGGGCTATTCTGCGAAAAAAAAAATTATGTTGACACTGATCAATTTTTTGTTTGGGCAAGCCAAATTGGCTGTTTGGTTGTCGAGGAAAAATAAAATTCAAGAAGGACTGGTGACTGACCCAGTGCTGATATTTAGAGGGATGATCTCTGAGCGCCTTAGGGTAGAGTATGTGTATTATAATTTGATGAACAATGTAGAAGATTTTAAGAAAATCTGGTGTGTCAAGGAGGCAATATGTAGGATGAAAAATGAAAGTTCTTATGAGGTGTTGTTTTAAATCAAACTGCCTGATAAGAGGTGGGTTTTTTTCGAGTTTGTGTTTTTAGTTTATTTTGTTTCTAAAAAAAAAAACGTTTTTATAACCGGTTTTATGGAGTTTTCCATTTTACTGGTTTTACTGGTTTTATTTTTTTATGTAAGGGTTTGTATGTGTATATACATGTTTTTATGTATATGCGGAAATATATTTATTTATTATTGGTTTTTAACACGGAAAAATTGATAAAAGATCTGTGTTATAATTACTTTTATTATTTAATTAAATATAAAGAAAAAACATACAAATAAGGAAATGTAATAAATATGTTAGATGAGTTACTGTTTACAACATATTTGCAATATGTTCTAAATAACGGTACCTTCAAAAGTCAAAAAAAGTCTCTCTCTCTCTCTCTCTCTCTCTCTCTCTCTCTCTCTCTTCAGGGCTGTGATACTTCTGTGCTGCTGGGTTAAGGACAACACTGCACTTATATCTCCCTTTTTTCCCCCGTGTAAATATCTCTTCTCTTATCTTCATTGAACAGTGCATCCATTTATCAGGTGTCACAACACAATGTGCTTCTTGGCTAGGCAAGGAAAGGCCACGGGTAAATAAAGCACAGTACATTATCTTCAGCCAGCACATTTTGTGGTGTTTATGTCCACAAGGCCATTGGCTTGGCAGAGTTTATCTAATGCCTTATTTTAGCTGTCTGCACCTGATATCAGTCCAAAGTGAGTACATTGCCATGCTATCAGCACAACAGTGTGTGGCTTCTTGCGCTGTTGTGCTCTTGAGCACATATATTTGCTGAATATATCGCACCAGAAATAATCAGTATCATATTTCTTTTATTGTGTTCACTGGCTCAGTGTAACACCCTCCCTCTGTATACTCGCTTGTATTAATGCACATACGAATCATTTGTGCACATGCTTTATTCATGTCGGGACACTCTGTGCTGCCGCACGCACACGTGACAATGTGGTTCGTTGCATCGGGTTTTTCTTGTGTCCGCATTTTCAGAATGCAACCCTATCAGAGATAGGACTGATGGGCAATGTTCGCCTCCGATGCCTTTCTCAACATGTCGGTCTGCACAAGTACCTCTGGACCCGCCCACAGGCTCGTGGGTGCCAGAAATGTTTAACAGTCGTGCAAGACATTTTAAATTGGATGATGAATATGATGAAAGACTAGGAGGACTGAAAATATTATATGAATATATTAATGTGGATTGCAAGCCTATGGGTAGCATAAGCTCTCTTTTCCTTTTTTTCTCTGTTTTAGTTGCTCACGCTGTGGAGTATTTAGGCCTTTAAACCTTTTTAGCTTTGCTGCCTCCGTTTATTTGCACAGTCGCTTAGGGTCTATTTCAAATTGCCTTGCTGCTTCTCCAGTCTAATTCGCCTAATAAGATGCTACTTGATATCATCTCATTTAAAGTTAATATCAAGGCTGCTGGGTGGCTCATTCGGTTTAGGCACCATGCTGTGGTGTATGAAAGAGCCCGATGGTCTCAGATTGAATCCGGACCATGCCAGTGCCGACTGTGGTCGGTAGCTCCATAGGGCGATGTGCAATTGGTGTGCGGGAGGGTACGGAAGGGTTCAGTGGCCCACATTTCATCGTTCTCTAGCGACCCCCTCTGGTCGATTGGGTGCCCATGGACTACATGTCCAAGCTAAATAGAAAAGGTCTTCCTCTGACTCCACTCTGCGAGCTTAGCTGTAGTCTTCGGTGTGAAAAGAAGCAGCTGCTGACACCAACTGATTCTGAGGAGAACCACGGATGTCTACACGCTCCCGAAGCGGCAGTCACGCATGAACACAGCTGCGGTTGCTGATAATTGGACAATCCAAATTAGGGTGGGAATTGGACATGTTCAGCCCCACGTTAGAGGCCCAATACATTTTTATTTAAAAAAATAAAAAATTCATATCAAATGTTTTCTGGTAACGTCTGTAAGCTTGCGACCACAAATGACAGTGGGACAATGGCAAACCGCTTCCCTCCCTGTGACCAGGATGGTGTAAGTAATCTTTAAAAGGTGTCGAAAGGCTAACAACCTAAACTCCACGCACTTTAAAATGTATTTGAATCATGTGAAAGTACAGGATCTTCTTGTGGACATAAGATCAGGTAGCGGTAAGCAGTTTATCCCTTGAACCTGATTTAATTACAGCGCTCCGTCTAAAACGAGAGCGAGCTCACGGTTCAGGGTAACCCTGGCATTAACAGCATCCAGCGTCCAAATGCAAAAATACTCTGCCGTTCTTCTGCCGTCCAAATGATTGCGCGGCATGCGGGCGGAGGTAAAAGGGTTTTTGTGCCTGCGAGTTTCTCTCTGGAAAGTGTGCTTCTCTGTGTGTGCTTCTGTCGGCTTTCTCATCAGGCTGTCCTCTTGAGAGACATCTGAAATGCGGCTGAAAGCGGGCGGGTTAATATCCCCTGCAATCTCCACTTCCATTAGCGAGCCGACCATTAGCCGCTCTCCTCTCCCGCCACTTCTGTGAGGCAGGTCTCTTTCTCTTGAAAAGCCGTTCCCCATTCGGACTGGTTTATTTTTACACGCCGACCGTCACTGCATTAAATAACCATTTGAGCAAGGTGTGAGAGTGCGGGCGCTGTAAATAGCCCACGGTGCGCCGCGGTCTTACCGCACTGCCGTTGTAGTGTGCCTGGCCTGTGCCCTGCGGCTTGCAGCTTTCTCAGAATGGCGGTTGTAGCTTTCGGCGAACATCCACGCGTACCGTACCGCACAACCACAATATCCATCTCGGTAAAATATCCATCTCTGCACTCCGGCTGTTTACATGTCCTTTGGGGGAACCAAACGTTTCACATCGGTTACATCAGTGCTTTAAAATCTGCATGAGAATGCTGCAGAAGTCTCCTGCAGCTATCTCCTCTAGCTAAGGGCCGGCTTTGATGCGTTCTAGATGACTGAAACGGACTGAAATTTGCCTTGTTTTGTGTTTTTATTGTTTGTCTTCGCACGGATTCCCAGGGTGCTGAACCATTGAAGAGTCCAATATAAAAAACTTATTTAATTGAGTTTCAATTATTGCCTGAACTGACTGACGGAAATGACCCCCAAACCTGGTGTCTTCGAGCTAAATGATCGCTGCCTGTGGACCCACAGAGGGGCACCCACTAGGACACCTTCTCGTGTGAGCCGTCTCAAATGGCGTCCGTATTTAGATCCAAATCTGGAATAATAAATGCTTCAATTATAAAATGAGCTTTCGATATCTTTATACCTGCTTTGTTTGTGATATTTCTCGCAATAACAAGATAAAAATGTAAACGCTATTATTTATTGCAGGCTTGTCTCCAATGCTCCGATATACACATATCTCCTTCTGCTAAGCCTGGTATGACATTATAATTACATGTCATTAGGCCTATATGTTATAATATTGAAGACATTATAAGAGAGATGGGTCCCGGTCTGAATCAAAACATGTACTGCGTGCGAACATGACAAAAGCCCTCAACGTGCTGAAGAAACTGATGAATCTGCAGTAGTGTAACCATGGCGATATTGACAGAAAGCAGGTTGACTGTTGACTCAAATTGGGTCACTGGTTATGCCAACAGCCTTTTCTGTGAACTGCCACAGTCTACCAAGAATGCTGATATTTATGGCTTTGCCCGTTTTACCGAGCAGATAAGGTTCATGGTAAGTAGCTATACCACATCTTAAAACAAGTTACGTGGAATACTGCAGTTAAGTTATTGTAGCATTCAAAAAATGTCATCAAAATGCTTTGCAAATGGCAGGGCTGTTGTTCATGTTGCCTTTGCATCAGCACAGTCAGTAACAATTATGATAATGCTGGGTATTCAGTTTTAGTCTGCTGTTTGAAAACACGGCAACAATTAAAATTGAATGATGATATTAATATTTGCAGGACTGAACAAATTAAATTCAGTATAAATATTTAACCATGGCTGGATTTCATTTTAATATAGCCTACATGTTTGCCTGTTTTCTTCATTGAAATTTTACTGCATAAACTTTTGGACATTTTCCCCACGCAAATATTTGCTGCACATTAGTTGATTTTATGAAAGGAAAGAACAGGTTGCTGAAGTTGTAGCAAGCACATGGCCAGTTGTGCGATGTAGCTTTAAATGGTTACTGACGCTGTGCAGTGTGCATCAATCTTCCTTGGCGACAGTGACCATGCTTCCCCCTGACCAAACGAATAAAAACATGGATTTGACTTCAAGATGTCAAAACAGCGCCAGATGGAAAGCTTTGTATACTGAAATAGTCTAAAGCTTGGCTTTGTGTGGTTATTTTTTCTTCATTTCGCCATGTAGTCTCCTCCTTGTAAGATAGCCATCTGTCTGGGTTGCATACATATTACATTTCGGCACTTGGCAGTCAAGCTTATCCAGCAACTTATACAAATAAAATTTTACACACAATACATTCATACAGCTATATATTTTACTGGAGCAAATTCAATATTTTGCTTAAGGGTACAGCACCCCAGTTGGGAACCGACCCCACAATCTTTCAGCTACAAGCCCAGTTTCCCTAAACATGACACTACGCTACCAGGCTAGCAGAGCATGAAAAGAGATTGGACTGTGTTAGTCAGGGAGAAATCAGCTAGTTATTTCAAACAAAGGTTTTTTTGTTTTTGTTTCCACAGATACTATCACAGGGGTTCCAAGCTAGCTAATCAGTGATTTGCTTCATAAATTACTACGAAGTTGTACAACAGCATTTTGCCTGATCCCTGCGATAGGGTCTGTATGTAAGTCACTGTCTTATGCTCCTGTGAGGGACAGTGCTGAGTGCCCTTGTCCACGACAGGCTGCTGAAACTGCTATATGACTGAGAGATGCTAATGAAGCCACTGTGTTATTGACATGATAAGGAAAAAGGAAATTAAGGAAACTACTGGTTACTGGCATAGTAATAAAACTACAGCATTACTGACACGCTCATGGATACGGTTACACTAGTCACCTCACGGGGATCGGAGTCGGAATTCCAACATCTGATCGCGGAATTGCAACATCCGATCACGTCAGGCCAGATTTGAGTTGCGTCCATATTTGACAGTTCAATGCAGGCACGCGGTGCTCGATATTTAAATATTTAAATGACAGGAAACAACATTCCTGGTAAATGGTGTTGATGGTGAGGTTGCACTTCTTTTCTATATGTTTAGAACGATTGCGCAAGGTGTACACTGATGGGGAGGCAGGCTAATGTGGGCATTGCGTTTATGGGTGTATCGGCTGTTTCGGAGGGTATGCAGGATCCGCCAATGTCGCCAGCACTGGTGGAACCATGTTGTGCCTAATTTCACTGATTCACTGATTCTCAATATGCGAAAGCACACCTTCAACCCCATTTGTAAACGGCCGCAGCCTTGTGTTTACTGTCAGCGTGGTGATCTCTGTGCCCTCGTATCTGTGCAGAAACGAGTGGCTATTGCACTCTGGTGGTTTGGCACAGGTTCAGTTCATGCTACCGTGCCGTTGCTAATTTGTTTGGGGTGAGCAAAGCATCAGTGGGACATGTAGTCCATGACCTCATGGTGCCCTTCAATCCCATTCACAAAGTGCGCGTAGGCCTCAGACTGAGAGAACTCGAGTAAAACACGGGCATACATAATTTATGTTTTTCTGGTGAATGCGCTTTGAGATGTCTGATTATGTCCGGGCTACAAGCAATTGCGATCACAAAGTGAGTTAGGCCACCTCGTCAAGTGGTTTGGCAGATCCCGATCCCAATGCGAACAAAATCTGATTTCTGCGCTTCCAGACCTGTCACTTAATGCAGCCTAGCATCATCGGATTTCAGAAGTCGCATTGCAATGACTAGTGTAACCGTAGCCAATGAAACTACTGTATTACTGAGATGTTAATGAAACCACTGTATTACTGACTGCATTACTGGCATGCTAATTAAACTATTTTATTGCTGACATGCTAATGAAACTACTACATGCTAATGAAACTACTAGAATGACATCTCTAATGAAACTACTATGTTGCTGACATGCTAATTGCTGAACTGCTAATGAAACTACTATGTTACTGACATGCTAATTGCAGGCACGCGAACGAAACTACCGTATTGCTCACATATTAATGAAAGCACTCTATTACTGGAATGCAATTGCAATGATCAGCTGTCTATCTTCAGCCCATGGCATGAAACCGCTGCTTTTTGTTTATCCATTATGTGATCCGTTATGTTTTACTCCACTGAGCAGCATCAGTAACAGTGCTGTTATAGTGGAAGTGCTGCAGTGCACTGAAAACGGGTACAAATCCCCCAAAGATCAAAGAAATAAGTCTTCTGTCACAGCAAAGGTAATTGGCTGCTGGTTCTGAGAAGCCTAATCCGCGGTTTTCTTTTGTAGTCCGGCCACATTTTCCGTGGCGCAATAAAACATTAACCACCAGTTGGGTTAAATTTTACAATGTAGGTTTTTTGAATAGCCTGTATATTTTTCTTAACCCCGTTTCCATTATGAAAAATGTGTTACTCAAAGCTATAAGTCAGTGGGGGGTAGATAATCAGTTTTGTCACGTCTCGTGCCTCTGTGTCATGATTTCCTGGTTTCTCCGTTTATATGTGTTTTCTGGATTCAAATTCCGTTTCACGTTTTCCTTTTCCCCGATTGCGTGTCTCCGCCTCCCGCACCTGTTTCCTCGTGTTCTATCGTCTCACCTGTTCCACGTTGTCTTGTCATCAGTCTGGCATATAAGCTCCCCTGTTTCGCTGTTCTGTGCCAGATCGTCTTGTGCCCTGCATTCGTGCTTGTCTCACTACTTTCCAGCGGTTTTTCCCTGCCTGCTCTTTGCCTGCTCTTTGCCTGCTCTTTGCCTGCTCTTTGCCTGCTCTTTGCCCCTGTTTCCAGTTCTGCGTCGTCCCGTCCTGCTCCTGTTCTCCTGCCTGCCTTGCCTGTTCTTGTTCAATCCTCCCCCAGTCCTCCTGCCCGCCTACCCATCTCTGTCCAAGCCCCGCTCCAGACCTTCGCCCTCCTGTTCTCCAGCCCCACGTATTGATATCTCAGTACCGACCCCTGCCCTGTTCTGGGATTTCGCCCTGCCTTCTCCGAATTGCTTTGTTTGCTGGAGTCTGACCCCTGTCTGGACTTGACCATCATTCTGCTTATCCTGCATTGCACTGTTTGCTGGACTCTGACCCCTGCCTGGACTTGACTATGTTTCTGCCTATCCCGTATTGCACTGTTTGCTGGACTCTGGCTCCTTTTCTGTCGATTCTGAATAAAGCCTGATTACTACTACATTCTGGTCTCTGCGTGTGGTTCCGATCGGTTTCCCTAAAACAGTTTAACGGTTATTGGCTGCGCATGCTGCCGTTCTTACCCAATGCATTCATATGAAGTCCATGGGCTGCAGTGTAAATAAACGGCGGTAATAAATGTGTGTGAATGAAATACGTGACGTGACTGCCTGGATACTGGTTAAGGAGAGAGAGGCTGCAATATTATAAAAAATGCTTTCATCTGTGCCTCTCAGCTCTGAAGGTGACCAGCTGAGATGCACAGCCACAGTGCTGGAGTACTACTTCCTCCTGCGCACCTCGAGCAGGCAGACTGCAGGAGGATGGTGCATGGTGAGACGGGAATAACATTCAATTAAATCGCATTTGCTGTTGCAATTGCAATATTGGAATTGTGTTTTCAATTCCACGGCATCACACTTACCCCTGCCATAACTAGAACTGAAGCAATTCTGTATTGTTTTTTTCCACTTTCACCATGCACCAACTGTCAATCATTCACCTTGGGTGGGGCTTTCAGGCAAGATGTTAGGGATATGAGGGGAAAAAAAGCAACCAAACTGTATACTCAACTATATCAGTATATACTGCATACTGCCTACTATTTTCATAGTAGTATACACTATCCAACCATTAATGATTCAATTTGTAGTATGCCACATTGGCACATGACCTCCTTGAGTGTTTAGAAAGTCACTATTTCTCCTGGTAGTTTCACAATCTAAAGTTAACTATAATTTTTTATTTATATTTTTATACAGTGTAAAATCTGAGGATTTATTGTTTTCATTATTTATCCAGGGAAAATACAACTGTGATACTCTGTTTATACTTCTTATTCAAGAATGCATTATCTTTTATAATATAAGTCAAAAAAGTGTGTAGGTATTCATAATGTAAGAGCGATAACAGTGGAGACATTAACAGGTAGAATGGCAGATTCATTCAATAGATGGTTTCAGTCGATAATAGCACCGTTATTTGCTTATTGAGCTTCAGCAACATACATTTGTTAATATTTCAATGGAATAAAGTGTGTGACAATGAATAGAGAAATGCTTACCTTATGGTGGACGAACCAGATATTCACATAGCTTCCGATTTCATACGAGCGTTTCATACATTTTGGGTTGTAACTGTTCTCAGTTGAATAAGCAGTGCAATTGGAGTATCATAATTAAATTACTCCTTGATAGATAATGAAAACAACTAGGACTTTATAGTGTTCTCAGACGTTTGGTCTCCACTGTATATTTTATATTTTACGATGTGTTATATTTTGGTACGGGCACATAATGCGGCACGGAGGAGGAGAAGAGAGGCTGCTACCCGAAAAAAGCATTTTAGCCATTATGTGAATATGAATCCAATGTAGTGTACGCTGCTAGGTTTTAAGATGTTACACCTGTTGAGCTATATCTCCTCAGATAAGTAATATGGTAAAAATGTACTTGAAAATTGTGTGAGATTGAGTGAGATTTCAATTCATAGTTCAGTTACAAATGTCAAGCACGCTGAGATTTCTGTAATTTACATGATATATGACGGAAAATACAAAAGATCATAATCAAGTGAATCAATTATAAGTGAATACATAGATTATAAAAATATCCGATCAATCTTTATTTCTATAGTTCATTTAGTACAACTGAATCCAATGCAATGCGCTATACATTGGAAAAGGGGAAAGAAAACGTTAAAAAAAACATAATAAACTAAAAGAACAAATAAAGTTGTGATGAATGAATGACAGACACACCAACAAAGCAAATAATTAAATAGACAAAAAGCAAGTAATATGTAAATAATGTGAAATGTTTCCAGACTTACAGCATGATGGCTGTATTCTGAACCAGCATTTGTCATGTTTGTGTTTCCATGAAGACTAGCTTTCTGTTGTTGAGATTTCTTTGAGAGGTTGGCACTTTTTTAACCATCAATCTGGGCTGTTTTTTTTTTGATTGTCAGAAATGGTGGCGCCTATATTTTGAAATGCATGTGAAAACCATGCTGATGAGCCCAGTATCAAAAACACTGCAGCTGAAAGCAACTTTAATATGCAAATGGCTGAAACACTATTGTGGCCAGTTCATCTCAATCATGCTAATGAGATTGTTTTGACTTTTTATTAAAACTAAAGTACAGAGTACAATGACATTCGCCGCCGTCCGGAATCGATTCTTGATGCCGGCGCGAACTGTGGCCAGGGTAATTACATTGTGACAATGCTTAACTGGCTAGAGCATCATGCCGGAAGACAGGGTTACACTCGATGAATTATTCCCCGCCTTATTGCTAAACAGAATTTCCTCTGGTTGGTCGGGGACCTGCGATTTATCTGCGCCAGCTGTGTTTTATACGCAGTGCTCTGCTGCGGTCAGTGCGAAGCTCAACTGGTCCACTTGGAGCAGAAAGAACTGGCAGTGGACTGCGCTAGAACAGAATTACAATTACATTTCATAAAGGGCTATATGGAAGCATTCTACTGAAATTGAATGAAATGTACAATCGTTGATATCTGTTAACATTTATACCGAATGTAATATTCCTGTGTTCCGTACAGCTTTAAATGGCGCGCTTTGCTTTGACAAGTGGCCGGTCCTTCGGCTGTGCAAACGTATTTTCTTGAGGACAGGACTTGGTGATGATCCGCCATATTGCCCCTAACACACGGTCAAAGGATGTGTGGAGAGGGCTGGCTATGAAATGGGGCTGACCAGATTGTTTTTGTAACCTTTACTGAAACTGGCCATCAGCACTGTTTTAATACAGGCTGAGCGAAAATGGCAAACTTATTAAAAGATCTTCTCTTGGGTAAAGTGGAAGCGCTAAAACGACTATATTGTACGGTCATGTTTCCCCCTTTATGGAGGACATCTTATTGCAATGCACTTGTCTGTGAACCAGTGACTAGTTCCACCTTTCAGGACACACTTTCACCACAGTAGAGCTATCAGAAGGGCCTCTGGGAACTTGGCCTGTCATTGGGAGGAGCCAGATCTTTGGTAACCTAAGAAACCCTGGTTGTCTGGCACGTAATTGGGAGGAGGAGTGCCTTGGTAACCTAAGAGACCCTGGTAAGACTAATTGGGAGGAGCCAATGCATTGGTAACCTAAAGAGCCCTGATGACACTAGGAGGAGCCAATGTAATGGTAATCCAAGGAACTCAGCCAACCCCTGGCGATAGCCAGATTTCTCACACCACTGTGTACTCCTAGTCTTACTAATGGGCCTTGCCTATTTTTTAGCGAGTGCCTGTGCTGTCTGAAGGCTTACCAATTATTACCAATTTGTCAAGCAGGTTTTTTCTATTAGAATTTTTTTTGTGAAAATTGGAATCACCAGAACAACATGAACAATCACTGCTTCATGTACAACACAAAAACAAACAACAACAGGACCTGCAGTAAAGAGTAGAATGTTTTTTTCTATTGCAATATGTTGCCAACTGGCAAACCTAACGTTTGCTAGAAAATAGATTTGAGCACCTCTTCAGTTTCCCGTCCTGTCCAAAAAAATTGAGTTTGATGCTTTGTTGTTTGTCTGTATTTTCAAAATTTATTTGGCAGTCTTTTAAGACATTTGTATTAGTCGTTTATTAATGGCTAAGAATTTTAAAACGACACTTTGTTTTAAAAACAATATTTATACTAATGGAAATGTGTAATTAATATGTAAATGTAATTTTACAGTTGTGAATGCTTTAATTATGCATAAAATATTTTTTTGTGCAGGCTTATTAAAACCCGCCAGGTAGAATATTATGCAAGATCATCATTAAAATCGTATGTGATGGATACATGCACCCGTGTGTCCGTAGTCCCCGTAGGTAAGTGTAGAAATGTCCACAGCTGTGTGTCTGTGCCCTCCAGAGTGTTAATCTAGGTGTGCTCAATAACAGAGCTTTGCCTAACAGCCCATGACAGGAGCTCCGAAAGCAGGATAAACAGAGAGAACGTCAGGAACCCAGCAGTGGACCTCTTTCTAAAGAAAACCGTGGGTACCTTTTGTAAGCAGTCTGCATGCTAGCGATAGATTACAATAAACAGTGAATCGAATTAATAAAATGTTTTCTATAGCGACCCAGACTGCTCTGCTCCCGGGGATCGGATCAAGTCAAGTTAAGGCACTTATATAGCACATTTAAAACAGGAGTTGAGCCAAAGTGCTTTCCAGTCACTGCAATATAACACAACAAACCACAACAAAATAGCATCACAGTACAATACAAGTACTAACAATACAACGCAATAAAATAAATGGAATAAGGAGTACGAGGATCAACCTCATGCAGTTTTGGGGAAACCTTAAAGATCATTTCTAGCTATCACTCCCCTTTTTGAACATGTCTTAACTGGAGCTAAACTGAATGTGAAAAGCACAGGCCTCTGATCAGATATGAGTATTGGCAGAATCGGTAGATGAAATGTGGATCAGAGGTGACTGTCATGTTTCTTATAAAAATTTATATATATAATTTTTAATGTGCAGGGCCCCAACATGTTGTGCTACACCAGTGGCTATACATGCAACTAATATGTTTATGATTCAAAGTTTAGTTTTTATGCATTTGCTTTGCCATAACAGTTTGTTTATGAGATTACATTTTGAAGTTTGACAATGGAGTCACAAAAGGTCTTCTATGAATAATCCTCCATGATATGCAGAACCCGCACTACGGAGAATGGGCAAACACTGTCCTAAACATATAGACCTGTATTGCGTATGAAATGCATGCATTTTGAATGCGTGTATGCGGACGGCTCCCTGTCCCAAATGGCGCTGCTGTGGGTTTGCCACATTAATAGATTCTGCATTTGGCAGAAAACATTATTTGCACTCTTCCCTTACCCTTCATGTAAACCCTGACTTTTCAAACCAAGGGCCTTATAAGTAAAGGAAATTGTTCAGTCATTCAGAGGTCATCAAATTGTGTTAGGGACAAGAGAGGGCTAAGTACTGTCTATCACAAGAGCCTCACAGAAGTGGCTCTTATGCAATACATGCCGGGTCTTTTTTTTGGTCTTTAAGGTTGACTTACTTCTGCTGAAAGACTTCACAGCTTTTAGAATCTTCTGGAATGTGGACCCATACAGCGGTGTAGCGGACACCCCCCGTGGAGGGCCCCGGCCTAGTCTCATTTTAAAAAAAGGAAATTACAATATCTTTTTATTTGACCGAACAAGGCGAGATTCTTGAATCCACCACCCCATACCGTCGAATCGTCTGGTTTAACCAAAGTAGAACCTGCCCTTCTGAGGCTCACCAATTGTGAATGGGTGGGTATAATGTTCAAAACATACAGCACCAAAAACTGTTCCTTGCTTTTGGTAACTAGCTAGTTCTAGTTAGCTGGTCTGAAATGAAGAGAAAATATCTGAGCCATGCTCAAAAAAGACAACTGTCCTAAAACAAAATGTGGAGCTGAATAAAGCTACCGAAAATATCAATAGGCTACTCTGGTCACTGCTGAATGAAGTTGGAGAGTGAGAAGCCTACGTGGTTTATTTCTCAAGATGACGAGTATAAAGTCTTGTGGCAGTGGTGCCCAGGGGAAACCTTGCGGGGGGCCCCCAACAAACCGCGCTACGCCACTGGACCCATATCATCATAACAGAATAAATGTCATTAATCTGTTGTTGTGAAGGAGAAGTTTCCTCTGCATATACCCGTGACCTTTATTAAAGTTAGCAGCCAGACTGCATTGCTTAAACTCTTAAACTCTCTTCTTTTCTGAGTGTAGCTGCATCTTCTCTGTGAGCTCCGCCATGACTGAAGACGATAATATTTACCGGCTCAAAGTTCTGTTTTTAAACCGCTTTTTTTTTCCAGTTTTGCTTGTTTTTCGTACGCAACCCTTTTCCCAAAGGGAAATATGATTTCACGGAAGACTTTCAACTACAGAGGAAACGTATTATCTAGCTAGTATGAGTGAATGTCATATCAGCCTGGTATCCACCGGGTTCTTCAATGTGACAAAAACAAGATTTTGAGCTGGATAGAAGAATGCTTCCCAAATAATTTAGCTAAAAATCCATAGTGCAGCTTTTTTGTGTGTGTGTGTAACTTTTATTAAAATGGTCTGGGCCTGCTTCCATGCATTTCAATGAGAGACGGTTCCCTTCTGACTGGGCGTGGTTAGGACGTTTCTCTTAGCTCTATCTTATGCATCTATAAATGTCCCTGTTAATTTCAGTTTTTGTTCTGTAATGGACCTACATTCCATAACAGCTAAACAGATGGGAATCATTTCTTAAGCTTTTGTGTTTGACAGTTTTTTCGTCCCCCCCTGACAGTTCCTGGTCTTTAGTGGAACTTTCATGAGGTTTTAATGACGATTCGTCTTGTTGTGTTGCTGAAAATCGACAAGAAGGGCTGCTGTCTGCTTTTTGTGGTACAGGAGCCTTCCCATTTGAATAGATTAAATAGAATAGATGGAAATGAAATGACATCAGTGAAGCAGTTTATAATTGAACCGAGTCGATCTAAAATTCTTTTTGGTTTTGATCCTGAGGGCTGATTTTGAAAAGAAATTGCAGGTTGTGCGAATTTAAAAGCCTCTAAGGGCTGAAGTTACGGTAAGTATATTATTTGAAGTGAATTCAGTTCTGTGGAGGTGGAGAAAAATAATTTTTTTTACCATCCCAGAGGAGGTCGTGCAGAATATTCTCAAATTTTTCACAAAAAATGGCAAGATGCTAAAAGCAGCATTTCGTCTGCATTGGGAAGCAACGGCTGTCCTGGGACATGCGGGTAAGATGGAAAGTTGACGAGAGCTGCAGCAGGGCGACTCACACTTCCTGCCCTCCGCGTCAATGGCTCTCGCTCGTCCCGACTTGAGCAAAATTGAATTTTGGTAGAACTTTGGGTTGTGTGATCATGATTGAAGTCCCAATGGTGGCGAAATATGTTCATTAGTTGCTCTGTGCTCCCCTGGGGTGTATAGGGTAGAATAGGGTATTTGTCGTTCTCCATTCACTTCTATAGCGCAGCTAAAACGCTCTCAAAATGACACTTCTAGCACGTATACGAGCGGGAACAAAGCAGATTCTGTCAATACAAACAATAACCAGTCCTCTTGCGTATTTTTTTTCTTGTAATTAAAATTATTTATTAAAGTAATATTTTCTATGTTGTTAGCAAGCTACCAGAAAAGACTTGCAAAATGTCGGCAGGTCGGTTTGTTTACTACCAGGAACGCTTGCTTCCATGGAAATTTGGACCAATGAGTGGTTTCTGGCCCTAGAACCTACCTACCGGATCTATGTTCCAAATTAAATACAAAAAAGCATTTCATTTTTTTTAAAAAATTTATAAGAGGGACTGGTTATAATTTTGTATTCACAGAATGCGCTTCATTCGCGTTCGTATACGTGCTAGAAGTGTCATTTTGAAACCGTTTTAGCTGCGCTCTAGAAGTGAATGGAGAGCGACTAATACCTTATTCTGGATTATCACCCCAGAGGAGCATAGAGCAACTAATGAACATATGTTGCCACCATTTGGACTCATATCATGGCCAGGTAACTACACAACCCAAAGTTCTACCAAAGTTCCAAAGACTACTGTGTGTACGAGACCCAATGTTCATGTCTATGGAAAGCTGCTACATGATGATACTTGTTACTTGTTATACTATCT
Source organism: Ilyophis sp. 1 JC-2022 (assembly GCA_022702515.1). NCBI lineage: Eukaryota > Metazoa > Chordata > Actinopteri > Anguilliformes > Synaphobranchidae > Ilyophis > Ilyophis sp. 1 JC-2022. The sequence continues at coordinate 82,434,699 of CM040394.1, forward strand.
GTTTGTAGTTGCTTCAATTACCTTCTGTTCAGTATGCACTTATTTAACGTCGCTTTGGATAAAAGCATCTGCCAAATTAATGTAATGATAGTTTTACAGCTCCGCACACCTGCAGCTGTGGGAGTGCTGGCCCGTGTCCATGTCGGACAATCACATACAATCGTTAAATAAAACTCTTAAAATGGAGGGGTAAACTTGATAATATAAAAAAATTAATCTACAATATGCTAATTAACAAAGGAACAAATCATAAAGCAATTAATTAATATGCTTAGTGACAAAAGTGACACAAGCACTTATTTTCTGCATATTGTATCTACTTGTTGACATAGTGTGTAATTTTCAACATTGATGCACAATTTGCTGGGTGAAAGTGTCACAAGTTCAACAATAACTCATCTCAGCGAATTGTTTAGTTGGTAATTGAAAGGAATATTTAATACTAAGTTGTTGGAACTCGAAGAGTTGAGCCTACCCTCACATGTTAAGACCTGTCCTCAGTCACGCATATGTGCAAATATTAATTTGTCATTTAATTCCAGGCAACAATAAAGGAATTTGATTCAGAGGCTTGAGGCTCACTGCTAGTACATTTTAACTCTTATTATGGGTGTGCAGATGGAATAAGGCTTTGAAGTGGAACTTGACTTTTGATTAAGCCATTTATTTTCTGTCAGTCCATGCAACAAATATTGAGTACTTGAATAAGTTTAGACACTTCAGCCCTTGGAGGCTTTTAAACCTGCACAATCTCCAATGTTTTTCAACATCAGCCCGCAGGAACCAAACCAAATGAAATTCAGTTCTCTTTCTGTATGTGATGCTCTTCTCCACTGTCTTCCCTGCCACTGACTGGAAAACAAAAAACGATTTAAAAATATATATATATTTTTTCTATGTCTTCCAATAATGCGAGTGCTGTCATGATGGAATAATAGTTTTGTCATGCAGCACACTATATGACTATTTTATATGATCTTATCATGTCTTAAATAAAACACACCCTGGGATTTATCATGATTTTAAAAAAAGACTTGGTGCAGTTCTAAACTGCTTGATTGACACAGGGTGATAGACTGGAGATACTTTCAATGCTCAAAGAAAATGATATGGTCAGAAAGCTTGTGAGGGCAAAACTGGGATAGACTGGGTAACAAACAGATGTGGAGTCAACAGGCACATTGGCTGCATACAAAATAAGGGGCCGAGAGCGAATTTGAGTGATTTATTATTTGCTCATGGATTGTCAAACTAGAGAAGTGGATTCAATATAGGCTATTCTAGTTTGCATTCATTCTTGCCACTGCATTTAATATGCAAATGCATGAGACATGTCTGAGAAGACCCCTTGGGAGTTTAGTAATTTATAGAAAGGTTAGGAGATTTTTCTGGTCTCACTAAAATAACTATGGTTTGACTTCATCTTGCAGCAAAGAGAAGGAATGAGGGCAAGGGGGAGGGAATGGGGGTGTCGGTATTTCTGCGTCTGAATATCCCAGGTTCTACTGCTGAATGATGCACTCATTAGCATTTCCTCTTTGGAATGTACCGAACCAGAGAACTGCCCAAAGCAGCAGTCATTATTAGGGAACGGACATTTTCTGGTGCAAGTTTAAAACGTAATATAGGCATTATCCAAGGCTGTTCTTTCAAAGTGGCACAATGTGAACACACCGATAATGGAATAACTGCTTTGCCTGACTGATCTCCTTCACGGGTTTGCGGCTGGTAAATAAAGTCAAACAAAATGGCCTACACTAAGTAAAGTACCTCAGCAAAATAGAGACAAATAAAAAATACTTAAAAAGGTGTTACAGAATTTAAAAAATGCGTACACAAATCAGAAAAATAAATAAAACATATTTATTTATTTTATCAGATGCTTCAGCACCTAACTCTCTCTGCTTTATGGGAGAGCATGGTTGATAAGTCTCCTTTTTAATATATATACATACTTTGAGGTGGAACATTCTTTGTTCTATGAAGTTATCAGATGCTGAGGATTATTTGTTATCGATCATCTTTGCAGCTGAGCTATATGTTGCATCCGAGTGTTCACGGACATTTTGCCTGCTTATATCCTTCGCTGAAGGGTCAAGCTGTTCAAACACCGAGCTCCTGCGCCTTGTTCGTGTCTAATAGAGCAATCTGTACTCCTGTTCTACTCGCCAGGCTTCAAAAACCCCCTCATTTTGACGTGTTCTAATGTGTGTCCGCCGCGGCCGGTGAGCGAGAAAAGGACTTTCTTGTTTTTTCGTTCGGTTGATTAGCAGAGAAGGAGAAGAATGTTTTCAAGCAAGGCAGCTGTCAGTCATTTGAGTTTAACTCCCTGGGCATTTAGTCAGATTCCTGGCGAATTATGCAGAAAGAGGCTTGTGAAAAGTGCAAAAAGCGCGCTCGATAAAACGAGAGGGCAGTCCCTGCTGAGATCACAGCAAAGGAGATTGCCTTTGCATCACACATCTGAAGGCAAACATTATGCCTCAGGACACATTTTAAAATAAATTTTGGGCGGAGAGTCATATTTGGTTAATTGAAGCTTTATCATGGGCAATTTGATTGTGCCTGGTGAGCAGGCAGACCGTGGGAGTGATGGGACATTGATTTCACACCGCTCTGACCTTCTTTGCACCGTGATGATTCTTGTGGAACACAAAATTTGTGCTCTTCAAGATAATTCAGGGCTGCCTGCGTCTAAAAGGGGCGGGGTTGGAGGGAGGGGCAGGGCAAGAAAGTGAAAATTGACAAGAAGGACAGCTGAATAATGGATGTTAAGACTAAGACTAACTTGTGACAGTATCCACACCTCAGCAGGCAGAGCTTAATCCAAACACTTACGCCCGGTGTGTGCAGATGATGAGGGTGTGTAATCAGTGGACTAATTAATCAATAAAATGCAATTTATTTGGCAAATTTAGCCAATTTGTCACCATATGCTTCCCAGTATACCCTGGCCTAAACCCCCACACAGCAAGTACATTTCTAAAATATTCATCATGGAGGATGATAGTGTCTCTGCATTGTGGCATGTACTCAAATTCCACTATTGGAATATAAAGGGCTGTTTCCTCATATCAGTTTTTCATTCATTATATTTGTCTCCATCTGTCCCCACTATCTACCATTTACAAACTATTTTAAACAGGAAGGAATATTTTATTTAAGCTATTACTACTTTATAGCATAATTATAATTATACAGTATCAATTACATGTATTGTGCAACCACGGACTCATTTCTATTAGGATGCAAAGTTAAGCGTCTCAGTATTAACTAATTAACTGAAAGTTTGAAGTTGAGCCATAAATAAAAGCTTATAAAAGGTTATGAATGCTGTTTACTTTCAAACATAATATAAAAATAATAAAAATCGAGATGTTTAATTACACATTACAGGCACTTGTTAACACAGCACCATTCTATACCCTTTCTACACTTTGGGGGCTCTAGATCAGCGGTTCTCAAACTCGGTCCTGGGGGACCACTGTGTACGCTGCTTTTTGTTCCAACAGCAATTGCAATCCCAGAATTCTAACAAGCTGTTAACTGTTCTCAGGGTTGACCCTCTTGAGCCACATTATGTTGTGAAGAATAAAAGTCTCATGTTCACGTTATGCTTATTGTGCTATATTGCAAACAATACCATAAAATGTGGTAAAAAAAAAGAAAAATGTTAACCTATCAAATTAAAGACTGAGATGAATCAATATGCTCCAAATTAGGTTATTGAACACGTGTTTAAGCTCTTCATAATTTTTTCGCCCTAAACTTAACACAATGCAGGTTTGGCTCATGGTCATCTGCTTTGTCTTTGAACTCTTCATTATTACCAAATTGTTTGTTTTAGCTGCATTGTGTCCACACTTGCACCAATTAGGAGTCTATTGGTTTACTTCAGTCTTTAGTTTGATCAGTTAATTTTTTGAAACCGCTTTTTATGAAATAGTTTGCAGCACAATACGCACAATGTGAACTTTTATTCTTTTATTCTACATTTCTGACAATTTAGCTCAAGAGGGTAAAACCTGAAAAGCACCTAGTGAAGAACAGTTAGCAGCTTGTTAAAATTCTGGGATTGTAATTGCTGTTGGAACGAAAACCAGCGTACACAGTGGTCCCCCAGGGCCGAGTTTGAGAACCGCTGCTCTAGATCAAAGGGTTCTCAAGCTTTCTCAAGCCCCATTTCCCGCTAAATGAGAAAGCATGTTATTGGTGTCCCACCCCATTAATGAAATGCACACTAAAATTGCTCATTTCATCCCAAACCATGGCCTCTGCATGAATCAATTTCAAAATGGATACTTCTCCTTGAGCCGTAAACATGATCAGTTTTTATATGTGTTGAGTGAGGCACTTGTTGCCGTAGCCTGGAGGACGTAAACAGTGTATTGAATGTTACATTTTACAGAAGAACTGTAAGTCCTCTCGTGCAACTTTAAAAGCCTGTCTTGTTTACTTTGAAACTGAATTCCTCGAGCATCCAAGCTGCCAGCTTTCTCATCAGTTCACAGCAAACTGTAAGAAAAAAAAGAAGCCTTAAGGCTCGAGTTACTTGGGGATGGAAAAACGGATGACAACGGAGACGGTTAAAACTCAGCCTATTATAGGCTGAGGGAACAGAATGACGTCTTTATTCTTTCGTATTCAGCAATGTGATTGAGTCCCTTTGATGCTTGTGACGAGAGGTCCCGCCTGGGGGTGGGGTGGGGGGGTGCTCATTGTTGCTGCCAGCGACTGAGGTCAGGTCAGGCCCACGAATAATCCGCAGGAGCCCAGGAATCAATGTCACGGTGCAGCGACCCTGGTCACTGCCCATCAGAGAGTGAAGGAAGAGAGAAAGAGAGATGAAGAGAGAGAAAGAGATGACAAGAGAGAGATAGATGACAAGAGAGATAGAAAGAAAGAGAAGCAGTCGGTTTTTCTTATACCTTTCCCCCTGTCACGGACGATTGATCAATCAACCGTCGGCGGAGCAGCCAGTCACAGGGAGATGGTTGCCACGGTGAGAACGGCGTTACCCGCGCGCTCGCTCGCACACGCACGCATTCACGCCGCAGCCTGGGTCTTTCCTTCCTTTCTCTGGAGCTAGCATTACATGAGGCGGATTGCTGCTCCCACCAACCGCATGACATTGAGGTCACAAGACACACAGCTCAATTAACTGTCACAATGACGTATTTTCCTCCTGCACAAGACCCCTAGACACGCAGGCTGCCTCTTCATAGCGGAGGTGCTGAATTAGCCCTTTAATTATGCTATCAATCTTTCCGTTAACATGCTAAACTATAGTAGTGACATAGTTAAGCGCTCAGCAAAATTAACTCTTTGTGGACTTTTTTTTTTAAAACGACATGCATTTATTGTGAGACCAAATTCAGGATAATTAGATCTCTGGTTCACCAAACTCAATTAAAAGTCCCATACCAGTACCAGAACTTTTAATTTATCAGAACCTTTGCATTTATTTTATATTTTATAGAGCTGTTTAATTTTTATGTATCATATATTGGGGTGTGGTCTTGGGAAATACCAAAAAAAGCAAACATTCTCAGCAATTGTAGTAAATGAAGTCTGGTTTGAATCAGGGGAGGAAAAATCATTTAATGTATATTTCCTAACACAAAAAGCTTGTTGTCGCTGATGGCAATAATAACCACCAGATAACACAACTTTTCACAACATAGCAACTCATACGGTAATAACTTTTCAGTAATCATGCAATTAACATGGATAACGTAATAAATCAACAGGTAATGTAAGAACATTTCCAGCATAATAATCACTGTACAGTATAACATAATAACTCGAGGGAATAGCACTTCCAGCAATAATGTAATAAACCTGAACAACACAATAAATCAAGTAGAAATGTTATTTTAAAATTTCTGATAATATAGTACTATATTAATTTTTAATTGGTTATTACATTATCAGGTGAGCATACATTTCATATACGTAAGTAATATAATTATTCCAGTTTATAGTATATGCACTTAGCACTCATGAACAAGTCTATTCTGATAACAGTATCAAGTAAACTGGTATTACTGGGCTTGGATGGAAAGGGACAGGAGAGCTGGGGCGGAAAGGGACAGGAGGGCTTGGACGGGACGGAAGGGTGATGGATCCTCCGTCAACGGGTGGCCGAGCCCGTCGACGGAGCCGGGAGCCAGGACCCCATCGCTTCCTCCCGGGACCATAGCCCGTCGGGCAAAGGGCAAGACGGGTACCTTCAAAATTAGCAGGTGTGGGGTTGTGGCTAGGCTCGGAGCTATCCGGATGGAGAGAGACCACTCCGAGCCTAACGGAGTATTACAGCTTTTTGGTTATTTTTGTTCCTTTGTAGTCCTTATCAGACAGTATTATGGGTATTTAAATATCTATAGATGCCACTTAAACATATTTGCACTATTTTATCTTTCTATTTGAATTCCAAAATGTACTATTCTTCCATTTCACTGCTGTTCCACCCACAGTCACAGAGGTACCACTGCCATGAGTACATGCCTATAACATACATCACATTGAATTTTTTGAGCACATTGCATTCATTTAGCACATTACCTTTATTTAGCAGAAACTTAAGCGCATAAGTGAATCCACTTGAGTCAAATGAGCAACAATAGACTCGCCTCGGAAGCAGAGCGAGCATACGTGTAGCATCGCTAAACAGCTAAACAGGGTAACTATGCCGCCCAAAATCCTAAATACATGCAATAACATACTGCTAATCCCATAATGATCACTGAGCTGATCAATGCTTGGGCTGGGGGTTAGGAGCTAAATTGTAGATCGGGAAGGAGAGTCTTGAGTCTGCATTGGAAGACGGCCATTGACTCCGCTGCCCTCGTCTCCAATGCCCTCATCCATGAGTCTTTTTTTTCGCAAGTAAGCCACACGAAAAACAGAGGAGAGTAACATCTCTCTCTCTTTCTCTCTTACGACGACGACGGCTAATAACATGTATGTGATAAAGCAATAGTGTACCAAAGCGGTGGGGTTCAGGCCATGAGCTGGTGCTAGCGATAGCTTTAGTACCTCACCTGACCTACCTATGACCACGCGACTAGAAACTCAAGAGCCACTATGAAGGAAAAGCAATACCAAGAAGCGGCCACTATGTTCAAAAAATAAATAGTTGGTCAAAGTGTGTAGTATTATTGTTATTATCTATTGTTATTATTAGATCTTTTAGCAAACTGCAATCAGCATTAAATGATTGTGGTTGTGGCAGACCGTAGCCTCTGAAAGAACCTTCTGGTCAAGCTGCGACACGCCGCAGTGCTGCTGGGTGGTCTAGAGGCCTTGTTTCCTGTCACTGGCGTGACCGCTTGGCCCTAGCAGAGACGCTAGCTGTCGAGTCTGTCAGGACGTCGCTGCTGGTGATATCTGGCGTCTGCAGTCGTCTGAAGCCCAGCCTGAAAAAAGAGGTCAAATGAGGAATTCCTATAAACCCCAGAAATAACAGTACGAGGTAATTCTACGAAACGGAGCGGCTGCCAAATATATATTATATGTCTGGTCACATCAGGGGTGCTTCTGAAGAAACTATAAAGTGCTTTTTCTTCTGCAGGCATATATTCCGTTATCTTGCAGGTCTTGAGGCAAAAGCGCCTTGATGTTGGCATTTATACCAGTGTAACTGTACCAGTCTCTAGCTCTGTTTACTGACAATGTGAAATGCACTTGTGCAAGTCGCTTTGGCTGAAAACTTTTAAATTTAATATTATGCAATATTTCCCATGTTAACCGCGATGTGTGTACAGCGTCACTGAGACCTGTGATGTACGGTGTGTCACGGTTCACGTTAACAGCAGGCACAGATGGTCGGGCGAAAAGGTCTGCTCTGTGTGGGAGGAGATGACAGGGGTGTGAGTGGAGACGGGGGGGTCCAGAGAGGGGGTGTTTGGAACAGGCGGCTACCAGCGTGGGCGCACGGGTGCCCTCGCCCTGCCATCCTCCCTGTGGCACGGAGACCAGCCAGGAAACGCCATCTGCATTCAGCAGGGAAGGAGGAGGCACATTAATCTTTACTCAAAATCAGAATCAACTAACATCTAGTCTGCACATTAAATCTTTACTCAAAAACGGAATCAACTGACATCTAGTCTGCATATTTATCTTTGCTCATGAACAGAATTAACTGACGTCTAGTCCGCACGTTAGTCTATGGTGCCCATTTTGGACCGGGTGGAGATGGTTGTCTTGAAGTGTTTGTTGTGTTTTTATTTTGGTTTTTAAACATGCAGGCACTTAGATCACCTGAGATGAAAGTGAAGCGAGAAAGCTTTGTACTGATATTTGTCTTTGTGTATAGCCAGGCCCGCCGGTTCCCTACATGACAGATCCAAACCGAGCTGCGAGATGGAGCGCTGTCGCCTCGGGCTTCCAAGCCTAATTGCTGTTTTCAGTCCCCGACCGCAGAATGTTTAGCACCAGCATCTAAAAGCAGACCTGTTGAATTGTTGAATTATTTATTGTTTGTCCTTCATAGGGAAATCCTTTGCACCTCTACAAAAACAATTATGGCATGGTTCTAGTTAGGGAAGCACATAACATGCAGTTAACCCATACTGGCAGGGCACGCATGGCAGGCAGTGGGAAGTTAGCTTTTGTTAAGGAATTTAATGCTCACAGGAACAAATGTCTTCTGGGCTGTAATCTTATTTTAATCAAAAGCCTAGGAGGTGTTCACCTCTCCGTGGGTAATTGGGTATTTCAGCAGTTAACCCCCATCAAACTATGTGGCACATTTAGCTACACACCTTCCATCGGTGAGACGGACAGCAGAAAATCACCTCAAAACTGATTTTCATCCAGTTTGGTGGATTGCACATTAATTTATTAAAACAAGTTAGGTGGCCGCCATGGTACAACGGTAAGAGCACCGACTTTCACTTTCAGTCGGTGCGGTTGTACTTCGAGGATCGGGGTTCACGCCCCGGTCCTGCCAGATGCGAGCATAATTGGTGGCTGCCTTCAGGTGGGGGGAGGGGCTCTGAGAGAATCGCTGCGCACAGAAAGGCCCTGGGCGAGTTGGAATCACGGTCAGGAGCTCGAGGAGTCGCGCCCTGTAAAGGACGTGGCGCCCTCCTTCCTACTGCCGGCTGACAGGGTTGTATAGCGGTGGTTCTCTAGTCTAGTGATTGCTACATGGGGAGAATTGAAATAGAATAGGGGTTCAATTGGCGACTAAATTGGGAGGAAAAAAAAAAAAAATATATATAAATATAATTTTATGCAGGAGGTGATATAGCCCGTGATGCATATTTATGAATATGATGTTACTGTAATACATCCAGTCACTGATATGGGAAGTCAGTAGTAGGAGAGTAAACATTCACACTTGAATGGTGATGGTCTGTTAGTGAGTGCTGTGTGTCGCTCACTGCAAAATATTTGCACGTTTCTGAAGTCACTCCCCAGGGTCTACCTTTAACCCCTTCTCTAGCACCACCTTTTTGAACACAAGCCCGAAAGGACTAAAGGAATAATCCTGGGGCCACATGTATAAAAATATGAGTAAAAGAATGCGTAAAAGAACGCTCAGGGTGAAAGTCATAAATCTGCTTTAAAAAGGTTTTGCATTTTCTACCGCTGCCTTTCTATCACGGTGTCGCCATATCACATTGTGTACGTATGGTGTCCATCGTGTGCAGAGGTACGCAGATTCTCACAGCACGTGTTATACTAAATCACTGTTTATACATGTGGCCCCTAGTCTCTTCTGTAAGGTAACCCTTGGGATTTGTTTTTTAAAGAGTCAGAATTACTCTGAATATCACTGGAACAATGTAACAGAAGCTCAAACAGGGTGGAAGTGTATCTCTTTTTTTTCCTCGCCTAAAATATTTTTTTAAATGTATTTTTTGCCGGGATAAGGATACGACTTCACCGTTCATGTTCATGTCGTCTGTGGATTTCCGTTGATCACATAGAATGTATGAGTAGTCGTTTTGATTTAGACTGTTTTATGTCATGTTACAAACTCAGGAACTGTTGCTATAACATTGAGATCGTAAAATAGTTTATAGATTGTGAGTTTTAAGTTTGAACACTTTCAAACGGTATATTGTGTGACCAGATTATTTCAAAAAATTTCACTGTTAAAATGTTTTTTAATAAATAAATGGAATGAATGCAAATAAACTAAACCACTTCTGCCCCAAATACGGGTCAGTGCGAGTTAGGGGGTTGTTAATATACCTAGACCTTCATAATAGACCTTCATAAGTACAGTATTGCCCTTGTACATTAAGATTTTGTGTTCATGTTTTCTGGCCAGTAGACATCTATTTATGCTGTTCTGTGTGGCTTCTAATAGTGACATTGAAAGTCCATCACAACACCTGGTTCTACAGCTTAGTTTGAACCTCTGTGCAAGTATAGCAATGGAAACCGTAGCATTCAGGTTTTAATATGCCTCTTATCCAACCATGTGCGAAATGTTCAGCGTGTCGGATTTCCTGGGGTTTTAAAATAGTGCATAATTTACCCCAGAATATCTTATTTCACATCTGACCACTCAACCATCCCTCTTTGAGTTCATTTGGTGGCTGTGTAGTATAATGCTTGGGGAACTGGACAAGTACAACTTGTACCCTTGAGCAAGGTACTTATGACTTAAACTGTATGACTGTAAATATCCAGCTGGATTAATAAAAAAAGACAAATGTGCAAGGGGGCGCAAGTCATTTTGGATAATTGCATCTGCTAAATGCGAACATTTTAAATGGCTTCACATTCTCTGGTATTTACTGACCACAATTGGAAAATAAAAGGTGCTCAATGGGGCTCAATAAAATATTGTAAAAAAAAAAAGCTAACAAAACAAAAAAACAAACAGGTGTGGCACAGCGTATTCCATCCTTTAGTAATGCTGCTACTATAGCAAAGTGTGTTCCATCCTTTAGTAATGCTGCTACTGTAGCAAAGCGTATTCCATCCTTTAGTAATGCTACTACTATAGCAAAGTGTGTTCCATCCTTTAGTAATGCTGCTACTGTAGCAAAGTGTGTTCCATCCTTTAGTAATGCTGCTACTGTAGCAAAGTGTGTTCCATCCTTTAGTAATGCTGCTACTGTAGCAAAGTGTGTTCCATCCTTTAGTAATGCTGCTACTGTAGCAAAGTGTGTTCCATCCTTTAGTAATGCTGCTACTGTAGCAAAGTGTGTTCCATCCTTTAGTAATGCTGCTACTATAGAAAAGTGTGTTCCATCCTTTAGTAATGCTGCTACTGTAGAAAAGTGTGTTCCATCCTTTAGTAATGCTGCTACTGTAGCAAAGCGTATTCCATCCTTTAGTAATGCTACTACTATAGATTAGCGTGTTCCATCCTTTAGTAATGCTGCTACTATAGAAAAGTGTGTTCCATCCTTTAGTAATCCTACTACTATAGATTAGCGTGTTCCATCCTTTAGTAATGCTACTACTATAGATTAGCGTATTCCATCCTTTAGTAATGCTACTACTATAGCAAAGTGTGTTCCATCCTTTAGTAATGCTGCTACTGTAGCAAAGTGTGTTCCATCCTTTAGTAATGCTGCTACTGTAGCATAGCATGATCATTTGACAGGTTGAATGGTGCACGACAATGCAGCACTGATGGTGGTTAGGAACTGCTTATGTCCCTTGTTGAGAACAATTTTTTTAACAACATTTTTTTTCTGCCTTTTTGTCCTGTTTTTTCTCTGATTTTGACTCGCCAATCGTTGCCAGGCAGCCGCGCTCCCGCTGCAATCTCGGCAGCCGATGTGAGAGAGTGCAGACCAGTAGGCACTCTCTTCCTAAGCGTGTGAAGTCACCAGCTGCTTCTGTTCCCGTCACAGCCTACAAGCCAAATTTGAGATTGATCCTGTATACTGAGGCCCATCCATGCATTAGAAGAGTGCTTTAAGGGGATGAACCACAGATAACACCTAGATAACCCTTGTATTTTGGGGGCTTTGTTCAAAGTAAAAGCACCCAAGGAACATCAGTTTTCTTGGCAGACAACTTGGTAATTAAATTCAGCGCACATTTTGAATAAAACATCAGTTAACAGTCGCAATCTGTAATTCAAACTCCTCAGCAGAAACTCAGTGTTTTGTATTGTGCTGATTAGTATGCGTGTGAAACATGGCAAGGCTGGTATTTATCAGGATGCATTTTCGTTCTGCTACACAAGATTAAGCATTATCTCTTCCAACAGCTTTCTAACTACTAGTGCCAAACTTAAAGTTAAAGGCAGAGGTGGAATTGGAATGGAAACAAGTCGTGCGAAAGGGCTTGCAGAAAATGTGTTTTTCAAACTGACACAATTTGCTTTTTAAAGACAAATACCTGTACGGTGGAGGTGACATCCATATAAAGTGACAGGATATGATCAAAGCTGTCATATTATTACTGTATACAACTGCATGGTAAATGCTTTCACATGCAGTCGATATGACCTATTTAAACGTATTGGTTTCAACTTTCTGCTGTGTTTGAAATGCACATCAGCTAACTTTTCCCCCAATGCAAATGCAAACAGAAGAAGTGGTGGCAAAAGCCATCAATCTAACAAGAAACCCTTGTTCGTCATTCGAAATCCCATTACCTTGTTCCCTCTAGCATCCCGTCCATTTTTGTGAAAAGAAAATGCTGACAAAAACCTCCCCGTTGGATTGGATGTGATGTGAATTTTATTTTATTTTAATTTAAATTAAAAAATGTGTTCACATTTTTCAGATTCAATGACAGCCCTTCTTAGTTCATTGAATACTTGGTTTTTCAAATCCCCATTCATATTCATTATTTTACTTGCATTTAATGAAATCATACCCCGTTTCCAAATTGTACAGTAATGAGGGCGAGGAAGTGCCACCCTACCCTCTTGCAAGCCTCATTTTGATCGAAAGAAACCGAAGCAGAAGGGGTTTACTTATGCTAATATACTTTTGAAAACACATTCACTTTTTTCCTGAGGCATATATGCCGTAATGGTTTAATTATATATTTTTCAATAATTAAGACTGAATTAAGGATATTTCTGAAATTATCCCTCATCTTTTCCCTAATAGTTTCATCCTGGTTTTCAATATCGAGGAACAACAACGCTGCATGGTACGCTAAGCGCTCCTGAGATAGATCAAACTGACACCTTGAGCCTCAGCCAGTGCGGTACCTCAGATGCCCTCTGCAGAGCCTCTGCTTCTCTGCTGAAGTAAAAAGGACCGACACACACATTTCGAAGAATGGCCTTTTTGGCACTGACACAATTCACTACACATGAAGCCTCGATAAGGGTTCACACCAAGCAATGTTTACTAGGGCTAGAACACGCCTTGCCTTGTGTAGTGTAGTGTAGCGGCAGTGTAGTATAATGGTTAAGGAACTGGCCTTCCCAGGTAGGACACTGCCGTTGTACCCTTGAGCAAGGTACTTAACCTGACTCGCTTCAGATGTCCAGCTGTATAAATGGATAATATGTAAAAAAAATGCAAAAAAGTTGTGTAAGTCGCTCTGGATAAGATCGTCTGCTAAATGCCTGTAATGTAATGTAAAGTCATACATACAAGACTTTAAAATCAATTCTAGGTGAAACTGGGAGCCAGGGGTGGCAGTTATGTGAGATCGTATACGTTCAAGATTTCATTAAATTTTATGAAAAGTCATGAACTACAACTGCAGACTGAGGCGGCAGTGTGGTATAATGGTTAAGGAACTGGGTTTGTCACCGAAAGGTTGCAGGTTCGATTCCCAGGTCGGACGCTGCCGTTGTACCCTGAGGCACTTCACTTCTGCCTTCACAGCTTATATATATATATATGTATTAATGGATACTATAAATAAAAAAAAAAAAAAAAGCTGTGTGTAGTCTGCTCTGGATAAGAAATCTGCTAAATGCCTATAATGTATAATGACTACAAACGCATCTTTTGTCGAAACTTTTTAACGTGGCCCGGTAGGAGTGAACCAGCAGTATATGGCCCTTTATAAAATTTTGCTTGAATAATTGGCTGGAGAAAACCCCAGCATCGGCCCTCCAGGACAGGGAGTTGCCTCCCCAGCGTAAACCCAGGTGTCAGTTCATGACATTGTGTTTTGACAACCGTTTGACTTTGTGTTTTGACAGCCGTTTGACTTTGACAGCTCAAAGACCTGGTCTTTTCCGCGGCCTGAGGGCGAGCAGCGTGGTATTTTTGGGAAGGCTGCTCTGAGGATCTCCGGCTGACAGCTCCGATACGGGCCCTGCGTTGTTCGGCTCTCTGCGAGGCTCCGTCACAGCAGAGAGTACAGAGGAGTCCTCGCTGTCGCTCAGGGTCTGTGGGGGCGTCGGTGCGCTGCTCTCTTTGAAGCTCGTCCTTTCCCTCTGGTTCCTGTTCTGGTACGGAGAACCCCGTGCCTACCATCTGCTCACCTACAGGAATCCTGTAACAACCAAAGAACAGTCATTCAGTCATAAATGGCGGCAGTGTGGTATAATGGTTAAGGAACTGGGTTTGTAACGAAAGGTGCTTGGTTTTTCGATCCTGGTCGGACTGCCGCGTTTGTACCTTGCAAGGTACTTCTCACATTGCTTGCTTCAGTATATATCATATCTGTATCAATGGATACTGTGTATAAAAAAAAAAAAAAAAAAAGTCGCTCTGGATGGAAGCGTCTGTCTGCTAAATGTAAATAAATGTAATGTAATGTAAATGGTTCCATTTCAGATCATTTTAACATCTATGTTGTTTGATGGAGTTCTTTTTTTTGTGTGTCATTTCTATTTTTTTTATCATTGCCAGATTCTGCTAAACAGGTATATTAGCGTAATATGTTTTCACGTCATCGTCATTGTGCGTGTCCACTAAACTGTTTGGTTAGCGCATCCCTATTGATGTCATCGTCTCATCGTCGTGCATGAACGCACCGTCTTGCTTCCTGGAACTAGAGAGTAGATAGGTGCAGATTTGTTTTCTCGCCGGCTGTGAAGCAGACCACAGTTAATTTGCAACCGTCATTGTACAACTAAACTCTAACGCAGGTTACATTATTCGGTCCGGAAAAAAGCTTTCACATCCAGCAAATAAACTGGACTTTGAGGGCAAATTTACTCGAGGCTCAAACAAACCAGCCGAGTGTGACAGCCATCGAAGTCACGGAAAATGGCCTGGAACTTTCCATCGGAAACAAAACAAAAACCAGGAGATGGATTTTGATACTGAATGATTTGATCAACTATCTTTGAGAAGTGACGAGACAGTCACTTGCAAGGTTTTCTCAAAGTATGTCCGGAAACGTGTCCAACACTTACAAGGGTCAATGGCATAAAATCTAAATTAAAAGCTAGGCTAAAGTGAGCGGGGAATGAAAGTAACTTAAGTCCATTAAAGTGTTATTATCATAGTTTTCTTGCAGTTCAGTTAAAAACATTTATGATCTCATTACTAACTAAGGCCTTTAGCGTGTGCAAAACCTTTTAGCACACACAAAACCAATAACATGACCAAGTATTGGTCACGGTATTCGTTTTGCACCAATCATTGGTTGTGTTATTTGCGTGTGCTAAAAGGTTTTTGCACATGCTAAAGTTCTTAGTAAGCTCATAGTGTGCATGAAAGGAGTCTAGACTTGTCACAGTAAGTGATTGATTCACTTCAAGGTCAGTAAATCTCATTACTGATATATTTATAGTCTGGCTTAATGGAGGGAAATGGATTTTGTGGATTTGTTTTTTTCATTCTGATGCAAGGCAGATTTTAGACAAAATTTGATTAGACAAAAAACAAATGATTTTCATCACTAATGAAACGATGTAGCCTTCACCTTTCAGAGTGAAAATGAATCATTGAATCACTTATTGTGCTAGGTATTCAATTCAGAGCAATTATAGTTTAAAAAAAAAATCTGGGCTGGACTGTATTTTTGGGTTTTTCAAAAGGAATGCAAAAGAATGGTTGTTCACACGTTGGGTTTACTTATTTTTTCATAGAGTTTAATAAGAGGAGAAACAACCCTTAAAGTGATCCATCCATATCTACTGCATATCTGGCAGCAGAGTGATGGTTTGAGGCTGATTTCATACCTCAGACCCTTCATGACTTATAGCTATTTATCCAACCATGGGTTCCATACTATTCTCGTGTAATTTATAGCTTAATCTAGTCCCACCCCCCAATTCCCATAGAGATCCATTCAAATGCAGAAAGGTTATAGTATTGCTTGTACCTGCAAATAAGATATCAAAAGTCTGACATATACCCAGTCATGATAGCATCACCTGTTTACCTGTGGAATGTTCCAAACAGGTTTTTTTTTTTTTTTACTTTCCAGTTTTTTTTTTGCAGGTCATGTTGCAGGCATCAAATTCGGAATTAGTGTATATTTACAAAAGTTGATAAAATAAAACATTAAATATACTGTCAATTAAATATATGTAAAAGAAAATTTACAATTCACTGCTTTCTGCTTTTATGTGCATTTTACATACTGTCCCAGTATTTTTGGAATTGGGGTTTGTACTTATGGACTGCACTGTACATTTAGCCTAGATTAGTATTACTTCAGGTAAAAAAAAATGCCTTTATCTAAGTTCTGTTCTGTTATTTTCTATCCAAGCTCAATTTACCGAAACTACAATCTCCCAGCATACCCACAACAGTGCAAAAACCATGCATAAGGGATAACTCTCAAAAACGGAACAAAACGTCGATGTCAACCAAAACGTCGATATCAACATTGCATATGTGATGAAACCCCACACTGCAACAAACTCAAACTGAATTCATAAAACAGTCATCCATTCAATTTCCTATGTTCCCTGGCATGCTTTCACAAATGCCATAATTTATGAGAAGCACATTTCATTTGTCCCTCTGTCAGGTGATTTTGTATAGATTGTGGAAAAGAAAAATTAAAATTTTTTTTTTTTTCAAATTTTTTTTTGAAAAAAAAAATTTTTTTTTTTGGACGCTTTAAAGTTTGTGTCTTGTGGAAACAGTCACATGTGGATAAGGTGAAATTATTTTCGGAGGAATACGGCCCAGGGCTGTGTCTGAATTAGAACCCTATCTCCGACTTTATACTGCTTACTGCATACTGTTTAGTGACATGCAGATGCAGTATGCAAAAAATATCTGCCATACTATTATCAGCGAAAACCTGGAAATAAGTACATCATCAGGGATTTTAGGTACACCCCATTTAGAGAACATTTTGCCTACTTAACAACTTTGTTATCCAGTGTAATCAACTAGCATACTCAATGGTATTGAAGGGTGCTGATTCAGAAACAGCCCAGGGCTGCGTACAGTGTACTGGCAGATGTGTGTTGTTTACTATGCCCTGTTTAGTATGCAAAAAAATATCTTCCATACTATTTTCCAAACGGACTGTGGAAGATGGCCCACCCTTGTGTGGCCATGTCACGTGTTGTTTTTGTTGTTATTGAAGGAAAGCGCCAGCGATGCTGCGCCTCATTTTTAAAAATGAAGCTGCACATCATATTTATGCGACCAAAATGCCAGCGTACTTCTTGAAAAGTGTGCTCCCGAATATACTCAGCGAAACCCCGGAAGTAAGTATATCATACGGGGGTTTTAAGTATACTACATTTACAGAAAATTTTGCCTACTTAAAACCTTTCTCATCCTGTTTACTCAACAAGCCTACCTAATAGTATAGAAGGGTGCTGGACACAGTACTTATCCCAGGCCTGACCCAGTAACAGAATACTATAGACTCAACATCGGAAAAACATTCTGAAATGAGAACTTTAGTCAAATCCATTAACTGGTGCATTTTTATTTGTATTTGTATGGGAGAAACATTCCACAATTTAAATCTAGTTTACCAGCAAATACGAAATGTCATTGTGTCAAATATGGTACACAGCAGAAATAAAAAATAATGCTTTTATGAGAATAAGAAAGTACAACTATAGAACAAATGCTTTGAAATGTGTGACACTGTGATGATAAAGAGCTTTCTTCCCACAAGACTCTTACAAGCTTTTAGATAAATCCCAGAAACAGTAAGTAACATTTTATATTTAGTAGTTTAGTATTTTTTGTATATTTAGTAGTTTAGTATTTTATAGTCCAATTTTCCACAAAATACACAAGTTCATCACAGGTTCAACAGTCTCCTAATGTCTAACGTCAGGAACAGTATACATTTTAAGACTTTTTTTAAAGGCTTAATCTGAATCATTTTACTTTCCTGCCATTATGAGAAAAACCATAAACCTACATTGCCACCGGCTTAAGAGATCTTGCTTCCTTTTATGGACAAATAAAACAGCCAGAGACTCTTTATAAAGGTTTTTATCATTCATTTTAATTTGGGCAGTGTGCGACCTTTTATAAATGAGTTCAGTGAAGTAGTTTGCCTATTGTTCAATAGATATGAGATTCCCCTGTGGTACTGATTTCTGCACAAAGGCCAGGCTGCAGAGAGACTCTTATTAATTACAGTATGTCCCTGTCAGGCCATTAATCACTGCACTGATAGTATTCAGTGTGTACATTTTCCCTCCTGAGAGAACTGCCCTTTTGAACTGCCCTGTGATGTATAATTGTGTGCGTGTGCCTTCCAGACATAATATAGTAGTGTACAGTACAGCATGTGGGGTCCAGACAATACTGTTGTGTAGTAGTTTGCAGTACAGCATATAGCAGGGCTCCTCAATCTTATCCAGTAAGGGCCGGTGTGGGTGCAGGCTTTTGTTCCAACCAAGCAGTAACACACCTGATTCCACTAATCAAGGTCTTTAGCAAAGACTGTAGTGGTTGATTAGTAGAATCAGGACTATAGTGGACCCCTGGACTATAGTGTTGTATAGTTGTGTACAGTATAGACTCTAGTGTTCCAATGAGTAGTTCTTCTCATAGTAGTACAGGAAAACAATAATCAGAATGAAACATTACATTTTAAAGTTGATAGTTACAGAATTAAAAATAAAGAAATAAATGAAAACATAGCACAGATCCGTGAAAGAAAGAAGAGTACAAAGAGTACAAAGGAAGAAAAAGAACAGTAGGCTGCAACAGCAATAACAATTATATTACCCAGAAGGGATCATAAAACATGATTTTAATTGACACTTAAAAATATGAACTGATGGTACTTATATAGTGCTGCTGATGGTACTGTGTAGTGCTGCTTTCTCCCTCTTCCCACGCTCTGTTCTCTCTGTTTCTGTCTTTGTCTCTGTCTCTGTCTCTGTCTTTCTTTCTCTGTTTTTTAATTCAGTTCAATATGCTTTATTTGCATGAAATACATACAGTAAATATTGACCAACTATTGTATAATAATACTAACAATAATACAAATACACATTTTAAATAGAAGGGGGAAAAAAACGATTTAAAGCATTTATTGTTGTTATAATATTTCCAGGTTGAACAGACGCCGCTTGTACTGTTTATCTGTACAGTGGTTATATTCCTGCTGGGTGGTTACTCACTGTCCCTCAGGTTGTGGCAGGCTTAAACAGGCTGCGAGTCGGGCTGTTGACCTTTCACCCGGAAGGATTTGCAGCTTTTGTAGATTTGTCAGGGTAGAAAACACATTTATAAATTATAAAAGTTGCTGAAAAATGTTTTTCTGATTTCAGAATATTTCTCACAGTCTAGGAGGAAGTGCATCTCTGTCTGTACATCTCCTGTCTTGCATTGGCCACATAAACATTCCTCTTTGTGTAAACATGACCTTTTAGAGAAGAGATACCCTGCCTTTGTGCATTTTATGTTGAGGGCCATATCGCAATTCAGTAGCAATTTGGTACTGGTCTTCCACTGTTCCAGATATATGGCTTTGATTTGTTTCATAGATTGGTGGACTCTAATTGGCAGTTGTGAATCAGTGCTGACCGGAAGCTGGTTCTTGTTAGTATGGCTTAGTTTGCAGCTGACTGAGAGGACAATTGCCTGGGCTGACCTCTTGGGTTTTTAGAGCCTTATATTGTAATATACAAGGCTCTTATATTTTAGAGCCTTATATAGTTTTCTCGGCTAGTTTTCAGATGCCCAATTACATTTACTGCCCTTGAACAAGAATTGGATGTCTGCCTAATTCAGCCGTGCATGCATTATTTGGAGTATTATGTACCTGTAGGATATTTTTATGTTACAAAATTCTGAATGCATAATTTCAGCTTGATGTTTTTCCCATCTAGTGTAGTCTTGCCGACTGAGTGGACCCCATATTTCACTTCCAAATAGCACAATTGTCTGGATAACACTATGTGTCCAAATTCTAATGGGAATATTTATTTTATGGAGTCTTCTTTTGATTGTTTAAAAAAACTATGTTTTTAATGCACTGATTGCTCGACCAAAACTCCCTGATGCACTGATTTTTATCCCAGGGTAATCATAACTTAGTGCATGTTTTACAGTGGTCTTTCCTAAAGTAAAGCAGTATCTGTTTTCCTGAGACCTGGGCTTTCTTTTGGGAGACCATAATGTTTGTCTTTTTAAAATCTACTGTCAGGGCCCTGTTTTTACAGTATTTCTCCAGCAAGTCTGCATGCTGCTTTAGACCCTGTGCTGTGGGCAACAGTGGCACCAGGTCATCTGCATAGCGTAGAAATTTAACTGATGTTTTATTTAGAGTGAGGGCAGGAGTGCAGATTGTTCCAGTACCGCCGCTAACTTTTTAATATAAATATTGAACAAGGTTGGACTCCATGCCATTGAGTTAAGTATTCTGTTATTTTTTTCCAAGTTTTATTGCACACTTATTTCACATATATATATTGATTTAATTATATATGTTTGCAATATATTTCAAATATATTGCAGTATATTACATTTCCATAAGGGCCTACACCACTTTGTAGAATTTTGTAATAGATGCCCTCATGTTGAATTGAATCAAATGCTTTCTTGAAATCTATAGGAACCTATTATTTTTAATAAAAATATTATTATTATCTATTATTTTTTTGAGCATGTGTTTATTAGTTAGGGTGTAAATATGATTATTAATATGACATTTTGTAAGGAAGCCAATCTGACTCTCACTCAAGACTGTGCTCGATAAGGAAGGCCTGTATTTGGACGTTTAGAATACTGCAGAAAACCTTCTCCATGTTACTGTTCACACTGAAGCCTCTATAGTTGTTGGGGTCAAATTTGCCTCCACTTTTGTAAAATTGGAGATGTAAGCCTTTGATTCCATATGTCAGGAAATCATCCTGCCTGTAGAACCAGGTTACATAATTTAAGTAAGGCCTCAGTTCAGAGTTACTGTTTCAGAATTTTTGCTTGCTTGCAACTTGCTTTTTTAGGTTTGATTTTTTTTTTCAGTTGATATTTCAAATTGGGTTCTCTAATGGGGTTTTTTTTATTTTTTTATTGTTGATTCCAATATTTTTTTCCTTGTTTTTCCTTGGATTTGTTGCTGTTCAAATTTGCGATTGTGGGGGCACAAATTTATATATATTTTAAAAAAAAAAAATATATTTTTTTTTACAGACTTAATTTTTTTTTAAGCAGCTATTTGATTTGTTTTTGTTATATAAAATTTTTTTTTTTTTTTCTTCTGTCTCTTTGTATTCTTCTTTTTTTTTTTTTTTTCTCGTGAGCTGCAGTGTGTTATGCTGTAAATCTGCTCATCATATCGATTACTTCAGTCAGTGAGTCACTCCGCGCTATAAAATAAAAAAAAAAAAAAAAAACTCTTTTTTGAAACTTTTTAAGCCCATTTCATTCAGTCAAACGAAGCCCGTTGTGACTCATACTCATATACTCCCGGCCACTTTTCTCGGGAGACAAAATGGCAGGCATGTCTAGACGATGAATGTGAGTCACACAGAGAGCACAGATGATGGCTTAATATCATCTGTGTCTGTAGAGCTATTGATAGGGCTTGCTATTTGTCAGACAAATCAATTCACTAATTCCGCAGTGTTATGATGCAGTCAGACTCGCATCAAAGGAATTGGTTTCAGACAGAATATCTGAGCAATCAGAAAGCACGCGAATGCACGCTAACAATAACTAATACATATTCTTTGGAGAGGTAAGTGACTAGGGCTTGCATTTGATCTTATCTGCTTATAATTCATCACAATGTCCAATGTACCAAGCTGTGAAAGGTGCTGCCCCTTGCTATCTTCAGAAAGTGATTACACCATACACTCCAATCAGACCCCTCTCGCCAACTGACTGTCTCTCCTAAAACCCGGCAGCCAGTCCTCGCATCCGAGGCTCGTCTTTCTTTCTGTTCTCTGATGGTGGAATGACCCTCCCAAATCAAGAAAGGCAGATTCCCCGGCTATTTTCTGTAAATGTCTAAGAACCCACCTTTTCAGATTGTGCTTCGATGTTTCTATTTCAACATCTCACAGACCTTGAGGCATGCAAGGTATTTATATGACTGAAACTTTACCTCTCCCTTGTTCTTGTGGCGTTTGCTTTCCATGTGAAATGTGATTTAATATGCAGCTTTGGCTTAAAGCATCTGATAAAACAAATACTTTCTAAATGTAAAGTTCAGTTTCGGCCAATATTTACAGAAAATGTGACTATATGAAGCGAAACGGCTTCAATTCAATGCTAACGTAAATGATAAAGAATAAAGTGAATGGTATTACATGAATCTGGGCTGATTAATTTCCGTTTGCAGGGTTTCCGCGTAGGCGGGATGAGTTAGTGTTTGATGCGGCGAGGCGTTTTACCAGCTAAACCCAGGCTCTTACTCAAAGAGAAGGCTCTCACGAAGCATGAGAAGCCTGCCTCCCACATTGTTCCGCTAACATGCCCCAAACCGCCATCATCTGGGCTCTCTAGAGCAGCGGTGTCCAATCTTGTCCGAAAAAGGCCGACGCGGGTGCAGGTTTTTGTTTTAGCCCGGCACTAATGGCCCTGTCACACTATTGCGTATCGTACTAGCGTATGCCAGCGTATGAAAAATATCACTCATACGCTGATATACGCTGACATACGCTAGGGGTACGTTAGGCATAGGTTGTATACGTTTCAAGCACGGTCGCATACGGTGGCATACGCTGGCATACGGCGAGGCACAAAAAGTTTTTTAAGCATGCTTAAAAATTTTGTGCGTTTTCGGACGTATGGTTTATACGCTAAGCATACGCTAGGCATACGCTGAATACGCTAGAATTACGCTAGAGGTATGTTACTGATAGGTCGAGTGCGCTGGTCATACGCTGACATACGCTGACATGAAGGTGTACCGTACAATTATTTTATGAATTTACATACGCAACTCATACGTTTCTCTCATACGCAATAGTGTGACAGGGCCATAAGACTCCTGAGTTCTTCTTATTAAGGTATTGATTGACCAGTGAATTAGTTGAATCATGTGTTTTGTGCTTGGCTAAATCAAAAACCTGCACCCATTGCTGGCCCTTTTTTTGGATAAGATTGCACACCCCTGCGTTAGAGGAAGCAAAGATCAGGATGTCAGCGGTGAAATACTCACGTTGCCATTTCGGTTCTTCTGTAGCACCCCCCTCTGAATTGGTTTTGCCAAAAGCCTGAAGGCCAAAAGCGAGCAAAAATAAGTAAATCAGTAAATCTTTCACCCGAATACTTCACGTATTAAAAGCTACTTATACCTCCTGAAAATCATGTGGAATAAGTTTCTTAGTATGAATACATACATATGCAGTGAACTGGGATTCTAAGTATTTATGGTAAATTCCCACAATGGTGCTGTCATTCTGTGAAATGATGCTAATAAGTGATACGTCCCAAGATTACGTGAGTCAGCAGTAAGCACCGTGATTTAAATACGTGGGTTTAAAGTAATCAGGAGTTCCATTCATGGCCCTTTTCAACTGTCTCCCCTAAACACAATTAATTCTGATTTCATCCCAGTGTCTCTTATGATCAGGTAATAATGTGGCTGAAATATATCCAATTGTTTTCTGCTGTGAACAGCTGTGCCTCTTGTTTGTTGTGTCCTTGGGCACTAGTATTGTTGGGAAGTATTTGTGTTCTTTTTTGACTCTTCAATGCGAAGAAAGTTTTGGATCAGGAGTTGCCATGGAGCCCATGAATTGGTCACTAAGTCAGGCTATTTTTGCCGTCTTCTTGATCAATATGAAGGGGAACCTATCAGGGTGGTAGCACAGCAAGAAGGTCCAGGGTTTGAATCCAGGCCAGGCCAGGTTCTTGTCCGTGTGGGTTTTCTCCGGGTACTCCAGTTTTCTCCCATGAGTGAATTGTGCTTGTACCCTGTGATGGATTGACAACCTGTCCCGGGGGTATTCCTGCCTCTCACCCAGTGCATGCTGGGATAGGCTCCAGCCCGCCCCCCCATGACCCTAATCAGAAATAATTGGATTAGACAATGGATGGATTGACCTGACAGTGGTACGGAATGGAGAAATTCACCTGTTGTCGTTTGTGTTTGGAATTGATTCTTTAATTTGGCATACAAAAACTTGTGTCTTTCTCACACTTTGGAGGGCAGTGCTTGATAACTGAGTGACTGCAAATGAGTCTGCCACGCCAAATTACCAGGAAAAACACTGCTGTCGAAACGAATCCGGGGCGGGGCTTGCGGTAACACAAAACACGTACTCTCATATACAGCAGTGTTAATCCGATCCTGCGGTTCCCTCCGGCTGCGTTCTTAATTATATTTTACTGTAAATGTTTTAATGTTAATGTTAATGTTATTAATGGTGTTCAGTGATAAATAACAGAAGCTGAACAGCATTTGCTATTGCTCCAATAGAAGCCTTGGCCTTCATTAACATTAACTAAGTGTGTTGGATTTTGATAATAACCGGATGGGAGACCTCCTGAGGCAACCAGTTGGCTACTGAAGTGGAGATACTTGGCAGTCTTCCTTTGAGCTGATATAGACCATGAACCGATCAGACAATGCCTTTGTGGAGTAGGGGACACAGTGCTGTCAGAGGCAGCGTGTTTTGGATTAACCATTAAACTGAGGTTCCACTAAGGGCTCACTAATAATGAAAAAGCCCATTTAAAATCCACTTTATTGTGAGAAGTAATATCCTTGCAAAATATAAGGGGTTCCTTGAAATCCTGGCCAAGTTCCAACTCTGGCTCTGTCCGTTTGGTGTGCAGTTAAATTGGCTAAATAAATCACTCCCCGGGCACCTCTTCTAATGTGTGGTGAGAATTATGGTGCGAATCACCTCGGTGGATCTTCAGTAGGGAGTGAGACCAAATGAATCTGTGCATAAAATTGGGGAATAATTTCAGTTTATTAGCAGCCGTGATGTATCACCTCAAGGCATTTATACTTCCTGAAAAAAGAACATTATTTTCACTCATAACATTTTGAGCCTGTCACTTCAACCAGCTACCAGGCAGCTGCCTCTTTCTAGTTGGGGGATTATTTTTAAATGAGTAATGTTGTGAAACTCCCGTTGATAAGCTTCAGTGTTAGCTGACGTCAGGATGGGGAATTATGTAAATTGTGTTCATATGTGCTTTTTTTTGCTTCTCAAGCAACAATGTTCTACGTGGTTGATAAAAATATGCAAAGGGTTGAAAACTTATAACTTCCTTTCGCTAACTTTCGAGGTGCGGCGCAATGAGCAAAGTGATGACTGCGCATGCGCCGCGTCTCTCAAACACCGGGGTCCTGGAGATGTACGTCGGGAGTGTCACAGGGAACGATCGGTGATGTCACGTCTGAAGATACTGTTAAAGATACTGTCATCAACATGCAAAGCTATGCTACGGCACAAAGGCCATATCTCAAATATAATAAATAGTGATGGGACGGGTGTGTTCATTATCCTTTCCATCGGAGGCTCTGCGTAACACTCGGAAAGCTGGAAGGTGTGCTGGTTTTCATTGCATACTCACACTTAATGAATCAATTAAGACAGTTAATTATACTGTGAATTTGCCTGTGGTTTCTTGGATATAATTGGGTTCCCAATTTAAAAATGTACTGCATTTTCCCAGAACCCCCTGCTCTTGGTTCTCTCAAGACAAGAATGAAATGAGAAACGGGATTGGGGAAATTGCAAAAAACAGCCTGCAATCTCAATGGTGATAAGAGGCAATATTTTGAGGTGGGGAAATTGTATTCAAATCTATTCAAGCATCTTTCCAAAGGAGCTTTCGTGAATCGTGCTGACGCAAGCGATCTGACACGCAGTGGGAACGAGTGGAGCGAATGAAAGAGCAGCAGACTGTGAAAATTAAGAGCGAGCGTTCCTGGGTTCTCTGTAGACCTGGGTCGGCTGCTGAGCGAGGCGCTTGGAAGAAGCTGTGCGACCTGGGGCTCTCCAGAGAGTAGACTTGGGGTAAATGCGTCCGTCTGTGTTTTGGCTTGTGAAGAATCTGAGAAGCAAGCTGCTGGCAGAGACAGACGGGGAGAGACAGCGCTGGTGGCCACGCTCATCCTGAAATCAAAGCTCATCAAAGTTCTCCTGCAATCTATGAAAGGTCCCACCGGGCTTCCTGCGGGGAGCAGGTGTTCAAACCGGAGCGCGCCTCATTGTGAATGCTGGGCTGTTCGGGCACTCGAGATTTGGGCACTAAAGCCACTGTGTTTTTTTTCAAATCGGCCTCGCTGTTTTCGCATATCAAAAGAGAGGCCACAACTTTGCATGCACCAAGCATTTATTCTTTGAGCGTTGTTTAATTGGAGAAGGCATTTCCAGAGGAATGGGCTCAAACAGAGACACGGAAAGCATTTCATTCTACCACACACAGTTCTAGTCAGAAACACAATGACATTTTTTTCTAGTACTGGCAATGAAGAAAAACACCTGGATAAATGTGGGGAAACTGTATACAATGCAGACGCTATCCATTAATAATGCAAGCAACCTACTGCACAAATTAAATTTAGTTTAGTTCTCTTTGGATTCTACCCCTTCCATGGTTAGGTCGGCGCTCAGGCACGCTATAGGACTCTTGCTTTGTCCACTTGCTTAAGGGTACAACTTCAGCATCGCCATTTTGTGTTGTGCTGGTTCAGGGTGTGAGACACAGCACGTGAAGAGCAGCGGAATGGATGTGTGGAAGGGCAGAGTCTTCACGAAGCTCTTCAGAAGCGTGGAACTTCACTGACTGAGGAGAAGAGGAGGATATCGAGCGAGGACAATGCTGAGTTTCTTCTGCGAAGTCAAATTCTGCAACGCTGTTAAAAACCAAGACGAAGGGCTTGACTGTTTTGGGAATGTGCTTTGACTGAGATTTACCAGCTCACCCCATTGGGCCGAAAATTCAGGAGGGTGCCTCCACGCCCATATAAAGTCAAAGTACAAGGATGATCAGCTGGCTTCTTCTGTTCCGTTCTTGGGTGAAACCAGCACACAAAGCACAGGCGATGAGCATTTTATACTACGCTGCCTGTTTACGCTGTCAGAATCCATCACTTTTTATCAATTAAGACTTTTTAAAACACACTAAATCAGCATAATGTCAGCAGGTCATGAGCTGCCGTACGATTTTGCACTTCAGTTGATAGCGCACAATTTTTTTTTTGCACAAATTGTCTGAAGGTTATCACAATGCATGCAATTTGTGAAGAGGATGCTCTTTTACCCATTTTTTCTGTTTTACTCTCACTAATTCATCCCTGTCCCTTTAGGGCCTCCTGACATCCAAACACAGTCAAAGGTCACAGGGGCCTCAGGGGAACGTGTTCCACCGTTCGTCTCATTCGCCTCACAATAACACCTTAGACAATTCAGCTGTTCGCAAAACAAAGCCGTCCTGTTGTGGCAATCACACGGCGGAGACGGGGTATTAATTGCCATGATGCATCGCCCGTTTAACCGCACTGACTAATTTGGTATTCAAAGCGAGCGGGGTTTTAATTCGCGCTTTACTCTTTTTTTTTTTTTGCTGCGGTGAACCCAATTAAGCTGCCAGAAAAGAAGAAAAAGTCATTTGAACGGAACGACTGTATTTAATGAGGTTTTGGCACAGAGTCGTCCTCGGCCTTCTTCTTCTGTGGAAGAGAGTGCTCGATAGCCGCGGATCTTTATGACCCTTCGCAGACCCACCTTATGTGCATTCACTAAACCCGCCGGCCCGAGTGCCTGTCGCTGAGCCTAAAATTAATCTCTCAGGGTTAATACCGCAAAACATCATACTAGGCAGCAAAAAAAAAAAACTTTTATCGTGACCGTTGCATGCAAAAGTAAGTCTTCTTGAGCCAATTAGCACAGCTTGACAAAACGGAACTGAAACTGTTTTGAAAGTCTATGACCTGACCGTTCAAAGGGTGAACGCACTGCAGCTTTGTGCAAGTAAGGAGAATCGAGTGAATTGAGAGACCGTGACTTTGGCCGTCTGCTTTCTTCCTCGGATGAAGAACAGAACGCCAGGAGTGCAACTGGGTTTCAGCCTTGCTCGATGGGCCAGGCACGCAATGACAGACAAAGGGTAACAGAAACCATTCTCACATAGTAAACAGTCTTGGAAGGGCAATTTTTGCACTATTAATATGATAGAATAGATATTGCCTACAAACGTAATGGAGCTGAAGAGAAATATAAAGTACAAAGAAAAAGCTACAACATCAAACGAGTCGTCACTCCTCGGTCGAGCTCTCCAATCCACCTCTCATAAAATCATCTGCCATAGTCCGATTTCTGAAGAAGACTATTTTAGAGAAGGCTTGACCATGCTGTAGAGTGGCTAACTAAGCTAATACAATAGTAGGCCTCACTGGCTTGACTGTAATACATGCGTTGTTCAATTCTCAAATATAAATTGCTAACATAGGCTCTGTGCTGTCACAAACTAACCTATACAGTTCATAATGGTCCTTTTCAGCTAGACTGACTCAAGTGCCCGCTTCTGATGGTTCCTATAGGTTTATTCTCTATTAGAACTCAAAGTTGATGAAAAGGCAAAAAAAAATGTTTCCATGTGTTTTTTTCTCATGTTTTTCAGATCTTTGGGGAAACAAGCCCTTTGATTGAGTACATTGATGGAATATTTTGGTAAAATGAAACCGTTATCTTCACACCGTAATTGGCGCCACATGTATCGTTTAATGGAAAAATGTGATCGATTGCACCAAGGCTTATATCCCTCCTGACAGCCCTTATAGCCTAACATCATGGCCTGAGGTGATGTGTGCCCCGATAATGTACACCGGGAAGTGGACTTCGGGGAGAGAAAAGGGTTTTGAGGTCTCATAAATTCTTGTGTTGTTTTTGCCGTGTGCTGTATGATGTAATAAAGGCCTGTCAGGTCTGCCAGGCAAAGGGCTTCAGAACAAGACGGGAGCCAAAAAGAAAACCGGAGGAGAAAACATGAGGAAAATAATAAGCAGACTTTGGAGGGAAGCCATTATTCTTGTTTACACAGTTATGACATCCAGAATTTCTTATCTGGAACCTCGATAGGAGAAAGGCTGATGGGGAATGTTACTGAGGGGGTTAGTCCGTGTGTTTGTGTCGCACTGCAGATGTAAATATGATCCCGCCGTCTCGCAGAATGCGCCTCGAATTAATCACACTCTGTGCCCCCTGTGTAGTTTTTACACGGCAGACGTGTAGGTTAAATACACAGCCATCCAGTCGATCGCGGGGCACGTTAGCCCGATTTCTGGGGCCGTTGCCCTTCTGCCGTTGGACTTGTAACACCTTTGAATAATTCATCCCCGTTCGTTTTCATTGCATCGCGCTTTTTTGTTGTCCGCTGGGGATAGTGAAAATGTTATGGAACGTTATTGAAAGTGTCTTAAAGGTCTAATTGAGTTTTCATAGTAGTCAGAGGTTTGAAATGTAAGAACAATATATTTTTGTGTATAAAATACATATTATATATCATATGAAGACTTTCTCCTGCGTTTAAAATACATTTTATAAATCATATGAAGACTCTGTGTTGTACTATACTTCTATAAGGTTGTGAGGCAGCTGTTTTCATGCCGAACAGAGGAATCGGGAGTATTATGGATTTTATGTCTTCCTCTCAGCTACACAATAGCACCAAGGAGGTGAAGAAGGGTTTTATCACAAATACACTGGAATAAGAGTTTTTATGAAATGAACAGTGAGGGATGTAGTTCGGGACAGTAGGGTTGCTCCTTATGTCATTACACTACAGGTAAATGCTGTCCTCTGTACTGAATAAAACAAACACACATGACTGGGAACATGATTGCTCCAAACGGATAGCTTTCGCATACATTTAACTCATTCTGTGCTCACCATGTTGTTCCTGAAAAATAAAAATGTTTTAAAATTCTGCTTCGATTGCCTTAATTAGAACTAGTAACCTGAAACGCAAGCTCAGGTCGCTGAATTCTCCAGTTGCATTCTGGGATTAATAATATGTGGAACAGTGACGAACCCAGCACGCATACTGTAGCTCATTCAGATTACATTACATTATAGGCATTTAGCAGACGCTCTTATCCAGAGCGACTTACATACATTTATCCATTTATACACCTGGATATATACTGAAGCAATGCAGGTTAAGTACCTTGCTCAAGGGTACAACGGCAGTGTCCTACCTGGGAATCGAACCTGCAACCTTTCAGTTACAAGTCCAGTTCCTTAACCATTATACTACACTGCCGCCTATGCACAGTGGTGTCATTCATACTACAACACTGTGCTATACTTTCACCACAGACTGGATGGCCTCCCTTGGTGCTTATGTGTCACTCTCACTGTTATGTGCTGAGAGGTTTAAGGTTAAAGCCTTCCATGGAACCTGAGTTGGCAATGGAAACCATTTCAATAGTTTATAACGGACAATTTCCTTGCTCTGGTCCCCGTCTTACCTGGATTGGCCTGAGGGGGCGCACTGCGTCCGCAGTTTTTGTTAAACCGCGGGGGCTTAAGGTTCATTCAGAGTACTGAGCACAATGTACCACACTGTGGGCAGTTGGAGTTTGCTGCCATTGTCACACAGTATGTGGATCGATACTGACATGCCTGCCTGCCTGCCTGCTTGTGGCTATAGAAGAGCTGCAGTCTGTTTCTGTTCCCACTCATATTTGCATGTACATTATGCATGCAGTTAGCTAGCCAGCACTCGCATGCTACTGATGCAGCTCTAAGCCCAGCCCAGCATTCATCCCCATATGCGAATTTAAGATGCGGAGAAGCAGGTCTGTGTTTAAGGTGAACACTGGGCACTCAGTGTCTGCAGATAGATTTATCACGTCCGACAAGCCGTCTTTAGAAACATAAAAAGCGGAATTGATTGGTGTATGTAACAGCAGTACAGGCCAGGAGCCAACATTTAAGCTTTTTTAAGCTCTTTAGTTGTATGAGATGAAGTGTGCCGGCGCTCGTCACAGAAAAGAACAAGTTTGTTTTGGCTTGCAGAAAAGGTGTTCAGTGTTAATGACGGCCCTCATATTACTGTTGTGATCACTTTGTTTCTGCGCTCGGAGTTGCTGTCCAATTTGAAGTACCTTCTGTCTTTTGCTACAAAACAGGATTTTGTAGGTGTGCAGGATGTAATGTGTGCCTGATTTGGCATACTAAGTCTCCCCTCATGTTATTATCAAGTGCATTGCAATCATAATTTCTGCTAGCTTCACTTGTTAGGCTCATAACCTTATGGTACTATAAGCCTAGTTGCTCATGACCTTATGACTAACATAACCAGTTTGACATTCAAATGTGAGATAGGTCTACGCAACTTCCAGGGTACTTTGCTTATTAACCAATGGTCAGTTCCTTATGATGAATAATGACCTTGTGTAGGTGGGCCTCCAATTGGATGCAACAATTCAGGAAAACCAAGCCATAGACCTGTAACGTGATGCTGGCTGAAACCTAACTAGAAGCAATAGGATTGAAGCCGTTATGGTTCTGTTTGTTTGTGTATTGTGTTCTGTTTATTTTCTCGTACTTTATTATTTTCTTTACATGTGTTTGTTTGCGTTCATTAGTATTACTGGTTACGTTCCCATTTGACACTCCACTTCAGTTCCTAGAACTTTATCCTAGA
Organism: Ilyophis sp. 1 JC-2022; assembly: GCA_022702515.1. Taxonomy (NCBI): domain Eukaryota; kingdom Metazoa; phylum Chordata; class Actinopteri; order Anguilliformes; family Synaphobranchidae; genus Ilyophis; species Ilyophis sp. 1 JC-2022. The sequence goes on from CM040394.1 coordinate 82,466,558, forward strand.
ATCTGCTTCCTGTATTTGTGTTTGCACATTTTGGTACATGCGGGTTTTCCCCTGTATTTCAAGTCTCGTTTTCCTTTCTTCTTAAATAATAATTATTGTACATATATTAATCCAACTAACAATACTAACTGTCTGTTTATATTTATATACTAACAATAACTAATAGATTAATGTATATATAACTAACGAATCACATTTACTAACGTAGGAGATTTAAGATTTAGCGTCACTTAATTACTAATCACTCTCTTCCTCCGCATTGCAGCTGTCATTTTCCCTTTTCTTTTCTATCTCCGCTCTATTCATTGTTATTCCTTAAACTCTCTTCAGCTGTATCCACTTTCAGAATCCACCCCTCGTGCTGTACACTCGTTTACCTGATAATCCCAGGCCGTGTGTTATCTATGTATTTGCGTGTATTCCAGTCCGTGTTTTCTGTTCCTCCTCGTTATTGAGTTATTGTTTCCTATTGTGTTCACCTGTGTCTAGCTCCTTACTCCTCCCACCCACACTTGATTCCTTTTGGTGTCATTACTTCCCTGGTGTATATAGTCTGCCTTCCACTTGTAATCGTTGATCAATTAATTGTGCAGATTTTTTGTACGCCTGTGTTATTTGAGATTCTTGAGACAACCCTTCTGTACGACTTCGACCCTGCCTTCTCTTTCCGTTTTGTTTGCTGTGTCTTTCTGTTTTTTTCCTCTCTTGCTACGTTTATTTGTACTACTCTTTTGGATTTGGATTTTGTACCGTCTCAACTCTGATTACCTGGCTACTGATCTTGAACTGTGAATAAACTTTGTTTTTGCCTGCTACCTGTGGTCTGCGTTTGGGGTCCTTCTCAGAACATCACAGAAGCAAATCTCACAACTGTAATTTTACTATCTATGTTTGGGGGTTGAGGCCAAGCCTAAATTAAGCTTTTCCGTCTGAAAATCGAATGAATACATCAAGCACTCAATCAATGATACATTTTGTTTTATCATACGCTGACTTTTTATTGGCTATGCTATTTAGCACTTTTTTGATAAAACACCTACAGAAGGGAAAGATTCTCTAAATATTTATCAGCACATCTGTGTCTGTCTTTCTTTAGAGTTGACTGCCAAAAGTACTTGGGAGTAGATCCATGAACAAAACATACTGAGCACAGCTTACACCTTTTGTGCCATATTAATGACTGATTCATTGAAATAGTTAGCAAGTGCAGTTCAGAAATACAATAATCACATTTTTAGTTACAAACATGAAATTTTGGCCATCAGGCCAGCTTTTATTAGATACTTTTTTACAGAGGTGGAAAGACAGCAGAGAAGACAAAATGTGGCATGGCCCTCGCTCAAAAATTCAGAGGTGGAAAAATCCAGGTTCAGAAAGGAAAAGATCTGCCACGTGTTTCTTCCACCCATGAACTCAGCCAGCTGATTTCACTAATTAGTTCTACCTCCTGCCTGGAGAATTGTGCTAATTAGCAAATTATGTTTTTTTTTAGCGCTAAGTATGGCGCAATATGCAAATGGCTGAACTTAGTCTCTTCATTAATTATAGGTGTGTCTTGGGTGTAACATGCAAGAAACCAATCAAAATGTCCTATCCCATTCCCTTCAAAAGCCTGCTTTTCCACTTTGGCGGATTGCTGATATGATCGCAAAACTGAGATGTATAATATGATATAATCCCCAACAGTGCTGTTATTTTAGAAAATATAGCCTATATGGTTTAATTTAGTTAAAAAATACCTGCAACTGCTGAGAATAAGCTAACAGAATATGGCTTTCATCCCACTTTAGAAAACGCCAAATTAGCCTGCTTGTTTAACAAATTCCGTTTGATTATACAATGAAGCATTGGGCGCGTTTACATGCACTCAATATTCCGATAACTGGGAGTATTCCGAACATGGCAATAATACGATAAATGCGTTTACATGCACTTAAGTAATACGATAATGGGAAAAATCCAGGTTTACATGATTCTGTCAATATTCCGATTTCTTTCCCTGAACGCGGTATAACTCAAACGTAAATTAGAAACATATATTAGCCTAACGTTATATATTATAAATTACATATTTTAACGTTTATACATAACGTGACTATACTTCCTGTTGGGTTGCTAGAAACAGCACGCGGGTTGGTATGCGTAACCGTAAGTTAGTAAACACGTTAACTATAGCCTAACGTTAGTTACATAAGAAAGAACAGCAGCCTATAACGTATAAGAAAGTAACGTTAAACATGGTAACGTTAGACAGGAATGCTCTTATGGGTTTCGTCATCATATGGCAGATGTTATGGTTGCGGTTGGCAACTAACACTGTCCTTCTAGCGTATGAGCAGAAGACGACGAAGAGCTTTAACGTTACAACAAGCGCTGATTATTGGACCCGGAATAGGCCTTCCTCCAGCACTGTTAAGGACCCGGTCGTGCTGGATGCGCGTTAAGAGCAAGGACTGGTGGGAGAGAGTGGTGCTAAATTAATTCACCGATTCAGACCGTAGACTTGTGGACACCAAACTGGTTCGCTATCAGCCTGTACTCCCCGCAGCTACCGAGTTTGTACAGCGCTATGACTCGCATTTGAAGAGGTACTGTGAGAGCCATTGTGAACATGAAGATTATGTTGTATTTGTGCCTTATCTGCATAATGAATAGTTGTCAGTCATTGAATCTTAAGCTAATCTTTATTATGTCATTTGGAATGTATAAATATTAGTTTGTAGTAATGGGTTGTTTAGTTAAGAGTAAATTATTATTAGAATGTTCTGATGCTCAATGATATTATTTAGTATTGATGTATCTTTCCGTAATAGCCTATCTTTGCTCCATTAGTCTGTACTGCTATTGGAAAGGCCACAGGAAACCACGTCTCAGATCGTGGCAAGTTATTCTATTGAACAGGGCGTGGAGCAACAGTTTTCTGACCGTTTCGTTTTTTGCTTTTAATGCTTAATACCGACAAGTATAGGTATGATAAAGACTCCATGTGAAGACGTAATTGTTTGTATTGGTTTTTCGTGAAATAAACCGTCTCTGTTTTCATTTTTTACTTGGCTTGTTGATGCTATGTGGATGCTAAGTACCGGAGTTTTGATTTATTAAGCTACAGAAGGCACGTGTGGAAATACTGCATTAGAACAACACAAGTCCTACGTCCTGCAGAAGCCGGAAAATAAGGTTTTATTTGGATTTCGCGGCTACAGGTACAGCTGGACGCACTGTCACTTCGTCAGGGCTCATTATGTTCTGTACCAAACCACAAAGTTTCATAAATGATCTCCGAGCCATACTGAAGTTGCCTCTCCATTCTGAATCGGTGAATTAATTTACCATGTGACGACGAAACCCATAAGAGCATTATTGAGTGCATGTAAACGTGCTCATTATTTCCGCGTTTCTAACTTTTTTCCCATCTATGAGATGAAGTATATTCCTCTTTATTATTTCTGATAACATCAGGAGGGTTTCCTCCTCGCTCCAGAAATGACTTCTCCGGTTGGTTGACATCTCTCTCAGACCTCTCTCAACTGTTTTGACGTTAGCGTTACGCAGGGCCGGCCCGTCCTACAGGCGAAGCAGTTTCTTGCCTGGGGCGCCAGGTCTACTTAGGGCGCCGCCGGTAGCCCTCACAAAAAAAAGAAAGAAAGAAAATCGCAAAAAAAAAAAAAATCGCAAAAATAAAAAATAAAAAACGCTGGTGGGCGCCCAGGCGCCCCCCTCCTTTTCTACGCAATGAACAAATAAACAAGAATAAATACACTTTGCACCCCTGTTTACAATGTTTCATCTGGCCTGGCTGCTGCTTGCTTTAGTGGGGGATATGTCTGCACAACAGGCAGCCCAACCAAGACGTGCAGTCGGATGAAAAACACGCATAGTGACACTGGTTGGAGCATAGCAGGCAGACTATCACAGATGATGACAGTCGCTCCACTGGCGAAGCTACCAGGGTGGCATAGGGTGGCAGCTGCCACCCTTGAAAAGAGGCTTGCCACCCCACTTGCCACCCCAGTGACACAGACCAACTGATATAATTTGTTTTATTATTATTATTGGATAAAAATAAAAAAAAATCCGATTTCAGTGTAAAATCCCCTAATTTTCATGTTTGAAAAAGAAACTCACTGTTGTTCCACCCCTCCGTCTGAAGATTAATGGTTGCACCCAGGGATTCACGTTTTTTGATGGATTTGAATTTGCAGCACTGAGCTGTCTCTGGTGCGAATGGAGCCTGTTCAGGTAATGTTAAATGTGGTTTTAATTAATGTTATGTTTAGAATCCATTACCTAATGGATATGTTTAGTTAATTAATGGATATGTTTTGTTCATCAATCGTTATTTGCTGAGTTATGAAGCGAAGACGTTTTGCACCTGTTGTAATCGCAATTATATTAACGTTAGCTGCTGGTGAAGTTAGCTATGAACAGCATTGAGAGCCTCCATCGTTCGTTAGCCTGGCTCCAGCCACTGAATCACTTTAGAATTTCTCTTGTAACGAATTGCAAATTCAGTCTGAGTGTCAGGCTATCCATGATCAGCCATTGCTGTAGAAAAAAAACGAAGCAAATGACTATTATTATTAGCTATGACCTCGTTAGCCAACCGTTAGCAGTTAGCTAACTAACTAACTAGCTAGCTAGCTATGCTATCGTTAGCTACACAGATAACGTTACCATTACAGCTTTTACTGTTTTGCTAACGTTAGAGTTATTTGTTATTATAGACTTTAATGAATGTTGAAAATGAGTTGGATGAGTTTGTGACGCGATTTGCTGCACAGCATAGCAATCGTCGCATTCAGCTTTTGTAGATTTTTTGTATTTTATTTTACTTTTTTCTTTTGGACAGTGACAAGAAATGTCACTGTGTTTAATGTAGAAAACTGAATTAGCCTACTACAACATGGGCTACCCTTAAATGTGAATAACAGCAGATTTTGTTTACTTGTTTTGTTTTCCATCTTTGAATGAAAGAGAAATAAAATGTTTTCTTTTCCACAAACCTTTCTTTGTAATAATTTACTGGATAAGAGAGAAACCTGTACACATACACACTCTGGTGTGTGCACACACACAGTAGTTCTATATGTAGAACAGGCTATAAGGACTGATAAATATACATAAATGTAAGACATATTAAGCTGGCCACTTAACAAATTATGGCCACCCTAAAATATCTGCTTGCCACCCCTTTGCCACCCCATGTATAAATAATAAATCTCTAGAATCGCCACTGAGTCGCTCGCATTTTTCAAAAATGAAAAGGCACACCAAACCCTCCTCAGGTGCGCAGGGTAGAAAACGGAGGAAAGAGGAGGAGGAAAGGAAAGCCCAATTAAGAGGTAAGCTATGTCAACAAAGTGCCGTTTTGCGTTTCTGTGTTATTGTAGGCAGCTAGGCGCTAACGCTAGCATTAGCTAAGTAATAAAGCTAAAGCTAGCTAGATAATGTGATGATGCTATGAGCTACTGCTAGATTCATACAGATTGAGATGAATGCTCAACCCTCACGTTTGGGCTTAGTAGTAGTTGTATTACCAAAACTAGGTTACTACTACACACCTGAATTGCAGAGTTGCAAAACCCAAACCCTCATCATGCTTGCCTAACTTGCCTTGAGTCTCAAAATTAGTAGCAGGCTACAGCATTATATCAGTGATGATGTGGCTACAGCTATCAATAAAAAAAGTAATTTAAATTGTTTGTCCTCTGCAGCTACATGCTTTTGCTAGGCTAATAACTGTACCTGTGTCTGTACAGATACACTATGCAAATTCTTAAAGCCCCCAGCTCCTGGAGGAGAAGGGACATCTACACCACTCTCTGAAACATGTAAGTAACTTAGCCAATTATTTGTGGTCTCAGTGTAATTGATAAGTAGTTGTTGTTTACAGTTACACCTTGCTATTACATGTACTGTAGGACTTAGTCAAATTTAATAAAGTGTATTTGTTGTGTTTATGTGCAGTAACATTACACAAAAGACTTAATGCAGTGGTGTAAGAGTATGAATGTACTTTGTTTACAGCTGCACCTCCAGCTCCAACATCCCCAACATCCAGCACCTCCTCCACTGACACACAGCATGCAGCTCCTCCAGCCCCAACAGCAGGCACAACTGTTTACTGTCACTAGGACTGGCTGACTTTGTTAGTAATTTTGTTAAAACTGCACTATATAACCTTTATAAATGTGAATGACAAACATGAAAAACAATGCACAAAGTCATCTTGTTTGAAGATTGTTTTATCGTTTTATTTTTGTTTATTTCTCTTACCTCCTTAAAGGAGTAAAACTGACTTTGCTATGTGAACCAAATATTTACAGTATTACCAAAGACTATTGAACAGCACCTTTCAGTATACACATACAGGGAAAAAAAAAAAAAAAAAAAAAAAAAAAAAAAACATGTTTGTATTTTTCTCTTGAATCCATGGTGATGTCTGAGTGATGTTTGTGGGTGGGGGGGGGGGGGACCCAAATGCCAATCTCGCCTGGGGCACCAAAATGTGTAGGGCCGGCCCTGGCGTTACGTTACTAACAATATCCGGAATGGCTGTTGCTGTCAAACACGCACATGCGCAGATTTTAAAATACGACAGAGATCGGAATAAGCGTTTACATGCAACCAATAAAACGAAAAACACGGCAGAAATCCAGGTGTAGTTATCGGAATTCTCATGTTCCGATAACTGATTTTTTCCGAAAAAGCTTTTCGGAATATTGCGTTTACATGACACTTTGAATAATCCGATAACAGCCATATTCCGAATATGATCGGAATATTGAGTGCATGTAAACGCACCCAGTGTCAAACATCAATTCCATGTTCTCACAGCAGTCAGATCACAGACAATGCATTTCAGTTAGCAAAGTTCAAGCTTAATCCAAAATTCATATTACGTGCATTTTCATAATAACATAAATAGCGTTATTTTAGCTTAATGATGACACTAAATACACTAAAGCTGTCCGGTTGGGGACCCATAGGTTCATGCATACTTCCCTTGTTTTATAATGTCCTGCTTATGGAAATATGACCAACACATTTTTACTGGTTAATGCTTTAAAACAAGCCCATTTTCCCAGGATTGCAGAGACAACTAGTGTCTATTGCGAGAGAGAAAATATTTATTTTTGGGAAAAATATTAATCCCTATTTCACAATGTGATCTTGATATCTTGTATGCATGCTTGTGTACGCCCCTGTGTTTAACAGATAGGAGGGTTTATGCACGTTGTGCACATGCCTATGTAGACACACTTATATTGCGCTGTTAAAATAACAGAAATAACTGCGACATGTCTTTAGACCAGGTTTGTGGTGGTTTTTAGCGCAAACGAACGCTTTCTGCTGGCTCAAGATAGCAATGCGCCAAAAATTATCCTGGCCACGCCTCATCTTAAAATCTTGACTTGCTATGGGTGCAAAATTATTCTGTAGTTAAACAATGTGAGCACTGGTCACTATTATTACACCTGCGCAGGGTGTAAGATAGCAAAGACACTTGCATTTGGGTTAGCGCCGCGTAGCGCCAGGTGTAAGATAGGGCCCAATGACTTAAAAAGGAACCTTTGAACCACAGGTGAAATCGGCTGAATGGCCAACAAATTGACCTCTACAATATTGTTTGGAACAATTTAGTGTCACTGAAATTAATTGGATCATTTTGAATGAATGTTTTCATTAAAGTAATATGGTTATTGTAGTTGGAGCCTAAATATTTTTTCTCTGTACAGTTCTGTAATAGCTGCTTACATTCTAGCAGAAAGAAATTCCAGGGGGCAGGTTCAATGTCATCTTTGTCGTCAAGCAATTGAAGAATTTTATGAGCCTGTAATGACGTACAATTTCTGTCTCTGTTAAATAAAGAGAGGGTCCACATCACCTCAAGGTCTTAGCTCGTCATGCTTATTGTGGGTGGTAATTTGCTATCATCTTTGTAAATGGATTACACCCTGTATTGAGCTCCATTTGCATATACTTGAGTAATTTTGGTGCTGGAATTTATGTGGATAACACAATTTAAATATGCATGACCCAGACGGATAGCTGTACTGCTCCTCACTGGCAGTGCGATTGTGTGTGTTTCCACTCACTGTGGGTGGATTATGGATTGTATGTGTTTTGTTTCTGGTACTACAGTTTAACATTAGGGCTATTTTCACCTGGCACCAGCACTTTAAGAAAGAAATCAGTTTTAACTTTAATCTTGTTTCAATAAAACTCAAAGGCAGTTGTGTACGTTCACAAGGATCACAAAAGTATAGGTAAAAAATTGTCTTTGTCTAATTAGCCTGTGGTTTTAGGTGAACATGAGTCCACTACCAGCTTTGTGCTGGAGTGTATTTGAGGAGCTGAGAGGACAGACGGAGAGACAGACAGCGCTCAGGGGTAAATGGGGCTTGAGGTCCTGACACCTCCACAATACTGCTCCATGTCTCCCAAGAATACCCTTCGACACACACTGTCACCACCCCCAGAATACATTTCATCAATCAGCTTTACTGTCAGAGTACAAAAAAGATTGCCTGGCCTGTCATGAATACACAAACAGAGCTTGTTGCATTCTAAATTAATCTCGTTTTAAAGTCAAGCAACTACACGGAATGTTTTTATGATGAGGGATCCCTTCCTGTAGACTCCGGTCACCGGGGAACAGGCATCAAACACGGAAAAATCTCACAAGAGCCTATCAGAAAAAATACACTGGAGTGGGTGGGGCCACACTGTACTGGGAGCCATTTCCAAGTGAACTTGCTACAGCAGCCACATGATAGCATCTCATTAACTGACTATGCAGGCGTTCATCTCGCATCTCAATTGATTTACTTATAACATTGCATTCATTTACTCTTAGACATAGCTTTAGTTTAATTTAGTTTGAAATTTTACAGTCATTTTACTGTTTGGAATGATTATAGCATTTTGTATTGAGCACTGGCAATTTTTTTCTTTTAGTAGCTTCACTGTTATTGTTATTCTTGTTTTGATTGTATTGAGCATTGAGGGAGAGGCATAATTAGATCAGTGTCATTGGAAATCAAAATAAGTTTCTCATGCTGTAGGACAAATTGTGTTATTACCGCAAAGTTAATGGATCCAGACCCCCCTCTCTCGGACCCACAGGGTTACAATGGGATACAGCTGGCTGATGCTGGAGTGTGTGTGTGTGTGTGTCTGTGTGTGTGTGTGTGTGTGTCTGTGTGTATATGTGTTTGGTGCAATGTAGATACTGATACATGTGTGAGGCTATGTAGGTATTGGTGTGGTTCTCAGAAACAGTGGGGAGTGGTATAACAGTCATAGCGCTCTGGGTGTCAGTTGGGCTGGCCTTGGCTGTCTCTAATTCAGGCCTGTTCATAGATACCTTTTGTTGACATGGCTGCCCATTCACAGCTCCTACTCAGCCTGCTTTTGCTTTCTGCAATCTGTTGAGTCATTATTCTACTGCAATGTTTTAATCAGGGATGGAATGTGTTCTGAGTCATCGCCATTTTCAAATACTGAAGGTCTCTGGAGGCCGCTCGTATTTGTCTGTAATGTTGAACATTTTCTTCTGCGATTGGCTGTCAAAGAACTTAATGGCTCTCAAAGTGCTCTGCCTCTGATGCTCGGTAAACAGATGGGTTCGCAGGGAGATCAGGTCCACGGTGACCGAACAGAGAACTGGATCATGTGACTGAGCAGTGTCCTTCTCCAACGCATCGGGAGAACGGACATGGGAATACTTCATCATCACATGTTTTTTGATTGTATGAACAAGTAAGTTCTCAAGTAATTCTTCCCTTGGTTGTAATCCATATTATTGTGATGTGAGAGTGAGGGTTAGGGTTAACCAACAGTTTACATTCACTATTGTGGCCGAATATTACGTACGGTCACCGTTGAGTTAAGCCACACATCTGTCTGTCCAGCACACTGGTAAACTCTGCATAGGCAATAGCCCAAACTTTTCTGAAACATTTTTTAAGAACTGGTCAACTGTAAAGAACCATGAGTGCGGTTGTGACTACTGGTCTCAAAAAAAGCTGGTGTCAAATGAATGAGAAAGCATCATAGGTGGGGTTGCCATAGAGACTGTAACTGATGAATATGATATTGCACATATCCAATTATACTGTCATATATCATACAAGCAAGTTGCGTTGTGTTTGCCTCACTTTTTCAGTCCATTAAGGACCTGATTTACTAAAACCTTCAGCACATGCAAAACCAATAACACGACCAATGATTGGCCATGGTATTTGTTTTGCGCCGATCATTGGTTATGTTACTAGTTTTGCATGTGTTAAAAGTAAACCAGAGGTACTAATCCTGTGGCCGGTGGGTCGAATTCTACCCTCTGCAGGTATCACCTGTACTTTTGACCCCTGAGTCATTGTGAAGAAACAAAATTCACATTTTTCAGATGCATCAAAAATCTGCCTTTGCATTCACTCGGTCTCCGGTGCATTGGGAGGACGGACACGGAGGATCCCGCACGACCTCACGTTACTCTTCTCTTCTTAGAGCAGTCGCACTGTACGAACGGGGGAAGGAACAGCACCTAATTACAGCGAGCAGCCAGCGTCTCGTAGAGTCCTTTCTGGTGATCGCTGCCTGCCTTTCTCTCCCTCCATCTCTCCGTCTGCTTCACGGTGTGCGTCTCAGCTTCTCTCCCTTATGAGCCGCTTATCTCTCCCTCTCTGCGGCATTGCCCTTCTCTTCCGCCGTGAAAGACGGCCGTCTGTTTATCAGCTGCAAACTCTGTGCCGGCAGACGGGGAGCGCGGTCGTGTCGGTCCTCCTTGGGCCGGCCCAGTCGGAGAAGGGGAATTGGCCGGTTGGCACTCGCCAGTCGGAGAAGGCTGATTAGCCGGTCGGCACTCGGCGGGCCTGGCTCCTAGGCGTCGGATGGAAGCCGCTTTGAGGCCGCGGCACGTGTCAGAATTCTATGATTATTCATACGTGACATTTGTCCAGTACTGCGAGAGAGCTGTGCGGTCGATGCGCAGTTAGGTATGGATTGTGGACAAATTACAAATCACCTCATTCCCCTAATCCTATCTTTTGTATTAATGAATAATATTATTGTATGGTTGTATGTTCTTCTTTGGACTTGTTATCAATGTAATCTGTATGCATTTAGGGTTCACGTTTTGGTTTGTGGTTAGCCTAGCTTAATTTGCACTAGTATACTTTATTGATCTTGCATATGCACTTGCTCATCTGGGACTGTTGTTATCCAGGTGTGGCACTCATTTTAATGAGGTGAACCCACTTACATTGTTCTCGTGCATTGTATGTCACTCAGGGTAAGAGCGTCTGCTAAATGGCCATAATTTAATGCAACGCTGCCTCCCCCGAGGCTGGCAATGGTCGGGTTTGAAGTCACTAAGCTGGACTTCCCTGTCACTCAGGGAGAATACTACATTTAGAACATAGTTTAGATATAATATGGCACGTATTACAAGCATACCAGTAGCATGCACATAACGTCGTTAATTTTATAAATATATTGTGATTTATAGAATGCTACATTTTTTTGATAATATTGTGAAAAAGATCAAATTTACATTATGAGGCACATTTTCAAAGACAGCTGCAACAACATTTTTGATTATATGAACATGATCTCAGGTAATTTTCTAACTGCCTTTGTTTGTATTCCATATTATGATGATGTGATCATTTATGGACAGTTTACTTTCATTGTTGTATAGTAATGCATGTATAGTCACCAGAGTCGAGCTGCATAGCTGTCTGCTATATTTATCAGATGTAAAGCTCTGACAATAGCTCTCTGTTTTTTTTCTTCGAAACATGATATGAAGAAATTTAAGTGTGATTGTGACTTACGGGTCTCAAAAGAGCTAAATGAATATCAATAGATGCGGTTGCCATAGAGACTATAACTGAAAGATTTGATATTGTACATATCCAATTATACTGTCATATATCATATAAGCAAGTCATGTTGTGTTTATTCTGTGTTGTGCAATAATAATAATGCCTTGCATTCAAATATCGCCTTTCTCACGTAGCACCTCCAGTTTGTGATCGCAAACTCCAAACCCCATCACGCGGTTGTCTCGATTTTATTCCCTTCTGGTGTGCGCACATGTGCATAGGCATACAACCCCTGGTGATGTGCAGTAGGAAGTGGTGATGACCTGATGTAGATTCTTGCTGTGAGAGATGCTGTGTCATTATCGCTCAGCGGTGAGCCTGTGTCATACCGACCAGGAGGGCCAGGCTTAGCTGCGTGCTCTGGCCCACACACATACACAGACACAAACACACACACACACACACACGCAGGCAGTGCGCTCCGCAGAACATTCTGTAACCACATCCAGTCATATCAGGGACTCACTGGCAGGCAGGCAGTCCTGCTGTGTTATGAAAAACATCTTTTCAAATTTCGATCTGTTCAAGCAGGTCAATTGCTAATAGCACATGGTAGATCCATCCATTATGGAGTGTATGACGCATCACTGTCCTATCACTAGAATAAAGAGTTATAAGCAGACTCATCTGTGTGTGTGTGTGTGTGTTTGTGTGTGAGAGAGAGGTTTGCTGACGTGTTTACTCAGTCTTGCACATTTTCTTCCATGTGCACCATAAAACGAAAGTCATGTGACGTCTGTGACAGAGAGCAGTGGCCTGGGACCACTGTTTATACTCACCACTGGGACCACTCTATTTCCTGTTTATACTCACCACTGGGACCACTCCTGCTTACACTGACCATTGACTGAGACCTACAATTTATGATGTAAATACAAAATTAATTCCGAAATAAAAAATAAAAAAACTCCTTTAAAGTACCTTCATGGCTGTGCATTTATTTTATATTTTTAAACTCCTTTCTGAAACAGGAACGGCATATAAAAATGAATGAATGTCCCAATTCCAACGTGTATTTGATTCATTTTATGACCTCATTGCACGCTGCTCCACTAATTTCTTTTGAATCATTAAGAGCCATTCATCAACTAAAATAGGTTTCGAGTCTACGTGCTCTGCCAGCAGGCTCTGGCCACCGAAGGAGAGTATTACAAGCCAGTGGACAGACATAACTCACTCAGCCTGTGGACGCCCAGCGGAATTCATAATGAAAAGCCAAAGACTGGGCTGCGCTCTGTAAGCCTTCGAGAAATCTAATTCTCCATTGATTTTCTGCAACTGTAGACTTGTATTCAAGACGTGAAGTATAGAAACTGTACATACTGTATCTCTGGTCTGCACACACACATATGTACTGTACTGCTTTAGCCATGCTTTATGGCTTATGTGCCACAGTTCTCCTCAATTCCTCTGAGGTTGCCAGCTCGTCTCAGGAAAAGACTGGTGCGGCTTGTGAAATAGCTGTGTATTCGAATGCTCATTTACCATTTATGAATCTTACAGTGCATATCATGTTTACTTTGTGTTTATCTCTCACCACACCTTCATTTCAGCTTAATTTCCTGTGTCTTGTTTTTTTACGGCGAAATAATCGCCACACGACGACGGCGTGTTAACAAATGCTTCTTTTTTTTTTACACAATATCTGGTTGGTTATGTAATCGGAGAGTGCCTCCATGTATGGAAAACACAAATTTACATTGATGGGTGTTTCGAATTCTGCATTCGTTCTGGTTTTGCATTTTTCACATTACATTCTAAGCTTCCAGCACACAATTTGAAACGCTCAGCCATGCATGAAAGTATACGATATGCATCATACAGCATTTAAGTGTTTTTTTTTTTACTTAACTTTTATGACTTAACTCGGGGAAGAAAAAAAAAACTTCCGCAAATCACAAACATGAATTTAAAGAAATAAATATGAATTTGACTTAGATCAGCCTCTGAACAAAGAATCCTCTGATGTGGTGTCCCACTAGATTTACTGCAGTATTTTGCCAAAAATTTATCAAACATGATTGATGGAGGAATGTGTGCTTGCAGAGATTATCTTGCAGTAGAAAGCATTCTGTGAAAATAACTGACCGGGCATATCCACTGAATTCAGCTTTCCCATACGTGCGCTTTTATTGAAAACTGCCAGAAGCCATCAATACTTTCAATACATTTCATGATATAATCAGCGATCCAAGCAGGAAGATAGATTTGCCCAAGTGTTATTAATTCTTGTAAATGTTGGCAATTGCTCATCGTCCCCAACGGAGGCACGTTTAATTTGTTTTATATTAAATGGCTCGTTTTAATGAGAAAATGTGTTTATATGCATAGTCTCAATAAGAACTAATGCAAAGATAAGCCTGGTCACCCTCAGAGGAAATGGTAATATTTGTCTAAATCCAAGCCTTTGGGATTACGGTACCTTTGTTAGAGAGACGGGACCCCCCCACACCCCCACCATATTCAGAAACCCACCCCTCCCCCCCCCCCCGCCCCCCCCGCCCACACACACACACACACACACACTCTCTCTCTCTCTCTCTCTCTCTCTCTCTATCTCACTCTCTCTCTGCAACACATATTTTGAATGGACACACTGCATGCAATCAACATGAATATTCTCTCTTAAAAAGGGGCTTTCTTGGACAGTTACCATCATTTTTTGAACGTTTCCATTAAGCATTAAGTGTTGAAATAATGGCAGATTTTATGCCCTCATATTTTATTTGAAAAGAAAAAGAGCTCAGAAAATGGATCCATATATCAACGAAAGAAACGGGAAGCAGCAGACAATCCTAGCAGCTATCCCTAAGCATAACTCTTCTCAACTGAAGCCCAAGGCTTATTACTGAAAATAAGTGTATTTTTCATCCAATCAGATCAGAGAAAATGGCAGAGTGAGTGCTTTTTTTTTTTTGCAATTCTTGTGAAGTGCTAATGCTGTGTATGGTAACAGTGCACATTCTGAGCGCAGGTCATTCCGGGCTTGCATCACAATTTATATAAAAGCTGTAATTTGGCATGAATCACACACCACATATTATCACCACAAATAATTAGTGACCGCAAACAGAGATCCCTTTTTCAAAATGGCCTTTGTTTTTGTTTATTTTCCTGATGTGAGTAAATCATTTATTAAAATATTTTTACTTTGAGTTTATATTCAGCAACCCCCCCCCCCACACACACACACACACACACACACACAAATATATATTAATATATTAAATTGAAATACAGTTTGAACTAATGTATGCGTAATAAAAAGAGAACAAGCTTTGATTGTCATTTGAGAGACGCACTAGCGTGTCTTGAATATCTCCGAGCGCTCTGTGGACAAATGGAAGGAGACGTATGAAGTCCTCCGGAAGAAAGGAATATAGCGATGTTTCCATTGACCCGCTTGAGCTGGGGGTCAGTGTTACCAGAGGCACTTCCACAGCGAGCAGATAGTTATGTTTCCCATAACTGAAAGTTATGTTTCTCAGCCCCCAGCAACCCCACAGAGCATGTCGGTATGGAGTCAAGGCTAACACGGCAGAAGAAGGTGTGTTATGTAGAACACCATAGCCAGAAAGCTTTTTTGTTCATTCTTGGCAGTGCTTGGTAGCACAGCCTCGCTCTCATATTAGTCATGAGAGAAAAATGAATGTCTTTTTTTTCCCAGGCTGTTGCTTGGAACCCCTGCAAACTGTCGGCATCTTTTACTGTGATATTTTTGCCGTTGACTCTCCAAAAAAAGACCAGCTCCAGGATTTTTTCCCCTCGTCGTAAAGGATCACGCAAAGAGACAAACGAATCCGTCATTTTGCACACAAGCAAACACCGTACAAGAAAATGACTAATGATGTTGTCTAACAAGTCTTGTGATGTTCACAGGTCGCCAGGGCACAGGAAGTAGGCGGGGCTTCAGCTGAAATGCATACCACCATGTCCAATCAGATTAGACTGACGCACACAACTGAGGTGCCCAGTGGAAACTAAGGCTTGTGTCAGAGGAAAAGGATATATCTTACAAACACTGCTTCCTCACTAAAAGAAAACGGCAGAAAGTGATTTACCTTAAAATAAGTTGAAAATAAAGCCATGTAAAGTTATCAACGCACCATTTATTATGTTAAAATATAATTTCATAATTTAATGAGATGAGAATTCGATAAGGCTGGATTGTGTTTAATGCATGCACACAGTGTGGGGCGAGGGGGAGGGGGAGAATCACAGGGGTCCCAGTGTGGATACAAATGTTTCCAGTTTAGCGCTTTCCTTAAGCAGTTAATGGTAAAGAAAACAACACAGATCACAGTAGTCCCAGTTCAGCATGTTTTAAGTCATCCGCTCTTAACCGTGATTATGTTTTAATTCAGGTCGTCTTTCTTCTTTTATTTTCCGTACCTCTGTCTCTATAACGTCTCAGCTCAGCAGCCCGGCAGACCCCTCCCCCCGAAACGTCAACGGTCTGCGTTCATCCTGCGCAGCTTGGCCGGCAGGTTGTCCTCCGGCCGGCCTCCCGCGAAGGAGACGGGGGCGGGGTTGTGGGCGGGGACGGGGCAGAGGCCGAGATGCTGCAGGTCCCCGATGGACTGGATCATGGGCTCGGAGCCCACCTTGAGGGCGTGCGGTTTGGGGCGCTCGTCGGGCTCGCCCTGGCCCGGCACGGAGCCGAGGCGCTGGAGCCGGAGCGGGAGGTCCCCCATGCTGGAGGCCCTCTCGGTGGGCTGCATGCTCAGCTTCAGTGCCTTGCGCTGGAGCTCCTCCTTCCCCGACGAGCTCATGCGCTGCAGTTTGCTGGGGAGCGGCCGGCCGGCCCGCTCCTCGGCCGGCGCGTCGGCGCAGTCCGCCGAGTAGAGGCGCTCGCGCCCGCCGCACAGCGTGGGCGTGGCCATGGGCGAGGGCAGCGAGCCCTTCTCCTCATGCTCCCTCACGCTGTGGGGCGGGGTCGGCACTTCGAAGGTGTTGTGGAACTGGGAGTAGTCCACCCGGAAAAAGCCCTCCTCCAGAGACATGACCGGGAGGAAGCGGTGCCCCCACAGAACCTCGTCCTCTGTGTAAGACGTCCGAGCCTGACACGTCATTCCTGAGAGAGAAAGGGAGGGAGAGAGAGAAGGAGGGAGAGACATAGAGTTAAAGAGAGGTAAAAAGTGAGTCTGTGTGTGTGCCTGTACATGTGTGTGTGTGTTGGTTTTGTTGGATGCATTGGTCTTCTTGCAAGCATTCAGTGTAAGTCATTCAAGCGAGCATACTTTCCCAACGTGTACTTTCCTTTGTTTTCTTTTGTACAAGCTGAAATAATTCAAAGTATGAGCAGTGAGTGTGATTTCTGCCCTTGAAGATAATTTAATTAACTTTAATTGTAATGTTAATGTAATTATTTTTGAGCCTCCACGCCTCGCCATTGTTCCACAGCTGTGCGTTTCCTTTATGGAAAAGGAAAGCCATTCTTATTCTCCACACACCATGAAACTACATTGTTCTGTCACTATACGGTGTGCTTTAACTCTACATTCGGCAAGAAATCTTACTCAGAAGAAAAAAAGAACATCTATAGATGAAGATTTTACCATTTCATATGTCTATGGACATGCCTCGCTAAAATCATCCCTCGAAGGGTACTTGTTCTCAGTTTTCCTCCTGGACTTTAATGATGCTCAGGGACTAGACTCTCCTCTCACCTAAACAGGCCCCTCAAAGCTCTTCTTTGTGCTTATTTGAAGAACCCTTCAGCATTTGCCCACAAACCTTCAAAATGACGTTATAGCTTAGTCCGCGCCACAGCATCTCGCTGACTGCTTTCAGCACTTCTGAGGGTCCATGCGGCCGAGCTGACAAGCGTTGCTTTGGCGAGCCGTGATTGTATCCCTGGGGTTACTGTGAGAACTCTCACACCTCTCTCTGTCTCCGGTCCCTTGCTGGGGGGTTCAAACACCCACACCTCTAACTGTGGGCATTTGGCCTGTATTCAATGGCCATTTGTCTTTAACTTTGACTTACAAGTAGAGAAAAGCCTCACACCTTTTCTGCAGAATGGCGAGCTAGTTACAGTGACAGCTGAACTTGTCAAACTGTGAAGAAGAAAATATCTTGTAAATAATAAATAATACATTTTCGGTCAAAGTTAAGGAATAATGTTTATTGAATCTCTATGTTTATGTTTTATTGAGTCTTCTTTTTCAAATGGTGTCCTCATTTTAATGCCCTGGAATGTGAAATGTGCTTTTGCACTTGTAGGCCCGTTCCAACGGTCTGGGACGATTGGCAAGCATGAAGTCAGCAAGAGGACCTTGCAGCTTGGTGACATCACAGGTGACTCACAGGCACCCAATCAAGTGGGGGTTACCATACCAACTTCCTTGCATGATGCTAGACAGTAAAGTGTTTAGTGTTAATTCAAGGTTTGAGGGATTCACCATATTCCATAAAGTCAAATGTACTTAATTTCAGTTTGTTTAGCACTGAATGGGTTTGCTGATTATGACCACATGCGCTTCACCCCATTGGATCCAGGGCCAATCAACACTGGCTGCATGAGACATCACTGCCCTTCACATGATCCATTTGTCTTGGCTGACCACTTCTCAGGCCTTTTTATACGAGCACTGTCCACCACATCTGAGACATTACAAACTGGGGGAGAATTTCACTGGAGATAAAAGCGCAATGAAATCCGATCGTGCTCAAATTTATTTATGAGAACATAAATTCAATTTACAAATGTGTGAGATTCACCATTTCTTGAAACATTACGGCCATCAGCCACAATTGTATTAAATTGGCATCACATATTTAGTTTGTCGGATGTGTTATGATTAGGAATAACTACGCAACCCATTTTGATGTGACCAAAGCTCTTTTTTGAAGTTAACTTAGCATTGAAACTCCAAATGTCTGCGCTGCATATTGGCTGTTTTTCTCAGTTTCATACCTGCGCACTGCACAGAAAATGGCCTCATGCATCGGCATAATGATGGTGGTGTTAAGTCAGCCGATGACCGGGCTGCCTCGGGTTCGATTGTGATATCTGTCTCACTTCATCCCTTTTATTTTCACTCTCTTGTCAAATGATTTCATTTGACCTTTCTGTCGCCCGTGCGGGCTCCACCAATCAATAAGTGCTTACGACTCCACAATACAGGCATTATCTGCCTGCGTGCACCTCTAAAGTGCTGCATTTCTCTGTTGAACAGGCTTGGGTGGCGGGATATCCGCGGTCACGCATCCTGGTAGTGGCCGGTCTTCAGTGGGGCGCGTGCAGCTGCGGGCTTGAGGCCCCTACAGTTCACTGCCTGTGAAACCTTCTGGGGAACGGCACTAGGGGACTTTTTTCAATACTTCAAAACCTCTGATGTTCCTTCGTTGGTTCACGGCATTATCGAGAAGCTCTGAGAAGCAGTGGGGTGAGTGGGGAGGGAAGCTTAGTGTCTCTTAGTGGCTCTCCCGACCTTCCTCGTTGTCCGGGAGACTGTTCACGGAGATGACCGACAACCGTTTCTGACGACAAAAGAAAACCTGCCGGTGCTGTCAAAGAAGAAAGCAAAAAGCAGAAAAGAGGAAAAGTTCTTGACCACAGTGCATTAGTGTAGTTGCCAGACTTCATGGACAGACCTTCGGTGGTGAAGTTTAGTTGAGCTGCTTTTCAGGAGAGTTTCACGATGTTCTCCCATGTTTGCTCGTTCCCCTTACCACCCCAATGAGAGTAATCCTGACCCTGACGCATAAGAACAAAAGATGAGGTCAGACCATTCAGCCCACCTAGGCTTGTTGTTTACCTACAGGCCGGAGAGTATCCACCACTGTGTCAAGCCTAGACTTCAACACCCCCACGGTCTCTACTTCCACTACACGACCTGGCAAGCTATTCCACGCATTGACAACTCACTGTGTGAAAATAAGTAAATAAATAAATACTTCCCGATATCAGTGAGGCTGATGAGGAGCCCTGCGGCTTTGCCTTTCCGCTGTTTCTGTTTCCCAGCCTGTTCCTCCTCGTTGATTAGACCAAAACAGAACTCGCTGTTTTGTCTCAGCAGAAAGCAAAGTGAAAACCTGGCCACTGCGAGCGGCTCTCCGTTCAACCTTCATCAAAAGGTAGTTAGAGTAGTTTAACTCTTTCCCTCGTACACATATCCATGAGCTGAAGAGGTTTGGGGACCTCTCTCTCCCTTGGGGGCGAGCGCGTTTGGGGTGGAGGAAGCGGTTCCCACCTGGGAGCTCAGCGCTCTGAGGCTAACGTCCACCGGCTAAGACGCTGTCCGTGCTGCTCTGACTGCCTCCTGCCTCTAAACCTATTATTTTATGGAGTTGCCTGCATGCAACACTGTAGGGTCAGTGGAATTGTAGGAAACAGAGTGAAAGATGGGGGTAATTTGTCAGATGGGATCATGGGACAAACGCTGTCCACAGCCACTCTACTGGGGCACCCAAAGACAAGTTTTTTCTTAAAACGAGAGCGGCCTTCCTATCTTAAGTGTCTTTAAAGTATCTGGGAAATATAATTGAATAAACCTTCTGAGATACATTCATCAAAGGTTCTTCGTCAAACGAACACACATGCCAGAGAAAGCTCTTTCGTAACGTATGGACTAATAATAAAATGCACTTCTGTCATAAAAAGGACTTTATAATTGCAAGATAAAGGAAATAGTCTTTCCCAGTTGATCAGACTGGAGATAAGAGACATAGTGAGGAACTGCTGTTATAATGTGTGGATCTTACATAAGCCAGATTTTCTCATCTCACGCTGTATGAAAACAGATGTTTCAGGAAGATATCCGACCTGTAAAATTTTAATGAAATTTTCGGTGTATCGGTTGTGAGCAGTAGTTTCCCACATTGACCTGTTTATTTCCAGAAACTTCTGCACACTTCTAGGTCTAGATCTAGGTCTAGGTCATCTGTGAATGGGGATTTCGGGACTCGGATATTCCCGCTTAATTAATGGACTGCACTGAAATTTCACGCCGTGTCCTGAGAGGTGGACATAGGTGAACAGCCATGTCTGGTCATTTATGCCAGATGTCCGGACAAGAACACCTCCGTGCACGAGACTATGTCAGTTTCCGACGTTGACACATGCCGCACACGGCAGAAAATCAATCTGTGATTTGGCACTGCAGTGTCTGCCCCGAAAATGCCCCATTTCGTGCTGTGTCATTGGTCACTGGAGTGACAGGTTTTCTGGAACATGAAATATTGAACGAAGGAAATCAGAGCCGCTGAGCTGAAACGGTGGGAAGCTACAGTATGCCGGGCCTCACCTGTGGTCTCCACAATGCCCTCCAGGATTACCACGATCTCGAACTGCTCGCTCATGAGCGAGCGCTGCGACAGCTCGAAGAAAGGGCTCTTGGGATTGATCTCGTGGCAGATGGTGAGGGGGGAAACCAGGAAGAGCTGGTCTGCCCCCGTCCCGAACCCCACGTCCAGTTCACACTGATCCAGGGGAAGGAACTCCCCTTCTGGAGTCTGTCGAGACTGAAAGACACACGAAGACGGCATCAGACTGAAAGACACATGACTTGCTTCAAACTGAAATACACACAGCCTGACAATCTCACACACACACACACACACACACACACACACACACACACACACACACACAAAACCTGCTTCCAACTGAAACACACAGCCCCTTTTTGTAAAGAAGCAATTTGTACACTCTTCACGCTACAGTCAATACAGCAGAATGCAAAAAAGTGTCTAAACTAAGTAACAAAGTTATGTGCACTGTATCAGAAAGAAGAAAATAATGTTTCACATGGCAAATTAAACAATGACATAATGACACAATATTTCTTCAAGGGGTAAAATTCAAAACTGTGGTTTTATGGGAACATCTGTTTGCTCTCTACAGCACTCATTTTCATTCACTGGCTGACTGAGAAGAATAAATATTCACTCGCACACCTTCATCGAGACATAATAAAACGGGAGAGCTGGTGCACACTCCATCTGTGTAACCGTACGTTCGTTTATCCGTTCTGATGACCCTCTAACCAGGTCAGACCGGGTCACAACTTCACTTCCTCCTCCCTTATTCAGGCATGTTGTGTGGATACGGTGCTATTGCCTCCCTGCAAGCCCCTCCCTCTCCCACCGAACCAGATTACAAACTGGGGGAGATGGTGCTCACGCCTCAGACCGTTCTGTGTGGGATGACTCACAGGAAGACGAGCAGGAGGTTTGCTGGGACGCTTAACAGGGCACAGAGCAGAGGGAAGTTACACTGGCTAAACGTGGCAACATCTGGACTCTGGACTGGCCTCACTAGGCCTTTTTACACTGCATTGTAGTTAGCCCTGGGCTAGCTCATCTCATGTTCACGCAAGCATTTATTAACCCTGGGCTAAGCGTTAGCCCTGGGCAAAGAATTCACACTGTACCCCTAAGCCCTGGGGTAACGTCCGTTCAACACTATTGGATTGGACAGTGAACATTTTATGCATTGCCACTGGCCCCATTTCACACTGGCTATTTTGGCACCGTGTTTGGGGAGAATTCTGGGGCTAACGCTGAAAAGTCGGTGCTAACCCTGCTCTGGAGCAGGGTCTGCTAGCCCAGGGCTACGGTTGGTGCTATCCCACTATAGGATGTGCAAATGTGAACACTTGCTTAGCCCTGGGCTAAAATCTCTCTTAGCCCGGGGCTAAAGAAGGTCTTAGCCTGGGGCTAAGGACAGTGTGAACAGGCCTACTGAGGCACACGACCCTCAAGGTTCCCAAAGGCTGCAAAACGACTCAAACTGGTGTGGGCTGAGCGCCAGCCCACACAGCACCAGTGGGGAAACAGGATTGGCTGAATAATCAGTGCCCAGTAGTTGTGTACTCACTGACTATGATGTCAAAAGGAGCTCTGCTTCCCCTGTCACTTAAGGCTCTTCATGAGTCTCTGTAATAGTTTACTTTGTATAGAGAACAGCTTACAAAAACATGGGGTAGAATACACACAGAAACATACAAACTCACGCAAACACATGCGCACACACACAATCACACCCAAGCACACACACTTGCACAAACATACACACACATATACATGCTAACAAGACAGAGACAAAATTGGGGGGGTGGTGGTGGGTAAAAAAAACAAAAAAAAACAGAGACCTTACAGTCAAACACAACCCCGAACGTCTTAAGTCCCCACAAGTACCGCAAAGTCCCCACAGATTCAGGAATGGAAAATACAAAGTGAGTAGCACTGCGAACACAGCTCTGCACACCTGCAGCCTATAATGCATTAGGCTATTGCGTGCAAAACTGTACCGGTTGTTCGTCGCACAAAAGAGTGGCCTTTAGAGGGGCAGAACTGTCTTTATGAGACAAACCGACTGCTGTGATGTTTTCAGACTCGCCAAAAGGAAAATGACAACGTTGCCTTTTGAAGAGGGGACGGGCTGGGGGAGGGGCACAAGAGCGCTCTGACACTTTACTTAAGAGGCTGCCTGAAATGAGAAAACAATTGTTCCGCTGTCTGCCAAAACGTCGGACCACTTATCAGTATGCTGTGTAAATGCCAAAGCTGTGTACGCAGCGCATTTTATGCTTCAGGCTTTACGGAAATCACAGGTAGCGATGGTCTGTATTGTCATCTTGGTTTTAATGTGAGGAAACTATGCTCATTCTGTAGTCATTGTGCACACGCAACACGCAGAGAGTCAGAGAAACGACAGGAAATGCTCTCGGAATATTGAATATCATTAATTAGCATTGTTATTTTCCTTTATGTTGTTGTCATGTCAACGAAACAAACTTGAATTGAAAATGAATTGAGACAGAGAGAGAGAGAGAGAGAGCTCATATAATACAGATACATACATAATCTTTAAATCTTCAAAGGGAGCTTTCGCGCTGTCAGTCCCTTGCCAGGGAAGGTTTTCCTCAGCAAAGGGAGAGACAATGAACTACACACCCCAGCACCACCCCCATGGTGTAATCCAAGATATCAGATCAAGCTGATACTGGGTTCACTGCTACTGAGCACACAAAATTCTTGCTACCTAATCACACATGGACCAGGAGGCTGTTGTTTAACATAAGCCCTGAAAACACACATAAACACACACACACACACACACACATTATGACATGACAAGGGGAGGCGTAACACCTGAAATTGGTCAATATCACTAGAAACTTGCTGAAGCCCTGTCTGGTCTATTCTGCTCAACAAACCGGAAGCGTAACCTGCTCATTCCCCCACCAGTTTAACACCATTCAGATGTATTTCCTGTGGACAGTGAACCAGGCCACACGAGACAGGTTTGATTTTTAGTTAAAACAAGAAGAGCTGTTAAATGGTATTAATCTTGCTGGAGCAACAGTAAGGCTCATCATGAAGTAAACCGGATAAGGATTACTGCGCTTGACATTCTTCCCCTTTCCAGGGATCACCGCGCATCTCTCCCCAGGCCTCCGGATGAGGCGTGCCATAAAACGGCAGCCTCTGCCTACGCGTTTCAACTCCGCTGACGGGCACAGCGGAGCACGGGAGCAGCCGCTGACAAGGGCTGCGGAGCTAGGGTTGCCAACTATCAGAAATTGAAATAAGGGACACCTTAGCGGCCCTCGCGGCACAGGCCAATTTTTTTTTTCCTTTTTTTTTACCTGCATTTACACTACACTTTTAACATATAATATATATTTACTTGGTTGTAAGTAAATACAATACACCATACCATACATCTAATATAATAATGTACTAAAGACACAAACTGAATTGATTTTTTTTGTTTTTTTTTTTTTTTTTTGAAACATAAAATTCAACATTATTTTTTATTTTTTTTTATTTAAGTGCAAAAAAAGTTCTTCAACACTTCAATCGAACTTCAATTTAAAAAAAAAAAACTACAGATTTCACAGATTAAAGAAAAAATATAAAAAAAAAAAAAAATAAAAAAAAACAAACATAGTAAGTAGTGTAAACATCTTTTATTGTTTTTATTTGAGAGAAAAACAAACAAAAAAGAAAAAAACACACAACAACTAGGGCACTATCCAACAATAACAGTAAGGTAATTCGAGTCCAATGAGTGAGCATGAGTGCATTTCGAGATTAGAATTATTTACATATAAATTCTTCCATTCATTTCATTGTCATTTAAATAACAAAAAAATCCCGGAAACTGTCGTAAACTCAGGGACTTCCTTTTATTTTTTTAATAATTTATTTTCCCTTATTAAGGGGGACATGCGGAGCGGATCCCGTCCACCGATATCTCCGCAGAGCTCCAGCCAAGCGCGCGGCAGCGAGCCTCCGTAAAGACGCACGCGTCTCCCCTTCGGCAAACTCTTTCACAGGCGCTACGCGGTCACATAAACATATTGAACATCTGTGAAACATATATGCGTGGGGAGTGTTGAACTGGGTGCGCGAAGATAGCATGCACGTGAAACATTTATCATTTTCATAGCTGAGTTATTTTTTTCTTTTTCTGGGAGAACACTGCACAATGACTGCGCAGGACTCTTATACGGAGCTTATCACTGCAGCTCTGGGCTACTGCACGTCACGTTTTGTTTACCCCTGTCTGTTCGATTTAAGATTAAAAAAAGAAATTAGTAGGATGTCACGAATTTCGACACACCAAGCCTATTTCACAAACACACATAGATTATTTTACCCTGAGTGGCTGGGAATGCATGCTGTTCTAAATCTTCCCCTGTGTGCAAACTACAATTCAAAATTCCTCCACGTGCTGCAATGCACGGTTTCTCCTCGCTTTGATGAATTTATCACAATTTGATTTGTTTGGAAGAGAGGACCAGTGGAAAATTGTAATTGTTTGTAGTTGTGGTGTGTATGCATGGATGTGTGTGTGTGTGTGTGTGTGTGCATGTGTGTATGCATTCTTATCAATGCAGTTCCATGCCTTTTTCGTATAGGAGCAATGTTTTGCCATTAACAAAAATCTGTCTATTTCATGCATTTTTAAGACTTTTCGTGTAATGAACACACTTACACACTATAGGACAGAGGAGTTTGTAAAAAGTTTGAAAGTTCACTGATTCTTGGTGATTTTGTCACAGTGCCACAAGTACCTTTTTTGCCTGCCTGTATCTGTGTGTGAGTGATGTGTGCGTTAATCTGCCCGCGTTGGGAGTGATATCTATGTATCTGTCTCTGTGTAAGTGTGTGTATCTGTATGTGAGTGACATCTATGTGTGTGTGTGTATGTGAGTGATGTGTATGTGTGTACAGTAAGTGATTGATGTACTGTGTGTGTGTGTGGTGTCTGTGTGTGTGTATATACTGTATGCATGTGTGTGTCTGTGCTTGACTGTGTGCGCACATGTTTTCCAATCCTCTAGATGTCCATCCGATGTCCCCAGGTGGTGTGTTAACCAAATCAAAGTGCAATCCCAGATTGTGACCTGCTCCATATGTACAGTACTGCTGAGCGGTCATAATTAGCACCCAGCCTCTCATTAGCAGGAGGCTCTCAGCGTGATCTTTGCCCGTGGTCACCTCCCTCATGTGTGTATGTGTGGGAAGTGTAGCTGCTCTGCTCACAGACCGCAGCTGGCCCGCCCGGACTGTTTTCAGAGATTTCTGAGACAGGCAGCGGCTCGGCCATCTCCCTGCCCCTCCCCTTCCGAAAAAACCGGCAGAGCCCCTGAGTCAACCTCCCTGTCGCCAAACTCAGAAAAGAGGGAAACAGTAAGGTCAGAGGTCACCGTAAGAGTAGACTGTTTTCCACCGGAGCTGCGGTGCACAGTAGACAGAATAACCGTCTCTGTGCTTGGACACGGCCCTGAGAAGGCGAGCCCTGCCAGCCCTGGTGTAAAGACTGCCTCATACAGGGAGCACGTTTAAGCCAGTACACCTCCTCTTACTGTTTCTAGGCCGTAATTAACGGTGGCAAGAGGACAAACAAAACGGATAAAATATTATCCACGATACTGGAGTAATCTGGCAGTAATCCACTAGATGGCAGTAGAGTCCCCTGGCACTGGGTGTGGAGTTGCCAGATGTGCGCAGTGCGTGTCAGAAGTGAAGGACTAGATGGCAAAAGGAAAAGAGGGAAGGAAGGAGATGAAAATGAAAGCTCGGTTGATGAAAACTCTCCTCTATCCGTATGATACGCAAACTTGTGAAGCGGTAACCTGTAGCTCAATGCGCACGCATGGATAAAAGACTCATACATTAGCACGTAGAACAGAGTCCGACAAGAGTGATCCGTGTTGAAGGGGAAATAAGACGACGTCAAAGCAAACGATTGCCGTGGGATCGGCTGGGCTTAGAAGTTTTGCCTTGATTAATATCCTGCAGTCATTATTTCTGCATTTCCTTCCTATATAATATCAGTCCATCTCTTCTCCACCTTTGCAGAGCATTGCAAACTTCCTGTAATGAAAATAACCTGTTCTAGAAAATTACCATTGCCATTCTGTATTTATTAAGTGAAATTTTCCCTGATTCTGGGAGATGTCTGAACAAAGGGCTCCTCAGGAAATTGCTGCCATATGTCGGCTCTCGGTAAAGGAAAGACGGTAAGACTTACGTAAGTTAGAGAGCATAATACCGTTCTTTAAGCTGTTCTTTCAGCGACTTCAGTCACAATGCAGTTCATGACCCAAAATCTGAAGTCAATTTTTTTGACTGATAACTGACCTTTTTTTCCCACGTGTAATGCACAGCGACCATGGCAAAACAATTTAACAGCAATAAGCCATAAGTAGAAGAAGGGAAAGGCGAATATAGGCCTACCCGGTAAATTGCTAAGAGGCGCAGTTAACGTGTGTTTTTGCCCCAATTTCAAGCTAAAGAAATAAGAAATAAGAGAAACTGAATTGTGCTATAATTTCAGTGGTTATGAAACATTGCAAATCTCCCTGTGCCCATTTGTAATGTTTACAGTTTTCCAGCTTCGTGCTCTGTGCGGTCACCAACTGATCCCGCATCCTGAGTTCTGTGTCCTCTGGCTCGGAGTGATGTCCTTTCAGCTGCCGCCGGTCACGTGACCACGTTAAACAGCGGCGACATGGCACTCCGGCTGCACACCTCAGCTCCACGCTTCGCTGGCTCGCTGGGAAACCAGTGCTCCAGTCTGTTGCAGCGGAAGTGGTTCGGTCAGAGCGAGAGAGAGAGTTCATCCTCACATTTGCCATCATCAGCCAGTTACACAACCTGAATCAAATTGCTCCAATCTGTACATCCCTGAGCAGCGACAGGCAAAGCTAATGACACAAGTAATATTTGTCTTGTATTTTGAGGGCACTCTGAGTACTTTTTGGAGGGGTCTTGGGTCCTGGGCCTTAACCCTGATGCGGTTTCCATCTGAGGTGAATAACGGCATAATACCAGGGTGTCTGTGTCAGAGCTGGCCCAGCCGAGTCACATGACCACGACAGGCGTGCGCTCCCCGTGGCGGGCGCAAAGCTCAGTCACAATCATACGGACACACACGGGTTAAAACATTAGCGCTTTCAGAATCTTCAGCTGAAAGGTCTCTGATCTGATCAATGGTTGCAAGGCCATCCCTTGGCCTGCTGCAGCCACTTTGAATAATTGTATTTCCCAGTCTAACTGAATGGAAGTGGAAATCAATCATCCTACCAGAAAATGACCCCACCCCTGGCTCCTCCCATTTGCAGAAGACCTTCTTCACCTATGAACAGAACTTGGAACGACCCTGCCTTTATGTCATCGTGGGATTTTGTGTGGATAATATTTGGATAGCGACACCCAGGAACTTGCAGCTTTCACGAAAGAAAGACTACGGGTTCCACTCTGAGGTTTGGATGACGAACACGGCTAAGAGTGCGGAAAAAAAGGTTTTACTGCTCATTGAAAGGAATCAATGCCTTCTGTCTGCTCTCTTGCACTTCAACCTGAACGGTGTATGCAGTCGAAGCTGTGCTGTAACTCTCGATTTTACCGAGCTTATTCATTTTGGAAAGATAAGTCTTCGGTGTACCTCATCTCATTGGACTTTTCAGCACTGGAAATGTTTTTCAAAGTACGTTCCCTCTCAAGCCATTAGTATTTATGACATTATGAATATGACGCAGCTAAAGAGTGCATACTACTCAGTTCTGTTTGTGTAATAGCTACTCAATAAAAATGATCAGTGTTCATTTAACTCTCTATGACACCATGAGGTTTCAAATGGACTCCATCGGAGTAAAATTTACTCTTTCAAAATTGATTCAACACTTAAGATTTTACTGCGCACTGTGCTCATAATGATTGGTTGTACCTCTAGGACTTGGATACTTTCGGATTTATGCCACATCGCCATCTGTCTCTTTTACATTCGGAAGAAATAATTTTAATAAGCCTTTAATAAGGCACAAATTAAATGGTTGAGGTGAGGTTACGCTGATGGAAACATGGAGTGGATACTGAAATTAAATAAGGCAGGAATTATACCCACGACTACTGATCTTTCTTGTTAGTCAGGGCCATCTTGAAATGACAAATGTTAAATGAACAGAATTATACGATCCGTGGTTTGAGTTTTGTTTTCAGGGAGAGTGAATGTAAGAGAGAGAGACAGTGAAAGAGATATAAAGAACTGAGTGAGCACACAGTTCATTATTTTGTTCTTTACACATTCTTTCCAACCGTTTGTTTGTAATGAATCGATGAGCTGTTGTGCCTTTAATCAACACAGCCACAATTTTATATTCCCTTCTCCCTTTCAAAAGACCTTGGGGCATCAGTTTGGTAAAAAACCTCCTCTCTCTCATTGAAACGTCAACTGGATTCGGCACAGTGTTAAAAAAGAAGGCAGTAAAGTGTTAATAGCAGCCTATTTCTTTTTCAAGCAACATTACAAATACAATGTATAGGCTATACAGATTGAGCTTATTGGCATTGGTCGGCTATCTGTAGACAAAGAAAGGTAATGAATATAGCAAGTCTGGTTGCCACTGGCTCAGAAATGGTTCAGTGATCTGCAGCAAGGCGATATAGAGGTCTGAAATTGGGTCTTTCGCTAAAGGAAAGCAATAGTCGTGGTTGGGGTTTGCTCAATGGTTAAGGTACATTAGTTTAGTGGAGAGTCTGACTCCTCTCTCCCTAGCCCCTCAGGAATTCACGTGTCGTTAATTCGACTCGTGGCCTGAGTGTTCAGCGCTCTGTAATGTGGATGTACAGGGGCGACAGAAAAACAAACAACGGTGACGGGCTAGATTAGCGCTTCTTGCCAATTGTTCGGTAGCTCTCACCAAACCGGCTTCAGCTTTCAGCTCCACTGAGCTGCAGCCTGTTTTTATACAGTCTATGGCTGCAGCCCAGTCATTCCCATTGTGGCAGATACAAAGAAAGTCACAGAAAGAGGGTACTGTTAACTAAACTAGGTTAACTATATGCCAGAATGCCACACACTCCACAGTCTCACTAAGCTATTCGGTGTACACATTTCTGCCAGCTGTAAAGTTAACTATGAAGTTCAACACAGAGGTTAAGTCCTCTGTTTATCATAAAGAAAAAAGAGATGAATTAACAACAGCCAAAAGACTGGGACTATTCAGGTTGCCCCGCATCTCTGTGATTTAACCAAAGGTTTTTGTTTTTTTAAAGTGACTTCCTTTAAGCTCCTTAATATAAATATAAAATCAAACGATTCCCATGGGGTTTGGGTCCTACAATTTAATTTGTGGGTTTTAAAAAGGTTACTGTCTGAAACGTACGTGTGTTGAAATTCGCGCCGAATCCACTGTGACTGAGAAAAGGCCAGAAAACATTCTCGTTCTCTTACCTGGCTCAACAAAACCTGTCACATGTAATGTAATCCCCCGGCTTCAGGATTATAAAAAATAATGATTAAACCCTCATATTTAATAAGGAGCAAACCTCAGAAAGGGATGTGTTATCATTTGGACCCAGTGGGAAAGTAATTTTATCCACACACCGCTCCATCTCGTGGTCACCAGGATGCTTATAGATCTTTCTGCTCGGACACTTCATACCCCTTGTACATATTTAGTCTCCTAACAGGGCCTAGGATATTTCTCACCATCAACATCGGAAAATATGTGTGTCTTCTCAGTTCAGCTTGAGTCACTTCCAATCCAGATTGCATCGTCTTGCTATTTCTTTGGCATCAAGGCTGTTCAAACCGATCATTCACACTACCAGTTTTTCACTACCTTAATAAATGACTTTCATTTTTAAGACATTGCCACATGGTTCTCAATAATGAGGGCCACGTGCAGTTTTGAGTAGGAAATTAGTATACAGTGCCCTCCACTAGGCATCCCTGGTAAAGATGAGTTAAAACGGTTATAAACAATTCACCGTTTGGTGTATTAGCTTCATGTCACACTGAAAAAATGAAAAAATCCAACCTTTAAATTTATTATGAGAAAAATAAATCCCTCATCAAGAAATAATTATTTTTAACAAAACCACATGTGCCACAATTATTGGCACCCCTGCATTTATATATAGAATAAAGTAATAATTTTAAATATGTGGTCACATATCCTTTGCATGCCATGACGTTCTGATGTCTGTGACCCAACAACAAAATGTTATTTACTTAAAATGCATTTTAGGGAGGACACTGCGTTAACTAATTGTGTCACCTGAATATACAGTCTATTTGTATTTCATTATATAGGCTATATTGTAATGTATTACATTCGTTGATTATACAGGGAGTAAATACGTGAAACAAAACAAATGAATAAATAAATAAATAAATAAATAATGCTACATAAAAAAATGTGATTGTTGTTTATGAGAAACTTCACATAACATGTCCCTTTTATGTTCGTTCATTCATTGTTCATCTTAATTATACAATCTGAAATGTCCCCTTCGTAAATCGCGCTACGGAGATAGAATTGATGTTAGAATTGATCGCGCCATATACACGAGCTAAGGGCACAATAGGCTATTACCTTACCTTTATGAGTTTGCATCTGATCTGTGCGGACACCATGTGGCTATTTCTCAGGTTGCCCACTCTGAACATCAGGCAGAGTTTACCGTCTCGCTGCGAGATAACGGCGTATTGGCTGAACATTAGTGTCTCCGCGCGCTTCTTTGGCTGGGACATCTTGATGAACATACAACCAATGAGGAAGGCGTCTACGATGGACCCCAGAAGTGACTGGAACAGAAACAGAATGATGCCTTCGGGGCATTTTTCCGTGATGTAACGGTAACCATAGCCGATGGTAGCCTCCGTCTCAATGAAAAATAGGAACGCCGAAGGAAAGTTGTAGACGTTGGCAACACATGGGGTGTAAGACTGGTCGTGCCCATGGTTTAGGTCTCCCCTGATATAGGCGATGATCCACCACATGGAAGCCATAACCAGCCAGGCGATTGTGTAAGTCAAAATGAAAATAAGAAGGTTCCATCGCCACTTCAGATCCACCAAGGTGGTAAACAGGTCCGAGATGTATCTGCTGGTCTCCCCGCCAAGATTCCCGTGCTGAACATTGCAGCGACCGTTCTTCTCAACAAACCTCTGGCGCTTCTTCTTTACGGGGGCAGTGTAAGTGCTGCCCCTGTTGGTGTTCACAACCTGATAGTCCTCTCCAAATTTTCTCCGTAGCGCAGACATAACTTGAGCGACGAGGGAGGCTGGTCGAGAACCAGCCTGTTCCTTCTATGAGGAGATAATTCACTTACTGGTGGTATCCATTGGTCGCGTCTGTTTTCATGAGCGGCCAGTAGTTCTCAATGCGTAAAATGAACAACCTAATAGTTAAAACGCACAAATGATTGTTTTGGCTAAATTAACCAAAACACAAGGATTTTCAATTGCTGCTTCTTTTTTTCGTCTTGTGAAGTTATTAATTCCAGTTAATTGGTCTCGTAAAATAAATGCAAAAAACAATGCATCCTTAAGCACCGGTGGTGTCCCGTCTCCTCGCCTCTCTGCCCCTCACACCTTTTGTGTGAGTTGCATGTTAGTTGCAATGTGTTTTTCGTGGAATGTCGATGAAGAGAGCGCATGGGTCTGTGGAATAGCCTACTCCACGATAAATACTATTTCAAGCTACCGATGGCTGTTGTAGGTGATTTTGGGAGGGGAGTGAGGTGTTTGAAGCGCGCGCATGTGTGTGTGTGTGTGTGTGTGTAGCGCGCGCGCGCGCTAGAGGGGGTGGAGTGTGGTTAGATCATATTGACTTGTATTCTCGCAATTATGTGGAGTCAGTGAACATATTTGGAATATGATCTCTACACGTGTTTTTGAGAATAGCTATTTGGAAAGCTTCATGCACAATGTGGAAAAGTATCGCAGTATCAGTCTGTCATGTTACTACAGCCGGATGGCCGACTAAAGCATGCCAAGCTGGATTGGTTGGAACAATAAAAAATAGGTCTATCGAAAAATAATTGAATAATTAGTGTATATAATACAGGATACTACCATCAACTATTTTGTACATTCTGTACAATATTAATATATAGTTTAGATCATAGTTTTCAGTAGTGGTATTATTTTTACCTCACTTTTAGTGTTTCTTAGGGTCTGTTATTAAACAGACCCTAATAGCCTCTTCCAATATACAATTAATTATGCATTATAATTACTATAATGATTGTATGGTGTTGTCAATATTATGTAGGCTAAATAATATGCTATTTAACACATGCAAGAAAAGGACAGCGCAGAAAGACCACAAACAAGAGCTGAGAACGTATTTGTCCATTTATGCGAGATATATCGCCATCTGCCGAGCCTTCGGCGATAGGACAGTCATATTGCCTCCTGTTAATTTGCGTTACTTCCGTTTTTTACCAAATACAGTGGATGCGTTGTTTTTTTACCTTAGGATTTCTCTCTTTCAAACCTGTTTGTAAAAACTGTTATAGTATACCTATAAGGACAAATGTTATTTGATGTATGGTTGAAGTCGGTGGTTCTCAAGTTTGGTCCTGGGCGCCCCTGTGTAGCCAATGGTTTTCGTTCCAACCATAATTGCAATAGGCTACCAGAATTTTAACACGCTGTTAATTTTTCTTAATTAGATGCAAATCATGTTTAGAGGGATTATTTCCACTCTTAAAACACATTATGTCAGAAATAGCTATGCATGCGATGTAGAATAAATGTCCCGTGCCCACATTGTGCGTATTGTGCTAATATAGCAAAAAGTTTAATTAATAGAGATAACAAAATTATTGAATTGATCAAATTGAAGATCGAGGTAAATCAATAGGCTTCTAATCGGTGAAAGTGTGGACACATGGCCACTAAAATGAACAAATTGGTAGATAATAAGGAATTCAAAGACATTGAAAATGATAACGAGCCTAATTATGAGCTATGGATTCACCTCAGTCTTTCATTTGATCAGTTAATTATTTTTGTTCACATTGTAAAATTTTATTCTAGCAATTCTTACATAATGTGGGTTAAAAGTAAGTAATAGTAGTGGTGATTTTCTGATTGACAATGTGTGTGTGTTAACATGGAAAAAATCACTCCATTAAACATAATATTCTATAAAATCCTTATTACCCAAATGTAGTATAAATGTGCTTGCATTCATACAAACCAAATATCTTTCTCTGTCTGTCCCTCTTAGAGGGAATCAGGCAGCCTAGAAGATAAACGGCTATGTTATTGTTCGTGAAAGTCAGCTTGAACATTCTGATTTTATGGCAAGGTCAGAAGTTATCTGAAGACTCAATACTATTAAACTTAGGTTGTCAGCTAAATGTCTTTCGCTGTACTGTGATATTATACATAGAGTCCGCCCTTGTGGAGAGATAACATCACTGACTGTATAAATATCTTACTGTATGTGTGTTTCGACAGAGAGCTGGTAAGCCCTCTCATTCATTCTGTTATATTGGAAATAAACAGTCTTATTGAATATTCAAAATACTAGTTAGTGGCTCTGTTTCATCAGACGACGTCCACGGTGGTATAGCAAGGGGTTATTCCCTAACAATAATCCATCTAAACTTTAAGAAAAATTAATAGCTTTTTTTAAATTCTGGGACTGAAAATATGGTTGGTACGAAATCCAGCGCGCACAGGGGGCTGCAGGACTGAACTTGAGAACCTGCAATTACTCATATTTGTTGTGAATGTTTGTTATGTTTCAATATCATACGGCTTAAAACCATGGCTGCAGTGTGCTCTCTTTTGCTTTGTTTGTGCCCAGTTACTTAATGCTAAGTAGCTACATGGGTCTCTTGGGGTCTCATCTCTCCAGAGGTTCATTTAACTGTTGTTTGAGACAAATTTGCTAATGAAATGGGTGTAATGTACCATAACCCAAATCACTTTTGTGGTAGACCACAGCAAACTTAAAACAGGCCAACCTAGTGATAGGTTACAGATACATTATGTATTATTTATGTAATTAATTAAACGGAATTGCTGTTCTGCCTTCTTTTCAAATACGTTAACAGTTGTACCCCTACATGTCTGTATATCACATTGAGAATGGTAGGCACTACGGGATTTGGGAATGCTCTGGTCTAATTGGATTTATAACAAACCCGAAATAATGATTCGTTGTGTTGGATGATTTAGATCTCGGCTGACACCATGCAATCCGAAACATCTCCCCCAAAGTCCAGTAAATCCCACCAACCACGAGTAAACACTTTTCTTGGGCTGCAACTCTGTCATTATGATTCCAGGGATTTTCGATTAACGCTCTTTGTTTCCACGATTTAGCCTAGATGTTAGGCCTTATCACGTCAGAATTTATACGTGCAGAGAGGCAAATGAAGGGATGTAGGCGTAATGATTTACAGATACTCCCATGATAATGTATGCAGTTAAAACTAAAAACGAACATTTTACCACTTTGGTAATTATATCACTTAAAAATAGGCCATACATCTCGTTTTTCATGTTTAGCTACCTCGGTGTTTGGGATACAGCTGATGTAAACCTGTCATTTAAAACAGTAGGCTGGAGTCTGCTCTTGTAGTCTATAATTGTTGTTCCCCATGAGGCACGTGATAATAAAATTCAACATAGGTACAACATGGAGGATTTTTTTTTTTTCATTTGCCGATTGCTGGTAAATCAGACTCCAGAGAGTCCCCTTTTGCGTTGAGTCTACTGCTCGGACCTCGTCGCATTTCCGGAAGCGATGACTCATTGTAGCGTTTTTGAAGCTCCAACAAAAGAGAGAAACAAATTACTTCTCCATATTACTGTGTCGGTGTTATTACCAGCGCCCGGATCGCAATGTGCCACTCCGGAAATGTACAGCTCAGCTGGACAATGAATGCAAAATGAGGATAAAGTAACCATCACATAGTGGCTTGCTCCTCAACAGAACTGCTAATTCACCATTCTACTCAGTCTGTTTACATGGTCGGGGGACACGCAATTATGTGATACTTTAGGGCACCATATTTTACGGAAGGATATGTCTTCCATCTATATAAATGAACATATCCATATACTTGGTTTAGTGTGTGCAAGAATGGCTCATCAGACCGGATTCACGAAGATCATTGTGAAGGCAGTAAACGGGTAGTGTTATTGGTGCGCCTCTGTTCCATTTAAGGACAATATACGACCTGAACTTTGAGAAACAAATATAAGCCATTGTTACTTGATTGAATGCCTTTGAGTTTATTGTCACTTAAATGAATTACACATAGCACGTAAGAAATTAAAAATGTAACGCATAACATTTTTTTTTAATTAAGGAAAGGCTAAGCCTATTGTTGCATTCACGAGGCCTTACAACTAGAATTGCGGTAGGGATATATCCAGGGATAGGCAAAGTAGCCTATACTCAAGTATATTTTGTTTCAGTAAACGAAATACCTCCGGAAAACATATAGGCTATTTATAAAATCCAGTCAAAATGGTGGAAATGCATGCTGCTTCGCAGATGACGCAGAGATCATACAAAACAGGCGAACATATTGCGTATGCAATACACACATGCAAAAATATATTTGATGGACTCAACTGCTTAAATCATGCCCAGCAACAAAAGCGCCCATCTGCCCACCATAGAAAGGCGCCCCCTAGAGACTGACAATGAAGAGTGCATTATTACCAGAGCCAGTCAGCTGCCCAGATATGAAAGATCACTCTCTGGGAATATAGATACAGGTGCAGCTCAAAAAATTTGAATATCGTGAAAAAGTTCAATATTTTTTGTCACTCATTTCAGAAAGTGAAACTCATATATTATATAGATTCATTACACATAGAGTGAAATATTTCAAGCCTTTATTTCTTGTAATTTTGATGATTATGGCTTACAGCTAACGAAACCCAAAATTCAGTGTCTCAGAAAATTAGAATATTTTGCTTTAGCATATTTTTAAAGTATCATATTTAATATTTGGTCGCATATCCTTTGCATGCTGTTACTTCTGCTGTTGGTCTGTGACCAATCAACATCAAAAGACTCTCGATATCTTATTTTCAGGTACTGTTACAAGCGATGCTATAAGCTCTCTGCATTTGAACTGATCTGTATGGGAATTTGGGGGTGAGACTAGATTCAGCTGTAAATTACACTGGTACAGTATGAAACACATGGCTGGCTAAATGGCTGTAAGTCATCAAGGGTCTGAGCTATCGAACGAGCCCTAAACCATCACTCTGTTGCCAGATATGGAGTAGATGTGGATGGATCACTGCAAGGGTTATTTCTCCTGACTCATTTTCCTATAGAACTCTATGGGGAAAAAAGTCAGGAGAAACAACCCTTAAAGGGATCCATCCACATCTACTTCATATCTGGCCGCAGAGTAATGGTTTGGGGCTCGTTTGATACCTTAGACCCTTGATGACATACAGCCATTTCGCCAGTCATGTTTTCCATACTGTACCAGCGTAATTTACAGCTGAATCTAGCCTTACCCCCCAATTCTCATAGAGATCAGTTCAAATGCAGAGAGGTTATAGTATCGCTTGTAACAGTACCTGAAAATAAGATATCGAGAGTCTTTTGATGTTGATTGGTCACAGACTTCAGGAAGTAACAGCATGCAAAGGATATGCGACCAAATATTAAATATGATACTTTAAAAATATGTTAAAGCAAAATATTCTAATTTTCTGAGACACTGAATTTGGGTTTTCATTAGCTGTAAGCCATAATCATCAAAATTACAAGAAATAAAGGCTTGAAATATTTCACTCTATATGTAATGAATCTATATCATATATGAGTTTCACTTTCTGAAATGAGTGACAAAAAATATTGAACTTTTTCACGATATTCTAATTTTTTGAGCTGCACCTGTATATATTTTTAAAATATATATTTCCCCTAGTTTCCAGGGAATTATTATATATATATTTTTTACCGATGTGTAATTGCTTTCAATTGCAAAGAGCAGAGACCCAAGGCTGATCCCCCCTTATTTTTTTTGCACACCCCCACTGCCCTGGTAACATCGGTAACAAATGAGTGGCATTCATTACACAACTCCCAGAGCTCGCCCACTTCCATCACCTCCCAAAATGAATACAACCACAATATTTACACATACATGTTATTTATGAGGCATCGCTGTACTCATTTCCTTCTCTGCTAGAATAATAATAAAGGTGGACTATAACAAATATTGAGAAAATATCCCTCCTCCCCCTTATAATGGCATTTTTTTCTCTCAGCACAAAAACTGTATTGAAATCACCCCTTCCCTGCAAATTAATTTCTCTGATTAATGTCCGTACTGCCTCCTAAATGTGCGTATTTGCAAACATAAATAACCGTGTTGGACATATGTTATTGCTTTGATCCGCCAACATATATTGTGATTACTAACATTTTTTAAAAATGGTTATTTTTTATTTAGTCATTATTGGGAAGTCGTTACAGGTTTCTCTGGAGGAAGGAGGAAGTATAGTGTTTCAAACATATAACATTTCCTGGCATCAAAATACAAAGCAGTACATTATATGTTAATTCCAGTTTACTGCGATAGTGACGGCTTGTGACTGGCAATGCACTGCAGGAATCTGGGTTTAAGACAAAGAGACCGCTCATGAGCAAAGGGTCGGCGTAGGGGGCCGACCACCCAAGTACTTTTCAAACTACTAATTAATGCATATGTTAACGTACACATTAATATGTTAATATATGCACAAAAGACTATATATAATATAATGTTCTTTGTGGAATTTTCAATTAATTCATTGAATTTCAATTCAATTCCTGAATTGAGAGTCAGGATTTAAATAGAATCGACCTCAAACTGCGTGTATACATGCGTGTTTGTGTCTGTATTTGTGTACTATATTTAGTCAATTGTGGATATATTAATTAAGTTGCATTTTGAAAAGTGCATTATATGTATGGGAACTGGATCGTGGCGTAATCGTGAAAGCCAGGAATGTATTGGGTTGCATTTCCGGCACTGCTATAACGGCTGTCATCAGCACTACTGAATGAGGAGACTGTGACTAAACACTCACCCTCCCGCTGTCCCCTCACAGTGCACGGTGTGCTGTAGACACACAACACACGCACACACACATGCACACAACGCTTAAGGCCATAATCACTCACCTTGGACAGTCAATCATCTCATCCCTGGCTTCCAATAATAAATAAACAATGTGATGAAATATTTAATAATCCAATTTTACATGAGCCATCCGCAGGGGTTGTGCCTGCTAATGCCCGTGCTGCTGAATTATAAATGATATTGGGGGGGGGGTTGGGAGTAGTGGCATGTGAGGGGATTGCCATCTATCCACAGTCCCAGGACAGAGGAACCACTTTAAATACCCAATAACATCATGTCTGGGAAATGCCATTTATTTTCTCTTTCTTCTTCAACTTGTTAACCTCAAAAAGCCAAGGAAACCCACAAGTAGTAAGAGGTCCCGGATCTCCTCTTTTCAGTGATGTCAGGGGTTTCCCATGAAACTATGCCTTACTGCCTTAATTAAGGCTTATCGTTTTGCTGGCGCTCGTATAACGGAATTTGCAGTCATACAGTGTAGCCCGTGTAAGCTGTGTGTGTGGGTATGTGCATGTGTGTGTATTAAACATAGGTGGGGAATATGAATCTGGGCGAGCTGCAGGTCCTCCTGGTTTTCCTTCTTTGGGTTTTCCTCCTGAAGAGCTGAAATTGCCGTCTCCCTGCATGAAACATGTGGAATAAATTGTTTCTTTATTG
Source organism: Ilyophis sp. 1 JC-2022 (assembly GCA_022702515.1). NCBI lineage: Eukaryota > Metazoa > Chordata > Actinopteri > Anguilliformes > Synaphobranchidae > Ilyophis > Ilyophis sp. 1 JC-2022. Next base: position 82,506,487 of record CM040394.1, read on the forward strand.
TGTATTTCAGTTACCAAGACCCAAAATTGTACAGTTGGATTAAATCTGATGAAAACCTTATTTCTCTGTGGCCAGAAAGTGACAGGCTTCGTGACCGTGTTTCCCTTTACAGGATTAGAAGACGATAATGACCAAAGCAGAGCATGCTTGACTGAGTTTTATCAATTCATATGCAGTACACATTCAAACAGCAGCTCCTGTAATGGATCCAACTTCCCAGGAGAGGGATGTCATCAGATAGCTCTATGAGAGTCGGTGTATTCCCTAGTGTGACCCCCCTTGGAATGCAGGGCTAGAATGCCAGTAATAATAATGTATATTTAAACATGCTTGACCCTGAACCTTCTCATTGCTGACAGTCATGTGAGCTCTCATCAGAAACATACAAGCAAACCTGCCTTCTCTACATAAAATCCACCACCTCCAATTAAATGTTCTGTCTTGCTGATATTAAATGGACGATCATAACACAGACAATTAAACCTACAGATAGAAGTGAAAAGGGTATGTTTGTTTGTGTTGTGAACCAGTGTGGCCTGCAATTTGAATAAATAGCCACAGGTTTGCAGGTTAGTGTGTCAGAGAAGTGCTACAGCTTCAACCGCAATGGTCCTTGCATGGGTGTGGATAGCACAGTGGTGAGTTGGGAGGCATAATCACTGTTTCCCAAGTAGGTAGAAAAAAAAGCGGGGGATTTGGGGGTGATAGAAAAGCTGGCATTTACTGCACTAGCCTCAGTAGATCACTTGTGCAGGACCACAGCTAATTGAGCACATTTGCAATATTTTATCCCCAGCTGAATCTGAACTGTTACCCCTTCAAAGATTGGTCCTGCTATGCTTGGCCTAGCTGCATTCACTAGGGATCGCTTGACTAATTAATAGCAAACTGTTTCAAGAGCATGTATTTCTTGTTAAATTTGATGCTGTATCTAGGCCAGTTTATTAACATTTGTAATGTATAGTGAAGGGTGTCCCACATTTTTTCATAACTTTAAAAAAAACACATCTTATTACTATTGCATTGTTCAGCAAATACCAAATATGATACATTTAGTCAACCATACCTGGAATTAACCATCTAGCCAACTTCATAACAACACAAATAAACAAATAATAATCATAATCATGATTAAAATGTAATTTAATTAATACTTTTATACAATTATTTTTTTTAATTTAAGAAATGTGTAAAATGATTGAAAGATTAGAAATTATAGACTTGCATGTTCCTGTGACCTCTATGATATAAAGGAAACCATTTCAGATCGAAAGCTGAGGGAGGGGGGGGTTTGCAATGCTGAATAATGTGGAAGTGCTGGCGGTAAAGTACTGTTTCTCCTTCACGTGTGTGGGCCACCCGCGTGTCCTCTACCGCAGTTCACTGTCGGCCACTGCTCCCCTCTGCCCCGGATCACAGCGCTCGTCTGTCTCCTCGCAGGACCCGTCCGCTATACCCACAATTCCCCGCGCCGAGACAAGATGGAGGAGAGTAGCAGCTGCAGTAGAACAATGTTTGGGCTTTGAAGACTCCAACGGAACGACTCGGAGGAAAGAAATACAAACGGAAAAAGGCCAGCGGTGGTCATGTACTGGTGAGCGAAACGTAAAAACGACCTTAGCTTAAAATTAAGCCGGGAAAACGATTGAGTATTACCGTAGCTAAGACGAAACGCATCGCTAGTTAGCTGTTAGCTAGCGAGCTAGCGGTAGACGTGCCTAGAGCCGAGCATCAATTGTTCGGCAGTGTTGCATGGGCCATTTATTATGGGGTTAGCTAACGTTACTGCTTGCGTAGCTTCACCATTAGTGCTACGGGCCGGCTATTTAATATCCAACGTCTTTTTTGTTTTTTTAACCGACGTGGATTGACTGGGGAACCGATGGTTTAGTTTACCTTTAGTATGCAAGTTAGTTCAAGTATTCCACTGATTATATACGAGCTATTTCCCACATAAAATATCGACAGCTTGTCCGTTGGCTGGCTAGCTTACTAAAAACAAGTGATTGAAAAAATATGTGCGTCTTCTATGTTGTGGTTTACTTAGCTAGCTGGCTAACGTCGTTAGCGCGCCAGGCCCTTTGTGATACGAAAAGATATGAATATGGATAGCTAGCTAGCGTTACCACCATAACGGTTTGCTCAACAGCTAACGTTAACCTAGCTAGTTAGCTACCACTTTGACCTTTAACGTGTTTATTCGCCTATTTTCGTGCAATATATGCGGCTTTTGATGATGTTATTGGTTCGTTTTAGATTAACTGCCAGCCTTTTATTCCATTTTGAGTGGTTAAGTTAGCTGGCTAACGTTTCCCAGATGGCTTGCGAGCTAGAACTAGTTGGCTTGCTAGCGAATTAACGTTGCGTTAACGTTAGCTGGAGCCCGATTATGTCCTTACACGGCTAGCTAACAAGCTAACGTTCAAATTGTCTTCTGTTAGTTAGCCTAATTTCGTGAACACCAAATACTGCATTTAGAAACCGCCAGCAAACCGGTGCGTATTAACGCATTTAGCAAATGCAACGTTAACGTAACAGTCTTTAAGTTAACGTTCATTGAATACTTGCTAGTAAACGAGCTAAGATAATCTGTGTATATATTGCATATATTCAACACATGCACCACAAACGGCCGTCATTCTCCCAGGCCCATACCCTAAACAAATGGCTGTAAGTTACTGCTAGCTCACTACATTAGATATGTATTTACTCATTTAAGACGATAAACTTGCCCGTGAGGCAGCACTACGTTAAGGTAGCTATAGGTTAAAACCAGTCCACGAGAGATTTGGTGACGTGTCTAGTAAATGTTAATTTACAGGCCACAATTAAACTGCATTTTTATAACCAGTAACGTTATATTGTGGGGTTTACCATAGCTCCGTTTAAATGCAGGTAAGTTAGCTAACATAGTTGGTTAACGCGGGACACACTGTTCTCATCTTCCTAAGTGGCTTGCAGTAACTTATTGCTTGACATTTATCTTAAACTTTTCTGAACACGGAATCCCTACATAAAAGCGATTTGCCCCTCCTAAGTAACAACACAACTGACTAATCTAACGTTAGCTACAGTTAATTTGTTACCTTGCCCTTTGGCGTTTACATCAAGCTGCTAAAGTGGGCATATTGATTTCGACACTGGCATCATTGTTGGTGGTGTCACCTGAAACCAGTGCTGCCTTGATCATTGTTGTTCGATGCGAGATTGAATAACGCGTATCAGTAAATGCATTGTGAATGCACTGATTCAGTGCATTCACAATGCATGTACTGCCATTGTTTACTGAGGTGGTCTTGGAAATGTCCGTGCATCTTTGCCAGACGTATTTATCCCCCTGGTATCGGCTTAGACGAGGGCGTTTGAGAGAGACCTCATACATTCATAAACGCAGCTAAAATTGCACCAGGCCTTACTGCCGCAGTACCTCCGAGTTGCATCGTGAAATAATCAGTATCCTCAACCGCATTATGTAAACTATCTGGCCCTGCTGTGCTCAGCAATGCTGAATAATTCAGCCGCTTGCCGCTTATGTTGCTGTCGTGTATTTATCGATAAAAATATGGCGATGATAGGACTAATGTTGCAAATTAGACGCATCGAGCTAAAAGTAACATTTAATAATGTCAGAATAGTCAGACATTCTGTTAATTAGTTTTTTTCCCCTCCCTTTTCTGTTATTCTATACACGGTTCACTGCCAATAGATCAAGTTGGCATATTAGCATTTTGTCCTTGCTACAAATATTAATGCTAAGCTGTTTTAAAGAAACGTGGCTTTACAATATAAATTAAATTTACGCAGAATATCTTTACCTGACGGGCATGCCTAATATGACCTTTCATCTCACATCTGACATAGTCCAGTGCCCGTGTGTGTATACCAGGCGGAAATAAGATTGTCTACCGGTGACTAGACGTCGCGTATGAGGCAAACGATAAGGAGCGTTCAAATTGCTGCACATCTGCGTGAATTTTGCTGTCCATAAATAGACTGCATCGTACACAAATGTAGGTGTGGCGGGGTAAGTTGTGTTGTGGTTTAATATACTCTGGCGGCTTTTCCATGTCTCGCAGAGTACGGTTCTAACGAATGTTCCGATCACTGGCGACGCATTGGCCTGCCAACTACTGTCGGCTCTTCACCAATGGAGAGGAGATGATCCGGTGTCCAGCTGTTACTTTTAGTCACGCTGGCGGCCCAGTTAAAGAAATTGGGGTGCTCTATAACGCAGGCAGACAGCGCGTGTAGGTCTCAAGGCCCGTTCATATCACTGGAGTGTGCTCTCCATGGCAAGAGCTAGCTCCAACTATCTTAAGCAGTCTTTGATCTATGTTGATCTGGCAAGACAGGAAGTGACACCAGTTTTAGCCTTTAATTTGTCCTGTGATAACCCCGCAGATAAAACCTGCTGGGCTTCACCTGTGCTGTGGGCTGTCACTCATTCATTGACAGTAGATTACTTTTAATCACATAGATTGGGTTCCCTTCCCAGTCTTTCCTAATCCCGTCAGCTAGACCGTGAAATAACACCGTCCCGTCAACTCAATTTGCAAACCGTTTATACCGGGGTGTAAGGAATGTCCAATAAACAGATTCTTCATCAGATTTCTTCCCCTAAAAAGATGCGTTTTAACGGTTAATCTGGAAATTCACAATCACATTAAAATGTATGTTTGTAGTTGATGAATAAGCTGTGGTTTAGATGGAACATAAATGGCTATTTGCATTTGTAGCGGTGGTGTAGCATCTTAACAAATCAAAGTGAAAATTAGATGGGTATGGTCTGTGTGTAGAGGCTTACTGTACACAGGGAGACCAGCTGTGCTGGACTGGAGTGTGACAGATTTGTCAGACTTTGGGCTGTCTGAGTTCCGGATATGTTCCCTCAACACAGTATCTTCATGGGGTCCAGGCCACATCTCATTAACCAGGTCAGAATCTTTAAATTTCTACTCCTGCGATATCTTGACTTGACGATACCAAGTGTAGATGTCTGCTGAAGGAATTTAAGGCCTGTCCTTAGCAGAACAGTTACTAGACCTTAGTTTTCATTCCATATGTAATTAAAACTTAAGGAGTTGAAAATTAAGTATGTAGTCAGCCATATCAGGCACTTACCAACAGGGAGACCCCTAACCTTTTGCGCGGCCCTATAAAATACAGTGCCCTCCACTATTATTGCCACCCCTGGTAAAGATGAGTAAAAAGGGTTATTAAAAAAATAATCGTTTGGTGAATTAGCTTAATGTCACACTGAAGAAATGAGAAAAATCCAACCTTTAATTGAGAAAAGAAAATTATTGGCTCCCCTGCATTAATATATAGAATAAAGTAATCATTTTTAATATTTGGTCGCATATCTTTTGCATGCCACGACTTCCTGATGTCTGTGACCCAACAACATCAAAAGACTCTTGATATCATATTTTCTGGTACTGTTACAAGCGATACTATAATGTCTCTGCATTTGAATGGATTTCTTAGGAATTGGGGGGAGGAACTAGATTTAGCTGTAAATTATGCTGGAACAATATGGAATGGTTGGTAAAATGGCTGTAATTCATCAAGGGTCTGAGGTATCAAACAAGCCTCAAACCATCACTCTGCTGCCAGATATGAAGTAGATATGGATGGATGACTTTATAGGTTGTTTCTCCTGACAAATTTTTCTCTTGAACTCTGTGAAAAAATAAGTCTGGAGAAGAAACCCTTCAAGTTAGATATGGATGGATAACTTGAAGGGTTTCTTCTCCAGACGTATTTTTTCCATAGAGTTCACTAGGAAAATTTGTCAGGAGAAACAACCTATAAAGTGATGGTCATCTTTAGCAGGGGTGCCAATAATAGTGGAGGGCACTGTATGTATATATATATATATATATATGTGTGTGTGTGTGTGTGTATATATATGTATATGCATGTACATACATATATATACATACATACAAACATACATACATTTTATTGGGGAAGAGGGGTTGCAATTCTCTCTTGGGCACCATCCAGTGACACGGCCCCTGAAAGCTTTCCCTCCACCCCCCTCTATGTGCGGTCCTGCTTACCAAGATGGATATACATCCACACTACGCTTGTAGTAGAAACAACCAAAACCAAAAATGTACCCGCCTCCTCCCCTTTCTCTAACAGAACCATTTGCAGTTGTTTTGATTAATTCAATTCCTCGTCTCTTTTTGTGTCCGTCTTCCAGTACATTCGCAGTTGGCTCCAGTTAAGTTTGCCTCCTGCCGAAGATCGCCATGAGCATTATCCAAGACAAGCTAGGTAACGAGTTCCTGCGCAACGGCGGCATGGAGCCCAACTTCGCTCCGGGCATGCTGATGTTCAGCCACCTGCCGCCGGTCACCAGCTTCACGCGCATGGCGGCGGCGCAGTCGGTGCTGCACGACCTGGCGCCGCAGGAGATGGTGCTGAAGAAGGAGCGCGACTCGCCCGACTGCTTCGCCGACTACACCCACGCCGCCGCCATCAAGCAGGAGAAGCTGACGGAGCTGGACTACCGCCTGCCGCTGTACCCGGGCTGCTCGGCCAAGGGCGCCGACCTGCTGATGGAGGCGTCACTCGGCAACCACCACCACCAGAACCTGCTGGCGCACGACCTGAGCCTGGGCAACGTGAGTACTGTGCGGGGGGGGGGGGGGGGGGTTACCTGTGGGTTCAGAGTTCACTGTGTCACTGTCATGTACAAGTTTGAGTTTTTATTTATTTTTTGTGGCAGAGGGAGGGAGGGAGGGAGGGAAGGAAGGAGCGGGGGTGGTGGGTTGGTTGGACCCCAAACATTAGTATGACAGTGGAAAACAAGTGAGAGTATAAACGCGCAGGAGAGATGACTTGCACGATACGACGGAACAAAACACGCACTTCACATTCCGATTGCCTCCCATACTATTATCAGACCCATTTCCCTATTTAGACATGGCTTAATTTGACTAGAATTGATGCCAGTAATGCGCGTTGCAGTATATGCGCGAATGGAATCGCTACAAAGACTGGAAACGCCTCAAATTTATTGAAGCGCTGAACTGGGCACAGCACGAATTCAAGAGCCGAGAGCTGCACTGTGTTTGATTGTAAGAGGACCGCTGCACCACAGCCAGCTGAGTCCTCTCAGGCCCATTCCCCTCCCTAGCACTCACACCGGAAGACCCGAACCAGTCCAGCAATACAGGTGTGAGTTTCAGCATGCCACATCACATCGGTGTGGTTGTTGATCATACGAATAGTCGCTTTGCCTTTCGTTGAGCAGTTACTCATTGAGACTCTTCTAATTGGTGCAGTCGAGCTCTGAAACAGACGCGTGCATATCTGCAGAACTCTGTCTTTGTATCGAAAAATCTGTAGTGCATCACAATCTAGTTAACCAATTTTTAGTTCATTGTACTGAACCGGTACCGGTTTAATGAATGCCCAATATGCTCTTCTGGAGAAGGCAGACCCAGGGAAATGTGTGGCGGAAGGTGCCTCGATGTAAGTGGTCTGTACCTAGTACGTGCTGTTTACAGAATAATTATCCACTTGTCCTGCGTTACATTGTAAAGTACAGCCCTTTTCTGAGCAGCATACAGTAGATCTCAGTAGCTGGTCAGACGTGCTGAGGAGAGTCTTCTCAACGAGGAGAGTTTTCGCGCGGGTACTCTTTCGTCATCAGACGTACAGGAGTGAACAAAACTCAGCCTGAGCTGAGGTCACCCCAGGTGCTTTCCTGCGTAGTCTTGTGTTGATCCCTTTTTCCGCCTGCATCTAAAAATAGGAAGCATGCGGGTAAACGGGAAGCTTGTGAGCGATCGCCTTTACTCAGGTTCGAAAAGTGTGAAAAGCACACTTCCTCGTGCCATCAAGTGCAAAAAAGGGTGAGAATAGAACACTGCACATCACCTGTCATCAGTTTTACTTTTTAGTCGCTTGATTTGGCGACATTTTGAGTCACCATCTACCTCCGCGGCAGTTATAACCACAACGTCGGAAATCAAAGACGTATATTGTTTTATTTTGTACTTATGGTTGCCGTATGAAAACATTCCCCCACAGCAGATTCCAGGGTGTCGCGGTTCTTGTAGATTGTCACCTCCCTTTGGAAGCCAGCAAGTCAAGTTTAAGTTTAGAAAAAAAACAAAAAAACATGTAACCGAGGAAGCGGAGAGTTTAATATTAGCTGTATGTTCAGCGTTATTTTAGAATCGTATCGCTGAAACGTATTTGGTACAACATGCTAGAAATACTCACTGAGGGTTATAGACTGGGCTACCGAGGCATAGGCTTGAAACATAGACGAGAAAAATATGGACTATATGTTCTCGTGGGGAAAATTTATTGACTTCGTATTTTGACCGCATTTGATACCATTGACTTGCATTGAAAAAGGGGCCTGAAAGACCTCTACTGGATCCAACCGCACTGGCGCTAGTGTACAACGCCTCTCAGCCACTCTCCGCCAAACCAGGAAGTGAGCTTCAAAAACAAAGGCCGGTTTTGGCCCCTTGGCTTGAAAAGACCAATGTGGATCAGACCAAATGTCGGATGACATCGGTGGAGGGGGGGGAATGGGTTGGTCCATATTCCATGCTCGTATTTGCGGCATGTCCTTTCCCTTCGCTCTCAGTGCAGGAATAACGGTGATATAAATGGACTCCCTGCTCCAGAAATCTGAACCTTTTACTTCAGAGAGCATGATGTCATTGTGCGTTTGTCAGCACAAAGGAATCCTGGCCAGACTCACCACTCCTTAGTTCTTCTACTCAACATCTTGCGGAACCTCGCACTCAGCTGTCGAACCCACAGCCCTTTGTCTAACAATAGCCAGGCCTCGATGCAGGGGACTTGGCAGGGTATATGAAGTCTGAAATAATGATCAGCGCCGTCATCATGCATTTTTGAATATAGTTCAGGTAAAGGAATCCGCTAGATAAGGCCAGAAACGGATATCGTGTGTAAAACTGAGCTTCAGCAGACACATTGAGACAAACCAGAATATGGAGGCTTCCAGGTAAAGGCAGAAGGCAGGGGCCCCTGCCTTGTGTTTTTTAGACGTCCATTTGGTTTGCGTCCCCAAGAAACGCGAGAAACGAAGACCCATAATGAAGGGCTCAATGGCAGTGCAGTGTTTCCCATTAATGTATTAAACTGTGAAGGCCCGCCACAATTAAATTTCTACTGCCAGAGTTTCAAATTGATAAAAAAAATATCAAAAATAAAAATTGTGTGTGCGTACTGTAGCCCTGGCGCTTCAAAAAACGCCTCTCTGGCTCTCACTCTACTCGCTGCTCCTCCCCCCTGCTTCACACAAACGCACATGCATAGCCAGTCCTACAAATACACAAGTGCATCTCCGAGACAGAGGCTGTATCTTCTCACGATTCTGTGGAGATTAGGCATGGTTAGTATGTTTGAAAGTTAAATCCTCTGGTAGTGGTAGCCTACACTATAAAACATTTTAGCCGCAAATAAGCTAATGTTATCTCGCTTGCTATTTTGAGAAGCAAAATAAAATATATACTAGTTTATGTATATTGTAGTATCTCGTGGAAGATAATACAGGCGTTATTCAAGGGAGATATCAGCACAATGTAACGCAACCTGTTGTGTTCAGGACAGGGTTTCCCCCATTTCCCTTCAGTGCAGTCTCAGTTTTTAACCATCTCTGGCGTTGCCCCACTCGTTTGGCTTCCAACAGGATCTACCTTTTTAAAGTACTTTGTTTACTAAGAAAAGACATGGCCTAGAGAAGACGAAGGGGAAGTATCAAGGTAGCAAACATTTAATAGCCAGCCAATCAGATTCCGATTATTTTTTGGTCAATAAGCAAGTATTTATTGAACTTGGTTTTTAAATTTTTTTCTTTTTATTGTAAGCTAGTTTTCAAGTTCAGTCCTACAGGGCTGCAGGTTCGGGGGAGAACAGGTTAACATGCATTGTGGTAGCTTCTGTATAGTCTTGTAAGCTGACTATGACTTTATGAACATTTTTCATCAGACTACGTTTGTGCATGTTAGCTAGCTGTCTATCCAAAAAAGTCAGCTAGCTGTCGATCCAAAAAAGTCAGCAAACCAAAATTTTATTTATTTTACATGTTCCATTCCCCATGTTCCAATAACAAAAAAATATGGATCTAGTCTTAAATTTTTTATCTCGAGCACCAAATTGATACATTTAGCTGTTGAAATTAACAAAAATTGTTTCCGGGGGGGGCATGCCCCTGGACCCCCCTAGACAGTTCAGGGTCCACCCACCACAGTTTCAGAAAATCCTGTGGGAAACACTGCAGTGTTGTGGAGAATTCCTTTCAGGGTAACCCTTGATTCATGCTGCATCTGCATTTGATTAGGGGTAATTCATTTTGGTTTATTTTAGCCAGCGCAGCTTCATTATTTTCCACATGTACGGCGTCTGCTGCAAGGTTAAGTTATGTGGGCCCAGTCATTTCACGGTATTTCTGAACCTTCAGGCCGTAAGCGAAGCATATCTTTCTCCGAAAGCGGGGAGATTCCACCATCACGGGTGACATTAAACAGTTAGCATGGCACAAACTGAGCGAAGTTGATAAAACTGCCAAGCAAGAAACACGTTAACCACTAGCACAAACGCTAATGCGGCTAGCATTTAAGAAGTCTAATAAGAGCGAAACAAAGCTACACAAACGGTACTCCTGTAGACGGGGCTCGTTCAACTGTGTCGCGCCAACAAAATGTCTCAAAAGAGATCTGAAACATGGCTTAATTTTACTAGAATTGGTGCCAGTAATGCGCGTTGCAGTATATGCGCAAAGGGAATCGCTACAAAGTCTGGAGACGCCTCAAATTTATTGAAGCGCTGAACTGGGCACAGCATAAATTTAAGAGCAGAGAGTTGCACTGTGTTTGATTGTAAGAGGACCGCTGCACCACAGCCAGCCGAGTCCTCTCAGCTCAAGTCCTTAAAACCGTAGAACTTAAAATTCAGGTAAATACGTCGTGTTTTTATTTTGTACTTTTTAACACTGATTTGAGTTTGTAAAAATGTCAAGGACCTAAAAAAATGAAATTAAAGATTTGTACAACAAGAGTAAATTGGTCATGTAATTTTCCTTTTGTAAAAAATAGTATCGAAGTCATGGTATCAGTATAGAAAATGATCCATATTGAACAATACCCAGCCCTAAGGTCCAGTGGCAGTATATTGAGAGTGCTACATATTCATAAAGATGCAAATGTACACTTCCAAATGTGACCCTTAGCACAGACCGTTAACAGAGTTATGCAAAATAAATTGTAGTTAAAATGATTTTTTTGAGAGAATGCACCATTTCTTCTTTGTCTAAGAGACTTATCAGTTGCTGAAAACTCTTGATTCATGTCCTTTGGTTGTACAATACCATTTAAAAACGCTTTCTAACGTAAATATCTGTCTTGTTAGCTGTTGAATGACAGATTAAATTAACTTGGCAGCATAACAGTAGCATGCCGGTATTCTTGTATTGTTTTTCATACATTGTATGTCACGCATCAAAACACCGGCCAGCTTCATCTTGATGAAGAGTTAGTCTCCCCCAGGTTTTCTCTTCAGATGTAGAAGCTTTAGAAAATATTTAACCCAATTTCAGTTGGGTACATGGTCAGAGTGAACGTTTATTTAAACTGTTACACGGCCCCTATGGTGAGACTTCGAAATATTGAATTCAGTTCACTGAACCTATCCATTTATTCCGTTACTGTGATTGGAGTGAATTTCTCCTCGTCCACAGGAGTCATTGTGAAATGTTTGCACTTTCGTGCTCCCAGTGTGTGTAACTGGTATTTGAGGTGAATACGAGTTCCGTTGGTTTAGTATGCAGCTGCTTACCGTCCACGAGTCTGCAGCTCTCCTGCAACGGTACTGCCGTGACCTCTGCGGTAGCAGGAAGGGGACCGTAAATTAGGGTTTATTACTGTACATCTCAGCTGTCTCGCACTCACTGGGACAGGAACGCTCACAGACAGTAATCCGCTACCTTTGGGCTACCACAGTAAAATATTTAAGGTAGCCCAAATGTAGCTGATTACTGCCTGTGATTATTTAATCTTCAGGGTTTCCAAGCACAGTGAGTCAATGTAAATTGTTCTCTATTGTAAGAAAAACAATGTCTCTCTCTCTCTCTCTCTCTGTCTCTCGCCGTCTCTTGTGCTGATTTCCTGTCTCTTTGTCATCCCTGCAGCTGTCACAGCGATTGGTCAAAGACTCCTCGGGGAGAAGGGGTCGAAGGTCAAACGGCGACAGCCAGGAGGTGAAGCCCCGGAGGAAACGAGGGGACTCCTCAAAGGTGTGCGGCGTCAACGTCCGTCTCTCGATTAGCTGTCGCTTCAACGGGCTCCAGTTCCTCCGCCGTCAATTTGAGTGCAACACCTCTGAATATTCTGACACTTATCATTCCCAGAGTTACAAGGGCTGGGAAAAAATACAAAATACATCTCATTTAAATACACAATACCTTCTTGACTGACATTTGTCAGTCAAAATGGTAGAGGCACTTTGCAGGCGGAACAGAGGTATAAACTGTAAAGAGGCTAGCGACCCATTTTACATGTGAATGCATACATGCAAATGCATACTTTGAATACATGCGTTTGATATACTGCTCATTTGTGATAATTACAGTCTCTGTAGTGCAGGAGGCTGTATTGTCATTTTGCCATAGTACATGTTAAACTAATTGAGGGCTCAGCCTTTTTGCCGATCTTCTGGTGCTGACGAAGGCACAGTATGGTGTTGAAACTGCTTTGGCGTTGAAAAGGGATTTGATTTTGCATGCCAATATGTCTACTCCTACAAATCTGCCCTAGACTGTGTGTGTGTGTGCGCGCGTGTGCGTGTTAGTACTCGTGACAGGGGAACAATGAGATGTGAGTGCTATTGTCTGTAGTAGACTCGAGAGTGGTGTGAGGAGCAGGCTTGAGCATGCGTTCATTGTTGTGGGAGACGAGGAGATGGTAAAAAAACGAAACCCCCCCCTTTCTCCGCAGTCCATGATGCTGGACGGTGACTTTGGCAGCCTCTCGCCCGGCTCCAAGCCGCACATCTGCGAGCACTGCAACGCAGCCTTCCGGAGCTCCTACCACCTGCGCAGACACGTGCTCATCCACACGGGTATGGGGGGCAGGGTCACGCCGAGCTGCCCGATCTCTCCATCCTCCACCATTTCCGGGGTTCTTGGCTTTATCTCTCCCACGGTTATTACTTCAGCCGTTTCATAAGTCGAATGCGGCTTTATGTTCCCTCTTGACATTGACCGCCACCTGTTTGATTGAGGTTCACCATAATTTATAATTTATTTGTATTGACATTGTATTAGGAGTTATTTCAGGAGGGTAAATTAATGTAAACGGGTCTTTAAAAGTCTGAAATTGGATATTGAAGATCATGAAGACTTGGCCTACAAATTCTGTAAAAATCTAAATGCTGAAAATATTTAGTTGACTCTAAGGGCCTGATTTACTAAGACCTTTAGCATGTGCAAATCTTTTTAGCGCACTCAAAACTAATAACACAACCAACGATTGGTGCAAAACAAATGTCATGACCAATCATTGGTTATGTTATTGGTTTAGCGTGTTCTAAATTTTTTTAGAACACGCAAATCAGTAAATTTAGTAAATCAGGCCCTAAATGTGTTTGTTCTCTTTTAGTTGTAAAAAGTGCTGTGATAATTAGCTTTTGTCTAAATTCTCAGAAAAACCCAGAGAACTGCAGCTACTAATGTCGATCACATGAAGGTGCTAGGGTTCAGTATAGTGGAGTGAGGTGAGATGTTGAGAGTGGTGTTGAGTTATGTGCTCTGTTCCTCTCGTCTCAGGGGAAAGGCCTTTCAGGTGCAGCCAGTGTAACATGAGCTTCATCCAGAAGTACCTTCTGCAACGGCACGAGAAGATACACAGCGGTGAGTCCTGGGATGATTTGGAAAAAACAACTACTCACGTTTGCCTTTAACTTTCGCTTGTGTTTTCGTCCTTGTATTTGACTTGTGTTTTCATCTTTGACTTGTTTTTAACTTTGACTTGCCCTGTTCCTGTAGCCCCGTTGTACGCAAGCACTTGTAAGTTACTAAATTCCAAAATTTAAACGAACGGCTCATCTGAATCCTGGAGCAGCCTCCTGCTCTCCCCAACATTTCCAACATGCCCTCAGTCAAGACCGCGATTGGCTCCAGCAGGTGTTTCAATGCTGGGCTTGAACGAAAACCCACAACAGACCTTCTCGGATTAGACTGTACACCTCCGCGTTGCAGTCTCTATGGTTGTCTTTAAGACGGGGGGTTCATTAGCTTATTTTCACATTTTGCATCCTTTTTCTCACGTCCTTTCCTCGCCCCTTAGCTCCGCCCAACGGAGGACTCAATGAAAGGATGCAAGGATCAGATACAAGGAGGAGGAAATGAGGCAACATGCATTAGGCAAATGGAACGTCCTTGCTCAATCAAGTGTCAGCGTCATATTATGCTCACGTGCTTAACTGTAATGCTTTTTAGCTTATTTTTTATGAATAAACGGTGCTTTTGACCTTGGTTGATTTTTTTGAGGCTGTTCCAGTGACTATGGCTGTTTTAATTGAAAGTGTATTTCAGTGACCACAGTTGATTTGGTTGTCTGTGTTCCTGTGACTCTGGTTGATTTGTTGCAATCTGTGTGGCAGGAGAGAAGCCCTTCAGCTGTGACCAGTGTAACATGCGGTTCATTCAGAAGTACCACATGGAGAGGCACAAGAGGACTCACAGTGGAGAAAAGCCATACAAATGTGACACCTGCCAACAGGTGAGTCATGAGCGGGCAGGGCGTTACATCTTCAAAGAGTGCAGTCTATTTTTGTATTTATTTCAGTTACATTAGCTATGTTTCCATCAACCTAATTTTATGCGCATTTTCAAGTATCGCATCAGAAAAGGTTGATGGAAACGGCAAAATTCGAAAAAACTTACTCTAATTCGCAAAAAAGTTTATACGCTCGCTTGAGGAGGTTTTTGTCTTTTGCGAAAAAGAGTTAATGCGCAAAACGGTAGATGGAAACACATTTGCCGAATAAGTTCTGACGTAGCGAACATTGAACTCACGTGACTGATCAGCCGTTTCCGCTGTCGGCGTCTTTCCGGATATCAATTCGGAAATATTAGTTGAATTGAAAGGACAATTACAACTTGCCCAGCTGAAACTAATTCCTGCAGACCTCTTTCCATTTTATTGCCAAGCGTTATGTTCTCCACGTGGGTATGTTACCAAGGCAACTGGTTTTGTTTACGATATGCAACCTCTACTTCTTCGCTCCAACTCAGTTGGTGGAAACGCACCTAATTCGCATTTTCTTTTTGCGAACTTTCCAAAAGTTCGCTTAAAATTCGAATGACATTTAGATGGAAATATAGCTACTGTCTAAGTCTGTAAGTTTCAGTGTTGGCAGTTGACCTGGGTTCAGTGTTTCCTCCAGGATGTCTTTGTAGGCGGGGTGGAGAGATGGAGGGGGCGGGGCTGGGATTGAGTGTGCTTGCGCGATCATGGACCGGGGGAGGTTGGGGGGATGGTGGTGTGAATTGTGTTGCCTACACAAGTGGCAGATCATCCCTACAACACTCAGAATTGCATAAATTCCATTTGGCTTCATCAAGTGCTTCAAAATATCAGAGACGTGAAAGAAAACAAGAGACCGGAAAACAATGAAAGGATGCGAGAAGAGAGGTTAAAATATCAGTTTAACATTTCACGTGATGTTTAATTTTTTTTAAAAATAAAATAAATAAAAACTTTTTTTTAAAAAAATAACTGGCTAAAATAGTGTTGTTAAACCTGGCCTGGGTTGTTCTGCTTTCAAGGTGGTTGCGTGCGAGTGATTTGTGTGATTGTTTTCCAGACCTTTCGTAATTAATCGGGAAGTAATGATTTTCAGACCCTAAATGTCAGAGTTGTGGGCTCATTGCTGGACACACTCTCCTGCTATCAGCTTTCAAAGATTGCAAATGTGTGAAACATCTCTTGATGTGTGCCATACCCTAGTCCTCTGTATCTGCTTGAGACGTTTAGGGTCTAAAGAATGCATTTCCTGATTAATCGGGAAGAACACCACCCCTGAATTCTGATGTATGCGTATCCCGTCTCAGTATTTTTCCAGGACGGATCGACTGCTGAAGCACAAAAGAACCTGCGGAGAAGCCATAAAGAAAGGGTTGGATCCGGGGGCCCTGGACCAGGGACTGGGTGACATGGGGCAGGGCAGCTACGGCCTCACTCAGGGAAACGGCAGCGCTTCCGGCCGCAAGAGGGGCAAGTCCAAAGGGGAGGGCGGCGAGCGCAAGCGGAGGAAGGGCACGGAGGCGACGGGGGCGGTGTGCGGGGACCTGGGCCTGGGCCTGCAGAACTACGAGCCATCGGGCAGCGGCCTGCACGGGCGCACCCCCAAATTGCTTTTCAAAAAGGTCAACCGCAAGAGCCCCGACAAGGGCCCCGCCGACAAGCCAGGGCCCCTCGTTGGGATGGACGGCATGGTGCTCCTGCAGGGCCCCGGAGCCAAGCAGGCCGTCCCCAGCAGCAGCAGCAGCTGCAGCAACTACGACGACGCAATGCAGTTCCTGAAGAAGCGCCGCTACCTGCACGCGGCTGTCAACAGCGCTAGCGACTACGAGGTGGGCATGGCCCACCTGCCCCAGCAGCAGACGGTCATCCAGGGTGCAGTGGGTGGGGCCATGGACGGAGACCACACCCCGCTCGGCCTCCTGGACTCGTCCCCCATGAGCGCCGCCGACTCCAAGCACGACAAGTCGGGTATCCCGGACGAGGTCCTGCAGAGCCTGCTGGACCACTACTCCCAGAAGGCCGAGGGGCCGCATGACGTGCCCTTCGACCTGGGCGGAGACCAGCATGTGGAGCTCCACCCCCCTGTGCAGCAAGCACCGGTGGGCGGGGCCGAGGACGACAAAGCGGGCGAAAAGGCGGTCATCATGCAC
This sequence comes from Ilyophis sp. 1 JC-2022, assembly GCA_022702515.1. Lineage (NCBI taxonomy): Eukaryota > Metazoa > Chordata > Actinopteri > Anguilliformes > Synaphobranchidae > Ilyophis > Ilyophis sp. 1 JC-2022. The sequence continues at coordinate 82,523,441 of CM040394.1, forward strand.
GAGTACTCGCGCTTCCTCCTCCAAGCTCTGGAGCGCACCAGCCACAGCGCCAGCTTTCTGCCGGCTCCCAGCGGGCCCTTCGCCGGCTCTGCCTCCGCTGCCAGCCCGCCGCTCTTCTCTGACAAACATGTCTACACCACACCCCCCTTGGAGTGCAGCTTCAGCCACACCCTTACCTCAGCCCCGCACGGCCCCCTGCCAAAGCCCCACTTCGGGATGCTGCTGGCGGGCCCCTCTTCCTCCTCATCCTCCTCCCAGCCCAGCTTCCACCTGGGCGGCCTGGACCCCACCCACCAGCAGCTCACCCCCTCTCAGGAGCTCACCGAGCAGCTGGAGAAACAGCCCTCCCCTGGCGCCTTCCAGATCCCACCCTCAGACCTGGGCGGGCATAAAGATGCCCCGCCCAAGAGCAGCTCCGCCTACCAGCTCCCCGCCCAGGACCTGGCACCCATCGACCCCTCCAAGGGCGTGGACCTCCGGTCCGCTTACCAGATCGAAAACTTCGCCCAGGCCTTTGGGTCCCAGTTCAAGGCGGGCGGCCGAGTCCCCCTGGGGTACAGCAATGACTCTAGCGCAGAGGTGGACCACAGGATAAGGACTCCCGTGCCAGAATTCTCAGGTTACACTAGTTTGTTAGCTGATGTCAATGAGCCAGTTAGTTCAAGATCCAAGACTCCCACAAGCCAAAGCTACAGGTAAGGTCTGAGATGGTAGGCCTAAGTTTTGGAGGTTTGTTCAGTTTTATTTTATTTTTTTTCCTTATGTTGTTATTATTAATTTTTTTTATTTTAAATAAGGTTATGTTTTAATTATTACACTGCCATTATAATGTTTGTATAAAATCGTACCGGAATGGGTCTGTGTGACCTCCTTCAAATGCAATGTTTTGAAATTATAATTTCTTTTTTTCTGTTTACCCGATTTTATTCATTAGTTTAAGATTAGGACTGGTCATTAAGTGATAGATGGAAGTACTTTTTAAGCAAAAATATAGTGTAGCAAAGGACTGGCTTGATATTTCTTTTCCCCATGAACCTTTGTGTTTTAGCAATCAACTTTACAATTGTGAAAAATAATTAACAATGATAACGATGGCAGGGAATAGCCCAGATATGAAATGGCAAAAAATAAAGATATTGTCTGTTACAAGGATTTAAAGTATAACTCAGGAAAAAGTTTAATAAGGAGAATTTTATTGCGAGATGCAGCAGGAGCACTCTTTATTTTAATTATTTTGTTTTTAGAGCTGTACGTTTGCAAGTACAACAGAGGTCTTTTTTTTTGTTCTTTTTTGTTTTTGTTTACTCCTTAAGAATTGAGTGTGACATAACAATGAGCCTGCCTGTTTAGTTACACTGAGAACACTTTCCACTTAGCTGAATGGAGATTATGGTACTTTTTTGTCAAAGCGAAACACTCGTGTTTCTTTCAATAAGGGCCATATATATTTATAAGCATATGTAAGAGGGGGAGATGACGGCGATGCGAGAAGTGGAGGGAATTTGAAAAAGAAGGACCTGTGGTCAGTTTCGAGGACTGAAGGGGTGGAATCTCTGCGCGTTCAATTTGTCACACGGTTAGATTTGCGGCATGCAGAAAGGGGCTTTTTTTTCTTCTTCTTTTTTTGAATGAGACTGTTACGATGGCGCACGGACTGGTGGAGGAACCTCACGTTTCAAAACTCCACCCCCATGGGCAGCGCCCCCCCCCCCCCTGTGGCCGCTCGTTAGCGGTTGCGTAGCGATGCCGGTAGGGTGCCCTGTAACAATGGCGGACCATTTCTCGTTTTAGCTTCGTCTCCCACTCTTTTTCTTCTTTTTTTTCCGACTTTTCTTTTTTTAATGAATTCAACGAGCACTTTTTCCCAAGGTTTTTTTCATTTTTTTTTTTTTTTTTTTTTTTTAAATGAACGAACAGCCCGTTCAGATAGTGGATATCAAAAAAAGAGAACTAACTTGCTTTTAAAAAGAGATGTTGGTTGGACCCGCCAGTTGTTTGAGGATGATGTCAGACAATTGCTGTAGGGGTGGGTTGGGATTGGGTGGGACAGGGGAGGTTGGGGGGCGGTGCGGGGTCTGTGATTGGGGGAGGGAGGGGATACCTAGTTTTGGAATGGCCTAATGAGGCACTCTGGGGATTTGGTGGGTGGGGGGTTTTGGGGAGGGGGGGGGTGTGGATTGGGCGGGAATTGTTTTTGCGTTGTCACCTGGATGTTATCAGATATGTAAAACAGGTTAAATGGGCACGATGACCTTTTTGTAAATTATAACCGTTTAATCAGGTGAGTGTAAAAGCATTGCCCAGAGACCATTGTACCACTGAACAGAAAAACTGACACGTTGAGCCCAAGTGTAATTTGTTAAAAATTATTATTATTTTTTTAACTTCCCGTTTTTTTTTTTAACAAGCCAAAAAAACAAGTCAGATAAAATAACTTTTTTTTAAAATATCACTGGATCACATTACGTTTTTATTTGAGTTTTTTTAGATAAGTATTTGAGGAAACCCCAGTGTGCATGCCTAATGAAGGATAGTGTTATATTTCGATGGCAATTCTACAATTTGTAAGCGGAAAAATGATTGTTTTGTCTTCCACTGCTGCTGGGTTTACTGCAGCAAGGTTATCCGTTTTTACCAGTTTTGTTCTCTGAGTCCCTCCCCTCCCCATCCCACAGCCAATGACAGAGCCCTAAAACATGGCTGCGACTGCACAGCTATAATATCATAGGGAACAAGGACTGACCACTCAAATCATGCGCTATGTTTTTAATGACATGAGAAGAAGAAAAAAACAGATGAAATTGACCTTTATATACCTCATATCACTGTTTTGCCATGACCAGTGACAGGTTTTCATGTATGTAGCGCGGATACTGTAGTATGTTTTGGATCGCATCGAACATATTGTATAATTTTATCCACATTACAACTGTAAACAGTGTTTACAATTGCAAAAAGAAATGGGTTCACTTTTAAAGTACTATAATAACTTTTGGCTCTAAAGCATTATTGCCAAGCAGTGTTTCAGCCTGTGATTACCACATAGAATTTTCTCGTTTCCATGTATTTTTATTTTTATTTTCTTTGAATTGCCATATTGTGTTTTAACGGTCTAGACATGTTTACAAAAATGTACAAAAAAAAAAAAAACACTAAAAATGTGTGTTTTTTATTTTTTATCTTTTTGCTTTTTTTGTGCTCGGATCCGCATGATATGAATGATTTTGTATGTTTTTATTGGTTGTCACCACCACACCAAACCTGTAGCAAATGTCTTCTCGCTCTCCTGTCTTATTTTGTCATGTTCTTATTTTGTTCTGGGTTCTTGTGATATGATTTGCATTTAAATGAATTTATAAATGATTAGAAAAAAACAATAAAAAATTCTTATCAGCACCTCTCTCTTTTAAACCAGAATTTGATCACTTGCAAGTATTTTATAGGAATCAAGAATAAGAACACAACACATAATGAGGAGAACAGGGCATTTACCAACAAACTAGGGTATTCGGCATGGTACCAAACCTCATCTGGGACCTAGAGCATCTCGACTGCTACATGCCGTGGCCAGATGTTCCGCACATTGACAACTCCATGTGACAAAATTTTATTGCTTCTTGGGATCAGGCGGAATTTAGCTTGAGCCATTTCCACATATTCCATTTAAAATTCATAGCTCTTGGTTCCTATACATTTTGATCAATGAAGACTAACCTGGTTTATTATATCAGCATGCTTTGCCTATACTGTACAAAATCTGGGCATTAAACTCGGTTTAACATTTTATGCAGTCAATGCATGTGTTGAATAACCTTAACATGCTTCGTCATTAAACCTTTGGTTTGCCTCCCATAGATGTGTAGTTTAATTTAGTTTAAATGAACCAGTACCAATTTTGAATCGTCAATTAAGCTGTGGTAAGTATTCAAATTGTGAAAATTCCCCAGGTATAAATACTTTCTTCTGCATTGCTGAACTGTAAAACTAGCATCACTCTCAACAGACATTTTCCCCTTCATAATCTTATGTATTTTGTGAGGTTTGAAACGATGAATAATTGATAACAATGATAGTAATTATAAGAACAAGAGTTATTTATGTAGCACTTTTCATACATACCCGCCTCATGGCCCATTGAAGATTTGCACAAGACTTGCATTGCAGTGTAACCCCCCCATCCATACCGGCTTTTCACGTTTTCTGAAGTAAAAGGACTAAAGAACACAATACAGTCCGCTGGACTGGCTCTTTAATCGTTTTTCATTTTAAACACATTTTGTTTGCTGCTGCTCCCTTTTGTTTGTTTCTTTTAATGTAACCATGGCAGTAGGTTATCGTTACTTTGCATTTTGGCCTTTGGCTTTACGCTCTTATCCAGACTGACTTACTCCGCTTACTTTATTTTGCATAGTTCATTTATAGGGCTGGATATTTTACTGAAGAAATTGAGGTTAAGTACCTTGTTCAAAGGTGCAATGGCAGTGACCCAGTTCGGGATGGAGCCCATAGCCTTGGAGTTACGAGTCCAGTTCCCTAACCGTTATGCTACATCCCGGTTATAAAGATCTTTGTCGATTCATATTTGTATTGTGTTTATTTGTAGCCTTGTGGTAAGTTTACTGGTTAAAGTGGTGACGTATACATTCTGATTTTAGGTGACAATCGTATCAAATTGCCTTGTTCACCGTGGACTAGCGGTCAATACACGGTAAATAAGTCTGCGCAATAGACTTTTAAACCAAGAAAACGTGAAACCTCTCGGATCTATTTTTATGTATTTTTTCTATGTAGAACATTGCAACTTACCAAGTGTTTGTACCGATTGGTTTGTGTATCTAGTGTTGTGATCTTGACTGATCCCAGGATGTTGTGTTCCAGTCGGCTGGTAAGTGCCTGGCGTTGCATCATCCAAGTCTGGATGAAGTACTGCTGACACCGTGTGACATGAGACTGAATATACTGTAAATATGTGATTTTGCAGCAATACATAAAAGAAAAAAAAAAGATGCAATATCTGATAGTGGCAATAAGTTCTTTATTGTGAAGTGCTGCAAAATCTTCACAAAATATTTTATTTCAATGTATTCTATTGCATATACAGTGTATTCTATATTCTCAAGGATGCTTGTGTGTTTTGTAGGGTGGACTTCGCAAGGTTCCACTCCTGTGCTGTAGGTGGTGGCAGCGGGAGGCTGGTGTTTCCTTCCTTTGGCCAGCAGCAGGAATGTTTGTTATTTCCCCATATATTCTTTCTGAGGCAGCGACATATTTATCAGATGTGAAATGGCTGTAGCGTCTCACAAATGCCGGTCAACCTAAACGTGTGTAATGTGAAAGGTCTCTGGGAAGTAGCTGACTGTTTCACACCTTTACTGTTGCCTAGTTTGTGTGGTCTCAAATCCTATAATTGTTTTCCTTCTTCCTGTGTCGACTCATCCAACGGGTTTTCTTCTTTCCATGAGGTCCACGGGTGTGGTGTGTTCTGTCTTTTTCTTCTTGTGTATAATATTTAATTTAAAGCTATTATATATAACTTAACCAGCTCATCTGGTTTGAATGTGTTGCTACTTTTTTTTGTGAAACCAACACCAAACACAACATATGTTTTTAAGGAGGAGGGGATACCACTGCTGTCGTCCTAACTCATCCATCTCTCTATCTGGACCAGCACTGAGATATGGACCACTGGTCGTCCGTGTACCCCATTACTGTAAAATGGCGTCGATTGAATTATTCTGTACTTGCTAACATTAAATCATGATGAAAGTACTAATACATTTACCACATGATTGGCTGTTTTATTTTTTTGTTTCATTGTATTTAGGTATAACATGCCTCGCTGTTTTTATTTATTTATTTAATTATTTTTTTATAACAAGGTGGTGGCATTGCAGGTGGATATCTATGCATTATGAAGTGGTGTGGAATTAATTTGGTGTTCTGTGTTCAGTTATTACATTACATTATAGGCATTTAGCAGACGCTCTTATCCAGAGCGACTTACACAACCTCTTGTAAGTAGCCTGCAAGTGCCAGGGTTAAATTTGAGAGCCAGTCGTGACCGGTTTTTATTTCCCAATTTGGAACACCCAGGATTATATTTAGCATGCATGAGATTTTGTTTGGATTTTCTGAACGTATATACAGTGCAGATAACATTACCGGGATTTGCTGCAGATCATCGATGAGCCTGTAGATGGTGCTTATGTTTTCCTGTCTTTCAGGATTTGCCGCATATCACCTTTGAGCCTATATAGATGGTGCTTTTAAAAAAAAAATTTTTTTTAACATGCCTGCCCGCAAGATTAATATACACTTACTCGTGTATACAGTCAAGCTGGAAAGTCTGCACATGCCTTTCACCTTCTCCACGTTGTATTATGTTACAGACATATTCTACAATAGAGTTAATTTTTTGTCTCAAAATTCTACACAAAATAGCCCCTAATGACAAAGTGAAAACACGTTTTTAGACATTTGTGCTAATTTATTAAAAATCTAAATGTTAAATATATGTACACACGTGTGCACACCCTTTGATATGACACCCAAAAGTGAGCTGAGGTGCATTTTGTTTCCACTGATACTGCTTGAGATGTTTCTACAACTTAATTTGAGTCCACCTGTGATAAATTCAATTGACTGGACATGATTGGGGATTGCCAACACCTGCCTTTATAAGGTCCCACAGTTGACAGTGCATGTCAGAGCAAACTCCAAGCCATGGGGTCAAAGGAATTATCTGCAGACCTCAGAAACAGCATTGTGTCCAGGCATAGATCTGGAGAAGGGTACAGAAAAATCTTTGTTGCTTTACAGGTCCCAAAGAGCACAGTGGCCACCATCATTCGTAAATGGAAGAAGTTTGGAACCACCAAGAATCTTCCTAGACCTGGCCGCCCGGCCAAACTGAGCAATCGGGGAAGACGGGCCTTGGCCAGGGAGGTGAGCAGAAACCCAAGGGTCACTCTCACAGAGCTCCTGCGTATTCTTGTGGAGATTGGAGAACCTTTCAGAAGATCAACCATCCAGGCAGCACTCCACCAATCAGGCCTTTATGGTAGAGTGGCCAGACGGAAGCCCCTCCTTAGTAAAAGGCACATCAGAGCCTGCTTGGAGTTTGCCAAAAGGCAAGAGGACTCAAACCATGAGAATCAAGATTCTCTGGTCTGATGAAACCAAAATTTAACTTTTTGGCCTGAATACCAAGCGTCACGTCTGGAGGAAACCAGGCACCGCTCATCACCTGGCTAATACCATCCCTACAGTGAAGCATGGTGGTGGCGGCATCATGATGTGGAAATGTTTTTCAGCAGCGGGAACGGGCCGACTAGTCCTGATAGAGGGAAAGATGAATGCAGCTAAGTACACCAAGATCCTTGAAGAAAACCTGCTCCAGAGCGCTCTGGACCTCAGACTGGGGCAAAGGTTTACCTTCCAACATGACAACGACCCGAAGCACACAGCCAAGAGAACAAAGGAGTGGCTTCGGAGAAAGTCTGCATGTCCTTGAGTGGCCCAGCCAGAGCCCAGACCTGAATCCAACTGAACATCTGTGGAAAGAGCTGAAACTGACTGTGTACCGACGCTCCCCATCCAACCAGATGGAACTTGCAAGGATATGCCAAGAGGAATGGGCAAAAATGTCCAGAAACAAGTGTGCCAAGCTCGTAGCTTCTTTCCCAAGACGCCTTGAAGCTGTAATCGCTGCCAAAGGTGCAGCAACCAAGTATTAGGCTAAGGGTGTGTACAGATATGTAACTCCTAAATAACCTATTTTTGTCAGTAAAATAATATTGCATATTTTCTAAAAACCTGTTTTCACTTCATCATTATTGGCTATTGTGTGTAGATGTTTGAGGCAAAAAATGAACTCAATCTATTGTAGTATATGTCTGTAACGTAATAAAACGTGGAGAAGGTGAAACGGGTGTGCAGACTTTCCGGCTTGACTGTACGTGTCAAACGGGTCCACTTGCGGAAGAGTGAGCAGTTATGCATCTGTTCCAAAGTTATGAGCTTTATTTCTTATTTTATGGACGTATGCTCTTGATTTCGCAATTGTTTTGTTTCATAAATGACTTTGGCACTTACTTTCCAGCTTATTTCGCCCCATGGTTCTCTGGGGAACTCCAGAATGACATGCTGCAGTAATTGTCAGGAGCTTTAATGATATGTGCTGTTCCTCATCATTTGTGACTGGTGGAATTACAAGTTCCTTCAATTGTTTTTTTATTATCATTTTTATGCCCTTGCTCTTGCGTGTGATAGCGCATCTTTTCTGAACTAATTCTAAAAGGGGTAGTACATCGTTCCCGGAATATTGTCGCTTTCATGGTGAGAATGTCACATATCTTCCCGTACACTACGTCGAGCAGGCCGACGCGTATGGCTTTCTTTACACTTCTGCCTTAACTTTGAAAAGCTACTGTGTGGTACTTCTCATGCGCAGTTGGTTTTCTACCTAGCATTGAAAACTGTGTGTGGGAATGTGGTCAGTGGCTTGTGATGGAATGAGATTATCTCTCAATGAGAAATGAGAAAACCCTGCGTGGTGAGCTACGCAAACAGAGGAACCTGTTCTCTAATAATAGGGAAGGGCCTGAAATGAGCCAGCCTGGAACATGTGATGTAGAAGGTCAAATTTGTCACTTGGGTGGGGTTTCTGCCAATCTCAGAGGAGAATATGAAATGTGTTTCGACTGTACAAAAAAAGAGCTACAAATCAACTCTTAAGAATTTGCCCCACACTCTGTCAACTAATGTCAATGTGAATTCAGATGTGCGAGCTCTGAGAGCTCCAGAGAGCTTTATTTAGATGGGAAATGGGTCTCACTACTTTCCTCAGGAACAGTGGCCTTACTAATGAACTTCCGTAGCTGTTACGTGTGCCGTTACGTGCTGTAATGGCTTCATTGTGTGCTGTGGTGTGTGAGTGAGCTCATCCATATCTAGAACACTTCTTTTTTTTTTTTTTTTGTGTGTGTGTCTTGAACAGTAAAATGTTTCCTGTTGAGCCGCATGTCAATGGTTTTGGCCTGAATCTCCATGATGTGAGGCCCCCTGCTCCAAAAAAATCCCCTTTACTTCAGTCTATGACAGTTTAATCAAGGTTTAATCACAGTTTAATCAAGCTTACCCCCATATTTTCAGAAGCGCTATCAATCGCATTTGTTTTTGGTTTTTATGCACCCCCCAACCCCCCCCCCCCACACACACACTTTTCACACTAATTTGGAATGCCATAGCATGCCCAAGCTTCAAGTGGTCACCACAGTCCCTCCTATCAATTCAGGTAGAGGCCAGACAAGCATGTGCTCCGTCCTCACCAAGCACTCAATGCTTAATGTGCAGCTCAACAGACAAAACTTTCTGGTGCACAATCGTCCAGCGGGGATCACTGCCATACGATGAGACGCCATCCCGGCTAACTGATACCCTCCCATCCCTGTGTCTCCCTGCGATACTACTGGCTACTGTCGGCACCAGCGATGTCCGGACCGGATACGAGACCGCGGGGCTCGTCCATGCACTACAACAGTGCCTTGACGGGATGGCCTACCCTTTTGGTGAGTTTGCTAGGAATTCATTGTCAACTTTCTTTTCTCGTTTATTTATTTCTATTTTATTGTTATTCCGCTTGGTGTCTGTCCTTCCTGTCAAGGTCTTATCCCTGCTCTACTAAATTTCTGAATTTGAACTACTCAACTGTCCTCAACTATTCAAGATCAATTTTTTAGTATGATCGCAACAGAAGATTAGATGTTTGGCTGTTTATTGATTGCCAGTCATGTTTAATACTGTAATGCTTCCATTTTTTTTTATTTCAGAAAGCTTGGTATATCAGTCCAGACTGGAGAAATTGTCAGGTTTCTTTTCAATAAGAGTCGGCACCCAAACATATGATGATTGTTCGAATAGGAAATAATGAGAAATCTGAAGGAGAACGAGAGACTGGTTGAAAAGAAAACTTGAGCTTTGGAAACGATTAGACTCATGTGAAATTAGAATTTTAGAACATTTGTCGGGGATCACTTTTCCCTTTTAGGTGGGTCCTTATGATATTGAGACTCCTGGACAAGTGTGTGTCCTCGCATATTACCAACACATGGATGCACAACACGGAATTCATTGTTTTTCAGACACAGTTCTCCTTTTCATTCCAGCAGCGGGCAAGTTGAACCTGGGGCGTACTTCGAAATGTACGCTATCTTTCGTACGTCTATCTTCAGGGAGAAACTTGCATATTGCCGCAAACGCACCTGTTTACACTGTATCTTGGCACGACTGAACTCTGATCATTTATTCAGGGCTTACTTGCCCTACCTATGCTACATCTAAAATTACACCCTCAAGTTTATTTACTTAAACCACAACATTTTGAGTCTCTATTTCAGCACTGAGCTTTGTGCTTTAGGTTTATGCACTGACTACTACTATTGGTTGTGACACCGATTACTCGCTTGTCTCAGATCTTTGTCTAACCTTTTTGTGTGCACTATGTCTATTGCAAAGAGATTTTTTAATTAAAATTAAATTTCAATTTTAATTCTTCAGCGTGCCTTTTCAGGTGTGCTAGTGCAGACATATTTGGTCTCCCCTTTCCGAGACAAAAACCGAAGCAGTCAGTTCTGTGACAGCGTTGATTTCCCCACTCACTCTAAAAATGTATTGTGTGTTTTAGGTTCGGTAGGTGAGGTGTCAACTATACATGATGTCCTCCTTCCTGGACATCATGAAAAACTTCTGAACTTCTGGAAAACTCCCAGCTTATCATTTATGTATCACCTCCTTCTCCGTTCCAGTGAGTTGAGTCGGGTTTTCCTATTGATCAAGAATGCATTATCAAACAATGTCAGAACGTGCTTAGGCACATAGCCGTTTATTTTATTCCTTAGTCATTGTTCTTAGGGTTTGGTTACTGACTGCCTTGCCTTGCTTTACAGTTATAAATCCATAAAAGCAGGTAGGATATTTTCATATGCCAATAATTCTGTTACCACTCCCTGTGAAAATATTTAGAAGGCAAGGCACTAGACGTGATTTGGTGGCCTACGTTTGACTGTCGTCCTCGGTAATCGCTCACACGTTCGTCAAATTGCGATGTTATGAGCGCAATATGATATGGAACGAATATAAAAGGCAAGGAGGGAAACGCATCATATGTTGCTCAATATGGCATGATGCGTTTACTGCTTACTCAAGCACTAACCATGTCTATTCAGCGTACCGTTTATCAGACAGTATTACTTTATAGCCTGAAAGAAAAAAAACTATAAAGGCGTATTCTAAAAGCTTTGCTTGTGTCCTATTGCTACTTCTGAGGTTATTGGTTGTCATCATGTAACGCAACTGCTTGCCATACATTGTGAAATTATACTGTCTTGGATTTTCAAAATTATTCTGTGTTTGTTTTTGTGTCATGTATTAAAGCTATATGTTGAATTTCAGTTATGAAGGATGCGTTGTTCTACAGGATGGATCAAAGATGTACAATGACAGGTAGAATTTTATAAAATGTTGACACGAGTGCTTATGTTTTAATTTTTCACTGTGCTTGCTTGCTTGAACCAGATCGGGCCTGTGATTGAAGAATGAACAGGAATGAACATATTCAACATTGTGTTTTGTGAACAAATGGTTGTCTGCTATTATGTGTAAAATGTTATTTTCAAATGATGTGCCACGGCCCTTTATGTCCTTTCCATAACCCTTTGAAGAAGCACAGTTGCTTTGTTCAAAATGGGCCTTTTTGAACATTTCAGTGAAACATCCATTTTCACAGTTCCCACATATAAACATTAAAAAGTTTACATGTATGTCCGCCATGTGTTTTATAACATTGAAGGTCTAGAGGAGCCAAAACTGAGTCACATAGAACAAAAACGGACTGGATATTGGCTTGGTGCATTGACATCCCGTTGCCTTGCCGCTTTCAGATATTGCAATGTCATATTCATATTTATTCTGTACAGGTCGATGCAGCTTGTGCGCTCCAGGGGTGTATGCTGGTTGTGCATCATTGTACTTCATCCTGATACGTTTAGATGACCCAGCTGAAGTGATGGTGAGGGAGAAAACTGGAGGAACAGAGAGAGCGGGTACCGTCTTGATTGAGGCCGGTCTTTTCTGCGCTCCACGTACGCGTATGCGCTTACTGAGATTTAGCTATGGTTTTATATGCCTTAGCACCCCAGGAATACTCTAGCCCATGTACAGGCCTATACAGTAACAGAACATGAACATGAACAAAACTCAAGTTGAAAACTGAGATACTGCTTAGTTTACTGGATGCGATTTTGGACTGAGACATTTTTTGTTGTTTCGGCTCTGTAATCAAGCTCGCTGTATTTGAAATGGAAAAATGACTGAGGTGTGCACACTGTTTTAACTTGAGTTTATTTACATACATATTGGGTGAACTATGTAGCAACAATCAAAAGACTCATAGTTTTTTTATGTTGGGTCACAGACATCAGGACGTCATGGCATGCAGAGGATATGCAACCAAATATTAAATATACCTTTAGGTTTATGTTCATTTGTCCAATTAATTTCCGTCGCCTAAAATGGGGGGAACTATGTATAAAAAGGCCGACAATTTCTACACGGTTCACGCGATATGGACGTAAAGACTCTTAAATTAAAGCTGAAAGTCTGCACTCTAGTCACTGTTCTATTTCAGATCCAATGTGCTGGATTACAGAGCCAAAACAATAAAAAATGTGTCACTGTCCAAATACTTTTGGACTGCACTGTAATTCTCAAACTGTTAATTCATGGTCATGAACCTTATCTCTGTCCTCATAGCAATTGTTTGCTTTCTTTACAGTACATCTGGGAACGGCTCAGTTTACCAAGAAACAGGATGCAAATGATGTCATTTCCTTGACAAACACACTTTGGACATATCTGTCATTTTTTGACACTTGAGAAATGGATAATGCAGAATTTGCAGACCTTAATGTCCATCATACTGTTCCAGTGTAATGTATAGCTAAATCTGGTCCCACCCCCCAATTCCCATAGAGATCCATTCAAATGCAGAGACGTTATAGTATAGTATCAGAAAATAAGATATCGAGTCTTTTGATGTTGTTGGGTCACAGACATCAGGAAGTCATGGCATGCAAAGGATATGCAACCAAATATTTTAAAGTATTATTTTATTCTATATATAAATGCAGGGGTGCCAATAATTGTGGCACTTGTGGTTTTGTTAAAAATAATTATTTCTTGAGGTATTTTTTTTCTCATAATAAATATACTTCAATTAAAGGTTGGATTTTTCTAATTTTCTAAAATAAGATTTTTCTTTTTCTGAATTTTTTATAACCCTTTTTACTCATCTTTACCAGGGGTGCTAATAATAGTGGAGGGCACTGGAAATGAAGTTTTGCAGAAAGATTTGACCATGTGGGTTTTGTGTTTACAATTTTGAGAAATTTGTTTTAATTTCAGAAAATGTGTCCAAACAATTGATAAAAACTAAGTTGGGAACAGCGCCTACAGTGGCTGAGTGGGGAAACTACTGAGTAGGTGGTTTTTTTTATTCACTGGGGATTTTTTATAGAGAACGTTTTTATTTAAATTTATGTTTGAGGCGCGGCTCGTTTCAGTTGAATATAATGAAACATAGCAAAGGCCCCCTTTCCCCCAACCATACCTCCAGGCTCATAGTTAATACTGAGAAGTGCATCTGGAAGCTGATGTTTGTGAGATATTATACAACCGCATTGTGATTGGCCGAGATTCATTCCATGAGTGCTGATATACAGTATAACGTCACTCGGACTTCATCGCCGGCCAAAATAACTCCGCTTTGTTTACATTCTAATTTATACATTGTTGAAAAGTTAAATTGGGAATTCTGAAGGAACTATATTTGTTGGCGGAGCCAAATGAACAACATCTGTCTCAATCATTACTTGATATTGCTTAATTAGCATCTTCTCGTCATACTCATAGATAAGAGATAGAGACATGTGAGCTCATGTACCAGGCAAGACTAGCATAGGCTGCGGTGAACTGAGACATCTGGACAAATCATATAATCTCAGTTTAGTGACACTATATACGAAAGTGGCATTAAAAGCTTTTGTGCTATTTACAGGGAGCACAAAATGTTAAGGGTTTTGTTGAGTTTGATGCTGACTGATACACTTGTGTTTAACAGCATACATATATTTTAATGACCCACCAATTCCATTTTGTCAGGTCCAAAAAAAAAAACCGACATTCAGTTCATGTTATGTCATACCCATTAAAAACGGCTATCTTTTTGGCCTCGGTACTACTAAGATAAGATAAGATAAGATATACTTTATTGAACCCCGTGGGGTAATTTTTCTTCTGCATTTGACCCATCCTTAGTTACCTAGAAGCAGTGGGCAGCCACAGTGCAGCGCCCGGGGACCAACTCCAGTTCTGAGGCAAGTGCCTTGGTCAAGGGCACCTGCAGGAGTGCACCTATCATGCATGTCTTTGAGTGTGGGAGGAAACCGGAGTACCCGGAGTAAACCCACACGAACACGGGGAGAACATGCAATCTCCACACAGAAAGGCCCCATCCGAGATTCGAACCCACGACCTTCTTGCTGTGAGGCAACAGTGCTAACCACTATGCCACCGTGTCCGCCCAAAGGGCATGGAGTTCCCACTACTGAGGGCATGGACATATGCCTTGAGTCATATTACTCAAATTCTGGTCTTTGAGAGCCGAGAACTTCTGGTTTTCCACCCTCGGATCTACGCACCTTTATGGAGATGAAATATATACTGTATATCGACGCATGTCCGTATATGGGAAATGTTTTTCAGATTTTGTATTTATTTAGATTTTTTTTTGCCATTTTCAGATATTGCTTTTAAAATTTTTTAATTTAAACAGCCTACACTGCCATTAAATATATTCATCATTATATTTCCAATGAAAATTCCACGTATTTACAATATATTTGGATATATTCCATTTCCACAATGGCAGGCATGCACGGTAAATGTTCATTCTTATATAACTTCTGACAGTGCATGCTACTCTGATGGAGTACATGCTGTCCCTACTCGAGACATAACGACACTGTTAGAGTTGAATTAAAAGTTTTACTTTGAGCAATCAGGGTCATTTTTGCAACATGGAAAGTACAGTGTGTTAACCGTTTTACAGGAACAGTAGCAAAATAACAGTTTTGGAGGTGGTCTTTGGAAGACAATAACATTTTACATTGAAAAAAGAAGAATGTCTAAAGCCAGACATAGTTCCCTAATCTTTGTTTCACCGTATAAACCAGGTCAGATTACTTACAACAGTGTTCGCCACTGTGCTATTAAATGAGATTTTGACTGTTTATTGCTCATTTTTGTGTTTTGAGGCTGGAGACTGGTGCTCTAATTTAGCCCTTGACACCTTACAAATACCTTTTTGAAGAGAAAGCAGAAATGCATATAGTCTGCAGAGTTTAAAATTAAAAATCTACCCCATGCCATTCCTTTTTATCAAATTTAAAATTAATTATTAACACATAGCAATTTAATTTATGGAAGCACATAAGAGTTTCTCAGCTGCACCAAACTAATTA
This sequence comes from Ilyophis sp. 1 JC-2022, assembly GCA_022702515.1. Taxonomy (NCBI): domain Eukaryota; kingdom Metazoa; phylum Chordata; class Actinopteri; order Anguilliformes; family Synaphobranchidae; genus Ilyophis; species Ilyophis sp. 1 JC-2022. The sequence continues at coordinate 82,539,019 of CM040394.1, forward strand.
ATCTTTTCAGCGCCTGTTACGGCAATAGAGCAACTCTAAATATTCTTAGAATAATGAATCACTGTAACTGCATACCAGTCTTGCGAATATGGGCAAAGGAGAAATGACCTGTACATGGACAATGCATTCCTGCTATCCAGATGCCTGAGCCTTTTCTTTTTTTTTTTTGAAATATAAAAAAACATAATATGAAATATATTAATTTTGCAACCTCTTGACAAGGGCATTCTTGAAAAGCGATTAAATTTTTTATCTCATATGGGAGTCACCGATATATAAAGGATGAATACATTTTGAAAAAATGAAATGAAAAAGAGTGAAATAAAAGCAACAATCTTCCAGCAACAATCCAAGGGGCAATCCAAGTAATACATTTTTCATCATTTGACCTCAGGCGAATCTATATCAGATCTCACAAAACGGGTTATAAAACAACAGATTTTCACTACTATAGCTTGTGATACAACTTCAAAAAGCTGTAATTATGTCGTGTACGCGCGTACGTACGTGGATGTACTTATGGACGCACTCATGGTGCCCATTTTTAGATGAAGAAACATTCTCCTGTCAAGAGGATCATAACAAATCCCTTGTACAAGTCCCAAGACAAATAATTATATGGTGATACACCGAAATGTATTGAATTATTTTAGAGAAATAGAATATTGATTATATTTAATATGAAATATTATCTAAAAGTAAAATAAGCGTTTATGTGTAAAATTTGAAAAATATAGATGCTCGTGGGGGCTATCTTTCACTGTATGTAACACCATGAAGAGTAGAGACTTACATGGATGCGGTATAATATACACACATACCAAACGTCGTGATATTTCCGAGGGTTATCCATTTTCCACCGCACTGGCATAATGTGTGCAGATAATGACTGCCTTACTGCAGCAAGTTAGATTAAAATACGCTTTTAAAGACGAGCGCCCAGTAAGCCCTATCCGTAGTTGCATGTTGATGTCATAAGGGAGCGTACTTATGTTCCCTCAGCCCATTGTTCTCTCAGCCCTATGTTCCCACAATTCAATTTCACCAATTATGAGCCCTATGTTGCCTCAGCCCTACGTTCCCTCAATGGATTTCTCCACTAATTATGAGCCCTATGTTGCCTGGCCCTATCTGTTCCCTCAATGGATTTTTCTACCAATTATGAGCCCTATGTTGCCTCAGCCCTACGTTCCCTCAATGGATTTCTCCACTAATTATGAGCCCTATGTTGCCTCGGCCCTATCTGTTCCCTCAATGGATTTCTCCACTAATTATGAGCCTTATGTTGCCTCAGCCCTATCTGTTCCCTCAATGGGTTTTTCCACCAATTATGAGCCCTATGTTGCCTCAGCCCTATCTGTTCCCTCAATGGGTTTTTCCACCAATTATGAGCCCTATGTTGCCTCAGCCCTATCTGTTCCCTCAATGGATTTTTCCACCAGTTATGAGCCCTATGTTGCCTCGGCCCTATCTGTTCCCTCAATGGATTTTTCTACCAATTATGAGCCCTATGTTGCCTCAGCCCTACGTTCCCTCAATGGATTTCTCCACTAATTATGAGCCCTATGTTGCCTCGGCCCTATCTGTTCCCTCAATGGATTTCTCCACTAATTTGTTTTCTGTCTTATTTTACTGTGTGCATGTATGTACTATTACATGTACGCATTTTTTGTTACCAATAATGTGCGCACATGCACACACACACACACACACACACACACACACACACACACGCAGACACACACAACCTATTGAGTGTGTGAGATTTCAATGCATTTCAATGGAGATTCTTAGAATAACAACCAAATACAAGTGTGTGAGATTTCAATGCATTTCAATAAAGATTCTTAGAATAACAACCAAATACAATTAGTCATTTTCTGGAACCAGGATTGGCTTGTTCTAATGATCTGCGTTTGCTGTTCATTCTCTGCTCAATAAAGAACACAAGTTGTGAAAGAGTAAGTACACTCACTGTCTCAGCCTGTCTCCGCCTACTACACCATTTAGAAAAACACTTTGTGGGGTGAGCGAGGGAGAGGGGTGTGGGTGGAGGAGCTGTGTCCATCGTCATTTGCATAAATTAACGTACATTGTACAAATGATTTTGTATAACAGATTAAACTGTCAAACTAGACGTTGCACATCAAATAGGCTATGAATGAAGATTCAGCAACTGCATGGCCTATATTTCTCACCTCAAATATTTTCAGAAACATATTTTAGGGGACTATTGAGGTGGAATATGAGAGTTTATGAACAGGACGCCACATTGTTCCGGTCTGAAAACGTGGAGCCGAAACGAAAGTAACGTAGTGTGTCTAACCAATCAGGTGCCGGCTGTTTCCATTGTGGCCGACAACAATTATCCATATGGCGTAGAGGTACCTCCAAAGAGGTACTCTGACATCACGATTGAGGCGGGGGCAGTGTGGGGAGTGGAAAGGAAATTTCAACCGTTACGGGCAATACAAAGACGCTTTTCAGTTTTTTACAGTTTTTTATGACATACAATATTATTTCAGAATTGTTGAAATAACGGAATGCATCAATAAGTTTCATTATAAGGTAGGCATACAAACACGTTTACAGCGGGGGGGGGGGGAAGTTATCTAGAGTGTACTTACCTTTTAAAAAAAGATTATTTGTCTCTGTCTTCTTGGTTAAATTTTTAGATTAACTAGCAGTAGTTGACAATGCAATATGGCAATTTGCCTTGTGATACCTTGTGATGCCAGGTAGTTACAAGGGTTTTGCTGGATGGTATTAAGTGGTGCCTAGTTAAGGTGGGTGTTAGGTGTAGGGTGTTACTTGCTGGTTGGTTGGGTGTTACAAGGTAGTTGCTAGGTGGTTATTAGGCTATTGTTTAGGTGTTGCTGGGTGGTTATTATTGGTTGCTAGATTGGTACTAGGTGATTAGTAGTGTGGAATTTGTATTAAGGGAACATGGGGCTAAGGGAACATAGGACTCTAAATTGGGAAAATTGCATTGAGTGCACATACGGCTGAGGGAACATAGGGATGACCCCTGTCATACATGGTTGTTTAACCAATTTAAAAATAAACCAAAATGGATGAAAATTCTATGTGACCGACCTCCTGTGTGTGAACTATAAAATGGGTGAAATGTTCAGAAGGTGCAGAAATATAACTGTAAAAGAAACGGCTATTATTGGGTCATAATGAGACCACATTGAGCGTGTGTACTACTCCCATAGCCTGTGACATTTTGAAAAACTGAAAGAAAAACAATAACGGCAAATGACCTGTGGCATGGCAGAAATGGCAGAAATACCTGTGGCAGAAATACGATGTGGCATGGATGCTCATTTTCAATCTTAGTAGCCTATAATTATTACAGTTATTGGTTTTTACAATATCAGGTTGTGTTAGCTTCTGGGGGTTTGCTTTTTTTAATTGAATTTTATTGTTTTTTTAAAACCCTCATATTATGTTATGGGTCATTTTGACCCGGTTCAATGTTTGACGTCTCTTAAAAACCAGTTAACCTTTTTTTTCATCTCGACACATGACTTTTCCTAATTTGTTGGGATTAAATAGTAAACACGCAATAAACATGCTATGTTTTCAAAAGTCCTGTACCAACTTTGTAGACAAAGTTCTTGTGTGGGGTCATTTGTGGGGTAGCTGTATAACGATATGTAAAAAATCTACCTTTTTTTTTGTTTTTATCTCTAATTTTGTTTGTGCTAAATTCTGGTGGCACTTTCCCATACAGGTTTTAAACTTTACAAACTTTCACATATGTCAGGCTCTAAAATGAGATGTTCACAGATTTTTTATACTTATGGATAAAAGGCTAGTGAATTGGGAGACACATAAAAGTTCACAAAGAAATTGTCCAAATTGTTCTATTACAATAGTTTTGAGTTCAAACTTTTGGGGTCAATTTAACCCCAAACAAGGCATCATAAAATGTAAATATAAGATGATGGTTAAATATATGTATGTGTTTTTGACAATCAGGTTTATAACAGGTTTTATCAGGTTAACTGTTCACGCATATGTGTCTGCACTGTGCTATTCTTCTTATTATTTCTGTAAGATAGTAAGATAAACAGAGAGCAAAGTGCACACTTGTACTTCGTATAAACTTTAATTTATTTCCCTCAGAATTTCCAACCGTGAATGAATGAGCACCAGGGCTTTTCAAGGCTAATCCCGCCCCAGCGAGGAGTGGCTTGTCATCTTGCTCCGGTCCTCTAAAGCATACAGTTAGAAACACCTGTGCCAGATTTCAAGCAGAGAAAAGGGAATAGATCTACGTTTCAATAGTGATTTCCTTGAGGGTACAGTTTCATAGAGGCAACTAGGCTACCAAGCGATCGATTTTCGTGAAACGTTAGGCTGTTTCGCTTAGCCTATACTGCTTTGATTTTAGGACGCGAGCATCACGGCTTTATTTAGTCCATTATTGCTGGATTTGAAGATGTTACATGAACTTATCATCTGCTGTTTTGTAGCAGCGATTTTCACATCAGGTAAGTGATTAATATGCTACGTATCGATGTCCGCTCCAATAACTGGTTCGTCTATAATTAACATTATTTGTTCAAACAAATTTATAGTGTCTGTCAGCTGTCAGGGCAATGACATTGTATTACTGTATTTTATACAATAGTCAATTCTGCCATATTTAGTTGTGCTGGAACTCGAACTTTGGCTTAGATAGGAAAATATAAGTAGCCTATTATTAACAATCAAGAAAGTAGGCTAAATATGACACGAGGAAAATCACGTGGGTAAAGTTGATTCATCAACGTGGTTATATGTTATAGTTCTATGGCAACGGAAATACTGTAGGATAGGAACGGCAATAATAGAGATAGAAAAAGCATCACAGCAACAGGTCTTTTGTAATAACCTACAAGTCGCAAATTGGTGTAGTCTAGGCTATTTGCCTTTATTCCTGTCAACGCGTTTCATCCAATTAATTTACCATGTTTTCGGAAAGAGTAGCCTAATGCAAGAACAATGACATTCGTTAGAAGTAAACGAGATTGGTTATTTGACTTTCACAAGTGCTGTAGGCTACCTAGGCTAAACATCACGTTTCTGTCGTGATTAGATTTTTAAAAACTTAATCCGTGTCTTGCGCAACGAATTTTACAGTATTCCACCGAGGTAATGTTTCTATTTACTTGAGAAGGTTTGAAAGTGAGGTCTAATAATAATAACAACAACATCAACAGCTCTAATAATAATAATAATAGTGCTAAACAGAGATATATGCAGGTCCAACAGGTTGCACATGACCAAAAAATAAGGCGCTGAGATGATATTTCATGAACACAAGCGTTTAAGGTATTCTAATCTGCATTGCCTTACTTTTGGTATAGAATAAAACTCACTCTAGACAAGAGGCCAAATCCTCAAGTTAAGGACAACTAATTAAATTCACCCAAAGTATGTGTGCGGGTTTCAGTTGGGGGCAATGACATTTCCATCTCAGAACTCCGAGCTTGGGTCAGTCCAGAAATGTGCATACATGGCTCCGGTTCTGATATCGCCAGTCCACCACTGCTATACATGTGAGCGTGCGATGATCCGGATAGATCTGGATGCACAAACCAAATTCCGCTTTCAGATAGATGACGTGTGCAGGTCACATTTATTCCAGCACACTATTCATATTCATAATGCCTCAGGTGCACAGACTGAATTTGATGGTTGTTTGCAATATGAGAGTCCCAGTAAGGATTTTAGTAAGTCTACAACAGATTTATTGTGGTTTTTGGAGGAGAGGGTGAGGAGTTCTCTCCGTGCATTGTTCTGTGTGTTCGGTCAGGCCTTTCTTTATTCGGTATTGAAAGCCGTATACCCTTTATAAAGACCCTGTAATTACGCGCTAATCTGAGTGCTCCCTGGTCCCTGCCCACAGCGGTTATAGGAGCGCTGAGACAGGCTGCGTGAGACAGCGTGCTGCGTCCCCACTGACTCACCCCCCCCCCCCCCCCGGCAGCACAGGCTGCACGTGAATCACCGTGGCCAGAAGAACGCTGACCTCGCCGGTCAGAGCCTCCGCCAGACTGCCAGCGCACCCCCAGTGGAACCTTTCCAATCCGTTGTGCTGCAGTGCAACATGGCGGGCGGTTAGCTCACAGAGGTTCAATCCCCAAGAAGTGACTAACTTACCTTAGCAGTCTGGCGGGGGGATTTGGATCAGGGGCTTGGGGCGGGCGGTGGGGGTGGGGATGGATCGAGGTTGTCATGAGTTTGAGGAGAACAGGGAGCCTTTCAAGCTGCTGCAGTAATATCCGGGAGACTCGCTGGCTGCCCTGAAGGCTGAGTTTGATTGCACAAGCGAAGCTGGTCCTGTGGTTTCAGAGAGACTTGCTCATGTCCATGAGCCAGATGTTAACGGTTACGTTTGCATTCAGGCATTTAGCATAAAACTAAGGACCAGCTCTGATGCTCTAACAACCAATAGTGACAGATAATACGTAAACATACAACAAAGATAACTACCACCGTCGGTGTAAGAGGAAGATTGGGAAATGGAAACAAATAACCCAAAGTCACATCTATTAAAACTGCATATATTGTAGCATTGAAAATCATATGGTGATGTAACTGTGAGGACGCCATTGAAAAATAATATTTCATTTCACCTCCTTCTTCATCACAGACAATGAATCAGAATTATGGTTCAACTGAGTCTGAAGGAGATGTTGCCCTTACTGAAGCTGATTGTAGGGGGAGGAATACATGTTGAGGTGCGGGCTAGTTTGAGACCCATTTTGTGGCTGTCCATGCCTCTGGAACATATGTGAGTGTGCCACAACATCCCCCCATGACCTTTGACCCGGGTCATCCTCCCATGAATTGCCATGTGTAGTACGGTTAATTCATATAGCTAGCGTTGTGAGTTGAGCTTGTCTGAGCAGTGATCGGGTTTCTGTGCTGGTGAGGGAACTCTCATTCATGTCTGGCAGGATTACAGTGGCTCTGAGGAGTAGTAATCTTGTGCTGTAATTGGAAAGCCCGTGCTAGAGGATGGGAGGTTTAATAGGATATGATGGCGCAGGTCCACAGAACAATCACTGCTTCTAGGAACCATCTGTTACCCAGGTATTAAGGGCCATCGCAAAAGCCTGGGTTCTGAAGGGCAGCATGTTTCTAAAGCCTGGGTTCTGCAGGACAGCCTGTTTCTAAAGCCTGGGTTCTGCAGGGCAGCATGTTTCTAAAGCTTGGGTTCTGCAGGACAGCCTGTTTCTAAAGCCTGGATTCTGAAGAACAGCGGGTTTCTAAAGCCTGGTTCTGAAGGGGAGCAGGTTTCTAAAGTCTGGGTTCTGAAGGAGAGCAGGTTTCTACAGCCTGGGTTCTCAAGGACAGCAGGTTTCTAAAGCATGGGTTTTATAAAAGTTTATAAAGTTTATAAAACTCATGTTCTGAAGGCTAGCAGATTTCTGAAGTGTTGGTCATAATGAGCTCACATTGCCCTCTGAGCAGGTGTATGGATTCCTGCACACTGTGGCTTGTTGCCGTGGTAGCAGGCCTGTGCAGTCCACTGCCATGCCACGCTCAGAACAATCAGGTAACAGATTAGTCATCTTTACCTTACCTAACACTCTTCTTACAGTCACGATAAAGCTGTATCTGTCGCTGTCAAACTCACAAAAGGGAAATGTAGTCATGGGAACTAATAATGTTTTGTGTGTGTTTAAAACAGCTCTGACGAATCACATTTCTCCTAACAAGTTATTTGGCTCTTTCCCCCACATTTAAGGCTCTCACACATTGAACCAAACATCAGGCTATCTTTAATCCTGAGAAAATGTCAGAAAACGTTTTGTTTCTTGAAAGGACAGAATGATCAGAATAAAAACTGTCCGATCGGGTGTCTAAATGTTCCGACAGACACTCCGCAACTGAAACTTCTCAGTTACTAGGACACCTCAGGAAATATGAACCACTGTAAACAAAGATCGTCAGCTGACAATCTGATATCTTTTTGCTTCTGCATATTTCTGGACTGCCGTCTTTGTTGCAAATGTAAAGCCTTGAACAGACTGTCGGCAACCACAAGCACACTCAAGGCATTCAGAGTGTCCCTATGCCTAACGCATAGCAAGGGAAATATTGCCGTTTGTTGAACCACACGCTTAGCATGTTCCACCCTATCTTCTCAGGTTGTGCAGAACTGTCCTTTGTGGGGAATATGTCAGTGAGAAGGGGAAAAAGGTGCGAAATATAAAGCAGTTGACTCCTTTTTTATCTTGTGGGCCAAAAGATTATATGAACGCGGATTACAGAAAAGCGAGCCTCCAAGCGAGCCCATCAGATACATTGTATACCAGAACAGAACAAGGCACCACAGCGTCCTGTCCATGGTATTGACTGATATAGTTACTGTAATGACCATACACATGATTTACAATAAAGGAACAGTGAGCGGAACAAGAGCGTTTTCCAGAAAACATCGTATACCATATAATCTACCTCTAACACCACTGATGTCTGATATAGATTTAGGCTCAAATAGATTCCCCTGGCACACCTGGTTGCTTTGACAGAACGTGCAGTTTTTGCTCATAAAACCATGGTCAAGATGTTAACAGATTATGGTTTAAAACATAGGGAAATAGTGGTACGGAGGTTTTTGAAATCTTTGCCTGCTGGATGTGATTGAAAACCCGCCCTGCTGAACTGTGTAATTAGGTACACTGTGTTATGTTGCAATGGAGTTGATAAGGACGTGACATCCTGCTTTCCCAATGTAGGAGTGGGAGCATGAGCCATGACTCTTTGATTGAATCAGTAACTAGGTATGGGTGAAAGCCAACAAAGCATACCAGCGCTGTGTTATGTTATGTTTTGAGTCCGTTATGGTTTTGAAGGGTGACTGAGCAAGTACATTTAATAAAAATGTGTCGAGAGCTGATGGCGCTGACCAGGACCCATATTCATAAAGCTAGGAGTGCTGATCTAGGTTCAGATTCCCCCTGTCCATATCGTAACTGTATCCCTTATGAGCTAAAAGGCCAAACTGATCCCAGATCAGCACTCATCCTCTCCCCTCTCGTCTTTACTGGGAAATTAAGTTGGAGGAACTCAGAGGAACAGTGGAGTGGCATCCAGATTTTGCATGTTTATCTCGAGGCTGTGAGACACCACAGGGGAGCCCTTTAACAGGCCAAATGAGGACCTTATCCATACCAATGGAGGATTTGACACAGAGAACCCTCGCAGTTCCTGGCAGGCATCCGTCCGAGCAAAGAGAGCTAACTGTACCGATGGCTCCCATTAGCATACCGACGGGAAGACTTCAGTGCCATTTCAGATTGTAGATAAGCGGCCCATTGAAAATGGGTTGAAAGAGGAAGAGGGTAAAGAGCGAGGCGAGGCGGGATCGTTTTCATGAGATAGGTCACCTCTGCGTTGTTGGCGACAGTCGGCCTGCTTTGATGTAGCCAGCCACGCCTCAGGGCTGGTTTTAAGGGAACACGGGAAGTAGAACTGCAGGGGTAACGACATCCAGTGTGCAGGCTGGACCAGCTCCTACAGAGCACTACTGTGCCTGCGCAGGGAGCGCTGGTGATAGCACCGGTCTCAAAATGAACAGGAGATGCAGTCACTCTGCCTTTGAGATGGTGAAGACCAGCAACGTCAGTTATTTTTAGTTTCGCAGCACTCAGAAGGAAATAGCCAGCGTGCCAGGATGTCCAAAAACTCAGTTTCTGTTTGAACAGATATTAATAATCTAATGTGGTAATCTAAGAAGTAGACTCAGGCTAACAACAACGGATTTTTTTAGTTTTGTTTCCCTTTTGGGTGACCAGCGAACTTGTGGCAGTGTCGGTACCACAAAAAATGTTGTTGACTTTAGTTATCGAGTTCATGGAGTTGAAGAATGAAACACATGGCAGTAGTTAAGAATCGGGGTGTTTGTGTTTAGTCCTTTGACCTTCCTTCTTGACCACGTTAGGTCCCCTTGTCCAAAAATAATTTTACGTGGTGTGAAGGAATCGAAGCATCGTTGTATCAAATCACATTTGTGGCTCTCCAAGTGTGAAATCCCAGCTCCTGTAAACTTGTGATTTAAAAAAATAAATAAATGATGTATAGAATGTATAATATGTATATAATATATATGTCTGCATAGAAGGCCTACTAGGTCTGAGCAATGTTTTAGGCTTTTCCAACTCAAACATTCTTATGACAGGAATACACCTTTGCACAGAAACAAATCACAGTTTGTGCTTACCATGTGTATTGCCATGCTTTCTATGCTAACAGCTATTCTGTGGGACTAATGATCTAGCAGGGGAAGTGGTGGCATTCTTAAACAGTCAGACTGTCAGTTAAGCATGCCCTTGGCCCCAGACTGGGGAGAAGCTAATATGTACACCCACCATCGCTGTATTCTCTCTAATCAGCCCTTCATCGCTGTTTGATGCTAGACAAACTATTTCAGGAACACTTTTTAATCCTTCCCAGTAAGCTGTGGCAACTCCGGCAAGAGTGTCTGAGCAACTTTATGCCAACTGCAGCGTGTGCCATTTAAACCGCGTTTCATGAGGAGGAAAGCAGAGGCTAAGGGGTCAATTTTTTGATGTGACACTGACAGAACGACCCCTCGTCTTGACGGTCACAGAAATTCAGCCATAGGCACACCTCAAGCAGCAGTGTCATGATGCAATTGAAAGAAACTCCAAAATGATGAATAAACGGTGAAGTACGTGCCAGCGTGGAGGTGAGTCACCGGGCTCCCTGCGCTAACGCTAAGCAGAAGTGCGCTGGACGCTCTTCCGCCCCTGAACATCTCGGGCTCGGTGACTCGCTCTTCCTCTTTGTCAGTGAGACGGGGTGGGGGGGAACTACTAATGTGGTAACATTACCCTGTAACACATGGGTGGACAATTCTGGACAATTCTGGGCCTGTAGGGCCGCTGCGTATGCATGCTTTTAGCCAATTGGCTGTATACACCACACTTGTATACAGTTCACATGTAGATTAGGTAGATAGACACTAAAACATTTCATATAGGGACACAAGAACTTTGGCTGCCGTTCATGTGCCCATCACAAAATGTAGCTAAAATGTCAGATGGCATAAATGTTAGAGCTAATTAAGTAATTAAGGCCATTAAGGCCAGAAGTCGGTATGAAAACAAACAAAAAAAATGGAGAGTAAAAAAGTAAGTCTGTCCAGAGCAGCATTTGTTCTGAGAGTATAAAAAGAGAGAAACCTTCAGATTTCAAAAGCAGGCTTTCACAAACCAGACTGTATACAACCTCTGATGCATGCAAGCCGTTTGGCCATGGTTACTGTGGCTGTGTCAGTCCATGGAATGGGTGTCCTGAATATGACCTGATAAGACACAGTTAATTCAAGTGGCCTTTGCATAATGCCTAGCTCAAAGCTCCTGCAGTAAGCTCTTTCAAAACAGAGGCAGTGTCAAAAAATATTTTAATAACAAAACTCAACAAGTTATGCCATCTAAATTGGTTGGGTTCATCTCTAAAATCAAAGGTTCTTTTCTTCCTATTTATTTTCATGCGAAGAGCAGGATATTAAAGCGTGACTTCTTCAGCTCATTTATTTTTTTATTATTTATATGTCATTTTTGTTAATAAAGGACTTTCACAGCCTTGTTTTATTCGCCGGGAACCGGCTTGCTTTTCGCCATCAGTAACGGCTGCAAAAATCGCTGATCACTTCATGCGCATGAAGTCTGGCAATTTTGCAACATTGAGATTGAGCTGAGATGTATCTCTCACTGATGATAAGTCATTGACAACTGCATGGTAACTCCGGGGTGCCTGGTGTGTTCGGAGTAACTACTACTGTGGTAACATTAGGCAGCACATTAGCGTAAAGCCACCATACTGTTTGCAGGATGAGCTGATACTAATACTAATAATAATAACAATAATAATAATAATAATAATAGTAGTAGGGTGGCACTGTTGCCTCACAGCAAGAATGAATTCCGGCCAAGAGCCTTTCTGTGAGGAGGTTGCATGTTCTCCCTGGGTTTCCTCCGGGTATTCCGGTTTCCTCCCACAGTCCAAAGACATGGCGCTTAGGTTAATTGGACACTCTAAAATGCCCCTAGGTATGAGTGTGTGCCTGAATGGTGTGTGTGCCCTGCGAAGGATTGGCGACCTATCCAGGGGGTATTCCTGCCTCTCGCCTAATGTTCAGTTAGGCCCCCAGTGGATGGATGGATGAATGCATAATAATAGTAATAAGCTTACGTGGATTCTTTCAATGAATCCCGCTGCACAAACTCCCAGTCATAATTAGCTGGTGATGTAGTGGAGACTCGAACCAGGGACCACACTGGGACCACGCTTAGCTTTCTCATTAACCATGATGAAGGTAAGCTTTATACCCTTATTGTGTTAACCTGATGCTGTATATACCTGGTGATACAATATGCACAATATACAACATATATTATTTAAATACAAAAAGAAATTTAATAATTCAAGTGACCCTTTACCATCTGAGCCTTTAGGCTAATGACTTATTGGTTGTATTTTAGTATGATATAGCTGCGTTTGAGCAGAACTGTAACACATATAATTATAAAAAAATGTTTTATTGGAACGCTCTTATTTGCTGTTTATTAGCTATATTCTACTGGTGGTTTATGAAACAAAACAAAGATACAAGTTTACATTTGTTATCATTAATATTCAGTTTCTCTCTTATGAAAAGTGCTGTTCTGACACACGGAAGGGAACAGGAATAGAAGCTTAAACAAATAAAAGGCTTAAAAGGATCCATGATGATAACATTGTGACAGGACACGTTATCCTTACGTGAAGCGGATTAAGTGTTTGTCCTGTTCAGTGCTTGTCCTTCTCTGGAAATGTGTGTCTTTCAGGAAGATATCCATTAAGACTCTTTAAAATGCATTTTCCTGCAATGTATTTAATTATAACACAGCATGTTGCCGTTTGTGCGTTCGCGTGCGTGTTTGTGCAGGCATTTTGTGTGTGTGTGAGTATTGGCCTGGAGTTGCCCACCCCTGTTCTAGGCCCAGGGAAGACTGGGGTTTTCCCCTCCACAGGACAGTTGTTCTAACGCAGGGGTTCCCAAACTGTGGGGTAGAACGTATAAGTCATGCTGAGATGACACATGAAAAAATAATAACTTACTGTTTATAATGCTCATGCCGCTGACATTTACAAAAGTCATGTTAAACGGCGTGTTGTTCCAGTACATTGTAAGTGCAGGTGTCTGAACATACAGTATGTTAAAACATACTGTGTCAAGTCCACATTTTAATATAGGTCAGGCTACATTTTAATAAGGGAGTGGCTCAAAAAGTATTCTCTCATTTTCTCTAAGTAGGACTTAAGCTCTGAATGTTTGCCCTGAGGGAACCAGGGTTCTGTCAGTGGAAGACACGGTTCTTTGGGAGATACTGTGCTGTATGGTACAGCGTGGCCGCGTTGAAGCTGTTACTGTTGTGCTCTGGCTCAAAAAGGTTTCTTAGTCCTGTGTGTGGGGACTGAAAGACTACTCTGGTGATGGGGTGGTCAGAAGAGTTTCTCCCGGCTAATAAAGTGAGGCGTATTCTCTGCCTACAAGTGCAGAGGGAAGATGCAACTATAACAGTGAAGGTCAACATACAAACTTCCTCCTGCTTGTTTGCTTCCTATTAAGCCGGTTGGTTTCGGGGAGGTTTCCATGGCAACCACAGCATCGGGGCACTGTGAGGTAAAGCCTGGCCTGAGAGACTGCCTGCGCGTGGATGTCATTACAGTATTACAATCTGCAGAATTTTCCACCCATTTCTACACTCCCTTGCTCTGGTCCTCCTGATATCAGACAGAACACATGCTAGTTTTAGCATTGTATCAATCATTCACAGTACCGTAAGAGATGAGTGAATTTGAGAATAGAATAGAATAGCTTTTATTTTCTTGTGAGGGAACTTCAGTATTCAGAACTGCATGTGGGAATGGATTCAAGTACACGAGACTGCATTGCGTGACAAATTGAATGGCAGGAACTGGTAAAAGCAGAACCACATTATCAACTGTTGTTCACTTTGCGTGGCTCTCACTGGAACACTGGTCTCCAAAGATGTCGAGCCCAGCCGTCCTCAATAGGAGCATGCTGGAGTGGTAATAGGAAATACATAAAGCTCCTAGGAAGTAATTAACAATTTTACAGTCTGCAATTTAGTCATTTGGCACATACTTTTAGCAAAAAGTGCGAGCCAGAAAAGCTCATTGAGTATGGTGTGTAAACACCACCAGAGCTAATGATGGGCAAAGTGATAATCAGTGCCACTGGCAAGTTTAATGTCTAAAGATCTGCTTGGCAGATCAGCTCATCTCAGCAATATCTCGCCATAAAACAAATATGGGAATGATTTTTCAGCCGTTTTGCCATCAAATTCTACTCACTCTCATTAATCTATGGAGGTAGATTTCAAAAATAAACAAACACAAAAGTATAATCCACAATTATTTTTACCATCCACACACACGCACCTCTCAATTTGTGTTTCGTAAATCATCATTTGGATGAATGCAAAAATTATATTCACAAATGCAAATAACATTTTCAGATATGTTTCCAATGTTCACATTTACAAATGAAAAGCTTGGCTTGCGAAACTACATTTGGCGATCGAAGGACACGCTTGATCTGCTTGGATTTACGTACGGAATTTTGAGACAAATATTCCGCTGTTTTTCCCCATGTCGATTCACACGCAAAACTTCTTCTTCGGCGCTACTTAACACGGCAATGTGTTTTCGGCTCATCAGCGCCACTTTTACAAATTTTAAAAAAATAAGCCAACATTAGCTTGGTTTCCAAATCTTTCTCAAAGATATAAACCAGAGATGTAAAACTATTGACATGAACTAGGAAGTACAACACTATGAGCTAAAATAAGGAGAGCACTCCATGCAATTTGAATTATCATTTAGGTGTCAGTGTTCCAGACACCTAAATAGCTAGCTACATGCAATCTGATAGGAGTTTTGTGCAATGACTGTTTAAAAACTTCCCATCGCAAGATTAGCGTGGTGTTAACTTTATAACCTAAATAAACTCAAAACTCAAAATTTTGGCCACTTGTTTTAAAAGTGGCGCTGATGAGTCGAACACACAGTGCCTCGTTAGGTAGCGCTGAAGAAGAAGAAGTTTTTCGTGTGAATCCACACAGGGAAAAACAGCGGAATATTTGTCTCAATTTATATTGTATTTTTTAATTATGATATGAACATCCAATTACCACAGTTGCTTGCTAAATAATTTTACAACGTGGTGTTTGACCTGCAATATGCCCTTTAACCAGAGTGGGTGTGACTACAAGGCCTCTTTCTTCTACTCACTGTTCTCGATGTGTTGATTTACGTACATTTTTACCTACGTATGCGTTTGTCTGTCTGTATCAGAGAAAGAGAGAGAGTGCATGCTCCAAAATAAATAGTTGTACAAATTAGTCTTGATATGCAAATTATTCTTGTGTTTTTTCTGACAGCCTTTGCGGTTGGTTACCAAGCGATAAACTAAGTTTATTCCTACAGTGTTGGACAAAGTGCGCCATCCATTCCTGTTTATAGTGAAATAATTACATTGCGCACAGCTTGCCATTTGTTTTTATTTGGCCGTCTGGTGGTAGCGACGCTGCCAAGGGTGTTTACTCGAGGCATCCACTGGCTGCTTGCCGGAGGCATCCCGTTATTAGCCAGAGAATGGGAGTCTCATGTCATTAGTCCTGTCACTGCATGAGTGGAACCCCCTAAACACGATTTTCAGATACGCCATTTCAAACACACCTAGCTGGGCCTTCCAACCTGGGTGCTGTGTTTAGGTAACAAAACAGAGCATGCAGTTGTGGCTCTGGGGTGTTGGCATTGGAACCGGAAGTGGCACCATTCTGGGTCTGGGGATAGGAATAAGAGCTGGAAGCTGTGCTTGTTGGACCTTCAGACTACATTTCCTTCTGGGAAAATGTCATATCCAGCCATTTACAAAAGAAACCTTGCTCTTTCTAACTGAGTGGCTGCTCAGTTGGAGATCCTGGTACATGAGGGCTTAGGAGGCTGCTGGGTAATCAGTCTGATCGGGTATCAGATTACAGAGCCAATAAGATTTGAGGCAACCAGGGGCTCGCCAAATTGCTCCCTTCTGTTAATTAGGGACCTCCAACCATGAACCACATTCCAACTTGTCTGATGGGTTATCCTTTCATCTGTTTGTTTGTGTGTGTGTGTGTGTTCTTCTCAGCCCCCCATAAGTCACTGAGGTTTGTTGAGATGGTCCAATTCAGAGTCTTCAGCAGGCTGATCTTTCGCTCACTGCTGCAACTGCTCCACACTGATTCCAGATATGCTAAGCACCTGCGGGGGGCGGCAGAGAGACAGCAGAAAGACGCTACTTTAGATTAGGGGAATTACAACTGGAACGGAAACTAGCATACACAGTGGAACCCCAGGACCAAGTTGGGAACCCATGGATTAGACCTATAAGTAAAATATATGGTTATATTTAAATAAAGTTATATTTTAGAGATTTCCGCTTTATTGGACAGCAGAGTATAGACAGGCAGGAAGAATGTGCGCAAGAGAGAGGGAAAGACATGTATCTGTAACTGTTGCGTAACTACAATTCTTTGCAGTCTAGTATTACGCAAGCCCTACAGAAAACGTATTCCCTGGTTGGAGTTTTCCCTTCCCGATATGCAAGTAGTACTGCTTGTAATATGCGGTTGGCCGCGCTGGTTACATATGGTAGTTTTTCCACTCAACCACTGTGTTGTCCAATATGTTTGATAGGTCGATTGTTATTTTCACATTTTGAGTGCATTTCACATACTGTAGTGTAAACGTTCCTTGGTGGCTCAGTCATGTTTTATGTTTGATGCACCAATTTTCATTTGAAGATCATTTGGCAGCATTTTGCTGATGATGGAATATTATTGTCGTGTCATGCTATTGTACATAATATAGGCTATGGCATATATACTTGTCACTTAGGGCTTGGAAAATAGTCATTCAAATCTACCGTGCACTGATATGGACTAGATGAATGTAAAATTTTCCTTGGAGTCATTATTCTCTTTAAAAAAAACAACAGAGAAAAGTGATCCCAGGGCTTGAAAAAAGAATACATACTGTAGAGTATGTGAAAAAGTGATGTTTTATTGAGGTACAAGAGTAAAACAAGAGTGAATGATTAGGCTATATATTTAGGTGTATGTAACAGTGTGATATCAATGTTTTCATCTTAAACCATCAGAAGGGGCAAATGTATATGCTTTATAATGGAAAATAAATATTTTAAAATATGTTTTGGATATGGTATTGGAGCCATTGATATCTATTCCCCAGCTACTGATGAAAAGATAGTAATTCCCACTTTAAAAGTGAGTTTTATGAGCCAAAACAGTTGATTTGTTGTTAAATATATCATTATTTTATGATTTACAGCAGTGCACAATTTAGTCATTTGAATAGATTTGGAAACTACTGGACAAAAGGGTACACTGCCTATATCTTGCTTCATAGATCTTAAGTAGTTCTGCATATCACACTCAGATTTTGCACACTTGTGGACCGGGAGTTTATGATCCAGGAAATGTATAGTTTTACCTTTTTAACATATGTACCTCTCAGTATTTAATTGCAAACTAAATAATTTTTATTTTTTATTTTATTTTAGCTGCATTGGCAGAGAGCACAGCCACAGTGCCTTCTTCTACCAGAACCCTGAAAGCCACAATGGAGTCCCTTATTAAAACAAACACAACCTCAGATGTCACCAGTGCCCAAACCAATTTCACCAGCACCCCAACTAATGTCACCAGCGCCCCAACCAATTTCACCAGCGCCCCAACCAATTTCACCAGCGCCCCAACCAATTTCACCAGTGCCCCAACTAATGTCACCGGCGCCCCAACCAATTTCACCAGCGCCCCAACCAATTTCACCAGTACCCCAAACAATATCACCAGCGCCCCAACCAATGTCACCAGCGCCCCAACTAATGTCACCAGCGCCCCAACCAATTTCACCAGCGCCCCAACCTATTTCACCAGTGCCCAAACCAATTTCACCAGCACCCCAACTAATGTCACCAGTGCCCCAACCAATTTCACCAGCGCCCCAACCAATTTCACCAGCGCCCCAACCAATTTCACCAGTGCCCCAACTAATGTCACCAGCGCCCCAACCAATTTCACCAGCGCCCCAACCAATTTCACCAGTACCCCAAACAATATCACCAGCGCCCCAACCAATGTCACCAGCGCCCCAACTAATGTCACCAGCGCCCCAACCAATTTCACCAGCGCCCCAACCAATTTCACCAGTGCCCAAACCAATTTCACCAGCACCCCAACTAATGTCACCAGTGCCCCAACCAATTTCACCAGCGCCCCAACCAATTTCACCAGCGCCCCAACCAATTTCACCAGCGCCCCAACCAATTTCACCAGCGCCCCAACCAATTTCACCAGTGCCCCAACTAATGTCACCAGCGCCCCAACCAATTTCACCAGCGCCCCAACCAATTTCACCAGTACCCCAAACAATATCACCAGCGCCCCAACCAATGTCACCAGCGCCCCAACTAATGTCACCAGCGCCCCAACCAATTTCACCAGCGCCCCAACCAATTTCACCAGCGCCCAAACCAATTTCACCAGCGCCCCAACCAATTTCACCAGCGCCCCAACCAATTTCACCAGTGCCCCAACTAATGTCACCAGCGCCCCAACCAATTTCACCAGCGCCCCAACCAATTTCACCAGTACCCCAAACAATATCACCAGCGCCCCAACCAATGTCACCAGCGCCCCAACTAATGTCACCAGCGCCCCAACCAATTTCACCAGCGCCCCAACCTATTTCACCAGCGCCCCAAACAATATCACCAGCGCCCCAACTAATGTCACCAGCGCCCCAACCAATTTCACCAGCGCCCCAACCAATTTCACCAGTGCCCAAACCAATTTCACCAGCACCCCAACTAATGTCACCAGTGCCCCAACCAATTTCACCAGCGCCCCAACCAATTTCACCAGCGCCCCAACCAATTTCACCAGTGCCCCAACTAATGTCACCAGCGCCCCAACCAATTTCACCAGCGCCCCAACCAATTTCACCAGCGCCCCAACCAATTTCACCAGTACCCCAAACAATATCACCAGCGCCCCAACCAATGTCACCAGCGCCCCAACTAATGTCACCAGCGCCCCAACCAATTTCACCAGCGCCCCAACCTATTTCACCAGCGCCCCAAACAATATCACCAGCGCCCCAACTAATGTCACCAGCGCCCCAACCAATTTCACCAGCGCCCCAACCAATTTCACCAGTGCCCCAAACAATATCACCAGCGCCCCAACTAATGTCACCAGCACCCCAACCAATTTCACCAGTGCCCCAAACAATATCACCAGCGCCCCAACCAATTTCACCAGCGCCCCAACAAATATCACCAGCGCCCCAACCAATTTCACCACCGCCCCAACAAATATCACCAGCGCCCCAAACAATATCACCAGCGCCCCAACCAATGTCACCAGCGCCCCAACCAATTTCACCACCGCCCCAACCAATTTCACCAGCGCCCCAACCAATTTCACCAGCGCCCCAACTAATGTCACCAGCGCCCCAACCAATGTTACCAGCGCCCCAACCTATGTCACCAGCGCCCCAACCAATTTCACCAGCGCCCCAACTAATGTCACCAGCGCCCCAACTAATGTCACCAGCGCCCCAACCAATGTCACCAGCGCCCCAACCAATTTTACCAGCGCCCCAACTAATGTCACCAGCGCCCCAACCAATTTCACCAGCGCCCCAACTAATGTCACCAGCGCCCCAACCAATTTCACCAGCGCCCCAACTAATGTCACCAGCGCCCCAACTAATGTCACCAGCGCCCCAACCAATGTCACCAGCGCCCCAACCAATGTTACCAGCGCCCCAACTAATGTCACCAGCGCCCCAACCTATGTCACCAGCGCCCCAACCAATTTCACCAGCGCCCCAACTAATGTCACCAGCGCCCCAACTAATTTCACCAGCGCCCCAACCAATTTCACCAGCGCCCCAACCAATGTTACCAGCGCCCCAACTAATGTCACCAGCGCCCCAACCAATTTCACCAGCGCCCCAACTAATGTCACCAGCGCCCCAACCAATGTCACCAGCGCCCCAACTAATGTCACCAGCGCCACAACTAATGTCACCAGCGCCCCAACCAATTTCACCAGCGCCCCAACTAATGTCACCAGCGCCCCAACCAATGTCACCAGCGCCCCAACTAATTTCACCAGCGCCCCAACCAATTTCACCAGCGCCCCAACCAATGTTACCAGCGCCCCAACTAATGTCACCAGCGCCCCAACCAATGTCACCAGCGCCACAACTAATGTCACCAGCGCCCCAACCAATTTTACCAGCGCCCCAACTAATGTCACCAGCGCCCCAACTAATGTCACCAGCGCCCCAACCAATTTCACCAGCGCCCCAACTAATGTCACCAGCGCCCCAACCAATTTCACCAGCGCCCCAACTAATGTCACCAGCGCCCCAACTAATGTCACCAGCGCCCCAACCAATGTCACCAGCGCCCCAACCAATGTTACCAGCGCCCCAACTAATGTCACCAGCGCCCCAACCTATGTCACCAGCGCCCCAACCAATTTCACCAGCGCCCCAACTAATGTCACCAGCGCCCCAACTAATTTCACCAGCGCCCCAACCAATTTCACCAGCGCCCCAACCAATGTTACCAGCGCCCCAACTAATGTCACCAGCGCCCCAACCAATTTCACCAGCGCCCCAACTAATGTCACCAGCGCCCCAACCAATGTCACCAGCGCCCCAACTAATGTCACCAGCGCCACAACTAATGTCACCAGCGCCCCAACCAATTTCACCAGCGCCCCAACTAATGTCACCAGCGCCCCAACCAATGTCACCAGCGCCCCAACTAATTTCACCAGCGCCCCAACCAATTTCACCAGCGCCCCAACCAATGTTACCAGCGCCCCAACTAATGTCACCAGCGCCCCAACCAATGTCACCAGCGCCACAACTAATGTCACCAGCGCCCCAACCAATTTTACCAGCGCCCCAACTAATGTCACCAGCGCCCCAACCAATGTCACCAGCGCCCCAACCAATTTCACCAGCGCCCCAACCAATTTCACCACCGCCCCAACCTATGTCACCAGCGCCCCAACTAATGTCACCAGCACCCCAACCAATGTTACCAGCGCCCCAACCTATGTTACCAGCGCCACAACTAATGTCACCAGCGCCCCAACCAATTTTACCAGCGCCCCAACTAATGTCACCAGCGCCCCAACCAATGTCACCAGCGCCCCAACCAATTTCACCAGCGCCCCAACTAATGTCACCAGCGCCCCAACCTATGTCACCAGCGCCCCAACTAATGTCACCAGCGCCCCAACTAATGTCACCAGCGCCCCAACTAATGTCACCAGCGCCCCAACCTATGTCACCAGCGCCCCAACTACTGTCACCAGCACCCCAAACAATGTCACCAGCGCCCCAACTACTGTCACCAGCACCCCAAACAATGTCACCAGCGCCCCAACCAATGTCACCAGCGCCCCAAACAATGTCACCAGCGCCCCAACTAATGTTACCAGCGCCCCAACTAATGTCACCAGCGTCCCAACCAATGTCACCAGCACCCCAACTAGTGTCACTAGCGCCCCAACCAATGTCACCAGCGCCCCAACCAATATCACCAGCGCCCCAACCATTGTCACCAGCGCCCCAACTAATGTCACCAGCGCCCCAACCAATATCACCAGCGCCCCAACCATTGTCACCAGCGCCCCAACTAATGTCACCAGCGCCCCAACCAATATCACCAGCGCCCCAACTACTGTCACCAGCGCCCCAACCAATGTCACCAGCGCCCCAACTAATGTCACCAGTGCCCCAACTACTGTCACCAGCGCCCCAACTACTGTCACCAGTGCCCCAACTACTGTCACCAGCGCCCCAACTACTGTCAACAGCGCCCCAACCAATATCACCAGCGCCCAAATCAATGTCACCAGCGCCCCAACCATTGTCACCAGCGCCCCACCCAATGTCACCAGTGCCCCAACTGTCATGACCTCAGGTACCTCCATAATGACCACCAGCCAGACCATCAAGACTGCCATGACCACAGCTATTGTGACTTCCACTGCCACCAACACCTCCACAAGTTCACCCCCAAACAGCCCGACCTCCCAGAAACCAGAGGACAGCACCTCCAGTCCCACCCCCCCAGCAGTGCCCAGCACAACCAGTTCCACCCCAACAGAGCCTGCAAGCAACTCCACCATTGCCCCTAACACCACACTGACCCCTGTGAAGCCTGCAGGTGGGTAACTCTAGAGAAGAAGGAGTGGTGCCAAGAGTACCAGCTAGCAAGGTTTTCCATCTGCGAAAACGACAGAATTATGCACAGGATTCATTCGCATAATTCTGTAGTTGCTATATAGTATGTTACAAGAAATTAAAGCATGAGTTGTGAATACAAGACATTGCTATTTCTGACATTGTGGTCTTAAGGAGGTAAATTAAAGTGTCTACTTTACCATCTTGATAGAATTCAGGGAATTCAATTATGGGTAGAATTAAAAGCATCAAATTCAGGGTGGGGGTGAGGGCAGGATGAGGTTTTCACCACTGAATTGTGGCAATACAGTGGCATTCACTCATTCCCTTGGATAAGTGCAGGGAGTGCAGGCTTTCATTGTTATTAAGCACTGAGAAAACAGTTATAGCACCGGATTACACATTTAACTCAACTCACTGATTTATTGAGTCTCAACTGGTTACTGCTTGTAAGGTGAAAACGTAAACTAGGTACCCTGTGCCTCTTCAGGAGTACAAGTGAATACCACTGCTGTAGAAGGGCCCATACAATCCCTGTTATGTCTAGCCTGGTAACCAAGCTAGTGGCTTTTTCACTTGAGGCTGCCGCCTTATGCATTATTGTGATTATTGACTCATTTACAGATACATGAGTGCATAACATGAGCAGAACTGTGCAGAAGCAGCTTTGCTAGGATGTTGCCATTGACTTATATTTGGGATGAAGTGACAAGTGTGCAGTCAGAAAGAATCTGGTAAAAAAAGAACATAACCCCGTGTACTGACAACCCTTCGATCTTGTTTTCTTCTCATGAGGTTTCTGCTTGTCGAGCCCCTGTCCTTTTGACAGCACCTGCGAGGAACTGTTCATGTCTTTCCGATGCTTGTGTCTGCCTGGATCTTTCTTAGCCAACGGGTCATGTGTCCCAGGTAAGTGTCACCGATCATCAGATCTCTGGTGAAAGAAATGTGACAATAATGGAATGACAGTTTTGACATTGAGAGAGCGTTCTTTAAAACTTCATAATACCAAGATGAGAAATCCAGTGCCCTCCAATGACAAACCTGCAATTACACTACATTTTCTATCCCACTGCAATTGTATATTTAGCTTAAAATAGTTCTGTAATAAGTGCAATACAGTATTTGCATGAATGCATCTATATTCCACATTATTATTTATAACAGCAAATCAATGAATCATGTCAATTTGCATTTCAAACTGGATAATAACTGGAAACCCCCAAAATGTTAATAACACTGAAAAATCCAAAACAACAATCATGGATTCATGGTAATTGCGTGTCAAAATTGTCTCCGGTTATGGGAGGGTAAGATAGAAATTACTTTTTTTAAATATTTTTTTATATCTGATCATGTAAATGAATGGGCTAAGTTAAATAGCCTAATTGGTAACTGGTGGTATTAAAAACCTGCATACACACCGACCCGCGAGGCCTGGAGTTAAACCTGCATACACACCGGCCTGCGAGGCCTGGAGTTTAACCTGCATACACACCGGCCCGCGAGGCCTGGATTAAACCTGCATACACACCGACCCGTTTATGGCAATGGTTATTTGTCTATTCTTTTGTATCTAAGGTGACAAGCAAATTATATTTTAGCCAATACCTTTTACTGATATAACCACCTTTTCAAGACAGGAAGCATTCTAGTTTTTCTATTTAACATTTATTGTGAGTAATGCACACCCACACACATTTGTAATGTATTTCCTTGACAGCGAAAGTCTTTCCAGGACAGCTGCGTCTCACTACTTTGCAGTTTCAAGAGGAAATGACAAACAAGTCATCCCAAATATTTCTGGAAACTGAAAAGAAAATCTCAGAATCGGCAAGTCACGGATCTGTGGTTGTGTTGTCTGTCTGTTAACTGTGTTTGCAATTTGCATAATCTAAATTAATATGCTCCCTCAACAATTGTAACTACTGGAACATTTGGTTTGTACATATCTTACAATGCAAACATTCATCAAAGGTAATGTATATTCAAACGCCAACTTTGGCTTAAATTTCATGTACACTAGACGCATATGTAGCATGCGAGAAAAGTCACTGTAGAATTTTAAAGAGGTTTGTTGGCTGGTTATTGGTGATGCCTAAATAATTGAGGTGGTGCTTTGACATTTTTTTTGCTCCAACCTTCTAGCTAAGAGCTGTACTGGAAAACCAGCCGGGTTATGTCCGCTCCACGGTTCTGGAGCTCAGGTGAACATCTCTCTTCCTTAAATTATTTTTTAAAAAATCAATAAAATAAAGTACCCTCATGTTTTAAATTATTATTACGTGTACGCCTGAAGCTAGTGTTGTATTACCTTTCAGTAAATCCACGATGCTTTGAGAAATTAGACTCAGTTTTGATCTGAATAACAATCGTTTTGGATCTGCGAAACATCTGCAATGCTAACTGTGAAATCCTCATCTCCTTTGGAGAGGTGGTTGTATTGTGCTCATGATTTAATTCGTGTTTGTCCAGGCAAGGGAGTGTGGTAGCCACTGTGCAAAATGTGTTTCTGCGGACCTCCAATGTGAACCCGGCTGCCATAACGAGCGCTATCGAGGCCTGCGAAAGCAATTGTAGTCTGCTGGAAGGCGCTGAATTCAACGGTTTGTGTGTCCGTTTTGGTACAACATACCAAATTATGGTTTTAGGGGGGAGTCTGAAAGAGATTATTTCAACAAGGGGCAATGTTTGGTCATGTCTGTTACTAAAGTGTGAGACTGATGGCCGCGCTCGCCTCCTCTGTCCACAGAGACAGATCTGTGTAGCCGAGATCCTGGCCCCTGCGATACCATGACAACAAACTGCAACTACAGCGGGGATGGCATCGCGACGTGCACCTGCAAGCCCGGCTACCTCAGCACGCTATTCTCGACCAAAAGCTGCTCAGGTGAACCCGCGAGTGCGCTTGCCCCAATCCCCCAGGCGCTGGTGTAGTTGCGTCCCGAGACGCGAGTTAGCGTACGTGGTTAGTTCCATTAGCTGGGGACCGTTGGTCTTTAGCTTCGCAGGCTAATCGTATCTATTTTTGTATCTCGGGACCACGTTTCAAAACTTGAAGCAAACCTACCCCAGTTACAGCGGTACCAAAAAGCTTGGATAGTAAGGACCGATACATACCTGAGTATGATTCGTTTCCGTAGCTGAGGACCTCGGTTTGCAGCTCGACTAATTGTATCTTGGGCGCGACCGTGATTCAAAACCCAGAGCAGACCTCCCGCCATTACACAGGCATCACATGGTTTTGCATTGGGATATGAATATAGAAAAAGACTTGAATATAGAAAAAGACTTGTTTGTCTCAATATTTATGCTGTAACAAATGAAGAGTCAGTCTGCCCACACTCCTGAGCTGTGGCTGTTTACAATCATGTATAATCACAGAGGCCTTCAGACAGAATACAGTGCTTGATTTAAATACTCAGAGGTAAAAACAAGATTAGGGCCATGTAACCAGTTAGCATGCTAGAGTCCTGACTCATAACATTCCTTATGCTATGAACATATTGCCATATATTGAGAAATATTCAATGTAATACATTGCTCAGTTGATTATATTCAGGTCCCACTGAGGAACAAAGTGGCAGAAATTGGTATATTTCACAATATATTTCTATTCATATATTTCTATTCATTTCTCAACACAAATTACAATATTTGAACATCTATACATGTACACCTAACAGTTTCTTGTATGTCTTGGTATGATGGTATCATTGGTGAGTGCTACAGGTAAATGCTAAAAAAACATCAGCCTCCCGGTGTCACAAATAAAGACAAATCAGGAATGTGAATATATTGGATCGCCACGTGAGAAAAAAGAAATTTTTATTTATTTTTTATTTCTTGAAAAATTGATTTATTACTGGGATCACCCCTTGAGATGAAACATCTCGTTTTTGAGGAGGTCCTGAAATTGTGTGTACGGGACTGCTCAGAGATATTGTTAATAAATAACACATTTTTTTCCAAGTGAGTGGTTCCGCTGACGGTCCAATACTGGGAGTATAAAGGAAAGGTTCTCGAGATGGATAGGGCAGGGGGTGAAGGGCCGGGCGTGCTCATCCATTCTTCCGATGATCTTTTTACGGCTTTATCCTGAGAACCAGGGGCTGTTCCTGTGGATACGAGCGAAGGAAAATGCCATATCTTGCTTGTGAATAGAATAGATGGGTTTTGTGCCACGAGAGAAAAGTGAGCAATACGTCCCCATATAGAGAAGACTCCCATTGGCTATAGCCAAGGTCCAGATGTGAATAGTCTACTGTTAAGATTTTTCTCCTGTGTGAGGGGTCAGTGTTTTCGGCCCCGATTTGCCTCTCTTACCTCTCTTGTGTAACGGCGTCCATGTTTGATGCCCACAGCGTGCCCCAGCGGAGAGAAGGCTGAGGAGGGGAAGTGTGTCGCGTGAGTACTTATTTTACGGTATTAGTACAGTACAGTATTTATTTAGCGCTCTTATTATGCTGCCCCAGCCAGAAGTACAGGGCTCTATCTGCACATAGTTCAGCATTGTGTTATGCAACTTTTCAGAGCCCTTATCTTAGCAGTTTTAGACCAATTCATGTTAGCTTTTATGTGTTTTTATATATAATTTCACGTCTAATCTGTTTTATAGAAGAAAAGAACAAAGAGCATTCCCATGTTAATGACTCATTTTTGATGAAAATGAAAAGCCTGTGAGTCGAAGCGCAACATAGGATACATTACATTACATTATAGGCATTTAGCAGACGCTCTTATCCAGAGCGACTTACACAACTTCTTATTACATTTATCCATACATACAGCTGGATATATACTGAAGCAAATTCAGGTTAAGTACCTTGCTCAAGGGTACAACGGCAGTGTCCTACCTGGGAATCGAACCTGCAACCTTTTGGTTACAAGTCCAGCTCCTTAACCATTACGCTACACTGCCGCTAAACTGATACGTTTTAAAAGTGTTGAGAAACTTTGTAACAATGAACGCAGGTTGTTCATTTGGAATTTTATAGTACCGTCTCTCCCATTCTGTTTATTATTTCAGATGCCCGTTTGGTTATGCGGGGTTTAACTGCAACGATTGTAAGTAACCTTGCATGCATTGCGCGGAAAAGTATTGCGCCATAACACTTTTTATTTTCCAAAACTTTATTGTTTGATAATAAAGAAATTGTGAAAGATTTATGCCTGCTCGCACAGAAATGCATGCAAACAAACACACACTTGCACACACGTACAAATTATCAATAGGGTGAGGGCAAGCACATTGATGACATGTACAAAATACACATAAAATGAGACTTAAGCGTATTATTTAGCTGATTGGCAGGGAAAGACAGAGCCAACAAAAATGGTTCGGAGTAGCATTTTATTTTTTGTGTAAGAAAGCATAACATCAGCAATAAAATATCCCTGACAGTTAAAAACAGCCCTGGCATGTTTCAAACACAGAATGATTCTCTGCCTGTCTTTGAACAGCGTCTCTGTTGGCGGTGGTGGTGATCTCTTGTGTCCTGGGTGGAGTACTACTCATTGTATTGCTGGCCTTCATCATCTACTGCTGCTGGTGAGACTGATCCCAGATTTTCACTCTCACAGGCCCACTGTATTACACTTTCCCAGCCTTTATGGGTGAGACTGATCCCAGATCAGTCACACCCATTCACATACTCTATTCCTGTCAAAGTCCCTGTCCAACAGACCCTGGTGTCAACTGTAGTCCAGCCACTTTACTGCATCTGAGCTCTAGCGTTTTTCAGTTCCATAATGTCAGCGTGCTAGGTAGCCGATTAGCTAACCAGTATTGGAATATGAATCACAACATAAATATACCTTTTTTATTTCATGAGTTAGTAATAAATAAATATAATGAAAAATATCATGTTAAATAGGTTATTGATTTCTTAGTTACTGATACTTTGTATAGTTGTTGTGCCATCCACATCAGCAGCAGTACTTGTCAATGCTGCTAACAATGGCTTTCAAAGTTAGCTAGCGTTGTATATGTTTGTTTGAAATAAGGTATTTCATCACCCTGGCGCTAACGGTGTCTACGGCACCACCACAAGGACATCGGATCAATTCTCAATTCTAGTGGAAAGCCAGTTGTGAAAACCAAGTAAAAAAATATGTTTTTTTTGGATGTGCAAATCGAAACTCTTAAAGTGTATGAGGAATTCAAACAGACAGAAAGTGTTTATCCTCTGCCCTCCGTCGGTAGCTACGCCTCTTTAGCCCACAAACTGCACTGTGTACACTATGTTCACTCGGTACAAGCAAATGTGCACAGCAAGATAAGCGAACAAACTGGAATTATTTCCAAAAGAATGAGGTGGATGTGACAGAAGTGACTGAGATTTTGTCCTTGAATATCCCCTCACGTTGGGGAAGCAGTCATTTGGGCTGTTGTTTATGTGGGAAGGAGAACGCTGATAGAAATATCACTGTCAGAGCTTGTAAAGAGGAGAGGAGCAGCTTCCTGGTGTGATGTGCCAGGCCCTCACTGCAAACATCACACACCGCTCGGGACATCTGTTTTAGCCGTCTGTGGGAGTTTCCTGCGATGATGAATTGCTTTTATTGTTTGAGAGCAGTTAATCTGCCTGGAAACATAAATGATTCAAGCAATGAGGTCAATGCATAAAAACAGATATGACAATAAAAATAAACATGCGATGGACAGAGGTCAGTGTAGGGAATGGGTGGGTGTTGTAGTTCATAATTGAAATAATGCGGGTGGGTGGGCGTTGTAATTCACGATTGGAATCTTGCAGGTGGATTGGTGTTGTAGTTCATAATTTAAATAATGTGGGTGGCTGGGTGGGTGTTGTAGTCCATTCAGTGAAATTTAGTTTCCAGTGCTGTGGCTGAAACTCACAGGGTTTCACACAGATCCCTAAAACACCCCAAGGCATTCTATTTTCAGATACAGAATAGCTACTTTCAAACTGTCAATCTTTTTTTGATCAAATATATATATATATATTTATTTTTTTACATCATACTGTAAACATGTATACGAGGTAAAACATTAATTTTTACTATTGATATTCTTGTCTGCAAGGAGGCCGGCATTGCTGTCCACCTGTTCAGCTCATGCTCAATAGTTTTCAGTGTTCTCTCATAGTTAACTTTCACTGTACCATGGAAGGAAGCTTGGATATCAATGCCCAAAATATGTAAGTTGGGTTTTAACTGGGATTGGGAACAGAAATATTATTACCTTTATGATGAAAAACCATCAGGGGTGATTTTGTCCAATTTATGTCGACTTTTTACAAAAAAAAAATGCTTCCTCAGTGGCTTCACTCGCTTGGAAATAGGGTCATTGAAATTGAAAGCGCACATAGGATTTAGAGAAGCAAGGAAGGATCGACCTATTCAAGACCAGGGGAGAAACCTGAGGTTTTCTGTCGATTACAGCGCGTTCACTCTGCAGAGAAGGAAGGCCTTTGCACCCAATCAGAAGGACTTGCAAGCGGAGGGCATATCGTCTTTTTTCATTTATCCAGCTACCTTGCGGGTGTCGGTCGCACAACGGCGATCAGTCTTTTTCTTCTGTGCGTGAGGCAGAGGAATTTCTCAAAGGAGTTTCGAAGACGACGGTCACCAGCGCTTGAAGCTTTTCTTGCATGTACGGACTGTTCTAATCTATGTGATTTATCAAATGGAGACAAAAAAAAACTCAGCTTTATAACTCAAAAATGTGATTTAGTGTTTATTACCTCTTTAAATCTGCAGTATTGACATGGACTTTTGTTAGATGTAGAGAAATCGTAAACCGGAAAATGACCGTAAAAAACAAAGTGCATGTACAGCTTTTTATTTAAGGGTAGTTTACAGTATCGCCTGCAAGCAAAGCATTATTTTATAGCTATAGCCAGCTAAATCAAAATGGAGATGGGAAAACTTCCAACGACCCATCTGACTCTAGATCGCTAGACTGTGGTACGTAGCGTTAAGCAAACGACTCTAGGTTTCAAGTCAACAACACTCCCATCAAAAAGAAAAGCACTTACCAATAAATTGCAGTCGGGATTCCATCAAGAGCTGGCTAATTAACATGATTGAGAATTATGGTTTAAACCCAGGCCTACAGCGAGCCCTGAATTACAAGGAATATTTGTATTGATATTTAATGAAGGGGTTAAAAATTCCTGATTAATATACAGATTACAGCCAACATTGGAAATAGGGAATTCATTTTTAAAATCATTTTCCAGCCCATGATCAACTGATTACAGTAGTCACAAAATGATATTACCGTTCTTATCGTATAAGAATTATATTGGTTTAGAACATTCTAATCAAGTTGCCAAAGGAACTAGACGCAGAAATAATAACTTGTGAATTATAATAATTAATTTTGGATTATATATGGACAAATTATATTACTGGAGAGAGAAGTAATGGTCCTCAAAACCGTTCCGAATTGAAAGACAAATTTAAATTTGTTACGGTTGGTTACTGGAAATGTGAAGTAATTACTCTATTAGGAAGCGTGTACTTGTTCAATTGGTTATTATCTATGTACGTTTTTCCACCAGTGTACTGGATTGTCCTATCGTCCTGTACTCAAAACTGAAATCACCAGTTCTGTTGACCAACTGAACCGGTTTCCATCACCAACAGAACAAAATTTCTGGGGGAAAAAAATTTAATCCCTGCTCTTAGGTACTAAGCAAACCCAAAACAGACTGACAGGTGGAGGCAGCAACACTGTAAGATCAATCTTTGGTCAGATGCAATCTTCACAGTAATAATGTTGCTGTTAGTGGGCAGTTTCTTGCGTCACTTCAGATAGCACCTCCTACTGAATCGCTGGTTACTCCTTCTAACTCCTCCCCCTAACTCCTCCCATCTTCGCAGTTTTCAAAGTTTGGGGGAAAATAAATCTGAGACTCCTTTCAGGACTAACCAAAGTTCCTGACAGTTCCTGTTTGGGATGATTCGCATCCTGTTTCAGCAATGGAAATGCACTGTCAGGCTAAACTGATGCAGCCAATTCCCTTTGTTGTAGCTCATTGCTCTTGGAGCTGCCTTCTGGGACATTCAGATAGCTTCAGCTGTGCTCTCTGAATGAACCTTTTGGCCTGGCTGTGACATGGAGGTTTGCCTTTACAGCATGGCGCGGGTGCGGGAACAGCCCAACTACAGCAGCCCTTACCCTGCGGAAGACTTCCATGACAGTTGGTCCAACAAGGAGATCATTCCCATCCCCCGAGCCAGCCTGCACTGGGACTCCTCCCAGATCGAGCTGACTGAGAACAGAAACGCAGCCCGGAAGAGCCATGGCAATGGCATGGTGAGGAATACATCGAATGCTCATCGCTTCCCTGCTCTCTGTGTCTTACCTCATTGCTTTTCTATTACCTCATCACTTCCGCCTCTTACCTCATCACTTCCGTCTCTTACCTCATCGCTTCCGTCTCTTACCTCATCGCTTTCCTCTCTTACCTCAGTGCTTTCCTCTCTTACCTCAGCGTTTTCTTCTCTTACCTCATCGCTTTCCTCTTTTACCTCATCGATTTCCTCTCTTACCTCATCTCTTACGTCATTGCTTTCCTCTCTTACCTCATCGTTTTCCTCTCTTACCTCAGCGCCTTCTTCTCTTACCTCATCGCTTTCCTCTTTTACCTCATCATTTCCCTCTCTTACCTCATCTCTTACCTCATCGCTTTCCTCTCTTACCTCATCGCTTTCCTCTCTTACCTCATCGCTTTCCTCTTTTACCTCATCACTTTCCTCTCTTACCTCATCGCTTTCCTCTCTTACCTCATCGCTTTCCTTTTACATGTGCCCATGTGTCCTTTCAGACGGGGTCTTACGATGTCTCCAGGGCGGACCTGAAGACCTTCACGGACAAAAACCCGTCCAGGTACTCCTACCTGGTCCAAGGCCACGAGAACCCCTACTTTCTCGGGGGTGATGAGAGGAAGGGAAAATGAGATCCTGTTCTGAGGACGGGATTCATTCCTGTCCCCTTCATTTTGTTGGGCTTTCTATTCTCAGGGCAGGAATGAACCATAACACCATAACACCATATGAACCATAAGGCCGGAATGAACTGTGCAACTCTCACAGTCGCTCAGCTTCTGTGCAGCACATGAGTCTTCTAATCTCCCCCCTTAACTGCACGACCAAAGAAAAATGTGTTACGTGCATCTCTTGAAATTTCTATTTATATGACTGAATGTACTGAGCAATTATAACTGCAGGGAGAGGTGGGATCCAAGATGTAATGTGCATTATTTCCATCAGATCTCACTGTTTTCAAAGGTTTTCAACCTGCTAATTTCTGGCTTTTCTGTGGTCGTTCCTCTTTTTTTTCAGACTGTGTTTTTTTGTTTTGTCTGGGAGGGGGAGGGGGAGGGGGAGGGGGAGGGAGGGTGGTCATTATTATTGCACAAGGTGAAGCGTCAAACTAGACCATATAGCCTAACCTTTTTTATCTATCAACCAACTATTTAAAAACAGCCCTATTTAGTAATGACACTCAATCTTGTGCAGTGTGTGCTACAAGGTGGTTTCTAATTCACATTTTTTGATGACTGTGTGGGTGGTGTTTATTTCTGATGTTCGAATGTGTGCTTCACAGTGTAATAAAATAAACGTGATGAAGGGCTGGAACCCTGATATAATTTTTATATGAAAATGATTTCTAGCTTAATTACAGCTCCAGGACTGGGATGCAGCCTTGTGTTATTACATCTGCTTGCATATTCACCTGTGCCTATACCTGTGGTTAATACTGAATACAAATATCTTAAAGAATAGGAATGTAGCGCAAACAGCTCTCGAACAATCTCTGTACCTTGATGTGCCAATATTATATATTTATAGATTGCAGCAAATGGAATGTATGTAAATGTTTCTTGTACTACGTGTATATAAGCACTGCACTATTTTCTAAATGTACATATGACTTTTCTAAGTGAGGAGGGCTTTTTTTGCACAGAATAATATCAAGAGGATCATGGGAATAAAATAATTTAGCACAAAACTGACTTGGTGTGTTTGTGCCCAGCTAGTCATATTTCACTGTCTATGTGTGTTTGATATAGTCGTACTTTAGGCACATTCATGTGGGTGATTTATGAGTTGTTGGAGAAAAGAAAATAAAGTTCAGTAGAGAGCGCTGAAAATATGACTAAAGGGCTATGGGAGAGGTTCAGAAGAGGAAGGAAGATATAAGGAAGAGTTTTTGTTCCAGTTTTATTGTTTTATTTGTTTATGGCACATGACAACAAACCTCTCACCGAAAATAACTGACCTTTTTTAACACCTACCCACATACTTGCCAACCTTGAGCCCTCAGAAATAGGGAGATTTTCCAAAACCACCATGGGGGGTCTGGGGGGTCCTCCTCCCCTAGAAAAAAACTTAATTTCCTGCATTCTAGTGAATTTTTAAGGGTGTGAATTACAAAATAAGAAGCAGACAGAAAATCAGTTTGAAAAAAAGTTTATTACTAGAAATATATATATCCACAAAAATACATTGACATACAGTAGGCTATACTGTATACATCAACAACAAAAAAACATCCTCATACATTCAAAATACATCCATGTAATACATTAGGCTAATATTGTATAATTATTTTTTTTGTTTTTTAAAGGGTTTTAAGTACTTAACTGTTCATTTAATACAATCTCTTTTCTTAATTTTTATAAAGGGTGCCAAGAATTCTGGAGGGCACTGTACATCACTGTAAACAAAACCTCCTCTGCCTCTTACTCTTAACTTCTTAACTTGCTCTATTCTCTAATATCCTGCACTGTTCCCCCATTATAGGCTGTCATAACATCAATCTGTTAACCTCCTGGTCCTCCCTTCATGTGTGTTTCTCCCCCCTCTGTCTGTCTCTTGGTGGTGGGAGACGTCGTATTTACCTCCGTGGGAAACTGAGAAGTCACACCTACATGTTTTACAATAGGCGTAACTCACCCCTTTAGCGCTTTCAGATATAAATATGAATTCTTCTTTCCGGGATTGCTGAAATTTTGAAGAGTATTTCTTTTTTTTTGGTTCCATTTTCTTCACGCGTCGCTCCTGAAGTGTGTATCGATCGAGTGCTGCCTGACGGATGGCCAATCACAACATGCAGGCGTCTCATCGCGTTGCGTTATGATTGGATTAGCCTACAGACAACAATCCCCGTCTCATCGCGTTGCATTATGATTGGATAGTAAATCCCCGTTAACCAGCCACGTAGATACAAGCGTCAGATTAAAAAATAATAATAATTAAAACAAAATATGTAAGTTGGGTTTTAACTGGGATTGGGAACAGAAATATTATTACCTTTATGATGAAAAACCATCAGGGGTGATTTTGTCCAATTTATGTCGACTTTTTACAAAAAAAAAATGCTTCCTCAGTGGCTTCACTCGCTTGGAAATAGGGTCATTGAAATTGAAAGCGCACATAGGATTTAGAGAAGCAAGGAAGGATCGACCTATTCAAGACCAGGGGAGAAACCTGAGGTTTTCTGTCGATTACAGCGCGTTCACTCTGCAGAGAAGGAAGGCCTTTGCACCCAATCAGAAGGACTTGCAAGCGGAGGGCATATCGTCTTTTTTCATTTATCCAGCTACCTTGCGGGTGTCGGTCGCACAACGGCGATCAGTCTTTTTCTTCTGTGCGTGAGGCAGAGGAATTTCTCAAAGGAGTTTCGAAGACGACGGTCACCAGCGCTTGAAGCTTTTCTTGCATGTACGGACTGTTCTAATCTATGTGATTTATCAAATGGAGACAAAAAAAAACTCAGCTTTATAACTCAAAAATGTGATTTAGTGTTTATTACCTCTTTAAATCTGCAGTATTGACATGGACTTTTGTTAGATGTAGAGAAATCGTAAACCGGAAAATGACCGTAAAAAACAAAGTGCATGTACAGCTTTTTATTTAAGGGTAGTTTACAGTATCGCCTGCAAGCAAAGCATTATTTTATAGCTATAGCCAGCTAAATCAAAATGGAGATGGGAAAACTTCCAACGACCCATCTGACTCTAGATCGCTAGACTGTGGTACGTAGCGTTAAGCAAACGACTCTAGGTTTCAAGTCAACAACAACACTCCCATCAAAAAGAAAAGCACTTACCAATAAATTGCAGTCGGGATTCCATCAAGAGCTGGCTAATTAACATGATTGAGAATTATGGTTTAAACCCAGGCCTACAGCGAGCCCTGAATTACAAGGAATATTTGTATTGATATTTAATGAAGGGGTTAAAAATTCCTGATTAATATACAGATTACAGCCAACATTGGAAATAGGGAATTCATTTTTAAAATCATTTTCCAGCCCATGATCAACTGATTACAGTAGTCACAAAATGATATTACCGTTCTTATCGTATAAGAATTATATTGGTTTAGAACATTCTAATCAAGTTGCCAAAGGAACTAGACGCAGAAATAATAACTTGTGAATTATAATAATTAATTTTGGATTATATATGGACAAATTATATTACTGGAGAGAGAAGTAATGGTCCTCAAAACCGTTCCGAATTGAAAGACAAATTTAAATTTGTTACGGTTGGTTACTGGAAATGTGAAGTAATTACTCTATTAGGAAGCGTGTACTTGTTCAATTGGTTATTATCTATGTACGTTTTTCCACCAGTGTACTGGATTGTCCTATCGTCCTGTACTCAAAACTGAAATCACCAGTTCTGTTGACCAACTGAACCGGTTTCCATCACCAACAGAACAAAATTTCTGGGGGAAAAAAATTTAATCCCTGCTCTTAGGTACTAAGCAAACCCAAAACAGACTGACAGGTGGAGGCAGCAACACTGTAAGATCAATCTTTGGTCAGATGCAATCTTCACAGTAATAATGTTGCTGTTAGTGGGCAGTTTCTTGCGTCACTTCAGATAGCACCTCCTACTGAATCGCTGGTTACTCCTTCTAACTCCTCCCCCTAACTCCTCCCATCTTCGCAGTTTTCAAAGTTTGGGGGAAAATAAATCTGAGACTCCTTTCAGGACTAACCAAAGTTCCTGACAGTTCCTGTTTGGGATGATTCGCATCCTGTTTCAGCAATGGAAATGCACTGTCAGGCTAAACTGATGCAGCCAATTCCCTTTGTTGTAGCTCATTGCTCTTGGAGCTGCCTTCTGGGACATTCAGATAGCTTCAGCTGTGCTCTCTGAATGAACCTTTTGGCCTGGCTGTGACATGGAGGTTTGCCTTTACAGCATGGCGCGGGTGCGGGAACAGCCCAACTACAGCAGCCCTTACCCTGCGGAAGACTTCCATGACAGTTGGTCCAACAAGGAGATCATTCCCATCCCCCGAGCCATTCTCTTCATTTTCTTCACGCGTCGCTCCTGAAGTGTGTATCGATCGAGTGCTGCCTGACGGATGGCCAATCACAACATGCAGGCGTCTCATCGCGTTGCGTTATGATTGGATTAGCCTACAGACAACAATCCCCGTCTCATCGCGTTGCATTATGATTGGATAGTAAATCCCCGTTAACCAGCCACGTAGATACAAGCGTCAGATTAAAAAATAATAATAATTAAAACGGATATTCTCCTAATTCGGGAGAACTGCGGGAGAATGTTGTCTCCAGGTGATTACCGGGAGAGGACAGTGAAAATCGGGAGTCTCCCGGGAAAATCGGGAGGGTTGGCAAGTATGCCTACCCATCCTCGCAACACTGGGTTGCAGGTAATTTTAGACAATATGATTTAAAAATATTAAATATTTATAATCACTCTTAAGAAAGAGCTTGGTTTCGACCCAGAATGCACTGCCAATTTATTTCAAGCAAATAACCCACCATGCATGTGCATCCTCAACAAAAAAAATGACCCAAGCTTTAAAAAAGCAAAAAAAACAAGAAACAAAACAAGTAAAATGTATTTGTTTGAAATGCCCAATCACTGATGTTGCAATGCTTATCACAACCTCTGTTGTCAACTTGGGAGGGTCGAAGACAAGAATGTGCTCTCCTCCGAAACATGTAATGTCGCTGCCACTTCTTTTCACACAGCGGTCGATATGTCAGGCTTGCCCAGTTGTGTCAGTGGAAGGACCCTTCATGTGTAGCTCAACTTCAATGCACCCAATTGGCCAGCCGTGTTCGTTGTCATCCTGGTTGTCTGAAACCGTCCTATGAGAACAATGCTTTAACAGGATGAGCCACCTACCAGCCCATTATTATTAACAAAAAACGACCTCAGTATGAAACCCAAAGCTATTTTGGCTCTTTAACACTCGGATCATACTATCAAGAAAATGGAACAAAAGTATTTAAATTAAATTTGAAAGACATTCCAAAATTCATAAACTTTTGGTTTATGGTAGTAAAAACAAAAAGGCTCATGCCATTACAATATTTCATAAATAGTCATTTATGGCAGAGCTACTCTAGGGCAATATAAAAAGGATGAACTTCCATTCTGAAGATTTTGATGACAGAGATTTATTGCCTATTTCTTCTCATGGAATCTTCTTTCCTTGATTGAATTTATAGCTTTTAATGCTTGGATGTGACAGTAAATTGAATAGCTGGTGTGAGGTGAAAAAAGAAAATGCCGCTACTTTTTTTGTTAAGGCTAAATATCTGGCCTTTGTTTGTGCCTCTCATTTCACCAGCTGTGTGAATTAATTCACTCCATAGGTATACCATATATCCCCCAACTGTAGGACTCAGTTAGAACTATGCTTTTATTAGACAATGTAATACAGTGGGCGGCAGTGTAGTACAGTGGTTAAGGAACTGGGTTTGTAACTGAAAGGTCACAGGTTCGAGTCCCACGTAGGACACTGCCGTTGTACCCCTGAGCAAGGTACTTCACCTGATTGCTTATATATCCCAGCTGTAAAATGGATACTATATATAAAAAAAAAAAAAATGTGTAAGTCGCTCTGGATAAGAGCATCTGCTAAATGCCTATAATGTAATGGAATGTAATGTAAGTTACAACCTGCCCCTTTCTGAGAATCGCTGAGGCTTCCTGTGAAACATTGTCCCCTGGTGGACAGACAGACTCAAGGCTTTATCCACAGCCCACTGTGTTTCAAGGGAATAC
The DNA here is from genome assembly GCA_022702515.1 of Ilyophis sp. 1 JC-2022. Lineage (NCBI taxonomy): Eukaryota > Metazoa > Chordata > Actinopteri > Anguilliformes > Synaphobranchidae > Ilyophis > Ilyophis sp. 1 JC-2022. Next base: position 82,577,439 of record CM040394.1, read on the forward strand.
AGATTTTGGCATGCTGACCAAAATTATTAAAACCTGAACAAACTATCTTTACTTGTCACAAGAATACTGGTCATGAAATTCACATCACAAAATGGTGGTAAAGAAATGACTTGGCTTTGGTGCATTAGTAGACACTCAATAGCTGTGTGTACAGCTACAGTCTGGATGTGTGTCTGCGTGTGTTCTGTTCGGCCCATTTGTCTAAAGGGCACTGCCTTGCTAACATACTGCAACTGCAGTATATATATTTAGCAGTATGTACAATATTTTTCTGTTCAGATACTGTTTTAGTTCAGAGGTTTTATTTCCAATTATGTGGCTTTAGATGCATGTGTCATTGCTGCAGTAACACTTAGAAAAAAACAAATGTATCAGTTCTCATCTAAAATAAGCGGCTTTAGTGCTTTGTTACCCTTTAATAAAAACGAGTACTTTGCCTTTAAATGCCCAATGCCCTAATACAAGTGTGGTGCATTGTGGAATTCCCTGGTTGAAGTGCAGAAGTTGTACCTGCATGCTGGATTCAAGGGCGCAGGTTCTCCTGGCCAAACGAGGAATGCAAAATGAATGTTGCGTTCCTTATGAACTCAACAGCTCATTCCTCCGACATGAGAGCTGGGAGTTACGAGCTCGGAGCATTCCAGTGGTCACTTTGCAGCAAACATGGCTGCAGGCAAGAAGCTGTCGCTAGCTCTAATACTTTTTAAGCAACAAAAGCTTCAGAGCTACTTTGTCACACACACTCAACAACTAGAGGAAGAGAAAAAACGCAGAAGGCAAGCCAGTGTTGAGTAGCCTACATATGTCTATATAATAGCCTTGGCCTATTTAAAAAATGCATTTTCATATTTTACTGATGCAAATTGTTTATATAACCCTGTAGTTTGTCTATATTTCCTATGCATGTTGTCGAGTGAAGGACACACCCGCACACCTTGGCTGAATGTAAACCAGCTGTTCAATCGCAAGCTCAGGAGGAGGAAAGGTATCGGGGTTTTTGTTGTCCATCTCCAATGCCATCCATTTAAACAAGTACAAACTCCTCAAACTATCCAGTTATAAATTTTGTTCCACATCTGACCATGACATTTTAAGTGCCACATTTATGGCTGACTGTCATTAATTTGGTCCTGCCTTGCATCAGACTCCCAAGTGACAATCTTTTTAGTTATTACATTTTTAGTATCACCTGTCAGTCTCGTGGGACCAGCCCCATGTAGTTCTACGCCCGACCAGATGGGAATATGCCTTTCATAGAACGGGTGAACGGCAAGCATTTGCCTTCCATTACTTAAAATGAATAAGAAACTTTTGAAAATTTAAGAACCTGTGCTGCTTGTTACTTGTTAAATCGCTGTGAAATACTTAAATCTCAAGATTTGCTTTGTTAAGTTCACTTATAGTCGTTTAACGAAAAGTGTATATGTGGATGTTCTGTTTCTTGAGACCTGAGATTCAAATTTTCTGTATTCTTTTAGAAATTCAGACTGAATTGAGGGAGCTGAGGGCCATTCTTCAAAACCTTCAGACGAGTAGAGTCGATAAAAGCCTAGCAAGCACTAATATCGTGCGGCTTAAAGAGACAATTGAACAGATAAAGCTGGATAAAGGTGTCTGGAGGATGAAGCTGAAGGGAACAAAGTAAAGTTCCTTCCTAACTGAATTGGCTTCGCTGAACTGAAGACTTGTATGTGACTTCCCTCCATTTTGTCATAATACATGTACATGACAGATATTTAATTATCTTGATTATATTCAGGTTTTTTTCATCCATCATAATAGAGAAATCAAATACTTGAGTTATTCAGTTTTCTCTCATGTATTATTATGACTCAGGTTAGGGTCATAATCCTGATCCTTCAGTGTGGCGATGCACCTCCTGCAGGCCAACCAATGGGTATAAGGATTGTTTCATTACTGTACAATATTAAGTGAGAGGTCTTAACACACGGAGAGCACACCCTCTAGTGGCAAATGTACATATTTAATTGCTTAACCGAAAGCAAAGTCAATCCCAAGAATCAAGGCCCAGCAGCCATCAACCAAATGAAACAAGGCAATGCAACTAATAAATATATGAATTTCTCTTTATGTCTGTCCTAAATAGAGAATGTAAGAAAGTAGTGGTTGGTTTGGGAAATAAAACCATATAGTGCATTATGGAGTTGAAAAATTAACAAACAAAAATAAAAACCAGTCGATCTTTATATGACATATATAGAATAAATATATATAGAAAAAAAGGTTACTTTTGTCTTAATTGCTTCGTCAAATGATTCAAACAATTCACCTCCATTTGACTTCCATCGTCATCCTTGGGGTTTTCCTGATTTCACCAGCAGGTGGCACAGTCCCCCAATAGAACTTAATTTTGTTTACCTTCTGTCATTCAGTCCCACAGGGACTATTGTATTCCAACAGGTGATCCAATTGCATTCTATAAACTTTTCCCTTTTTGATTATCCCGAGGGCCTTTCCGTGTGGACTTTGCATGTTCTCCCCATGTCCGCGTGGGTTTCCTCCCACAGTCCGAAGACATGCAGGTTAGGCTAATTGGACACTCTAAATTGCCCGTAGGTATGAGTGTGTGAGTGAATGATGTGTGTCCCCTGCGATGGATTGACGACCTGTCCAGGGTGTATTCCTGCCTCTCGCCCAATGCGCGCTGGGATAGGCTCCAGCCCCCCTGCAACCCTGACCAGGAATAAGCGGGTTAGATAATGGATGGATTATCCACAGAGATGGTACTGCTGAAACTGGCCGGTGATGCTTGAATATGGAATCTGGAGTATTATATAGATTACTTAAGCGTGTGAGTTAAAGACAAATCATTCACACCCTTGATCAGATGAGCAATGAAAGCTGCTTCAGTTAAAACAGTGCTTCATTAGGCGAGGCACTTACTGGTGCAGGGAAAGGGGACGATGGTTGAGCAGGCAAAAAAAAAGGCTACATACAGGCTGTATAATTTCATTTATTTTAGATGAAAAGTGGTGCTTGGGTTGGACAATTAAACCATGTTTTGGCTCTTGCCTTTTTCAAGAGGTCTTTCTACTGATGACAAAACTGGTGTGTATGGCCAAAATTCTCCATTTCAGTCTCATCTGACTGTAGCATCTGCAGTTGAAGTTCTGCATTAATTTGAAGTTCAGAACTTTGAATGGAATTGGATGTTAAAGTCAGGTGAGACCGAAATTGAGCTTTTAGAGCAAGCGTACCAGCGGTGGCTTTTGGTGTTCCCTCGATTGAGAGCTACCAAGAATCCTGTACACTTGAGCCCCTTTCACATATACATCTTAAGCCGTAAACGTTCTGTAAATCTTCAGTGTCTGGCTCATGTGCATCCATTTTCCCTGTAAGACGCTTTGGCAATTTTCTAGATCAGGATCTAGTAGTATTTTCGTAAATGAATGGCTGTAGTGTGAATAAAAGCAGAAAAAGTCCCAGATAAAGCATGCAATGTTCTTACATTCCTTATGAAAATGTAATATACTGCAGTATATTTAAAATATATTGTGAAGATAATTTTGATATATTTACAATATACTGCAGTATATTTTTTTTCCATAAGGGAACACCTTTTGTTTCTGGCATAATTTTAATAAATACTTTACTGAATTGGCCCTCCCAACAACACTTTGCACACAGAATATATTGGAGCTGCATATATTTGTAATTTTATGAGGGAAATTTTAACATTTATTTTACGATTGGAATAAACAGTGTCACTGTACTTGCTTGTAAGAACAACATTACAAAATTGCCATCATTGCCTCATGAATTGCTTGTATGCTATTCAATAGGCTTCTCCCTGGTAAATATCTGTGTGAGGCTCTTTCAGTTTTAAGTTTAGCTTTTTATCCAATGTTGCTGGCTAGCCCCATATATGATTGGCAGATATAGCTAGCTAGCTAGCTATACAGAATTATTTTCGTTGTATTTTACAGAAAACAGCTACGCATATAAGTATTGATGTTTAGCTGAGAAAAACCATGCTTCTGTTGTTAACATTAGCTATTTGCTATAACTGAGCTATATTGGCTAAAGGTTTTATAATAATTTGCTTAAAACTATCACTCTTCAACTGTGTTACGTTGGTAGGCTTTAAAACTCTCAAAATTTGTAATCAACAAAATATCTGGCTATATTAAGACAAAATAAAGTAGCTTAATGTTAGCATTAACTGTCCTGCATTGCTTTAGGTATCCTGCTTAGTGCCTTGCCTAATCTATCCGGAATGGTCATGTAATGTGTCCATGTCAACAGACTTATCACGGAAATTTTCTTTGGCAACATACATCAGGAATAAAAAAATCTATATTTTATTACATTAAAAAAAAAGTTCAACAAAATTTCCTGCCCCCATTTTCTTCTCAAATTTGAAAAGGCCACTGATCAACCTTCATTGTCAATTCATTAGAGTGCAGACGCTCTCCTCAAAGGACATGATGCCAGCCATGGTTTCTGGCACCACAGTTTACAAATCGGACTTGCACAGATCGGTCGGGGGAAGAAACAGGCACCACATCGACCAGTGTTGTTCACCGTTGTTCACCGGCCAATTAGTGAGACTGTTATTTCTGAGAGGATGCAACAGCAATTTCATGTGTATCACCCATCAATGTTGAAAAAAATTAAACGCATTGAAGAGAAAGTAAACACTAATTTACCACTGCACATTTCGCTCTATTGTCAATTTGCAAGTGTAATTTAAAAGCAGGTGAAATTACGGTTTTGGATTTGACCGCAGGGTTTGTGCCACTAGAGGCTGTTTGTATGTGGAATTGATCAAAGGGGTGCTCTCTTGGGCTGTATCTCCATAAATGTGCCTCAAAGCCACATGCCACGTGAGTACACAGCCTCACATATCGGACTTTGAGTTAAGCCTGGAACAAGTTGCTGGGAGTGTGCTGAGAAATTAAGTGACTTAATTGAAAGAAAAGGACCATTAAAGTGTTCTGCAGCCACTCAAAAAACAAACCACAAGAGTTCATTCAAAGGAAGGTGATGTTCATGAGAAGGTGGCAAATCTTTACATATAGATGCATGTGTGTGTTTGTGTGTGTGTATGTGTGTGTGTGTGCCGCCTTATTATGATGTAAATGTTGTCAGGGAAGTGAGGACTAAAGTAAAAATATGTGTATTTTATGAATCCAGCATTTTCAAAAGTCAAAGCTCTTGTTGTCATGGTTCGTGGGTTTTTATTTTATTTTCTGTTGCGGTTCTCGTCCTGGTTTCCCGATTGAGAATCTATCTGATTTTTTCTACGTTCCATTCCGGGGTTTGCTTTCCCTCATCATTGTTTTCACCTGTGCTTCTACCTGCGGGGTATTTAAGTTCCTCACTTCCTCTTCCCCGGTGCTTCTTTGTCTTTCGACATTGCTTTGAGCCAGGTATAGCCAAGTACTAGCGACCTTGTGATATTAAACGCTGTTTATGTTCACAAGGGATTTTCTATTTAGCTATTTTCAGGTATAGGTATTATTTTCCTCCCATTAGCGTTCTGCGTTCTGCGTTTTCCGGTTTAATTCCAGTATTGAGCTTGAGAGACTTAGTTTCGTTTTCACTCGGGTATTCGAGTTCGCCCTATTTTCGTGGGTTGATTTTTTTTGGGCTGTTTAGCTACAAGGAATTATTTTCCTATCTTTTCTTTCTGGAAATTTTTTAGTTCATTCTTCTTTATTGGTCCTCACTTGCATGAGTGACTTGTTCTGATTCTCCTACCTTCACGTTTGATTATCCGCTACTGGAAACCATCTCACTTGTACAATGTTCATAACTGAGCAATACTTAAATAACAGGAGGCACACTTCACCAATTAATTAATTATTATAGAAGTTATAGTATGATCTGGCTTAACTTATAAAATCAAAGAAACAGGGAAGGCAAGAAAAGAGGAGGGACAACAAGGTGGGTCTCTGTCAGTTGACAAATCTCAGGGTGCCAAATTAAAAACTGAAAAGGTCAATCCACATGTGCTGAACAGAAATCCCATTATCACACAAAAACCAGAGGCTGGACGGTGGCAATAATTTAAAAGGAAAACGGCAAAGCTTAGAATGGTGAAGCAACAGCAAGGATGATGGTTTTAGAAAGCGAACCAAAAACCACACCCAGGCTACAAAAAAAAAGAAAAAAAAGAATGACAGGAAGAAAACTACTTGAAAAAAACAAAAAACAACACAAATGTCTTGAAAAACCAGAGGATGCCATAAGGGCCATAAGGCATTATACTGTTCTGGTTGGTGGGTGTGTTCTATTATCCTATTGGTTGTAAGAGTTTTTCTCCTCCTTTGTCATAGCTGGTAGGTCGGTAGGTCGGAAACAGTACAAATTTTCTGACGGAAATAATAAAGATTAGTTTGTCATCAAATTATATTAGATATGGAAATAAGTTTCACATATCTAAATTTATCTTGACCTACGGAACACATGTATACCGAGTTACTCCCCGTTAAAGCTAGTTGAAATACCGAAAATGATTGTCGAAAATAGATGCGTATGTAATTTAAACACAATCGTATTCTTATGCCAGTGTTATTTCACAACAATGGCAGTCCCGTGCCACTGCCGACATATTTAAAAGTGACATTATTTTAGCTTCCAAAACTATAACTTTAGCTATGCCATTGTGCTCAGTGAGAGGCTGCATGCCATTCCTTCACCATGCGAAAGCTGTCAATGTCGGTCTATGGTCGCTAAAGGAACAGATAAGAGCATTTGGAGCCAGGGATTGTCACTACAAGTTTGCTTACAAATGAGATGGTAGGGATGGTATCTGCCAATGTTGTTATAAAATAGCGGATACCTATTATGTATTCGAACCTGTAGGGAATGACAGCAGGGTTTGAGACTAGCGGAGACCCGAAAAAGGGAGGACAATTTGCATTTAGATGTGTTGGGAACTTTCAGATCTGGTTTTCAACATTCTGAGGTGGGGATTCATTACTCTAAGAGGGGGAGAGAAGTGAAAAAGACCAGAGTAAAAACAACAGCGTACAAGACCAGAGTAAAAACAAGTACAAGACCAGAGTAAAAGCAACAGAGTACAATACAATATGGTGAATAGGAAATATACAATGCCCTCCACAATGTTTAGTACAAAGACAAATGTTTTCTTTATTTGGCTCTGTACTCCATAATTTCGATTTATAATCAAACTATTCACATGTCATTAAAGTGCAGATTCTCAACTTTTATTAAAGGGTATTTATACATTTTGGTTTCACCATGTAGAAATGACAGTACTTTTTATAACTAGACGCTGAACTCTGCAGGCTCTTTTAGGTACTTCTTCGCAAACTGTAACCTGGCCATCCTGTTTTTGTGGCTAACTAGTGGTTTGAATCTTGCAGGGTAGCCTCTGTAGTTCTGTTTGTGAAGTCAAGGTTAAGGTCATGTAAAACTCTTTTGGCTCTTCTTGTAGTGAGTTTGGAATGGTGTGAGGGACTGTTCAGAGACCCAAACGCAGACCAGGGTGTAGGCGAAAAAGAATGTTTATTTCCAGTCCAATGTCTTCATTCTCCATTAATGTGAGAATTCTTCCATTTTTACTATGAAAATGTCCAGTTCATGGCTAATGATTGTTCATTGTACGAGATTCTCCACAGCCTTCCCCACCAGTGGCGCCTCAGCGGTTCTCAAACTGTGGTCCGTAGAAAAAAGAATGAATGAACGTGAATGTGTTTACTCACTATCTTGCAATAGAGGCCTGTCACATAGAACTAGAACTGTCGTTACCAATGGTTACAGGGACGCGCCGCCATTTTGGAGGACCAACCGTAACAGAGACGCTTAACGTTACCACTGAACTAGTAGTGTTTGCTACTCCATGAAACGAGTTTCATGCTAACGCTACTATGATTGCTGTCCTACAATGACGAACTTCTGCACTGCGTACTGATGTGCGAATAAAACTGGGAAAAGGCGAAAATGTCCTTTTACATGATAATCTGAGTACTCACCATAGTAGCTAAACTACCAGGCAGCGTGAACGAACTAAATTTTACGACCGAAAGAAGAGACTGGTGGTTGAAAGCAGTGAGGAGTGAGCTGGATTTAGACAGCAACCAGGCTCGGATCGTTACAGCAGAGGCTCGGATCATTAATGGTAAATTACGTTTTATGAACACATTATAAAGTTAGCCAGTTAATATATACATAACTAGCTGGCCTAATGTACATTTAATGTACCTAATGTGCATTATCTTAATGTTAGAAAGTTAAACGTGAATTAATCGCTTGGTTTAGCTAACGTTAGTAGCTATATCATTTGTGTGATCGACTGCTACGCCTGCGAAACATTAATGTTAACCTAATGCGATACGTCAAGCATATTGTGAACATCAAAACAGTGTTCATTTGAACTATTATTACATTGCTAGGGGTGCTACGTTTTCTTTGCGAAAAGAAAATGTAACGTTACGATATTAAGCACCAAATAACAATGTATTTGAAAGTAATAATGAAAGTAACGGTAAATGTACTTTATGTGTTGAACTGATTTGCCTTTTATGGTGTCTACAACTGAAGTTCCCTATCGGGAAAAAAAAGTTATTATATTCTATCCATCGAGCTAAAATGTTTTATTGCTGAAGTAGGCTACTGTAGCCTACCGTTAATACTTTAACATGTAACGTATCACTTTGCTCCCATATTAACTGCACAAGCACTTTACTTACCAAGGTGGTATACTACGAAGCAGGATTACTGAGTTAGTACTAGCTGGATAACTCAATAAAACCCAGAACAGCTCTTTTTACTTCAGTCCATGCATGTTCCAGATTTGGGAGGGTTCCGGGGTTTACTTTGTAATTAATCTTGCTTCGTACGTATACCCAAAATAACAAAGCAAAAAAGACATAGACAGTGGGACCCACAACACACAAACAAACATATCAAACAAAGACATCCAACAGAATCATTACATCAATCAAGTGAATGAAAGTGCAATACAGCCATGATTAAAAATAGCCCCCGCTGTCCCGAGATGTCCAGTGTCACCAAGCAGTCCAACGCACAAACTCCACATCCACGAATTTCCTCCATACATGCAGTGCCGCGGTCTCTGTACACCGCCAAAATAGTTTTGTTATGTTGTGCACTGTATATTTTGTATATTTCTGAGCTACCTGTAAGCATTGCGCAAAGCAAATTCCGATGATGGCAATAAAGGGAAATTAATGTGCAATCACCTTAGACTTTACAGCCGTGGGTTCGTAACAATATATGTACTTATTTTTGCGGTTTTGAGGTGGTCCGCGAAAATCCTTGATAATAAAAAGTGGTCCGCATAAACAAAAAGTTTGAGAACCCCTGTTCTATCTGATGTTTTGCATTAGGTACTATTAATTTAAATCAATAATGTATATTTTTTGTATATAATGTATATATTTTTATATACTACAACAACATAATAGAATTCCTGAAATTCAGTTTTGGCTTTTGGTTTTGGTGTGCCACCCCAAGATTTTCAGTGCCCCCCCCCCCAGGCCCCCCCTATGAAAAATTTCTGGGGGCGCCACTGTTCCCCACCACCACCTAATCGATTTGTAACTGTAATGCTCCATTAAAGGGGATTGTGATGTTAAATTCCGGTCCACAAAGTTCAGCCAGACTGCTTTTTCAGTTAGGGCAGCCGGGTTGTGGAACACCTTGCTGATTAATATTAGAGAGTGTACTTTTAAAAATGAGAAATCTTGCATGAAAAAATGGCTGAAAGAAAACCTGTATTGTAGGCCTGTGGAGTACACTTGGCTTACCAGGCCCACGTGATTACTGAGCTCACCAGTGCTCTCTTTCTTCTTATTGATGTTACAAACTGTTGATTTTAGCCTATGTTTTTTTATTTTATTTCTCAGTCTCTTAATGACTTTCTTGACACAACTCTGGCCCTCATGTTGACATATACCAATAACAGACTCCAATCTAGGCAATCAAAAGCCTAGATACTGAAAGCTCTCTTATACCTGCACTAAGGAAGTAATTGAACACACCTGACTAATCAGAAACACATGTGAAGCCATTTGTACCAAACATTATGGTGCCCTGAAATGGGCGTAAAGTGCTGTAATTTCTACATGGTAAAACCAAAATGTATGGAAATACACTATATTTTATTATTAACATTTTATTAACATCTTTTTGGCTTGGTTCAAACTTCTCTTCTTGAGCAAATATGGTTGTGGATATAGCTGTGTCTGCCAGAGGCTTGGGGGAAAATAGAAGAAGAAAAATGTAATTGTCATATACCTCAATGGTTACCTTTTTTGAAGTCAGTTTAAGAACAAAAAAACGTTTACGGCCTGACCTCTTTGTGAAATCATGCGGCGCACGAGAAGGGGCGTAGGTGTGGCATGTGAAAAAGTCAGCAATCAATTTCTACCGCCCGCTGCGTCCTCAGAGAGATGGTAAAGTGACATGACAAATGAGAGCAGCATTTCACTCGATCGCCTTTTCTTACCAACAAGGATGAGAAAGACTACAAAAAACACATTCCCAGTCTGACTGAAAGAGCTTTTTTGACTGAATCCTTGACCGTGTCCGAATTAGAGCCCTATCTAATGCGTCCTATATCCTGCGTACAGTGTACTGGCAGAGGATACTGTTTAGTATGCGACATGCAGCATGCAAAAAAATATCCTCCATACTATTTTATAACTGTACTGTGGAAGAGTCGTAAGACATCTCACTCTTGCGCAGCCATGTCAAGTGTTGTTTTTGTTGTTATTGAAGGAATACATCAGCGAAGCTGCGCCTCATTTTTTAAAAACTAAGCTGCACGTCATATACCAAAATGTTTGAAAAGTGTGTTCCCGAATATACTCAACCCCGGAAGTAAGTGTATCAGTGACACAGCCCTTGTCTAGCTCTTCCCGAATGTTCCCCCACAGCATGGCTGCTACAGTATCTGATTGAGTTCCATGGCAGGCACAGCTGGCCACCATGACTGATGCTTACTACCTAGAAACCCGAACATGAGTGAAGGTAGTAGTTACAGGGCCATCTCATATATTACAGTTAACCTTTTCAATTTTTGGAATAGAAAGGAACTGTAACTCATTGTAACTCAATTTTTGTAACTCATACTATTGGCCGTGTTATAATTTAAGCTTAATAAATCAGTCTCATCAAAGTTGGCATATCATTCTAAAAAAATATATACTAACTATAAATTGTCAACTTTAGTTAATACAATTGTGCATTTGATATTTAATCAGTATAAATGATTCCGCTAAGTGGTGAAGGCTTTTTAGGATGATTTATAGTGGCTGGCTCAATTCAACACAGGAGTGATATTAATACAAACAACCTTGGAATGATAAGTTTATTGAACAGAGAGTACCAAAAAGGCAAAGCATGATTCACTGCTATAATGTACAACAAACTTTTTGTTTTGTGTCCGAAATCTTCCCAATCCTGCTGATTCCTCTGGTGGCCTCCAGAGGGAACCATCGTGCATTTAGCAGTTTGGTTGATTGCTTGTTACCTTGTTTGTGTCTTCTGATTGCTTGTTTCCTTGTCAAGAGATTAGCTTCACCTGTGCCCCAATTGTTTGTCTCCCTTCTTAAGCCCTGTTCTTCTCTGATTCAGTCCTCAGTCTTGAGTTTCTCTCTGTCCAAGCGGTGGCTTGCTGAGGTCTCTTGTAACCTTTGTTAGTTGTAAGCAGTTTTCATTTGTACCTGTGTTGTCTTTGTTCTTGTGTGTTTTCTTTGTTCCTGCATTTAGTTTATTGCTAAAAGTTAATTGTTTCTCCAGGTTCGTGCTTTTTTTGTTTTCTGCACCATGGGTCCACACCTCACTTCTCACCTGCCATTAATGTGCGTGTGTGTGTGCGTGCGTGTGTTTACGTGTGCGCATGTTAATGTGTGTGTTTACGTGTGCGTGTGTGTGTGTGTTTACGTGTGTGTGTGTTTACATTGGGCACACGTGCGCAAGCATGTGAGTCGGTCGTATGTTCTCCAGCACGTGTTCAAGGAGAACAAAGAGATGTGCACCTGGGACACGTGTTCAAGAAGAACAAAGAAACTAATGTAAGACCTTCTGTGTGTGTGATGCATATTAAAAACCGATGCAGTGCGGTGGATGGCTTAGAGCCAGCAAAAAGAAAGCGGTTGTCCTTACAGTCTCCTTTGCATAGAGACTTCTCTGTCCCACAGTCCTCTTCACCAGTGAGCACATCGCTAATCAACAGTTGTTTGCCCACCACCAAGCACAAATAGGTGTACATTTTGATATTGATGCATACTTATTAATTTGAACACTTATGTTCTATTTTGTAGCAGAGCGCTTGCTCCGTGCATGAAGCAAGCTCAAAAACAATGAATACAAGAGATAGACCAGTTGCTAAAGAAATGCAAGTGTGGTGTCAAGGAAACTGAAGGAATGAAATGAGGTACAGATCGAAGACATCATAGAGCTCTTTGACATAAATAGTTGTTTTATAGTTGTGTATTTTGTTCTTTCAAGTGAATTGAAGATTATTTTATCATAGCCTTTGTACACCAGCTATCTTCATTGAAATAAAGACACATAGTTATATAACCATGTACAGGGACTGGGAGGAATATGTCTTAGGCAGTAAACTTGTAAAAACATGAATTGTGATGGAAAAAGAAATGCAGCAATGAAAATATATTTTTCTTTATGCATTTGATGTAGAAAATGCACTGCACCTTGACTCCCCCATCAGCTAGTCCTTTGGGGCCAGCGACATTGCTAGCATAAGAAAACACATGGAGTTCTCCTCATTATAGATTGTGTTCATTTCTTAAAAAAGCTTCAAATATGACAAGCGGAACATTTCCAGAATAGTGTAAATGCCACCACGGAATTGATGTCCACTGCTTTATTTTATTTTTTACAAATTAAAAACGGCTATATACGTACTGCCTGGAATGTATTGTTCCGTTGAATGAGAAATAGTCATTTGGAATTTCTAGTGATTGAGCCTGTCAACAGACAACAACAACAAAACAAAAAAATGTGAAGGTTGCGGTTCATGATTCAAATTTGGCATGGGACACAGGGAGGGGTTAGTTAAATGTGAGCTAACAACAATCCCAACCTGACTGCCTACAGCATGTGAGAAGTTCCCAGCAATCGAGATGGTGCATGTGCCTGGACAGGCCATATGTTTCCCTGGGATTGTTTGCACGTCGACCAGGTTGTCCTTGAATATTTAGCTTTTTTTCCATATGCAAATCCAGATGACTCAGACATTGCAGTGCCGCTCGCTCCTGAAGGCTCTATGGGTGAGCTTGTTCTTTTTGTCCATGAATCCTGCAGTCATTTCTCTCCGAATATATAAAGCAAGCAGCAAACCTAACAGTATGTACTTAAAGCTCACTTAGAAAAGCTCCTGTAATAGCATGCTCTTAGGCAGATGTGAAAATAGGCGAACAGTATGTTCAGATACACTTCTTTTGCACCGCGTGCTACGCTCAATAATTCTTACAGTAGCCTTGTCGTAGTTTGTGATCGGTGAACTGTTTAATGTCAACGTCTTTGTAAAATTTAATGAACGAGTGAATGAGTGCTTTTATTTCAACTTTTGCTCTAACATTGGAAATTTATGTAATCCATAATCTGCATAATTATTATAGAAGTGGATTGTGATTTGTGACGAGTTAATTGTGCCACTCCCAATTTAGGCTTAATTAAAGGGGATCCTCACTCTGAATTGATGTTATTGTATTTATTCGACTGCCCCAGCCCTGTCCATCCTCTGGTTTATGACCACGCCTTGATGCAGCCGGAGTCCCAGATGTCTCACCTAGGGTTGGGCATTGAGAACCGGTTCCAAAATTCCAATTCCAAAGGAATCGTTAAGAAATTTTAATTTTGATTCCGCTCATCGCTAAGCGCTAGCGTACCAGCAAGCGGCGCTCAAAAGTGTGGCTTTATTTTGTTATGAAAATTGACGGGTCGGCACAGTGCAACACCTGTGCCAAACTTATATTGTGCAAGAGAGGATGCACTACTAACATGATTAAACACCTTCGCCTGCATGATGTACAAATCAACGGGTGTAGCTACCGTGTTTGATGTGTTGCGCTCTCCCTCTGCCTCGTCCTCCTCAGTCAACCCTGAGCCAACAGCCAGCACCTCGTCGGGTAAGTGAAAATTAAATAACGTTTGTCTTATTCTCAACAGCGAGACAGCAAACAAGTTATACTTGACCAAATTGCTAAAAACTGTGTCAAATGCAAATACTGTCATGTATTTTTTCGTAAATGAACGTCAGCAGATTGCTAGTAACGCTAGTAGCCAGCCTAACGTTACTGCTAAGTTAGTGCTCTTCAGGAGTTTTGTATATTTGTTATTTGGTTCGGTTGCAATTATGCAAGTGCACCAAGAACCACGCACAGACGTTCGTACTTCTCTCTCGTCAACACCCACATGGGCTGCAGCTCCCTAAACTGTAAATGAGTTGGTTTTGGCGGGTTAAATTTACAGTACAGTGAATGAAAAACTAATTGATTTATTATTGCATCATTAATAACAGAAACCAAATGAAACTGTATGCAACAATTTACAGGTTCAACTGTGTGAAGTCAATTGTGAATATGATTATGGCTTGTGTAAAGGTTTTTAAAAATATATATTTTTTCTGTGAAATAAGCATGTGACCTGTTTTGACCCCACCCCTCAAAGAACCGGAATCGAAAAGCATAATCGGAATCGGAATCAGAATCGTTAAAATCCAAACAATGCCCAACCCTAGTCTCACCCCACCCCTCTGAATTGCATATTACACATCTCTTCATTGGACTTTCGTAACCAGCCATCTCAGACTGTAAAATGTTCAACCCACTTGATTATTGGCTGCGTTAGATATCCCTCATTACATTATTACCATCCGTTCCTCCTTTAATTTAAACCGGGCTGGCCCGTGAAGGATGGGCTCCCCCTCTCTAGCCATGTTCCTTCCGAGATTTCTTTCCATCTGGGAGTTTTTTTTCACCACCGTTGGAGTACCATAAAAAGTACCTTTAACTATGGTGCCCTGCATGGTCAAATTCCCACAAAACTGGATTTTGACATCTTGCCATCTAGTTATCCACTACTGATTGACAATCCCTTACAGTTTTTTTTCGCCTAGTCATCACTGGAAATCAGTGTCCTGTCAGGTAAGAGGATTGCAGGGAGCCTGTCCCGTACCCACGACAGACCTGACAGAGAGGTTTTCTGTTGCGAAGGTGCATTTTAACTTATCTTTAATTGTTTATCCATTGTTATCAAGGGTTTCGTGTCACTTTCGTGTCAAGACTGGCTGTCAAAACAAAATGGCTTATTATTTGTTTTGGTTGAGGTACTGGTGCATTCACCGTTGTTGTTTTTTTTCAATTGAATGGACAGCACTTGACTACCCCCTCACCCACAACACGCAATACATCAGGAATGCATTGAGTTTTCAAAACAGGGTCAAGCTAAGTTGGAATTGCAATTCTGGCTTTTATAGGCAGTGTTGTAGTCGAGACCGCCATGCCCGAGACCAAGACCAAGACCAAGACCGTGACTCATGGTCCGAGACCAAGACCGAGACCAAGACCCATGGTCCGAGACCAAGACCGAGACCTGAATGGTCCGAGACCAAGACGAGACCTCGAGACCGTGTGCACTTACATTTAATATACGTCTAATATGGCACAAATAAACAAGTGACCAATATCGAAATGCAATGGTAATAAACATTTATTGGCTTATTGCACACTGCTTCATAATATATTATCCAACCTTAAGTTTCACTCCATAAAATAAATCCAATTTCAAATGAGGAAAAATAAGTTAATGATGAATACCACTCCTATGTATGTAATGTAAGAACATTTATAAGTACATTATTTAAGTCAAAATGCAAAGGATCTTATTTTAAGCCTAAAGATAAAGGCACATTGTTCAGTTATTTGAAGAAAAAAAAAAAACTATGTTAACTTGTCATACTCCTAAGACTTTTGCAGATTTAATTTTGTATAGCCCATGTGGACAATGTTTTATTTTAATGAAACAGCCAGTTAAACAGAACAATAAAAAAGTTTCCTTTGGTGTGTTATTAATATTCAGTTTAGGACATGTTCATTACATTTCAAAAACATAAGCATTGACAACATCTCAGCTGAAAGCCGGGCACGGTGCGGTCTCATGATAATCCCACCCCTGCTGAAAATTCTTTCTACTGGTGCCGAAGATGCTGGCACAGAAAGTACCCTGTATGCAAGTTTTTGGAGTGTTGGCAGTTTTTTTGACATGTCCTTCCAAAATTTCAGGGCTTCCACTGTCCCTGGCAACTCTTGCACCTCCTCAAGGTATTTGCTGAACTGTCGACGTGCAGTGTCCTTCTCTTGTGGGACACTCCTGTGACGATGTCTGTTGTATTTAGCCAGAAGACGTGGTATCTTTGCGGGAGCAGGTCCAGATTCATCTTCACTTGAAAGCATATCTGCAATGACTGCAGGTGTGTCACCATCTGCCTTTGTTGCTTCAGCCTCTGCGATGACCAATTCTGAAAGCAGTGGGAAAAAAAACATGAAACAAAAATTGTCCAACACTGCTAATACACAAGTAGGGTGCCATGGGGATTCAGTCCATATTTCAATTCGTGGAGTGGCAGTTGCAGATGCATTACAAAAAAAAAAATGAGTCGGGGGTGGGGTGTGGAGGAGGAGCATTCATTTTGAATCACTTTCCAAGACTGTAAGGAGTTATGAATAAATTACCTTGAAGCATATCTTTCAGGTCAGCTCTGACACGTCTCTGGGAGTCTGGATCAGAGTCAGTGGAGACATCAATGTCTACCCATTGCAGACTGAAACGAGGGTCTAAAACTGTTGCCAGTAAGTAAACTTTGTCGACAAAAGGCTCGCTGTGATGTCCTTGGCTTGCGGCAGCCATCTGACAGTTCTTGAATATCCCCTTAAAGCGTGTCTGCAGAGAGGACAGTAGAGTACTGACCAGTGGTCGGCAATGTCGGACACTTTCTTTCTTCTTCCTCAAATGGGTGTGAAGGTCCAAGACGGTAGGTACTACCAAGCTAATTGTCACTGCCTGATCACCTAAAAATGAAATATGAAACAAGAATATTTGAATCTGTCAAATTATTGAATTTGGGTTCTCGACATTTGTATTGTGTACGGCGAAATATCTGACAAATTTCTAGTCTTCAATTTCATCTAATTTGTGTGAAAAATGAATGCAATTGCGATGAACATGCCGAATCGACCAAAACCCAATAGTTTAAAAGGGTTTTTCTCGAAAGTATGTTATTGCACTCGCTGTATCAATTTGACGGTTCGTATAAGCGAAGGCGAATTATATACTTAACAGTCAACATGCTTAATCAAGTTTTGGTGAGAAATGTAAATGTAAATGTAAATGTAAAATAAATGTGGGTTGATTCAAGTCTGAATTACTTCTAAACCACTGCCCCCCCCTGCCAACTGCTTTTACTGTACACAAAGTTTTATTTAAATTAAAAATTACCTTGGGTGATATCTGTGGCCTCACCAAAAGGTGTTAACACATCACACATCTCGACGAGCTGATTCCACTCACGAGCACTGAAAGCCAGGTTACTGAAATCGGTGCCACATACATCGGTAAGCGCTTTGTAGTCGAAGCTTAGTATGGCCTTTAGTTGGTGCAAAGTTGAGTTCCATCTGGTCGTGTTCGCAGCTGGGATTGTCCTATTCTTTCCAAAGGCGTTTTCAAATCTTGAAAATTAAACAGGAGTAATGAGATAATAGATATGCTTTGCAAAAATTTAAACTGATAACACAAAATCATTCATTTTTTGATGTACTTTGACTTATAATACCAGCATTAATGTTCTGTGTTTTTTAAAGAGAATCCAAGAGACCAAAAAAAACTTGATATTTGTTTTAAATATTGAAGACAACTATTCTTAAGCATGTCAGTTTCCTGAATATTTCTTGTTTGATTAAAACTTTTTATTCCATGATGCTCTTGCAACTAAACATTAAGCAGTAAATACACAAACATCAGTAAATGTTAATTACAAGTTAGGAAATTCTCAAACTTACTTCTCCTTAAAGACTGTGCTGCGATGAAGAACTCTGGACATGCTGCATGCTTTGGCAACAGCAGTTGCCATCCCCTTTGTCTCCTTCAGCCCATCACCAACAACCAACTGGAGGGTATGTGCAAAGCAAGAGAGTCGCTGTTTGGAAGAGCTCTCCAGGGCTGCAGTCACTTGTGCATCATCATCATCATTCAAGTCCATCCAAAGTGTTTCATCCTCAATATGAACACCTCCCTCCACTTCATGTTCATCTGCTGCAACAATTGGAAATGATACCTTGAAGGCAGCTTTCATATTGGATGCATTGTCTGTGACAACAAAGTCAACTTTACTCTTTATAGAAGCCTCCTCCAGAACTTCGTCAAATGCTGCCGCTATTCTTTCACCAGTGTGTGATCCAGAAAAACGCTGACAGCTGAGAAGAACAGACTTCAGTTCCATTACACCACTGGAGTTAGGAATAATTACATGGGCAGTTATTCCTAGGAAAGATCGCATGGTCCGGTCACTCCAAATGTCCGCTGTGATAGACAGGGAATCCTGCTCTGCTAAGATGTTCTTTAAGTAATCCCTTCCTGATGCATATAATTCTGGGATCTTTGTGCTTGTCATTGTGGATCTTGCCATTGGTGTGTATCTAAAATGTACAAGAACAAAAATAAAATTTATAAGGCATTTGTATCACATAGTACATGTTATTTGATCAAGAATGATCCAGTACAGCCTCTAGCTCATCCAAACTTATTTTGCTGCAACAATTTCATGATATAAGTAATGTATGCTGTCACTAAAAGTATGCAAGTATGTGTGTATGCTTTTTGTATGCCTTGAAATAAATGAAAATGCCTAGATAGATGATGCAGACATGAAAATTAAATTAAATTATGAACACTGAGAAAGATTAATTATTCTAAGCATGTACGTGCAAAATGTCTTCACTATTTTCATCTGGTATTTTGAAAATCGATCATGTTATCTTAGTATGCGAAATATAAATTGTGTCCAACACTCCCAATAGCCACATGGTACAGTCAAGATATTTGTATGCATACAATAATTGTTGATAGAGCTTTGCTAAATCATTATCTGAATGCACGTACCTTGGCTCCATAATCTTCATGAAGTGGCGAAACCTGGGGTTCTCAATAAGTGACAATGGCAGGGAACAGCCAACAATTAAATCCTTCATAATGGCATCATTGATTGCTTTTTGGCGGGGATGCTGGAGGCTGTAGAACTGGACAGTCGAGTCCAGAGAAGAACTAACACTGGATGACAGAAATCCAGTTATGCTCTTCTGCTGGTTGTTGCTGGTTCCATCCAGTTGTCCTTTACGCACTGTACGCAAATACTCCTCATACCTATGGAAGAAAAAAAAATGAGGGGGGGCAAAAGGGTAAGCTTAAAAATATATGAACGTGATACGTTTACACACTACACGTATAGCACAACAAAGATGATATTAACTGCAGCTACGTTTTGATGGAAATAGTATTACATTCATTATGAGCTAGTCTGATAAATCAATAAGTACTTCCAGGTCTTTTGAAACTATACAACATGGTCCATCTCTATCGTACGCTGTTATGCTCTAATGATATCAGAATATCAGACCACTTACTCCGATGCCAGCCCAACAATACAGAGTCTCAACCAGTATACCTCTTAACTCTTATGAGGACGATCACAGAAGGGAGGTTATTCAATGTTTACTCTATAATTGGAAAATGTACATGTGGGACTAAGGGAAATAACGCACTGTCTAAGCCGTGTTACTAGTAATATACTAGTTTCTGTGGCTCATCTGATTCTGCACAATTGTCAAAGATACTCCAGTCAATGACATGTAACCGAGTCTTATTCTAGTCTAATGTTAGACTCTTAGGCAGAGGTCCAAAGAACGATGTAACGACTAACGTAAAAGTAAAACCCAACTGTTAATGACTTGTATATAAGTTAAGTAGAATAATCGTGGCGAGACTCCCCTCGCTCGCCCAATAGTTGTCAGGCACACAATACAAAAAAATTACAAGTGCACATGACTGGGCTGTGCAGGTTTGGCCTTCATGCTTGGCATAAAAACGACAAAGCCAAAGGCCATTAAGTTAAGGTTACTTCTGTTACATACTAAATGAATCAATAACTCGTTAAACTTACTTGGCTTTGTGGGTCCGACTCAAATGCCTTGTAAACGCCGAGCTCGTTCCGCATGTCTCGGTGATCCGCCTTGTCCCCGGACAGAAAATACACACAGCAGAGTGTTTTTTATTCCCTGCTTTCTCATCAGCAAACTCGTTATGGTCTCTGTAACCAAATCTGATAACAGCAGATCTGCTGGACATGTTAATTTCATCAGGAATTTCTTCGAATAGATGTGAAAAAAACGTACTTATAAATTACATGCACGCTATCTCGGCCAGGTACTGTATTATATTCACGTGTTTGGGATTGGACGCTTTTATTGCGAGTGACGTGTGCACCATAGAGTTACGTGGTGTGCACACACACGCACGCGTATACACAAATCGTAGGGGTGTACGAACTTGTACTATTGTACTGAAATATAATAGACTCACAATAATCCCTACGCGATCAACGGAATTTGAACGCCGAAATAATGCTGTGAGCTGCGTGCGACGTGTTTTATGGGAGGCAGTTGCGGGTATATAAGTTCATTGCTTGCTGCATTGTGCATTTACTTGATAACGCGATATGTCAGCACCCATGAAAAACAGTTTCAACTGCGTATTTTAAATGACAAACGTCAGCACATATGATAAGATATCATATATTTTTTTTTACCGGTCTCGATGGTCGAGACCGGCATATTCGAGACCCCAAACCTCCGAGACCGAGACAAGACCGAGACCGTAGAGAGCCAAGACCGAGACCAAGACCGAGACCTGGAAAAAGTGGTCTCGAGACCGGTCTCGAGACCTACAACACTGTTTATAGGTGTAGTGTACGAGTACTGTAACCATGGTAACTGACTTCACAAACTCAGTTTGGCGTCCCATCTTTACAAGACTATGTCCATTCATGTCTATACCTTTCTTTTTTTTTGGTACATTCCTTCATGCCCTTCATCTAATCCCCAAAAAACATGTTGCTCATGCTTGAGAATTCTGCCTTTCCTGAGTGTGCATTAGGCTCAAAGTAGTGTGTGGAATTGTACTTGTTCTGGTCTGATATGTGGGAATGTGTGATTCCATTATAACAGACATCAGATTATTAATACCATCTTTATAACTGGTATTATAGTGAGGCTCAAATAAAAAAATTACTCAAATATCTTTTTTTGCTTAGTATGTTGTGAATTTTTATGTTTAAAACTTAAGGTCATGTAAAACTCTGCTTGGCTCTTTTTGTAGTGAGTTGGGAACAGTGTCAGGGAACATTCAGAGACCCAAACGCAGACCAGGATGTAGGCGAAAGAGAATGTTTATTTCCAGTCCAACGTCAAAAAGCCAGGTAATCAGGTGTAGAGACAGAATAAAATCGGCAGGCAAAAGAATAGTGAGACAGTCCAAAATCAATAACGAGAAATCAAAAGTACAGAAGTCACAAAAACAGGCAGGAGTCAAAAACCAAAATAACAAAGGCAAACAAAACGGAATCGGCGGGCAGGAATCGTAGTCGTACAAAGGGCGTCTCAGAAATCTCAACAAATCTCCGGCTTTACAAACACAGGCTCAGGAAAAGCGATCAACGTTCTGACGAGGAACAAACTGAAACACAGGGTTTAAATACACCGGGGAGTGACAAGATACAATGGGGATTAGTTGTGTGGAAACGGGAAAGGGAAATGACAAACAGGTGAGCGTAATGAAACAATGAGGGATAATTCACTAACAACGTAAGGCGTAATACGCAGACCGGATTCACACAACAGATTTGAACATGAACTGGGTAGTAAAAGACAAGTGCATACAATTAGAGAAGGGAAAGAGGAAACAAGAGTCAGCTGTAGTAAAAGAGATAATCAAAGAAAGATGATCAGCGATAGAACAGGTAGAAAGAGAGACAGCTGCAGATAGAAACTAAGATTACGTTAGTGAGTTAGTTAATTAGTACAAAACCTAAATCAAAGCTGTTAGTAGTAGTTAGTTAATTAGTATTATATACAATGCAATATATACAATTATTATTATGATTATTATTATGATGATGATTATTATTATTATTTGTACTATTATTTGTAGTATTAGTAGTAGTAGTAGCAGACGTAGTGGTGGTATTGCCTTTTACAAATATATATACAGTATATACATTTGGCATAACTATGTCAAATACTTATTATTATTATTATTATTGGGTTGTTTGTTTGTTATTGTGTTTAGGGATTTTTGTTTGAGAAACTAATGAATGAAGTACATATCTCATCTCATCTGTTGTGCTACCCCATGGCTCAATAATGTTAATTACTGTCATTCATGTTGCTTGCGTTCCTGTAGAAAAACTTTTATTTTCTAATTCCAGTGTTAAATGCATACCACCGTCGTCACTGTTTCTTTTTCTAACTTGCGAATCCTCCTCCCCCCATGATTATCTTCCTCTTTAATACTTTCTCCAATTTCATCACCATTCTGTCTGTAAATTTCAGTCCTTTTTTTTTTTTTCCTAGTGCCAAATGTTAGAATACAGAAACTGAGATGGAGTTCATTTTACGTCATTTCAGTCGCTTCATGAAGTTACATAAAAAATGTAAGTCAGTAATCGAAAATAAATCCCCATGGATAGATTTGCTTTCTAAATTGACTGAATTGAAATGGAATTGTCCACAAGCCTGGACCACAGAGGTATAATAATTGATTGACCTTGAATAGCCTTCACTACCCCCTGACACCTATTGCCAAATCCATCAATGATTCTAGAAATTTAAAAAAAAATTCCAACTGCATTTAGGATTCCCTGTCTGATAAGTGATGTTTAAAACTGTCTTCATTTTGATTAAATAAAATGGTCAAATTTCATTCTAGATGCTTTGTGAAATTAATTATACATTGTATTTTGTACTTAATTTTCTCTCATATTGTGTCATTCGGGATATGGGGTACGTTAAATTAAGACAACAATAATCTGTAAAGTACAGGAATGTAATAAGCACTTTAGTCTTATAACTAGCTAAATAGCAATTATCTAGATGGAGATTGTGTTTGCTTAGTGTTGCATAATTTTCTTGTGTCTGGGAAGATGGTTTAAACTGCATTCTCTGCTTCTTACTGCACTCTGGGCTATGTTGTCTCATCTTTCTGGAACCTAGGAAATGAGTCTTTTTCTATTCACATAAATAATTAATGTGGTGGTCTGCAGATCTGGGAGCTCGGTGGTGACATTTTAGAATAACTACTTTGAGTCATTTGCCTCAAAACTGATTAGCCACAGGCTGATTCACTGCATGGGGTTGTAATCCATGTCACATTTTTGTCAATAACATAAACTGCTCCTCACTGTGAAATGGAATTTTTAAAAGAAAGAACCAGGGACGTCATTAATATGTGGTGCACCATTTGTTTAAGGTGCATTCCTATTGAATGACTCCCTGCTGTACTGTGAAATACCTGGGTAATGCCCTCTTCCCAGCAAATTATACCATGTGGAGTTTATGGTTCAAATTGAATTCAAAGTACCCTATTTTAAGACAGCAAACACAGGCAGCAAACACAAGCACTGGCAGTGATCAAAAGAAATCATGTTCAACGTAAAAACATTTTGTATGAAAATCATCACCGTAGAATTTTTCTCATTTGAGTTTTTAAAACCAGAAAGACATTTTGGACCACATAATAGATGGCAAAAAATAATTAACATGAAGCAATCGGTTTGTTAGAAAAAAAACGTGGCACTCGGGAGAATAGTATCCCTTTTTTTGTGAACATTTCTTTATTGAGTTTTGAACACAACGAACACACAAACAATACAGAGATTATAGTAAAATATATTTAAAAGATAAAAAGAATTTTTTTAAAGGGGGGCAGGGGGTGACAAAAATGCAATATACAACTAAACATTATAGACAAGGTCAAGGATGAAGTGCACAACATCATTCCAGCGATTCAGGGTGGCAGATCACGCCCTGTGCAGCCTCGCAGTCGACCTCTCTAAAGCTAAAACATCAACAAAAAATGATAACCTAACTGAATTCAAAACATTGGTTGGCACCGTCCAGCTTTTAAGGATACACGTCTTGGTGGAAGTCAAGCCTGCCAACAAGAGACTTTTGTGTGAATTTAAGTAAATATGGGAGTCGTCCCCAAAAAGCAGCAAGCCTGAGCATGCCGACACATCCACACACGGTAAAAAGAAGAAAAAGCATACGGACTTCCAGAAAGAAATTATATCAGAGCGTTCCCAGAACATGTGCATGAAGGTACTCACTACCCAGTGCCCCCAGAAAGCACCTACCACATTATTCCCATTGACTTCGTTTTTTGTCTTTGCAGAGTGGCTCTCTTCAAGGGGAGAGATGACAGGACGACTACAAAAAGACTGGCTCATTCCTAACTGTAGCGAACATGTCCAAAATTTAATTTCCAAATGCCAATCGATCGATTTTGCCACTGGATGGACGCGTTTCCAACCTCTCGTTGTGATGCCGGTTCCGTTGCAAAATGCCTGGCACCAGATTTTTCCTGTGGTAGATTGCTTTAGTTCAAACAGAACTGACCCAAAGCATCCTGACGCCCTATATCTCGGACTGTCAAGAGTGTGCAATTTATAGGATGCCATTTGGCAAAGGTAGAGAGGGATGGCCAGAACGGGAACTCCCCGTTAAAATACTTGACACAAAGCACCCACGTCACTACTTGTCACTCTTTCCCACGTAAAAAATACATCCATACACGTAGATATCTCATTAGGCACATTTGAAAACTATTGGTGGGCGTGTGGAGTCGGGGCATACCTGTACTCCTTCTTACCTGACAGGCTGTTGCCATTTTGGCCACACTTATGGCGCAGAGATTATACAAAAAGGGAGCAAAGTCCAAGGGGTCAGAGGAGGCTTTAACATCTGATCATGTGCGGAAAAAACGTGAATTGGCTCAATTCAGTGATTTACAGTCTTAACACTTCAGAATCTCACTAGGGGAAAAGTGGGGCGTCGGCCTTTTCCCCTGGTATGGTGTAGTATTCCTAGCTGACCACATAAACAACATTACGTATACATTACAAGGTTTTGCCAATTAAACTATTAAAGGGTTTAAACTGCTTGCTGATACTGTTCAAAGCCACCGTCTGACCCTCTTGAAACATGAAATGGCCCTAGATTACATATTAGCTAAGCAAGGGGGCCTGTGCATGTCAATGAATTTGACCGGAGATTTGTGTTACGCCTTAATTCCTGATACTGATGACAACCTGACCAGTGTAATACATGCTCTAGAAAATATCAGGGATGCGTTTGGGCTCTCTAAGGGTGCTGGAGTGTCGTTTAGCTCATGGTTAGCTGGCCACTTCGGCCCGTGGGGAGCTGCGGTGGTCCACATGTTAATTCCTGCACTACTGCTGTTAGTCATGCTGTTTTGCTTCTGTACTGTAATCCTCACTTGCGCCAAGGCCACGATGCTTAAACGGGTGGGGGCCGTGGTTCCTGGGTCAGCTAACACGATGGCCCAGAGCGAAGAATTTCCCCCGCTGAAGAACGAGGGCGAGGATAAGGACTCTGTGAATTGCATTCTGAACTCTTTGGCTAAACCTGAGAAGGAGGGAGGAGAATTCCTGCGGGTGACTGGCGAGAGCTTGCTTCAAAGTGCTAGTAACCTCTTGCCCTGCTATCCAGTCCAACGCAGTCAGATGAAAGAAGAAAAGTGCATTTGCTGCTTTGCAATAATGCAAAGACGGGGATTTAATTTACGAGATGTGCTTTTTCATAAAGTATTCAATATTTTGTAGCTACCATAATTGGGTGTACTTTGTGTGGAGGCAGCAGAAAAAAACCTTTTACTCAGAAAATCTCGCAATGGGCAGATAATAATGGGTTTCCGAACAGATAGGCAGTCAGTGTAGAAACACTCGCGTGTGAGGGCCCTCTATTTTTTTTCTGTCTCAGCAGATAGCACCACACCTTGTTTTTCTCAGTCTAGCAGCTAGTAGTGCCACACCTTCATTTTTCACACTGTCTTTGTCTTATTTGATAAACCATTCAATCTCTCTTGATATATATATATATATATATATATATATATATATATATATATATATATATATAAATATATAACAAAAAACAAGACAGTGATATGAAACCCACCCAGTTTGCAGACACACAATGCTCTCGGTTGTTCTTTGTTCGATTTAGAACATGTTCTATACGCTTGATGTTCACAGCGGACTATCTTTCAAGGTCTCATACAATGTTTTTACAGATTCCAGGTTGCAAGTGGAAGTTCATAATGGTATTTTGTCTGCATACTGGAGGTCACATACACAGTCTTAACACTTTATATAAAAAGCTGCGCTTAGGACTATCTCAGTTTTTATTTGGCCAAGTTCTGTTTTATGACCGTATCAACCTCTTTGAGTATATCAATCGGTCAAGTCCTGTTTTATGACCGTATCAACTTCTTTGAGTATATCAATCGGTCAAGTCCTGTTTTATGACCGTATCAACCTCTTTGAGTATATTACTTAAACCTATGTATTACCTCATCATTTTCTGATTTCACGAGAATTCGTCTTTACCCGAAGAGGACGTCACTCTGAGACGGGGCCCCCATCCGCTGACAGGCTGGGGTCAAACCGACTCGAATGCAGATTTGTTATGAAAAAGGTATCTGCTTACCTGTTCTATGTTGTGCGCTTTTGCCTGTAAGCCTCCTTCCCGTCAGCAGAAGCAGGTCGCCCCTCCGCAAGAGGTATTGCCCTCCTGACTAGCTCGCCAAAATATTGAGGACAACTTTGTCTCGGTTCGGTCGGGTGTAGAGAATTCTAGTTATACTGAACTAAAACCGACCAAAAAAAATTTCACTTCACAGGTCTTTATTGAGTCTGTTTAGGTTAATTACAGCTTGTGGGAAAAAGCAAGTTTACCCAAATCATGCAGCAATGGACTGGGGTGGGGCACAGCACTTTTATATCTGGACAAAATAACATCTCATGTTACTCACATATGTACTCTCCGCCCCATACCCAAAGCTCATCCCTGCCTGGTAGTGGCTACTTTTGCATGACAACAGTATAGCAGCAGTATATCTATATAACAAGTATCTTTTTTCACAGAAAAAGAGAAGTGAAGACACTTCCATTTGAACATTGGAATGTTAACTTATAACACAGTGAGAAAGAAGTAAACATGATGTATAGAAATATGTATTCAATGAACACACACAAAACACATATTAATATTTTGTGCTGTCAATCAAGTTATGTTAGTATGTAAACTTATCATAAATGAAACTTGACCTTAACTTCTATGCATGGCACTGTTTCTTTAAACTAGCCCACCTACTTGCAGTTACTTAAAATGACTTTGTTATTATAGAATACATTTCCAATCACGTATAAATTCATGAATATGGTGTATAAAACATTAGGTTAAACAGTATTTTATTCAACAACATGTCTTTTCATCAGAGATCTTTATTTTTAAACAACGGTATGTGGTCAAATATATCCCATGGGCATATTTAACACGTGTTAGTTGATGAGCCAAATTTTCATGAAGAAATATTTTCCCAAATAACCTGCTAATCTAATTTAACATTAAAATCATGTCCCAAACTGAGGTTATTCCAAGTGGGGAATCATTAACATTCATACATTTGTTATAAAGAACAGAAACAAGGCCCCAAGTGGAATCAGAAAGAGTAATAGTCTCTACTAGGACATGGGACTGTAAAGTACTGTTCCAAGGAACTCCATAAGCTCAAAGGGGGGAACATAGTCTTAGTTAAAGGAAATGAGAAGTACCTGGAAGAGAGTAGGTCTTTGTTAAGCATTGCGCCGACCAAAGACCTTGCGTATCAAACAAATCATTCAATGTGTGAACCTTACTTCTGTACCAGCAGGGAAAGACAAAGGGCTTGGATCCTGTCAGTAAAGTATTATTGTGCCAAATGGGAGAAAATTTGTGAAAAATACCACAAAGGCTTTTTTGTTCAAGTGCTTGTTTTTTAATAGTGTTTGCAGGGTGGGTGTAATTGAGGTGGGACCAGCCATTTGCTGGTGTAGATTGACACAGATGGCTGGCACAGCAGTATTTTAATAGTCTGAATAATCCACTGGCCTTAGTACAAGCAGTGGAGGGAAAAGCAAACGGCTATTAAATATGTTCAGGAGGCATTCGATGTGCAGATACTACAACAGTAACAACATCATATAACACAATCTCTTAAAGCAAACAAAATAAATAGCTAATTTATTTATTTGCTCCCTAACATAGTTTTTAATAACATCTTTGTCATAAAACACAAGAATATATCACAGGTAAATTTTTTAGATGTTCTTCCCCCCCCCAATACAACAATACTGCAGAAATACTCACAAAATGGCAATGGCTCACAAAAGAAACAGCATTGAATTCGATCACTATGGACAGAATCTGGATTGTGTGACAGCCGGCTGTGGTCAGCAGCCCCGCAGGGCAGCTTGTAATTGACCGCAGTGCCTCTGCCCCAGGACGTCCATGCCATTCAAGCTACACACAATATGCCTCGCGCTCAAAATGTGCGCTCAATATGTGTGCGCTCAACTAGCGGACTGTGGAGGAGAGCGTGGATCCCATTTCAGACGCGAGTGTGCGCTCGTCTGCGCTCTCTTGAAATGACTGCGCATTCCAAATAGTGGTAAACCAAAAATCTATTGCTGGTAGCTACAGTCCAGAAAAGAATATTGTCAAAATATATTGAAGTGAAGGTTAATATTAACATCTTCTGCCTTGTCTGCTCAAATATGCAATATTAACAAATAGACATGATATTAGTGTAATATTAGTTAAATAGTATTAAATAAATATGTCATATTTAGTGAAATATTACAAACAGCAAAATAGTTTGTAGTTGCAAATAATGGAATTAGAAGAACTTTAAACTGACTGACAAATGGATTCATAATGCAGAATAAGAATACAATTTGCACATTTCCTTTCTCAAACGGTTTGGTGGGTTAGGGGTCCACATTTCATTGCTCTCTAGTGACCCCTGTGACCAAAACTTGATGCACGATGTTCTTTTCCACCAAAGTTTCACAACAAAAGAGGTCTGTGGTATTTTCTACATGAAATGCAAGCATTTTGAAAACTGCCTGAATATAAAAACTAAGTAAAATTTCAAATACACGTTGCCCTAGTTATGGTGATGGATTTTTCAAGCCTGTCATCTGCTTGTTGAGCCCACTCACTGATCGTTTCTATCACGCCATCTGTGGAATGGGAATGTCTTCATTAATCCGCAAATTAGAATCGGAATGGAGAGCGTAATTTAATGTTTGGCTGAGTGTTTGTATTGCATCTTAATTTCACAGACAATATAAGTGTAAGTATGCTCTTATAATCTTTGCTGCTGGGAGGGAGGGGAGGAGGGGGCACCAGTAATAATTACTACATACAGTGCACTCCAAACGTGTTTGGACAGTGACACATTTTTTGTTGTTTTGGCTCTGTACACCAGCACATTGGATTTGAGATGGAACAGTGTTTCTCCTGACTTATTTTTCATAGAGTTCAATCGGGAAATGAGTCAGGAGAAACGACCCTTAAAGTGATCCATCCAGATCTCCTGCATATCTGGCAGCAGAGTCATGGTTTGAGGCTCGTTTGATACCTCAGACCCTTGATAACTTAGAGCCATTTTGTCAACTATGTGTTTCATACTATTCCTGTGTAGTTTACAGCTTAATCTAGTTCCACTCCCCAATTCCCATATAGATCCATTCAAATACAGAGAGGTTATAGTATTGCTTGTAATCTTACCTGAAAATAAAATATCAAGAATATATTGATGTTGTTGGGTCACAGAAGGAAGTCAGGAAGTCATGGCATGTGCACCACGGTGGCACAGCGGTAAAAGTGCCGACTTTGAGTGAGTGCAGTTGCACACCGAGGATCAGGGGTTCGAGCCCTGGTCCTCCAGATCCAAGTATGGCCAGTGCCTTGAGTGAGAGAGCGCCAAATTGGGCGACCGCTCCTGGGGTGGGGGGAGGTACTCAGTGAGAATTGTCACGCGCACAGCGGCCCCGTGTGAGTTGGAATCGTGGTCAGGGGCTCGAGGAGTCACACCCTGAAGAGGATGTGACGCCTTCCTTCCTATCACCAGCCGACGGGGTTGTGTAGCGACAAATTCTGAAGTGGTTGCTACATAGGACCTTGAATTACTATAGGCAACCAAATTGGGAGAAAAAAAAAAAAAAAAAAAAAGGAAGTCATGGCATGTGGTCTTTCTCATCCTTGTTGGTAAGGAAAGGCGATCGAGTGAAATGCTGCTCTCATTTGTCATGTCACTTTACCATCTCTCTGAGGACGCGGCGGGTGGTAGAAATTGAATGCTGAATTTCTCGCATGCCACACCTACGCCCCTTCTCGTGCACCGCGTGATTTCACAAAGAGGTCAGGCCATAAACGTTTTTTTGTTCTTAAACTGACTTCAGAAAAGGCCCAATTACCTTTGGTGCCCTAAAATGGGGGGATTATGTATAAAACGGGCTACAAGGCAATAGGTCTACCAGCTGAGTATCATGCACATTTACATTTGTCATGTATTTGATGTATTTTTCTCAATAATATCTTATTGATTTTTTTGAAGTGTAGTGCCTACTCAGTTGAAAAATGGGGAGCTATGTTTAACAATTTACTTGATGTCTGCAGGCTGCAAATGGATCATTTAATATATAATGGATATATAAAATGGATCTGAAAACTGTATCCACCTTAGATCAATATAAAAATAACAAATATGAATAGGGGTAGTGTAGGTATATCATGTTACCATAGTATCAGTGTACTGTCTACAGGTGAATGCTGCTCTACGCTTCAATATTGCCATTTGTTTGAGGAAAGCCGGTAATTTACGGTATAGGACTGACAAATTGAATCAACCAACTTGTTGTGTCTTTAGAGTTAGCTAGGAATTTTAGCTCTGTTTACTCTCTGCTCTTTGTTTATTCCCTCTCTGAACTTTTCTGTCTCCCAGTCCTAGACAGTTCTGTCTTCGTCGTTTCTTGTTACCTCTTTGTTTGTGTTTTCCGGCTCTCATTCTTGTGAGCTAGAGCAGGGGTTCCCAAACTTTTCCATGCCAAGGACCCCCAAATAGTCGTAGCCTCTGGCTGGGGCCCCCCTATTGCGAAATGGCTTTAAAAATTTTTTTTTAAATTACACTGGCAAATATAAAAAATCTAACATACAGCTTCTTAATACACAACACAATACTTTTGACCCTATTTTGATTCCATAATCGGGCCGTTAGCAGCTCAACGCAACGCTTTGACTGACAGGCAGACGGTTAGTTATTGGCTGCGATTGAAGGAAGGGCATGGCAAAGACCTAATTTCGATATTAAAGGATTTATAACAATTTATATCTTATTTTAAACCGGCACAGTAATCTTATGAATTGAATTGAAATGAATTTTTTAAATAAATGTTAAAAATTTTTTTTTTTTTTGCATTTTCCATTTTCCTCTCCCTTCCAATTGGCCCCCCTGGCGCCCCCTGGTGGCCCCCCGTTGGGCCGCGGCCCCCACTTTGAAAACCCCTGAGCTAGAGGTATTTCTTTCTGTTGTATTGTACTAAGCTCTAGCTTTCGCCCGATACGGGTCGCTTCCAGTTTTGTAGAGGTTACTCTCGTTTTAAGGAGAGTTTATAATTTTTTTCTTGTTGTTTTATTTCCGTTTTGCGGGTATCCCTCCTGCTTTTGTGGTGTTAGTTTGTGAGCACTTTAAGAACCCCGCTGTCGCAATTACGCTACAGTACAATGAAAATGTAGAAAAGGTTTTTCTGAAATCTCAAGGCAGGCTGATGTATCCTGTATGCTAATTACTGTTTTTTTTGCATTACATGCTACCTCAATTTATATGCTTCAGTTGCCAGGCTGAACTCCAATTCCAATCAACATATCAATCAAAAGTGTAATGGGTTTTTAATGTGTCAGAGATTCAAACGCAAAGGTGGGGGAATCAGAACAAGTCAGCTCACATCTGTGAGGACCAATAAAAGGGGGGAAAATAATAAGGCTAAATAGCCAAAAACGAAAATCAACCCAATAAAATGGGCGAACTAGAAAACGAGTGAAATACCAACTAAATCTCCCGAGCTCGCTAGAATGGGAAATCTAGCAAACAGAAGAACACCTTCGGCTACCTTAGCTCAGAGCCGGAAGAGTGTAAAACCAAAACAAATGCACAAAAAAAACTGTCTCCTTGAGAACAGCAAAGGACAAAATAAATAGTGCAGAACGCTAACAGGAGGAAACAATTATCTACCTGAATAAATAGCTAATAGCAAGTCCCTCATGAACATAAACAAAGTTTAATATCAGGAGGTCGCTAATACCTGGCTATACCTGGCTCGAATGCAATGTCGAAAGACAAACAAGCACCGGAGAAGCGGAAGTGAGGAACCTAAATACCCCGCAGGCCGAAGCACAGGTGAAAACAATAATGAGGACAGCAAACACCAAAATGGAACGTGGATTGATTCACAATCGTGAAAGCAGGACGAGAACCGCAAAAGAAAAGAAAACAAACAGCCACAAACCACTACAAAAACATAATAAATGTGGCTTTAACAGAATCTATATTCAATTGCCCTTACTGGAAAATGGAATAATGTAGTGCTATAAGCCATTTGGAAGACCTTGTTCCTGAAGCACACGTTCTCATTACCGGTAAATGGCGGTGGAACAATTGGATTGGAATCCTTAGAAACCATCAATCCTCATGCAGCATGCATGCCGTCTGACAGCTCACACGGACTGCGTGTGCTTTCCCATTCATAATCAATACCGCATCATTTATTTTCTCCTCACAATGGTGGTACAACAACTTAATTACCATGACACATCTTGCCAACATATGTGAAATACACACCCGATTACACGGTCGATGTGGAAGAGCAGAATCTGATACCCTTATAAGAATTTATTTTAAAGGATAAGAAAAAAGACAGGGCTTCGATGTCTGTTTTAAAGTCATTGTTGTGTTAAATTTAACGAGGGAAAAACATTCCCAACTTCATTTTCAGACACTCTAACCGACGATACCATTGAGAAGGCCATGCTCACTGTCAGCGTATTGATCATTCCAGCAACAGTGAAATAAATACGTCACATTTGCAGTATAGAGAATAATTAATGGACTTGGACTACTTTGGATCGCTGTCTAATGCTCTAGCTTTAAACCAAAGTACCAACAAAGGCCTTTAGGAAAAGCATTTCACACAGTGCAGAATAGAGTGGTTGCACAACTCTCATGTTTTGCTGTTTGAAGTAATGTTAACAAGCTTTTGCAATTTGGCACAGCGCGTACAGAAACTGGCATCCGACATAAAAGTAAGGCCCAGTTAATTTGACAAAAGAAGTAGAGTACTCTTCTCTGACTTGATAAAGCCAATCCTGACGGACAACATTTGCCCTTATGTTCTCACATTTGGATGCAAGTGTTTGCATGTCTTTTTTTCAAAAACACAGTTTAGTGTGTTCAGCTATCACCAAATTAACCTGCCATACGTATTTGTTTAGAACAAAACTAAGCTGCATTTTCTGATACTCATTTATTTAAATACATTTTGATTTATTGTACAGTACCTGTAAGTAAATACCCGCAGTAAATAAGCCTACATGCTTATCAGTACAATGATCATTTACAGTCAAGCCGGAAAGTCTGAACACCCCTTTCACCTTCTCCACGTTTTATTATGTTACAGACATATTCTACAATAGATTGAGTTAATTGTTTTGTCTCAAAATTCTACACAAAATAGCCCATAATGACAAAGTGAAAACATGTTTTTAGAAATTTTTGCAAATGTATTAAAAATCAAAAACTGAAATTTTTCATTTACATAAGTATTCATACCCTTTGCTTTAACATATTTTTAAAGTATCATATTTAATATTTGGTCGCATATCCTTGGCATGCTGGGGGGTGAGACTAGATTCAGCTGTAAATTACACTGGTACAGTATGGAACACATGGCTGGTTAAATGGCTGTAAGTCATCAAGGGTCTGAGCTATCGAACGAGCCCCAAACCATCACTCTGTTGCCAGATATGGAGTAGATGTGGATGGATCACTGCAAGGGTTATTTCTCCTGACTCATTTTCCTATAGAACTCTATGGGGAAAAAAGTCAGGAGAAACAACCCTTAAAGGGATCCATCCACATCTACTCCATATCTGGCCGCAGAGTGATGGTTTGGGGCTCATTTGATACCTTAGACCCATGATGACGTACAGCCATTTCACCAGTCATGTTTTCCATACTGTACCAGCGTAATTTACAGCTGAATTTAGTCTCACCCCCCAATTCTCATAGAGATCCATTTAAATGCAGAGAGCTTATAGTATCGCTTGTAGCAGTACCTGGAAATAAGATATCGAGAGTCTTTTGATGTTGATGGGTCACAGACTTCAGGAAGTAACAGCATGCAAAAGATATGCAACCAAATATTGAATATGATACTTTAAAAATATGTTAAAGCAAATAGTATGAATACTTATGTAAATGAGAGATTTCAGTTTTCAATTTTTTATATATTTGTAAAAATTTCTAAAAACATGTTTTCACTTTGTCATTATGGGCTATTTTGTGTAGAATTTTGAGACAAAAAAATTAACTCAATCTATTGTAGAATATGTCTGTAATGTAATAAAACATGGAGAAGGTGAAAGGGGTGTTCAGACTTTCCAGCTTGACTGTACATTGTAAATACATATAGCCTGCCTTGGATGACCCAAATAAATAGAACATTAGAATAACAGAACTAAACATATTTTAGTTAAAACAGAAACAGAGATTAAACTTGACTTATTCCCAATTAGTTAGTTCTGAAAATAGCAATAGTTCTGCATTTTTAACCATTTCACGTAATAATTGAAATTTGTTTTGAGCAGAGCCAGTAGAATGCCAGTGCAAATAGTATAAATGATATGGACTGTTCGTGTCAACAGTCAGCATTATTGATACTATTTGCAATGGCATTCCAGTGGCTGAAGTATTACATATACAGGTTGTGTTTCATCTTACGTACAGTGCATCCACACTGTTTGTGCCTAAGAGGACCTGCTGTGGAGAAGATAGGAATGCACAGCCACAGCACACATCTATTATTCATCTTCCAAGTCAGTCCAGAGAAGATGCTTGTGAGAGTGAAACTCAATAAATATGGAGATGTACCTTAGACCATATGGGTGATCGGTCTACCTGTAAAGCGCTTGGCATCATCTCTCATCTTTCATCTCTCTCTCTCTCTCTCTCTCTCTCTCTCAGGGAAGAAACAAATTATGGCAGGGTATGAGCTGTAAAAATAAAAGCAATAAACTGTCTACTCCAGTTAGAGACATCCCAGCTACTACAATTCTTGTAGGATTTAAATAATAAATAGGTGGTTGTTTCTCAGCCCAGCGGCCAAGGCAACAAGGGTTGTTTCTTCTGACTAATTTTCCTATTGAACTCTAAAGAAAAATATATCAGGAGAAACAACCCTTCAAGTGATCCATCTATCTACTGCATATCTGGCAGCAGAGTGATGGTTTGAGGCTTGTTTGATACCGCAGACCCTTGATGACTTACACCCATTTAGCCAACCATGGGTTCCATACAATTCCTGTGTAATTTACATTTTTATTCAATTGAGTGCCTATGTGATGAGAGTCAACATAGCTTAACAACATAACACAACATATTTAATGGACACTGGTTAAATTAAATTTCACATGCACCAAAATGCTTAGCTCGCTTAGTGTTGATGCAACTAAGATATTCGGTGTAAAGCAAGTGTTCTGACATGTTACACACACGCCCTCTAAAACTGCAGATGGTGTAGCTACAACTATGTACAACTGCTGCGCATCTACAACTGACATTGCTGTGCGGCAATTGGATGAGTTTCACATTCTTGTTGTTCATTTCCATTTTTTATCCTTAAATTTAATTGCACTCACGTGTTTATCAATTGCTCTCAATAATTGCATCATTTATTTACTGAAATCAATTCAAGCTGCTCAAGGGAGCCGAAGTTCCCGAATGTTTTATTTTCCCACAGGCTGCTATGTGTTCATTGTGCTCATTTGCAAGTTTTCAGTTCAATTGATAGGCTTTTTGTAATGAGGTGTAATGTGTTTTGGCATATCATTTCAAAATTTCACTGCAGTCAAATGAGAAACAAATGACTACAAAATAGCAATATATTGCAGTATCGAATCGTAATAATTAGTATATCGCAAAACACAAACAAACAATCAAAATGGTATTTTATTGTGACCCAAGTATCTGGATAATATTGTATCATGAGGTCCCTGGTGATTCCCGCGCATAATTATTGCATAATATTCCATTTGTGTAGTGAGCAGTAGGGTCCACCGAAAACCCGGAGGTTCAGACACGAGCAGAGGTGTAAATTAACTGTGACGTATGGGCTGCAGAGAGAAAAGCTGGTTCTACCAACAAATTAAAGATGGCGATGAAACCAAAGTAGAACTTACTGTGCAAATGGAAGAGAAGATACTGTATTTTTCATTCATTTATATTTTCGCTTTGACGGTGCAATAACTGAAAAAAAGCGACAGCTTATAAACACAGTCGATGACTATTTCAGTATTTTGTGTATTCTCTTCGCATATTCATGCCATTTCTGTGTGTGAATTTTAACTGCCTGATCTTTTATGTTTTTTCTCAGGGGGAAGCGGTTTGTAAGATGATCATTTATAGCTCTTCCCCCTTTAAATGTGTTCCTTTTCTCTGCTTCTGGCAGCAATTTTAATAAGGCATCTTTCGGTTGTTCAAAACAGAGAGATCTCTCTGGAATGTGCGTCATTGCAAGGCAATGAGTCGGAATGGAAACAACGGAAGCAACTGCAGGCTTGTCAGGCATTCTGATGAGTGTAAAAATAAATGGCCGAATGCTACATTCGAAATGGGAAATATTAGAAATATGAATATACCGTTCATGTGGTCAAAGTGCCGTAACGTGTAACTGAATATTCAACAGTGATAAAGCGGCAGCGTTTACCTCAATTTACTTAAATCAGCAGATTTCAATTTGGTTCATTCACACACTGTTTGCGTTGTTGACACCCTTTGAAAAAATAAAGTGCTGAAAACTGGGGTTAGCAAATGACATTTAGACAACCACTGTGCAACCCTGGAAATGCCAGGACAATATCTGCACCATTGCACTTAAGGTAAGTTATAGAATACTTTACTGGAGGGGTCATTTGTCCTCTACATTTGGACCCATCCTAACGGATTAGGAGCAGTGGGCAGCCACAGTGCAGCACCCAAGGACCAACTCCAGTTCTGAGGCCTGTTCCCTAGTCAAATAAACCTAACCTGACATACATGTCTTTGGTGTGAGAGCAAACACCGTGCGGAGATGACCCGTACCACTACGACATCATGCCACTTATCTCCTAATGTCATCAACAGACTAACAGGCATGTTTCACAGGGTGTAATCTACTGTGATGAGGCCGCAGATTGGATGGTCTCGGTGTCATTAGCCACTCGTTACTAGCGTGGTGACACTTTGACCTCTGTATCGCATCGAATCCTTGGCAGAGGTGGCATTGCCATATACCAACCCAGAGGAAAGATCTGCTTCTCGAAACAGTCTTTTTTTTTTGTCTCTTGAGAAATAAATCACATTCTTATTTCAAGATTACCGAAATTAACTGAATTTTCTCCTAAACCCCTCCCCCTTAAGAGAAATGGGGATCAAGGGCATAGATCAATCGAAGACAAATCATGGACAATTTGAGAAGATCAGAAGAGTTCACATTTTGTTGCTGCGCTTAGAGATTTCTCATGGGTTTTTCCTTCACAACCTTAAAGAGCAATAAAAAGGCGAAAAAGACCTACATATACGATCAGTGATTGAGACTTAAATTTGAGAACTATTTTCTCAATATTATCTGAACGTAATATCAATCAGAGCTTATCTATGTTTCATAAATGTCCCAGGGGCCATAATTTGAGAGATTAATGAAAATGTAAATGTAAATGTAAATGAGACATAAATAAGAACATTTTGTAAGGCACAAAAGTATTTTAATTGGAACGATAGGCCTACACCCCAAATGGCACGCACCCTTTCCCTATGTGAGTGTCTATGTTGTGCCTATAACTATACTATACTGTATGCAGTGCTTATGAAGAAGTAATTCATGACGGACCATTCATACAAAGTATAAACTCATGCAATATATATCCTGGATCTGATAATGTACCTTGTTAAAGGGCACAATTGTTTAAAAAGGGCACAATTTAAGCACCAAGTCCAGAGCATTCACTCATTCATTTAATCTTTAGTGCATGTGGGATTTGGCCCTTTTTGCATTAATTACACATAGCTTGTCATGGCTGTATATTGTGCAGATATATTTCTCATGGCTATGTTTGTCTGGCGACCGTGCCCAGTATGTTGACACAATTACATTTTGCGCTGTGTCCCACAGCATTGCTTGAACAGGCTCATGTTTAGAAAATCTGTTTGTCACAGTCTCTAGATGTATGTGTGTGGCGAAGTGAGCCGTAGTGCTCGGGTGCAAGGACAAGAAATCAGGCGTTGTAGAACCGGTTTTTATTTTGGTTACCCTTTCTTTTCGCACTCGGTTCCAAACAAACACATAAAATACACAGTTCTCCCCCTCCCCCAAACCCACAGAAGGCTCCTTTTAAAGGTTCTCAGGCTCACTGTTGAACAATCAAGGCAATTGGTTAATTGATACAAACAATAACACAATCAATC
This sequence comes from Ilyophis sp. 1 JC-2022, assembly GCA_022702515.1. Taxonomy (NCBI): domain Eukaryota; kingdom Metazoa; phylum Chordata; class Actinopteri; order Anguilliformes; family Synaphobranchidae; genus Ilyophis; species Ilyophis sp. 1 JC-2022. Next base: position 82,616,370 of record CM040394.1, read on the forward strand.
ATCACCAATTGCCTGATTGCCGACAGCTGTGCCGGTTCCAGTAACCACCTGAGTTCACTCTCTCTCTTGCCGGCCTCGTCTAAAACCACGCTCCCCTACCACAATGTGAAATACCTTTTATTGCCTTGTTCAATAGGGCCACCAAGCAGGTTTTTCCCCATGCATGTATAAATTATATTCAAGTCTTTTATTTTTTTATGCCTGGAGAGGTGGATGGACTGTCGGAGAGGGCTCCTGTTTGGCTGCTGTAAGTGCCCGCCCTCTCTCACAGCTGAGAAGCTTAGGTCTGGGGTTAGTTTGTCTTGCGCTTAGTATGCGTTAGTATGCGCTTGTGTCAATATGCTTGCGGTCAATGAAATCTTGACACTCTGCACTTAATTTGATGTTGTGAGATGAAGATACCATGCAGTGTAATGTGCTCACTTTTGTGCAGTCATGAAAATAACAGAGCTGTAGGATATTTCATGTTTTTTGAAAGCTGTGCGCTGAACAGGTTAGGACAGGACACCAATACACCGTCAAATGTGCAAGATGACGCAGATTATTACCTTACGTTAGCAGACACTTTTATCCAAAGCGACATACAGTAAGTGCGTACAGAAACATCATCGAATAACAGATAAGATAAAGCACATCCTTCCATAAAGTAGCAGCTATCCCTAGTAATGAACATTGAATGCAGTTCACAGTAAACTGGGTAAATCAGCTCTACTACAATTCTCTTCTAAATTATTAACGAAAATAAATCGGTGCAGCTGGCTGATCTCTGTTGCGTCTTTACCCGTCTCACACTGTCTATTGTTGTCTTGAGTAGTTTGATCCACAGATAAATAGTTGGTTCTGCTATTCGAGAACTGAGACATATTCTCAGTCTTAGCCATTCTCTGCACATAGTTTAAATGGCCAGTCTATGTATATTGATCCACATTATAAATCCATTGCCTTCACCCTGATTATTCATGCAGAATATTAACTGGTCACTTAAACAGAACGAGTGCACATTCTTTTTGGCATGTTCCCACCGTTTGTGTTATGGGTCCCTCCCACCTCACACACAACAAATTGACAAGATGTCAAATATTGCCCACAGAAATACCAAGAAACGTAAAACAAATTGAGTCTGCACACAGCAGTGTGCAAACTATTTTTATTCCTCGTACTTCAGACCCAGGATTGGTGGGGGGGTGGGGGGGGGGGGGGGGGTTAGGGTTAGGGTTAGGGTTAGGGTTAGGGGGGGGGGGGGGTTCTGCTGTACCTCCCTCTCCCCGACATACATTTGTAACCTGTGGCAGAGGACCTCATCACCTATATCGGCTCTCAGATCTTAAATGAAGATATGAAAACGCACGTCTTTTTTTATCAGCCCTAACCAATAAAACTCTTCACCTTGAACGCACGACATTCCCCGCCTTTCATTTATGCTACTTATATAATCCAGACTAGATCTGAAAAAGAGTGAGAGAGAGCAGCCAGCATGTCATTTCATTAGCTCCACTAAAACTACCTGTGGCAGACATCATTAAGTCTTTGCACGGACTTAGGCCTTAAGGCATATACAGCACTAAAGGACCAGTGGTCACTTCTATGACATCAATGGTCCACTACGGTCATCTAACATACTGTATGCCAACTCAACTGCATTAAAAAATCCTCCTACGCCACATGATAAAGTGAATATGAACAGTTAATGTAGCTTCAATAAACTTGTTGGGACTTTAACGCCTTTTTTTACTTTAAAGACATTACCATTTTCCCAATATCTATAATATTATGTTATCATCGCTGCTGTGTTGGTTTTGAGTAGTTGTCCAAAACAGATATTTTTGTTTAAATGTAATGTAGTGCCAAAATGTCAAGGTCCGATCTGTTTTGCTTGGACCACTGAGAAAATTACTTTGAAGAAAATTATTTTGAAAGCTGTAGATGAAGCATGTTGTTCAATTTCAGTTTTCATACTGGTCTACGAGACCTAGCTGCACCAGAGCAAAACAAAAGTATCCTCACGTATGCCATATTTCTTTGATTCTTGTTCATGAATTATAACTCATGTTAAGATATTTAGCTACGTAAGACCCACTCAATGATAAACATATTCATAGATTTCAGAGTAGAAGATCAAATGTACTTGTACAAAAAACATTAAGTATTCATACAGACTAAAGTAAGTTTTATACTTGCAGTGCTGGTGAAAAATATTGATTTGAAAACATCAGTTCTTTTAATGTTTTTTTTCTAAAATATAAAAGGGTAAGATTCAACCCTGTAGAAAAATGCATATGTGGCATGTAATGTTCAATTTTACATTTCTCTCCTGCGTACTAAAATATAAATGAAAACAACATACAATGTGTTCAAATACTTTGCAATGAAATGTGAACTGTGACACTTTATTAACACACAACAATCAATGTGCCATTTGACATTTTTGAACAAAGGTGCTTACATTTACAATAGTTTCCAATAATTTGACACCAGTACTGATGTCAGGAGACATTCAATAAATAAAAAAAATAGAATATAATTTCTTGAAAATTTCAATGCGTACAATATTTTGTTATTTGTTGAAACACAAAACACAAGATAAATTACATCTCATCTAAAAAGAAGCTGAAGAACATCAAAAAACCAGGGAGAAAAATTGTGATGCAATTCATACATGAGCATCAATAAAATACAGCATTAAACAGTGAATAAACTGTAGTTTTAAAAACTTTTAGGTCAGGGGTGGGCAATTCAGTTCCCAGAGGGCCAGGGCATATATGCAGATTTTTTACCCATTACCAATTAACCTGGTTTAAATAACTAATTAGCTAAAATAAAGCAGTTTCATTCATAGATTAAACCACAGTATCATGTTTGATCAACTATGATGCTATGTTTAATTTAAAAAAACAATAAAATTTAACATCAGCTCTTGCGTATGTCTGGGCTGAAGAAATAAGTAAGAGTAGAAGTTGGCATCATAAAAACAGATAAGACCCTCCTTGCCCACCCCTGGTTAGAATAGAATAGAATAGAATAACTTTTATTTTCCCGCTAGGGAACTTCAGTTGTAGCCACCAGCAACAACAAAAAAGACATAGACAGTGGGGCAGACCCACAACACACAAACAAACATCAAACAAAGACATTCGATAGAATCATTGCATTAATAAAAGTAATTAAGTGAATTAAAGTGTAAATAGCCTACAGCCAAACGTCATGATTAAAAATAGCCCCACTGCCCCGAGATGTCCAGTGTTATCAGGCAGTCCAATACACGAACTCCGCCTCCACGACTTTCCTCCATACACGCAGTGTTGCGGTCTCTGTCCACTGTGAGCACAGAGTGCCGAATTGCATCAGCCTTCCGGTGAAGAGCGATGGTAAACTTTGTAGCTGCAGATCCAACGGACATTCCCGAGCATATGTTGCGAATGCGTCTCTATGGTGACGACCACAAACAAAATTTTCAAAACAAGCAGTATGAGTGCCCTGAACAATCTCCAGCCCGCTTCCCTGTCCCACAACAGACACACAGCGCATGAAAAAAACAAAAGACAAAAGCCAGAAACAACAAAATACATTCAAATTAACAAACACGAACACAAGAGACAGCTGGACTACATGTCGCCATTACAGCGCCACGTGACGTCAACATGACGTTATAGGCAATGATACAAATCGGACAGACTGTACAGTTATATTGCAGATGTAAAGGGGTGTGTGAGAATTCTGTCTCAGGAGTGGGAGTACAGGCAGACGTTGAGAGATTAAAGGAAGAATTAAAATAAAGAGATACGTTCAAGAATGCCTATAGTGCAAGGCTTAGTGTAGAAACAGCTGCTGTAATCAAGGCTATGGGCATGGAAAGGTTAAATAACCCATGATTGTTCAAGTGCATTGAATCAATAATCTTTTTGGATACATTTCAGTTTCATAGAACTCACTTAAATCAGGTACGTAATATTTATATTTACCAAAAACAAACATGCTCAGAAATTCATCCGGAATTACACATCACGTACAGTAAATCCAATTGCTAAAAGGCAGCATGTGTCCAAAATGTTTTATTCATTTCAATATCATCCCACTGCAGCTTCTGCCAGTAGTACATTTAATCTCTCTTTTTGATAGCAGAGTCCAAGAATGCAGTCACAGCAGAGAGAAGCGCAAGGCGATACTGCTGGCTCGCGTTGTCGGCAGCCAAAATGGCGGCAAGAAACAAGGGCCCACGGTCATTCCCCTTAGGGGCGCTTTTGGAAAGGTGAGGCATCCGTTGCCATGGCATCTTGTGGGGCCGCCAGGGGCCGGTTCTCCATTTCGCAGTCGTTGCGGCGCCCGTTATTCTCCTCGTTCAAGTTGGACACCTCAGTGGACCCGCCCTCGAACCCGGGCACGGTGTTGGCCACGTGCACCACGTGGACCTTGTTCCTGCCATTTTTGCTCAGGATGCAGCTGAAGACCTTTTTGAAGCCCTTGCGGAAGTGCTTGGACACCAGGGCGTAGACGATAGGGTTGAGGCAGGAGTTGGCATAGGCCATGCAGTGGGACAGTAGCCGGAAGGCGTAGGTCGTCTGGTTGAAGGGGAAGTCCCCATAAAGGTAGCAGAGGATCACTACATGGTAGGGCAGCCAGCAGATGCAGAAGAGCACGGTGACGATGATGATCATCTTGGTGACCTTTCGCTTAGCCCGCTTGGACTCAGACATGCCGTCCAAGGGGTCCACAGCAGTCCAGAGGTACTTTATGGTCCTGGTGTAGGAGAGGCTGACAATGAGCACAGGTATCACATACCCGAAAACAAAGGTGCAGGTGTCCAGAACCTTCCGGTTGTACTCCTTCCATCCTGGCACGCACACATTGCCATTGTCAAAGTCGATGAGGTCATAATAGCTCAGGTAGGGCCCTGCGAAGACCAGGGATAGGCCCCAGATGATCACCATGGCGACCACCGCATTGCATGGAGTTCTCAGCTCTCTGGAGCGCAGGGGGTAACGGATGGCCAGGTACCTGCACAAGAAGACCGGACATTCATTTCAAAATATTAACAGTACCATTTTCTCATTTCTACCATTTCTCCAAGTCATGATGTAACGATGAGATGAAAATGAAAATAAGAAAAGCGTAAATCACGGCAGGACTTCACAGGTTAAAAAATATTTTTAATCCACGGGAGGGTTGATCCACAACGCCTGTCGTTCCTGCATGCATTTTTAATCAAAAATAAATGAATGTGTGCTGTTCCTCTCTGCCTGGCAACAAATTATGTGCTGCTGGGGATTGTCAAGCAGAGCTGCATTTTTCAAAGGGGAATGAATTTAACAGAGTAAGCAAGCTAACCTGACACATTAATATAAATAGCTTTATATCACCAGGGTCAGAGGACCTAGGATATTTAATCACTTAGTCTTCATGGAGGTTCTCTGTCACCCTATTCTGGCATCTATTGTTATCTGAGATGGGCCAATCTGGGTGTAGGCTTGTATTCTAGCACAGCACAAAAACACCAGATTCAATAATAATATGATTTGTTGATTAGTTCAATCAGGTTTTTGTTGCCATTCTCGTATAACTTGGTCACTCCTGCTCTAGTTTCGGTCGTGTTCTGAATCTTAAAATGCCCTCAGAGCTGCGGGGCTGTGTTCCTGAGTCTCATCAACCCCCTTGTCTTAGATCCATGGCCTTTTTCTCTTCGGTTGACCACGCAGGCAGCTAATTGGGAATAACCTGGACCCTAATGTAACCTTTTCTGCTGAAACGTCATTGCAGCAATGGATGCATTAGCAATAATTGGTGATAATTATGAGGAACGGGTCTAAACTGGTGACTAATGGATTCAGCATTTGTGAGAAGGAGCCGCTAAAATGAACAGGATTATTGGTAGTTTATAAATAAAGGAAGTGCAAAACTGCGCTTCTCTCTCCTCTTTAGACATCGCATCCCATGCTGTTCAAATGGGACTTTCATTCATTAAAACCTGAAATTTTGCAAACAGAAACCGAACATTCAACCTTTTCATTCAACGCTTTGAAATCTCTGAAACATTTTGAGTGCTCCGCGTTTGAGTATCGGATTCATTGGAGTTCCACAAAATGTGTGTGGAGTGACTGAATCGCTACAGGCAACAGTGTTTTTAAAAGCACCAACGACCTAAAATAGATTAAACTCATGAGTCACCCTTACTTGGTGCTTTTAACCGACTCAATTCGGCTGCAAGATTGACACTGATAGAAGCAGTGTTTTTCAGACGAATCAATGTTACAGTGAATGGTGACGTTGTATTGCTGTGCCCTATAGTTTACAATCAGCGGATCGCTGCCTTTCCCCCCCGACACATGAATATATCTTGCCATATATCACATTACATTCATATCCACTCCAGGGTGACTCACATGCACATAAATACATTCATATATGAGCAATAGTGCCAGACCTGCCTATCAAATTTCCCAGACAAGTGGATAGATGCAACACCATATATATTTTTAAATATGGAGGTCCGAAATATTAGCATTCTTGATTTGCAATTATTTTTGATAATGTAAGGCTGTTCCAAAAATAAGCTTTCAGCATGTAACTACATTATTCAATTACATTATCAAAAAGAATTGCAAATCAAGAATGCTATATATTTTGTTGCCTTTGTTACCTACGTTGTATAAGTAACAAAAGCACAATAATATAGGTATTCATTGCATTTGGATATTTAAACTCACCCAAGATATGTTGCGTATTTGTAGAACAAACATAAGATGAGAAAATGTTAGATACATTGTTAGACAACCAGTGATAATTGGTCTGAGTTAACACAAGCTCCTGACTCTGCAGTCACTGTAATTTTGCATACCAATCTATGCCTTTTTTCGATTTTGTGAAAAACGCAGTTTCTCTCTTCGGTTTGAATTTGTAATCACCAGTTATGCTTCTTGAGTCACCACTGTGCCTCCTGCACCTTCAAAAATCAAATATGCGCTCCCCTAATGCGCTTATCCGTGTCCCAGACTGAAGGCCACACAGCACAGTGGGAGAAATGCTGATCAAAGGAGAAACTTATCCGTCACTGATGACAACTGCTAGCCTGGGGGCTGCCTTGTGCGTAGTTGGGAGGAACTAATCCAGTGTTGCTCCAAGTAATTGAGTAAAAAAAAGAATTACCTTTGATCATAAAATGCCAACCAAGACATCCGTACAACCTTACTGGGGGTAGGGCCATCAATATTGGCATGCAGGTGTCACTTCAAGCTAAAGCAGTCCTTCTCGGTGCAATGATGTAACTTGCGGTCTCAAACTGAGTCCTGACCTCGCCAGTGTCGACTAGCCAGGAACCCTGCGGGGCTAGCGTAACATTGGCCAATCAAGGAAAGAGGGTTTCCTGTCCCATTTAAATTGAGACATTTCTTAGATGCCCTTATCCAGAGACATTTACGCAGCTTACATTTGAATATGTTTTAATCTATACAGCTGGATATTTACTGAAGCAATTCAGGTTAAGTACCGTGTTTAAGGATTCAATGGCAGTGTCCCAACCAGGACTCAACCCTGTAGCCTTAAGTACAAGTTTGGTTTCCATGGCTTTGTACTACACTGCCGCTCGGCCTCATCGCACTCGAGCAGCTGCTCTGGTAGATGGAACTACTGCAGCCTGCCTGCATATGTATCCGATGCATGCAGTGACTATGACTAAGCAGCAGAGTTGTTGGACTGCCAAGCGAACATAAACAATGGTGGGCAGCTAGAATTAGCTAGTTTACTAGTAGAAAACATCTTATTTCCTTGGTGTCACCAGGTTAGATTAGTTGTAAGACGATTATCTGACAGAATTAGCGTTGCAAATTTGATACAGAAGTAAAAAAATATTTTTTTTAATTTTAAAACCACACAGAAGCATATCTCTTTGAAGTCTGAGTGAATTGGATCGCGTCATTCTCGGGAAATATGATTTACCAATCTTAATGTAGCCGTAAAAAACTAAAAACACCTTCAGCTTTTATCTGGTATAGAAGGGGAGCTCTGTTTGATGCAGGGCCCAGAGTGTAATACATATATAATTTGGAAAGAGCATATAGTGAAGCAAGAAGAAAATCAGAACAAAGAAAAATTGAGACAGAGGTCACCCTGCATTTATGTATGCCTCATCATCAGCGATAAGGCATTGGCAATTGACGTGTTGATTACACCACAGTGTGCCTGCACAGTGCACGTGATGACAAGGTAGAAATGATTTAGAGACATTATCAAGCCTCTGCCTGATAATAAGATTCACTCCGTAAGTAGCAGTAAGGAACGGATCATACTATTATCATTTTGTTGTCATCCAGGAGTGATAAAAAGAATACATTTTGCTTTTTGATAATGGGCATATGAATCCATCTGGGCCAAAGCAGAAACCCCCATGCGTACGCTGTGAGGCCTGTAATTATGACAGCGGTAAGAGGTCTGCTTTGACCTTTACTCCCCGTTCTCCTGCACTAGTGTAATTGGTACGTCTTGACGAAATAAGAGCGCAATATTACCTCAAGGGGCCTCGACTCTCCAAATAGAACAAATTACCAAGACCATTTTAAAAGCCCCCCACGCCAAACCTTTTTCAAAGCATCTTAGATTTTTTTGTAATGGGTTATCTGCTTCTGAAAACTGTTTTTTTATTTTTTATTTTTTATTTAAAAGAAACTACATACTGCACATTTTTGCAAGCCCACAGTTCCTCTGAGTCGATGGAGATGTATGGAATGCGATGATTTCTGTTCAAATTATTGCCGGGCGGCTAAGTTACTGCACATCCTCCTACAGCAGGGGTCAGCAGCAATCCTGGCCTTTGGGAGCTCATTGATTTGGATCTGCTCATTTTCTTTGTTTTCATCAGAAATCAGCAAGAAAGAAACGAGGCGAGGTTATCAGCGGCAACTCGTGAGTAACGGTGAAAACCTGCAGCTCTCCCAGATGAGGCTCGCCACAGTGATGCCCCCACTACGGTAATGGGTCTTAACAGCACACACTTATACCGTGCGACATTATCGTGAAACTTACCCCGGCTAGCAGGCAAGCACCTGTCGGACCGCTATCGGCAATGACTGTCGGCACGCCGGTTTTTGCCAACAGCGGCCCGCTAGCGGCAGGAGCATACAGTAGCTAATTTGCCATCTCGAGTATTGTAAATTGCGTGAAAAACCGGACAGTTGCACCGCCTCGCATTTGCTAGCTGGGCGAGGGACGACTCCAGTGGTAGGGCACGCGGAGAGAGGGCGGAGACTCACCTGTCGACGGAGACGGCGGCGAGCGTGAAGCTGCTGGCGTACATGGTAAGGTTGATGAAGAAGTGCACCACCTTGCACATGAAGGAGCCGAACACCCAGCCCTCCAGGGAGTAGATGGTGGCCTGGAAGGGCACGCAGAAGATGATGAAGAAGAAGTCGGCCACGCTGAGGTTGAGGATGAACAGGTTGGTGGTGTTGTAGCCCATCTGCCCATTCCGGAGGAGCACCGCCAGGACCAGGCTGTTCCCCACCGTGCCCAGCAGGAAAATCAGCGAGAACACCACCGACACGATCACGCTGGCCGGGTTGAGCTGGTAGTCCACCGACACGTTCCAGTGGGCCGCCATTTTGTTGAGGTCTTCCTGGTCTGACATGACTGGCTGAGTGGATCCTAAGCATAGTTTGGAGGGGGGGAGGGGGGTGGGGGGGAATTGAAGCTGTTAGTCTGTATCTCCCCTGTCATAAACTTGACTGGAAGTTAAAACTGTTGACAATCCCCCCGCACTGCATCCAAAGACTAAAAAAAAAAAAGTCCTCGACATCGACCACAGAATTCACAAGTCTTGCAATGGTTATAACATTGTAGGCATTACAGCAATCCAATGTACTCACAACACCCCCCCTCCCCCCAGAAAAAAAACATGCTCATTAGTTCCCACTGCACCTTCCAGGATATTTTTGCTTGCCAGTTGTGATGATCATGAGCAAATGAAACATACAGAAACAGGATTAATTATGACTCAGTCTGTACATGCTGCTCCTATCAGAATGAAGTAGACACTGTTTTTCATCTTGAAAGTAGAGTTTCAAAGAGTTGAGACATAACATTTGGCCAAGTTGAATTCAGTAGCTCATAAAAATTCTGTTACATTTGGACCAAAATATTAGTTTCGGTTCTTTGGACTCTTGCAACTGGGACCTAAGCTACTAGTGGGTTATCTTGAAAGCACAATAGAAGGATCAAAGTCAAATGCAATGTATCCGCTTCTGCCTGTGGGAGTGGAATGCTAAATACGCTGTCGAGTGCGGTTTTTAATTTATAGGTTTGAAGCCAACTTGTCAAATGTGCCCCTGAGACTGTGTCAGCAGATGATGCCATACCGCCGTGATGAGACTGCAAACTGATCCTTATCAAATAAAATGCCAAATTAAAAAAAACTGAAAATTTCAATCACCACTCCAAATTCATGCATCGTGTAAAAGTACCCCTGAACCCACCCCCACCCCTCCTCAGGCACTCCCCTGCTCTCTAACTCTCCTGATTCATCAGCAGACTTTTGCCAACTGTAATCTAATTTCAAAGCAGTTTGCTAAATAAACAATTACCGTTCAGAAGCCACCTGATATTTTCAGAATGTGAATTTCAACAAAATTCATAGGAAATATCAGACCAATGTACTATTCAATAATTCATATGTTTACTATAGGAATGTACTTGTCAGATTGTGTATTTTGCTATGTCATATAATGATATAATCCTTTTAATGCCTTCGATTTTAAATTAAAAAAAACAGTTGCTCACCCGTTTTTTTTTTCATTGATTGATGCTGTCTAGCTAACATTATCTACATAGCTAGCCGGCTAGCTTGTTCATTTATTGATGAAAGCTGTTATCTAAATGGCTGGCAGCCTGGATGGACATCAGGCGTCAGCAAGAAGTGCTATTACAAAGTTAACATTAGCTGTCTAACAATAACATAGTTTGGCTAACCGCGAAACGTAATACTACTATGACTGCGACCGATGGAGAATATCAACCCGCTAGTTTCACCTTTGTGCAACAGAGCATTTCCACAAAGGTTGGGAAGTGTAGTCTTAAGTACAATCAGCCTCATCATGCCTATGTAACTGTTCACTGTGCATCCCATTTGGACTTAAACACAATCTTCATCAAATCATAGTAACTGGTGTGAAGAGGGGTCTGTAACGTAATTAAATTTTTTATTTACATGTGCTAGGTAGTGTTTTCCACAAAGGTTTAAGGTAGGTAAACATTTGCATTGAATCCTTGACTAGATTGAATCTGCAGTTGTCCTTAATTTTTACTCAAAATGTATAAATGTAAACCAGTGTTTATATAACCATAATGCAGCGAGTTCATTTGCACAATTGCCGAACTCGCCAAATTTTGTGGAGAAGAAAGGCTTTCATGCAATTGTAAAGATACATTCAAAGTTAAAGATACATGTTGATTGAATTTGGGTCAACACAGAATGTATTTCTTCACGTTATCCTTATTATTCGCTGGTTAACAAATCACTAAGGTACGAACAAATTCACAAAATTGCATTCAGCCTTAGCACAATCCTACAGTGCAGTGGGTCCGGAGGAAACAGACATATCGCAATACTGAGTGGGAAGATGTGGTGACTAATGTTGAACCCAAGCCAGCAACCAAGCACTCACTGAGAGACTGGTAAATCTATGGGTATTGGGCAAAATGATGTTATGAAGAAATTTGAGTACTTCTTGTTTGAAGTGGAATCATGCAACAGGGCAAACAACGTGTACACTTGAATGTGTATTACAATGAGCAATGTTCCAAGAGTGGATCCATTTGGGCCATAGTTACAATAGCGTATATCCGTTTAACGACTTCAAACTTGACAAGCATTAAAAAAAATTATCTTGGCCATGTTTAGTCTGAATTGTAGAGCGGTATGGTCAGAGGTGGCAGGGCAGAAGCACTACAAAAAAGAAACCCGCACAGTTCTGCCTGACAGAAAACACCAGGATTTAATTCCCTTGATTATCATATTGTTTATTGCAAGATGCAATGTTGCAGGATTTTCTGTTGTATTGAATCATTGGTCTCAAAACACCACAGTGCTTACAAAAATAACAGGTAAAAATCTATTGTTTTTGCACTGATGAATATGGAATTTTTACATTTGTTTCTATTTTACATTGCACAGCATTCTGCAATAAACTTCAAACAGAAAAGCTACATTCACTCTGTTTATAAAAAAAAAGCTATAAAAAATGACAGAAAGGTAAAATGAACGTAGTCATCATTCCCTTCCATTTTCTCCAGTATCTAAATCATTGAACATTTCCCATGATCTCTAGCAGTGATGTCACTCGCTAGCTGAGCTCCCTTTGACAGGAACCTTCTTGACAATGTCACTTATTATTCCCTCTTGACGATGTCCAGATTGCCTGGTCAAAATAAACAGAAATGAGCCATTTGTGGGCTTTTTCAGAACGTGCTAAATCCATTACAGTTAAAAAGCCAGAACCACTGCAAGAAGAATTTGTCGATGCAAGCTCAAGTTAGAGGGGAGAACCATTCTGAGCCTAATGCCTCCATTATGTGCATGTTAGAAGAATCACATTCATTAGTGTTCTTTGAGCTGCTATTTCTGTAAATGTACTTAGAGACTGTGATCATTTGTTAAAATAAAACTTTGCCATATAAGTATTGTGGTAGTAACTTCAACAAATACAGCTTGTTTTCTTATAAATTGTGCAGGGCTGCTATTGAACTAGAAACATTCAGACTGGAAGAAAGCAATAACTTTAAGAAAATGTATTTTCAACAAACAAAACAAAAAACAGAATGCAAAAAAATCTCCTGGGGTCTGGGTAAAAAAATAAAAAATAAAAATAAAAAAAAATAAAAAAAAATAAAAAAAAATAAGAAAATCCTCTCACAAAGGCAGATGAGGAATATCCTCGAGAGTTCAGTGGCTGGAAGCACACACAACACACAGTTGCTTCTTCTACAAGGTCTCCTCCTTTATAAGAGGCCTAATGAAGGCAATCGGAAACATCTGAGCCGATCGCTTGATCAGCCTCATGTGAGCATATCACTGCTGTCCAAGTTCCTCTAAGACTCCCCAGCTGAGAGAGGGAACAGGTGTGGTTGCCTGGCAACCAGAGACGAGGAGCAGCCCTACCTTTCCCTGGCAGCATCACAGTAACTTATTAAGATTCTGTTGAGCTTGGCAAAACTGTTATTCTGACTTGACACTGTAAGACGCATTCCACCAGCGTCTCAGAGTCATAGATATCATAAGCAATGTTATGGGAGCCTGAGCTAAAGTAAACATGGGAAAAGGTAACATTGCTGCTCACGGGCTCAATTTTCAATTTTAGGTTTATCAGGAAAATCATATTAGATACACACCAAATTGTGTGATGAACGGAAGATACTGTACATGGGCCGATTGTATATAGATAATGGTTTGACATGCACCAACATTCATTTGGCCGAAAAATTACCTGTCTCCCTTTCCCTTTTCACCAATGTTGATTTTTTTTATTTATTTTTATTTATTTTTTACAAAGGCTCAACAATTCTTTGACAAATCCTTGTCATTTCATAAAAGTCCATCAATTAGTTTTCACTTAAAATATAAGGGGAAATGCTTGTGTTTTTGTACAATTTATTTATTGTATTTTTCACTCCTCTCCAATATTTTTATCGCCTCTTTCTTGCCCAATTAGAACAAACCCTGCTTTTAAACGGTCTAGTGCTCTGGTGACAAACAAATTTTTTCTGTCACAGTTGTTTGTGAAATGTGATTTTCTGGAAACAAGGCACCTTTAAAACTGAATTTTAATTACGTAGAAAATGTATTAAATTGGCACACTCCCCTCCACACCCCAGTATTCAGGCAGTTTAAACTTCCTGCTTCCATTGGACATGCATGCAAAAATACAGGAAAGTGCATTTTTGAAAGCGCCCTGTGTCTGTCAATAGCTACCTGTGTCTGTAAACACAACTTTGACCCAATCTGGTTTGCCAAATGCAAGCGGGTAAGGGTGAACTAATTTATTGGCTGAACTGAGAAAGCACATTTTATTAAAAAGTAGTTGCTGATATCTAGTAAATTATTTAACATAATGGTCTGTGCAAAAATTTGAGCCTTTGGCTTTACTGTGTGCACAACTGCTAATGTTAGCTGCTAACTGTAGTTATTATACGGTTGATTATGCAAGAGGGCAGCATAATGAGCTTGGGTCTGGTCACATGCTAAACTGTTCTTTTTAAATTGACACAGTGGTTGAATTCTGGAATGGATGTGTCATATTTCCCTTATGGGTTCATCACATGTTTGATTAGGCTTGGCAAAGACATTCGGCTAATGTTTTGAGATTATTTATCAGCCAGCTTGGGTAGATAGTTGAGCAAGGTTGAGCACTGGTTTATCTATGGTCGTTCTGTTGTAACTGAATTGGTGAGTCTGCTGTCAGCAGCAGAAGCAGACTAACCTGGCTAACGCGGTGACGTGGTCAGGCAGCATAAAGCTGACCCCAAACTCGAGCGTTAGCCAGGGTAGAAGTAGACGCCATTGCCATGGCCGGATCTACCAACTACGGGCCCTGGACCACCCCCTGTAGAGACTATGATCTGTGCCTAGGGCCCCACATAGTAGAAATCGTGGCTAGGGGCCCTCTCATCTGGGCAGATTTGATTTAGATTAGTGATATAATTTTGTGAAATGCATTAGGTTTAGGTTTATTGGACATCTTTGTACATATGAGACATATATAAAATGTGATGCCATACAAAATTTAAGGCAATACAGAAAAACAACAAGTTGTAGAAACAAATATACTTTGGACAGTGCATCATTACTATATAAAACATCCTAGTTACAGGTATACGCAAATTTACCTATCAATTATACAATTTAAAAGCTCTTGCTAAAAATAGTTTTTGATGTCTGGATGTGTCGCTCAACAGGGAGGTTGTTCATGTCCTTGGTGGTCCTATGCGTTACATTTGCCCCAGTTGCCTGATCCATAATACGGCCATGGCCATTGCATTCCAAATGAACACATTTCCTATATTTCTTCCCTTCAATTAAGTAAAATGTCCAGTGACTTGATACGCGTGGGATAATTTAATCTTATAAATTAATGATAACTTATAAATAAGTTATTAGTTAATATTGCAATTGTAATAAGGCTATGATATTATAACTTAGCATTATGATCCATCAGAATTTATTTTGCATGGGAAATACGAGTAATAGGTTAATGAAATCCACTTTAAATTTAGTGATAGGCTCTCTGATACTGTAACTACTCTTTACTTCCGGTCTTTGATCATCAGGCCAAATAAAGTTGTTATGCTCTTTAATTATCTATTGCTGCTTAGGCTATTACAGACTGTGAACATGGATAGTCAGTTCATGTCACTCAAGACCAATAAATAGATTATGTTGAATGTGGTTTCTTTTTTCCCTAAAGTTGGGACAAATCACAGTGTCACGGCGCCTCTGTATTAGTATATTTTATATTGTCTCAGGGACAACAAAAAAGGTCAAATTAATTTTTTTAACATCTGCTTGTAAGAGACAAAAGAATAGAGGCAGAATTGAAACGAAAATAAATCCCATAAAACCCAGGCATGTCATGTAATATTTCGTATTTATTTGTGACGATGCAACTGTCGGATATTTATTTTTATTTGGCGCCACACACTCACCCAACTGAAACGCTCGGCATATTTATTTTGGCGCAGCTAAAGGGCAGCACCTGACCTTAAGGTTCGCCATTACATTTATATCGCTGTGAGCAATGCTCAAATCCAGTGAACGCATTTCAATAACACGCAGCTTATTGAACTTTTTTTTCAGGGAGCTCTCACATTAAAGCCACACACACTTGCGCTGCACAGGGCTAACTTAATCGCAAACCGTTTCGTTCCATCTGGCCGTAAGCGACGTGCGACGACAAAGGGGAGGTTCTTACGCAGAACTGACATCAATGCTTTACTTGTGCTTTAAATGTGACCTGTTTATATTGCCATATAATATAAATGGTACCATAAACCTCAATCCTTTTTTCTGAAATGCAAGATTTTAATTTTCTCAGTATTTCAGAGGAATGTGTGAAATCGCAAGCTGATATAGAATTAATTACAAGGAAGGAAGCCACTATACCAGGGGTAGGCAACCCTGATCCTGGAGACCACCTGCATTCATTAAACCTGATTCATTTAAATAAATGTATGTAGTTATAGGTTTGGATGAAGCAAAAATAGGGACCATCTCTGGCACTCCTGGACAAGTGTTTCCTGTCCCTGCCCTATACCTTAGTCTCTTTCAAGGAAACAATATTCAATACCTACTTGAGCATGATATGCAGAACTACTACAGATCTATGATTCAAAATATAGTCATTGTCTCCAAATGTATCCAAAATGGCTAAATTGTACACTGCTGTAAATAAAATAATAAAATAATCATATATTTAACTACAAATCAATTGTTTTGGCTCATAAAACTCACCTTTGCATCATTTTCAAATGGGAATTACTATCGTTTCATCAGTATAGAGTGGTAGATATCTATGGGTCTAAACACCTATCCAAAACCAGTCATAAAATGAATGCAATACACATTCATATACTCACTCTAAGAAAAAAATGTACATTTATCTAGCACATATGCACAGTAAATTTTAATGTGTATTTTCCATTCCCTAAGTGACAAGTAATGCCCAGGGAGATACTAATATGCCATACAGTGTATATTATGTAAGATTACAATAAAATAATATTTCAGCATCAGAAAAATGCCGGCAACTGTTCTAACTTGAGGGCAAATCAAACATAAAACATGACTGAGCCACCTACGAATGCTTATACTACAGTATGTGAAATGCACTCAAAATGTGAAAATAACAATATTGACCATATGGCACAACACTGTGGCAGATTGAAAAAACTAATGTACATATTTGAAAAATCACAAGTGGTAACATTAATATTTACATATCCAGGCGGGAATGTCCCTCGTGCATATCTCTCAGGCAAATTCGTCGACAGAATCAATGGTATGGTATCTCTGGTATCTTCTTCTGACCCATTCCCAAAATCCATGTAAGCAGGCAAGGATTTTCTTTTGCCATGCTGACGAGTTAGTAAAATAGTAAAAACTTGCGAGAATAACAGAAAACAACTATTACACCTCGGCGAGCGAATATACATTCTAAGTTGTTTGCGTAAAACGAAACTAATAAAACTAGAAATTTTGTTATCCCCAGTTGTAATTTATTGTTCAAAGCAGCAATAATACATTGCAAACATGGATGCAAAGGTTATAATGTCCTATATTGGATGAAAGAGTCGTCAATTAAACCAGAATGAACTGGAATGAATGAGAGAGGTTTGCAGAGTGTTGGGGGTATTACGCGTTTACGTTTCAGATAGTGTAATAGTGTTATAAAGTGTTATGTATTTCTCAAACGAATTGTCGCAGACCATAAATGACCACTGGATTTAGAAAGAGACATCTCTATGTGTAAAATCAATGGTAGGTTTGGATATTTCTTTCAGATTTAGTAGCAGATATTGGTAGTAGATTGATGTGGTATAATTACACAAAAATTTCACATGTTTATTTTGAATTTGAGTAAGCAGGTCATTTCATGGCTGTTTTGGCATACGATCGGGCTATTGTTGGATTTATCTTGTTGCTATGACAGAATACAAATCTTTGGTGGTGAAAAAATATGTTTATGAACCCACACATAGGCTAGTGTCCACTGTGTCACGCATGCATAGTTGCAGGCAAGACTGCGTAGGGGGTTACAACAATAAATGGGCAACAATAGTGACCGTATTCAGCAGAGTTGTTACAAATTGTGTACTAATAAAGATAAAAGATGTAGTTTGTTGTTTCCACTCATAGTTTGGTTGCAAGAAAAACAAATGTCTCAGTTGAGCAATCTCACGTTGCTGAAGGGGTTAATGTGCACCTGTTTAATCATCAAGTAATGCCATCTGTGATCCGTGTAGTTACAGGAAAGCATGTAACCTTAAAATAATTCCCTGTAATTTCAAATCTACAAGAGTTTATTTTTGAGCAATGTTGAGGACAAAATGTGTGGAATAGCCTGCTCACATAAATTACTGACCATCCAAAAAATTTCCATTCTTAGGCATGTCAGCTGCATCTGTGTTTGCTGAGGTCAATGCCCTCTTTTTCTATGCCTTCATTCTATTTATTAATTTATTCATTTTTTGTTAATGAATATTTTTCCACAAGTGTCCGTGGTTAATCACCCAAAAGTACCTCAAACTCCACATCACACTTTGAAGTGACGCTTGTCTAAAACATAACGTGTTAGCCTATTGTTGCACATTGCCAGCGTCATGGAGTAAGCCCCTTTTTGAGGGAGGGCTGAAGGGGTTGCAGTGCTTGTGTTGCGAATTATCTTTTGTTCAGCAGTTCTCAAACAAAATAGAGCAAAATATTGCGGACAACCTCATCAGTATCAGCAACTATAAAGCATGCACATGCTTGTGTAATTATAGGTTGTTAACAGCAAAAACACTGGGCCATGTTCACAAAACATGTGTACAACCGTATTTTATCGTAAACTGTGAAGGTTTTCCACAAACATTTTGGTTTTCTTATCTGAATTTGTTCTTTGGTATGATGAAAATCTATGTGTGTTTAGAAATAAGCGTAAAGTAAATACAGATGCAGCTCAAAAAATTAGAATTAGTGAAATATTTCAAGCCTTTATTTCTTGTAATTTTGATGATTATGGCTTACAGCTAATGAAAACCCAAATTCAGTGTCTCAGAAAATCAGAATATTACATAAGATCAATAAAAAAGGATATTTTAAACAGAAATGTCAGCCTTCTGAAAAGTATGTTCATTTCTATGCACTCAATACTTGGTTGGGGCTCCTTTTGCATGAATTACTGCATAAATGCGGCGTGGCATGGAGGCGATCAGCCTGTGGCACTGCTGAGGTGTAATGGAAGCCCAGGTTGCTTTGATAGCGGCCTTCAGGTCGTCTGCATTGTTGGGTCTGGTGTCTCATCTTCCTCTTGACAATACCCCATAGATTGTCTATGGGGTTCAGATCAGGCGAGTTTGCTGGCCAATCAAGCACAGTAATACCATGGTCATTGAACCAGCTTTAGGTACATTTGGCAGTGTGGGCAGGTGCCAAGTCCTGCTGGAAAATGAAATCAGCATCTCCATAAAGCTTGTCAGCAGAAGGAAGCATGAAGTGCTCTAAAATTTCCTGGTAGATGGCTGCGTTGACTGTGGACTTCAGAAAACACAGTGGACATGGCACCCAAAATCATCACTGACTGCGGAAACTTCACACTGAACGTAGATTCTGTGCCTCTCCACTCTTCCTCCAGACTCTGGGACCTTGATTTCCAAATGAAATGCAAAATTTACTTTCATCTGAAAAGAGGACTTTGGACCACTGAGTAACAGTCCAGTTCTTTTTCTCCTTAGCCCAGGTAAGATGCTTCTGACGTTGTCTCTGGTTCAGGAGTGGCTTGACACGAGGAATGTGACATTTGTAGCCCATGTCCTGGATTCGTCTGTGCGTGGATTCATCTCTTGATGCACTGACTCAGTCCACTCCTTGTGAAGCTCCCCCAAATTCTTGAATGGATTTTGCTTGACAATCCTCTCAAGGCTGCGGTTATCCCTGTTGCTTGTGCACCTTTTCCTACCACACTTTTTCCTTCCACTCAACTTTCTATGCATATGCTTGGATACAGCACTCTGTGAACAACCAGCTTCTTTAGCAATGACCTTTTGTGGCTTACAATCTTTGTGGAGGGTGTCAATGACTGTCTTCTGGACATCTGTCAAGTCAGCAGTCTTCCCCATGATTGTGTAGCCTACTGAACCAGACTGAGAGACCATTTAAAGGCTCAGGAAACCTTTGCAGGTGTTTTGAGTTAATTAGCTGATTAGAGTGTGACACCATGAGTTTCCAATATTTAACTTTTTCACAATATTCTAATTTTCTGAGACACTGAATTTGGGTTTTCATTAGCTGTAAGCCATAATCATCAAAATTACAAGAAATAAAGGCTTGAAATATTTCACTCTATGTGTAATGAAGTGAGTTTCACTTTCTGAAATGAGTGACAAAAAATATTGAACTTTTTCACGATATTCTAATTTTTTGAGCTGCACCTGTATATGCATATATGAAGAAGAGGTTTCTATTTAGAAAAGCGGCATAGCGGTTTGTCTGGTCGCTAGGTTCCTCCCGTGCTTTGATAGGCCGCCGCATACATGTTGCGTCTGTATTTCAGCACTGTGATCGGCGCATCACATAACAATCAGAAAAAAAATTGGCTATTGGATAAATTCTGGTCTTTATTGTCGAGAGCGGGTATTTGTCTGGCTATTCCCCTACACAAATGGGCTGCAAAGCGATGCAGTCAAGGTAAATAAATTATATAAAATTCAATCAGCCTACTCCAACTTGAGAGATTCCTGTAGTCCTGTCCTCCTGTCTTGCTACGTGTCTATAAAGTTTAGTAATAAAGCCTACTAGTGCTACTAAGCTACTAGCCTAGCGGCTGCATCGTCCTGCTTCTACAGTAGAAAAAAGTTTCAGTTTTGAAAATGCACATCCGAACCAGGAAGTTTTAATTTTGCGCCCATCTCACATGCGCAGTTGTATCCTTGGAGTCACATGTACAACGAGGATTGCGCAGAAATTGACGTGAAGATGGCTATGTCAAAGCCTTACGAGTATGTAATTGGTTGCCAACTAGCGCATAAAGATACGATGTAGGATGGAATAAATAATAATAAAAACATTAATATATTTGTCTGTGTGGTAAGGAAAAAAAAATTTGACCACGGAAAAATAATAAGCAATTAAAAAAAACATTTAATGCACAGAATTAACATCAATATACATATGAGTGGAAGTATATATTTTTTGCTGTCAAAAAATTAATGGACCCCAATGGGAAAACTGGCTTTTTGAGCGCAATTATAGATATCAGCAGCGGGAGACTTAGTGCTTAGGTTGAGAGCCGAAAGCTGGCCCCTTGGTTATTCTCCTTAAATTCTGGCTTTTGCGTTTTTGTCAGTTCATGTTGAATCTTCGCTTACTGGTCGGATCGAATAATTATACGTAGTTTATTTTAGCTTTGGCTTGTTCAGATGTTTTGGTGGCATTTTAGGGCACCACTACGAGACTTTTTACTCGTCATCTTGCAAAATAAACCACGTAGGCTACTTACTCGCCAACCTGATTAAGCAATGACCACAGTGATGATATTTTCAGTAGCTTAGTTTTATTCAGCTTCGCATTTTGTTTTAGGATATTTTCTCCTCATTTTAGACTAGGTATTTCGGCCTACCTAGGTAAAAAAAGAAGAAGCAAGTAACAGCCTTTGTCGCAATTTAAGTAGTTACAAAATGTAGTAGTTACCTCAACAAAATGTTTATCAATACAATTATAGGCATAAATAGGCTATCCTTTATTTTTTCAAGGCTTACATTATAAAACTTAGATGTCATTGGCTTTTTGAAGAGTATCCTTGATTTCACTATTCAGTTGTTCCTGAAATCAGATCTCAGTTTAGCAGTGTGCTTTGCCCTCAGTTTTCACAAGTAATTTCAGCCAAGCTTACAATTCATTGTGATTACCTTGAGCAGAGACCCATCAGTCACGGTCCTTTTAGCTGTATCTTTTTATGTGTCCACGGCATTTCTCAATAAGGTTCGACATTTTTTCAAGGTATACAGCGCTTTTAAGATTTCACAAGTTTTACTGCCTTAAAATTCTTGAAAACTGGAATGACTAAGCGGCTGAGAAAACCCATACGAGCCTTTCCATTAGTGGCTTGGCGCTGAAGGTAAAGCCTATCACTCAAACGACGAACACATTCGAAAGAATCACAGTCTCAGAGTGTTATGAACACGTCCGCCAAAAAACGGACGCTTTTCGCAGTCGTGCAGGAGCGATTCCAATACGACCTTTCAGACAGAAAACCCTGTATTGAAATCCTCCCATTCCTCATTCAGCCACCTGTACAATAGAGCGTTCCACATGACTCATGCTCGGTTTTCGCATAATGGCTGTGTCTCAATCGCAATAGATGTGCCTATGAAGATAGAATTATCCCTGCTGTGCACTCAAAGCACGTCCCAAGCTGAGGTAATCACAAAATGCATCCTTTCGAGGTGCCTTACTTTGGCCCGCAAATGTTTTCTCAGGCATTTTTCGGCCTGAATGTGTCCTTCGTGTTCTTGCTATCACCTGAGGCAGAGCATAATCTTGAATACAAGGTGTCAGGACTTTAACAATGACCCATCATTCACCAGGTAGGAGGACATCGTGCAAATCTTTGGGACAACCTCGAAAATGTTTAAATGCATTCAAGTGATGGCAGACGGTGTTACTGGCAGTAATCCGGCACTGAAAGTGTAGTGAATGAACCGCCTGATGTAGTGATATCTGCATGTCTATAGAAAATAATTGATTAAAATTTTGTCACAAATTTGAGTCATATGTTGAATGATTAGTGAATTGCAAGCTTTCCGCAAGTAATCACCATACTGGCCCATAGTTGGCTAACACAGGCTTAGCCAGTGAACTGTGGAGATTGATGGGTAAAACTAAACAGGGAAATGATTATAGTGTTACCAGAGCAATTATTATATTATTTTGTTTGAAATCTATAATATATGTATATGCATAAAAAGATGAAAGTATGCATGAAAGACAAAAACTTTTTTTTATTATGTATTTCCATTTGGGAGATACTGTATATCATACATATATTGAAAGTTTGATATACAATTAAATTACAATTTAGCTTTTTCTATCCAATATATTACACTGGACATTTAAAAGGACTGACTACCACATACTATGTGCTAACAAGCTACATGCTTCACGCATGATTTGAAGCCCTCGTTTAATTAAATAAAAAACAACAAAGTAGAAGTGCATAAGGTTAAGTTAGTAAAGATCCTTCATCCATTTTCTAGTGCTTACCACAAAGGTTGTGAGCCACTGATCTAATTCTCTCCAGGAAATGTACTTTATTCTATTTTAAAAATATTAAAATACTGTATTTTATTTTGACACATTTTGTTCCTTGCAATATTCTGTATTCTTTATTTTGATACATTTACACTCGGGTTATTTTGTATCAAAATACATTTTGACGTAACATTGCTCTATATAAACCTGGGTGAGTTCCCAGCTATTTCTCAGACATTACCACTTCATGAATTCAAGTCACGGTAGAATTTTTCTCCCCGGCATGAGTGCAAATCATCATAATCTTGCATAAATAGCTCAAAGGATGTGAAGGCGAAAGGAATTGTGACAGCGCACACAATGACGTGGAACATTCCGTGGGGTGCTTTGAGACAGCGGAGAAGCGGCAGCGTTTTGTGACTCAACTGGCAACCGACTATTCTCACTTTCTGATCCCCCTGCATCCCCGCGCCATCGCGCATAGAGAGGAGAGGATTCTGGGAGTTTGCCATCCGCCCCCTTTTGTCACTCCTTGACTCCCTTGAGGGAATACACATGCAAAGCCCTTTTCACATCTCACACCCCTTTTCTGGGGCCAGGCTGACATCCAGTCAGACAGTGTCGAGGTTATGTTTAAGAAGCGACTAAGAACGCAGGGAGAGGAGTGGGCTTGACACCCCTACCTGCCGTCGCTGCACGCGGCATTAAGGAGGGTAGGCTCTGTGGGTGAGCGAGAGTTGTGGAACGTGCGGAGTTTCAGGGTTGAAGATAGCTCAAGTGTCACGGTGGTTGCGTTGCTACATTGATTGAAACTGACATATATCTACAATCTGGGCGCTCTGTAACCAACTGTCACAAAGCAATGCTTTCAGATCTGTCCCTGCTAATGTATGATCACTTATAAATAGCAATCAGCTTTTTCCAAGTCTTATTTGTTTTAGAGCTACAGCCCATAATATGTGTGGTGGAAATAAAAAATAAAATAAAAATAAAATATCATCAGTTAATACGTTGTTGGAACCCACTGTTTGGACAAGCTAGGGATATAATGAACACAAATTTAACAATCTACATTTGTCACAGGTACTAGGTAGATAATAGACACTATCAGACCCGTGAAAGACCGTAACAGTTGAGACGGCAGACCCGATGAAGACTGTAAAGTTGAAATCAGTTCCTTTTGTCGTTTGGAACAGTAAACACGTCCTAAAATTTGGGAGAAACTTCAGTATGCAGGTCTGCATGTGATTTTATGCACACTTTCCGAATCTCTTACTCAAGAGCATGCAGATTTTTTCAGACACAATCACAACATACAGATATTATCTTTACCTCAGTAAGACACATTTAATGGATAATTCAGTTTTTCAGGTAAAAAAAAAGAAAAAAAAAGCTGATGATGACAATAGAAACATGCATGCGATAGAAACAGAGCTCTATGCAAGAGGTATCCGTTCTGTTCAAAACTGGAATTCTAACTAGAAAGCAGTCTGTAGCCTGGTTATTTTCTACCAGAGGAGACGGAACCTGTACTCACCAGGTTTAGTGCTTCTCCCAGGCTATGACTATCAAATGATTTGGCTTGGCGTAATGAGGTTGCTTTAATTTCCCCCGAACGGTCCACAGCAAATACCGTAGCCCTTCTCTCCACTTCAACAATCTGTTTCACTACCTCCCTCACTCTATCCTCACTGACTATCTCAGCCTCTCTCTCTGCCGCTCTTACTCTACCCTCACTATCACACTCTGCCTCTCTCTCTTCTTCTCTCTCTCTCTCTCCTCACTATCACACTCTGCCTCTCTCTCTCTCTCCTCACTATCACACTCTGCCTCTCTCTCTCTCTCCTCACTATCACACTCTGCCTCTCTCTCTTCTTCTCTCTCTCTCTCTCCTCACTATCACACTCTGCCTCTCTCTCTCTCCTCACTATCACACTCTGCCTCTCTCTCTCTCCTCACTATCACACTCTGCCTCTCTCTCTCTCCTCACTATCACACTCTGCCTCTCTCTCTCTCCTCACTATCACACTCTGCCTCTCTCTCTTCTTCTCTCTCTCTCTCTCCTCACTATCACACTCTGCCTCTCTCTCTCTCCTCACTATCACACTCTGCCTCTCTCTCTCTCCTCACTATCACACTCTGCCTCTCTCTCTTCTTCTCTCTCTCTCTCTCTCCTCACTATCACACTCTGCCTCTCTCTCTCTCTCCTCACTATCACACTCTGCCTCTCTCTCTCTCCTCACTATCACACTCTGCCTCTCTCTCTCTCCTCACTATCACACTCTGCCTCTCTCTCTTCTTCTCTCTCTCTCTCTCTCCTCACTATCACACTCTGCCTCTCTCTCTCTCCTCACTATCACACTCTGCCTCTCTCTCTCTCCTCACTATCACACTCTGCCTCTCTCTCTCTCCTCACTATCACACTCTGCCTCTCTCTCTTCTTCTCTCTCTCTCTCTCTCCTCACTATCACACTCTGCCTCTCTCTCTCTCCTCACTATCACACTCTGCCTCTCTCTCTCTCCTCACTATCACACTCTGCCTCTCTCTCTTCTTCTCTCTCTCTCTCTCCTCACTATCACACTCTGCCTCTCTCTCTCTCTCCTCACTATCACACTCTGCCTCTCTCTCTCTCTCCTCACTATCACACTCTGCCTCTCTCTCTTCTTCTCTCTCTCTCT
Organism: Ilyophis sp. 1 JC-2022; assembly: GCA_022702515.1. Taxonomy (NCBI): domain Eukaryota; kingdom Metazoa; phylum Chordata; class Actinopteri; order Anguilliformes; family Synaphobranchidae; genus Ilyophis; species Ilyophis sp. 1 JC-2022. The sequence goes on from CM040394.1 coordinate 82,642,024, forward strand.
CTCTCCTCACTATCACACTCTGCCTCTCTCTCTCTCCTCACTATCACACTCTGCCTCTCTCTCTCTCCTCACTATCACACTCTGCCTCTCTCTCTTCTTCTCTCTCTCTCTCTCTCCTCACTATCACACTCTGCTTCTCTCTCTCTCTCTCTCTCTCCTCACTATCACACTCTGCCTCTCTCTCTCTCCTCACTATCACACTCTGCCTCTCTCTCTTCTTCTCTCTCTCTCTCTCCTCACTATCACACTCTGCCTCTCTCTCTCCTCACTATCACACTCTGCCTCTCTCTCTCTCCTCACTATCACACTCTGCCTCTCTCTCTCTCCTCACTATCACACTCTGCCTCTCTCTTCTTCTCTCTCTCTCTCTCTCCTCACTATCACACTCTGCCTCTCTCTCTCTCCTCACTATCACACTCTGCCTCTCTCTCTTCTTCTCTCTCTCTCTCTCTCCTCACTATCACACTCTGCCTCTCTCTCTTCTTCTCTCTCTCTCTCCTCACTATCACACTCTGCCTCTCTCTCTCTCCTCACTATCACACTCTGCCTCTCTCTCTTCTTCTCTCTCTCTCTCTCCTCACTATCACACTCTGCCTCTCTCTCTCCTCACTATCACACTCTGCCTCTCTCTCTCTCCTCACTATCACACTCTGCCTCTCTCTCTCTCCTATCACACTCTGCCTCTCTCTCTTCTTCTCTCTCTCTCTCTCTCTCCTCACTATCACACTCTGCCTCTCTCTCTCTCCTCACTATCACACTCTGCCTCTCTCTCTTCTTCTCTCTCTCTCTCTCTCTCCTCACTATCACACTCTGCCTCTCTCTCTCTCCTCACTACACTGTAAAACCTGATAAGTTAAGTTAACTAAAATGGTTTGAGGAAACCGATTGCCTTGAACCATTTAATTTTTAAAACCAATCGATTTGAGTATTGTTAACTCCAAGATTTGAGTGTAAATATCATATGCATTGTGTTAAGAAAACTCATTGTTTATAAGTCTAGTTTAGTTTTTCTGATTAATAATATGTACTTAATTCAGTTTGTACTTAATACTCATGTAAATTGTGTTCAAAGGCTAAAATCAATCATTTAACAGTACTCACAAATGTTAGTTATTAGGACTTAAAAGAATCAGTTACTGCATTTATTTCCTTCAATTACTATTACGACAATCCCTTAAGTAATGTTAAAATAACTACTTTTAAGTTGCAGCAACTCAGTAGTCAGAACTTGGAACTCAAATGGTTTGAGGAAACTGATTGCCTTAAATACATTAAGTTGTTTTAACTAAAAATGTGTGAAAATGCTACTCAAAATGCTGTTGGTTACATTTGTGGATTACAAAAATGGGCATTAACATTTTACAATAACAGAAGAAATAGAACAAATCATTACTGCTCAACTTAATATTTATTTCAATATAATATGCAAATCATCAGACTGCTTGCACATGTACACAATCCATTGCACAGTGATGTCAACATTCTTTCGAACATTTGCAATAATTTGTATGAAGAAGTGTCTTAAGGTAAATTGTTCAATAATAAATGCATACAATCAACTGTCAATAAATTGCCATTTTCAAGATCACATGAGCTGTATAACATTGAGTTGTTATACTCCTTGCACAATCTAAGAACATTTCAACGTAATACAGTTGCACTCAATTATTCAAACCCCATCACTTTTTGCACTCTGTGTTGTAGATTAAATTTTAAATGGATAAAATTGCCATTTTTGCCCATCAATCTACACTCAATAACCCATAATGACAAAGTGAAAAGATGTTTGCAAATGTATTAAAAATCTAAAACTGAAATCTCATGTGCATAAGTATTCAAACCCTTTGCTTTAATGTATTTTTAAAGTATCATATTTCATATTTGGTCGCATATCCTTTGCATGCTGTTACTTCCTGAAGTCTGTGACCCATCAACATCAAAAGACTCTCGATATATTATTTTCAGGTACTGTTACAAGCGATACTATAACCTCTCTGCATTTGAATAGATCTCTATGGGAATTGGGGGGTGAGACTAGATTCAGCTGTAAATTACACTGGTACAGTATGGAACACAAAGACTGGCAAAATGGCTGTAAGTTATCAAGGGTCTGAGCTATCGAACGAGCCCCAAACCATCACTCTGTTGCCAGATATGGAGTAGATGTGGATGGATCACTGCAAGGGTTATTTCTTCTGACTCATTTTCCTATAGAACTCTATGAGGAAAAAAGTCAGGAGAAGAAACCCTTAAAGTGATCCATCCATATCTACTCCATATCTGGCCATAGAGTGATGGTTTGGGGCTCGTTTCATACCTTAGACCCTTGATGACTTAGTCATTTGGCCAGTCATGTGTTCCATACTGTAGCAGCATAATTTACAGGTGAATCTAGTCTCACCCCCCAATTCACAGAGATCCATTGAAATGCAGAGGTTATAGTATCGCTTGTAACAGTACCTGAAAATAAGATATCGAGTCTTTCGATGTTGATGGGTCAGACTTCTGGAAGTAACAGCATGCAAAGGATATGCGACCAAATATGAAATTATACTTTAAAAATACATTAAAGCAAAGGGTTTGAATACTTATGCACATGATTTTTAAATAATCTAATTTTTCTAAAAAAATAGCGGTGTGGAGTTTAATTAGAGAAGTCATTCATTCTGTGAAAAAAAACTGATCAAACAGGTATTCCACAGGTAAACAGGTGATGCCATCATGATTCTGTATAAAAGGATATCAAGACTCTTGGGTTGAAGGGTTTCTTAGTTCAATAGGAAAATTTGTCAGGAGAAACAACCCTTCAAGTGATCCATCCGTATCTACTGTATTTCTGGCAGCAGAGTGATGGTTTGAGGCTCGTTTTATATCTCAGACCCTTGTTGACTTACAGCCATTTAGCCAACCATGGGTTCTATACTATTCCTGTGTAATTTACAGCTTAATTTAGTCCCACCCCCCAATTCCCATAGCGATCCATTCAAATGCAGAGAGGTTATAGTATTGCTTCTAAGAGTACCTGGAAATAAGATATCAGGAGTCTTTTGATATCCTTTGATACAGAATCATGATGGCATCACCTGTTTACCTGTGGAATACCTGTTTGATCAGTTTTTTTTCACAGAATGAATGACTCCTCTAATTATCCACCGCTATTATTTTGAACACGCCCCTTTCAGTCAATTACTCAGAACAAGCAGCGTGCATGTCATGACAGTTGGGTCTGTTGTTTTTCTATTACACTACTACATCTACAAGTAAATTATTTGCCATGCAGAAATATTACTACTGCTAATAACAGTGGTTCATCAGGTTACTGATGTACTGCTATTTTTTTTAACACCACTGTACCTACTCAGACACAAGCTAATTGTTCAATGCTAGCAACTTAGGCCTCGACTTGCCATCCTCAAGATTCAACAACACTTTCTGGACAAACTCAGAAAACGTGACCAGTTTCTTTGGGTAGCTTAAGTAAAGGGCATACAATAAGCCAAACAGTAGCACCACTGCATCAGGCCAAGACTTGACATTGCATATAGCAACCTGATCCTCGAGCACAATGGATATGTCTAGCGGATTGAAGGGCACCCCTGAAGTTCCATCTTCCGTATCACAGCTGTGATTGACACTGCACCCTCCAGTGCTTGGTCAAGCTCCTCCTCCTGAAAGTAATAAATATAAAAAACACATTTCAAAAGGACAGCTTACAATGTCTAAGAGAAAAAACAAACATTTCAGATATACAGTGGCTTCAGAAAGCATTCAGACCCCTTCACTTTTTGCACTTTTGTAGATTTAATTTTAAATGGATAAAACTGCCATTTTTGCCCATCAATATACACTCAATAACCCATAATGACAAAGTAAAAACATGTTTTCAGAAAATTTTAGATTTTTAATAAATTAGCAAAAAATTCTGAAAACATGTTTTCACTTTGTCATTATGGGTTATTGAGTGTGTAGACTGATGGGCAAAAATGGCAGTTTTATCCATGAATCAATTGTCTAGTGTATTTGTTACCTTGCTGGTCCTGAAAACCTCTGATGCGTCTTCTTTGAAGTACACAGGGAGACCTGCCAGGACTGCAGTTCGGACTGTACAGATGTCATTCTTGTCCTATTAAGACAAAACACAAAATTCCCACTGATTAACAAATAAGATCGCCAAGAGTAAGCAGCACTCTGGCACTAATTAGACATTACTTACTTTTTCCTCATAGTCATTCAGGATTGCAGCCATCTTGTCAGCAGTAGCACCACTCTTCCCTGCCATAGTTTTGTAAAGACTGAGGAGTTGAGCTGTGTATTTGTTCAAGGAGGAGAAAAAAGTCTGGGGAAGATTCTGATTGGTGATTCGGTGAAATTCTGCATACACCTGAAGCAAAAGACAAATTGTAAACACAGGTGAACACATAAAAAAAGAAAAGAATACTTAATTCACAAGACACTAACTGGACAATGACTTAACCTGACATGTCTATTAGAATACTTACCTGAGCTTCAAGAAACAGTGCCGGCCATCTTGACTTGAAGTCCTCTACCAGGAGACTGGACAGCACAATTTCCTGACGTCTGTGTGAAAATGTCCTTTGCATATGGTGGTTTATCATCATTAAATCTTTCTCCGTTTTCTTTAGTTCTTCCACCATTTCCTGCCTTAAAGCTTCCAGGCTTTTGGCATCTAAGCCTTGAGGATAGTTTGGGAGAAAGTTAATCTCAGCTCATCTTGGTCGTTTAATGTAGGCACGTGAGGGTTCTCCATCTGGGCTGCTCCTGATCCGTTTGCCACCATTCACTGCAACATCTGGCATTCCCGCTCTTCTCAGTTTGCTCCTGTAATTACCCATTTTTAATTTCAGCGAGTTTTTTTGGTTTTAGCTATAATGTTAGGTTAGCCAGGTTGCTAGCACGTTAGCAAGCAAACAGTAACACGATGCGCACAATGCGAACTCCACTAATCAGATTACTTAGCTACTAAACTTTTCAATGACGAGGCCAAGAACTCCACACATACCATTCATCCGAATAAAAACAGCTTGTGAAAAATCATCTCCACGGAAGATTATTTAAGTTAGCTAGCTAAAGTTAGCGCCTAAATACTGTTGCTGGCTAGCTAGCTGTGCATGGCTGGACACCAAATTCAAGTTAAATTAACGTTACTAGTGCTATCTACCGAGCGAAACATCAAGTAGTTTCAGAAAACATTAAAGCTACAGTAGATATTATAAATGATCAAAATACAGCTAGCTAACAGTTACATGTTGAAGTAACTTGGGCTATGTGATTAACTGCCTGCAATGCATGCACTAGGAACGTAGCGAACTAACGTTCACGTTAGTAAATTACCTGACGATGGCAGCTAGCTAGCTGACAAAGTGAGAATAAAACGCTAAAGCACCAACCACACATACAAATAATAAAGTTACCTTCAAATGAAGAGGAGCAGGCTGTATACAAAACGGCTCCAGTTGTCCAGAGTTAAGAATTTCTCCCCAACTATCTTTTCCTTCTCTGCGTCGAGTCTCGACGAGCCGGCAGTTGAAGTTAGCAAGTAAAATAAAGGCCGCCAAAAAGACCCAATGCTTCAGAAACACATTAACTGGCTGTCTGAGCTAGAACAAAAATAGCTAAATTGGCTTTGTGCACACTAAATATTGCAGAATAAATAATAAAGAATTATAAATATAATATTAACTTGAGGGGAAGGGGGGTTTTTAGCTGTGTTGGCAGTCTCGACGAGCAGGCGGTTAAGTTGACTCGACTGTACAAGATTTGCAGTGCAAAGTTTTGGCGCCAAGCGCGTGCAGTCAGAGATTGCTTGGATCACGTGCATCGTTGCTAGCCAATCGTTTCAAAGTATTGACGTCAGTGAGACTCTTCAGATGTTTTCGACAGTTATCGACGGCATTTGGCAATATGGTATTGCACGCATCCGTTAATATTTTTAAAGACAGAAAAACTACCATTTATGATATTACCACTCCATGCACCTATAAAGAGTGACTTGCTTACTTATCACTACTGTTACACTGAAGTTACCAAAGACACATGGCCACACTTTAATTGCATTAGGAAGGGAAACCGTTTTTACAGGTGCTACCAAGCTAGCCCATGTAATGTGGGCCTACTGCAAATCATCAGAAGGAAATTTAAAAAAGAGTCCTTGTCTCAACCTATCATCACAATTGAACGTTACCGCTGCACATTGACGTGGCACGGCGAGGTGATTTATACACTGATGTTTTGGTAGCATGTTTGTGGAATACAATTCCAAGAGTAGAAAAAAGCGCAAATTTGGATGTTTAGCGATGTGGCTAGCTAGCTATGGTATCAGTTACCATTAAACATCCTTTCAAAAACGGACTTGCTAACAAACAGACACACAACCTAACACCGATTTATTTATTATTATTAAACAATGGTATACAGGCAATCGATTTCAAATTATTATCCCAGTTTGACTGCTAGCTCCGAGAGGCTGGGCCTGTAGTGTCGTAAATTAATTCTAACTGCTGCAACATTCCCTACTGTCTCTCATCTCACAAAACAGTATTTTTTTCGTAGTAGACACAACATAGCTCGCCCCAAAATGAATATGTGATGACAAGGCAGTCAATTTATTATGTTACGAACAGTGTCCACAAAACAGAAGGTTGTTCAGGGTGCTCAGGGATCTTCTCCATTGACTTCCATTAAAAAAAATACAGCCTGTGGTCGCTCTGAAGCGTTACGCGTTTTAGACCAATGATTGTTGTGGTCTCTGGTGCAGTACAGAAATTTGGGAAAATGCTTAAAGGAGAAGGTTACTTGATCAGAGACATGGCAACTGTTTCTCAGGCAGCACTGTAGACATGTATATTAGTTTCTAATATACAGATCTATGGTTCAGATATGCTCACTCACATCAACTTAATCTACTTGAGACAAACAAACATTATAAATATGAGGGGGAAATGCCATTTTTTGTCAATTAAGTAAATTGACAGAGTTGAACAAGGAAGAGGGTTTTTAAACTACATTCAATTAATTAATTGCAACGTAATTAGATTAAGTTGTGTTTACTTAAATTCCCACAACAAATTAATAACACTTAATATGATTGAGTTCTACAAATAATTATCAGTGATTGTGTTCTCATAACTTACTACATTTAAGTAAATGTAACTTTTTGTAATATTTGAGTAAAACGTACTCATTTCATTTTGTAATCTTTACTGTTAGGTTTTACAGTGTATCACACTCTGCCTCTCTCACTTCTTCTCTCTCTCGTTCTCCTCACTATCACACTCTGCCTCTTTTTCTCTCTCTCTCGCTCTATCTCCTCACTATCACACTCTGCCTCTCTCTCTTCTTCTCTCTCTCTATCTCCTCACTATCACACTCTGCCTCTCTCTCTTCTTCTCTCTCTCTATCTCCTCACTATCACACTGCCTCTCTCTCTTCTTCTCTCGCTCTATCTCCTCACTATCACACTCTGCCTCTTTCTCTCTCCTCACTATCACACTCTACCTTTCTTTCTCTCGCTCTCTCTCCCTCACTATCGCACTCTGCCTCTCTCTCTTTCCCTCACTATCACTCTGCCTTTCTCTCTCTTTCTCTCTCCCTCTCTATCTCCTCACTATCACACTCTGCCTCTCTTTCTCTCTCACTCTGCCTTTCTCTCTTTCTCTCTCCCTCTCTATCTCCTCACTATCACACTCTGCCTCTTTCTCACTCTCTCTCCCTCACTATCGCACTCTGCCTCTCTCTCTCACTCTATCCTCACTATTTCAGTCTGCCTCTCTCACTCTCTCTCTCTCACACACACAAACATCCCTGCAATTGAAAGCTCCACCTACACTTTTACTCTATGTAATGTTGGAATTCACTGCAGGAGAGATTACAGACAACACACCCCTGATATTATAACCAAACAATGTTTTGTTCCCCATCTCAGTAAGAACCCTGTTGTGCATGGTGCTGATCTTTCAGCCAGGTTACATCCATAACCTTGTCACTGGCTGCTCAGAGCTTAAGAGGGGCAGAATATTCATTGCTAGGCACTATAGGTACTCTGTTACATACATAAAGACCAGTGGACATTCCTCCTTCAAAAGCTGCCATGATGTTGTGCCTGCAGAGCTGACCAGTGGTAGCTGCTGAGCTGAAAATACTCTTCACACTTGCACACAGGGAATATTCTTGGCAAAGATCTGCAATGCTCAGATTTTGTAACTCAAAGGATCTCGAAGTGCAGGTTTTGTTTTTTCTGCAGGTTAACTGCGCGCTCATGTGGTAGTTAATGTAGTGACATGTATTCATTCGGTAAATGTATACTCGGCGATGTAAACTGGTTTTTCAAAAAACAGGTTGAGACCAACGGTCGGTTTAAAGGGAGGTTTTCTGCCCGGTCTATTTTCAGCTCACCAACATCCAATGGAGCTGACCCCCATCCCGCAGAAACAATGCACAGCGCTGGGAACCTTCTGGGGCTCTGACTTCGCTGGGTGTTGGCAGAGAGCCTACTCGCCGCCAGGTCTTCTCTGTGGATTGATGAGAGAAGATCACAACTCAGTGCTAATGGGGGTTGGCCCTGCAGGGGAGCTGAGGACAGTAGTAATTTTTGCTGTCAGGCATGGTGGAATGAGGGAGAGAGAGAGAGAAAAAAGAAAGAGAGAGAGAGATAAATGGCAGCTCATGTGTGTGGACTAATTGAAATAGTCATCTGTGTTCTTTTTAATATTGCCAGGGTTCATATGCATTACATTATAGACTAAATGTCTTTTGACCTGGGATTATGTGTATTGGCAGGGGTGGGGGGGGGGGCGGGGGTTTGTTGTTCATGTTTTTTTTTTCTCGCATCCTTCTTGGATATGAGAGAGAGAGAGAGAAAGAGAGAGAGCGAGAGAGAGAGAAAGAGAGAGAGCGAGAGCGAGAGAGAGAGAGACTGGATTTGAACATCTACTTCTACTGCTGAATAAGAAGTGATTTTTTCTCCACTGACAACCCAGAGGGCACTGGCCTTTGTACCACCACAGCTATATCTTATTAATTTGGAATTGTTCACTGCTGATTGAAAAAAATCTCTGTAACCCCTTAGAGCGGCATCATGACTGCTCACCACTGCTATGGGGGAAAAAAAATGCCTTCCATGCAGTTTATTTGAACTCCAGGAACATACTGGGCACAATGTTCATATTCAGTTTTCAGTGGGACTTTGCAGACTGACCTGTGAGCCAACAGGTGTCCATGTTCCCCTTGTGCCGTTTTTCTTCTTCTCATTCCTCTCCTTCACTTTGGCCCAACGGACACGGGTCTCCCTTATTTTCAAAGCCCAATGTTGACAGGTACGCTTTGGCCGCAAGCGAAGAATGGCGACCGAGGTACTCCCGACCGTCTTGTGCTGCTTGAAGAATGAAGTGCTTTGCCTTGAAGTACTAAGTACTGACTGATAAATCTATCTTTAGATGTGGGTTTAATCTTTGAATAGAAAGAATGACTCAGGATCACTGTAAATTTATCCATTGTTAAAACGCATTATAGTTATTTTGCGATAGGTCGACCACGTATAATTATGCTCATCTAAGTGGATTACGCACTTGGTAAACAGGAATTACAGCCTGCCTTTTTGGAACCTCTGCTTTCCACTTGAGATGCAATTTCGATGCTGTGCAAAGCATACAAATACAGTTCATTACCCTCTGCGCGCTGATCGTTCTATCACAAGCGCTTGTAATCCAGGCGCACACCCTGAGGCAAACGGCGGAAGCGAATCAGGCGAGAGCTCGTGGCGATGTCCGTGCCGACGCAGGGAGGAGAGATGCTTTCAGTCCGCAAGAGGAGAAGTTGACCCCGTCCCCCACGGGAGGCGAGGGGCGGAGGGAGCGCGTGCCCCGGCTGCCCGCCTCAGCGAGACCAGCTCCCGAAACGCAGCTACGTTACATCTCTCGTCGGCAACACCATCTGTCTCACGGGTCTCGTCCGCGCCGCTGCTCGCTTCGGTCACGCGTATTCATGAAGGTGCCCTTTCGCTGTTAAGGAGAAAGGAAGAAAAGTGGTTATAATTACAGTCGTATTAAGCAGGGATACATTGAAGGCGCGCGGTGAATTTGACCAGGTTATGAAACCACTCCAAATGAAGTCATTTAAAAAAAATATATATATATATATTTTTTTTCAAGAGCAGCAATCTTAAATTTTAAACTATTTCCAAAAAGTGATGATGCTGCCCATCCATTTTGAAATGGCAGATCTGTTGGAAATCTCTGTGCTTCTCAATCCCATCTGATGGGAAAATGGCCAAGTAAATCTTTCATTTGCACAATTTCACAATTTCTAATTTTGTAAACAGCTGTTCGAATGTTTACAATTTCGACTATTGCTGCAGAGCACGCTGGTTTCTCCAAACTGAATGGAGCATTAAGGAATGCATTAGATAAGCCTGCATGAGTAACATAAACAGAAAATAAACAAGCGCAAGCACAACCAATAGTATAATACAACAATCGGCATCATGGAATGGAAATTGATTCAACTGGTTTTGTCAACCATTATTTTCCTGCCATATAAATGTTGCAATGTCACTCTGCAATATACAAACAAAAAACTGTGTGCAGTATCAACAGTCACAATTGTCTTTTTGGGCAGAGATATTTGTATGCCGTGCCTCTCTTGTGTTTCTACGAAGTGCTGCTGTTCTTCACTATCGATCATTTATCATCGTTATCAATCGATCAACGTTGCTTATTGGTTTACCTGGGAATGTTGCCACTACTAATATGTGGCTAGTGTCTAACCCATCATTGTGATTAGTGGTGGGAACAAGATTAGCAGCTACTGTCATTACCTGTATGTCCCTCAATGGTAATGACGCTTGTTTTGGCTCAAAAAACCACATCCAGGGACCGGGAAAAGGCTTGGGGATTTATGACAGGGGCAGCAGGTTTTATTGGACCCTTCCAGCAAGGTTGACGAACATCACACCTGTCTGCACGGGGGGAACTCAGTAGCATGTGTGAAAAGATCCAAGTTGAGTCTCTCACTCTCTGATATTTCAACAATGTTCTACAGACTGCTTAGGTTTTATGCCTAATTTATGAAGTAAAGGATAATTTGACGATCGCGGAGCACATAATTAAAGTTGGCTGGGAAAGATGGATGGTCTTAATAGCTTTCAGCACGTGGTGATTTCTCTCCAGGGGATCCCAAAGGCATCAGCCATTCGGGGTGGATTTCATCGACTATCCCCTTTCTGCCACCGGATGACATATAAGGGTGATTTAAACCACAGCCGGTGTGCCTCTGTCCCACAGTACTGCAACGATGTAGGGAAATGCATCCTGCACTCTCTGGTTATAGAGAGAAAGAGGAGAAATGGCACCAATTGCTTGTCGTTTGTGAGCCAATGGCTCTATTTCTTCAGCTCCGACGCGGCTTTTTGTCCACCATCGCTGACCCCTTTGTCGATCCCAGTCGTGCAACATTACTCACTCACGCCTCTGGCGCACTTCTGACAGTCATGACATTTTCCCAGCTTATTACCTTCCATACATGTAGATTGAAAACAAGGGCATAGGTCTGGTTAGGAAGTTGGTAGGGCTACGTAAGGGGGGGGTCCGGGGGCATCCCCGGGAGAAAACTTTGTGAAATTGAGCAGCTAATCGCACCATTCCCTGTCACGTCCCGTGTCTCTGTGTCTTAATTCCATCCATGGACTTTCCATTTCAATGTGTTTTCTGTATGTTAGATTCCGTTCCGCGTTTTCCTTTTTCCCAATTTGGTGTCTCCGGTTCCCGCACCTGATATGTGTTTCCTCATGTTGTTTTGTCTCACCAGTTCCTCGTTATCTCATCGTTACTCTGGTACATAAGCTCCCCTGTTTCTTTGTTCTGTGCCAGATCGTCTTGTGCCCTGCATTCGTGCTTGTGCCATACTTTCCAGCGTTTTCTCCTGCCTGTTCTGAGTGCCTGTCGCCAGTCCTGTTTCTGCCCGTCCTGCTCCTGTTCTCCTGGCTGCCTTGCCTGTTTCCGTCCAAGCCCTGCTCCAGCCCTTCACCCTCCTGTTCTCCAGCTCTGACGGATCTTCCGGTTCTGACCCCTGCCTGTTCTGGACTTCGCCCTGCCTTTTCTGAATTGCTCTGTTGCCTGGACTCTGACCCCTGCCTGGACCTGGCCACGATTCTGCCTTGCCTACATTGCGCTGTTTGCTGGACTCTGACCCTTATTCCTATTAATCCCTGGTGTCTGCGAGTGGTTCCGATCGGTTCGCATAACAATTTGAAACAAAAATAAGCCGTGTGATGTCATGGTGAAGCAAATAAATTAATTATAAAAGTTACTGAATATTATTCCAAATTACATGTTATTACATTGGATAAAATCAGGTTAATATAAACATCGAACAAAAAGTTTGGAAATTTGTGTTTGGTAGATTATTTCTCTGTTGTAACAATGCTTCTTGGCAATACATTTTATACCGTTGGAAAGCCTGTTTATTTCCCTTTTAAATGGTGCCCCATTTGTAAGGAACATGCATTTGTGGGATGAGCAGCACAGCTGAGTATGTGGGTTGCGCCCATGTAAAATTTGCCAAATCTTCTCTGCCAATGCCAAACAGCTTACACCTGCACTGGAACCTGAACATGTGGAGGAACGTTATGTTCAGCGATGAGTCCAGATTCTGCCTACGGAAGTTGGATCGTAGGGTCAAAGTGTGGAGAAGACGGGGAGAACGCTATGCTGATTGCTGCACCGATAGAGTAACACCTTTTGGTGGAGGCAGTGTGATGGTGTGGGGCGGCATCTCCATCACTGGAAAAACGAGGCTTGTCATCATTGGAGGCAATCTCAATGCAGAGAGATATCGAGATGAGATTCTGCAACCAGTGGCAATCCCATATCTCCACAGTCTGGGACCGAACTCCATCCTCCAAGATGACAACGCTCGCCCCCACAGAGCGGGGTTTATCAGAGACTACCTCCAGAATTTGGGAGTAGAGAGAATGGAATGGCCTGCCAACAGTCCTGACCTCAACCCAATTGAACACTTGTGGGATCACCTTGGGCGTGCTGTTCGTGCTAGAGTGACCAACACAACCACGTTGGCTGACTTGCGACAAATCCTGGTTGAGGAGTGGATTGCCATCCCAAAGCAGTGTGTGACCATGCTGGTGACCAGCATGAGGAGGAGGTGCCAGGCTGTTGTGGCTGTGTATGGTTCTTCCACACGCTACTGAGGCTCCTGACTGTTTGTTAAATTAATAAATTGTAACATTGCTAATATGTCTTGTTTCTTCCTTGTTACTGATAGACTTCAATCATCCAATCCACCAAACAACACCAAACAAGAGTCACTAGCAACAGCAGAATAAGCTGTTTGGCATTGGCAGAGAAGATTTTGCAAATTTTACATGGGTGCAACCCCACATACTCAGCTGTGCTGCTCATCCCACAAATGCATGTTCCTTACAAATGGGGCACCATTTAAAAGGGAAATAAACAGGCTTTCCAACGGTATAAAATGTATTGCCAAGAAGCATTGTTACAACAGAGAAATAATCTACCAAACACAAATTTCCAAACTTTTTGTTCGATGTTTAATATAAATAATGTAAGTCTAAGTCCAGTTTCCTACACATTTCTTATCATATGAAATATCATTATTGACTTAACCTGTTCTTGATTTACTGCATATCATTCTGATTTAGTTGTATGACAGGTATGCATGCATGCAGTATGTCTTTTACAATGGTATTTCACCACACGCACACACACACAGAGCTGACCTGGCTCACATACACAAACACATGCCTGCACACACAGAGAGGGAGAGAGAGTATAGGGTGGATGCTATTTAAAGAAGGAAGCAACACACTTAAATACCCAAGCTTAATGATCAAAATGAATAAGCTAACTTTACCGTTAGAACTAAGCTAGAAAGCTATCGTTAGCTAAAGCTAACGTCTGGAATAAAGTTAACTCAAGCTAAGATAACGTTAGCTAACATAAGGCTCAACGTGAGATAAACTAAAGTTAATGAAAACAGAAATACTGAAACACACGAAAATATACAACGAACAACCAACCTACCTAAAAACGGTAACGTTAGCCTACCTAAAACGGTAACGTTAGCTAATAAAAATGTACACTAAAGTGCCAGTAACCTATATAAAATGTTATGTTACCCATAAATGGGGAGCAGGGACACAGCAACCTTCCCTGGGCTTGTAGGAGTAGAGGAAGCGGTTTGTTTCTAAGGGACCCCGGAATTTATAGGGGGACGCCAAATTTGAGGCATAACAAACCATATGTCATAATGATAAAAACGGCGTGCAACACACGGTTATGGTTTTCGGGTTGAACAATAGGCTCTCCTTCCAACGACGTGCAACGTTTTGAAAATAGCAACAGGAGCCAATGTTAGATCATGCACGTGTTTACGCAATGAACAGAAAAAACAGCACTAAATCGGCTGTCTGTTTCATCCTACATGAATATGTCTCTCGATGTTGGTCGGCATACCAGTTTTTCCTGAAAGTTGCCCCGACCATCCTGACCCAAATCTACGCCTATGCTTGAAAATACACTACGCTGTACCGAGACTTCTACATTTTTCTCATACGAGTACTGACTTTTTCTAGCGTTCCACTATGTTCCGCTACACCTTTCTAGCGTTCCGCTACTTCAGCTCTCCTTACGCTCCACGCCACCCCCACATCGATGATCGCAATCTGGCCACCCCCTGGTCCTACTCAACCCCGACCCCCCAATTGCCATCTCCTTCACCGCCCCTCCCCCCTCTTGTACGCTATTGCAAACCCCAACCACTTCACCTGGTTGTCTAGATTTTATTCTCTTCTCATCTGGCAACCCTAGGTCCTGCACTTATTTTTTCCACTTCAAGCACTGGTTGGTTACGATGGAGATGTGCCGGAGATAATAACATGGAAATGCTTCAGGCCACATTGCTCAGCTGTCATAGGAATGTATCACTTCAATTGAAGTGACAAAGGGAATACAATTGGTGTCTAACACACACTTCTCTCAGCTTAACCAAGCAGACTGAAACCACAATGCCATATTTCTGTGGAAGTACAAACCCCAATTCCAAAAATGTTGGGACAGTATGTAATGTGACGTGCTGGCAGGGACGGACCCAAATGCACGACGAGACAGTCTTAGAAAAGAAGGTTTCTTTATTAGGATTCCGGGTCGGATCCACACCGGGAAATCAAGTATAAAAATAAACAATAATTTGTGGAACCCGCAGAGAGCTGGCACTGGAGATCCAGCGAAGTGGCCAGGAGTGGTCGTAGCCTGGGTAGGGTAGCTGAGTCAGGCGGAGGTAGAGCCAGGATCCACACTGGGAAGCAGGTGTGGCGATTCTGGACCGGGGTGGTCAGCTTGGTCGGGGTTGAGTAGGACCAGGGGGTGGCAAGCTAGTATGAGGGAAGACAAGTAACACGACAAGGACCGTAGACTAGGACAAACCGTAATACTTTGACAAGGAAACACAGGAACAGCACGGTAATATAACTAGTGTCATTAGAGCTGATAAGCTGCAGCTTGCGGGAAATGCATGCGAGATCAGCGAATTGATTGAACAATTAGGAAATGCATGAGGAATGCGGTGAAGGCAATTAAGTGTGAGTTGTGTCATTAAGATGTGGTGCAAGTAATAATGTGCAATGTAGACCCAATCAGGTAATGAACGCAGACATGATACAATTGGGTTCGGGGAAAACAGAGGAAAACATCAAGGAAGGAACGGGGAGCGGAGCGGATCGTAACAGTACCCCCCCGTCAAGGTACGCCTCCTGGCGGACCACAGGCTCTGGTCGACTGGGCCTGGCGGTGGTGGAAATCCCGGATGAGGGTAGGGTCCAGGATGAGACGAGGGGCAACCCAGGAACGTTCCTCGGGCCCATACCCTTCCCAGTCGACCAGGTACTGGTGGCCTCGTCCCCGGCGCCGGACATCGAGGATGCTGGAGACTGTGAAAGCGGGAGCACCATCAATGTCCCGAACAGGTGGGGGGGCAGGAGTGGGAGCGCTGAGAGGGCAGGAGACCACTGGCTTGACCTGACTGACATGGAAGGTGGGGTGAATTTTGAGGGAGGCAGGGAGACGGAGCTTGAGGGTGACTGGGTTAAGAATGGAGTGCACAGTGAAGGGTCCGACGAAGCGGGGTTGGAGCTTGCGGGAGGTGCCGGGGAGGGAGAAGGTGGAGGTAGATAGCCAAACCTTCTGTCCCGGGCGGTAGCGAGGGGCTGCGGACCGGTGCTGATCCGCCAGGCGACGATTCCGGGAGGAGGTTTTGAGGAGGGCGTTGCGGGTGGCCTTCCAGACCCGCTGGCAGCGTCGGACGTGGGCGTCCACTGACGGAACCGCCACCTCGGCCTCCTGGGCGGGGAACAGAGGGGGTTGGAAGCCCTGGGAAGCCTCAAAGGGGGACCTCCCTGTGGACAAGCACACCAAGGTGTTGTGGGCGTACTCAACCCACGGGAGGAGCTGGGACCAGGAGGCAGGGTTGCGGGCCGTCACGCACCGTAAGGCGGCTCCCAGGTCCTGGTTAGCCCTCTCTGCCTGACCGTTAGTCTGCGGGTGGAACCCGGAGGATAGGCTGGCGGTGGCGCCGAGTGCGGTGCAGAATGCCTTCCAGACAGCGGAGGCAAACTGGGGGCCCCGGTCGGAGACGACGTCCGCCGGGATCCCATGCAGCCGCACCACGTGCTGCACCAGGAGGTCGGCCGTCTCGAGGGCGGAGGGAAGCTTGGGGAGGGGAACAAAGTGCACCGCCTTGGAAAACCGGTCCACCAGGGTCAAAATGACAGTGTTACCGGCAGAAGGTGGTAGTCCGGTAACGAAGTCGACCCCGATGTGACTCCAAGGACGGCCCGGGATGGGAAGGGGACGGAGGAGACCAGCAGGGGGGGAGTGAGACGCCTTACTCCTGGCGCAGACAGGGCAAGCGTGGACGAAGGCCAGGGTGTCCCGCCGGGCGGTGGGCCACCAGAAGCTCCTGCGCACCAGCTCCACGGTGCGGTTGCCTCCGGGGTGGCAGGCCAGTCGGGAGGAGTGAGCCCACTCCAGGACCTGGGAGCGGACAGGGTTAGGAACGAACAGGGCAGAAGAGGGGTTAGGGCGAGGATCGGGATGCGTCACCTGAGCGTCCAGCACGATCTTCTGGATGGGCCACCGGACCGCAGCCACGATGCAGGAAGCCGGAACGATGGTCTCCGGGACAGACAGGTCGGCAGGGGAGGAGTGGATCCGAGAGAGGGCGTCGGGTTTGATGTTTTTTGACCCGGGTTTGAAGGTGATGGAGTAGTTGAATCTAGCAAAGAATAACGACCAACGGGCCTGTCTGGAGTTGAGTCTTTTAGCTGACTGGATGTACTGAAGGTTGCGGTGGTCAGTCAGGATCAGGAACGGTTGAGTGGTCCCTTCAAGCCAGTGTCTCCATTCCTCCAGTGCCAGCTTGATGGCTAGCAACTCCCGATCCCCTACCCCGTAGTTGCGTTGGGTGGGGGAGAGGCGGCGGGAGAAGAAGGCGCAGGGATGGAGCTTGTGGTTGAGGGGGGAGTGTTGGGACAGGATGGCCCCTACGCCTGTGTCCGAGGCGTCCACCTCCACCACGAATTGGTGGTCGGGTTCCGGGCAGCAGAGGATGGGGGCCGTGGTAAAAAGTGCCTTGAGCTTGGTGAAGGCCTGATCTGCCAGGGAATTCCAAGCAAATGGGTTCTTAATGGATGTGAGGGTGGTGAGGGGTGCGGCTACCTGGCTGTAGTTCCGGATGAACCTCCTGTAGAAATTGGCGAACCCCAGGAACTGCTGCAGGTGCTTGCGAGTGGTGGGGATGGGCCACTCCGTAACAGCCTGGATCTTGGCCGGGTCCGGCCGTATGTCGCCCCTCTCCACCACAAAACCTAGGAACGAGACTGAGGGGGCATGAAACAGACATTTGTCGGCTTTGACAAACAATTTATTCTCCAGTAGGCGTTGTAGAACCAGGGAGACATGGTCTTGGTGTTCCCGTTGGTTCTGGGAGAATATTAGTATGTCATCTAGGTAGACAAAAACAAAGCGGTTGAGGAAATCCCTCAGTACATCGTTCACCAGGTTTTGAAACACGGCTGGGGCATTAGTAAGGCCGAACGGGACCACCCGGTACTCGAAGTGGCCCAGGGGGGTGTTGAAGGCGGTCTTCCACTCGTCCCCCTCCCGGATCCGTACCAGGTGGTAGGCGTTACGGAGGTCCAGCTTGGTGAAGACCCGGGCGCCCTGCAGCAGTTCAAAGGCCGAATTCAGGAGGGGTAGAGGGTATTTATTCCGGACGGTGATGGAGTTGAGGCCCCGGTAGTCGATGCAGGGGCGGAGGGAGCCATCCTTCTTCTTCACGAAGAAGAATCCCGCTCCGACGGGCGAGGAGGAGGGGCGGATGGTACCTGCTTCGAGGGAGGACTTGATGTAGTCCTCCATGGCCGTTCTTTCCGGACCGGATAGGCTGTACAGGCGGCCGGAGGGTAGGGGAGCACCCGGAAGCAGGGAGATGGCACAATCGTAGGGTCTGTGGGGGGGTAAGGACAAGGCCAGGGACTTGGAGAAGACCCGGGACATGTGCCGGTAACAGTGGGGGACCCCCTTCAGGTCGACCTCCGGAACGGATGTCTTTATTTCCGTGCTAGAGGGAGGTTCCGCCGAGTGGAGACAGGAGGTGTGGCATTGGGTGCTCCAGCTGGTGACGCTGGATGTGATCCAGTTGAGCAGGGGGTTGTGTTCGTGCAGCCAGGGCTGACCAAGGACCAGAAGGGAGTGGGGAGTGCTGATGATGTAGAGTTGAAGGGTCTCACGGTGGTTACCGGACAGAAGCAGTTGGATGGGAATGGTGCGGTGGGTGATGTGGGCCAGGCGGTGGCCGTCCAAGGCATAAGCGTTGATGGGTCTTTCCAGTTCTTCCGTGGGAATCCCGGACTCGTCTACGAACTGGGAGTCCACAAAGTTGGAGTCGGCTCCTGAGTCGACGAGGGCCTGCACGGATACGGTGGCGGAGGCCGTAGTGCCCCATTTGAGGACCGCAGAGAGTTGGAAGCGGTTGGAAGCTAGGCGCGGTGTTTGGGTCTGGCTCGCCAGTAGGCCTAGGGTTGCTGACGAGCCCTCTCTTTTGGGCGCACCGGACAGGAGTTAAGGAGGTGATCCGTGCGGCCGCAATAGAAGCATGCTCCGGCGGCCCGGCGTTGGCGGCGGCGAGCGGCAGGGTCGGACGTAGTGCCGCCCAGCTGCATAGGTTCCCCGGTCTCCGGAGGTTCGCAGGACATGGGAGCCTGATGGCGAAGAGCAGGGTGCGAGGATGTGGTTCCCAGAGGCGATTGAGTAGGAGCGTAAGCCCTCTTCTCGCGGGTGCGGGCGCGCAGACGGTTGTTAACCGTGATGGCCAAGGAGATGAGGTCATTCAGCGTGGGCGTGTCGTCGCGGGTGGCCATCTCGTCCTTCATCTCCTCGGAGAGGGCGGAGCGGAAGACGCCCTGTAGGGAGGCGTCGTTCCAGCCCGACTGCGCCGCGAGGATCCGGAATTTTATGGCGAACTCCGCCACACTGCGCTCGCCTTGTTTTAGCGCCAGGAGCTGCTGGTTCACGTCTCTCCCGCATACGGGATGATCAAAGGTGCGCCGCATCTCCCTGGCGAAGTCCAGGTACTGGGTGCAGAGGCTGGGTTGCTTCTCCCACAACGCGGCGGCCCAGTCCCGCGCCTCTCCTCCCAGGCAGGTGATCACGTATGCCACGCGGGTGGCATCAGCAGAGTAGGAGGAACGCCAGCTCGCACTGCAGCAGGAAGGGCTGGCATTTCCCCAGCTCACCTGAGTATCGTTCTGGAGGGTTGGCGCGAGGTTCCCGATGAGGTAGTAAAGGAGCTGGTGCCGGTGGTTGAGGCGGATCCTCCGCTTCAGGACGGAGTCCTGAAGTCTGGGCAGCCATCTGATTAAGCATGGTACCCCATTGGGTGGTCTGTTCCACCACGCCCCGGAACAATTCCATGGCTTCGTCCAGGCGGCGGCTTTGCTGGGCGATTTGGGTAGCCTGGCAGGTGAGGGCGTGGCGAATCTGTTCCGCGTCGGCTGGGTCCATTTCTGGTCAAAAGTATTCTGTGACGTGCTGGCAGGGACGGACCCAAATGCACGACGAGACAGTCTTAGAAAAGAAGGTTTCTTTATTAGGATTCCGGGTCGGATCCACACCGGGAAATCAAGTATAAAAATAAACAATAATTTGTGGAACCCGCAGAGAGCTGGCACTGGAGATCCAGCGAAGTGGCCAGGAGTGGTCGTAGCCTGGGTAGGGTAGCTGAGTCAGGCGGAGGTAGAGCCAGGATCCACACTGGGAAGCAGGTGTGGCGATTCTGGACCGGGGTGGTCAGCTTGGGTCAGCAAGCTAGTATGAGGGAAGACAAGTAACACGACAAGGACCGTAGACTAGGACAAACCGTAATACTTTAACAAGGAAACACAGGAACAGCACGGTAATATAACTAGTGTCATTAGAGCTGATAAGCTGCAGCTTGCGGGAAATGCATGCGAGATCAGCGAATTGATTGAACAATTAGGAAATGCATGAGGAATGCGGTGAAGGCAATTAAGTGTGAGTTGTGTCATTAAGATGTGGTGCAAGTAATAATGTGCAATGTAGACCCAATCAGGTAATGAACGCAGACATGATACAATTGGGTTCGGGGAAAACAGAGGAAAACATCAAGGAAGGAACGGGGAGCGGAGCGGATCGTAACATGTAAAATGCATATAAAAGCAGAATTTGTAAATTCTCTTTTACATTTATTGAATTGAAAACAGTAGATAAGGATGGATCACTTGTTGTTTCTCTTGACTTATTTTTCCAGAGTTCAATAGAAAATTGAGTCAGGAGAAACAACCGTTCAAGTGATCCATCTATATCTACTGCATATCTGGTAGCAGAGTGATGGTTTGAGGCTCGTTTCATACCTCAGACCCATGATAATTTATAGCCATTTAGCCAACCATGGGTTCCATACTATTCCCGTTTAATTTACAGCTTAATCTAGTCCCACCCCCAAATTCCCATAGAGATCCATTCAAATGCAGTTACAGTTACAGTATCGCTTGTAGGAGTACTTGAAAATAAGATATCAAGAGCCTTTTGATATCCTTTTATGCCCAGACATGATAGCATCATCTGTTTACCTGTGAAATGTTCCAAATAGGTGTTATTTGAACTTCCCAGTCTTTTTTTGCCCCTGTCTCAACTTTTTGGAACGTGTCGCAGGCATAAAATTCAGAATTAGTGTATATTTACAAAAGTTGATAAGGTAAAACATTACATATATATATTTTTTTAATGTTTTCCATTAAATATATGTAAAAGATAATTTACAAATCACTGCTTTCTGCCTTTATGTGCATTTTACATACTGTCCCAATTTTCTTGGAATTGGGGTTTGTATTAAAAAGGCATGAACGTGATGCTTGAAAGCTTTGACTGTTTCCTGTGATTGTATAACATGGTGTTAAAATAAGAATGTTGTAATGAGAGAATGAGGTAGCATGACACTGAAAATGGGTGGAGCCACCAGTGATTCTCAGTGATTCCAAACTTGTGAACGGGTAGTGTATAGTGCATTTTAGAAGAACACAAGCACAAGGCCACACGTATAAACAACTGTTTACATGAGTCCATGTGATGTCCTGTGATCCGTTCCTGGTCTTCCATTTGTCTGTCAGTCCACCCCGTGTTTTCCCTCTCTCCCTCCACTTGTGTTCTCCACTTCCCCGCACCTGCTTTGTGTTTCCCTCTCGTTTCCTCGTTAGTTGTCGCCTCACCTGTTCCTCGTTCTGTCCTCGTTAAGTTTGTATTTAGTCTCCCCCGTTTCTCTGTTCGGGGCCAGACCATCTTGTGGTGTCGCTTGTGGTGTCGCTTGTGGTGTCGCTTGTGGTGTCGCTTGTGGTGTCGCTTGTGTCTTCTCGTGTCGCTTGTGTGTTCTCGCCATGTCTTGTTCTGTGAGTTCTGTGAGTTCTGTGAGTTCTGTGAGTTCTGTGAGTTCTGTGAGTTCTGTGAGTTCTGTGAGTTCTGTGTTCCTGCCCTGGCTTCCGGTTCCTGCCCTAGTCCCCTCTTCCTACCCAGGCTCCCCAGTTCTTCCCGGCTCTCCTGTCCGTGCCCAGGCTGAGTGCCTGTCCCAGACCGCGGGCCCCCGCGCCATCCGCGGGAACCCCGCATCTGTTCCTGATCCCCAGGCTTAGCATCTGGCCCTGACTGCGCACCCTCGCGCCTTCTGCAGACCCCCGCACCTGTTCCTGAATCCCAGGCTGAGCGCCTGGCCCTGAATGCGCGCCCTCATGCCATATGCCGTCCCCCGCTCCTGTTCCTGTCCCGCCTGGTTCCTGACCCTCCAAGTTCCTGACCCTGTCTTGTCTGTCTTTGTCTTGCCCGTGCCTGTCTTCCCAGTAAATGTGCTCCCTAGTGGAGTTTTCCCTTGAGCCGTCTCGGAGTCTTGCATTTGGGTCCAGTCCCCCCTCTAGGTACCTAACAGTCCAAGTACGACCACATGTACTTTATTAAAGTCTTCTATCAGTACTCTATTAAAGTACTCTATCATAGTGATTTTACAGTAAACATTTGTCTTTGCCTTTGAAATGAAATAAGCACATGGTGCTTAAAATGATCAAATGGTTGATCTTTATACAAAATGTTCAATCTAAAAGAATGCAGTAGCTGTAGTTCCTATTAGAGCAGGTTTAACACTGACAATTTCTGTCCTGTGCTTGAGCTAGCCCTGCGGGTTCTTATGAATGCTCTGAGCCTGGCAGGGCTGCTCTGACAGCACTACTCTTACATTTCCTCAAGGATGTTGCTGTACGTGCGAATGTTTCAAACTGGCATAAGAGACAGCGAGAGGGAGAGAAGTTTGCAATCTTTGGTTCTCGGAGATAAAACATCCATCCTTGAAGGGTGGAGAGTGCATACATTTAGCTCTTTCGAGCTGCGATCTGCTGTCATTCGGCACAGACCGTCTTTAGTTTCCAGTTAAAAGGGAGACTGTATGAATGCACAGCATTTTTACTGGGCGTTTACCGCTTGCGTCGAAACCTTTAGTCAAATTCATTACATTTAAAAAAATGCAATCAGAATGATATATTATAAAGAAACGACTACAAAAAAACAAAACAAGCATTGCTGCATCCCACGCACAGCCTGAATGCAGGTTCTAGGCCTTGGTCTGTAAATGCATTTTTTATAAGCCACTCTATGTCTAGACGGGCACAAATTGCTCTTAAATGATGTCCATTAATTGCTCGTGACAGGCTGTGCTATTAGGGGACTTGGAGGTTTGCTTCGCATAAAAACTGTTTAGTAAAAAACATTGCAAAATAAGTTGGCCCACCTTTTACGTGAGAACATAAGTGTCATGGTGGGATTCATTTTCTCAAAAGAAAGAAACTGCTCAGGAAATATACATGCAGGATCAGGGATTTTTGCGCCATTGAACTAAGCACAGTACAAAATGTCTGCTCGTCGCACATTCATAGCGCTACTCTAGAATCATGTGATAATAACACAAGTCTTTTTTGGGGATTTTTTTTTTGTTCCAGCAGGGGGGAAGGGCAGTACATTTCTCTCACAGGACTGCTTATGCTACTGTGAAATGGACAAAGGTGGCGACTATGGGCACTCGAGCCGCATCTCACTTCATTAGATGAATGTCAATTATTCATTATAAATGTCAATCAATGCAGTATAAACCCAGAGACTGTGCAAGAACGCTAATGGTGTCAACACAGATGAGACTAACCCATAACAACAATATTGGAAAAATATTTTTTAAAAACAAAACGTTTCTGTGCTTTTGGTTTTAAAAAACCGATGCGTGCAGCGACCCCATTATGTAGTGAGCGTACACAAAAATAAAAAAAATAAAATAATAAATAAAAAGCAGGCTATCCATTTCCTTTAGAGCAGTGCTTCTCAAATGGGGGTACTAGTACCCTGAGTTTTGATTCTGAAAGCCACATGAAAGTGGTTTAAACATAAAAGTGAAAACAAGAAGAAAGAAGAAACCCGGACAGAAACGCCAAACCTTTGTCAATTTTAGATTTTTTTGCGCTGGTGAAGGGTGTACTCAGCTGAAAGAAAAATCTTAGAGGGGGTACACTATAAAATAAAAAAATGTTTAGAGGACGGTTGAAAGACTGATCAACTCCCGCAAATGCCTCAGCGCTTGGTATTTTCTGGAGTCAATGGCTCTTCAAACCGTACCGGAGTTCTATAGGCAGAAATGCAAGGCCACGGTTCCAATGGGGGTTTTTTTCTTTTTCTTTTCAACCACCCAGCATTCCATTCCACTCTTAGCGTCATGCGGCATATTTGTTCTCGACATGGACAAGGCCAAAGGAAAAATAATTGAACCACTTCCGTTATATCACAGTTCTGCAGTGTCAAGCGCCATTTTATTCCCTCGGTTTTGATTTGAAGATAAATCATGGCACGATCCTGCCTGCAATGCACCAAACATTGTGTCTTAGGCGTGATGACCATCATTTCCAATGACCGCTGGATTTCACCGGAGAGCCGTCATATATTTAATACGCTCATTGCTTTATTCGTTCCGCAATTTAATCTGAACGCATATCTAGCTTCTGCAGGACCGCATTCATTTGGGCTGGTCCGAAACTACGGATTGCACTGGCATAAAGAAAGGTGACTTTTCCCTGCTTCCTGTCATCTGCCTTGGCTCCAGGAGAAACAACAGCTGCAGCCAATTAAAGTGACCCGTACCCCCTGACTGTCACACCAGCAGCCTAATGACGGTCTCTCATACGGAACAAGTCAGCCATGAAGACAGCCACGGTTTAAACTCGCAGGCCCCGAATGAACGTTAACCCTACATTAAGCGTCGAGTCAGACTGTTCTACCTGCTCTTTCGAGCAATTCTTCCCGAGTAGAGCGTATCCAGAGCTTTGCTGTCATCGCAATGAGCACAATCGATCCAGCACGATCGTACGTTAGGGTGCAGAGGTGAGCGAAGCCAGAAAAAGTCATGATGGCGATTGCGTCACAGAGATCAGCCAACCTGTAACTGGGACGGAAGTCTCACAGAAAGTAACAGGGCCAATTTGGTATCCTGGGTTCTGGTACACCCGTGCAAACAGAGGGTATAAATGATTCGTGCTCAGCCTAAAGAAGTCGGAATTAACGCGGAATGTGTGCACACATATGCAGATAATAATTTAAATGAAACTGCCACATGTCTGAGCCACAGGTGCACTTGAAGAGGTAATGAAGCGAGAAATGAATCAACTTGTCGCGCCTTTTCAATGAAATGTGAATGTGAATACGTTACTACTATACTATATATAGACAAACGTGAGTAAATGCTTTGAAATGGACGGCGGATTATTTATGTATTTGTCACTCTCGAAAAGTCGCACATTATGAGGCTGAGAAATAAGAAAAAAACAGTCGGAGACATAGGCCAAACCTTACGCTTACCAAAGTAAAATGTTTTGAACATTATTAAAGGGTTATTGACATAACGTCAATATGTCCCAAACAGGTGCCCTGAAATGGGGGGGACTAGTATAAAAAGCCATTTTCTGTCATTTCTGTATAAGAATACCTGTAATAAAAGCTGATAATCTGCACTTTAACCACAAGTCAATTGTTTTATTACAGATCTAAAATTGTGGAGTTCAGACCCAAATGAAGAAAACATATGTATTTGTCCCAAACATTATGGAGGGCACTATACAACGCATTATCAGTGCATTTCCAAATAGGGTATTCGATTTCAGATATAGATATAATGTTTAGCATCCGGAATTAGCGTTGCCTATCCCTTGCCCAAGTCATAAATATATATTGCGAAATGATTTAAGCGAAATGATTCACAGCACCATTGGCAGCCAAGCAGTGAAAGAAACTCGCTATTGCCCTTCAGGTGGAAGTGCTGAAATTCAGGTAACGCTTCAAGCGCAGTTCAACCGTAAGCATTTTGTTTTCCCTCTTTCAGTTTCCAGCATGAACTGGTAATCTTCTATTTTAGATGGAGGCCATTTATTCAAAGCACACCGATCATCAATGCTGGAGATTCTGAAGGCTATGATGTCAAATCTTGCTCACAAGAGTCATTCCCATTGTTCCTTTACCAAAGGATGCATACATTCAGTTATTTCCATTATGTGCACTATTGTCACTCACCAACACTATTACGCGGATAGAGCAAGCCAGTGTACCCAGAACAACCAGTCATATCATTCTCAAGACTGGCCAGAGGCCACATATTTTGAATCACTGATATTTGCAAAAGTGGATCTTATCCACAATACTTCTTTCCAAAATACTTGTGGAAACGAAAAACTAAAATGAAAGAGACAATGTCTCTGTCCATATTCAACAGAAAGCATGGGTCGATCAACTATGATAGACTACATTTTACACTGATAGAGTAGCTACATATTTCCCCCTTGCGGACGCATATGAACACCTATCTAGTATTTAACGCAACACTGTTAAGGTTTTCTGCGTTCATTTAAGGAAGAAGTTGTGTCCTCTACAGATGTGCACTGGGGATGTAATCCTCTGATGAAATCTGACCAACTGTCAAATCAAGTCATCAAATTAATTCAATCACCTTCACCCCCTCTCCATGGAAACCTGCCATGGTCTGCTAATTGCTTGTATATTAATGTCTGTTTTTGGTGGAAAGCAACATTGACTGAATAATAATTGTGCCAATGGCCAAGGGCAGAATATGCATTGTGGAGGAGAAAAATGTAACAATCAACACCTGATTCAATCAAATTCAATTCCACGTCTAATTGTACATTCACTCCTAACTGTGTCTGTGGATGGGCACATATGGCTACATTATGGTATAGTTACTCAATTTTAACAGTGTAACAAATGTAACACTGATTTTTAGAAATTCTTAATGTCTAAGAACTGGCAATGAAAGCATTTTTTTATATATAGATAGACTAGATGGATTCTACCATCCATCCATCCATTATCTAACTCGCTTTTTTCTGGTCAGGGTTGCGGGGGGGGGGGGGGGGGGTATGGGCTGGAGCCTATCCCAGCATGCGCTGGGCGAGAGGCAGGAATACACCCTTGACAGTAGGGATGTTCCTAACGACTAATTTCCCTGACTTTTAAACGGAAGTTTAAACTTAGACTAGTCGACTCGTCTAAAAGTAAGAAAACACTCAGAAAAATATTGCGTATATTTTAAGAGCCATTTGAAACCGTTAATCACATTCTTCAATAACCAAATCGTATTTTAAATGCCGCTGAAATGTGTGGCACTTTGCGTCTTGCATTATGAACATTGCACATTATCCTACAAAACATGACAACTCACTAAATAAAAGTTAACAAATAACATTTATTGAAAACAATATTCAACGTAACAAAACATTTTTAGGAAACGTGCCTGATTATTACAACGGCATTTTCATTGGGTGAACGCGATCGCATAGCAAATACAGTAAAAAATAATAATCGGTCATCAGAAAAACTACCAATAATAGGCCCACAAAAAATAACAATTAGGCCGACTGATCGACGTGACATTAGATTTGTTTTATTGGGCTATTCAACAACGCGATCGGCCTACTTACTCTTTCCACCTCGCTGGTTTAACTTGCAGGGCGAACAGGCTAATGCGTTTTGTTTTTTTCCTTCGTTTTTTAAAATTATTTTTTTAATCCGCCGTTGTTAACATTAGTAATGGATGCTCGTTTTTTTATAAAGCAACATTTGACCAGGAAAACATGAAATTTCAGTGCAAATTATGTCAATGTGTAATTTAAATGTGTACATTAATAAAATAGTAAGTTTAACCGACTCGTATTTCTGGTGCCGACTAGCGAGGGTAGCAACGTTTAATCGGCTAGTCGACTAAACGCGCACATCCCTACTTGACAGTTCACCGGTCCATCGCAGGACACACACCATTCACTCACACACTCATACCTATGGGCAATCTTGAGTTTTTTATGTGTATTGTTAAGAATGTTATAGAACAAATGCACATGAATATAACTAACAGACAATCAGAGCAAGCACAAAATGCACACAGCCTGAAATGCAAATTATTATTTCATAAAAGACAGCCCTCCTGTAAAATTGAGTGCAAGTGAAGTGGTTTTAATTCTGTGACTGACTACCAATGCTGAGGTTCCCATGGTGTTGCAGAATTATGAACATCTCATAGGGAGAGTGGTATGTTTCATCTGGGATCAGAAGAATAATAATCATATAATAAACATTAATCTCACTACTTCTGTTCAAAATAATAGTAATAATAATAATAATAATTTCCTGAATAGCCGGGTTGGAATGTCCAAAACAGATCATACTGTGAATGGACAAATTGTTGAATACTCTTTTCAGAGAAGAAATACACCAAGTACACTGCCTGGCCAAAATAAAAGTCGCCGTTGCACCCGTCATGCATAGTGCCCACTGCACAAGCCTCTGGAGGCAATATTATGATCTGGGGTTGCTTCAATTGCTCAGGTTTAGGCTCAGCAACATTATGCAGCAATAAAATGAAGTCAGCTGAGTACCTGAATGTACTGAATGACCGGGTTATCCCATCAACGGGCATATTCCAGGACGACAATGCCAAGATTCATCGGGCTCAAATTGTGAGAGTGGTTCAGGGAGCATGAGGAATCATTTTCACACATGAATTGGCCACCAGAGTCCTGACCTTAACCCCATTGAAAGTCTTTGGGATGTGCTGGAGAAGTGGTTAGACTCTCCCGTCGTCAATACAAGATCTCAGCCAAAAATGAATGCAACTCTGGACGGAAATAAATGTGACGTTGCATAAGGTTGTCGAAACAATGCCACGACGAATGCGCGCCGTAATCAAAGCTAAAGGCGGTCCAACAAAATATTTGTGAGAAACTTTTTTTTTGGCCAGGCAGTGTAGCATCTCAGTTATATTAAGTGCTTATACTAAGTGCTCCCCAAATCTTTAATTTAAGTTATTCTAATTACAGTGGATACCAGTTAATATTACACCATGATCGATAAAGTAATGCACAGAGCAACAACCGACTGCAGACATTCCATCTCAACACTTTTTAAGGGTGCGGTAAACTGAATAAACCGTTGTAAAGTAGCATAACACAGGCCGTGGTAGTGCTTTCCGTTTTACGTTTGTATGTCACCATTTTTTATTGACTCACCCGATTAACTAATGTTAGTTGTCTACTTCTCTACAAAAAATGTATCTAGTTATCTTGCTAGTCGGTACGTGGCAATTGGCAACATTAGCTAGTAATTATTGAACACAAAGCAAAACAAACCCACATAAAGTGTACATTGTAATAGTGAGTGCATTGTGGGCAAAAGAAGCAAACAGTTGTGGTTTGTGTACGCCCGGCGATCACACTGACGCAGATGCTTCCATGCTGTATTATGATTTGAGGTGTATTTTTTTTTTTACTGAAAGGCCACACATTACCATAAATGATATGAAAATTAGCATTCATGCGTGTTATGCTTGTTAAGTAAAGGGGCACTGCACCCGCATATGAACAATTTGTGCATGCGGTGACAGACAGAGTACGCTGAAATAGCGTGTGATATTGCTTTCAGTACTTCAGCACTGGGAAATTAGGGCTGTGACACTTCACCTGCAAAAGCACCCGTGCAGAGAAATTAGCCAGAAGACAGGAAATACAAAATAGAAATAAGCTTTGGGAGGAGCAGGCGACACAAAGTTGCCGTTCCCCCTCATTTTTGACCTCTTACAAAATCCCTTGTCTTCATGTAGACTTAGGACCCAGCAGGTTTTGGAAACATTTTATTTGGACATTTTCGGACGTTTTATTCAATTTCCAAATAGTCTATTCAGCAACGATTCCTCCTTTGCGTGCCATGACAGTTCTTTGCCGCGGAGGACCAAAGGTAACGACTACATTCCGCAGGCATTGAAAAGGACGACAGTAACACAAACAGTCAGTATGCGTACTCTTCCCCCTAGGTTATTTGCGGTGTCACTCAAAAGCGCGAAAGTATGAATAAAAACCTGCCATTTCACGCTTCATACGCATTTTGTACCAGAGTGACAGTTCAGTAAATGTAGAAACAGGTGCTGCATTACACGTCCCGCCCACATTCAACAAATGTTGAGTCCATCTGTCCCATTTCATCTCACTGGCAATTTCTTTTGTGAAATAATTTTTACAATTACATAACACGACAAAGACAAGGCATGCCCACAGCCGTCACAATTCCTGACACGTCACAACATCAAACGCAATATCAACACTCACATCTAACGCATCGGCGCACAACGCTCACTCCCTCAACCTCCGAAGGTAAAAGAGGGTTGTGGTTTCGCTCGCATTGTCAAAATAAATCATTCTGCCCTGAATTTTCCCTCAGTTTACCCCTCTCCCATTACCCACAATCTTGACTCTTCTATGCTGTCGTGGACTCTGCTGACAGGTTAGGAAGGGAGTGCTCGCTCTCTTCTGAAGCACAGTGTGGTCTACATTCTCAACAAAATGTGTTTTCATGCTTTTATTTTCTCTGTCGTTGCCTGCCATTCGCACCGTAACTTTCCGGAGTACGGAAGAATCTGTGAGCGGATCACAGTGTGGATTCAGTTGTCTTGCTGGAAGTTAATGTGACTCGGGGAATCAGCCTGAAGCTTGATTCACTCTAGCTTCTGTAAGCTTAGGAGTCATGGTAGGCCTTTGTGAAACAAAATGAGTGCTCTTTTTGGTATTTCAAGGATTAAGTCAATTGCGTCGATTGTCAGCGCGGAGGGCGGAATCATGGTTACGGAAGTGGTTGTTAAGTGGTTGTGCCTACCACACTTCCATTGAACCTCCCCTCACATCACTCAGACCTCGGTTTGCCAAATCCACCCAACCTCCCACACCTCCTTCCATCCAATATGATGATATGTACTTTATGCACGAGCAGAGCTCAGAAGAGGATTTGAGCCTTCGACTTTGAATGACAGGTGACCCCATAAAGTAAGGAAATTAATATGATCGGTCCCTTTTTGCTGCAGAAATGGCACTTTAGTTAATACCATCTCTTGCAAGAGCATCACTACATGCTTAAGGGCTGCTCAGATCACATACGTGCAGACGCTTCAAGACAAGCAGCGAAGAGGCAGAGGATGCACCATACTGTACTGTGCTGGAGCAGGGACACTGGAAGAGATTCGAAAGCCTTTCAAATTAACACTTCAGAAAATGACCAATCTAAATAAGGACAGTCTCTCTGTCGTTTGATTAGGAGCAGTGCACATCCTGAAATAGGACCAAAATTGGTTTGTTCAATTACGCCGTTTGTGCCGTCGTGACGGAAAGTTTTGCATACCCGGACAGGAGCCCCATCCCTTGAATTATGCGTGCGTCACCTGGGAGAGCTGCCAGCCGTTTTAGATAATAGCTTCCCACCACTTTTATTAATCAGTTCCAGATTAGGAGCTGCGGTCTTTTTGGTGACAATGAGTGACGTGTATTGAGGGTCTAGTCTCAAGAGGGCCAAATCCTAGGCGGCACAACAAAGCTCTTTTCCGCGACCCACTCATGCTGCCGCTGTCTAACAATGATCAGACAAACTGCAGCAGCAAGATATGAAAAAGCCCCCCCCCCCCCAACATTTTAATCAAGCAGAAAGTAGTTTCTATGGTCTCTTTATTTTAACCCCTTAACTAGCATAGGCCCGTATTCGACACAGAAGTGGTTTCGTTTATTTGCATTCATTACGTCTTTTTTTTTTTACGGTAAATTTTTATTAATAATCTGTTCACACGATATACCGTTTGAAAGGGTTACAACTCACGATTGACGGTTGATCCTGCTACTGCACTGATTTTCTTGCAGACTTCCTTCCCTCATCTTCTGACCCACCGAGGGCCCCAGCTGTAGTGCGGCGTGTTCCGCTCGCGCGCTGGCAGCTGGTCTGACAGGAGTTTCCCGGCTCACGTTTTAAACGCTAAAATTAATTTTTAATTTTTTTTCCTCCCAAAAGATGCTACGCAGTTTTTTTATTATCAGATTGTTATTTGGCTGTGCTCCAGTACCCATGAGAACTCATTTTTGATTGGACCGATTTTCTATTTCAGCTGGATCCTTCGCATAATTGCCGGCCGTTTCCAGCGGGCGAGGGATTTGATTAGAATGTGGGCAGCATCAGGATGCTAATAAAACAAAGCGATTCATTCAGGCACCCAGACATGCCTAACATGCTAATGAATTGTAATTAGTCTACGAAGTGTTGAATTTGAGCTTAATAAGTTTAGTTTGATTCATTAAGATGCGGTATGGTCTACATTAGTGGCATTAGCTCTCACACAAAGATCGCGCACACCGAAGACCGCGAGCAATGGCGGACTAGCCCTTATCATTGCCATCACATCAGAGTCATGTGGAGTGTGAGGGTTAACACACATAAAGTGGCCTAAATAAAAAAACGATATCTTTGATATCTCACTGTACATGAGCCTTTTCATCTCTGTTATGCTTTACTCTGTGCCATTAAAAAATCCTTTTGTAGTTGTAAAGAAAAGATCTCTTGGGGTAAGCGCTTAATGTCTTGAGGGAAGATTCCTCAACTGTCCGGTAGGTTTTAACATGTCGAGGGCGGCGCCAGAATTTTTTTCTTGCCGGTGCTACAGAGGGCTTAATTAATCAGTGGTGGTGCTCCGGAATTTGTAGCAAATAAATGCATATGCAAGACACGCGGCATTAAAACGTCAGTTTCAAGCGTTATATGCCTTCTACAAACACTATTGACTTGTAGGCTAGGCTACACACAATAGATACAACTAATATAGCCTAGACGAGGACTCTTGAGCAAGCGTCAACAGGCTACACACACCATCAATATAAACATAAACAAACAGAATCCAAGCAATAGCCCAACATGCACAACTAACCACCCAACACACACCAATCATAGAAGCGGCGTCAAATTATGCGTGCTTTTCAACCAAACAAAGAAATATAGGCTACACTACACATCAATACAATGTCCACTAGCAGATTATCACATAAACAGCCAAGGCCTAAAATAAGTCAAATAAAGCAAACACAACAGGTGCAAGGCTTTATCATGGTATACTCTGGCCTTAACAAGTATACTCTGGCCTTACCGAAACTGAATTAAAAGACCCAACTGCATGACCACTAGTAAAAACGAAACCAGGAGGCATAAATATATATTATATTATATAAATATAATATTGTAGGAGTTATGGGAAACAATAGGATTACGATTAGAATGTCCTTTATCAAGCATATTTCCTAATCTTGAACCGTCTTGTTTTTTCTATTTGAATTTGCCCCATGCCTCCACAGCAAACCGATGAGCTGCACTAACACTGTGAGTCTTGAAAGCTGTTTTAGCTTTCCGCCAATTGCGGTAACCGGTGACAGTGAATGTAGTTTCAGAATGGAACCCACGCCATTCACACAGGAAATGCCTGCACGCGAAGCAGAAAGTTGTCTTTTGTGACTGAATATTCCAGCCAGGAGTACGACTCAAACCAGCTACTATTGAAGCTCATTTGCTGGTTGAGGGGTACCTTTTCCAGGCTGGGCGCCGCGGTCCTACCTCGAGCTGCTGGCTAATATCGCTAACTGTCATAGTAGGCCTATCATCACTCGCACTGCCAGGAGCTCGTTGAGCGGCTAGCGGGGGAGCTAGCATGTCAGCCAAGGGCTGCATTCCAATCCCTTATTTTAGCCGTCCTTCTCTCCCCGATCCTCTTCTTCTCCCTCACTCTCCCTCAACGACGGGCTGCTGTTAACCTCCTCTTTCTCCATCTCATTTAGAATTAAAACAAGTTCAACTACTGGTTCCTCTGGGCAAGGTCGTTTTGGAACGAGAAAACTAGCGGAAAGTTTTAGAAACGGGTTAGATAGCCATAAATAAATCTCGTGAGTAACGTGATCCGAATCACGTGCAATCACAAGGCAGTGACACTGATCGGTGGTCATTAACAGTACAATGTTGACAATTGAATACAAGCAGAAATGTAGAGTGGATCTGATTTTAGACCAGTGGATAGATCGTTAGGCCGAATAACTTTATTGTGTGTGCTGCGAGGGTGCTATGGCAATTGGGGGCGCTGTTTGACCGGATCAGCGGGAGAATAACAGAAGCCGAATTGAAAAGACTACAGACGTGATGGCTGCCTATATTTTGTATGTCAAACTTCAGGGAATTTATTGGTGGTACTACGGTGGTGCTATTGTAATTCTTGCTGGTGCTCCAGCACCAGAAAGCCCCCCCTTAGCTCCGCCCCTGATGTCATATCCTCAAGTATTTCCTGCACGTAGGCGTCTACCACGCTTCACTGAGGCATTACCGGTTTATTGAAATATTGCAAAAATGCACATCACAACGATATGCAGCCCATAAAATGAACCTCTAGCTTTGGAATATATTTAGTCTATACATACGCCATACATCATATACCTCTACGCCACTGCGCTTTCCTGTCATTTTCCATCTATCATTGTTTAATCTGCCGATTTAAATTTATGGTATAAAGGTACACTTTCTTACGTACTCTCTAGAAACATTCTGGGATAATGAAGTGATGTGGCTGTTTCTTGACTAATCTCTTTGCCCTTCCCCCTTTCTAGATCCTGAGGGTTCAGTTTTTGGAATAGCAATGAGGTTTCAGATACTGGATCCAAGTGGGTTTTTCTAACAGCTCCTCTGTGCAGCCTGTACCCAGCCATCTCAGGTTTATGTGCAGTCTTGTGCTTTTCAGATTGAAAAAAAGGCCGAGAGCAAACTGCACCACTAACAGGGTCTGCGTGTTAAATAATGCAGAGCACTATGAGAAACCATAGATCAGCTCAAAGATTCTGAACAGAGCTAATTACATTCGAGCTAAAGAAGGCGATTACCACTATTCATTGCAAACCGCATCTACTGTGACAGGGATGTCGGCATAGCACTTCTGATATACACACACAGTCACCACCAAAATTATTGGCACCCTCGAAAGAAATGAGCAAACAAGGCTGTATAAAATAAACAATACGGACAATGAGCTATGTGCTATGCTCAACAAAAATATTGGGGAACTATAAACTTCCGTTCTAATAAAAAATCTCAGAGGAAAAAGCTTAAAGTAATTTCCAATAAAGGTCATTTTGACAGCGCCTTCAGCTTTCAGTACTTTGTGGACCCTCCTTTCACAAAGGTTAACACCACTGAACCACCTTGTATAGTGTTTTATGAGATTGGTGTTTAATATCAGGGGAATGACAATTGAAAGGTGGCACACAAAAAAAGCCACTGAATTTAGCCGTGTGGAGTATTTGTGAACAAAATAAAAGAGGGCGGGAGCCAGAGAGCGAAAACTCGACAATCAGGAGGCCGGTCGGCCAGTCAGCTTGAGGTCAGACATACCGAAGGTACACAGTGTCTTTCAAGATCCTTCTGACAGACTCTCTGAGCCTGTGGACTACAAAACCAGAAATTCAAAAAGGTTCAAGCAAAGGTTGAGCTTCCTAGCGCGGGAACAAAGTTTCTGGCCAAAATGTCTTGGTAATTGATGAAGTTTATGATTTCATTGACCTT
Organism: Ilyophis sp. 1 JC-2022; assembly: GCA_022702515.1. Lineage (NCBI taxonomy): Eukaryota > Metazoa > Chordata > Actinopteri > Anguilliformes > Synaphobranchidae > Ilyophis > Ilyophis sp. 1 JC-2022. Next base: position 82,677,612 of record CM040394.1, read on the forward strand.
AACAGGACCATTAGATGCAAACTACCCCATAACAAACACCCAAAACTATGTGTTATGGCACTCTTGGCTCAATAATCAACGTGGAAGCTTTTTTTGGCCCTGCTTAAAAAAGGTTGTCCCTCCAAATTTAGCGACCAAACAAGAACATTTGTGATGCATGCCACTCTGAGGCCACCAATTGCAGAATGATTCAGCTAAAATTAGTGAAAAGGTTTTTGTAAACGGGACTAAAATAGAGCTTTTTGGTAAAAATGAAAAGTAGTCATATCTGGCGGAAACGTCCCACTGAGCAGACGACGTCCGGCGACATCCAGTGATGTCGCACGGACGAGCAGATTAAGAAACGGGTACGTCATTCTTGGCTCTTTTCGTGGACATCCACATGAGACGGTGTATCTGCTGATCTTGACCGAAACCATAGCTGAACTTTAAAATATTGTTAAATGTCAAACGACGTCTTGTAACTCCTAAATCCTAAATCACGATTAAGAATGATCTAAACAGCGCACAGAGGCGCTTATAAACTCATTCTGGCTACTCGGGGGACGTTCCACAGACAACACGGCCGATGTGGCTGACGTTTCACAAATTATTTTCAGTTTCAATTATTATTCAACACGACTGCACACATCCCTCTCAACACCATTCCTACAGTGAAGCGTGGTGGTAGCAGCATCAGGCTGGAGCATCAGATATTTGCTGAGCGACGAATAACTAATTTCCCCATTAAAATTCAGTTTCAGTATGCAAGTTCTTAATGGAACTATTAAATGGATTAAAATGTGACTGCCACTGTGGAGGGTGGTTGATTGAGCACCAAAACTGGATAGGAACAACGCCTTCATGCAGTTTTTGTTCCGCTAAGAAACAAAATAAACAATACAGGTTATCAAAAGAAGCGCCCCAATTCTGGGCAGTGGAAGAGAAAAAGAAAAAAAAACGAAAACAAAAGAAACTTTTCATGTCAAAGCAGGGAGGACCTAGAGAGTTGATCATTTATCATTCATGTGTATTCTCAAATCTGATCGAAAGTGTGATTATGACCATTTTTACGCAAATTTCCACATTTATGTACGAGAAAATCTCACGATTTTCCAGTGGAGAGGCAACGACACGCCATGAACAGCGAGGGCGCAATAGTGCAGCCTAAATAATGAACAAAAATTACTTTTGTTTGAAGCGCTGCAGAGTGAACAGGTGAAAGACAAAAAGGTGAGGTGCTCTTCGGAAAACTTATGTCATGTGAGCTTAAAAATCAGATTTCACTGTCAAATTGTTTATTTCTAATGTGACAACTGTACTACTATATTCTAAAGCTCTAAACTTGATACAGCATGTTTAAAATATTGCTGAAGCAATCACATCAACGTTTTTTGCATTAAAAAAACTATCTCAAGCATTTTCCAAAACTTTTGCGGACCTCACTAATGTCGCCCTGCGAAGAGATTCTCTCAGTATCCGCACATATCTCTACGGAATCCTTTGGAATGGAGACTCCTTTTTCCAAAGCCAATGAGTTAATTGGTCAAAGGGCGGTGCTTTTATATGTTTCAATCTGTTATCCTGAACATAACCTGCCCCGGAGCAGGTTAGCCGTGTAGAGTAAATTGCCGTGGCAATATACCCTGATTAAAAGTGAGTCAGCTTCACAAAAAACCCAGGGTTGAAGCTTAATTTAGCTTGCTATCCCCTTAATCTTGCTTCATAGTACACCCTTCAGGAGAGGCACAAGCTCTGCTGGTTTTTGTTTTCACCTTAAAGCACAACTGAAGTTTGGTAGGTCTCTGGGTTGTGTAGTTACCTGGCCATGATATGAGTCAAAATGGTGGCAAAATATGTTCGTTCGTTGCTCTGTGCTCCCCTGGGGTGATAATCCAGAATAGGGTTTTGTCCATTCACTTCTATGGGGCAGCTAAAACGGTCTCAAAATGAAACTTCTAGCATGTAAACGACCATGAAAGAAGCGGATTCTGTCAATACAAAAAATAACCAGTCCTCGTACGTATTTTTTTTGTGTAATTAAAATTATTTATAAAGTACTATTTTCTTCAATGTTGTTAGCAAGCTACCAGAAAAGACTACCAAAATGTCGGCAGGTCGGACCATAGATATATACCAGTACTAGGAGCGTCTGTTTCTTTGGAAATTTGGACCAATGAGTGGTTTCTGACCCATCGGCGCATTAATGCTGTTTCTGCCACAAGAACACAGCCTACCTACCGAATCTATGTTCCAAATAAAAATACGAAAAAGCAAGAAAAGGGCCATTTAATTAAAAAACAAAATACGTACGGGAACTGGTTATTGTTTGTATTAACAGAATCCACCTTTTTTTGCATTTGTATACATGACAAGTGTCATTTTGAGACTGTTTTAGCTGTCCCATAAGTGAATGGAGCTGACAAATATCCAGCCCACTTTCCCGCACCACCACAGACACACAGCGCATGAAAAAACAAAAGCCAGACACAACAAAATACATTCAAATGAACAAACACGAACACAAGACAGCTGGACTAAATGTCGACTTTACAGCGCCACGTGACGTCAGTGATGCTGGAAAAGCTGCATTTACGCGAATTGTTTTTTCCATCCCACACAGCCTGTCATTTTTACAGTAGCATTGCTCATTGAAAATTGCTGGCAAGGATGATGGAATTATACATTCTTAGCTGGATTCCTCCTGGAGAAGGATAAACAACTTTCGCATGATTCAGGCAGCCTCATTAAGCGCTTCCCCCAGCCTGTGAAATACAGTGCGGTCAGATGTCATGAAAATTTAATGAGGAAGGAAAGATGTAAACAAACGTGAGCAAATAGAACAGGAAATCTAACCAAATAGTAGATAGACATGCAGATATACTGTAAGAGACCTTGGTTAAAATCTACCGGTCTCTTCTTCTTGATAATGAAAACAGAGCAATAAAGAACAATGTATCCAGTGACATATAGAATCAGAAGCTGGAAAGACCCCTTATTGTTTAAATGTCAGAAGCGAATGTTGTTAAACCCATTGGGAGTGCAAGCAATGAGGACATTTGAAATAAACACTAAACCGCGTGCACAGTTCACCGAACGTGCAGTCCAGTAGCCGCCGCTAACCGCCGCTGTCAATATCCACACAGTTCAAATCCCCCCTGATCATAATACTCTCGGACAAGAGGGGGAGAGAAAAATGCGCTACTCTCACATTTCTGTCAATAGCTAATGTGCACACCTCTGTGAATATGATATTGGTATGTCTATGTAAGCACAGCGGTTTTTTTGTTTTGTTCTCTTGTGTCTCTTATCACAAAGCATTAATTTTTGCTTCGCTAGTCTTATTACATGCTCTCTTCACGTGAACGCATTTATGAGTGATTGTGACACAACGATTGCGCTTGCAGGATACTGTGACGTCTGGAATGTTCCGTCACCGTTTTTGCTCGGAGGACATTGCGTTGGTCAGATTGACTAGCTGGCCAATCAAATTTGCCCTTCATTTAAACAGAGGGTTCTGTAATCAGACCTGGTTGTAATGGAACTCAAAAACAAGGATGTCAACGATTTGATGGCTATTTTCGCATTCATTGAATCATGGATAAATCCAAGGTTATTTTTCAAACTGACTGAACAGCACAGACTAATGGAACATTAGATTCATAAAATCGACACAAGGACAGACATGGGTGCAATAACTTGATATTTTGTGTGTGTGTGTGTGTCTGTGTATTTAGTGTAACTTGGAATCGAGTTGCTGCTAGGCAATTTTCCCCTGTACAGATATAGTGTACATGTTTATATAGTCAGTCTATTTAGTATGAGTGACCTTATTGTTGTTCATTTCAATTGTCTGGTTGTAATGCTTTTAAGAATTCTGCCTTGAACCAATTTGCCTCTGCTTTTCTACTGCTACTACAGGCTATTGAAGGTGGACCAAATTAAGGACTCCAAATCAAAATCATAAGACTGTATAATTATCAGTCTTCTTTTAATTAAAGGAAAGTTGGAAGTCTTCCAGTAGTGATACGTGACACAGATTTAAGATATTCATTAGCGCATTATGAAAAAGCACTTTGCTAGGACCTTAATGAAAGCTTGATTTTAAATAGTTATATGTTGCTTGGATAATTCTGTTAATGAGCTCAGTTAATGGGCTGCTTATTGTGTGTGTGTGTGTGTGTGTGTGTGTGTGTGTGTGTGTGTTGCAAAGATAAAGGTTTGCAATGTGCTCTTGAATTTTCACCAAGACTGAACATTTCTTATTTCTTGCTGGCTTGAGTGCAAGGCTTTGCTGACTCCTGGGGCCTCACGTATAAACAGCGCATATGTAACAAAAAGATGCGTATGCCAGATTCCCCACCATCAGTCGCCAATTCCCACATTCTCAAAAATGTGTGTAAATGTTTTGACGTTGCTCGTTTTTATAAATCCCAAATCCGTGGGGAAAGTGGCGTACGCATATTTTTGGTACGTATGCACCGCTTATTCATAAGGCCCCTGGTGTACAAAGGAAGTGAAGGACAGCTGACGTTACCAAACGGTTACACGAGGTTTAAAAATACTACACTATAGGCTAGGGCTATTCAACTGGTAGCATGAGGGTCATATGCGGTCAGAAATACTCATGGGCATCTAAAATCTCATGGGCATCCTGCGTGCTTTGTTAAAAAGAAGGCTGCTAGGAAGTAGCAGTAGATGCTTGCTAGAGGGACATTTTTCAACAGCAGTGCACAACATCTGACATCTAGTGGTATGACAGAGTTATTACAGTCTCCTCTTTCAACCAATCATGGCCTTGTCAGAAAATGGAACCAATTGTTACAAATAAAGTCGTTTTTTTTTTTTGGGACATTGACAAAAAAGGCCTTGAATATGCATATGCATTTTTAATCATACTGACTCCTATGGTTGAACAAGTGGTTCATGCGATGTTGATTTGGGTTTATTTTCACACTGTATGGGCTGTAAATCTTTTATTGAATAAATGTGCGGTCGGAGGTACGATTCTGTGTAAATGATGGTTCCTCAAGGATGTGTCTATGCTAATATCTGCCCTTTAAAGAACTCCAAGGCTTCTCTCGATTATTTTTCAGATTTTTGTGCAGTTTTGTCCATTTTGATTCTAAATTCTTTTTTAGTGTGTGGATTTCTAAAAATGGTTACAATTTTTTTTGCTGAGGCATTTGGTGAGACGACAGTACTGGCAGGGCCAGGATTTCATACCAGGCCGCACGCAAGGCATGCTACAGCATTGAGAACAAGCATTTAAGATGGATGTTCCTCTGGTAGTCCTTGAGGCTTTCCCTTTATTTGTCGATTTGTTGAAGATGGCATTGAATAAAGAACAAAACTGAAGACATTTGTTTATCTGTTTGTTTGCACAAATAAAACATTTTCACATCATTATATTTACAAATAATGCATTCCTGAAACAAGTCAAGGCATGACTAACATGGTAAATATCAAATGTAGTAATAGTATATGTGGCTGTCAAAAAACAAACAAAAAAAACAAAAACCATAATTGTTTGTAAACTCGTTGAAATGAACCCTAATTAAAGAACGAAGCCTTTGAATTAAAAAGAGAAAAAGGACAATTCAAATGAAAGAGCATTCCCCTAGACTCAGTCAAATGCACTTTTTAAAGCCAGTTTAAGGGAATATGCAAATTCAATGAAACCAGACTTAAGCTTTAGCAATAAAAGGATAGGTTCACTTTTTTCAACCCAGGCCCCTTTGAAATGTTGTTTTCCATCCTTTAAAATCGTACATAGCACAACCTCACCTATAGCTTTACTATTGAGAGACGTACCCCTCCACTGCAACTTCTCACTGGGTTTAAACACTTTCCAGCGGGACAAGTATTTTCAAAAGCCTTCAAAAACCGCGGTAAATCTCCTTTTCGAAAATGGGAAAACAAAACCACGAAAAGGAAAATGTGTGGTGTGGTGTGCTCACTGTTGTAGGAAAATAAATATAACATAATAAACAAACAGCCAGCTAGCGGTTATAATAACAGAACGCACAGTACTGTGTCTGTAAGACATATATGGTGACCATGGACAAATTGGACATAATGCATCTGTCAGTTGTGCCGAGGTGATAACAGTAACCCTGACGTCCGACTTTCCTGAAGTGTGGAGAAAGACGTTGGCTGGCTGAGTGCTAGCAGGCTTTACTGGACACCAGCTGATCTGAGCTCAGAAAGAGGTCAGAGGTCAAGACAAGCAGCAGCTGGACTGTTTCGATCGCCTCCCCTGTGATCCCTGCAGGAAAGAGAGAAACAACAGCACAGCAACCGCATGAACAGAGGAGTTTCTGGAGGAAATCAGACCTGTTAAAGTTCAGTCAAATTTGCTTCAGTTCAGTGTCGGTCGTGAGCGGTAGTTTCCTGTGTCGACGCGCATATTTCCAGAAACTTCTGCACACTCTGGGTCACGTCTGCGATCGGGGACTTCTGGACGGATATTGCCGATTAAGAGAAACGAATGGCCATGTCTGGTAATTTATGGCACATTTCTGGACAAGAACACCTCCAGACACAAGATTATGTCCGTTTCCGACAGCAGACACACATCTTCAAATGGCCAGTTACAGTTCGTTTTCGGATTTGTGCACTGTAGTGTCCGCCACGTACACACAGCTTTTTCGCGCGGTGTAGAATATAATGACATTGCAGTGGGTGTGGAGATAACAGTCCTGATGCTGAGCAGTTTGAGCCACTCCAGGATTGACTAGATGCCAGTCAGTGGGGCAGCTGGTATAATGACTAGCTTTTGGGAAGAGCTAGACTTGCACAAACCGCTATGCATTAAGAGTGTTATTTCAGACAGAGGACACCAATCTTTTGTTCTGGAGAGTGATGGGTTCACAGTTTTTGCCTTGTAAGCATAGTTAGACATGTCTGTGTTAAACAATGATTTAGAATAGCAGGTGAGAGCTGGCTGTTGGTGCTTGGGGTGTAAATTGTATGACTGGGAAGGGGGGCAGATTGGATAGGTCGCACCCCCTCCCCGCGCCCCTGTCCGGACATCAAGGCGCCCTGTTGTGTGACGTGTATTGGCTGTGACTAATGAAGTGTGTTGACGAACAAACCATGTGTTATTTCCGAATTTTTTAAAAATAGGCCCTCACCAATGATGTAAACATGTGCGTCAAGCTCAAGGCCTCCGAGGGCATATAAGCTTGGCTTGATGACCAGTGCGTCGAAGGTTACTGGACCGCAATTTGTGCTGTGTCTTGGTGATCTTCCCGCTGGCCGGTACGATTTGCAATAAACTTTTACTTACTCTAGTAAAGCGTTTGTGGTGTTGAGTGAGTTTCTGCATTGTCTATTGTCATTTACTTATTTTTGACTTATTGATTATTGAGAAAGAAGCCGGTTCCTAACAAGAGCAATGAGGTATGCTGTTGTATTTTACTTTTACTTGAATCTATACTAGTTACAGATTTTAAAGCAACATTTTTAGCTCACTGGAATGCAGACCATGGAGGCTTTGGGAAGGGGAGCCTATTCCTTCAAGGAAGATTCCGTTTTTTTTCCAACCTGGGTTATATTTTTTTAAAGTATTTTTTTTAATAGACTTTGGCAGCTTATGTCTAGCGCTACCAATAAATGCTTATGAAAAATATAGCATTTTCCACATAAATGGCTGGTAAAACAAATGCATGTTATTTGAACATAATATTGGGCTTATTTTCCTTGGCCTAGCCTACTTGCAATTGTCGACAAGTTGTCATAAAAAGAAAAATATGTGAATTGACCGTCTATATCACACCATCCAATTTAAAGCACAATTTCAATTTCATTATCTCTGGAGGTATATTAACCTCTCCAGATTTGTAATGACCGCCTTTGTCTAAACGTATCGGGCAGTGAATGTGTTTTTTTGTTTGTTTTTTGTTTAAGGAAGAAGAGGAGGTGTTTCTGGCAAAGAAGGGAAATGATATACAGAACAATATTAGATGTTTTAGGATTCATTGATACACAGTGTTTGGATCATTTTCGCTTTGACAGAGAGACTTGTGTACTTGTGTCAGCTCAGCTGCTCCAAAATGATTAGCAAAATTAGAGCTACCCACAGTGTACCTGTGTAATCTCTCTCTCTTTCCTGACCACAGGATGCTTCCAGCATGTGACAGACGCAGTCACAAAAATAGATCGTTGGACAGTGGCTGCACGTAAGCATATGTGACTTCAACCGGTTAAGTTTAAGATGTCACATACACTTAATAATATTGTATGCAACCACCATACATAAGTTAATTCAATATTAGGTGAAATTATCTTTAAAAATTGTAATAAGTTTTATTTAAAAAAACATTTTTTAAATTCTTTTGCAGGATTTTACAGGGCAAATGTGGTTATTAAAGACAATGTCAGTGACAAGTTGAAAATGCATTCCCTCACAAACATTTCTTTAGTAGAAACCTGTCAAAAGAAATAGGAAGAGGACCGCACACAGTCTTATTCTTTTCAATGCTTTTATTCGAACAGCATAAAGCTGGAAGGTGCCCGACGTTTCAGCTCACGCTTTCATCAGGGGCAAACAGTTTCTGTCTCAAAAGGGATGTTTTTAAACATTTAGCGCCACCCTCAGGTGCCAGGTAGTAATGGCTGGAGGCGTCCTATAGGCTTGACAATAATACAATATATTGTAATTGTCTTACAATGCACTCATTTGTTTTAAATTGAATATTTCATAACGGATACAAAATCGTTTTCATTTGTGTTCACATCACATTGTGTTCATATTCGCTTTTATACAGAGTGAAAGAAATATATGAAAATAAAAACCACATAAGAGACAAGGAAAAAGGAAAAAACAACTGAGTTCAGGAGGAAAGGCTTGAGGTCCAATTCCTCATTTAGACCATGAGGGGGCACTGCGTTTCATTTGTGGATCCAGAAGGCCTCACACTGGAGCAGCATGAGGTCGACATTGCCACCTCGTCTAGGACACTCTACCTTCTCTATGCCTTGAAACCTCAAGAGTCCCGATCTTTTTGTCTTATGGCACTCTTGTGCTCGGTCACTCTCACTTTAAGTTGTCTTTTGGTTTTGCCTATGCAGGCTAAATCACAGGGGCATCGTAACATATACACTTGTGGCACATGCGATATGACCTTTACCCTTGAATGTCTGTCCAGAATGAGGGTGCCTAAGCACTTCAGTAGAGAAGGTACTGTTGCAGTGGGTACACGAATAACAGGGGGTGTTCAGAGATCGGGAAAGCACATTTGTTTGTCTTAAGTCTGAAGAAACAAGCTTGTCTTTTAAATTCTTACCCCTTTTGTATGCAAACAGAGGAGGCTCTCTGAAGGCTTTACCAAACTTTGTCGTCAGAGGTTAGAACGTGCCAACGTCTTCTGACAACATTCTTCATACTACCTGACAGAGTTGAAAAGCTAGATGTGAACACACATGATTGTTTTATTTCGGATTTTCTTGTCGGCTACTTTAGTGATTCTCTTTTATAAGCATCATCAATCCAATCTTTTGGATAGCCTCTGGTATCAAATTTATTTACAAATTCAACAGCTTTGGACTTAGTCATCAACAAAAAAACATATTCTACGTAGTCTGTAAAACTGACTAAGCGGAAGACCACGCTTCAAAGGTATTGGATGAAAGCTACTCGCTTCTAGCAGTGTGTTTCTATCAGTGGGCTTAGTGTACAAAGTAGAGGACAATCTAGAGCCTTCCTTACACAAAATAATATCCCAAAAATGTATAGATTCATAACTAGAACACATCAAATATCAATGTATGTATTAATGTACAGCTTAAACTCTTCTAGCTTGTTAATATCACCACTAAATATCAGACAGATGTCATCTGTGTAACGCCCCCATACTGGCTGTAGGGGTTGTTGTTGCTGTTGTAAATACAGTCAATTTCAAATTTCCCCAAACATAAATTGGCATAATTAGGGGCCATACAAGACCCCATTGCTGTGCCTTGTATTTGTAAAAAGAAAGAATGTGTCAAAGTGAAAGTAATTCTTATTCAATATCAAATCAGCTAATTGACTCACAAAATCAACTGGAAGGGTCAGGTTTACATCAATGGATAAATAATATCGCATGGCTTCTAAGCCATCATCATGAGGGATATTACTGTACAGGGAACTTACATCCATACAATAGTCACTAAAATGTCAGGACCCAGTCTGAGGTTTCAAGGCATAGAGAAGGTAGCGTGTCCTAGACGAGGAGGCAATGTAAACCTCATGCTGCTCCAGTGTGAGGCCTTCTGGATCCACAAATTGAACACAGCGGCTCCTCATGGCCTAAATTAGGAATTGGACCTCAGGCCTTTCCTCCTGAAGTTGTTTTTTCTTTTTTCCTTGTTTCTTATGTGGTTTTTATTTTCATATATTTCTTTCACTCTGTATAAAAGCTCATATGAACACAAATGAAAATGATTTTGTATCCATTATGAAATATTAAATTTAAAACAAATGAGTGCATCGTAAGACAATTACAATATATTGTATTATTGTCAAGCCTATAGGACGCCTCCAGCCATTACTACGTGGCACCTGAGGGTGGCGCTAAATGTTTAAAAACATCCCTTTTGAGACAGAAACTGTTTGCCCCTGATGAAAGCGTGAGCTGAAACGTCGGGCGCCTTCCAGCTTTATGCTGTTCGAATAAAAGCATTGAAAAGAATAAGACTGTGTGCGGTCCTCTTCCCATTTCTCTTGACTCATGAACGTTTCTGAGTTGACCAGCACCAGCGACTAATCATACGGAAAGAGCGCATCTTATCTCGATTTAGTAGAAACCTGGCAACCCAGGGGGAAGATATAAGACACAGGTTATTACTGGAATATCATGACCTGTACCACTCACATTGGTACAGGTGGAGCAAAAGTTAGAATACAGTGTAGATCACCCCACGTAAAAGCTATGTTGGAGAGGCACTAAAGCGCATGACTTAAGTTGGCCATCTGTGAATCTGACCCTGAATGTATGTGAGCATCATTCCAGGAAGAATCACTTAAATCAAGAACTCATAGAACAATAATAATAATAATAATAATAATAATAATAATAAACTTAAGTTGCTGATCTTTATTAAAGCAAATCTGGTTATGTGGGGGCTAAAGGCTTTTCAGCAATGATGTAAAAACAGTCACTGTTGCATGCACTGGCAGAGGTTACATACAGTATAACAGGTTAACATGTTACTAAGTGCCAAGGGTTCTAGCACAGCTGTTAAATTATACTATTGTGAGGTCCTTTCAGCATGTTAGCATGATACATGCTAGTATAATTTGAGTGCTAATGGCTTTGGCAGAGACAAGTGTACTGTGCCTAGGGCAGGTCCTGTTAGCGTGTTAGCACATAAATGAGTGCTACTGGTCCCGGATACCTGCTGTCTCAGCTGCTGGCGTCTGTACTCCTCCTCACTGGCAGCGATAGCCTGAGCCAGGGCCAGATCCTCCTGCTCCTGAGGACTGAGACACACACACACACACACAAGCACAGTTAATGATGAGTGCACAAACTGAGCCAAGTCGCCATGAGTCAGAGTGATGAGGCCTATGACAGCTGCCCAGCAGTGGGTGATCATGGCAGGATTAAGGAGTCTTAATGAGGATTGGTTACCTTAGCGATGGTGGAGAGCTGCAAGACGACTCGGCCAAGGACATCTCCAGAGCTCTCTGCAGAGCCTGCTCTTCAGTCTGTGCAAACCACAGACACAAATGAACTGGATCAATCAGCCATTAAATCAACCAACCAACCAACCAACCAACCAACCAACCAACAAACCAACCAGTCAACCAATCAAATTAGTGAAAATAGCATAAGCTACAAATGTAATGATACAATGCATCAGATTGTTTTAAACAATGTTATTACGTTATCAAATACATGCTAAATAATTTTTTTTAATCAATTAACCAAACACTCATTCAATGCATCAATTCATCAATAAATCCATCCTTTAAACAATCATTGAAGTTATCATTCCATTCATCAGTGTATCAGTCAATGCACAATAAAATGAATAAATCCATCCATCCATTCATTCATTCATTCATTCATCCATCCATCCATCCATCCATCAATCAACCATTCAATTCATTAAAGAAAAAAAAAAAGATTAAAGGTCTTAGAAGGTCTTAGAAATCGTGAGTTTACCTAGATTTGGCATTGATGCAATGTGGCATGATACCTACGTGCTGATAAAATATGAAGCCGGTACTACCTCACGTTCTTTGTTGTACGAGAACATTTATTCACATAAGCACGTCCTCAGTAAGCCTCTTTTTCTAACGCCTGCCTTTTCGTGATTCGTCTATCACAACAGAGTATAATTACGAACAAACGAGAAAGCAGAGATTTCATACACGTCTAGCAAAACTGACCATGTTAAATGTGCTGTGTCAGGGCATTTTGAATCTTGCCAGCGACAAGTATAATCACCTATAACAGCTCGGACGTAAGCAGTAAATGCGCTTCCCAGCTCTCTAGCAAAGTAGCCTGGTATGCAATAGGTAAACGTATAGTTAATATATAATATTATTATATATAAACGTATAGTTTATCTATAAGCATTCCAGGCTACTTGGCTAGAGACTCTTGAACTCTGCTCCTGGTTTTCCTCGAGATCTGACTTTGGCTCAGACATATACTGAGCACCGGTTGATTTATGAACGCCATGTTTGTTCGCTTTTCTGGAGCGGGAGTGTAGGCGCGGGATGGGAGGTGTGCTCGTGTAAGATCACCATTTAGTTAATGTGAAAAAGCAGAGCATGTGAAAAAATGGCATGGTCAACCAAAATGGCCTGGTCAGCTCGATGGGTAATAAACTCATTTATATTTTAAAAAATATATATATATTGCAATGTTTTTTCCATTCAAAAATCCTATCAATCTGGTAGACCTTGTAGAATAATATAAAATTGCTGAAAAATAGTATGACAAGGGACCTTCAACAAATCCATAAAGTCATCATTCAATTCGTCCATCGATTGGTCAATTCATAAGGAAAACTCCATGCATCGACCCAATCATCAATCGATCGATACATGAATCGATCGTTATTTTTCCTTTTACAGTGTCTTTGCTGAGGAATCACCACGCAGCACGATAACAAACAACCAAAATGAGGAACTAATGGGAAGAAAGGAACCGTGACACAGTGACAAACAGACAAGTGGGAATCCCACAGGATCGATGCTTTAAAAACAATAAAAACGCTGACATTACACAGACGGATCCGTTCAAAACCACTGAATTATGAAAGGACACGAGTGGTCCAGTGTGATCCAGTTTAAAGTAGGGAGGGACGCAGGAAAATCAAGGCGCGAGTGGAAAGCGTGAGCATAATGCACAAGCTCTGTAAGCTCACCTTATACCCGAGTTTCAGCTCTGCGCATGAATATAATATAAAGTGCGTACCCGCTGAATTCTGACCACAACGTTTCTCCTCACGTTTGCATTGTTCACACTGTTGCTAAGAGGGATCTGTGATCTCCCCGTATCACAGATGCACAGAATGTTCAGAGCGAAAAGAAAAAGTTTGAAAGGTGAAATCAGAAGTCAGGGTTCTGACATGGCTATTTCCAGGCGCAGACGCCGGTATGTGAGGAACGCACCAGTCCAGCCTGAAAGGAGACGGAGGGATGGACGGCACTCTGCGCTGGGGAGGGCGCTGGGGAGGGCACCGGGGCGGGCACCAGGGCGGGGGCGGGGGCGGCTGCCTGCGCATGGCTCCTCTGCACACTGAAAAAAGGGGAGGATGGACATGTGATGTGATCAAGCTCAAAGTTTTATCCAATGGAACGGCACTGTTCAGCTGATTGACAATCAGAGCACCCAATCAGAGCAGAGCTTGCTAAAAGAGACGATCTGCCGAGATCCGGCATGTATTTATGGTACTTGCCAGGCAGATTGTCATTACTAGGGAAAGCATGGTAGCATGGATATTGCACCTGTACAAGAAGTAAAGCCTTTTAGTGGTGAGGCAGTGTTGCTGCGTTGTGGAGTTAGAAACCACAATGCAGCGACAAATCCAGCAAGTAAGGCCTGAGCAAGCAAGGAACATTACATCATATTGCATACAGCTCTTGGCAACACTGGCTCAGCATCTGTCCACTGAAACAAAAAGGGTTTTGTACTGTAAAGTGCAACACCCCGCCACTGAACCAGTGCCCCCCACACAATCCCAGGGAGAAAGAAAGCAAAGCTTCCTTTGTGCTTCCTTCAGTTCCGGAAGGTTCTTACGCACACGTGAACATTGACAGATGGTGCGTTCTGTGTACTGCGGGTTCGCGCTCACCTGTTAGATTGGACTCTGGCATTCCCATTCAGACCGCTGGGAACAGACCGGCAGCTACTAGCGGAGACGGCAGCATTGCTGGAGCTGGTTTCTCTGAACCTCTCGAAAGCAGCATGTCTGAAAGAAACACACCCTGCCAGTCAATACTGGTTGCAACCGGTAATCGGCACAATGCGTTCTTTCATCTTGATTCATTTCACATTGTTTCAATCGATTCCGGGTTGAACAGAAATGCATCTAATGTCGATTCAAGAGCAACGGGAAGGCTTTATTTGCATTTTCATTGTTTATTTGCGTCAATCTTTTTTCCACTAAATACTCAAAGCAGACTGATGATTAACAATTCAACATGGAAATGAAGTGCCCTTTAAAATGCCACAGGTTATACTAGCTAGATTTTAGTGCCCATTAAGTGAAGTCTTACTTCATGTAATTATAATGTACTATTTGGAGTCATTAACAGATAATGGCGTCAATATTATGCCATAGCTCATTTACTTTTGTATGCTTTGTCCCCTTTTACAATGTTGAAATGCCCGATAGTATTCAACAGCGGTCACTGCCGCAACCGTCGCTGGAGATTTGGGAGACCACAGACAAGCACGCAGGAGCTTCAGCTTAATATCACGCCGGAAGTCGGGCTCGTAGACCTGCGGGCGGGCGATCGACCAGAAGGGGTCACTGGCGCTCGACGAGATGCTATCGTCGCGGGCCAAACGCGAAATAACCCTCCGTTCTCCGGCTGATGCTAACGCCGTCCGTGCGTCGCTCTGCGGAGCTGCCGGCCAGAGTGGGCGCTGACACGGTCCCGATTCCATACCAGAGCGTAGGGATCCATCCACGCACTAAACCAGTGCTTTACCTGCATGAGCCACCCAGCAGCCCCTTGCTCATTTACTGACAAATGCTGAGCCAAAGGTTCACTCCCCTAATACCCTTGTGGCACAAACTATAAAACGTTGGTGCAGCCAGGGCTATATTGGCCAGAGAAGCTGGGCGGTGCCTCACGTGAGTCTTAAAGGTGCTTGGAGGCGAGGCCTACCCTGATGAGACGGGGTGATCGCCCGTCTTACAGTCATGGTCCAGAGGATGTCGATGCTTCAAACAGAAGTTCAGACGGCACTGGTCACATGTCACTCTGATCATCTCTTTCTGCTTGCAGCCCCCCTTGGAACATTTATTTGTGAATATCTATTGCAAAAGAAATAACGATAATTGTACAACAATCAGCTTCTATCAGTAGAAAATGACAAATAAAGTCTTGGTAGACACAAAATGGAAGAAAGATTTCAAAATGGTTTTCAGACCTAGCCAGCCTAGACCTATTGTTAACTGTAGTGATAATGGGTGGGGGTTTGGCATAGTCTGGTTCCAAAAACAACAGAGCATTATGGGCTTTCAAAAGTGATTCAGCAGGTTTTGCCTTAAACAGTTGCTGGCTGCATGTAACTACAATTAAAATGACCCAGCCCATCAGTAAACTCAACAATGTTGGCAGAGTGGTGAGAGAAAGAAAAAGACATTTTATAGTAGGTTACATAAATTCCAATAGTACTTTCTCACTCTGACACTGCAATCTAAACTATCTTGCAATCTGCAGTGAAATTAATTGCATGTAGGTTAATCATTTATAAAATTGTGCAACAATAATTATTAATATACCAAAATTAATTATGGGTTTCAACCGCGGCTAGTAGTAGAAGGTTCTACAATAGTAAGAGAAGTCATTTACAATTCTCAAAATGCCAACTATAACATCTTGAGGAAACTACAAAATATTTCATACACTATAGACGATGTCTGAAACGTCATCTATACAATAAAACATAACCATTCAAATATGGTGCACAGTAGCAACATAAGCAAACAAAGCTTGCTTTACTTTACTTTAAAGCAAGCAATACAAGTGTCTAGGCAAATAGTTTCTAGAAAGTAAACATCCCTCAAGTCAATAAATTTAAAAAAAACATACAGCTTTACAGGATCCAAAAACTCACAAAATACATATTGATTATATATGACATACCTCACAGATAAAATATTGTATTTATACTCCCTGTAATGAGATATGATATTATTGACATCCATCCATCAAATTACACATTGGCGGGGAATGCCATATATACAGCAAATAAGAGTTTTTCAGGGTTTCCCAATGAAATAAATACAATGACCACAGGCTTTTACTCAGCTTCTTTTCACAGCTTCTGTGCCCATTCATCTCACATAAACAGGCATAATTCAGATACAACTTCACAGAGCCACACAATAAAGCCCCAAATTTGGGTGAAAACCTGTACTAAACCAGTACTCTGTAACCAAAAATATGTTGGTGTAGCCAGCTACCTAGCCATGCAGCGTTTCATTAAACAGCCGGGTGGATAGCTTGACAGCTCATAACATCTTTTCCCGGATGGCTACACAGCTGTTAGCTTGTTATTTACCTACGCTTTTATGTTTCCTTAACAGCAGTGCATTAGTTAGCTTTCCAGTGGCATAAACTATAGCATTACACTTCCTTTCTCCACACTGGCCCTAGTTTCCTTCACAAATGCAGGAAAGACATAAGTAGCATTGCCTTGGGATACAGTTTGCTTAGTGCCTGTGATAAATATTAGTGAAAGTTCATGCAGCTCACTGACAAGGGCCAGAGCCAACAGTACCTTCCTCTTTCTCTGCGCTGGGTCTGACCGGCAGTCTCGGTCTATGTGCTCTCCGACCTTGATGTCTGGCATTTCTCCCCTCTTGATCGGGATGGGGGTGTTGCACAGGGGACAGACAGGAACCTGAACATCCTGAGTAGGCAAAAAAAATAGAGGGGGTCGTCGACGTTCACCTGTATCGTCACCTCACGACCTGCACTCAAACTGAAATCGCAGACGAGGCGCGAGGCAGGAAGAAACGACGGTAAGGAAACCGCGCTTCGAGGTTGCGGCTTCCAGTTCAGGTTGCGCGTAGCTGTTACAGCCTTGGGCGGAGAGCTTTACCTGAAATACATGAATAGTCGTCGAAAGTACTTATACTGTGTAAATTGCAAGCATTGCGCATTGCATTATACGAGGACACATGTGAAGACAGCACCTAAAGAAATGGGTTTATTTCTCTTAAATTACTGTAAATGTTATACTATTCTCTTTTATTGCTCATTTTAATAGGCAAAGGCCAAACGAGCCGGCCTCGCCGTCTTTGAGCATGTGATTTTCACACAGGTTTTCAACCGCGGTTTACTCTTTTCTCCCAGTCTGGAATGCCAAGTTGTATTTGTAAGCCTGTGTCACCACTGAAATGCCTCCTGTCGATTTGGGAGAGCCACTCGCTTTCATCACGCAGTCCACAAGCTGGGCTGGAAAGTTATTGCACCCGTTTGTCAAAATGCTATTTTAACGGCCGTGTTTTTCCGTAGCCCATTTTATTCACTCCTGTCATTCATTCCTCGGGCTGTATTCGCGTCATTCGCACGCGCTCACAGAGCATTTCATCCCCTGCTAATGCAGGTCGACCGCCGGAGACCAGACGAGCCACTCTTCCATAATGACGCGAGGACAATCCTGTCAGCTAAAATCCTCTCTCCACGGCTAACACTAATGCCCATAATGTATTGCCCTGCGTGGCTGACGGCCACAGTCAGCACAATGGAATATAACGTCTGAGCTGCACGGGCCACCCAGAAAGCCCGGTCAACCGTACCATTTCAAACAGTTGGATAAAAACGTTGAGCACCTTACCCTTTTGTAAGACGAAGTGCACTTGTGGTTCGCGTAAGTGATGTGATCTTTACAGAATATGTCTTCGCAGGCGTCGCATTTCATCGGAAGAAAATCTGTCGGGAACAATCAAGAGAAACTAGCATGACGATCTTATAAGTTATATTAGCATCTTAGCATTTCTCTGAAAATAATTACTGAACCTTCCTATGAACAGTGATACATCTGATGAGATCTCTTTTAGATCATTTTACCCTTGTTGGCGCTTCACAGGCTCGATTATAAATGATTGGTCCAAATCAAAAACGTTGCCTGGGCTTCATTCATTTAAAATAAAAAAAAAAAAAAAAAAACTCTCTTTAAAGATATACACTACGTGGCCAAAAGTATCCGGACACCCTTTAGTCTGGGGCTGTTTTTATGCTTTGGGCTAGAGCCCTTAGTTCCAGTGAAGGCAAATCCTAACACTATAGCCCACAATGACATTCTAGACGATTCTGTGCTTCCAACATTGTGGCAACAGATTCGGGGGAAAAGCCCTTTGCTGTTTCAGAATGACAATGCCCCCCGTGCACCAAGCGAGGTCCATACAGAAATGGTTTGTCAAGATTGGCGTGGAAGAACTTGACTGGCCCGTACTGAGCCCTGACCTCAACCCCGCCGAACACCTTTGGGGATCAGTTGGAAAGCTGAATGTGAGCCAGGCCTAATTGCCTGACATCACTTGCGACCTCACTAATGCTCATCCGGCTGAAATCCATGCAGTAATGTTCCAACATTTAGTGGAAGTGGAAAGCCTCCCCTGGAGAGTAGAGGATGTTATAGCAGCAATGGGGGGGGGGGGCAATACCATATTAATGTCCTTGATTTTAGAATGAGACGTTGGATGAGCAGGCCATGCAGTGTAGTTATAACACACACTGCCATCAACGGAGCCAACATAATTCATATTCTAATGTACTTTTTTCCCATCAATACTGATACCGTTACAGAATGTATACACTGAAGTTTAAAAAAATAAAAATAGTGCAACATGACATCAGTCGTGAGGTGTAAGACCGGGCCGCGGCCCTTCGGTCACTCACCCAAGCGCTTGCACGACTTCTCTGAGCAGTGCTCTCCCAGCTCTGGGAACTCCATGGCACAGTGGCGCTCACCAGCTCCGGGGAAACTATCAGTCCTGAAATGAGCAATGTGCACAGGCATACTGTAAACTACAGCACATGAACTTGCACAAACGTCAAAGAAATCACTTTTCCAGCGGGGGTTTATAAATTTGTTTTCAACATACAGTATATAACATTGTATTTCCCTATCTTGTATACAATTTATAGAGAATTACAGTAACATAATTATTGTAAACACACAATTATGTACACTCACACACACTCACACACACACACTCACTCACACTCACTCACACTCACTCACTCACACACACTCACACACACACACTCACACACACTCTCACACACTCTCACACACTCTCACACACTCTCACACACACTCTCACACAAACTCTCACACACACTCTCACACACACTCTCACACACTCTCACACACTCTCACACACGACTGCAACAATCCAGAACAGCCCATTATAATTAAGAATTAAGTTCTAGATTTCACACACATTTGGAAAGTTAAAACATGTTTTTCCCATTTATCATAGCTACGTAGCTAGCTAATTCTTTTTAAAGGGGGAAGTTCACTTTCGGGAGTTCTGATATTATTACAGGTTTAGTGTATATTTTTGATTGACCCAGATAGTCTTTATGCACAATAAAGTATATTTTGATGTTTAGAATTTCTGAGAAGTTACATTTCAGTGACATTATGTTTCCAAGGCTTGTATGTGCGCATATTAACTGCTTATTCTTCAAATAATTATATGTAATCTTGTTTTCAGTTGGAACTATTACCTATGGCCGTGCAACATGTTCTCAAGGAAATTGTGGTGCTGCTAACGATATCAATATTAGTCTTTGGGAGTGAAGCTTGTGCTGCTTGAGAATTGAGAAGCTGCAGAATATACAAATGTGTATAAATATATAAATGTGAATAAACACTATAAAATAATGTGCTCATATGTATAGCCGTTTAAACCATAATATCGCTGTACAAGAAGAGGTTTCCTTTTAAGACCACTGCACACCAGTATGAATCGGTCACAGAATTGGTCAGTATCGATTATTTTCATTTGCCCTATAGAGCCTCTTTTTTTCAGGCTGAGACACAGTAGTAGCTGTGTTTTCTCCTCGCTTTAGCTTCTAACCTCGGATGTGAGAACAGCTGAGGATGTGAGAACAGCTGAGGATGTGAGAACAACTGAGGATGTGAGAACAACTGAGGATGTGAGAACAACCCCCCAGGCTTCAAACACCCAGACCACTTAGGAGACTCCTGACCACCGCTCCACAATACTTTGCTGACCACTGCTGCACAGAGCTGTTTCATACTGACGCCCTGACCACTGCTCAATGTTGCTACCACTAATGGGAATTAATGGCCTAATATCCATTAGTAAAGCTGGCAGGTTGTCAGGAATGTCTGTGAGTAGTTCAAATACCATTCATCACAACCAACTAACAATTCTCTGGGTTTTAGGTAAGCCCAGATAATTGTTAGTTGGTTGTGATGAATGGTATTTTAACTACTCATTATATAAATATATATATATACTGTCCAGATCACTGCTGAGACTGTCGTTGCCCCCTGGTAATGCTGATTCACACACTGTAGCCTAGTTACATTATTGTCACGGTTTTCTTTCAGGACACTTCACACAACATGTGTCCCTGTTATGCTATCCAGCAAACGCTAGCGAGCTATAAATAAACTAAGGGCTAAGTCCATTATAAGCAAAAAAAAGCAGTTAGCAAGACCAAAGGTTGCATCAGAGTAATCTCATTTCATTTCAGCCAAATTGATCGAGGTCTCTCCAATGACAGACCTATTACCAAATCTATTCTTATTCAAAATCATAGTCGGTATATAAATCTGAAGTCTAATGCGCAACGTTACATTTTAATGCTTTCAACAGAAGACCAGCACCAAATGAATATAACGGAGGAGCCTGTGCATTTTTCCTATAGTTATAAAGAATATTAGTTCATTTTACTGACTAAACTTCTGGATTATCCCCGGTAAATTGGTATAATTAGGCTAGGTATCAAACCCGAAAAGAGACTCCCCCGTTATGTTTGTTGTGATAGCATGCTGCTAGCGTTACAAAATCAAGCCAGCGAGTTTTCTAATACAGGAAGATAGCTATTACGGGAAGATATAATGTAACATTTTTGTTACAGCCCACTTACCTATTTTTAAGCGTGGATTTCAGCTTGAATATATTACGCAAGTATTTATTCGATATCAGGTTCAACGAAACAAAACAGGGCAGTAGACGAAGTGTCACCATAAATACCCCGACTCTCCCCTCCTCCCGCACGTACACGCACGACTGTAGTAATGATGTCATCACGCAAATTGCAGTTCCACCATTTCCCACATGGGGCAGCAGCGCTACCAACACACAGGACATTGGATTATATTGGTAACGATATAAAATATGGACCGATATACGGTTTTAAAACGCTGTATCATACTAAAATATTGTTAACTATGTATGCGATATAATTCAAAAGAAAAACATGAGTGCAATAACCAGCCCATGCACCTGTATAACAGCAGCCTGTTGCCGCATATTTTAAGTGTAGGAAGAAACCAGACATTATGAATAACAAACAAAATAACGACAATAAATGACAATAAACAATACATACACATCTGCCATTGAAAAAGGGGCCATCGCAGACAGGACTGCACTGGTTATCTTGTTTTGGTAGTGCAGGTAGTATCCATATTAGTGTTTGTACTGCACTCATATTAGTAGCAGTGCCACTGATACTAATAATAATCATAACCAAGACAAAAAGGAAGAATGCTTCTAATATCTAGCAGGCAATGTGGATGAATCATCAGCAAAAATCTTTCCATTTTTATTTTTATCCTAATATGCCACAGTTCCAACTTCCAAGGCATTCTTCTTAGAAGAAGCATATTTTGAACAATCATTTGCTGAATGTAAATCCATGTAGAAAAAATTATCAATTTAAAACCATCAACGGGCCCTTGTGTTCAAGTACTATCCAGTCAAATAGGTGTCCATGCATAGCAGCAAAACAGGTAGAGCTTGGATCATTCTCAATTCTCAAATCAAATACTTTTGAACTCACTAATGTCACAAACCAAACACGGGCTGAACCCAAATGCAACGACCAAGAGACAGGTGAACAGAAATGAATATTTATTAGGAGCTTTGGGGTAGTCCCAAGCTGAACACACGTTTAACACAATAGTAAAGAGAACTGAGGAAGTCCTCCGGCAAAGCGAACTGCTCCAAGCCGGAGCTGGACTTAGATCACCCCTGGAAGTACCAAGCCGGAACTTGGACTGGTACTGGACCAGGCGAACCAACAGGAACTGGATCACGGAAGCGAGGTGTGTTCCAAACCGGAACTGGACTTGTACTGGACCGGGAGGTCCACACTGGAACTGGATCACGGGAACGAAGGGTTGTTCCGAACCGGAACTGGACTTGATACGGGAGGTGAGTTCCGAACCGGAACTGGACTGGTTCTGAACCGGGAGGTCCAACAGGAACTGGATCACGGGAACGACGGGTTGTTCCAAACCGGGACTGGACTGGATGCGGGAGATGAGTTCCGAACCGGAACTGGACCGGTTCTGGATCGGGAGGTCCAACAGGAACTGGAGCACGGGAACGAAGGGTTGTTCCAAGCCGGAGCTGGACTTGAAACGGGAGGTGAGTTCCGAACCGGAACCGGACTGGATCTGGACCGGGAGGTCCAACAGGAACTGGACTGAAGGCAGAGGTAGGTAATTGGCAGGACACGGCAGGGCGGAGCAGTGTAGCGGAGCTCAGGTTGGCCCGGTTGGGCAGCTGGGCCACAGAGGAGTTTAGAACCGTAACCGCAGCAATGGAGGTAGCCACGGCCGGACAGGAACCACTGTAGGGTGGAGAGGCAGAGCACCCAACTGCGGACGCAACGTTAACTGGGAGCAGGGGTACCGCAACACACACAGGGAGACTTAACAGCTACAGACTGGAAGGTACAGGTGAAGCTGGTACTTAAAGTAGACAGGTTAAAGGCAGGGTAAACCGCAACTGACAGGACTGGATAACTACCAAACAGCTGGTTCGGGAACAGAGGAGCTAACAGGAAAAACCCACAGCAGAGTTTTAGCGAACAGGACTAGAAAACAGGAGACCAGGATACAAACGAAGTACGTTAACGAACTGGCGCCGAACAGCAGCCAGCCGGAGGTTTAAGTAAGGGAGTGAAATTGAAAACAATAACGAAAGCGTGAGGAATGTAACCGAGGGTGATTGACTAATTGACCGGTGGGGAATGCATGCAACAAGGGGGGGAAGGAGATAGGTTGAAACCGAAGTGGGGGAACAGAGTGAAACAGACAGAAGGGGCACGCCCAGCCTGTAGCAACGGGGAAAACACGGACAAAGGGAATCCAACATGACACGGGAGGAAAGGGAAAAACATGGAAAACGGACAGGAAGGGAACGGAACGTTACAACTAAGACCCATTACGGTGTTGCCTCAACATAACAGCCTTCCTTTCTCAATATCATTGCTGTTGTCACCAAAATTAGCTTAAAACCCTGATAGCTGAAAGTAGGTAAATAAGAGGTTGCTAATTTGATCTATGACCATAATACCATGATAGCAGTCTTTGTCAGCTACTTGTATTGCAATATGCATTTTACTGTAGATATTACAAATGCCAATTTAAAACTGATCACCTCCAATAAACACATGGGAAAACTTCACAGTATAAGATGTGTTTATACTGTGAAGACAATGCTGACTTCTGTGCAAAATTAGGACTCTCCAGCACCATGGACAGCTCTTCAGTCAAACAGAGGGGAAATCCATACAATATTCAATGTGACCATTTTCTTGCCTAAGGAAGAGTATACCGTCCTTTGACTTTTAATTTATTGATTTATGAATTTGCTTCATTTTCATCTTGATGACATGACTGCCCTTCAAGTCTGCGTTTTTTAACGTGATTATTCTTCGAATAATTACACGTAATCTGATTTTCAGCTGTAACCATTTCCTGTGGCCATGTGACCTGCTCTCCAGGAAACTGTGATGTGCATTCGCTATTAGGGGAAGAAAATTTTGATTGCAGAGAAAAAAAATGTATCGCAGCAGATGGAGTTTTTGAGACCTGCTTTGTCATCAACAAACCCTTAGCCCTCAAGGGACACGGAAATGTTTTCACTTCTGGCTCACACTTCTCACGTCTTCCCTTCAGGAACACCCCTAATTCCCCTCACACCTTTTCTAGTACACAGTAAACCCCAAGGTGATAATTAAGATGAACTTCTTCTTCTTATTCTTCAAAAAAGGAAGAACGCAGGATTCCTTTCGCGAACACTGTTGCTCCTGCAATATATTGCTTCTTCGGTTTGTTATTGTTACTATAATATTGCACGCTGTGCAGTCCACTTGTTTTTCTTTTTCCCCTCTTTCATGCACAATGATATGGTTAGTGTGTATAAACCTCTTTGTCCAACAGGTCCAACAGGGATCGCGTGTATTCTATCAGAGTGAAAATACTCAATCAAAGTTAAACTTAATCAAAGTTGATCTTACGCTGACAATTGTGCTACTGTGTTGTAATTGTAACTCGTTCATGTAGAAGGTGGGACTGCTTTTTGTTTGCTTTCTTGGTCCCATAATGGATACGATTAACCTCATGCTTGTTCTCGTTCATTGTGTAAAGTACCCCCAAGGGTTCCATAATTTTCGCTTTTGGCAAAGGCACTGTATTATTTATAGGTAAACATGTTCAGTGCAAGGTGCTAGTTTGATTAATGCTCGATTAAGTACTCTTCTGGCTTAAAATCTGCATTTAATATGAGGGTCCTCACTACTGCCTGACAAAGGCCAGTGAGGGTTTAAAGTAGTTGCTGCTGTTTAAAGCACATGCAGTTAAAAAAGGGAATGCATCCTGCCATTTTAAGGGATGAAAAGTAATTGGACAAATTAACATAAACTTAAATAAAGTATTCATATTTTATATTTGGTTGTGTATCCTTTGCATGCCATGACTTCCTCCTGATGTCTGTGACCCAACAACATCAAAAAGACTCTTGTTATCTTATTTTCTGGTACTCTTACAAGCGATACTATAACCTCTCTGTATTTTAATGGATCTCTATGGGAATTGGGGGTGGGACTAGATTAAGCTGTAAATTACGCTGGAACAGTATGGATCATAAGGTTGATCAAATTGTTGTAAACCATTGAGGGTCTGAGGTATCAAATGAGCCTCAAATTATTACTGTGCTGCCAGGTATGCAGTAGAGGATGGATCACTTTAAGGGATGTTTCTCCTGACTCATTTGTCTATTGAACTCTATGGAAAAATAAGTCAGGAGACGAAACCCTGATGGTTTCAGGCTTGTTTGATACATTTGATACGTCAGACCCTTGATGACTTACAGCCATTTAACTAACCATGTGATGCCTACTGTTCCAGTGTAATTTACAGCTTAATCTAGCCCCCCTTAAATTCCAATAGAGATCCAGTCAAATGCAGAGAGGTTATAGTATAGAAATATAGAATAGAATATAGTATAGAATATAGTATAGAAATATAGTATAGAAAATAAGATATCAAGAGACTTTTGATGTTGTTGGGTCACAAACATCTGGAAGTATAAATATAATGACTTTAGTTACGTTTATGCTAATTTGTACAAATGAAAGGAAAAACCCCTGCAATGAGGGGGTTCGGTGGCTGCAAATCAATACAAAGTTCTTCTGAGTGATCACCTTTATCTTATGATAAAACATTTCTATCCTGATGGGAGTGGTCTCTTCCAGGATGACAATGGCCCCATCCATAGGGCACGAGGAGTCACTGAATGGTTTGACGAGTATGAAAATGATGTGAATCATATGCTATGGCCTTTGCAGTCACCAGAGCTCAACCCAATTGAACACCTATAGGAGATTTTGGACTGACATGTTAGACAGCGCTCTCCACCACCATTATCAAAACACCAAATGAGGGAATATATGAGAATGGTGTTCCATCACTCCAGTAGAGTTCCAGAGACTAGAATCTATGCCAAGGCACATTGAAGTTGTTCTGGCGGTTTGTGGTGACCCAACATAATTCCATTATATATGAAATGCACCAGCAGATGGCAGCAGAGCTTTTTTGTATTTCATATAGCATCCGCACAATAGAAGTGGACCCATTTTCAGTATTGCTGTCCTCGGCATGGTATGCATGGTAAAAACTGTTGTGACATTCACGACAGAATGTGACGGGGAATTTAAATTGCTTGTGTGGATTTAATTCCAAAGTAGCAGACTTAAAAAAAGACTACAAATCCCACCATTTCATCCTACTCACTTTTAAGATTAAGGCATCAGTCAAGTATCAACATTTGTAGTACAGGCCTGTAGTGCATCTTTGCCACTCATCAGATAAGCAGCCATCTTTAGTGTAGACGGAGCCAAACCCATCAGATTATTATAAGTTGGACAATTATTTATAGCTCTTTTCATCATAATGTCAGCTTCCAGATGAATGTGTAATTAATGCACATGCGGTATTAGCAAAGTAGCACTTTCTCATTTTTAATTGCATTGCCATAAGAGGTGGGAATTGGAGTTCCTGTAAATTTCAGAAATTAACTGAAGTCAGACAAAGGCTTGCAACTCCTGTATTAAGCCATTCTTAGCGGTGTGGCTGGTAGTCAAGCAGAAATGAAAAGCTCTCCATATGTGTAATGAGTAAAATTACAGCATTTCTCATTCTACAAAGCAACACTGTGCTGCTATTTTTTATTCATTATTTTGGGGAAAAAATCAATGAGAAATGTTTATTCGCAAATTGCATTGCTTATGCATTATCATATTTTCTGTGCTTGGCAGATGCAGGCTGACTCATACGACTTTTGGAATATTCTATTATCCATTTATTATCAGCCGGACAATTTACAGAAGCAATTCAGACTTGAATAAAATTTCAAAAACCTAGAACTTTTAAATTAGTAGCCCTAATAAGATGCTGTCACTTTAAATTAGTTTTTCATTACGTACCAAGTTCGGAGAAGGATATTTCTTTTTAACAGCTTTTTAATCCCCTCCCGCCTTACAGCCAATCACGGTTAGAGGTGCTGACCTATCGCTGCAGTGTCCTCTATCAGTTCAGAAGGGCGCATCCTCCAACACGTGCGCGCCCAGCTGGAACTCGCTCTCACACTGCATATACTCAAGCTGAGCTTTGCAGTTACTGAAGTGGACGACTATGCAACTAGTGCAGTTGGTGCTGGAAGGATCGCGTGCGGCCAATTCACCTGAGGTGTCCTTACTGAGGAAAGAGGAAAGGATTGCTGTTCCGAATGGAACCTCGCTTTCTGGGTCACACGGTGTCACTGTGGCTGATCCTGTGTCATCACATGGGACTCCCAGTCCAGGTATATTCTAAAACACAAAGCACATCGTTGCACTAAGATAAAGCTCCTATAGATTTTCCACTGAAGGGCCAAAAGAATAGAGTATTCGTCCACTTTAAGAAACGCTACACAAAACGGTGTTCAACACTAATTCCACTCTAACAAATAACATTTCACTCTAATGGAGTAAGAGAGCGGAGTAGAATATGACTGTTATAGTATTTTACAGTCACTGAGCCAGCAGAGCAGCGTGATGCAGTGGTTAAAGGTCTGGCCTCACAACCAAAGGACTATGGGTTCAAGCTCAAGACGGGACAATGTCGCTGCACCTTTGAGCGAGGGTATACCTCAATTTGAAAAGCTTCCGTAACGACATGCTACTTTACAATATGGGTGGCATGGGAGAAAATCAAGTTAAGGATGGCTCCTGAGCAAGTGTTGAGTTGCTTTATGTACCTTCTTTCGTGCATTTGGATGAATCGTCTTGCTTGGAGCAGCAAGCAATTACCAACACACACCAAAGTGAGTGGATGAGACCTATCCAGCGATGTTCATTCTTATGTTGTATTCTTCCTCATTAAGTATTCATTGTGTGCTTGATTGCAATTTGATAGGCTGCCTGTATGATAATTGAACTTAATAAACCATTGCATTTAAAGGCCGAGGGCTTTCTTTTGTTCTTATTCCCATTCATTCCCTCAGAGACAAACATAAACATCATTACTGCGAGAACAAATAGGAGCAATGTTGCTCTTGTCATTATTAGCATCGCAAAACACTTTTCGAGGGCACCTTCAATTTGAGTGTGAGGAGAAAGTTCTGCTTATTTTCCCCCCAAAATGGTTTAAGGAGGCTACTATAATTCAAATCGAAATGCCGTCTAGATTAAACATGTAAACAATTAACTTGTTTTTTTCATTTTATACTTTTTTTTTTGTTCTAAGCTTAAACATTGTTATGAGACTTATTTATAAGCACCGTTTTTCAAACAGAGACATTGTATTTCTGTTTAGAATCGCAATAACCCAACTTGTTTAAATGTATGCTTTATAGTAGTGATCTAATAAATATCTGTCTTCATCGACTAAGCACCCTTGTATCACAAACTTGTTCAAATGAGATATTGCATACATATGTGTTTGTTATAAATTATACATAAATTGCTCATTAATTTCACTGTGTGTTTTTGTATGCTAATAAAATCCAGGCAGACCAGTCTGCCAACAAACCCGCACAATACAAGCGTGGGGATTGTGCGCTTCATTCATATGCTAAGGATCAGATTTCAGCCTATCGTTGGAGAAGACTCCATTTTGATGATGGCTTAATGGGCCAGAAGATATTAGCGGGCTGATATTCCACAGCCCGTGGAGACGGATGGACAGAGGAGTGGAATTAGAGAAGAAAATGTATGAAACACACACAATGACATAAAACACACAAACAAAAGGGACAGAGAGGGACAGGTGAGAGGAGGGGTCAAGAACAGGCCTTGTCGAGCAAATGTTGAGGACGGAGAATTCAACCCAGCGTACAAAGTTCATAATTGAAAATAACTGTGGAGGCGTGGCCCCCGAAATTGGTTCATTTACTCTTGAAATAATTGAATAAAACAAGTCCTTGTATCAGTAAGCCAATTCCAGCCCAAAATCCCCCTCAAGAAACTTTGGTCAAAATTTGGGTTTTTTTTTGGAGGGCTTTTGCATATTGTGGTTAAACCAGCTGGAATAAAGCATGTAGAAATACATGAGCGCTCATAGCAATCAGGCCATAGACTGTTTCAGATAATCGGTGATAAATTCTGCCACTAGAAAGCACTAGAGTCTGTTTAATTCCATAAAATCAATTGCTTCATTTAATTGGGTTTAATTGGGTAAATGTATTGACTATCATTAGCCATGGATTCTATAAAGATAATATAATGCTTTATTGATAACAAATTACCTTGATTTAAAAAAAAAATAATAAAAAAAACGTGCTGAATATTTGGCTTTTTATTAATATAATGATAACTATTTATTTTTCATTAAGTAAGCAGAGCATGTGTGTGTGTATGTTTGTTTGTGTGTGTGTGTGTGTGCTTGTGTGTCTGTGCATGTGTGTGCTTGTTTGTGTGTGTGTGTGTGTGTGTGTGTGTGTGTTTGTGTGTGTGCGTGCATCTGTGCGTGTGAATAATAACTATGTCATTGTGTAATGTATCCAGGATGCCTAGAGACCAGTAAGAATACACATTAATGTCATCACTAGATTTACTTGTACAGTATTCGAAAGTTGCAATAGAAATTAAAATTTTGATAACGCTGTATTGGGAATTTATATTCTGCCTTGTTTATAAATGCAATTGCAAATGACAATTACAATTAATCACGTTTGCAGCGTACTATTTTGATTAGCCATTGTCTGAATTAAGCAGGGCATAAATCCTTGCAGTTTTTTTTTTTTTTTAAAGAGGCAGCGGAGCAGACAACTCATTATACAGACGGCTTGTAAATTAGAGCTAAGTTAACCTGATTTCCCTTAATTAAAACATCTTTTCTCATTTACGATGTGGATATAAGTAGACCTCCTGGGCTTTGAATCTCCTACAACAGCAGATGGTCAGGCCACAGATGATTGTTAAAGCTTTCTTCGGACCAGATACGAGCAACGTGAGCTATCAACCAAGTAAAGGATTAAACTACACCATAACAAAGGAAAAATCAACCATTCAAGACCAGTGTGGGCGTGGCTGGTCAAGGTTCACATTGCCAAAGGAAATAAAATCAAACCTGGTAATGTCATTCAAGGCCATGGACTGAGAGCGGTCAGTTAATTCCGAACAAGCTTTTTTTGCATTTGCAAATCTGTAATAAATAAGGAAATAAGTAAACTAAATTAAATAATCACAATGCAATGTTAACAGTTTTGTATACCAAAACTTAAACGATCAATACGCCTACTAACAGAGGCTAATCAATCATTCAAAATTGTGTCATATATGTTTAATAAAGCTGTTGCTGTTATAGTTGACGTGTAGGCCTATCGGTAACTCCTGTTCATTCGGGAGATGTCAATAAAGGGTTTATTTACTATTTATTACAAAAATAAAAAATAAATATAACTCATGGCAAGTAATTCTAATGTGATTTAAATGCCGAGCAGTGCCTCTTTCCCTCTAATAAGTTATCAGTAATTTAGATTAACGGAGTTTCAAAAATGTACGTTGGTAAAGCTTGCAGAGCACAGGTTAAAAGGGAAACAACATCATGCATGGAAATATATACGGCGTTTCCTTGGTTGAGTGCACAATATTTATCTCTAGCATAAAAGTGATCAACCATGGAGATTAATTGCTCATTAAATATTTCTTCAAATTTATCTTGAATGTGATATGAATATCAATGCATATCAATACAATTTTCGTAGCAGCTATAGCCTAGCATACAGTTACACAATAAGTGTGGTATTAATAATGACGATTCCCTGTAAGGTCCCATAGTTTCATCAATAAATCCCTTATTTTTAATAATTTACACACTAAATCGAAGCAAGGAGAAAACCTTGCTTCGAAACAAAACACGTAGTTCGGAATATTGTTTAAAAAAAAAAAGTATTTCTACAAATAGCCTAAGTGGCACCAACCTTCAATTACCGTGATCAAATGCAGGTAGCTTAGCCTACATGTCAAATACTGAACTTAGGTCTAAGGGCACTTAAACAGTATGGCAATCAATGCTAAGAAAAGGATAAACGTGATACATTTGCCATTTAAAGTTATGTCATTTGTGCATCGTCAAAGAAGGCGCATGGACAAGAAACGTGGTAAACCACAGTTTCCTAAATTTGGAACGGGAAGCTGTAGGTTTGCACTG
The DNA here is from genome assembly GCA_022702515.1 of Ilyophis sp. 1 JC-2022. NCBI lineage: Eukaryota > Metazoa > Chordata > Actinopteri > Anguilliformes > Synaphobranchidae > Ilyophis > Ilyophis sp. 1 JC-2022. The sequence continues at coordinate 82,708,970 of CM040394.1, forward strand.
AGGTAAGATACCCGTGTGTCATGTGCAGTGGGGTTGCTCCATGAATGTGGTTGGGGGGACAATTGGACATTCCAAATTAGGGTGGGAATTGGACATATAGGCTACACAACCGCGTTAGGCGCAAATGTATTATTATTATTATTATTATTATTATTGAAAAGGGTAGATGCGATTTTCACAAGGGGGCGACAAAGTGCATATATAGTGAATCACCGGAAAAGGAGCCTTTAAAAGATTATAATTTTTTTAATTGATGGCTAATGTGGTTCAAATAAAGAGTAACAAACATGTTGTTATATGCTTGTGTATATCCATGGTGTGTCCCTATGACGCAAAAAAACTAGCTGCCGTGCCGGCGCGCGCACGCTCATGCGCACTCACAAACGCACAGCTACCTACGTGAATGCAGGCGTTTATTAACATTGGGTTTACTCCCAACTAATAATCTTAACAATACATTTTTACTGGCTGAAAAAATCAGCAATTGGCCATTAAAATATGTTCACAGTACATCTAAATCAGGTTTGGAACGAAGTTGGTTTGCTGAAGATTTTTCTTGTGCAAAATTACTGGTTTGAAGTTGTAGCTATTATAAGGACTAAGTCGCAGCTCCTTCATCAGTGGGGTTGCGATTAAAAAGAAAAAAATGCAGGCGGTGAAAAATGCAAATGATTCCGCACAAAGGCCTCTCACAAATTGACGTCACCATTTCTCAAATGATATCATTACTATATTTTGAAAATGTTAATCTGTTGAGTGGATTTCCCGGGGGAGTCGAGAAAATTAGTTCTATTTCCGAACTGCCTCTCCGCATAGGCACGAGAACGACAAGCACCTCTGATTTGCAGATTACAATTAGACTCTCTGATTTGAGCTCCTTCAAGCATTGATAATTTTCGGCATATTAAGCACGTTTTTAGCAAAGGTGATAAGTCAGTTTTAATTGAAATGAAATTATTATTCTAATGGAAGTTTGGTTATTACTATTTAAAAGAGCGGAGCCATTTTAGACCCCCTTTTAATATAGAAATAAGGTTGAAAAAATGATTTTTGAAGGGCATTAGGAATTCAGGATTGAAGAAGGTAATTTGCAGGGAATTACTTTCGCATTCTGTGAGAAACAGTGAATTAAAACTCCAAATCAGTCGCTTTCATTACGCCCATCTACTTTGGCAGCTACACAATTACAGATAATTGGATGGAGGAAAGTTTTAATTGTGGGGATTAAGAAGGAGGGAGAATTTTCAGGGATCAGAGGGAAATTGGAGGAAGAGGTTCGCCATATAAAATGGAATCAAAGGCTGCGTTAAAATAAGAACACAATAATCTCCTCTTAAATTGGACTCGCATCTAGTTACGTGATTAAATCACCTCCATCAATTAATGCAAGTTTAATTTAGAAATTATCACAAATCAGTAACATGTAACTTAATGTACACAGGGAAAAATAACTTTCACGAGGTTGCGTAATTAAACCACCTCGACTGTCACCTATTAATATGCTAATAAAAAATACATTTGATTTGGTATAATTCAAAGTAATATTAACATCAGTGCTGCATGGGTGGTTCACTGGTTCCGGTTACGTTTTGGGCTCGGGTGCTGAAACTACATAGCCTACGTTAAGGTCCTAGAAGGACATAAAGACTTATGGAAAGTTCGCAACAAAAAGTTGGGTGTCTGTTCTACACATAAGGCAGATTTTGACGGCCAAATGTCTGCAATAAGCACAGCAAAAATTCCCGTGTAAATCTACATTTAACACCCTAGGGTGTCATATGTTTTTGCTGTGAGCATGGAAAACCGACAATCAAGTTTTATGGTTCCTTCCCTGTGTCACTGTGCCATCAACAACCAATTAGAAAAGTCTATGTTTGACAGGCCAGGAGGTAAACATCTTGCTGAAGAGCTGGATATTTTAGTCTCCTCAAATCCATAATGACCTTAATTGACTCGAATATTAGTTTCATTCATGCAGTTGTGTATATTGAAGAAACTCAGTACATTATTATAAATTAGGTCCAGTAAAACTTTGGGATTTTGGAACTCTTTCAGTAATTTTTCTATTCTTGACGTCACGTTGCGCTGTAATGACGACATGTAGTCCAGCTGTCTCTCCTGTTTGTGTTTGTTCATTTGAATGTATTTTGTTGTGTTGGGCTTTTGTCTTTTGTTTTTTTTCATGTGCTGTGTGTCTGTTGTGGTAGGAGGAATCGTGCTGGATATTTTTCAGGGCGCTCCTGCTGCTTGTTTTGATAATATTGAATTGTCTAGTCGGGATCATTTTATTTGTGGTCGTCACCATGGAAACCCATTCGCAACATATGTTCGGGAATGTCCATTGGATCTGCAGCAACAAAGTTTACCATCGCTTTTCACCGGAGTTGAAGATGTCGGGACTGATCCGGGAATGCAGGCAATCTCCAATAGGCAACCAGAGAAGGAAAAGAGAAGATAATGCGGGGGAGGAGCGAGGCGACGAGTGGGAAGGCTGACACAGTTCGATGCTCCGTTTCAACAGTGTACAGAGACCGCAACACTGCGTGAAAAGTCGTGAAGGCGGAGTTTGTGTGTTGGACGGCTTAATGACACTGGACATCTCGGGACAGCCGGGCTATTTTTAATCATGGCTGTATTCCACTTTAATTCCCATAATTAGATTGATTCATGCAATGATTCTACTGAATGTCTTTATTTGATATGTTTGATTTTTGTGTTGTGGGTCTGCCCCACTGTTTATGTATTTTTTTGTTGATGCTGGTGGCTACAACTGAAGTTTCCTAAAGGGAAAATAAAAGTTATTCTATTCTATTCCAGCTATACAGGCCAAAGCCAATGCCCTTCAATATAGTTAAGAATCCATTCTTTAATGAACTGCCTAGGCTGAAAAATCTTAATGTAGGCATTTGCTTTTGCATTTGAAAAACACATGTAAAAAAATTAAGTCATTTTCCAGGTGAAGATGTCAAATGATTCGTAAAGAAATGCAATAAATTGACTCAGGTGTTACTGGAAACAATCACACGGCTACAAACAACTGTAAAATGTGTAAAAATACTAATTTGGAAATAATATTGTTAATAAGGTTGATCTGTGTGCCACAGTGAACTCCTTAAAGTCCTGAAAAACAAATCTTTGAGATGGGCCTACGGGCATGAAGATGCATGGAAACTGAAATGTATTATGAATGGGTTTAAAACATGTTTTATCCGGCAGCCTGGGCCTTATATTAAGCCTAACATGAACAACCTTAGTCTCTGTTTTTGAGTCTGTGTCTTAAAGGCTGATATACACGTGGAAGTATGTGTCTTAAACTGCATACTTCCATGCTCCGAGCACGCATAGCGAGAACGTGCATCCATGTGAGTCCATAGTGAATTGTGATAGGGCGGAGCATGGAAGTATGCGGTTTGGGACACAGCCTTAATCATTTGGCTTACTTTTTACGGTTTTACCAGCAAACCATTGAGTTTGGATGCTGAAATGCACAAATATGTGTTCGATTCAAGAACACTTATCACTTATTTAACATGCATTATAAATAAGCATGTCAATGAGAGAGAGAGAAAGAGAGAGAGAGAGAGAGAGAGAGAGAGAGAGAACTATTTTAACTGTACGTATGACCATACTCAGGCCATTTTTCTATTTTTCTCAGGTTGCCCAAAGTGGATAAGGCTTGTCCTTGCATGACAGTATAATGTTCAGTGTTAATTCAACTTTAACCGAGTCTATATGAGATCAATGTCTGCATAGCTACTATTTTAGTGTAAAATATACTCTAAACTGAACATTTTTATAATGTTATCTTCTGTGTTTGTGCAACCCTCTACCTTGCATGCACTCTAGGGCTTGATGATCTCCAAGTGCTGTGAGATTTGTATTTAGTCTAAATTCCAGATGACAAACTGGAATTAGAATATACCATATTTGTCTGCAAAGAAGGGCAGTCATGAGCAGTAAAATATTGGCAGTGTGTCTGGAGTGAAGTTAAAATGTAAGCGGATGTTTCCCCTTCATGTCCTCTCTTATGCAGTGTTGTTTTTTAACATATTTAAAAATATTTCCATTTCACGTTAAAAAGCAAGGCTAATAGGCCCTGTCGTTGAAGTGAGGTAAAAAAAAAAAAAGGGCGAAACGAGACGTGGTGAACTATGGCCTCGAATGCCGGTCTTGTACGTCTTATTGCCAAGTTAATTAAAGCCAGCATATGACAGTGTCACTCCGTTGTATAAAACATCGGATTTATGAGCACTGTCTCCCAGGACCACGTGTCAAGGGCCGATTTTCATTGTAACGCAAGCGCATTTGTTTGGAATGGCGATCAGAACCCGTTTTTCCTTTCATAAGCAAATTACATTGCGGTAATTACTGAATTTGAATGTTGAAAACCAGAATAAAAACGATTTCCATAATTTTCGATATGAATGTGAAATAAAAAGTTCCATTAGCCCTCGTCACTCATAAGAGACGAGAAAAATACCATAATTCCGAAATGGATGAGGTTTAAAGTATAGGCCTCACGGAAAACGTTGGCTGCTCTGCGGGCCTGGGGTCAAGTGACGAACGGATTATATGCTTCTTCATAATAATATTAATTAAACGATTTGCATGCTAATAAGGTAACAATTATCAGGGTTTCTGTAGAACGATTCGGGTTATTACAACACGTCAACCCGATTGCCAGGGGTCAGAGAGTGAGAAGCGAGAAAATGTTAAACTCCAAATTAATATTATGTCAGCTCCAGTCACAGGATAAATAAAAGTCCAACTACTTCTTAGTAATGAGAAAAAGAAGGAGAGTTTACTTATACACGCAGGAGTTGGTGCAATTCTGTCTTCAGCGGCACGTTAGGTTTCCTATAGCTTTCCTACCAAGAATTGTAACGCAAAAGGACTCTCGCTTCAGGCAAAATCTGGCCGAGTTTACCTTCAGAAGATATTGAGATAAATTGAATTATGATGAGAAGCAGAGCCTTTAGCCCACCTGACCCAGGAGTTAATATAACTCTCCTGTGAATATCTCGTATTATTACTCTGCATTTTGATTTTATTTCAATTGAACCCAACATCTTGTACATATGATTTCCTAGAGTTCACAGCATAGGCCACGTCATTAGAAGACAGCGGTGTTTACAGCGTTTTAATGTTGTTGGCATGCAACCATTTCAGGGCGTTGCAAAGGTCAGACAAATATTTTGTTTGGATTTTGTCACAATTATTTTTCAGTCAAATGTGTTATAGGCATTATGCACACGCCCATACATACATATCAAAATACAAATATATCTGGCTTGATAATCATTATGCATTTTCTGCATAATGACTTTATTCTGTGAAAATATTTACAGAATCTTTCAGAATGTGGTTTTTATTAAAGGCCATCGCTGTTGTCTGAGATGTAGGCTTACATAGTTATGCGAATTAATAAAAATGACACATATAGTCTATACTAGGCTATAGTATAGACTATGTGTGTGTGTGATTCTTTTACTATTTATTTATTAGTGTGTGTGCACGCGCGTGTCTGTGTGTGTGCGTGCCCGAAACACTATTGTCGTCGTTTTCTTCCAACTATTATTTGCATTATTTTAAAAAATCAATTGTAATTAAGTTTCATATTTAATTGCATGTAATTATCACGAACTGGGCAGTGCTCACTATTAATTACAGCAAAGTAAGACTGGGAATATTTTTTTCTTGATGTTTAATTTCTCGCTTCCTGCTAAATATGAGATATTGTTAATTAAGCTAGTGATGTAATTAATAATTCAATAATGGTGTTCAAATCGACAAGCGGTAGAATTAAGAACCATTTTCTCATTGCCACCGACAATTTTACCTTATGTGCAGTAGGCTAGCCTACTTTCCGAAGCAGCTAGGCGAAGGAAAGGTAGCCTATGTCATTTTAAAATCAACGTGACAAGCAATTGAAAGCTTGGATAAATTATTTTTATTGGGTCAGTCTATTTTGCGGAAAACGTTTCTGTAACTGAAAAAAAAATATTCCGGGGTAGTAAAACATGCTGAAAAAAATCAATACGGTATGTTGTTATGAAATTTAGGGGTGGAATTGTTATTGCTCAAAGAGCGAGTGAGCCATAGTGACAAATCTCCGTTCTGTCTGTTTAGCAGCCTATTTAACTGGATATCAATCAGATCGCTAGCTCTCCAAGCCACCCGGTGTCTGCCTAAGATGTAGTTCTTATCAAAGCAACCCCCCTTGTCCTGTTGTGACAGCTCTGATATTGTTTATTGAGGTGGATGTCAGGTTTAATTAGCAATCGATATGGAAAACGTTTTCAAACCACGTCTCTGACGTCACGGACGATTAACGTTCCTTATTGGTCCCAAATTCCCAAAGCCTAGGCTAATTATTGGAAGGTTGATGTTGATAAAGTAAAGCTGATCCTCCTCTTTATCGTGTCCCCTCCTCGGTAGCCACTTTCGCTGCATGCTTTCGAAGTCCCCACAACCAGCCTACAGACGTTGGCTTCTCTTGCCCGGGAGATGATGGACAGTAGGATACTAGAGCACCCTCGCGCCCAGTATGGAGGCTCTCTCGGCGGGATGGTGGGCTTTCCGTACCATTTGAGCCATCATCATGTATACGAATTAGCCGGACACCAACTCCAAGCTGCAGCCGCTGTACCTTTCTCCATAGACGGATTACTTAATGGTTCCTGCACAGCTTCCGTTGTTAATTCAAATCATCTCCTCTCGTCTGGCTGCAGTATGAATGGAGATAACCAGCAGTACAAACTGACAGGTAAGCACGCGGGGTATAATACCATACTTGCCAAAACACCGGCTGCGAACCAAGTATTCCACAAATAAGATAATGTCTCTATAAAATGGGGGCTTACGATGGAAATAGAAAACAAGCTATTTTCTCTTTTCCAGAAGGCATTTTTTCTAACTAATCTATCGTCCAAGAAACAAAGAACGGTATCTGGTTTGGTTTAATTATTTTGTTTGTTACGATTATCTCAATATAGCCTATAGTTGCCTTGCCTAAACTCTTGGACGGGTGTATCGTGCAACGAATGCAATCGATTTCAACAGAACCTATATGTTACAGCCTATAGAATATAGATCTAATAGTTTCTAGTTATATTACAGCGACTATGGGACAACAAGGCAATTTATTGCAAAAGAGAACTATGGAACAACACGGAGACTGTTTCTTTGTTGTCTCGGGAAAGCAAAGCTGATTTCATGCTGTAATGAAAGATTATTGTATTTTTTTCAAAACACAGTCATCGTTTTCTTGTGAATTAACATCTATGTGATTTTTGTACACTAATGGGTTTAGCCTATAAATCGCCAAAAATGAGGTGACTAGCCTACAGCTGACCTATCCAGAGTAAAGTGTCGGCTAATGATTATCCATATAATTAGACGAACATTTATTTATTGAATACTGCATTGTTAATGGCGAAATTGTGAAATAAGTAACAACAGCAGGAAGGAAATATAATAGGCTACCAATGCATTTGTAGGCCCCTCGTGCATGGACATGCAAACTGAGATCAGTCTAGAGGTAGCTAGGCTGCACAATTGTTTTAAACATAAAGTGTTTGTGTGCTCACGAAACCTCTCTCCCCTTCGCTGTAGATTCTGCAGACCAAGACAAAGATAGCCCTGGTTGTAAGAGGAGAAGAACTCGTACAAATTTCACTGGATGGCAACTGGAGGAATTGGAAAAAGCTTTTACAGAGAGTCACTATCCGGATGTTTTTATGCGGGAGGCACTTGCATTGAGACTGGATTTGATAGAGTCCAGAGTCCAGGTAAATAGCGTTTGCTTTGTGTTACTTTTTTCCAAAAAGCGCCAGTATTTTGTTACTGATTTAAAAGCAATTCTTACTTTACATTTCATAATGTAGTAAATGCACGTAATAATAATAATAATAATAATAATAATAATAATAATAATAATAACAACAACAACAACATATCCTAATTATTTCCAAAAATAAATTATACCAGCATAACTTGTTCAGAGTTGGAGACTCTGAACAAGTCATTATATAATTATTCAGTAAAGTTCAACTTCACTTGACTTCTTTCTTAAAGCCACAAAAACAATTTTCATCATTAGCGGTAATCGTCATAATGATATGATGCATATCGTTCATATTTGTACATAATGTATTTTTGGAAAATGGACATACATTTAATTTATGAGATTAATACCGTTGATCATTTGCAAGATATATAGGCAACTTCAGTTATTACGCAGCCGGCTGGACAATAGTTTATACACAATTGATAAATAATTTCGGTTTAATATTGTATTACCAAGGTAGGAACATAAAACATAATAACTTAAACAATTGCTCGTGGAGGAATTGAACTATTTGAATTAAAAAGGTGGTTCTGGCGAGCGTGTTAACTGTAACTAAAAGCATCCGCATGTTTTACTGCCATCCAATCCTTACCCGATTTTACCTATTACATTTCTAGTACACACATTTTCTTGTGTAGCGTAGCCTATTGCGTAGGTCTGAATGGTCCGATTTCTGTATTATATTAGTGTGTTTGTATTATTGCAATAAATGTGTCAATTACGAATGGTAAGACTATCGGGACAATAATATAACAAATAAATCCTTATAGGCCGAAATATTTTCTCAGACAGATACGCAAATGACTCTGTATTAGCCTATAGCCTACATATGAACCAACAGATCGTATTGTATTTCCGCTAAATATTTTCATAGCTGTTAGAACATGATCTTGTATTTTCTTTGAACATGGTCCAGAAGTAACCTATTAGCATTTGGTCAATTTCCTTAGTAAATAAAACAAATCTCTATTGACTTGAACGTGTGAGAAAAAATAGGCCTTCATTTATGATTGGGCCTACTCTCTATGTTTTAAAATGTGTTACCATGTCTGGGGCAAATCTTACAGTGGTATAATTTTGAACTGGGGGCAAGTATCACTGGTATTTAACTGTATTTATAAGACGAAGGCCTAATGTATAGTTGGTTTTCGAATGTCCTTCTCTTTAGCGCTCCTTTAAAAAATAAATTCGATTAGGAAAGGGCCTACGTTTCATTATAAATTACGGAAAACAATTAGGCTACTGTTGTCCAAAAGTATTTACACCAACACTGACCTAAGAGAAAACAAAGCACGGAGTCGACTGGAGCTGTAAATTTAATTAATTGGCTGAAATAAACTAATTATTTTCCTTCTTCTATATGTAGGTTTGGTTCCAAAACCGCAGGGCTAAATGGAGGAAAAAGGAGAATACAAAGAAAGGACCTGGGCGACCGGCTCACAACTCCCATCCAACGTCATGCAGCGGAGAGCCGATGGACCCGGAAGAAATTGCCCGGAGAGAACTTGAGAGGATGGAGAAAAAGAGAAGGAAGCAGGAACGAAAGCTTCTCAGATCACAGAACAAACTCTTGTCGGGTGATTTATTCCACACTCCTGGATCAGATAGTGACAGCGGACTTTCACAAATAACGGACAGTGAGCAGCCACCTAGTGTCTTTGGTTCGCGTTCACAATCAGAGGACCGAAACCAAACCGAATCAAGCTGTGACCAAACACGACAAAAAACGAATAGCCAAAGACACGTGGGACAGGACACTAGCATATCAGAACTGGACTCCACCGACTGCAGTCACAACTTGTGTCCCAACGGCAGAACGTCTAACCATCAGAAATTGAACCCTTTCAGCGTAGAAAGCCTTCTGTCGGACTCAACTCCACGGCGCAAACCCCATTTGGATTTTCCAGCTTTACCTGCCCCACGGGCTTTGATAGGAAAAGGACATTTCTTACTGTATCCCATCACTCAACCGCTTGGTTTCATTGTACCACAGACTGCATTAAAGACAGGACCAGGACCAGATGCGGTTAACACAATACATCGAGGCTTAACAGCTGACAATTCCATTCAGTCACACTTTACGATTTCAAATACGGGGGATATTATCACAAATAAGAACAATGGCGACAGCAACAAAGTCAACAGAAACGGGTCCACAGACAAAGAACAGGGTAGTTTTCCCAGAACAGAGGAGAATTCTCCACAAAACAGCCCTGTCCAAGCGACGCACAACGGAACAGGCCATCCTCCTAGCGAAGCACACAAACAGCAGGTGGAATGTAACGTCCAGTCTCCACAACCAGAAAAAGAGAAACCGTTGCAGGACTGTCGGCCTACAACTGGTTCCGAATCAAAGAGAACCAAGAGTCCCACAGAAACAAACGCAGATTGTAAACACATTGACACAGAGTAATGCAGAGAATACTATTACTAAAGGCTTCTCACATTCCCAAGCTCAACACAAGATGCAACATCTTTTGACGTATCAGTATATGTAAACTTCTCATTTCAAAGTTGATATATTGATATATGGTGGAAGATAAACTGTCTGTATCTTTTGTGTTGGTTATGAAAATGTTTATTCAAATCTTAGCAGCAGGACCTCTGTGACAAAAAAAAAAAAAAAAACATAAAGGAAATAAGAGAACAACACAATCCTCACTCGTAAAAATGCAAAGTATTGAGATATTTATATATGTAACGTTTTGATAAATAAACTTATTGTAACAGAAACGCAATGCGTGTGTGTCTATAATAAATAGTCAGAGCTAAATTCCCGCTTTCTAGCAAAGTCAGATTTTGTGTTAGTTTGCTGCTTTAACAAATGTATTCGTTTAAAAAGCTCCTTGAAATGAGGTTATGAGCCGGAGGCGATAGGACCCGGTCGGCTCCTGCAGAGTTTTGATATGAAAGTAATTATTTTTCCCTGTGGCTACTGCGGGGATTCTTTTTTATTTATTTATTTATTTTAGCCCAAAGGGTCATTATACATTACCGATTTCTAGTGATATGGAATCACATAAACTTCCTACAATAATAGAATTAGCATGAAAGACTGGGGTGTCAAATTGAAAAAGGAAAATAATAGCCCCGGCAGCTGGGAGAGTGTGTGTGCATATTGGATAGGAGATGGGAATTCGTGGGGCGGAATTTTCATGAGCTATTGTGTTTGTCAGGCCTCTTGTAGCTGGCTATATTAAGATAGATGTTCGATGATATCCCTCATTGTTCTGTCGCTTATATTGATGTTCCGGTGTTATCAGCCTATTGATCATGTGTCGCCTGTAATAGGGCAGGCGCAGCAAACGCGCCTCTTTACAAAAGGAGAGCACATTTGTTTTAATAGGGTTGGGGTCCTTTGGGATGTTATAGGGTGGCTCTAGGACATCTGCACCAAGAAAATATTAGTAAAAATGGCCTGATCTAAAGTAGAGGTAAGAAAGGGAATATAAGCACATTCCGAAGACACAGTCTTCTCAATTTACATGCCGCTTACTCCAAACGCCACCAATTCCCCTGAAATGTAAACCCCAATTATTAAAAGCATTCATTCTGGCGACTGCACAGTGGAATTAAATTTACGGCCTCGTTAAAAAGCCCCTGATCCCTCCTGGTCATCCGGCCTTTATTTGCAAATAAATTGCAAATCATCAGAAGGGCAGGCTTACTTGTGCGCTGCTGCAAGCGGATGTCGAAGCCAGAGTTCATTAAATAACATTTGCATAATTACCGCCAATTCTGCCACGTGCAAAAAGAAAAAACTTCCTCAAAATAGTGGTGGTCGCGGTAGAGGGTGTGTTTTAGGTCTACTCCAAACCTAAATTAATAATAAAAAATAAAAAAGTAAACATGGTAAATACTG